>OX940906.1:21433058-23882319 GCA_954871355.1 Cabera pusaria
AGTACTTAAAAAAAACAACGGGTTGCACTCCGGGAGTGCCGGCAGAAGTGAAAACTTGAACATTAACGTTGTGCATTTGGTCTACTCTCCCCCCGTCTTACGAATTTTCGATCAGGTCACGTGTCCTGACGCGAGGTCCTGACGCGTGTATAACATTTTTTACCCATCTTAAAAAGTTCACAACGCCACTAAAGAAGTGTTCACTTGGTGTTCCGGCAGCATACAACTCTTGACAGTCAGAGTATTCTAGGCCTAGCGTTTTCACCATCTTTGACCATATCATCGCTTAGCAGCAGGCGAGATAGTGCTATATTACTAGCTAGTACATAAACGTTTTGGCTTGTATATAGCTGTATGTAGGTAAAGGTCTATCTAAGTCCTAGACAGAGTATATTAAAATAGACTTGTCCTAAATAGGATAAATCTATACAATCACTAGTATGAAAGAGCGAGATGAACAACAACTTTTTATCCTTCTCTGCGTATGCGATTTTACAAACTGGCTCCAGCACTGGCTCCAAGTTCTAGTGCACCCATTGGCTTTTCATCATCATCATCGTCAGCCTGTATCAGTCCACTGCTGGACATAGGCCTCTCCTAAGATGCGCCACTGAGCCCGATCTTCGGCTCTTCTCTTCCAGTCACTGCCCACCGCTTTGCGTATGTCGTCGCTCCACCTGGTCACAGGACGTCCTACGCTACGTTTGCCGATTCGCGGTCTCCACTCTAGGACAAGTCTGCCCCAACGGTTATCAGTCCTGCGGCAGATATGACCAGCCCACTGCCACTTCAGCTTGCTAATCCGTTGAGCTATGTCGATAACTTTAGTTCTCTGGCGAATTACTTCGTTCCGGATTCGATCCCGCAGAGAAATACCGAGCATAGCTCTCTCCATAGCTCGCTGAGCGACTTTAAACTGGTGGACCAGTCGGACTGTGAGTGTCCACGTCTCGGCTCCGTATGTCATCACAGGTAGGACGCACTGGTTAAAGACTTTTGTCTTTAGACACTGTGGTATAGGCGACGAGAAGACTCGACGGAGTTTTCCGAATGCTGCCCAGCCCAGCTGAATTCTTCTCTGGATTTCCTTCTCGAAGTTATGTTTGCCTAGTTGGAGCGTTTGCCCTAGGTAAACATACTTAGTGACAACTTCGAGTGGGATTCCATCTACGGCGATCGGTTCCGGAACAACGTGCTCGTTGTACATGACTTTGGTTTTGTCCAAATTCATCCGGAGACCGATGCTACGAGAAGAATCAGCTAGGCCATTCAACATCCTTTGTAGGTCCTGCAGCGTCTCTGCCATAATGACGATGTCATCTGCGAATCGTAAGTGAGAGATGTACCTGCCGTTGATGTTAATGCCACGATCTTTCCAGTCCAGCGTCTTAAACATATCCTCCAAGGCGTTAGTGAACAGTTTCGGGGATATGACGTCCCCCTGTCTCACTCCTCGACGCAGGTGGACATGTTTAGTTCGCTGGTTCTGTACTTGTACAGTCATCGTTGCGGCATTATATAGACATCTCATCACTTCGATATATCGCCAGTCGACTTGGCAACGCTGCAAGGACTCGAGAACAGACCAGGTTTCGATTGAGTCAAAGGCCTTCTCATAGTCCACAAATGCTAAGCACAGGGGCCGATTATACTCTTCGGTCTTCTGTACAATCTGCCGCACCGTGTGGATGTGGTCTATGGTGCCGTAACCGCTTCGAAACCCGGCCTGTTCCGGAGGTTGAAACTCGTCGAGTCTTCGCGCAAGACGGTTCGTGATGACCCTTGAAAACAGCTTGTAGACATGGCTCAGAAGCGAAATCGGGCGATAGTTTTTCAATAGAGTTTTGTCTCCTTTTTTGAAAAACAAAACCACCATGCTTCTGTTCCATGCCTGTGGAGTTCTCCCAGTAAAAAGAACGGAATTAAATAGCTGCTGCAGCTGTTGAACTGCTGGAGCTCCTCCGGCTTTTAAAAGCTCCGTTGTGATTCCGTCTTCTCCTGGGGCTTTTCCATTTTTGAGTTGTTTAAGGGCCATCACGATTTCGTCTCGGCTAATTTCGGGCAGATCTTCTGTGAAGTGGCGGGTTAAGGTGGCTCTAGAATCCTCAGTATCGGGTTCGGGCCTTGAAGCATGCGATGCGTAGAGCTTGCCGTAGAAGTCTTCAACTTCCGACAGAATCTCCGGCTTGGATGCGACGATGTTCCCCGTTGACGTTGTCAGCTTTGGGAGGTGGCTTCTACCCAGAGGCTGGACGAACACTTTCGACCCCCGATTCTGCTCAATTGATTCTTTAATCAAGAGCGTGTTAGAGGATCGGAGGTCGCGTCGTACCAGCTTCTTTATGGATTTGTTGCGCACCAGGTTAGTTGACAAAGCTGACAAAGGGTCTGTTCGTCTCTCTTCCATTAGCCGAAGTGTTTCTGCCGAGAGTTTGGACTTTATGCCCGTACGCTTGCTCTCGCAAAACTTCGTCCCTTCATCCCTGAGGATTTCCACCACTTCTTCGAGTTTCTGGTCTACGTCATCTGTGGTTTCCAAGGCAGCGAATCGATTTTCCAATTTTAATTGGAATGTTTCGGACCCAACAACGGTTTGGAGTAGGTTCGGACGGAGCGTAGACTTCATCAATCGGAATCTCTCGGCTTTAAAGTCGATATCCAGAGTGCCTCGTACAAGTCGGTGATCACTTCCAGTATTAAACCTAGTGATCACTGAGACGTCTCTGAATATGCGCCGTTTGTCCGTAATGATGAAGTCAATCTCGTTTTTAGTCACAAAGTCGGGGCTTTGCCACGTCCATTTCCTTTGGGGCTGTTTCTTGAAGAACGAGTTCATCAAGAAAAGCCCCTCTCTCTCGAGGAAATTGACGAGCATTTGTCCCCTGTGATTCCTACTCCCAAATCCGTGTGGTCCTATAGACGATTCGCCGCAAGTTTGTACTCCCACTTTGGCGTTAAAGTCTCCCATGACAACGTTGTAGTGAGCCTTGGAGGTGGTGTGTAAAGCTCTGGAGATATCTTCATACATGCTCTCCACCTCATCATCCAAGTGTGTCGAGGTCGGTGCGTAGACCTGGATAACCTTGAGGCTGTACCTCTTGGTTAACTTAATTATGAGGTACGCTACCCTGGTCGACACACTGGAGATTTCTACAACGTTGTCACTGAGAACCTTGTTGACCAGAAATCCGACGCCGCCTTGGGATGGCTGATCTCCTGCTCTGTAGTACATAAGATGGCCCGATTCTAAGGTTATGGTGTCCTCTCCCTGTCTTCGGACTTCACATAACCCCAGAATGTGCCATCTTATGTGTTTCAGCTCCTCCTCTAGCTGCGCCAGATGATCGTCCAGCCGAATCGTGCGTCCATTGTACGTTGCGAGGGTCAGTTTGTTCTGGCGGCCTACCGTAGCCCGGGGATTCTTAGCACCCCCTGCCCTGCCGTTACCGTGACCGCCGCCGTGGTCAGGAATAGCAGGGCGGCCGGGAACTGGGGGCCGCGGCTTATTGTGACTTTCCATTTTATGCATGCATCCCTTTGGAGGGATATGCCCTAATCGCCATGCTGGGCAGGCGTGTTGGCGATCGCAGGACGTAGCTTCTCGCACCGGTGACGCTGCTGCCCGTCACCGGCCTGTAGAATTTGGCTACGCCATAGATATGAAATGGTTATACCGCCATTTGTCGGTCGCCAGAGCCCCGTCTGTTCGTCAGCAGGATGCACCACGGGCAGGTGAGGTTGGCTGGGAGCACCGAGGTCGTATTTGTGCTCCCTTACATCCCAATTGGCTTTTACCCGCTCTCATGTATGAACCGGCCAAATTACGTTGTTAATTTTATCTTATAGCTGGCATATGTATCACGTGTTCATCATTTTAGTAGGGTTATATCTCTATAGCTATTTCATCCGCATACGCTAATGTTCTCTCTATAGCTATACTATATACGGTCGAATTGAGAAACCTCCTCCTTTTTTTGAAGTCGGTTAAAAAATAAAACGAAAACCACAAACCGTCGATACATCAATTTCAACCCCTGTGGCCGCTTCACAAATTATTATTAAATGTTGCATGTATTAAAATTATATTCCAACCCCCAAGTTTATTGATATCTCAATTTTATTGAAAGTTGGGGGTTGCTCTTATTTTTAGGGTTCCGCAAAAATATTTAAGCACAAAGCCAGTTTATAGGATTTATTATAATAATATATAATAAAATAATTTTGTAATTAACAAATTATTTTGTAAACATTATATACCTATTTTGACACTTTATTGACTCTTAAAATCAATAACAAATATATTGATCGTTGACTGCTGATACATGTTAAGCTACCCTGTTTTAGGTTTCGATTACTTAAGGCAGTATTATTGTATATTCTCTGTTTAAAGTTTAATAGTTATCGATTCAAGTTGAGGAAAATTTTAATAAAAGCATGTATTTAACATTTAAAATACATATTAAATTAAATAATAATATAAGGAAACAATTTGGGACGTAGTTATTATAGTTAGTTATTTTTTGTTTGTGATCGACATAGCTCAGCGGATTAGCAAACTGAAGTAGCAGTGGGCGGGTCATATCTGCCGTAGTAGGACCGATAACTGTTGGGGTAGACTGGTTTTAGAGTGGAGACCGCGAATCGGCAAACGTAGAGTAGGACGCCTTGTGATTAGGTGTAGCGACGACATTCGCAAAGCGGTGGGCAGTGACTGGAAACAAAGAGCCGAAGACCGGGCTCAGTGGCGTGTCTTTTGGGAGGCCTATGTCCAGCAGTGGACTGATACCGGCTCATAATGATGATGATGATTTTTTGTTTTAAAGTTTGCGTGAGTTTTTGTTTCTGTTAAAATGTTACTGAATTAATATCGATTTAAAATCTTGTACTTATGCATTATTCTGTGCTACAACATAAAATTATTGTTGAAACCCTGCTGGTGTATACATATTTGTTTGCTGTTATATATTTTGCTAAATAGAGTATATTAAGAGTTTATCGTTAAAATAAAGACATTCAATATGGGTATGAAATCTTTTTGATACAAAATCAATTTAATTTCTTCATTTCTTGTGCTTCATGTATACTTTAAACTGAAAAATTATCATTTTTTTTTTGCTAGAATGATCAAATTAGCTTAGAAAGGAAAAAAGCGTTTTCTTCTAATAATAATCACAATTGAAAACGAAATAACAGACTACAGAACCCTTTAAGAACTGTTATTTTCACACTTAGTTAATAATTTCGTAATCGATCCCTGCCTTATGGTTTGTAAATTTTTATGCAGTAGTAATATCCTTTGATGTGTTACAAAATGTTTCTTACTTTGTTGTCTTTAGCTATATTATAATGTATCATGCGAATCAGAAAACGTAGCGTAGGACGCCATGTTACCAGGTGGAACGATAAGATTTGCTAAGCTGTAGACAGTGACTGGAAGCGAAGAGCCTAAGATCGGGCTCAGTGGCATGTCTTCAGAGAGGCCTATATGTCCAGCAGTGGATGATACCGGCTGATTGTGATGATGATAATAAATAGAAAGTTCTTACATACCATTCATTACTTATTGGAGTTGTAGTGTAGGGTGAGTGTGAAATCATAACAAAATGGGTTCAACGTAGATTTATGTTCAAAATAATTTTCCAATTTTCGAACGCAATGTTTCGTTGTAAAAGAGCTCCGTTCGTAAACGATGCTAGCGTCTCGATGTGGGTGTTGCTGTTATGGATTTTTGGTTTGATGCTTTTACACGTAATATTATTATTGGTTTTGAGTATTTTGAGAAGTGGTAGATATATACTTCAGGTATATATATATACATAGGAAAGATCGTGCACTGAGAGAGGTGTCAAGAGAGTAAAGATCTTTTCAATAATTAAGATTAAACTCGGCATACTAAAGATTAAACAATAAATAAGATAGTTAAGAAACCAAAACAACCGACTTCCATGCCGTTCGATTCAGTTTCAGTACCAAGTTGGAGACGTTCATCGTCATATCTCTGAAGATACTAATCAGATCTCGATAACATTGAAATGGGACCACCTTGAAGTTGAACTCTACCATTTACATAGGTATTCGATAACTTTGTGTCGAGCACCGCACCGTCATATTATGCAATTTTCTAAGAAAATGTATTATATTATATTTTTTGTTGGTACTCCCAAATACATAAAAATAATCAAGTAAGCTTACAAACAATATTCATGATCAAAAGGCTTATGAATGAATTGATGAAAAGTTAGATAGAACTAGGGCAAACATTTTGCTAGGACTGCAATAATTAGGTTTTAAAAAAAAATTATACAAGCAAGAGCAAATATGCTTACATTAACGCAAGTAACATATTCAAATATCGCAGTGGGAGGAAACGTCGTATCACGGGAGGAATCAAACGCCGGAAGCGGAAAGGAGCGTATTTTTCGAATTTGAATTCCGAACTGAGACTACTTCCTGTGCGGAAACTGGCAGCTTTTACGAGATGGAAGTTTTTAAACGGAATGTGGGATTTATTTGCGTATTTTGTTGGGTGTACTGATTTTGTAGTTATTTGCAGATATACAACGCTTTTTGTTTAAAAATAATTAGATACAACTTAGGAGTCTGCAAGTCGCGAGAGAATAGGTGGTACTTTTTGGGTAAGCGCGCTACATCATCGATCGCATCGCTACGTCATCGTCAAAAGGTGAGTAGTTGTCAAGCGCTACCCATTTTCACATAAAAAAGCAATGTTTATACCTTATAGGCTATCTCACCTTTTTGGTAAGTGATGATGCGGTCGAAGATGGTATATGTGGTATATATGGATGGATAAAGGGACCAAAAGTGTTGAACCATTTTACACTTAGTTTTACTAACTAGTTAGTAAGATAAACTAGTTTAACTACTAACTAGTTTTCAAGATAAAGAAGATAATTTGTGCTACGTTAATTGAAGAACGATTCCATCCAATCCAAATCCAAATTATTCCGCCATCAACATAACCAACATTAAAGCAAGTTATATCCATTATTTATGTTTTGTATTAAAAAAGATGCCTATATTTTGTGTACAGTGTTGAGTAAAAGGGTTTTCTATAAATTGCAGCTAAATCGGTCGTTTCAGCAGCATCAGCCGTTTTACCCTAAAGAGGTCACAAAAAATAAATATCCCAATATCTCGTGTTTTTAATAATTGGTGTTATTTGGTGTTGTTTACGAGCCAATTTTACCTTAGACCGCACCGTTACAAAAATACATACGAAATGTCTCAATTCCAACAAAGCCAATTGCCATCAAGTGTCACCCTAACCACACAAATGTACATGTTAAACCCCGATATCAGACATGTTTATCTCTGAAAAGACATCAATAACGGAGCCCTTAAGCGAACATCGCATCAGGGACATTTGTGTACATCAAGTATCGAACATTAGACGTGCTTCTGTTTGTGGGGATATACGGGGTTTTATTTTAAATCTTACTATCTGTGCCCCGTGGTTTTACCCGCGTAGACATCGTTCCCGTGAGAATATCGGGATAAAAAGTACACTATGTGTTATTTCAGGGTCTAGGCTATGTACACACCAAGTTTCAGTTCAATCGGTTGCGTCGTTTTAGCGTGAAAAAATAACAAATATACACACGAACTTTCACCTTTATAATATAATATCGTTTAAAAACTAAAAAAGAACGGACTTCAATGCCGCGCTATTCATTTTCAGTACCAATTTTGAGATGTTTATCTCAATATCTCTGGAGATACTTATCAGACCTCGATAAAATTTCCATGGTACCACACTTGGGATATCTCCTTTCGAACAAAAAAAGAATAATCAAAATCGGTTCATAAACGACGAAGTTATCCGCGAACAAACATAAAAAAAAAAGAAAAAAATATATATATACGGTCGAATTGAGAATCCTCCTCCTTTTTTTGATGTCGGTTAATTAGTAGGATAAGCTACCCTCCAGCTAGGTGGAGCGATGATATACGCAAGCTAGCTGGCAGCGGTTGGAAATAAAGGGCTGAAGATTGAATTCAATTGCGTGCTATAGGTGAAGCCTATGTCCAACAGTAGATTATTACAGGCTGTTAATGATGATAGGCTAGCCTTTGATCGCTTGGTAGTACGCAATGATGTGGTCGAAGATGGTGAACAAGTTAAACCTAGAATACTCTTACTCTCAAGGGTTGTGTGCTGACTGCTGCCGGAACTCCGTAAGGTTTTGGCGGCAGATTTTCTCTTTGATGGTGGTAATCTACTTTTAAGCAGCTAGTCAGGCGGAACATCGATGTAATATACCTGTGGTGTAGAAGTGGCGCAATGCTTAAAAAGTAAGAAAGGAAATAAACAGCATGATGTTTGCTATATCTTTTTAGCAAGGCGATTGTATTAAAGTGTTTTCGTTTTATTAACCGACTTCAAAAAAGGTGGAGGTTTCTCAATTCGAACGTATATATGTTTTTTTTATGTTTGTTCGCGGATAACTTCGTTGCTTATGAACCGATTTTGATTATTCTTTTTTTGTTGGAAAGGTGATATCCCAAGTGTGGTACCATGGTAATTTTATCGAGGTCTGATTAAGTATCTCCAGAGATATGGAGATAAACACCTCAAAATTGGTACTAAAAATTATTAGCGCGGCAATGAAGTCGGTTCTTTCTAGTTTTTTAAACGATATTATATCAATTAAAGTTAGTTTGAAGTTACAGGTATTTATATCGAGCCGTATTACAATGAAACGTGATCGATACAGGCGTGTTTGAACACAAGAGATAAATAATTAGGATAGTTTACAAACTGAAACAACCGACTTCAATGCCCCGCAAGTCAATTTCAGTAGCAAGTTTGAGACGTTAATCGTCATATCTCTGGAGATACTTATCAGATCTCAATGAAATTACAATGAAACTACCTCGAAAACGTACTCTACCGATAACAAAAAGAATTATTCGAATCGGTTCAGAATTGACGGAGTAATCGCGTAACATACACACAAAAAAAACATACAGGCGAATTGAGATCCTCCTTTGTTTTTGGAAGTCGATTGATAATTAAAAGAACTGACTTCAAACGTCGCGCTAGTCAAACTAGCCAGTAGTCAGAAAGCATGTCATCGAGGTAATATACATGAATCGTAATACAAATGTTGATATATTAAAAACTGGTCGACCGATTTCGTTAAAATTTAAATGGGACCATATGGGACCTGGGACACATGTGTATACCCTACATTGAAACAAAAAAAATAATTTCCCAAATCGGTATAGGCATTTTCGAGTAATCAATGAACATAAATTAAAAAAAAAAAAATGATCGCGGCGAATTGAGAACCTCCTTCTTTTTTTGTGAAAGTCGGTTAAAAACAGAATGAAAATGTTCCTTTAAATAATGTCAGTATCATTTCGTACAATAAGATTTTATTGTGAATTGAAACGAAAATCGTTCATTAGCTGAGATCTAACTAGGCTGTCTTTTGAATATTCAGACATTAATATTTTTTTTATTCTAGAATAAATATACTGAAGGATAATATATATACCTGGTGTTCAAATACAATCAAATTTTTAGCTAAACATACTTTCAAAAGCAAGCAGAATTTAACCTCGTATGTTTTCAAATACCAAAGAAAAACTTCGCAACATTCACTACAAAGAAATTTTGAATCTTCAACCCTAGCGAGAAGACTCTAAATTCCTAACACACGCCTCACATAAGCTTTTCTTAAGGCGAAGCTATCGAAAAGAAATTGTAAAATAAAATCAAATGTAATTCTTGGCATTCGGTCTCAATTTAGTACAAGAGTTGTGAGTGTGATACCTTCAGGCGTTTTCCGTGTATCATTTTATGGAAATTGGTATATCCATACGTCGTTTGCCCTTAAGAGAGATTGGATTGGTTGGTAGAATTGTTTTTCTATCATTTTGTTTGTTGGTTTAATATTGAAATGTCATACTCGTAGGTTAAGTTTGTTTTGCGGGTAATTGGAAAATTGGAATAAAATTGTGTAGGTTGGGGAGGCTTGAAAGGGTGGTAAAGTGATTTTTTTATATTATTTGAAAAGTGAATCAATTAGCAGTGACGTCACCGTCCAATGTTCTTTTTATACTGTTGTGTCCATCCAAAGGTTGTCTGGAAGAAATGCGCTGCGCGAAGAAACGCTTTTGGCGATAAGACCGCCCATTGTACCTTATTTTAGTTAGTTAAGTCCTATTTTAAGATCTTTTTGTAATTGGTGTCAATAAAGAGTATTTGTATTGTATTGTATTGTATTGTATTGTATTGTATTGTATTGTATTGTATTGTATTGTATTGTATTGTATTGTATTGTATTGTATTGTATTGTATTGTATTGTATTGTATTGTATTGTATTGTATTGTATTGTATTGTATTGTATTGTATTGTATTGTATTGTATTGTATTGTATTGTATTGTATTGTATTGTATTGTATTGTATTGTATTGTATTGTATTGTATTGTATTGTATTGTATTGTATTGTATTGTATTGTATTGTATTGTATTGTATTGTATTGTATTGTATTGTATTGTATTGTATTGTATTGTATTGTATTGTATTGTATTGTATTGTATTGTATTGTATTGTATTGTATTGTATTGTATTGTATTGTATTGTATTGTATTGTATTGTATTGTATTGTATTGTATTGTATTGTATTGTATTGTATTGTATTGTATTGTATTGTATTGTATTGTATTGTATTGTATTGTATTGTATTGTATTGTATTGTATTGTATTGTATTGTATTGTATTGTATTGTATTGTATTGTATTGTATTGTATTGTATTGTATTGTATTGTATTGTATTGTATTGTATTGTATTGTATTGTATTGTATTGTATTGTATTGTATTGTATTGTATTGTATTGTATTGTATTGTATTGTATTGTATTGTATTGTATTGTATTGTATTGTATTGTATTGTATTGTATTGTATTGTATTGTATTGTATTGTATTGTATTGTATTGTATTGTATTGTATTGTATTGTATTGTATTGTATTGCATTGTATTGTATTGTATTGTATTGTATTGTATTGTATTGTATTGTATTGTATTGTATTGTATTGTATTGTATTGTATTGTATTGTATTGTGATATTTTGAGGATTGAAATGAAGACAGTTGTCATTGTTGCTACTCATCCTACATCTTCCAAGTGAAAGACGTAGGATTACTAGCATGTGATGACTAACATGTGATGTCACTTTAGTGTCTCAACAAAAGACCAGCGTTGGTCATGTCAGTCATGACCAACATTATGCTGAGTCCTATTTTGCACCAAATAACCTATGATTTCTTCCGAATAATTATTTCTCATTTTGTCTGTTTATAATATGTATGTTTTTGAAGTGAAAAACTTCTTTAGGCACGTTGAGCACTTTTTCGGTGAACAAAAAGTGTGAAACTGTGAACGGACGCGTCATCGTCACCGCACGCTTCTCATGAGCTATATGTATACTGTGTATATGTAATGTAAATTTAATTTCATTTCATACAAATTTTTTATTGTTTTTAATTCTTATGACATTAAAATAGACAATATAATTATGTTATACCTACCCTGAGTGTATATGTTAAATAATGTGTTTAAAATTAATATTAGATTATAATTGTTGTGATTTTGTTGTGTTTGTTATTTTAATTATCTTAAATTTAAAATTATTATAGATAGAAATTTTATGTCATTATCATTTTTTAACCGACTTCAAAAAAAGGAGGAGGATTCTCAATTCGACAGTATATATATATTTCTTTTTAAGGTTTGTTCGCGGATAACTTCGTCGTTTATGAAGCGATTTCGATTATTCTTTTTTTGTTCGAAAGGAGATATCTCAAGTGTGGTACCATGGTAATTTTATCGAGGTATGATAGGTATCTCCAGAGATATTGAGATAAACATCTCAAAATTGGTACTGAAAATGAATAGCGCGGCATTGAAGTCGGTTGTTTTTTAGTTTTTAAACGATATTATTAATATTACATATTAGCTATACACTCGAATGAGTAAATTGTGCCGTCTGTTTGCATATAGATAATAAGATCTCATGTACCCACAGTTCATAGCAATAAATGGTTTCAAATGGTTTCAATGTGTATTTTTTGGGTAAACAAAAAGCGTGAAACTCGCGTCATCGTCACCGTACGCTTCTCATGAGCTATTCTATATGTATACTGTGTATCTCGACGACACAATTCACAAGTTACTTAGTTTTCAATTCTATCGGCAGCCCCCAAAGACAGCCCCGCATGTTTTTTTTTAAATTTTATTTGAAAAGTAAATCAATAATAGTAGCCAGTGAGTTTACGTGATAATTGCGTTACGATGAGGATTGGAATGAAGACTGTATGATTGTTGCGACTCATCCTACGTCTTCCACTTGGATGATTGGCTTGGATTAGAAAGTCAATTGTTGGTTGCCCAGTACCTTATATCCCTTCATCTTTTAACTGACTTCGAAAAGGCGGAGGTCCTCAGCTCATCTGTAAGTATGTTTTTTTAAAAATGTTTGTTCACCGATGTCTCTGTCCATTGTGCACCGATTTTCAAAATTATTTTTGTATTCAAAAGAACATAACTTTTGAGGTGGTCCCATTGTAAATCCATCGAAATCTGATGAGTATCTCTGAGACTAGAGCGGCATTTGAAGTCGGTTTTTTTTCGTTTAATAAAACGATCCTAAATTATGTCACCTCAAGTGAAACACAAAACACTTTGACCGAATTATCGCTTAACATCAAATGAGATAGTGGCTAAGTCATGAAATTTCCTAGATTAAAATAGCATTCTTAGGGCCAGTTTCACCGGTTCCTAATAATGCGTTAGATGGTTATCTGACAGATGCTAAAAAGCTGTCAAAAATCTGTCAAACTTCTTCATATTAGCACTATCAGGAACCGGTGAAACTTTTGCTGCCATAAAGTGCCAAAAAGTTTGGACAATCACAAATGTAACAGTTTGTCGTGAAGTTTTGTGGTTCCTTGGAAATACTGCTGTTGATGGTAGAGATGTAATACGATAACATGACCCGCCCCTCCACAATTCAAAAACGTTTGAAAGTATTTGTGAAAGTATTTACAAAGCACCACCACGCATGTGTGCGTACTGGTACTGCCGGTTCCGCGACATTGCATACATAATTAAATAACTCCTAATTATGAACGTACTTTGTACCAACCAACACTGCAAAAAAAGTTTCTATGAAATTTATAAGCAATACTTTCCGTTAAGTTAGGTTGGCTACAAAGTACGTTCATAATTCGGGTATCAACAATGTAGGGAAGTGCCTACTCGTATAACGTAGTTCAACATAATTACAACTACATACAAACTCTTTCGTAATGATGTGACTACACACCTTAAAACAGTCATTTGGAGGGGCGGGCCATGTTATCGTAGAAGATCTCTACGTATTTCCGCCATCGCTAGCGATCTACGAGTGCTTTGCGTAGTCTTATAATTTGCTTTGTCACCTGCACAGAATATGACGTACCACAGAAATATTAAACCTTATTATTAATATTTCTGTGTTACGTATAAACGACACCTTACTAACATTTATAATCATCATTATATTGACCTGATCCAAATTTATTTGGGTTCAGCGCAACATGTATCCCGTCTCTATTTCAGAACCTATCTCATCTACTATTTTATTGTCTCTAAATCTCTTCAAATATGTAAAGAATCCATTAAAACGAATAATCTTTACTATCCATTATCTTCGCGTTATTTTTGAAATGTAATTTATGATTTTGTTGTAAGTGTAAATGTATTCCAATATAATGTATATCTGAGTGATTTACGTACAGAATCATCACCATCATAATCAGCCGGTGGTAGTCCACTGCTGGACGTAAGCCTTTCCCAAGATGCGCCACTGATCCCGATCTTCGGCTCTTCTCACGTACAGAATACCTATTTGTAATACTCTAAGAAAGTTTTAGGCTCCCAAGATACAGGCTTAGCCTAGTTTGGGGCCAATAGTAAAAATTGTCTTTGTCTAGTAATAAACAATTCATTAGGTATTATTACTATTAATTTTCAAATTGAATAACTTACAAAAAACAATACACAGTATAGTTGGTACCTGTAGTGAAATTACATTATTTTTAAAAGCACAGATTTGAAGATATTCGTTTGAAAAATGTGAAACCATCAAAAGTCAAAGCCAGTCTAATCCAGTTATCGCCAGTACCAACATTCCCAACCACAGAACAAATGCAGGAAATCGACTAGCAAATGTGAAATAATAAATTCCGACCGAACACTGGATCTAATATAAATAGTTGCGTCCCTCTCGCATCAAAAATCCCTCTTCTTTACTACATTTATCTGTATTAGGGTGGGATGGTGGTATGCGGAGAGTAGCCAAGTTTGTTTTAACAGTCACTGCTTAATATTAGGTTATTTTTGTGTTAAAGAAATCCGTAATTATCTAGTTAGGTACTTACTCTATTTTAACTTTCTTATAAATAACCGACCGAAGTACAGTGACTGAATTCAATTGCCCACTGGAGATGAAGTCAATTTTAATAGACCTTTTAATTAAATTTTAATAAATTTAATAATTTCGATATTCTGTAATATTCAAACATAATGGGAAAATATTGAGAGCCTTAATAAAATGCAATAGCAACACCAGTTATTTTGCTGGAAATATTTTAGTTGCAGGTACAATGCAATCAAAATTATTCAATGTATCATCTACATCAAATTACTTAAAATCTAGTACCTTTGTCCAAACGCGATAACGTCTGTCTTTAACAAAATTCTGGATTGGCGGTATATTAGCGACCCATTTCTGCAGGGCCCCTAGACAAAATCCAATTCCTGTTTTCATTCACGCTAACGCAAGTTCAAAATGTTTGGAATTACATTTATGTTTCCGCAACAAAAATGTCATTCCCATACATTTTAAACTTGCGTTAGCGTGAATGAAAACAGGAAATTGGATTTTGTCTAGGGGCTTAGTATACCAACAGAAATATGAATAAATTCATTTTTCTGTGTGTACACCCGTTATCTAGAGACTACCATGACCTGTAATTTCACTGGACAGTTTTTCCATCAAACCGAATTGAAACCATTATCCGAAGTCAACTGCAAACTTTAACAAAATTTCACCATGTGACATAAACTGGTCCACAATTTAAAAGAAGCAAATCAATGTCACGAATGATACATGCACGAGTGCGCCAAGAAATCTCGAATACGTCATATTATACCACATATATCATACTATGTTGAATACATATCATATATCATCCCCATCCCTACAATGGTCTAAGGTAAACGGTAGTTTGATAGAATATCAAAGGTTTGTCTTGAAGATTTTGTAGGGTAGAACTTGAGATGCTGATGTTTTTATTACATACCCACCTGCAAGGTTCATATTGACTTTCTCTTTTTTATATCTGATTAGACTATTGCTTGACCACTACCTTAATTGGTGGTAAGCGATGATATGGTCAAAGATGGTGAACACGCTAGGCCTAGAATAGTCTGACTCTCAAGGGATGTGTGCTGCCAAAATACTGTAAGGTTATGCCGGTAGATTTTCTCCTTGATGGTGGTAAGCAGAGAACATGGATATAATTGTGGTGGTAAGCTACTTTTTGGTCATGCGGATTCCATCAGGACCAAAGCTTCTTTAGGCTTTGGTAACGATAATTATTATTCAATTTAGTAGGTACCTACACAATTTTTGTAAAAAAAATTAATAGTGTCTATTTCTTTTATATTTAAGTAAGCTTTTATTAAAAAATTTAAAAAAAAACTGTGGTAACATGAACAAGTGTAATTGCGTCATACGCCGCATTTTGAATTTTCATTAATAGATAGGCGAAAGATTTGTCCTGATGCGAGTTTAACATCTTTTACAAAAAATTTTTTTAAAAATCCACAACGCCGCTAAAGAAGTTTTCACTTCAAATAATTAAGTTTAAAAACTAAACTAAAACAACCGACTTCCATGCCCCGCGTCAATTTCAAGTCAATTTCAGTAGCAAGTTTGAGACGTTTATCGTCATATCTCTGGAGATACTTATCAGATCTTATATAACTTCGGAAACGTACCCTACCGATTACAAAAAGAATCATTCGAATCGGTTCAGAATTGACGGAGTAATCGCGTAACATACACAAAATAAAACTAGCCAAGTGCGAGTCAGCATCGCGTCTCTTATCGCATACTTAGGGAGGGTTCCGTACAATACGAAACATAACAGAGTTTCAATCTCATATATTTGATTAATTGATATATGAACCAAGAATATTTGATTTGGTCGCGATCTAGAAAGACGGGGCTCGTTTACTAGCGCCATCTATGTCATTTTGCCGAAACTAATTTGATGATGATTTTTGTATAGGGTATTTGTATTTGTATTTGTATAGTCCTTTAATTTTTAACTTTATTTTATTTTTATTATTTGTTGGTCTAGCGGCAACAGAAATACATCATCTGTGAATATTTCAACTGTCTAACTATCACGGTTCATGAGATACAGCCTGGTGACAGACGGACAGACAGACAGACAGACAGACAGACGGACAGCTGAGTCTTAGTAATATCGTTTACAAATATAGAGATGGCCGTCAACAATCATTATACAAATATTTGGATTATAAAATTGTTTGTCATTAAAGAAGTCATTTATTGTATAATAGCATTTGTCCATTAATATATTTTTAAGTATATTTTTAAATGCGTGAGTTTGCTTTTCTCTTAGAGCCTTGGGGATTTTATTGAATATTACTTGATATAGTTAGGGGAATCATCTATTTTAAAAACACAAAAAATACGTAATCTTCAATTTTGTAGCGGCGGCCATCTTGGATTTATAATAATACAGAATGTGATAAATTGTATTGTCATCAGAACTAAAGATGTGTACCAAATATCAGATCAATCTGTTCACAGAAAGGGAGGTCAAATTACAATTACTCAATTTGACCCAAACAAAAAGGCAAGCCAAATAAAGCCGTTTAAAAATAAAAACATACAAGGACAAACTCCTCCTCTTTGGAAATTGTTTGAAAAATAACCAAAGACCTGCTATTTTGGCCCCAATGAGACCAACCTTGAACAGAGTTTGTCCCTTTCTTTTGTATTGACAACTTGGATTACATATAGTATAGAACATATATAGCACTAGCAGGTGGTTAGACAAGGACACACTCCCACCCGGGTGTCTTTCAATTGGGCCGTTTTGTTCTACAAAGCAATTACAACCTTATTGTTAAAGCATACGGATTAAATTGAATTTGTCAAAACATCTGCAGTGCACCATCCTATTATATTACGACTATGAAAATAACAGACTGTCGACAAGTCCATAGAAACAACTGAAACCAGAAACCCGGTACCCCACCTACGTACACCTACCTACCTACCACAAACACCTTGATGCATAACCATATAGGATCAATTTAATAAGCCACTGCCATTGTTTCACCATAAACTCTTTACGCCGTACTATAAAGCTGGGTCATAACCCGTCATTCGTCCAAATTCCCGTCACGTTCGAACATACCTCATGACTGGGTTATCCTTCAAATGTTGCCTGCCATTCGTCACTTTTATACCTTTATATTTACCTAGCCACGTAAAAGCCGATAGGTAGAGCTAAGAATGTATAGAATATTACTGACTGAGGATGATAATTTTAACAGTTCATGGCGTTTTTCTTCAGTAAAATGTGAAACAGTTAAGGCCAGTTTCACCGGTTTCTGATAAAGTTTTAGATAGTTATCTGACATATAACGTCATATAAAAGTTGTCAAAATATGTATGATAAGTTCCTAATATAGCTATCTGAAGCCGGTGAAACTGGCCCTTAATGTCGTACTTCATTGACGGTTACCACTAACTATATTAATTTATTTATTCTGCTTAAAATTTATATAAAACATAATAATAATAAATTTACATAATTATCTTAAACTTTCTTCGAGCATTTACCAATGGAGATGTTAACGTTGTAATCCGCAAACATTTTTTTCTGCCGATACTTAGGGGGGACGAGGTAAACACGCATTGCACACACACGAATCACTCAGTTTAACGATCCCGCACACTAGCTTGAAACACGCACACAGTATAAAAAATGCAGCGTAGTTGCGCACGCTCATATGGCCAATAATGGCTATATGGCCAACAGAGGGGTACGCCTTGCATTGACATCTCCATTGGTAAATGCTCGAAGTAAACTTTTGTGTACTAAAATTGTACAGCATTGTCCAAAATAGGTAAGGTTCCGTAACATCACTGTTAGGGTCCCATCGGAAGACCAGCGTTGGTCATCTCCATCATGACCAACATTATGCTGAGCTGGGTCCTGTTTTGCAACATACTGTATTAGCAGTAGGTGATTTATACTAATGATTTTGTTCATTATGTGCTGTTAATCATATTGTTGCGAAATAAATAATTTTCATTTCATTTCATTTCATTTACTTAGTCTAGTATAAAAAGTCTCCATTTACAGGGTACATTGGCATTTTACACGAAAATGTATTCTAAATCCACCCCGTCATTCCGGTGTTATTTAGACATAAACATATTCGCTTATAAAAAATCTTCGCATTTATTTATTTATTTTTATAGTGTTAGTAGTGTAATAGTACATTACGATATTAGTGCGTTATGATGGTTATAACATGCGAGGCGGAATTTCAGCCCGAGCCGAAGGCGAGGGCGTAATTGAGCCAAACATGTTATAACCAATACGCACGTATATCGTACGACGTTTTTTAACACATTTGCGAGGAAACAGAAAAAAAAACATTTTATATTTTGTTCATTTCTAATTATTGAAATAGTTAGTGAAATTACAATTACTAAAATGATACGTAGTTGTAGTTGGTTTTTTAATTATGTTTTCATACGTGGTTATGTATCTGTCTTTGGATATTGACGGCGGCAAGCTTTTTCTGCTGCATATTAATGACCTGCTTAAACCCGGTATCTTTGGGTACGCAGATGACAGCATTGTTGTAGAGAGTTATACATCCAACGCACGAACCAGTGCATTACAAATCCAGTCTCATAGAGAAGCGGTGGTCGAACGCTTGAACTTTTCTTTGAAGGCAGTCTCTGATTGGAGCGATGCCAATCTGGTCAAGTTCAATGCTGCGAAAACCCAGGCGTGTCTTTTCTCCGCTAAACGGAGCCCATTTCTACTGGCTCCTACTTTCCGGGATGTGTCCGTTCTGATAAGTAACAATCTCGAGCTTCTTGGCATCTCTTTGACACCAACTCTCAATTTCGGCTCTTATATTGAGTCTAGAGCCCAGCTAGCCTCCAAAATGCTTGGCATTTTGGCTAAGGTGAGACGGTACTTCACATCGGGACAGTTGCTTAATCTTTACCAAGCACAAGTCCAGTCGTGTATGGAGTACTGTTCTCACCTTTGGGATGGTTCTGCTAAATACCAGCTGGAGACACTGGAAGCTATTGAGAGGAGAGCCAAAAAACTCATCAGCGATGACCTATTAGTAAGCAAGAGACTCCAGAGTCTCGCGCATCGCCGCAAAGTCGCTTGTTTATCGGTTTTCTATCGGATACATTTCGGAGAGTGTGCAATGGAACTGCATGATTTGAATCCACCATCCCCATTTTATAATCGGACATCCAGAGACACTAAAAGGCGCCACCGATTTATGGTGGATATACCATCTACCCGAACGAAGCGATTTGCTTCTTCGTTCATCATACGAACCGCTAAGGAATGGAATACCCTGCCTGAGTCCGTGTTTCCGGTTAAGTACAATATGGGGGTCTTCAAATCGCGAGTGAATAGGTATCTTCTGGGTAAGCACGCTCCATCATCGATCGCATCATCACTTAACATCAGGTGAGATAGTGATCAAGTGCTACCCAGTTCGGTATAAAAAAAAAAAAGCTGTCGCATGCGGTTCGCGCTTCTGTTAGTATATCCAGTGAAGTTGAAGTAATATATAGCTCTTCGACATTATTGAAAGTTGTCATATTTAAATTTTCACAATACAAGTACAAAGAAATAAAATTTGAGAAAAATGGCGCGAGGATTATTTTCTGCCGTAGCTGCGTGAAAATGTTGGCAAAGACGTTAGAGCATGTAGCCAAGTTTTTAAATTACCGAATAAACTGATTTTTTTATTTTAAATAAACTGAATCTGTTAATGCATATTGTTGCTTTCCCGCCATTTTAACAGCGCGCTAGCGCTGCCTACTGACTGGCGCCGCGCGGCGATTAGTTCGAATTTGAATAGCAACAGCGCGCAAAAGGGCAAATAATACTGTTATGGAATTTGTATGGACTATAACTTAACTATTTGCTTTGGTAACACACGCGTTTTTTATGACCAGCTTTACATATTTAAAACCGGTAGAATTACATCAGCTTTACGAGCAACGGTGTTAAAAATAAATTTACAATAATTTACATCAAAATTACATAATTTTATTTAGCTAGTCACTTATTCCAAAACAGAATTGAATATTAATTGGACCCATAGATTTGAATAAATACTTTTGTTTGGATGGATAATCACGAGGGAGTAACAATCTCGAGAGTGAAAGGGAGTGAAAAATCTAGAAAAAATATATTCTGTAGATCTCAATAAAAACCTTCAACAAAAATTAGTATGAACGAGATAAAGTCAGCAGTTTTTGAGATATACCGACCGCAAAGATAACTTTGTTTTTCATACTAACACTATGAAAAACAAAGTTATTTTTGTAGTTGCGAAAAATCATAGTTATAGAATACTCTACTGTGTTACGGAACCCTACGAGTGCGAGTCCGACTTGCACTTGGCCAATTTATTAAATACATAGAATTAAATATTTGTTTGACCGCTCCGCCATTTTGTCGTCGAGTTTTGTTTGAAGTTCACTTCCATAACTGTTTATTCGTAGCATTTAAGACATTTTTTTTTGTCTCACAGTTTGCGCACGAAATAATAAGAAAAAGATATTTCGTTTGTTATGTCTTTATTCTTTCGAGCATATACCAATGGTATATGCTCGGTTAACGTTGTAATCCGCAAACATTATTTTCTGCCGATACTTACGGGGGACGAGGTAAACACGCATTGCACACACACAAATCACTCACTTTAACGATCCCGCACACAAGCTTGAAACACGCACACAGTATTAAAAATACAGTTACGCACGCTCATATGGCCAAAAATGGCTATATGGCCAGCAGAGGGGTACGCCTTGCGTTAACATCTCCATTGGTAAATGCTCGAAGCTTTATTCCAATTTACTAAGTTCTTACCGTTTTTCCAATATTTATCTTGGAAATTATATTAACAGCTTGCTGCTAAACCACATAATTCCAATAACCATGACAATAGTGGTTAAACCCTAGCTAGGAAAAAAACAGTTTGTCCGCTCTAAATATTTGTAAGTCCATTCCAAAGGCCATGATGTCCCGCAATATACGACATTAGGTCGTCACGTCGCAGGCATTCGACGGGACATCCGCATGGTTTATTGGACGAAGCCGCGGTGTATTAGCCAGATTTATGGCGAACTCAGGAAGTGGAGGGATGACGTGATTGTGACATTCGGAGGAAATATAGCCTTGGATTTCTTTTACTCGGGCAGATCTCTGCCTGGATACTCGAAAATATGTAAAAATTGGGAGTCAACATTGATCATAAAATGATCATAGGGTCCAGCATCAAAGTTTTCATTTGACTTCAACAGTTAAATGGTTCAGAATATCTACATATTATCTGGTATGGTGGTAAGACATATAGTGTCCGCCTGTCCTGTTACCACCCTCAAGCTGAAAAGAGAAAACAAGTATACCTACTTCCCGTTTCGTCTCATTTTACAATTCACCGAGATCTGATGATCTCCAGAGATATAGAAATAAACACCTCAAAATTGCTACTGAAAATGACTCGCGTGGCATGTGAAGTGTTTTTGAACTGACTTCCCTATAGGAGGTGGTTCGTCTGTATATATGTTTTTACTTATGTATGTTACCCGATTGCTCCACCAATTGTTAAACAATTTGAACGATCATCATTGATTTTTTGATTGAACGATCATTGATTTCCTTGTAGAGTTCATCTCCAAGGTAGTTCCATTTAAATTTTATCGAGATCTGGTAAGTATCTTCAGAGATATGACACTAAATGTCTCAAACTTGCTACTGAAATTGACTCGCGTGGCGTCGATGGAGATCTTAATTATTTAGTTTTTGAAACTATCTTTAAGTTATTGTTTTTTCATTCGTCTGCCGAGTTTTCATACCTAAAACTCCTGGCATTCATTGTTAAAGTTGTGTATTATTTTTTTGTTTGCTGGGGTATAAGATTTATGTATGAAACACCTCGGTAATCTCCAGAGATATGAAATGAAACACATTACAAGACTTCTTTTAAGGATTCCGTACCTCCAAAGGTCAAAAGGTATGTCTGTCTCTCTATCCGTCTGTCAACACACTTTTTCTCAGGAACGCGTAAAGATACCCGGTTGAATCTTATATCAAATACTCAGGTCTATAGTATCTATAGTCTATAGTAGAAGGCGGCAATTATGCCCACTCCAGATACAAGCGTATTTAGCTTAGTTGGAGGGGTTAACAAGAATACTAGTAATGTGCAACCCACATTGCCCACATCTTTAAAAAAAAGAAAAAAAAAACTTTTAGCTGTAAAAAAATTAAACGCCGACGCGATCAAAAGATATCACCGTTGTCGCATAAGCAACCTATAGGCTAATAAACTTCCCGTTGACCTAGAATCATGAAATTTGGCTAGAAGCAAGGTCTTGCAACACTTATATACGAGTAGGAATACATCTGAAAACCATAAAAATGTCGTTAATAACAAAAAAAAAGCAAATGTTCAATAGAACATTTGCTTTTTTTTGTTATTAACGAAAGTTAAAAGTTTGTAATAACAAACTTTTATTATTTGCGGTTGGTGCATGAACAGTGAGTGTCTAAATATCGGTCTAGGGATTGAAATGAAGAGTAAAGTTTGTACTTTAACCTAGTTTAAGAAGCTGGTACGGAAGCCTCGGTGCGTGAGTTCAACTCGCACTTGATCGTTTTTTTAACTAATAGGCTAGCGTTCAATCGTTAACTCGCCTAATCGTAATCGATGATGTGGTGGAAAATGGTGAACACGCTAGGCCTAGAACATCTAACTCTCAAAGGCTCTGTGCTGCCGGAACATCGTAATGTTCATTCTTTTTTTTTCTCCATTTTCTTCATTTTCTCCTTGATTGTAATAAGCTATTATTTGGTAGCAAGTCAGGCGGAACATCGACCTTACCGACTTAAACAAAATTATTTTACCCCTATACAATGCATGTCAGTACTCTATAAAAAAGAAGCTAGTAAACAATAGACAGAAAATTTGTGACTAAAGTAATCCAGAAAGAAGTAGGGTGGAGTAATATGCCCATAAAAATGGGACCCCGTACCGGATTGACCACACTTTACTACCGGAAAATAGGCCCAGTAAAAATTTTACTGTGTCCCTCACTCAGGAAATTTGATAAAAATTCTCCTGATGTTAAATGGTGCTGATGGAAACGTATGAATAATTGAATGAGAGAAAGTCGCTTAAGTGGCTTTGTAGATAATTATTTAGTTCATAAGTCGTATTCATAGAAATGAAAATGTGTAGAAAGACTTGTGTTAATCCCAAGTGGAGTAGGATAATTTAGTTTAAACATATTTTTTTTATATCACGTTTGGCGACAGATTTTTTAACTTGACGGTGGTAGCTGGCCAGGCGGACAAGAGATGTCCTACCACCATGCGGGGGTTGTTGGTTTCTTAATGATGTTTTTTCCTGTGAAAAGCGCACATACATTTTTCGATAAATATATCCACTGGTGCGCGGCGGGGATTGAACTCGGTACCTCTTGCCTCAAAGCCAACAATTCTGCCACTTATGTTTACTTGGCATTATGAATTGCAGCCGCGGTAATATGCACTTCAATTTAATTATATTCCCTATTCAAGGAGCCCGTTGACCCTGCAGAAGTAACACATATAATTACATTTAAATATACAAAATTACTCAATTTAATAAAACTGGGGCTTAAAACGATCTTTAAACGCACTTTGTGTTTTTTCTCGTTGAGCTATTTCGATCATTTACTGTCATGATAATTATGAGCAACGATACCATAGACAAACACACAGATACCGACAGACATCAAACTTAACCCTCTTTTGTGCGTCGGGGGTTAAGTCAAAAGAATTAAGAAGCTTTTCGGAAGTTGGTAGAAAATAACACTATTTGATCCTCATCCTTTTTCGTCGGTTAAAAATCACATGTAGGCACTGCAATAACAATGTCTTCACAACAGGGGTGAGATTTAACGATGGGAGTAAAGTACAAGTATCCCCGTAGAGACATATTTATGGATGCGTTCACTTAGCGATTTTATAGTGGCTCCTATCAATCCGAGTCATTTGGTGGAGAACGAGGCAATACCGGCTTTTATTGGATTTTCTGAGCATTTTATTATTTTAGCAAATCCTGTGACTTCAGTGAGGAAAATGCATTGCTAAGAAACTCTCGGCTTGTTAGTAGGACACAATGTAGTGTCTGCTTGGCTAGCTAAATGTTAGATAATCCGTCGCCAAAACATCTAATGTGTTCCGGCAGCTGTCCTTGATAGCCAGCTCCTAGGTCTAGCGTGTTACCATCCTCGACTACATCATCACTTACCACCAGGCGAGGTAGTGATCAAACGCTAGCCTGTAAGATATTAAAATAAACTGGCAAAGTGCGAGTCGGACAGGCAGGGTAGGGTTCCGAGTTCCGATTACACAAAATTTGCCGCAAAAATAAGTTTCTTTAGGACCCCCCCTCCAATAATGAATTTAATTTAATTTTTATTATTTGGTATTATAGTTACATTGTAATACACACTATGAGCAAATTTGAAGTCTCTATCTATTACGGTTTGTAAGATAGAGCATAGAATATTAAACGCCTAAAAAAACACGTTTCTTTTATTTTAACCTTATTTCGTTTTTATTAGGGTTCCGTACCAAAAGGGTAAAACGGGACCCTATTACTAAGACTCCGCTGTCCGTCTGTCTGTATGTCTGTCTGTCTGTCTGTCTGTCTGTCCGTCTGTCACCAGGCTGTATCTCATGAACCGTGATAGTTAGACAGTTGAAATTTTCACAGATGATGTATTTATTTTGCCACTATAACAACAAATACTAAAAACAGAATAAAGTTAAAAATAATAGAGGGTCCCCATACAAGAAACGTGTTTTTTTCAGCATTTCACGCCATCTATGAATGCTTAGTTAGGTAAACGTCCCATAGATGGCGTTATATTGAAATGTCGATCCTTAACACCTTTGTTAGACGTTAGATGGCGTTATAAGAAATAAAATGTTTATTAATTATTATTTTTTGCTCGCTCTTATAAAATACTGTAGTGTGGTACGGAACCCTACTAGTGCGAGTCCGACTTGCACTTGGCCAGTTTAGTATTATTTGTTATAGCAGCCATAGTAATCAGTAACTAGTAGAATCAGTTATTAGTAGCAAACATACTTTGTGAAAATTTCATGTCACTATCTATTATGGTTCAAGCAAAAAATTCCGACATAACACGTTTTTTGTATGGGGACACCTCCTTTAATATTGACTTTAATGTTGTTTTTTACCCGACTGCGCGACGCAAAGGAGAGGTAATGTGTTTATCAGTCTATATATGTAGGTATGTATGTATGTTTGTTCCTTTGTGGCACACTAGATTCCAAACGCGTGGGCCGATTTTGATAATTGGCACGTCAATAGATTCGCCATGCTAGCGCGAGTGTCAACGAATACGTAAAAAATTGAAAAATTCAAAATGGCTGATATCAGATGCCAAAATTTGGGGTTCAAAAAAAATTTTTTTTCAAAACCTATCGAGTGGGGTATCGAATTAAAGGTCTTAAAATGGAGATTCAAAAATATATTTATAACAAATAATTTATGATCGTACATATCGAAAAAAAAACGATTTTACATGCCGCGTTAGTCACTTTCAATAACAAGTTTGCGGTGCTTATCTCTGAAGTAACTTATCAGATCTTAATAAAATTACAATGAGACCAAACGAAAATCATATTAACTCAAACAAAAAAAGAATTTTCCAAATCGGTTAAGAATTGATGGAGTTCTGAGGTAACAAACAACCTCTTCCTTTTGGTATAGTCGTTTAATAGTACAACTGTAAAGGAAGTAAGCTTAAAAAGCAATACCCTATCTATTTCACGCATTTCGGTTTTTTGTTCTTTTTTCCATAATTGTAATAACGGTCATAGTTATACATATTTTGTGAAGATTTCAAGTCTCTATCTATTATTAGTTTACAAGTTCAAGCACAAAACGCCGAAAAATACACGTTTGGAATTTGCCATCCTTTACTTAACTAAAAAGTGTAAAATAAAACAATAAATTAAAAAATCAAAAAACCCGACTGCGCAAAAAGTGAAGTGTTAAAAAACGAACTGAAAAGAAAAAAACAAGTAAGTCTAGTAGTTTAGACTTCTGTTTAGGGATATCAAAAAACTATACCATTTAAATTCTTTCTCGGTCGATACACTCATAAAATAAATTATACATTGTTATATGATATATGAAGAGACTTTAACAGTTGGGACACATTAATGGCTTAACGAATGGGGATTAGACTTACTTGTTTTTTTCTTTTCAGTTCGTTTTTTAACACATCACTTTTTGCGCAGTTGGGTTTTTTTATTTTTGAATTTAATGTTTTATTAGTATTTGTTGTTAAATCTCCTATAGTGATACATATTTCTTAAAAATTTCAAGTATGTACCGTAATAACGGTTAAGGAGATACAGCCCAAAAGTGCGGACAGACAGACAGACGGACGGACGGACAGCAAAGTCTCAGTAATAGTGCTCGGATGGTACTCTGTGGGTTCCAACCCTATAAATAAATAAACTGGCCAAGTGCAAGTCGGACTCGCACTCGTAGGGTTCCGTAACACAGTTAAGTATTCCATAACTATGATTTTTCACAACTACAAAATTAACTTTGTTTTTCATAGTGTTTGTGTGAAAAACAAAGTTATCTTTACGGTCGCCATATCTCTAAAACTGTATCTCGTTCAAACCGATTTTCGTTGTGATCTACAGCATATATTTTTCACTCCCATACTTTAAAAGTTAGAGGGGGGGGGGGGGGGGGCACACATTTTACCACTTTAGACACGCCTATCTTTCAAATGATTGACTTTGAGAAAAAATAATTTTAGGAACCTCAATGTCATTTTTAAAGACCTATCCATAGACGTATAAGTATAGGTACACGTATAGGTTTAAAAAAAATGTTTTTTTCTTCAGTTCCATGTATGGGATGCCCCCCTCAAACTTTTATATTTATTATTTTTGTATAAAAATCGGAAAGCGGTTCACAGAATACATCTACCTACCAAGTTTCAATTCTGTAGTCCTAACAGTTTCGGAATAAAATGGCTGTGACATACGGACGGACAGACAGACAGACAGAGAGACATGACAAATCTATAAGGGTTCCGTTTTTTGCCATTTGGCTACGGAACCCTAAAATAAGGCTATAATATAACGATGGTTTTACACATAGTGGTCTCATAATGCATTAAGACATTCACATTTCACATTTCTCACATTTATTTTTTTTAGCGTAGAACCACATGTCGGGTATCCTAGCTAGTTTAATAATCTTAGAAGGATAAGAAGCAGTAAGCGTAAATAACACACATTCATATACAAGACATAAGTCCATGGATGTCCATTGCATTATGTCCAGCACTCTGGGTGCGAAGTTAGAGGCGTTGAATAGCCACTACCGTCTTTCACTAAGTTCTCATTGTGGGAACTTTGGAACTTGGTTGACCACAACAATCGAACTAACAGTCTTCAGATGTAGGTACACAGAATACACATATAAATAGACGTACTTAGTTTAGTTCCGAAACTCCTCATTTATAAACAAGCAGTAGGTATTTATTACAAATTTGAATGGTGTTCTTCAACATACCTTGACAACAAAAGAAGGTAATAAACTAGAACCACCATTCAAATTTCGCCTACCACCTATTTACTATACTAGCTAGTATAAAAAAGTTGAAATTTGAATGGTGTTCTTCAAAAAACCTACTCGGAACAAGAATATTATGGCATTTCATTATTCAAGTGTCTATCTATAAAAGTACGGACACGCCGCAGCGTCCTGCGTGCGCGATCTAGGCGGCGATCAGATAGCGCAGTAGTATTTGTACAGACTGCTTCACACCAAACGCGATCAGAAAACAATTGAAAAGTACTGAGATCGCGTCCGCAGGACGCAGGACGCCGCGGTGTGGCCGCATCTTAACGGTTCAGAAGATACAGCCTTGTGACAGACGGATGGACAGACAACAACGTCTCAGTAATAAGGTCATATTGACACTTTTTGGGTACGAAGCCCTAAAAACCTACCACCGACTAACTGCTTAATTTGGTTCCACCGTCCCCATTTTATAGTCGTAGGTCCAGAGACACTAAAAGGTGCCGCCGATTTATGGTGGATGTACCATCTAACCACACGAAGCGATTTGCTTCTTCGTTCATCATACGAACCGTCAGGGAATGGAATACCCTGCCTGAGTCTGTGTTTCCGAATAAGTACAATGTATGGGGGTTTTCAAATCGCGAGTGAATAGGTATCTTCTGGGTAAGCACGCTCTATCATCGATCGCATCATCACTTAACATCAGGTGAGATAGTGGTCAAGTGCTACTCAGTTCGGTGTAAAAAAAAAACAACCCGCAGCGACGAAACGGTGTGGGTCGGGGCATGGGTGGGTATAAT
Source organism: Cabera pusaria (assembly GCA_954871355.1). Taxonomy (NCBI): domain Eukaryota; kingdom Metazoa; phylum Arthropoda; class Insecta; order Lepidoptera; family Geometridae; genus Cabera; species Cabera pusaria. Next base: position 21,461,897 of record OX940906.1, read on the forward strand.
CAGCTGTAACCTTTAATTCCCCCTACTAGAGGGTAGCGGGCGACCGCGTCATAATATGTGAGGAAGCATGCATCAAAAACTTACTAACTCGCTGGACAGAGCTTCGGACTTTGGCAAGTTTTGAACTATACACATAGATAGACTCTGTGCAGCGATATGTCTATACATATATTATCATGGATACAACTCAAGCCATCTGCAGAGTTTTATCGAGGGATGAATATAGGTAGGTAATGTTTTTATTAATTCTGCTAGGAGTTAAATTAACTTCCAACCTCAACTTCGGCTCCTACATAGAGTCCAAAGCTAAACTAGCCGGTAAAAAGCTTGGCGTTCTCAGAAAGGTAAGGCGGTATTTCACGCAGGGACAGCTTCGAAGTCTGCACCAAGCACAAGTCCGATCTTGCATGGAATATTGCTGCCACCTCTGGGACGGCTCGGCTAAATATCAGCTGGAGGCTCTGGATTCTATCGATAAACGAGCAAGAATGCTAATTGGCGAAACTGAATCTACAAAAAACAAGCTTCAGAGCCTCGAGCATCGGCGTAGAGTTGCTAGTTTATCTGTGTTCTACAAGATACATTTCGGTGAGTGTGCGATGGAATTACACAATTTGATTCCTTCTTCCCCCTTTTACTATCGGACAACAAAGCAAACTAAACAACGGCATCCTTACATGGTGGATATCCCAGCAATCCGCACTAAACGATTTGGTTCTACCTTTTTAATTCGAACTGCAAAGGAATGGAACACGTTACCGGCTGACTTGTTTCCGAGTAGCTATAACTTGGGTCTCTTCAAGTCAAGAGTTAACAGGTATCTTCTAGGCAAGCGTGCTACACCCTCGATCACATCGTCACTTTCCACCAGGTGAGATATTGGTCAAATGCTTGCCTATCTGCAATAAAAAAAAAAAAAAATTCAATCATACTATTTTTAACCCCTGACAAAAAGAGGGTGGTATAAGATTGATGTTTGACGTGTGTCTGTCTGAGGCATCGTAGAGCCCAAGTGGCCGAAACTGATTAAGCGATTTTTATTTAGTTTAAAAATCGTTTTTTTTATATAGGTGTCACAAACATCCGTTCAGCCGTTTTAAGACTTGTGGATATTTGTATATTATTTTCTTGTATATACAATATTGGTTTATCCAATATAATATTGTGTAGGTAGTTGTTTAGTTACAGGGTATTTGAGACTCTACATCAAATTGTGTCAATGTAACATGCGTATTACAATAATGAGTAAAACTTTGTCTACTCTATCCTGAGTATTGCGTGCTACACACACAAGCACAAGCACACAGCCCTTGAGAGTCATACCATTCTAGGTCTAGCGTGTTTACCATCCTTGACCACATCATCGCTTACCAGTAGGCGAGAGAATGTTCAAATACTAGCCTCAGATACAACATATAAAGAATATACTGGCCCAGTGCAAGTCGGACTCGCACTCGTAGCGTTTCCTACCACACTACAGTATTTTATAAGATCGAGCAAAAAATACCACTATCATTTTTCGCCAGCAAAAAATAAGAATGAATAAACATTTTATTTCTTATAACGCCATCTAACGTCTCACAAAGGAGTAAGGGATCGACATTTCAATATAACGCGATCTATGGGATGTTTACCTAACTAAGCGTTAATAGATGGCGTGAAATTCCGAAAAAAGCACGTTTCTTGTATGTGGACCCTCTATTATTTTTAACTTTATTCTGTTTTTAGTATTTGTTGTTATAGCGGCAACAGAAATACATCATCTGTGAAAATGTCAACTGTCTACTATCACGGTTCATGAGATACAGCCTGGTGACAGACGGACAGACAGACAGACAGACAGACAGACAGACAGACGGACAGCGAAGTCATAGTAATAGGGTCCCGTTTTACCTTTTGGGTACGGAACCAAAAAAACCTGAAGTGCCAACGTAAAAATATTTATTGAACTGCTTTTACTGACCACAGACAATCAGCATTTGAACATAATCTGTAACTAGTATTCTATCTTTATCTGTTACGTTACGATTGTAATCATCTGTTTCCTTTTCGCAAAATTCTTGAATAAAAATGAAGACGTCAGTGACCTCAATACTTTAACTGTATACACTCATCGTTCGTTCACTTGAACGAAATTGTTGAGAAACAGTTAATTTGAACTTTAAGTTTGGCGCGTTAGAGACTGTTTTATTTCATTATCGGTTTCGCCAAACGTGGCAGTAAGTTCGTTTCGCTAATGGTCTGAATGGTCAGCTCAGTCTGTCAGTTACTATCCAAGCGTTTATGAGAGCACAGTTAAATAATTATTGAATTTGGAAAGTGATTTATTTTTTTAGCAGCTTTGTGTTTTAGACCAGTGGCATTTCTATTTTATTTAAATTGTGTTTTGTTTTCTGTATTTTGGATTTTGTTTGCGTTTTATTTTGGTGAGTTAAAATCATATTATTTTTATAAAACCTTTTTCATTATTATTCTTATTTTAAAATAAATGGTTTTCTTTGTTTTATAATTGGTTTGTGTTTAAAAATTCTGTTTTACGTTGTTTTTTGTTTAGAATATTAACGATGCGTGGGAGTTTAATTTAGGTTACCTTGTCATTTCTCAGCATGTGTAGAAAGTCGAGCTGATTCAGAGATTGCAGTGATCTTATTTTACTTTATGATTTGTTTTAGTTTATGTTTTGATTCTATAAAGAATAACTATTCTTTTTTCTTTATGAAGTAACTAAGTTGACTTATTGTAGTCTTATTGTTATTGTAGTAAATGTACTAAGAATAGAACCATTTTATCCTGCAACTCTGTACTTATAATAAGTCAAAATTACTTTAGATGTAATTTTGCTGTAATAAACAATCTGTGCCCCGCATCTTCGCCCGTGTTACGAAGTATTCTAATCCAATATATACTCTGGCAATCCATGAGAATATACAAATTATGTTTAGGCACCTACTTCAAATGTAGTAACATTAGTTGTAACATTATACATAATAGACTAAAACAATTTACTAGGTAAAATGAAAACAAAAAACAAATTGTTATCCCTTTGCAACATTTCAGCCAAACCGGTAGAGCCGTTTGATCGTGAATAGGTTCCAAACAAACAAATATACAAACTGACTTTCGCATTTATTATATTGGTGTTGATAACTTTGTGTCAGTTCTAGAGTAGATTCTCCTACTATAGAGACTCCTTCATAATGTATTCTAGAGTACTCTAGAGTACTCTAGGTACTCTTTATTTCGTATCGATATCTACCATCCTGGCATCCGAGATATTTTATAGTAGCCAGCCCTCTTACCATGGCAAGTGGATAAAAAATGATGTCTTCTGTTTTTATCTACGGACTAGAATAATTTGTCTTGTCTGTCAGTGGATATAAGTGGGTGACATAATTTTAATCCATCTGCCATGCTTCAATCATTACTTACCACCTATCGCTCATGACTACGAGTTATACATATCACAATGTTATCAGTATCTAAGCTTTTTTTCCGAAAATCATATCCAAATATGATCCATATCATTAATGTTACAATCTAGTCTTAAAACTAATAAGTAATTAAAATTTGACCTAAACTGCTAATTATTGTTAAACTAAGAATGTGTCTAATGGAACTTTTCTTATTGTCTCTATTAAGGCGAAGACACCATTTTATTGTGTTCTTTGAAAGCAGTGTTCACTAATTTACTGTCACTTCACTACACTAACTCAAAAGGTTTTATCCTTTTATAACCGACTTTACAAAATAAAGGAGGAGGTTCTCAATTCGTCGGAATCTTTTTTTAAATATTTTTTTATGTATGTGAGCCGATTACTCGAAGATGCCTGAACCGATTTAGAAAATTCTTTTTTGTTTCAAAGGGTACCTCTCCCATGTGGTCCTATTTAAATTTTAACGAAATCGGCCGAGCCGTTTTTGATATATCAACATTTGTATTACGACGCATTTACTTATCTCGACGACTTACTCGTAATACTAACAACTAGCACAGATTATGTAATAGTTACTACGTCTACTGGGCTCCGTTCATGACCTACACTCTACTTTGACTAGCGCGGCGTTTGAAGTCGGTTCTTTTAGTTAAAAACTTTTTTAGTTAAACGGTCTTAAATTATAGTCTTCTCACTATGTCCGTGTTGTCGAGGAGCTGGATAGCCTCGACGTTCACATGTAGTGATCTGCCATGCTTCAATCATTACCAATCATCTATGGCTCATGACTACCAGTTATACATATACAATCACAATGTTATATCAGTATCTTAGATAAGGCGCAATCCATATCCATACTCCATACTATATACTATACTATAATATTATAAAAACATATGTAACTCTGTCACTCTATCTGTTTGTTACCTATTCCCGCCTAAACAGACCATCCGATCTTACTGAAATTTAACAAGGAGATACTTTATCGCATGTGGATGAACGTAGGCTACTTAATTCTTAGTGTACGTAAACGAAGTCGCGGGCATCGACCAGTAAATATATTTACATATAAAATGTAATAGGTGATTCCCGAAAGTAAACAAAAGTTGTACAAGAAATACAAAATACATTCGAAAATCAGTTTATTCCTACTGTGATTCCTACCACACTCCAAAGGCAATTTTACCAAGATTTTCTCCTTGATGGTGGTAAGCTAGTTTTTGGTGGCAAGTCAGGGGGAACATCGATTTAAAATAGTATGCTTCTGCAATCTGTAATAGCGTAAACTCTGTGCCAATAAACAGAATAAAGCCAGAGCAGATTTGAGCAAGATCTACGTTTTCTGTTGTAATAACTACATTATTAAAATCGGTTGCATTTTATTGGATACTGGCCATTCCGATGTTTTGCAATACCAGATTTGTAAGCTTTTTCTTGAAATTTCCTTTACTTTAAAAGAACATTCTGAATTCTGAGAACAACGGAACTTAAGCAGCCGTTCTCAGAATTTCTGGACAGAATTTCTTAGTTTTAGTTAAAAATTATCGTGATATTATTTTAACATTAAAATAACAATTTTTGATGACGTTATTTACCAGTAGGAATTCACGTACCTTTCGTCGAATTTTCTTGACCTAAAATCAGCGATGATATTATTTTCAAAGAGCATAATATATACTTTAAAACTGAATATTCCCATGTACTATCAATGACAACAGAAATTAAAATTTCGGCTGGAATCATCTAGAAATAATAACCGGCCAAGGGCGTGTCGGGCCACGCGCAGTGTAGGATTCCGTAGTAGCCTGTTACTCAATGGAAGTCTATACCCGTTATAAACAAGCAACTAGGTACTTCGTCTTTGTCACTTTAAAGGATTTATTCTAAGGATTTTGTATTTGGTACAAAATTATCCAACACCCAATTTCAACGACTATTACTGCTAAACTAATAAAGTTATCTTAACCGCTATAGTTTTTTTTAAGTTCATAAAATGCGCTATTATCACGAATTTTTCCAGATTTTTCAAGCCAGCATTTTACCTTTTAGAGGGGTGAGGGGGACGCCCGCCTGGAACAAAAAATTGCACTTTAAAGTTTAATATTTCGTAAATGGAGCATTCATTCGAAAAATGATATTAGCAACCCCTAAATCATTTTAAAAAACCTATTCAACGATATCCCACACGATGGGGTAGACGATGAAAAAAAAATCATCCCCACTTCTCGTATAGGGGAGCTACCCTAAAAAAAATAGTTTTCAAAATTTTATTTCAGCACTTTGTTGTCGTAATTTATATACATACTCCCACAAAATTATAGCTTTCTAGTATTAACGGTCTCTTAGCAAAACCTTGGACAGACAGACAGACAGACAGACAGACGGACATGACGAAACTATAAGGGTTCCTTGTCAGGACTACGGAACCCTAAAAAGCACATAGTTTTGAAACGGCTGAATGGAATTTCATAAATCAAAGCTTCTTAGCTTTGATTGAACACTCTCTATTAACACAACTATCAAACAAAAAAGCTTAATCAAAATTGGTTCATCCATTTGGGCACAGAAGAGATACTAGGTTTATTTTACGATGCCACAGATAGACACACACATACACACGTCAAACTTATAACACCCTTTCTTTTTGCGTCATCATCATCAGCCTGTATCAGTCCACTGCTGGACATAGGCCTCTCCCAAGATGCGCCACTGAGCCCGATCTTCGGCTCTTCTCTTCCAGTCACTGCCCACCGCTTTGCGTATGTCGTCGCTCCACCTGGTCACAGGACGTCCTACGCTACGTTTGCCGATTCGCGGTCTCCACTCTAGGACAAGTCTGCCCCAACGGTTATCAGTCCTGCGGCAGATATGACCAGCCCACTGCCACTTCAGCTTGCTAATCCGTTGAGCTATGTCGATTACTTTAGTTATCTGGCGAATTACTTCGTTCCGGATTCGATCCCGCAGAGAAATACCGAGCATAGCTCTCTCCATAGCTCGCTGAGCGACTTTAAACTGGTGGACCAGTCGGACTGTGAGTGTCCACGTCTCGGCTCCGTATGTCATCACAGGTAGGACGCATTGGTTAAAGACTTTCGTCTTTAGACACTGTGGTATAGGCGACGAGAAGACTCGACGGAGTTTTCCGAATGCTGCCCAGCCCAGCTGAATTCTTCTCTGGATTTCCTTCTCGAAGTTATGTTTTCCTAGTTGGAGCGTTTTCCCTAGGTAAACATACTTAGTGCGTGCTCGTTGTACATGACTTTGGTTTTGTCCAAATTCATCCGGAGACCGATGCTACGAGAAGAATCAGCTAGGCCATTCAACATCCTTTGTAGGTCCTGCAGCGTCTCTGCCATAATGACGATGTCATCTGCGAATCGTAAGTGAGAGATGTACCTGCCGTTGATGGTAATGCCACGATCTTTCCAGTCCAGCGTCTTAAACATAGCCTCCAAGGCGTTAGTGAACAGTTTCGGGGATATGACGTCCCCCTGTCTCACTCCTCGACGCAGGTGGACATGTTTAGTTCGCTGGTTCTGTACTTGTACAGTCATCGTTGCGGCATTATATAGACATCTCATCACTTCGATATATCGCCAGTCGACTTGGCAACGCTGCAAGGACTCGAGAACAGACCAGGTTTCGATTGAGTCAAAGGCCTTCTCATAGTCCACAAATGCTAAGCACAGGGGCCGATTATACTCTTCGGTCTTCTGTACAATCTGCCGCACCGTGTGGATGTGGTCTATGGTACCGTAACCGCTTCGAAACCCGGCCTGTTCCGGAGGTTGAAACTCGTCGAGTCTTCGCGCAAGACGGTTCGTGATGACCCTTGAAAACAGCTTGTAGACATGGCTCAGAAGCGAAATTGGGCGATAGTTTTTCAATAGGGCTTTGTCTCCTTTTTTGAAAAACAAAACCACCATGCTTCTGTTCCATGCCTGTGGAGTTTTCCCAGTAAAAAGAACGGAATTAAATAGCTGCTGAAGCTGTTGAACTGCTGGAGCTCCTCCGGCTTTTAAAAGCTCCGTTGTGATTCCGTCTTCTCCTGGGGCTTTTCCATTTTTGAGTTGTTTAAGGGCCATTACGATTTCGTCTCGGCTAATTTCGGGCAGATCTTCTGTGAAGTGGCGGGTTAAGGTGGCTCTAGAATCCTCAGTATCGGGTTCGGGCCTTGAAGCATGCGATGCGTAGAGCTTGCCGTAGAAGTCTTCAACTTCCGACAGAATCTCCGGCTTGGATGCGACGACGTTCCCCGTTGACGTTGTCAGCTTTGTGAGGTGGCTTCTACCCAGAGGCTGGACGAACACTTTCGACCCCCGATTCTGCTCAATTGATTCTTTAATCAAGAGCGTGTTAGAGGATCGGAGGTCGCGTCGTACCAGCTTCTTTATGGATTTGTTGCGCACCAGGTAAGTTGACAAAGCTGACAAAGGGTCTGTTCGTCTCTCTTCCATTAGCCGAAGTGTTTCTGCCGAGAGTTTGGACTTTTTGCCCGTACGCTTGCTCTCGCAAAACTTCGTCCCTCCATACCTGAGGATTTCCACCACTTCTTCGAGTTTCTGGTCTACGTCATCTGTGGTTTCCAAGGCAGCGAATCGATTTTCCAATTTTAATTGGAATGTTTCGGATCCAACATCGGTTTGGAGTAGGTTCGGACGGAGCGTAGACTTCATCAATCGGAATCTCTCGGCTTTAAAGTCGATATCCAGAGTGTCTCGTACAAGTCAGTGATCACTTCTTGTATTAAACCTAGTGATCACTGAGACGTCTCTGAATATGCGCCATTTGTCCGTAATGATGAAGTCAATCTCGTTTTTAGTCACAAAGTCGGGGCTTTGCCACGTCCATTTCCTTTGGGGCTGTTTCTTGAAGAACGAGTTCATCAAGAAAAGCCCCTCTCTCTCTCAAGGAAATTGACGAGCATTTGTCCCCTGTGATTCCTACTCCCAAATCCGTGTGGTCCTATAGACGATTCGCTGCAAGTTTGTACTCCCACTTTGGCGTTAAAGTCTCCCATGACAACGTTGTAGTGAGCCTTGGAGGTGGTGTGTAAAGCTCTGGAGATATCTTCATACATGCTCTCCACCTCATCATCCAAGTGTGTCGAGGTCGGTGCGTAGACCTGGATAACCTTGAGGCTGTACCTCTTGGTTAACTTAATTATGAGGTACGCTACCCTGGTGGTGGGCACACTGGAGATTTCTACAACGTTGTCACTGAGAACCTTGTTGACCAGAAACCCGACGCCGCCTTGGGATGGCTGATCTCCTTCTCTGTAGTACATAAGATGGCCCGATTCTAAGGTTATGGTGTCCTCTCCCTGTCTTCGGACTTCATATAACCCCAGAATGTGCCATCTTATGTGTTTCAGCTCCTCCTCTAGCTGCGCCAGATGATCGTCCAGCCGAATCGTGCGTCCATTGTACGTTGCGAGGGTCAGTTTGTTCTGGCGGCCTACCGTAACCCAGTGATTCTTAGCCCCCCCTGCCCTGCCGTTACCGTGACCGCCGCCGTGGTCAGGAATAGCAGGGCGGCCGGGAACTGGGGGCCGCTGCTTATTATGACTTTCCATTTCATGCATGCATCCCTTGGGAGGGATATGCCCAAATCGCCATGCTGGGCAGGCGTGTTGGCGATCGCAGGACGTAGCTTCTCGCACCGGTGACGCTGCTGCCCGTCACCGGCCTGTAGAATTTGGCTACGCCATAGATATGAAATGGTTATACCGCCATTTGTCGGTCGCCAGAGCCCCGTCTGTTGGTCAGCAGGATGCACCACGGGCAGGTGAGGTTGGCTGGGAGCACCGAGGTCGTATTTGTGCTCCCTTACATCCCCTTTTTGCGTCGAGGGTTAATAAACAAGAATATTGCATGAAACATCAATATGTTTGAATTGTTCATGTACAATATAAACATCATGAAACGACCGTCCTTGCGCTGTCGAGTCATATCTACAAGGAATTTGATAAAATAAACATACTTGCTATGTTATTCATTGTTGTTAATTATTTTAATTAACTTGTAAAGCCTGTCTGATAATTTTCATTTAAATTTGTTATGCATATATATATATACATAACAAATAATCCAAAATCACAGACGGCAGTAGTAGTACTACTGCTGCAATTTTTTCAAATAATCAAAAGCATTTACAGGCGCCAGTTAGCACCAATTAAAAGTCGCTCAGCGAGCTATGGAAAGGGCTATGCTCGGAGTATCTCTGAAAGATCGAATTCGAAATGAAGTCATCCGACAGAGAACCAAGGTTATCGACATAGCTCAAAGGATTAGCAAGCTGAAGTGGCAGTGGACTGGTCACATCTGTCGTAGAACCGATAACCGTTGGGGTAGACGTGTTCTAGAGTGGAGACCACGACTCGGGAAACGAAGCGTAGGATCCAGCTCCAGCTAGATGGAGCGATGATATACGCAAGCTGGCTGGCAGCGGTTGGAAACAAATAGCTGAAGATCGAGCTCAGTGGCGTGCCATAGGAGAGGCCTATGTCCAGCAGTGGACGAGTACAGGCTGTTAATGATGAATGATGATTTACAGGCGCAGTGAAGTGACATGCAAAATTTTGGCAGTCCGGAATTTTGTATGCCGGTGTATCTGTAATAGGCGGTAGACGTCATTGCTTACCATCAGGCGAGCGTCGTGCTTGTCCTGTTACCATATCATAAAAAAAGCAAGAGTCGGAACACTAAAGGTACGGCCATACCGCGGCGTCCTGCGATCTACGGGCGCAATCTCAGTACTTTTTAATTGTTTTCTGATCGCGTTTGGAGTGAACCAGTCGGTACAAATATAATATTACCGTGACTACTGTGCTATCTGGACGCCGCCTAGATCGCGCACGAAGGACGCTGCGGTGTGTCCGTACCTTAACAAAATTGAGTACCTGCTTACTTCAAAACTTAATACATATTTCGCAAACGAATTCCTATAATAAAGAATAGTTTTCACACCTTCCAGTTTTAAAAAAGAAATTTCTATCCGTATCACATTAAAAAAATTATTCCACTTTACCAATAGTCTCTGAGCTAAGTCGAGGACAGACAGACACGCAGTTGGACCTGACGAGCTATAAGGGTTCTATGTTGACTACGGAACCCTAAAAATTAGTAACCTGCACTGTAATGTATAACAAAACACCTCAGAACTGAAAAATCACTCATTCATAAAATACAAGTCTATGCTCACATGTCATATAAAATCAATAATTGTATAGTTTTATATGAAAAAAATTGTTAAATTTTTTTTTTTGCTTTCTGTGGAGAAAGTATATGAATTCTTATTCTATATACTTACTTATCTTACTCTTTGACACAACAACACACTGTATGTATCTATTCTTATCGAGTATCGGTTTAAAGTAGGTCGTATCTTATCACTTATCAGTGACCGCAAACTGCGACATTTTGCTTAACCGCAAGAAAACAAAGATGTTGAAGCTGTCCTTCCAATGTGTCATGTTCAAAATATCATCAATCAATGAAAATGACAACATTTCACTGACTTATTTTTGAATAAACTAATAATAGGCCAAATGCGAGTCGAACTCGCCCACGATGGGTTCCGTACCACCATACAATAATTAATAAGATCTAACAAAAAACGCCGCAATAAACACATTTCTTGTATGTTATTATATTTAACTTTTTTCCTTCGCCTCTAATTCTTTCGTCCATCTATCGCATGTTGCATTACAAAGGTGCTCGTTAAATACCCTAAATCGAATTTTTGAGGGCCGGTGGCGCAATCGGGAGATCGCTTGCCTTTGATGCCAGAGGTACCGAGTTCAAACCGCCGTGCACCAATGGATTTTTCTATCGAAAAAATTATGTGCGCTCTTCACAGTGGCCCTCCGGTGAAGGAAAAATATCGTTAAGAAACCAACAACCTCCGCATGGTGGTAGGACACTATCTGGCCTGGCCAGCTACCACCCTGAAGTTAGAAAATCTGTCACCAAACATCTAGTGTGTTCCGGCAGCTATCCTTGAGAGCCAGTTCCCATTCTAGGCCTAGCGTGCTTACCATCGTCGACCGCATCATCATTTACCAACAGGTGAGATAGTGGTCAAACGCTAGCCTATAACGTATTAAAAAAATATATATATTTTCCAAAAACATTCAGTTTAATGCTACCGATCAGATAAAAAGTTTCACATGCATCGTGGTTTCATACTTACACGTACACATTCTGTGAGAATTCCAAGTTTCTATCTATTACGGTTCATAACGCTAACGTTAGCAGAAACGCCGGAAAAATCGCGTATGAGAATTCTATATATCTTCCCCGATCATTTTAACTCTTATTTTGTTTTTATTATTATTTGTTGTAATACGCCCACAAGTGGTAGAAGCATATTATATGTATGTTCCGCCTGACTTACTACCAAAAAGCAAACCACTGTCAAGAAGAAAATCTGCCACCATAACCTTACGGTGTTCCGGCAGCACACAGTCCTTGAGTAACCTTGTATTCTAGACCTAGCGCGTTCACCATCTTTGTCCACATCATCGCTTACCACCAGGCGAGATAATGATCAAACGCTAGTCTACATGATTAATAATATCGTTTAAAAACTAAAAAACAACCGACTTCAATGCCGCGCTATTCATTTTCAGTACCAATTTTGAGATGTCTCAATATCTCTGGAGATACTTATCATACCTCGATAAAATTACCATGGTACCACACTTGGGATATCTCCTTTCGAACAAAAAAAGAATAATCGAAATCGGTTCATAAACGACGAAGTTATCCGCGAACAAACATAAAAAAAAAAATATACATATATGTATATATATACGGTCGAATTGAGAAACCTCCTTTTTTTGAAGTCGGTTAAAAAAAATCAATTTCTTAAGTTTAATAACAGAGTTAGTTAGTTACAATTGAAGTTTATAAAAGCGTGTTACAAAAGGTTTTGCCAGTCTGTTAAAAAGAGAAAGTTCTAATATTAGTGAAAGTTTGCCAAATTGAATGATTCAGTGGGATTTACGTGGTCCTCACGTAAGATTATCGAGGTCAATACATTTTAGTTAATGACGTGGTGATTTTATAAGATTACACAGCATGGTGGAACATTGCGTCAATCTTCAACTTCAAAAAGATGAAGAGGTTTCTCAATTCAACCGTATATAAATATATATTTTTTGTGTGTGTTCACGGATACCTTCAGATCGTTTATGAATCGATTTCAATGATTCTGTTTTTGTTTGAAAGGGTAGAAATAATATCGTTTAAAAACTAAAAAACAACCGACTCAATGCCGCGATATTCATTTTCAGTACCAATTTTGAGATGTTTATCTCAATATCTCTGGAGATACTTATCATACCTCGATAAAATTACCATGGTACCACACTTGGGATATCTCCTTTCGAACAAAAAAAGAATAATCGAAATCGGTTCATTAACGACGAAGTTATCCGCGAACAAACATAAAAAATATATATATATATATGTATATATATACACGGTCGAATTGATAAACCTCCTTTTTTTGAAGTCGGTTAAAAAAAATCAATTTCTTAAGTTTAATAACAGAGTTAGTTAGTTACAATTGAAGTTTTTATAAAAGCGTGTTACAAAAGGTTTTGCCAGTCTGTTAAAAAGAGAAAGTTCTAATAGGATAGTGAAAGTTTGCCAAATTGAATGATTCAGTGGGATTTACGTGGTCCTCACGTAAGATTATCGAGGTCAATACATTTTAGTTAATGACGTGGTGATTTTATAAGATTACACAGCATGGTGGAACATTGCGTCAATCTTCAACTTCAAAAAGATGAAGAGGTTTCTCAATTCAACCGTATATAAATATATTTTTTTTGTGTGTGTTCACGGATACCTTCAGATCGTTTATGAATCGATTTCGATGATTCTGTTTTTGTTGGAAAGGATAGAAAAAAAAACATCAAAATCGATTCATTAAGTCTTTAGTCTCCTTTTAAGGTACGGAACCCTAAAAAGGAGTAAATCCATTATCTATTTCATTTCAAATCCTGATTAACATCAACAGTCAATCTTCTCTTGATAGTTTTAAACCAACATAGCTGACGTTTATATTAACCTCACGTAGGGTCATAAGAAATGTGCATATTTTTATTATAAGTCTCGTCGCATTGTTGTCTTTGTCATCACGTCGGTACTAAGTATTTGTATTTATGTTTCAAATATCAAAGAGATCATGTTCCGCATTGGTAGAGTTTGTATAATTTGCAGTTTAATTTCCTTAATCATTATTTTCCGTGTATTTATACATACGTGGTTATTTACTCGTTTTTAGATTTAAAGGGCAACATTTCCTTAACAAGTCTTAACTGTATAATTTGTATGTTTACGAAATGCAAAATAGTTTTAGCTGAAATAGCCCTCCGCCATTACGTATGCATTTATCCAGTCCCTACATAGGTTGTCTGGAAGAGATTGCTTGATGCGATAAGACCGCCGATTGCTTTACCATTTTGCTATTGTTTTTTTTAAGAAGCTATTGTACATTTTGTATTTTGTGTTTTGGTAATCAATAAAGAGTTTTGTATTGTATTGTATTGTATTTCCATTAAAATAACGGGACATATGTTTAGTGAACAGATGTATTCTACATTAAATTAAAAAAAATATGTTTGGTAGAATATTACAGACTGATCTAGGTAAGTGTGAGTGGCATAGAAAATAAATCTGGCCAAGTGCGAGTCAGCATCACGTCTCTTATCGCACACTTAGGGAAGGTTCCGTACAATACGAAACATAACAGAGTTTCAACCTCATATGTTTGATAAATTGATATTACCAAGAATATTTGGTTTGGTTGCGATCTAGAAAGACGGGGCTCGTTTACTAGCGCCATCTATGTCATTTTTCCGAAACTAATTAGATAGATGGCGTTTAAAAACACGTTTTTTGTATGGAGACCCCCTTTAATTTTTAACTTTATATTATTTATAATAAATAATAAATGTTTATTTCCAAAAAGATTTCACACATAGTTTACATTATAATTATTAAGTATTAGATGCCTAAATTCAGACAAGAATATCTGTGAAGCCCAAACTAGGCGGTGAGCCTGTGTCTTGGGTTTCTGAGTGCTTAACAATTTACGATTAGGTGTTACTAACACATGTCACACTGTGTTTGATCAAAGTACATTTGTTTATATACTTAGCTTTTAGCTATATTTTTAGTATTTGTTGTTCTAGCGGCAACAGAAATACACCATCTGTGAAAATTTCCAACTGTCTAACTATCACGGTTAGTGAGCTATAGCCTGGTGACAGATGGACAGACAGACAGACAGACAGACAGACAGACAGACGGACAGCGGAGTCTTAGTAATAGGGTCCCGTTTTACCCTTTGGGTACGGAACCCTAATAACCGGGGTGAATTAATTTGTCTTCTATGCTCCATTTACAGTTTAACGTTTTTGGTTTGAACCTCAACCTCTAGATTAAAAATGTAAGCGTTCTCTCAAACACACCACAGGGTCTTCATCAGCTCAAATTGTTATTGAAAATAAATATTGTAAAAGCCTAAACTTTAAAAACATAATTAAGACTAAAAAAACGTGAGCAAAAACTTTAAAAAAACCGTGCCGTTCCATACTGCGCTAGTCAGTTTCAAGTTTAAGGCGTTTATCGTCATATCTCTAGAGATACTTATCAGATCTTGATAAAATTAAAATGAGACCATTTTGGAATAAAACCCTACATACGAAAATAACAAGCATTTGTTAGCTTACTCGTAGATAACCAGATGGGTGGTAGCCGGTAGTCTAGTAATCTACCATAAACTTAATATGTCTGGAGCTAAATATTCACTTGGAACTACTTCCAAAACTACCTGCCTATACTTCAGCTAATAGGTAGGACTTATTAATAAAATATAAAAGTCAGGACATCACAGAGAAAGCATTTTATTTGTACCTTCATCATTATAACAACAGTTTATGTACCATCAGGAGACTCAGGACCATTATAATAGACAATAGAACAAAGAGAACAGCAATATACCAATAAGTATTTAATGTTAAGTCACAAGGCTTTATAACAAGTTTCAACAAGACATAACACATGAAAATCACTACCGATTTAGACAATTTATACAAAATATTATGGGGTTTCCCCCAAAAGGCCTCCACCACCCCTCATAGCCTTTCCTTACCACCCTCAACGAAGCTAAAACACTATCATCACCATTCCTAGGTGAAACCATCATTACTATAAACATATCCTAGAAAACCACATTCTAGCCATGATTATTCTATACATTTTGTAATACAAATACTTAGCTTCATTGAGTTGGACAGCACTTTGTCGTCTGAACGATATTCCCAACAGAGTAAAGGTGACGATGTTAGCCCGAAGGCTGCTCGAGCAAAAAAGTCTCTCAACTAACGTTTCTACCGCCCTTTTAAAGCATCAGTCAAACAGAAAACCAACATGGCGGCTCTGACAAATCTCATAAGGTTTAGACTACCCTCAAATGTATCGAACACAGTATAAATACCCTTATTTGAGGCAATATTAATAATTCATAAATTAAATCATCATCAAACATTGGAAATATGTCGTATATCGGTATGTACTATGAAAATAATCTAACACATTCATACATACAATACATACAATAAGATCGTTTAAAAAACTAATATAAAAAAATATATAAATATATAAAAACAAATGCCGCGCTATTAATTTTTGGTACCATGTTTGAGGTGTTCATCTCCATATCTCTGGAGATACTTATCAGATCTCGATAAAATTACTATGATGGTACTACCCTTTGGATATCTCTTTTCCAACAAAAAAATAATCATCAAAATCGATTCATAAACGACGAAGTTATCCGCGTAAATCCATAAAATATATATATACCGTCGAATTGAGAAATATCCTCCTTTTTTTAAGTCGTTTAAAAAAAGAAAAACTAATACAAAATATAAATACTCGAATTGAGAATCTCCTCCATTTTGGAAGCGAGTTGAGAAACAATTGCAACCGTTTGATAGGTCATCATACATCTTACGATTTTCGTTTTTACCGAGCTCTGACCCGATTCTCTACCTAATTAGGCAACTGCTTTGTTTGAATCCTTCGCAGAAAGAACGTACCTATCACATATCCACCCAGGTCTGAAACAAAGAGTAATGTTTAGTGATTCATTAACTCATTAAACATGGAAAATGATGAGTCAGTTAAGTGGTCAGTGATTCGGAGTTCCGTCAGACTAAGAAATTAATAAATTTTCTATTGACGTTATTTACATTTATGTTGCTAATATATCATTCCAACTCAATATAAATTACCGCAAGTATAATGCGGTTATATTATAGAATGATGATAGTTCAGATTTTTTTTATGACAGTCTAAGTGGAAAGTTTGCCTGATGATAAGCGATGACGTTTGTATTTAACATATCCTTCTGTGGCATGTTAAACTCTAAAGGTACTACCACACCGCGACGTCCTGCGTCCGCGTGCGAGTTCGAGATCCCATTTTCAATCGTTTTCTGATCGCCGTAGATAACTTTTGTGGTGAACCAGTCGGTACAAATACTACTGCGCTATCTGATCGCCGCCTAGATCGCACACGTAGGACGCTGCGGTGTGGCTGTACCGTAAATTCACAGAATATTTCGCGCTATCGCGCTACATCCGTTGCTTTTAAAGCATTATAAATAAGGATGTTAAGTTTCATATACCCTGTAATTCCACTGGACACTTTTTTCTCCGAAAACGTACAAACAGACGTGGTCCTGTCTAAATGTATTGATGTTTTGAAAGTCGGTTGAAAAAATACCCGAAGAATTTACAACCTCCTCTTTTTAGGGTTCCGTACCCAAAGGGTAAAACGGGACCCTATTACTAAGACTCCGCTGTCCGTCTGTCTGTCTGTCTGTCAGTCTGTCTGTCTGTCCGTCTGTCACCAGGCTATAGCTCATTAGCCGTGATAGTTAGACAGTTGAAATATTCACAGATGGTGTATTTCTGTTGCCGCTAGAACAACAAATACTAAAAACAAAATAAAGCTAAAAATTAAAGGGGGTAGCCATACAAAAAACGTGTTTTTAAACGGCATCTATCTAATTAGTTTCGGCAAAATTACATAGATGGCGCTGGTAAACGAGCCCCGTCTTTCTAGATCGCGAACAATCCAAATATTCTTGGTAATATCAATTAATCAAATATATAAGGTTTGTTATTTTATATAATAACTCTGTTATTTTTCGTATTGTACGGAACCCTCCCTAAGTGTGCGATAAGAGACGCGATGCTGACTCGCACTTGGCCAGTTTTATTTGAAAATGTGTTGAAAACGTTCACGGCAATGAGTATATTATATTCGTCTAGTAATAGTCGTCTAGAAGTCCTTGAACACTACTAGCCCGTCATTTCGGTTCATACTAATTCGCAAAGGTGAAACACCTCAAAATACAGTTATACTTGTATAATACAGTTATACAGAAAATACATTTACAATAATTATACAGAAATATAAAAAAACATTTACAATAATTATACAGAAAAATAAATTTACAATAATTATACAGAAATATAAAAAACATTTACAATAATTATACAGAAAAATACATTTACAATAATTATACAGATTAAAATATTGTACATTATACAGAATATATACAGTATATTATACAGAAAATACAGTTATACTTGAACACTACTAGCCCGTCATTTCGGTTCATACTAATTCGCAAAGGTGAAACACCTCAAAATACAGTTATATTTGGCTACGTACCTACCGCTACTCAATAACAGTAGGTGTGTGTCACTATGTCACCTTTAACATAAGTAGGTAGGTAAGTAGGTATAAGTTACCAGTTAGCCGTTATTTTAAACCCACGCTAATTTCTTTACTAAGTATACTTACTGACCTCATAATGGAGACTTCAACTCTTATATCAATGTTTTTAGGGTTCCGAACCCAAAGGGTTCCAACGGAACCCTATTACTGAGACTCCGATGTCTGTCTGTCTGTCTGTCTGTCCGTCTGTCACCAGGTTGTATCTCATGAACCGTGATAGTTAGACAGTTGAAATTTTCACAGATGATGTATTTCTGTTGCCGCTATAACAACAAATACTAAAAACAGAACAATGTTAAAAATTAAAGGGGGTCGGTCCCTATACAAAAAAACGTGTTTTTACTATAGCGCCATTATGAATGATTGTTTCATTTATATTCGATGTATATATATATATATATAGATATTCGTTAGGTGGCGTTGTAGTTAATAAGCATGTTTGGTATTGACACGTTAATATAATATAATATTATACAAATATATTATTATACTGTTGTTCGGAACCCTTCGTGTGTGAGATAAAAGTCGGACTGGCACTTGACCAGTTAAAAAAAAATTGATATAGATAAGCATGCGGCCGACATGATGGTAAGTGGTTACCACCTCCTATAGAATGTTCGACGTATAAAGCATTTCATTTTGTACAACAATAGGACAATTATGTTTGACATCATTTGTAGCATAAATCGCATTATAAATAAACCAGCTGTGCCCCGCGGCTTCGCCCGCGTTATAAAGTATCCTATAGCCTAATCAATAATACTGGCTATTCCTGTGCAAAATTTCAGCTAAATCGGTCCAGATGTTTAACCGTGAAGAACTCCCAAACAAACAAATATACCAACTGACTTTCGCATTTATAATATGGGTGTTGATAAATTTTATTGTATGAAAATTATCTTCATTTAATTGAATACAGCTTAGTTATGTATTACTCAATAATATAAAATCCATGTGTCCTAAAATTTATGAATATACTTAGGTACATATAACTCCTACGCGACGAAACTTCTGGATTTCATTTTAACCTTCCATGCTTGAGCGCCTTCATACATGCTCGCCGGTTATAGGTACTTTTAACTTCACTCCTTTTTAAAACTTAAAGCAACTTAATGTTATACTTTTATAAAACGTATAATATTTCTCATATAATGTATTTACTCTCCGGTTCACGTAAAACTGTTTTTTTTTTACAAAATACAGTACGTAACTACACTAGATTTCTTTACCAAATCGGAAGTAAAGTATTACGACCTAAATAAGCGAATGACGTGAAATCACTATCAATTATTTAACAATGTCAAGGTAATAAGGCCTTGAACTCATTTGAAACCAATTACCTAGTGAGTAATTAGCTATTTTTTACCGACCACACAAAAGAAGGAGGTACTCAGTACTGACTTTTGTTATTTTTAGGTTAGTTAGTATATTACAACACGTGCATTTTGGTTTAGGTAGATAAACTTTATATTGAACACATTAAAAAATGAAATTTAAATAAACTGACCAAGTGCGAGTCGGACTCGCACACGTAGGGTTTCGATTGAACGAAATTTGCTGGAAAAATTAAGTGTCTACATAGTTTTAACATCGATATATATAAATACCGTGTCAATACTAAACATATTTACTACAACGCCATCTAACGAATGTCGAACGAACTTCTAACACCCACCATGTGAACGTTAACACAAAGGTCAGTGACCTTTTTGTTGGTTACCATCGTTCATAGATGGCGCTATAGTAAAAACACGGTTTTTGTATGGGGACCCCCTTTAATTTTTAACTTTGTTCTGTTTTTAGTATTTGTTGTTATAGCGGCAACAGAAATACATCATGTGTGAAAATTTCAACCGTCTAACTATCACGGTTCATGAGATACAGCCTGGTGACAGACGGACAGACAGACAGACAGACGGACAGCGGAGTCTCAGTAATAGGGTTCTGTTGGTACCCTTTGGGTTCGGTACCCTAAAAATAAATATTTTCTGTATCTCTCGTCTATACTTTGTATCTACCGCCTATCGTTACACTGATTATTGCAGTGTAACGATAGGCGGTCAGGGTGGTCAAGCTCTTATCACTTAATACGATCATCATCAGATGATGACCATCTTCGGAGATGTAGAGCGAAAGTATTACTCTGAATTTATAATAAAACTAGCTTTTTATTGCCCCGCAGCTATTCCCGCTTTGAAAATATTATTTCTATTAATTCTTGTTACGTACTATCTGTGTTCCAACTTTTATTAGAATCAGCCCTTTTTAACCGACTTCAAAAAAAGGAGGAGGTTTCTCAATTCGACCGTATATATATATATATATATATTTTTTTTTTATGTTTGTTCGCGGATAACTTCGTCGTTTATGAACCGATTTCGATTATTCTTTTTTTGTTCGGCAGGAGATATCCCAAGTGTGGTACCATGGTAATTTTATCGAGGTATGATAAGTATCTCCAGAGATATTGAGATAAATATCTCAAAATTGGTACTGAAAATGAATAGCGCGGCATTGAAGTCGGTTGTTTTTTAGTTTTTAAACGATATTATCTAGCAGCGTGTTCTGCATAAGAGTAAGGTACGGGCCACACC
This sequence comes from Cabera pusaria, assembly GCA_954871355.1. Classification (NCBI taxonomy): domain Eukaryota; kingdom Metazoa; phylum Arthropoda; class Insecta; order Lepidoptera; family Geometridae; genus Cabera; species Cabera pusaria. Next base: position 21,482,756 of record OX940906.1, read on the forward strand.
GCGGCGTCCTGCGATCTGTGGGCGCGATCTCAGTACTTTTCAATTGTTTTCTGATCGTGTTTAGTGTGAACCAGTCGGTACAAATACTACAGCGCTATCTGATCGCCGCCTAGATCGCGCACGCAGGACGCTGCGGTGCGTCAGTACCTTAACAAACATCCATTAATGATTACATTAAGCATTTATATTATAAAAAAATGGATCGTAAGGAATATTGTTTTTGGAATCAGTAAAAAAAAAATATAACTATATTTTTATACACACCAAGAAATTAATGTTCTTTCGCAATCATTCTTAATTATTACTATTAATCCCGATTTAAAAAAAACATCAAACAAAACCTCCAAAGGGGCTGATATTAAATTACTCAATATTTCATTCCGATACTAATTTCGCTATCTTAACCCCTCTCGCCGCGAAACGACACAAAATATTACAAGAAAAAAATAATACCTCGCAAAAGAAAAAAAAACGTCGTGAGCCTAATTGACATTCTTTATGAGCGTCAGTCCTTAGACGGGGATATTTTTTAATTAGATATATTTTATGGGCTTTTTTCGAAAGGGGGGAGAATAAAGGGTTAACATTTGTTTGAGCTCAATGACAATATACCTGGGAATACAGTATCAAAAGTTCTGCATTTTTATTGCTAAGTATGAATTTTCGTCGCTCCAGCTGGTCACTGGGCGTTCTCCGCTAAAAAACGTGGGTGGCAGTGACTGCTTTAGAAGATGAAGATCAGACTTAGTGTCGTGTCTTGGGAGAAACTATGTCCAGCAGTGGACTGATACCGGCTGATGATATGTCCGTGTAAATAAAATAATGAAAACCAACTGAAAAAACGTATACTGATCACGGGATCTGTATACATTTTTTAGTTGGCTTTTCATTTTTTATTTTTTTTAAATGTCTGAAGTACATAGAGGTGCGTGTAACCCAACTCAACTTCAATATTTTTTTAGTAGACTGACGTCGACAATTGGATGACAGCTGAATGGCTCGATACTTTTTTTTTTATTAAATCAGAACATTAACTAATGCTTTTACTACGCTTATGATGATTTATTTTATGATTTTAGTTGTGTGTATTTAATTTCCCGACAAGCGAGATTCAATTTTAGACCGTATCATTAATCAACATCAGGAGAGATAGTGAACAAGTGCTTGTCTGTCCAGTCAGCAGAAATAAAAAAAAATGTGCTAGCAGAAGTCCTACCACTAATATATATAGCCTTCTATACAATAATATGCATTTTAGTCTTTTCCTTAACATACACCTAATTTTCGTTCCTTTTTAACCGACTTCAAAAAAAGGGGGAGGTTTCTCAATTCGACCGTATATTTTTTTTTATTTTTATTTATATAAATAATAAGAAATAAAAATACATTTATTGCCAAAAATACAAATTACAACATAAAATAAGAAAAAAAATTACACGATTAGTAATATTTTGGCAATTAAGTTAATATATCGGCAAATGTGAGACTACGAAAATATCAATATCAACTTAATCCTTAAAGCTACTATCAATCTAGATTTTTGGAACTAGTGTACTGAATTCCATTGTCATTGAGAGAGGGGGTCAATATTAGCGTTCCTTCGTAATCAGGCAGAGAAAAAATGGTCGATTAGACCCCCTTCGCTGCGTTAATTTAGGATCATTGGGCAAGGAAGGTGGGTGACACCCCTTTCTTAGTAAATTGTCTTTTTTAAACCGGTATTCGGTATTGCCGGTACTTCACGGTTGACTTACAGCGGTTTTTTTTATTTAATTTGGGTGTTCGAAATATCTTGATGTTTGTTTTTTTTTTAAATGAGTTGTCACTTTTTTATGTTTCTTAAAAACAAAACATATTTATCTATATTTATCAAATCATATTTTTTTTTTACTCGAACATTACTAGTAAAATGTAAGGTGTTTGTAACAAAATCTCTGGCACGCAAAGCTCAACCTTTGTGATATTTGAAGAACTAGCCAGTTTCAAAAAAAGGTATTAATTTACTTACAGTAGTTTTGTATCAAAGCCTCAGGGAACAAATAAAATTACGAAGTATTTATAATGAGTGTTTCAAAATAATACATAACATTACGCTATAGGGGGTCAATGGCACGAAAAGGTTGAAAGCCTTGAGACTGACAAAAACATTTCGTATAGACAAAAACCAGTTCACAAAACTATAACATATTAATCAAGGGTACCTTGAGTTAAAATCGTAAGTACGTAGATATCGTCGAACGTATGATAATGTCGAACAATACTGCAACAATAGGCGGTCTTATCGCGATGAGATCATAAAAGTTAGTGTTTTTTTACTAATCTATTTGATCCCACTGCTGGGCAAAGGTTTCCCCATTCTTTTCCACCTATCCCTATCCAATGCCGTTTGTGGTCAGTCTTTGTAAAAAAACATCTAAATCATCATCTACCTCTACGACGACGGTTGACTTCAGGCACCCATTGCGTGAAAATTGTGTTTAAAAATATGTTTACTCTAGATATTTTTTTCTAGCTGTGCCTTGCGGTTTTACCCGCGTAGACATCGTTCCCGTAAAAATATCGGGATAAAAAGTATCTTATATGTTATTCATCCAGCCAGGGTCTAGGCTATCTACATACCAAATTTCAGCTCAATCGCAATCGGTTTAGTAGTTTTAGCGTGAAGTGTAACAAATATACACACAAACTTTCGCGTGTATATAATATTAGTAGGATATTTCATATATATATATATATTACACATTAATTATTCCAAGTAACAATATACATTGTATGGGAAATATTGAGCACATACGAAATCACATTGAATAAAAAGAAACAAAAACATTACAAAATTGTTGCATACGTAGAAATGTTTAAATACTGATTTTATATACTTATTAATAATTCTATAGAAAATAATAATTATTACATTTGGTAGTAAACTGAAAATTATATGTATATGTTCATGGGTATGTCAAATAGATAGATTATATATAAATAATAATATATAGACTTTAAAAACAGAAAGAAGCTGCAGGTACAGGTTGTATTGTGTATAATTTTTCCTTGAATTAGGCGTTTGTCCTGCACTAATTCAATCTAGCGACAGGAAAAATATCACTGGGATTAGAGTAAAAAAACACGACGGAAGAAATACTGCCAGTAAGTGGGAAATTGTAAAAAAAAGTTAAGGGTTCCATACTGTTTAAATTTCAATTTCCATTAAGCTCTTTTTTATTGATACTTCATTTATTATTACTTGATTGATTTTATGTTAAAGCAAGTTTGTCATTCTCCTGGGCATAATTTACTATAATTTTGATTGTGTTTGCAATTTTGTCAATTATATTTATTTCCTAAGTCTAGCATATCTTTATACCAAATTTCAGCTCAATCGATTGAGTATTTTTATCGTGAAAAAGTACTTAGTGTACTGAAACTTGAAACAAAAAAGTACTTAAACACTCAGAAACTCTCGCCTTTAAAATATGAGTAAGCCTATTGTAAACACTTAATATATATTTGTTTAATAGTTAATATCTATAGTTAACTATTTTTAGTAGTTTCCTGCACCTGAAGCGGAACCCAAAAAACTTCGACGAAACGAAACCAAGAGAAACCGTGAAAAATCTTTATTAAATCCCTCTCGAGCTAAATAAGTTCATTTGGCGAGTGAAGAAAAAATATATATATTTTCGCCTTTTTGTAAATTAGAAAACATTTTCGACGATTTGTATGGCTTATGCCTTGGCGTAATTAGTGATTGTGCGGGGGATGCTATCGGAGAATTAAATTTATTTTTTACTCTCACTCTCATCTAATGAGGGTGAATGTAGCGAGAAAAATGTCAGGATTAAGAGATGAATTGGGTGGTGTTAGTAAAGATTCTATAAGCTAATTAAATGTACTTCGGCTATTCCTTACTAACTAAAAAGCCACAGTATTATTTCGCAGTCAAACCAACAAATAACGAAGTATTCGAACAAAAGCTCATTTATTATGTTTCTTTGAAGTGTCACACACTTTATATTTTTGTAAATTGATAATGTCTGCTAAGATGCATTCGTTATGCAGCAATATGCATTAGTAATTGGGTTAACAAATGCAATCCACTAATTTATATAATAACCGTGGCTAATTGGCAGAGCACCTGGACGTGTAATCCGGGGGGTGCGGGTTCGAGTCCCGTCGGTAGGATGAAATTTTGAATTGTGTTTAACAATTTACAAAGAGCTCATTTCTCAACCATTATGTTTAGCTCGTAAACTGATTGGGAATTGTATAAAATTGATAAACGATATAATAACGTAAAGTCGCTCGATTATTATATTTAGTAATGTATACGATATTTCGTTAAATTTTGACCGGAAGCCAAGCATTCCTAGGATTTTCGAGTGTCGTCGCGTCCTGCGTTGAGTTAACTGTATTATTTTGAGTGTCAAGAAAAAATCTTATACAGAAAATAATGATTAGCATATGCCTTATATAGACCAAATTCTTTTCTTTTTTATCCGGCAACAGAAGGGTTATGATTTTGTCCATATTTTTTTTTATTTATGTAACTTTACAACATAAATAAATTTTAAACTTTCGCGATTTACACACATAATTATATTGTAATACGGGACGAACGGGAAAAACATAATTTTATTTACCTCGACGTTTCGATCAAGTTGCATTGATCGTGGTCACGAGAAGACAGAAGTTGTAAGTAACAGCATTGTCTCAACATAATTTTACAAATGACGTTTATTCTAAACTCTTTATTGCGATTCATTCTTTTTATTTTTTAATCCATATACAGCGTAGTTAAATTCATGTTCTGTGGTCATATCTCTGCTACGAATAAATTTCTCTATGCTTTCAAGAGGTGCGTCAGACTGGTAGAGTACTTAGTAATAACTATAATTATAGAATTGATATAAATTAGCAATTTATCATCTAATCAAAAAACGGCACACATAAGTGCACAATACATACGTACGTAGTTATGTCAGCTACTCGACAGCAAGAGAGATAAGTGGTCGAGCGATAAGCTATACGGAATGACAGACTGAATGTCTTTTTAGGGTTCCGTAGCCGAATGGAAAAAAACGGAACCCTTATAGATTCGCCATGTCTGTCTGTCGGTCTGTCCGTCCGTATGTCACAGCCATTTTATTCCGAAACTATTAGGACTACAGAATTAAAACGTGGTAGGTAGATGTATTCTGTAAACCGCTATCCGATTTTTATACAAAAATAAACTATATAAAAGTTTAAGGGGGGGCATCCCATACATGGAACTGGAACAAAAATATTTTTTTTTCGTCAAACCTATACGTGTGGGGTATTTATGGATAGGTCTTTAAAAATGACATTAAGGTTTCTAAAATCATTTTTTCTCAAAGTCAATCATTTAAAAGTTAGGCGCGTCTAAAGTGGTAAAATGTGCGACCCCTCCCCCTCTAACTTCTAAAGTAAGGGAGTGAAAAATCTAGAAAAAATATATTCTGTAGATCTCAATAAAAACTTTCAACGAAAATTGGTTTGAACGAGATACAGTCAGCAGTTGTTGAGATATAGCGACCGCAAGTATAACTTTGTTTTTCATACAAACACTATGAAAAACAAAGTTAATTTTGTAGTTGCGAAAAATCTAAGTTATAGAATCTCTACTGTGTTACGGAACCCTACGAGTGCGAGTCCAACTTGCACTTGGCCAGTTTTTTTGATAAGCTTTATCATTGTTTACAATTTAGGTACTACACCTAAATTTGTTTCTATATATAGGTATGCTGATTTCTTTTGGGCGAGCACGTGATATACACAGAGCTGCAAATTCCGCTAGGAAAGGTTTATTAATTAAGATAATACATTGTAAAGGGCCTCTTGACGTTGGCTTCGGCTTCGTCAATGCCTTCCAAAGGTCCGGGCGTTTTACGACCCGTGAGATTTCATCGAATATATAATAATAATAATAATGTTTATTCACCAAAAAATTAATTACATAATCTAGGTTACATTGAGTAATATATGCGTAATATAAACCGGCACTATAATTATAGATACTGAAGGTGTGTATACACTTTTTGATAAACATAACTAACTATAAATAACTTTAAATAATATTACTTACTTAAAATTTCATAGTTTATCAAAAATTTAATTTAATTAAAAATAATTAGAAATGGCTTGTGAGTATAGTGAAGTTAGTTAAAGTTTGGTTGGCTTATAAATAGTTTAAGAAATACTATATGATTCACAAGTCCTCATACTAGGATTCCCTGTGTCATGGGGACTAGTTTCTTCTCCCATGATTCTGTAGAAATTATTTGAACAGCATATTTGTGTAATAACAATTTATCAATACCTTACTTATCTAGTGATTTTTATGATAATTATTATAATTTTAATAATTATTTATTTAACATAAATTGCTCCATTGGACATAAATATTGTTTTCGATAATATTACTAGAGTGTGAAGCAAAGAGACCGTGTGTGTGTGTTTATGCGTGTGTGTGTGTTGGTGTGTGTGTGTGTATGTGTATGAATGTGTGTGTGTGTTTGTATGTGTGTGAAGTTGCATTTTATTAACATCGATATAAGAGTGAAGTGAAGAATTCTACTAATCTATATCTATACTTCTATACTAATATTATAAAGAGAGAACATTTGTATTTTTGTATTTTTGTTTGTTTGTAATGATTTGGCTCAAAAACTACTGAACCGATTTAAGAAATTCTTTCACTAATACATAGAATGGACTTTCGGAATGAAAATAGGCTATATATTATCCCGTTTTAATCAAAGGTTGGGGTGGTTAGTTAATCATTCGTGGAGACCTAATTTGCAACCTAAGTCGGCAAAAAAACGGTCGAAAAAACACGTTTCTTACGAACGCTGCTTAATTGAAAATAGATAGAAGAATATTTTCTATGCAAGAGTTGTACAACTTAATAAGACCTACAAAAAAGTCCGCGACAGCATATGTCTATCTCTTAAGGTACTCACAGTAACCATTTTAATCTTAAAATTTTTGTTAAAAAATATTACAAACTTCCAAGGCTATTTTCAAGTATATAGTATTAATCCTTATCCAAATAATTACGTTAATTAGCTTGGCCACATATTATAGATTAAAATTGTCCTTTACAGTATATAATTCAAATGAAAACTCTAGAAGATATCGCGAATTTCACATACACCCATCGCAAAATTAATAAAATATTTGCAGTGAAACCACAGCTTAGGTCATAGTTACTACGAAAATATTATTATAAGCTTATCTATGCTGAAGATCCCCACCGATCACAATCAATTTGAAGTCAATATAGTATAATAATATGATCTATGGTATAAAATTATATTCATCTATATTATATATAAATATATAATATTTAAGACCACCCCGACTGATCTATGTATAATCTTTTCATTAAAAGCATTCCAATGACTCTAAACACGACATTTAAAATCTGAGCTGTAAGTTGGCGAGTATTTGAGTATTCTGTAGAGTCCAGGAGATGTCCCAGCATCAGGTCAATGCTTCCATGTTCTTACAATATCGTTGAAGAAGAAGATTTTCGAATTGATCAGATCTATGAAAGTTGATTTCATAGCGCAATTAACTAGAAAAAAGCTCATAGTTTTATAACGATTGAACGAATTTTCATGAATCAAAGCTAAGAACACTCTCGAAACGCAAAATGTAGGGGTAATATACGTTTAACGTGTAAACGTATATTACCTCTACATTTTGCGTCGGGGAACGCGTAAGGTTACGGCGGCAGATGTTCTCCTTGGTTACCACCAAGCTACTTTTTGGTAGATTTAATGATCCCACTACCACTTTACGAAAACTTAAGATTCATGAATGCACATAAAACTTTCATTGGTAGGTATACAGCTAGGAATAGAACCAACGACCGTCGGGTCAGAATCAAGGTAACTATCCTTTACGCCAAAGGGCCGTCCAATATCACTACATAAGTATTATAAAACAAAGTCCATCACTGCGTCTGTCTGTCTGTTCGCAATAATCTCAATAGCTACTGAACGGATTATCATGCGGTTTTCACAATAGCCAGAGTGTTTATGAGGAAGGTTTAGGTGCATAATTCGTTAAGGTTTTGTGTAAATTGGATGAAATATGACGATGATTGTTAAATATAATCATATTTTATATTCGATGCAACAAACTGATGCAAATTTTGTAGGCATATATGTTCTCCCCGTGCGAAGCCGGGGCGGGCTGCTAGTAGTATTATAAAGGCAAAAGTTTTTGTTTATGTTTGTTACTAATTGACATCACCCGTGACTAAAGAGCTGGCGCTTACCTCGGCCAACGTATTAGCCTAGCTATACAGGGAGGAAACGTCGCTGGCTTTTTGGGAACTTTACCGGCAGATAGTGGTTCTGTAATATATTTATAGTTTAGGTATCATATTTTTTATATTGCCTAATTAGGTGATTAATAAAAACAAAAAACTTAAAGTTTTTTGTTACTTCTTCACGCTAAAACTACTCAACCGGTTAAGCTGAAACTTAATATATAATAATATTATAGATAATAACATGCAGAAAGTCTAGATAGCACATTTTTCGAAATCTAGTGAAACAAACAGACGAATAGACAACCTCCTCCTTTTTGAAAAAAAACTATAAAGCTTACGCGTGTTTAACCTCCTCCTTTTTGAAAAAAAACTATAAAGCTTACGCGTGTTTCTGAAAAGTTGTTTACTTACTGGATCACATTAAAGTAAACGTGGATTTGTATGGAAATTAAAATGCGCCTTCTTTGTGCCTATAGTATTCGTTAAATAAAATGTTTTGTCTACTTTAACTTGATAGTGTAATGTAAGTTAACATAATATCATATGAAACTTGCACTAGGTACCTACTCTGAAAATTGTAGTGCATAGAAATAATACAGTAAGCGTATGAAACGTATCACTCAATGATACTACCTATTATGGACCATACACACTACGATCTACCGGAGATGTTACCTGTGCAGGTTTGCCTTCGGGTCGTGTATGGGGACGTTCTAGTATTCCGTAGCGGTCTTCAGTTCTTTTCGCGAGGCATCGATCGAAGACGATAACGATGCGGCGACTGTCCAGAAAAGTCACAACGCCAACGAACGGTCGAACGGTCAAGCACCGTACGGTGTTATATTAACATCGTGTAAGTACCTGTGCGTGTGTGCTTGTACTCTGGTCTCCAGCGCAGATTGTGTCAGTTGTTTTCTAGTTGTAGTTGTGAAATAATTTATATCCGATCTTGCGCCGGTCGCTTGTGCAGGTTTAAATTTAATTCGTGTATATTCCCACTCACGCTCCGTTCTACCTGCGCAAGCATACCTGAGTAGGTAGGCCTGTCCGGTGCTTCGTAGTGTGTATGGCCCACATAACTCACAGTAGCTCACAGCGCCACCTGGTTCCAAACAATCAAACACCACACACACATGCAAACACGCTGATAAGCGCATCGTCGATCCAACGTAGGTACACATAAATAAATATATGCGAGAACTGCATTTACTAACGAACAATGTGGCTTGTGGTTAACTTAGGAAGGATGTGACGTCATTTTAATAAAATACGTGATAATTTTCCTGTGATTCGTGTATAATTACTCAAGGTCACACATAACTCAGTACAGTGATGCACAAAATTCTGTGTGTAAATGTCACAGTTTCAGTTTAAAGCTGACGTCATCGTTGTACCCTTATACGTCACGTTTTTTCTGCTACCTCATTTATAAAACAACTTAAATGTTACTTTAAACTTATAATCAGGGCTTATACTATACTCCTTGAGACAAAAATAGACCATGGAAATAATCAAACAACAAAACAGGACTAACTTTTGTAATCGAATTTTGCGATTTATTCTGTGCGTGCGGGAACATGCATGCGTTAGGTGAATATAATAGTGAACATTATGTTTGGCTACAGGTGATCTATTACTTTGCAATAACGTTCGAAATTGTATGCAGAGCTGGTAGTCTCTACGTGTATAACCATGAAGTTTGAGCGATGAAAAGAGATTCTATACGACGTTTGCGATGACAGGACGTATCGCTATCAATGTACAGACTTCCACCCCAGGACTAGGACCTTTAAATACCATGCGAGTTAACTGTCCACTGAGGCCACAACCGCCTTTCAAAAAGAAGGGGGTTCCCAATTCATCTGTATGTTTTTTTTTGTAAGTATGTTACGCGATTACTCCGTCAATTGTGAACCGATTCGAATGATTTTTTTTAATCAGTAGGGTACGTTTCTGAGGTGGTTTTATTGTAATTTCATTGTGATATAATATGTATCTCGAGAGATATGACGATAGACGTCTTAAACTTGCTACTGAAATTAACTTGCGGGGCATGGAAGTCGGTTGTTTTAGTTTTTAAACTATCTTAATCATGTTTCGATCTTTATAATTTATAAAAATCTCTAGTCAGTACTTGGGTTGAGTACTTAGACCGCGATTGGCATTTTTAACTGAAGCTTCCATGAGATTTATCACATGTTAAACCGTGAGTCATGGCTGTTGGTTCTGGTACCACAATTGTAGGCTATGTCAGAGGCCTTGAGGCGGTCAACAAACTATGACTACAGGGCAAACAACTTAGCCTATACGTAACGCACACCCTACTAATCAAGACAAATTATAAACGAAAAAGCGTACAGTATAAATGCAAAAGTTAATATTTTGTTTGTTTTTTACGTCTTCATGGTCAAACGGTTGGACTGATTTGCCTGAATCGCACAGGGCAAATTGTACAGTGATAGGCAATATGGTAGAATACGAAATAGGATACTGTTTAACCCAGGCAAAGCCGCGAGGCTCAGCTAGTGTTATAAATGCGAAGTTTGTGGGGTGCTTGTTTACAAACACAAAGGAAACTTTTCAGAAGTATTTGATAACGTGGGCTGAAGGCACATACATACGTAAATCACGCCTTTTTCCCGTTGGGGTAGGCAGAGACTACTTATTTCCACATGCTACGATCCTGACATACCACTTTCGCTTCTTACACTTTCATGAGAGCTTTTAACATGCTCGCCGGTTAACTTGACCTTTCTTTAAAACGTCTCCGATCTGGTCGTGATATGTTCGCCTTGGTCGGCCTCTACCAGCTGGCCCATTCGCACTCGTCTTATAAATCTATTCCGATAATTGCTGCAGGCAGTTAGTAAAAAAATAATCATAAAAATGAAGGGTATGTCCACACTAATCCTTTCACGCTCAGCGCAACTATGACAAACTTTCCGCGTATAGCATAAAGCGCCCGATACACTTGCTATCTTACACGCGGGACACATCGCTGACAGTTTGTTGTCGTTGCATAATACGTAGTATTATTATCTTTTCTATGATAATACTTTAATTTTCTGTTAATATCAGGTAAAGTGTAGCATAAAGGTACGGACACACCGCAGCGTCCTGGGTGCGCGATCTAGGCGGCGATCAGATAGCGCAGTAGTATTTGCCCCCAAACGCGATAAGAAAACAATTGAAAAGTACTGAGATCGCGCCCGCAGATCGCAGAACGCCGCGGTGTGGCCGTACCTTAATGCAGTCATAGGGTTATAAACGGTGACAGTAGCTTATTGGCTGTATGGATTAAATTTTATATTGTCATATTTAGGCGGGTATAAAAATAAGGATTTTATAATTAAACAATTGGGCTAACGTATAATTTTTTGTCGCATACAATGTTTGGACTACCTTGTTTTTTTATGGTAAAAGGTAACAGGACAAGCATGACGCTCGCCTAATAGTGAGCGATGACGTCTACCTATTACAGATACAACGGCGTGCAAAATTCTGGCCTTGAGACATAAAGCTATTGAGTCTCACATGCCCTGTAATTTCACTGGACACTTTGCCATTTCAACCGAAAAACATTCCTATTTCACGGCGGCAAATAATTACCTTGTATATGTATATTGCCAGCCAGTTTCTAATAAAATCCATCTAAGGTTAGGCATAAGGTACTTTTTGGCCTAAAATTAGAATCTTCGCATATTCTCTCATAATATGGTACAGAGCAAAAAGTCACCCACATCAATTTTGAGGTGTATATCGACATATCTCTGGAGATACTCATCAAATATCAATGGATTGTGATAATGGGACCACCGTGCAGATTTACCCTACTTATACATGAAATAAATTAAGAGTAAAAATATTTTTAATAACAATCTTTTATCTGGGATAATGAACTAACATGTTAAAAATAAATTCTAGTAAGTATTTGGCGTGTAGGTACTTACCTATATTCTTAAAAGCTTGAAGCACTACCTGTTTTAGAAATTAGGTACTTACTATACTTCTGTTCCTCAAGCTTTTAAGAATATAGGTAAGTACCTACCCGCCAAATACTTACTAGAATATATTTTTTTTTAACATTTTAGTTCATTGTCCCAGATAAAAGCTTGTTTTTTTTTAAATATGTTTAACTTTTAATTTATTTTTAACTTTTTATTAGGTATTACCTACCTACTACCTAAGCATTTAAGAGTAGGCGTGATCTTTTAAAATATTCTACGGATATTATGGTGTGATTATGGGTAATGTGTTCTACAAGGCAAATCAATCGAGCGCAAACTTAGTGGGATTATGATGTTTTTATCACAGAGATGCCGTGGCCGCAGCCATCTTCCAGCTTTATCATCAGATCCTGGATATTTTTTTATTTATTTCTTATAGGCTAGCGTTTGACCACTATCTCACCTGTTGGTAAGTGATGATGCGGTCGAAGATGGTAAGCACGCTGGGCCTAGAATGGGTACTGTGGCTCTCAAAGAAAGATATTTCGCGACAGATTTCTTAACTTGGTGCGAGCTGGCCAGGCGGACACTAGATAGTGTCCTACCACCAAGCGGTGGTATTATGGAGTTATATCAACTAGATGATATCCAGATGCCGTTGCTACCTTCCGTCCCCATCATCAGACCAGCTCCATGGTACCATATCATTGTATTGTCACCAAGAAACATAAGTACACCAAATTTCAGCCCAATCGGACATTGGGAAGTGGATCTAATATAACTTTCAAATTTCTACCCGAACATACACATTACATACTTAAATAGGTACATACTACTTACATTCATTGTAAGTTAAATAAAAGCTTGTAATAATATCGTTTAAAAACTAAAAAACAACCGACTTCAATGCCGCGCTATTCATTTTCAGTACCAATTTTGAGATGTTTATCTCAATATCTCTGGAGATACTTTTCAGACCTCGATAAAATTACTATGGTACCACACTTGGGATATCTACTTTCGAACAAAAAAAGAACAATCAAAATCAGATCATAAACGACGAAGTTATCCGCGAACAAACATAAAAAAAATATATATATACGGTCGAATTGAGAAACCTCCTCCTTTTTTTGAAGTCGGTTAAAAATAATAATTTCAATCAGTTTGCAATTAGCTATTGGCGGAGTAGGTAGGTAATCGCGTAACAAAAAATACAAAATAAAACCGGCCAAGTCGAGTTGCACTCGCCCACCGAGGCTTCTTTCTGTACCAACGTTGGTTGGTACCAATTAAGCTAGACCTTTATTCCTATATAGGTTCTATATAGGTTTCTTTTTTGTTACCTTTTGAGGTACGGAACCCTAAAAATATAATCGAGAACCTCTACCTTTTTGGAAGAAGGTTAAAACAGACAGTTTTGTAAGCATGTCTCCAAAATATTATCAAGCACAAATCCCTTTTAAGCGCGATTAAATCGATGAGCCCTTCAAAGCAAAGAGCTCAAAGGACGTCAAACATAATCAATTTCACAAATAACCCCTCTGTACGTCTTTTTCTTTTCGTATGAAATAAATTATCTACTCAGACGTCTTCGAAAGCATAACCAACCCAAACATATATAACTCCAATCATTGGGAATCAATACTGAGCTTCTTGCTCGTAAGCTTAGATGTTAAAATTGCGTACGATAAAAGAGTCGCTTGGGATATTGGTTACGGAATAAGTAAATATGATAACGTTGTGTGAAAATATCGAACATGACTTTATTAGTATGAGCTGCTTTGCTAAAATGCTCTCTATTTTGAATGGCTTTCGGCTTATTTTTTCTTGCAGGTAAAAGATACGTCGTTTCGACTAAGGTTCGTCGTCAATACGTATCTTGCTTTGTACATTATCGGTGTAAGCAGACATTAAGACTGAATCGTTCAAGGGAAAAATTGGTTAATAAATATAGAGATAGGGAGCGTTTACATGGAATGTTTTTGCTCATAAATTGAAATTCACCTGTGTATATTATTTATTATCACCTCAGAGCTTTGGTTATCTGAAGAAATCCAGATCAGTCCCAATATATTAACATTGACTTTTCAAAACACTTTTTCTCCCGAGAACTATTATTACGAATTTTTACATACTTCAACGTCTCGCGTTATTTTTCATTTTTTATTTACTGCAACACATTTCGATCAGATGAACAATTGATAATGAGGTTAAGTTGCCTAATGGTACGGCCACACCGCTGCAATATGCGGTGAAGTCTGCGGATCATCTACCTACTGCAGTAGTATTTGTATTGGTTCAAACCAAACACGGTACGATCGCAGTGGTGTGGCCGTAGTACCGTTAGTAAGGCATAAAAGTAAAGTCTAGTTTAATAAATAACTTAAAGAAATTTTGCTAAGCGTATCTACTAATGAGACTAAAATTTTAAAGTTATTCCAGATATCATTTTAACATTGTATACAACTTAACTATTCATTTTAGCAGTAGGTAATTGAAATGTTTTGGTGTCACAATTAGCGTCTAGTACCATGTATTGTAGATTAGAAGTGTCTAATCTACAATACATGGTACTAGACGCTAATTGTGACACCAAGACATTTCAATTACCTACTGCTAAAATGAATAGTTAAGTTGGGGTCGTAATCGGTTTTTCGCGTAACTAGTTATACGTAGATTCATGATTGCGCGTAAGCAGTTTAAAAAACGCTTATTTTAGTAACCGGTTTTTTCTACACAGCTCACACATAGAGCTACTTCGGAAAACAGATCTGCACGCGTACTGAAATTGATGCTGTTAAATATCACGTTACAAAGATAAGAAAGCTTCGCATTATTTCGGTAATAAATTATTTTGATTTTATTCACTATTTTGTGAATAACGTTATTAGCGTGTACATATTCACAGCACATCGCCGCACAAAACTGAGTACGCGTAATCTAATAACCATTCTGCGTAACATTTTTGAGAAAAGGAACGTTTCTTATCACAAAACTGCTTACGAAAAATAACTGTTTACTTTTGATCTGCGAAACGATGTATACAGTTATTAGCCTCGTAAGCAGTTTCTAGAACCGCTTACGTTAAATAATGCCCATCACTATTGTAGATTTGAATATTTTATCTAATAGGCTAGGAATTTGACCACTATCTTGCCTGGTGGTAAGTGAAGATGGTGAACACGCTAGGCCTAGAATACTCTGACTCTCAAGGGCTGTGTGCTTCCGGAACACCGTAAGGTTATGGCGGCAGATTTTTTTTATTTTTTTTTATTTATTTATTCTTAACAAAGTAATTTACAGGTTTTCTAACGTAAAGTACCAGTAAACCTTATGCAGGTTTGTCTAGGCACTAGGTCCTCTACATAAATAGTATGTTCAAGCGATACATTAATTATTATTATGTTGTCGTACTATTATACTAAACTTATAATGTTAGGAACGAGTGTTAGACTATTATTAGGCTTAGAACCTAACCTTGATTTTTATAAACTGACAACAAAAAGCTATTAGTACATAGAACAAATGTTATGAATTATGATATATGACAAAGTAACTGCAACTGTTTTCTTTGATGATGGTAAGCTGCACAGCTTATCTACAGCTCACCAGCTAAATACTGGCATACGTAATCAGGTCTTTTTAAGTTAATTGGATTATTGTAGTTTGCTCTTTAGACAAATATAATTAAGATCAAAAGATAATAAAGTTCAAAAACTAAAACAACTGACTTCTATGCCCCGCGAGTCAGTTTCAGTAGCAAGTTTAAGACGTTTATCGTCATATTTCTGGAGAAAATTCTCAGATATCAATGAAATTACAATGGGACCACCTCGAAAATGTACCCTACCGATTAAATAAAGAATCATCAAATCGGTTCCGAATTGACGGAGTACGGATCGCGTAATATACACACAAAAATAAAAAATAAAAAAAAATATATACGGACGAATTGAGAACCTCCTTACTTTTTGAAGTCGGTCGATAAGTGTGTACAGACCTTTACAGTGTATCAGTGTATGATGTATTGGCGCAATATTCTACGCTTAAGATAAAGTAGTTCATTATTAATGTACATTCTGATATGGGGAGAAGGAGCTATAGGTTTTCTTCAATATGGTGGAATTCGGATGTGCGAAATCTTTCATGATCATATTTAGCCCCAGTGATATTTACTGTGATAGCATTTAGCGTTTATGCTTTGCGGCTGATGTGATTATTAGTACATCGTCTAGAGAGATTATTGCAATATTTAGGTACCTACGGAGAGCATACGAGATGCCGAATTTGTCTAGACTAATAAAGAGGAATGATTTGATTTTTTGTTTGTTTGTTAAGATTTAACTCAAAAACTACTAGATCAATTTCAAACATTCTTTCACTAATGCAAAGCTACATTATTAGCGAGTAACATGGGCTATTTTTTATCACTGTATTCTTTATTACGGGTAGGTTAGGTAAACTACGCAGGTGAAACCACGAGGCGCTGCTAGTATTGAATATTATTAACGGATATACTCAGACATTTTTCTGAGCGGACTTAAGAACCAAACGAAGGAGATTTCATGAGACATTATTGAGTTTTAGCTATGCATTTTATTGTAGGTATTTCCATACAGGCAAATGTGTCGTGGCGCCTCCATGCTTTTCCTATCTCGATGAAAATATATGAGCGGGTATTGTTGATTGAAAGACTACATTATTATTATGTTACTAGCTGCAGCCCGCGGCTTTTACCGCGTTTGATCCTGGTTATAAATCTTTCTCATGAATTACTGTATCTATTGATGAATATCGAATTAAAATCCGTTGTGTAGTTTAAAAGATATAAGGTAGAGTTTGTTCGTACTGTGTAAAGATTAACTTTTAATTTTCTTCTATTACAGATATCCAAAATGCCGCCAACGAAAGACGATGCCAACAAAAGTGCCTATCAGCGATCTAATTCACATAGTACGTATATTTATGATGTTTATTGACAGGACAAGCTAATTACTTGCCAGATGGTAAGTGATGATGTCTTCCGACTCATCGTGCCAATTAATTTCCTAACCTAATTATTAATTACTAGCTGCGACCCACGGCTTCGCCCACGTTAAAATAAAACTGTCAGCCAAATCCTTAGTACTCGCTATCCCTGCGCAAAATTGCAGCTAAATCGGTCCACGCGTTTGACCGTTAAGAAGTTCCAAGCAAACCAATGAACGAGCAAATATAGAAACTGACTGTCGCGTCTATAATGTTGGTGTTGATTGTTTCAAACATATCCAACTTCTTGTTGTTTTCAGCTGGCATGACCATACAAGCGAGGGTGTATGCCCCGGCAACGAATCTGTTACCTACAACTCCGCCGCCCGCGGGAGCAGCTCCTACTTTTCCACCCAGGTATATGTGCATTTTTAACCGACTTCAAAAAAAGGAGGAGGTTTCTCAATTCGACCGTATATATATATATATATTTTTTTTTTATGTTTGTTTGGGGATAACTTCGTCATTTATGCACCGATTTTGATTATTCTTTTTTTGTTCGAAAGGAGATATCCCAAGTGTGGTACCATGGTAATTTTATCGAGGTCTGATAAGTATCTCCAGAGATATTGAGATAAACATCTCAAAATTGGTACTGAAAATGAACATTGAAGTCGGTTCTTTTTTAGTTTTTAAACGATATTATTTATGATCATTATCATCATTATCAGCCGGTATCAGTCCACAGCTGGACGTAACCCTCTCCCAAGACACGCCACTGAGCCCGATCGTCGGCTCTTTGTTTCCAGTCACTGCCCACCGCTTTGCGAATATCGTCGCTCCACCTAGTCACAGGTTTTTTTATGATATAGGTAGCAAATAAGCAAACGCCTGCTAAATAGTCCGAGTGCTTTTGTAGAAGAAGTGTCTTAGGCCTGTCCACTTTGAGGACTACGTCTTTTGTTGTACAAGCCAATAGATGACATAATGAGAGTAAAATTAATATATTGTTGTGAATGTGTTTTGATTTGTTCGCCGACGACTGATAATTCTATTTCCTTTATACCATTGGTTTTTACCGATCTTTTCCACCACATCCATTTGATGCACTGCTATTTAGAGCCGCTGAGGCCCAAAACTAAAATGCTACGTCTCGTATTCTTTATCAGTGCCTCCAAACCATGGCTAGGTTTGATCATTTTGAGGACAAATCATATAATGATCACTTACTCATATAAATGGAACAAGCAATCCCATAATAACCAATCCAAAAGTCTTCTTTCTTTTTTTGCTCTCTCTCGAGTTACTTTTAACTTATTTTTCTATCATTGAGTTCAAATTTTGAAAACGTAAATAGTTTACGTTCCAATATAAAAGAGTATGGATGATGAAAAATTAATGACGCGATTCAAGATATACCACACACTTCCCGTTATAAATGCCGGAGAAGATACAGAGAGACCTGATATCTCTATGCTCGAAGACCTAATAGAGGTGCCTATTTTTATATCAATTATAGATTAAAACTGATACATGTAAATGTGGAATGAGCTGCCGTCTGCCGCTTTCCCGCAGTGCTACAAAATGGTGTCAAATTCAAAGGAGACGTCAAAATAATTTTGACAGGTCGCTAAAGCGTAGTGACACTACGTTCTTATAAAGTGACTTTAGATTAGACGAAAGTGAATACTTCCTATCAGGGCAGTTCTTCTGCTTCTTTGCTACATATTGCATAGAAACACTCATCCAGGTTTACTCCTTTAGACTGTTTTCATTCTTGAAATCTTAAATGGGCTCATGGATTATCTGGATGCAATTATCACATCCTTTACTGCAAAACTATATGATCAGTAGGTTAAAACAAGAAGGCATCTAACGATAATAAAAAATTAGCTTAAGCAGGATTTGCTATCATCATCAACATTATCAGCCTTTATCAGTCCACTGCTGGACATAGGCCTCTCCTAAGACACGCTACTGATCTCGATCTTCAGCTCTTTTTTTCCAATCACTGTCCATCGACAAAGCTCATCGTATGAGCAGATTGAAGTGGCAGTTGGCTGGTCATATTTGCCGTAGGACTGATAGCCGTTGGGGTAGATTGAGACTACGAATCGGCAAACGTAGTGTAGGACGCCCTGTAGCCATGTGGAGCGACGACATACGCAGACTGGATTTGCTATGAAGGTAGTTAAATTTAGTACTTAACATTATAACATAATAGTAAACTTTACATTTTCAGATCAAGCGCATGGGGTCGCCAGAACAGCCACAACGGTAGATACTCCTGATATATCAACTTGCCAAACGAAGAAGATAAAAAAAACGGCCGTGTAGTCTGTCCGATAAGCACACCGACGCGGCCTGAAAATGATAAAGCAGAACAATATCCAATCCAATATTGTGTCCGTCGATGTTTCGGACAGACTGCAAAAAACTATCAGAAACGGAAAAAAAAATCTTGGTGCGTCAGCAAAATAATAAAGACTGACTACTGGGCTAGGCGATGTTCCTAAAAACCGTTGAATTTTATTCTGGCATCCGGATTTTATAGTCGCGCCTCTTTCCTTCAGAACAATGCTACTTCATATTGAATCAAGACATGACCGACACGACAAGTTTTATTTTGAGCGCTTATAACTTCTTTGCACTTGACCATACAAAATGAACTTCCAAGAGAGCAATTGCACGAAATCTTTCAAGAAGAGCTTAAAAACCTAGAAGAATAAAGCTTTTGTAATGAAATTTGAGTGTAAAACATGATGATTTCTTTTTTTTTTTAATTAAACTTCCACAACGCAAATACACACTCATATATCAGCGTGGGATTACAATTATTTTTTTCTCTCAGTTTTTATGTCGAAGTGATTAAAATACAATTATTATCTAAACAGAACTTTAAAATTCTAAGTGCCAGTTTCACCGGTTCCTCATAAGAAATCTGACAAATTTTGACAGCTTTTATATGACGCCATATGTCAGATAACTATCTAATGCATTATCAGGAACCAGTGAAACTGGCCCTAAGTAAGTATCCTAATTATCGCATGTAGTCGACGCATTCTTTTAAATATTTATATTCATCTTCCTTCCAATAAAATTAATCGTAGATTCTTAATTTCAATGTACTGTATACAAAAATAAATAATGTAAAAAAATCATAACATCTCGTACTAAAGAATCTGACAAACGCCCTAAAGCAATGTAATGTAAATATTAAATGATCGTATAATTTCTTGTCTAATGTATTTTTATTTTAGTTTCCTCATCATCATCATCATCATCAGCCTATCTCTGTCCACTGCTGGACATAGGCCTCACCTATGGCACGCCACTGAGCTCAGCTAGTTCAATAATCCGTTTTTTTTAAATCCAGTGACAAGTGACTTTTGATGTGAACCTACTGAGAATTATATGTTTAATTATATTTCAGTAAAAAATATTTATTATAGTAAAGGTACGACCAAAACTATCAAAGAGAAAATCAGAATAGCACTTAAGAGTTTGACCTGTCTAGACCTAATGTTTTCACCATCTCCGACCCAATCATTATTTACTGGCAGGTGAGATAGTGGTAAAGCGCTAGCCTATCAGAAGCCATTAAAGGTACGGACACACTGCGGCGTCCTGCAATCTGCGGGCGCGATCTCAGTACTTTTCAATTGTTTTCTGATCGCGTTTGGTGTGAACCAGTCGTTACAAATACTACTGCGCTATGTGATCGCCGCCTAGATCGCGCACGCAGGACGCTGCGGTGTGTCTGTACTTTAAATCGACCTTGTTTCAAATTGTGATAAGTCAATGCGACGAGTAGAACTCCAGGCGTAAATTCGGTATCTATGCTTAGCTACTAGTCGTTGTTTGTAATAAAATATTATTTATTCAGATTGTCATTGATGAAATCAGCATGCCTATTGACAGAAGTAAAGGCAACGTATGACTGGGAGTTGCAGGCTTGTTCGTTAATAGCAGGTGCTGTTGATACTATTCCTCGTAGAAAGTACCGTTCTGTACTTCTCTCTGACGCTTTGAAGACCAGCCCACCGCCACTGTCACCTTTGCTGACTGACCTCTTCGTGCCTGCAATAAAAACAAATCATACACACATTTTTTTTAATGATAGCGCTCACTGCTGGCACGGCACGGCGTGTCATGGCAAAGGATTTTATTACTAATCAAGTTATTATGAATATTATTTCAATGAGTTTAGAATTAATGTTACTTTATTTTGATACCACGATGCCGCGGCATAACGTGACGTGCCGCGGTATGCTGCAGCATGACGCGACGCACCTCGGGATGCTGCGGCATGGCGTGTCATGCCGTTTCATTGTACGGGTTGCATTTCCCAGAATTAGCTTAAAACAACATTGGCTGGGCTTTCATTAAGATGCCACGGCATGCCGCGGAATGCCACGGCATGCTACGGAACGCCGCGGGATGCCGCAGCACAACCTGCCGTGCCATGCCGCGCCACGCCGTCAGTGAGCGCCGGCCCTTAACAAAGACTGAAGATTTAAAAAATAAACAAATATTTGTGCAATATTATCTAGTCAGATTTATTCAGTAACAAAATTGCTATACTATGCAGAAAAATAACTAGAGCATTTGTTTCGTCTTTATGTTAGTTTTTCTCGATATAACATATCTTAAGAATGCAAGGATTTAACTGTCAAAATAATATTAATCTGTCGTGAAAACATACCGTTATTGAAACCGGCGCAGATTTTGTCACTGGTGATCATGCCACGAAATATTTCACTGAGTCCTGCGACGCACTGAACAACGTCAACGTAAGGTAGTTCCACAACTTGAAGTATTTTGGACCAGGAACGTTAGTTGTCCTCTTCAGTAAGACCCCAACCAGCCACTTTGCCCATAGCACCAGAGTACAACTGCTGTTGACTGAAATTAAAGTCAAAGTCCAGGCACACCGGACTCACATAGTTATTGTACTCTATCATTGTCTTTAGTATCACCAGTGCAATATCATCCTGAAAGTGAGCGTTCTCACCCTGGTAACGCGGGGGAATTTTTATTTCCTGCACATCTGATTTCTAAGCTTCACCGTCTCGATCATCCTGCCAACGACGATATAGCTAATCGAGAGCTACGGAAAAAAATGTTTCATTTAATGCTCTGTTCATAACGTTAGACCAAAAACAATGTGCTGCTGTTATGACCACGTTTCTGCTGACAAGAGAGCCACCACATTTCAGCGCGCGAAGTCGTGGTGTTTTCTTGTATATTCCTGCATGCCACGGAATGCCACCGCGTCTTGCCGGCTTTCCACCCACCGCCATTGTATTAATTTCTGATGTCACTTGTCCACATTGTGGAGTGCAGACAGCGATATGATCCCACACACCTTCAATACACTGCATGTGGGAGAGCACCCCGGTATGGTAGTAGTGAGGCTCTCAACACTTGGGACGCACCACTGTACCGTTTTTTACAGTTTCGTCACACTCCACTAGATATGCATTCATCTGAGAATTACTTGACAGACATAATGATAAACCTGTATTCGACGCTCGGGTGCTTGTTGTCGGCACCTCTTCTATCCAGGAACCCTTTTAACAGGAGGATGTTCGAGCACCGATGAGGCGATATCCCGGGAAACAGGAGTAGATAAGGGTAGATGCGTTTTTCTTCAACTCAAAGAAACCATTTTTTGGGAATGGTGGCAGATAATAACGCGTTCTAGCTACGGTGGTAACATTACTTCGACATAATTTCTCAAGCTCATCGGATCCAGCGGGGCAATCTATGATACCATCGCATTGCTTGATACTTACATTACAGCCGCCGTATTTGCACCAAAAAAGTACATTAGTCCACAAGCTGCACTGACTTGAGGCGCAGGTCTCTAGAGTTTCATCTGATCCATCTCTGCAGTGTACAGTACCGTCGCATTTTTGACTGAGCAATATCCTTTGCCCGTTATTACAACTAGTTTCATCGTTTCGGCATGTTTTCTCAAGTAATAGTAAATTTGAAAAGTTTATGATTACTCCACCAACAAGACATTGTAGATACTTGTTCTTTTTTTCGCACTTTATTACTAACTCGTCAAAGTTATCCGCACAATCCTTAACTCCATTGCACACAGCACGTTCACTCACACAGGCACCGTAAACGCACTTGAACTGATCCTCTCTGCATCTCTTCAAGCGGCAAATGACGAAGTCTTCATCACTCCCATCTGGACAGTGCGTTCTTCCATCGCACACATATTCCCTATTTAAACAACTACCATCATCACACGTAAACTCGGCTTCACTACACTTTTTTTTAACCTGAGCTCTGGATAAAATTAAATTGGAACAAAATAATATAGTAAAGACTTTACAAAATGACATGTGACATGACTGGATACGTAATAACAGCTAACTGTTCTCTTATTAGTCCACAAGCTATAAAATATTTATCTCAAAGCGAAAAAAATTAAGATAACATTAATGTCAACGTGTTTTACGCTTAATATAAAACAATATCAGTAAATGGAAAGGTCAATGTAGATAAACATATCCATGTGCCTAGTATTTTATTTATACGCGTTAAGGTACGGACACATCGCAGCGTCTTGCGTGCGCGATCTAGGCGGCGATACAAATAGCGCAGTAGTATTTGTACCGACCTGTTCACACCAAACGCGATCAGAAAACATTTGAAAAGTACTGAGATAGAGCCCGCAGATTACAGATCGCAGGACGGTCTCTCGACGACAGCATGCATCTGTAATGTAACAATCTAAGATTCGATTACAGCATTACATTTAATATTGTCTCACTGTCTGTCGTGCATTCGCCTGTATGCTCGGTCTTCCTCACTTACTGATGCATTGTTCGAATCTGAACTGTTGCATTACAGATGAATGATCCCGGTTAGGAACCTACTTTAGGTTGAGACATGGCATTATAAATAAAATACCTGGACGAAGGAGCCTAGCTGCTTTTTTTAGTTCAATTGCGTTTAGCTAAAGTTACAACGATGTTGCTAAAGTTAAACAGTAAAACCTTACATTACAAAACGATTCTCCTCTGTTTTGTCTGAACATGTATATTAGATCATATTCTATCATTATATGGGATGTAAGGGAGCACAAATACCACCTTACTGCTCCCAGCCAACCTCACCTGTCCGTGGTAAATCTTGCTGACCAACTAACGAGGCTCCGGCGACCGACAAATGGTGGAATAACCATTTCATAAATATGACGTAGCTAAATACTACAGGCCGGTGACGGCCAGCAGCGTCACCGGTGCGAAGAGCTACGTCCTGCGACCCACCTGCCCAGCGTAGCGATTAGGGCATATCCCTCTCATTGAGTGGCATATCTTGGGAGAGGCCTACATCCAGCAGTGGACTGACACTGGCTGATTATGATAATGATGAAATCAATATCAGTTTGTCACATTAGTGAACATAAAATAAGTATTATAATTTATAATAATCACACAATACATGCAGTGAAAAACGTAAGTAATAATTTACCTTACAAAAAACAAAATGTTTCATACATATTGGTAAACAGCATTTACTTGATTTGTGCGCCATCTCTGTAGCGTTGTAAACAACAGAAGGCAGGTAATCGATTTAGTGAACAGACAATTGGAATTAAACAACGATAAAAATAATATATTCAGTTAGTTAACATTGGCTAAAAGGATTAGCTCAATAAAATGATAGATGGCAGCACCTTACTAGTGTATAAAGTGTCATACAAACAATGTTTACTGATAGTTACTTACAGGATCGGGCAGATCTAATTAGATTATTAAGAATTATTATGTGTTTTGAATATCATATTAATAATCATAATAGCTTATGATTTACCGTCGATTTTGAATCTTTTGAATATTATGATGGGGTAATAAGAAAAACATAATAGCGGTTAGAAATTAAAAAAAAATGTAATATCCAGACTGTAGTCTGTGCAAAAAAAGAACTAACTTGAGACTGTTTTTGATGCATTGACAACACTGCTGTCATTAATAGTACGACTACAGTCCGGAAAGTATAACTTGGCGTGCCTGTGCGCCACTGTGCTTTTACTTTGTACTTTGATAACAGTTTCTCTTAAACCACTTTTAATTACTTTTGGCATTATTGAACTATTTTAATGTAGCAGATTTATCGACAATAATATCGCGGTAATCTCTCAAATGTCAAACTCACAGGTTCAATTAAAAGAATTAGTTCCAAAAACCACCACCGCCAAGTTATACTTGTGGCACTGTAAAAATGTTTGACACTTAGTAGGTTAGCTCTTATCATTATCGTGTGCTACTAGGTAGGCATGTACCTTCCTTCCTTACCTTTGAATGTTATTTAATAATAGGCTGGTATAAGTATTTTTATAATTATTTATCCTATACAATATTTTTTGCAGTTAATTACAATTACTTTAATCAATACATAAGAACTTACATATGGCAATAAAGAGTTTGACCAAAGATTATATAATAGTTACTACGGGCTTCAGTAATTTTTCTGAGTGCTAATGTTTCTATTACGTGACGTCAACGCTTACCACCTGCGAGTGTTGTTCCTATGCATAGTATATTATATATAAATGTATGTACTAGATCTAAAATTGATCTTTGACTTTCTAGATCTAATACTACTATTACTAATATCCTAAAAAAGCGAAAACGAAAGTTTGTGTGCATGTTTGTTAGTTATGTGAAAGAAAGAAAAAGAATGAGAAAATATGTAAATATATATATTTGCGCTAAAACTGATTAATTTATCGAACTGAAATGTAGTATTTTGATATCCTAGACTCTGGAATAACATATAGGCTAGTTTTTATCCCGTAATACCCACGGGAACGATGTCTTCTGAGGTAAAAACCCTAAAAGGTTGAAATGGGGTAACAATATCTAAAAATCAATAATTATGTTTTTTGTGTTTTATAAAAATGAATCGTTATTACCCTTGGTCACGCCATAACTTGAAAATGGGTGGACCGAGTTGGCTAAGTTTTTTGTGTTTTTATGAAAGCAAGGTTTTTACGAAAGAATAGTTTGAAATATATGAAAGAAGTTTTTAACGCATGCGAAACCGCGGGGAACCTCTAGCCTTTATATATTTTCTAATATACTATTTAGATTTATTTTTGCTTTTTATTTATTTACTATGCCTAGCCCTGTTGTCAGAGTTTGTTGACCGCCTGAAGGCTTCTGGGCTTCTGACATGGACTCCGATTGTTGTACTAGAATAAACAACAAATTCTGATGTACAAAGCTTTGAAAAGTTTAATAAAATAAATAATAGTTTAAAAAAACTAAAAATATACGCTTTTATAGAAAATCCAACTAAAAAATAGAAAATAAATTTTAATAAATTAGAATTAAAAATAGTGTAAGAAAAAATGATTTTATCGTAAAAAAAGCGTGGGGTGCATGGTATCAATAGTTCCAAATATTTTATGAACAGATATGACTAGAAGGGTTATTTTGATAATATCCTGAAAAGCACCCCACGCTTTTTTTATAATAAAATCATTTTTTCTTACACTATTTTTAATTCAAATTTATTAACATTTATTTTCTATTTTTTAGTTGGATTTTCTATAAAAGCGTATTATTTTAGTTTTTTTAAACTATTATTTATTTTTCATTTTTTAGTCGAATTTTAAAAAAAACCTAGTAAGGATAACGGGTCAAAATGTTTAAAAAATTGAATTGTCATCGGTCCTTAATAAGTTTGCCAAATTTCGAGTTAATCCGACGTTTTGAAGGGGGTTAAAATCATGTTCAAAGATTCCGTTACATACTAACATACAAACATACATACGTCTAAAGCTAATAAAAGCGTATTAAAATCAGTTCTGTCGTTTTTGCGTAACAAGTAGTTGTAGTTTACGAAGGAGTAACAAATCCATCCATCCTAAAACTTTCGCATTATAACATCAGTGGGATAATCATTACTAGTCTATACTAATCTATACAACAGGTTCGCAAAATAGAGTAGAAATAAATAGGGGCGCCACTATTGCTATATACTAGTAACCCCGATAGCAGAGTGGCGGTAAACTTTAAAATTACTTCTTTAGTGGAACTACGACTAGTCTTATTCATGTTAAAACATCTTTAAGTCGCGTAGGTTACGGAAAATATTAAAATACTACTATTATGTTGCACAAAAAAACTTTGTTCAAACATTTTCAGTCACTGACCACAGTTAACATAGAAAATTTTATCACAGATTAGATTATTGCCAGGTTAGAAAAAAAATAGTTTCGTTTCAAGACGTTTTTGCCAACCTGTATCTATACTAATACAAATACTAATACTAATACTAATACAAATACTAATACTAATACTAATACTAATACTAATACTAATACTAATACTAATACTAATACTAATACTAATACTAATACTAATACTAATACTAATACTAATACTAATACTAATACTAATACTAATACTAATACTAATACTAATACTAATACTAATACTAATACTAATACTAATACTAATACTAATACTAATACTAATACTAATACTAATACTAATACTAATACTAATACTAATACTAATACTAATACTAATACTAATACTAATACTAATACTAATACTAATACTAATACTAATACTAATACTAATACTATTACTAATACTAATACTAATACTAATACTAATACTAATACTAATACTAATACTAATACTAATACTAATACTAATACTAATACTAATACTATTAATATTATAAAGAGAGAACATTTGTATTTTTGTATGTTTGTAATGATTTGGCTCAAAAACTACTGCACCGATTATAACAATTCTTTCACTAATATATAGAATAGACTGTCGAAATGAAAATAGGCTATATATTATCCCGTTAAAATTAAAGGTACATTCGTGGAGACCTAATTTGCAACCTAAGTCGAGAAAAAAACGGTCGGAAAAACACGTTTCTTTCGAAAGCTGCTCAATTAAAAATAGATGGAAGAATATTTTCTATGTAAGAGTTGTACAACTTAATAAGACCTACAAAAAAGTCCGCGACAGCATATGTCTATCTCTTAAGGTTGACTCACAGTAGCCATTTTAATCTTAAAATTTTAGTTAAAAAATATTACATAACTTCCAAGGCTATTTTGAAGTATATAGTATTAATCCTTATCCAAATAATTACGTTAATTAGCTTGGCCACATATTATAGATTAAAATTGTCCTCTACAGTATATAATTCAAATGAAAACTCTAGAAGATATCACGAATTTCAAATACATGCATCGCAAAATTAATAAAATATTTGCAGTGAAACCACAGATTAGGTCATAGTAACTACGAAAATATTATTATAAGCTTAGCTATGCTGTCGATCCCCACCGATCACAATCAATTTGAAGTCAATATAGTATAATAATATGATATATTGAATAAAATAATAATGACCTATATCTATATATAATTATATAATTTTATATTTTTAATAAGTTCATATTTTTTTAATATTTTTAATAAGTTTTAAAATGATTGATCCGGTTGGGTGCTAAGATGCTACAGATATACACACAGATACATACGTTAAACGTATAATACCCCTACTTTTTGCGTCGAGGATTATAAATAATGATTTGGTCGAGGACAATGAACACACGCTAGGCTAGAATGGTCTCGATCATAGCTGTGTTGCCGGTAAGGTTACGGCGGCTGATTTTCTCCTTGGTGGTAAGCTACTTTTTGGTAGATTTAATGAACCTCTGTACGAAAACCCATGTTCCATGAATGCACATAAAACTTTCATTGGTAGGTATATACTCGTAGCTAGGATTAGAACCAACGACCGTCGGTACAAAATCAGGGTAACTATCCTTTACGCCAAAGGGCCGTCCAATATCACTCCGTATTATAAAACAAAGTCCATCACTGCGTCTGTCTGTCTGTTCACAATAATCTGAATAGCTACTGAAGGGATTATGATGCGGTTTTCACTAATAGCCAGAGTGTTTATGAGGAAGATTTAAGTGCATAATTCGTAAAGGTTTTGTGTAAATTGGTTGAAATATGACGATGATTGTTAAATATTATGTTAATATTTTATATTCGATGCAACAAACTGATGCAAATTTTGTAGGCATATGTAGACATATGTTCTACACGTGCGAAGCCGGGGCGGGCTGCTAGTATTAGATAATTATACAAACACATTCTTTAATCTATTCTATGTGAGTATTAAGTATTAATGTTGGTGTTCACAAATTTATTCTCATCCTTCAATATTTTTTGTACAACGATTTTTCAACATTCTAGACTCTAGACTGTTTAAGAATGTTCTAGAACGCTCTAGAACGTTCGATTTAAGGATCTTTTCGGTTCAAAGGTCTATTTTAGCGGAATGTTTGTTTGTCACATTCATCAATTCAGAATTTTCTTCGTCATCGTTTATTTTTTTCCCCGTTATTGAATTTTCTATCTCTTGAAGAGTTTTATCTTTCGTTTCCGGTAGATATAAATATGTCAAAACCAAAAATGTCGTCGAAAGTATAGCATATAATATAAAAGTACCAGGCATTGTTAAAGTTCTAAAGATAAATGGTGATATCTTTAAGACAGTAGCTGTAGTCAATTTAAAACTAATAGCTGTTATACACATGGATATATTTCTAGATTTTAATGGGTATAACTCGCCTATTATAGATGTGGATAGAATCAAAGGCCCACAGCTAATAGATATAGAATATCCGGATAACAATGCAATAGATACATATTTATTCTCACTAATGAATTCGAATCGAGTGAGGTATAAATATGCAGATATTAATATCATAAACAAAATACCAACAGAGGTAAAACCTATCAACATGACCCGTCTTTTTAATACTTTTGAAAGCAAACAACCCAAATACATACTGAATACTGTAACACCGTCTAATATAAGCATCCCAGTGTACGCAGTAGACTCACTGCTCGTTATCTTTTTCAATATATCTATAGCGTAAACAGTACAAACTAATTTCCCAGAGAAAGAATACAGAAATACTAAGAGATGTGAAATAACAATAGGTTTTAAGAATAGTTTGCTATTTACAATTCCAAGAAACCTTCGCATGCTGTAATTGTCTTTTACAAATCTCGTCTTTTCGTTTGATTTGATCAGCTTGGTCAATTCTTTTTCTGATTCTTCGTCGTTACCTTTAAGCCAGTTATGAGCTTTACTGCAATCAATAAATTTTCCTTTAGATGCTAACCATAGTGGTGAATCAGGCCATATAATGACGTTGATCAAAGAGTACACTCCGCAGGCAATGCCTATAATAGCTATGTTTTGCCAATGGAAGAAAGTGCCAATAGCATTTGCTACTAAGATACCCCAGAATACCGTAGCAGATTTTATCGTTAGAAATATTCCTCTATACTTTAAAGAAGTATATTCTGTCAATATCATTATGCTGGTTGTCAGAAATGCAGCGTAAAGAGCTCCATTGAAGATTCCCATGATGTAAAAGTGGTAGATTTCGGTACTGAAGTAAAATATGGTGAATCCGATGAGGCCGTTGACGCAGACGATGATGTGCGTCCTTTTTCGTCCTATAAAGTTGATCAGGAATGAGAGCAGGAAAATCCAAATAATACCAATGTATGATGGTGAAGATTCTGAAACAAAATAAAATTAGTTCTAATGAAATAAATAGAAAAAAACAGAAGTTTAATAGACCTCCTCATAACGACTCATTCAATGTGGCTGTTGTTTTACATTGGTACTTTGTCCTATGACCAATGCCATACTTGCCATACTGGCATAGCAACTCCCTGTGGTGGTAGGACACTAGTGTCCGCTGGCCAGCTACCACCCTCAAGTTAGAAAATCTGTGGCCAAAACATCTAATGTGTTCCGGCAGCTAAGCTTGAGAGCCAGTTCCCATTCTAGGCCTAGCGTGCTACCATCCTCGACCGCATCATCATTTGCAAGGTGAGATATATATATATATATATATATATATATATATATATATATATATATATATCCATAGGTGAGATAGTGATCAAACGCTAGCCTATATAATACTAGAAATGTCCCGCGGCTTCGCCCGCGTTAAAGACTTCTTTTATTTACTTAAACTTTTATTTTGTAAAAACCTTTCTATCATAAAAGACATCAAAGAAGTAAAAGCCAAATCGGTTCAAACTTTGAACCCCCGTTTCATCCCCTTAAGGAGTGAATTTTGAAAAATCCTTTATTAGCGGATACCTACGTCAAAATAACTATCTGTATGCCAAATTTCAGCGCAATTCGAAACAATATTGATTTCAGACTTTGTTACCCCACTTCACCATTTTAGGGGTGGCGTTTTGAAAAAGCCTGAAACACGTTTTTACTTATTTTTTTACCGAAGTACGTTTGCGAAGTTTCGAATAGAAAAGACTATCTTATCTTGTTTCTCCATACAAACTTTGAACCCCCGTTTTATACCCTTAAGGGTGAATTTTATGAAATAATTTTTTAGAGGGAAAACACGTCGTAATAACTATCTGCATGCCAAATTCAGCGCAATCCAAAACAATATTGATTTTCACACTTTGCTACCCCATTTCACCCTCTCAGGGGGTGAATTTCGAAAAAGCCCGAAACATGGGAATACTTATTTATTTACTGAAGCACTTGTGTGAAGTTACGAATACAAAAAAATATCTAATCATGTTTCTCCATACAAATATTGAACCCCCGTTTCATCCCCTTGAGGGTAAATTTTATGAAATATTTCTAATACATTATTAGAGGAAACAAACGTCGTAATAACTATATGCCAAATTTCAGCGCAATCCGAAACAATATTGATTTTCAGACTTTGTTACCCCATTTCACCATTTTAGGAGTGGAATTTTGAAAAAGCCTGAAACACGTATTTACTTATTTATTTACTGAAGCACTTGTGTGAAGTTTTGAATAGAAAAGACTATCTAATCTTGTTTCTCAATACAAACTTTGAACCCCCATTTCATCCCCTAAAGGGATGAATTTTGGAAAATCCTTTCTTAGTACACCCTTTCGTGGTAAGACAAATATACCCTCCAAATTTCAAGTCTCTACGACCAGCGGTTTAGGCTGTGCGTTGTCTGTCAGTCAGTATGTCAGGACAAAGATTCTTATAGTATTAGAAGATAAAATAAAACTGGCTAAGTGCGAGTCAGCATCGCGTTTTTTATCGCACACTTAGGGAGGGTTCCGTATAATACGAAACATAACAGAGTTTCAACTAGAGTTTTTACTAGCGCCATCTATGTCATTTTGCCGAAACTAATTAGATAGATGGCGTTTAAAAGCACGTTTTTTGTATATACCCCCTTTAATTTTTAACTTTATTTTGTTTTTAGTATTTGTTGTTCTAGCGGCAACAGAAATACACCATCTGTGAAAATTTATTTAATTCTATGTCAAAGTCAAAGTCAAAGCATTTATTCAGTATATGGGCAAATTAAAAATTAGCACTTACACACGTTAAATAACATTAAATAGATCATATTCAACAAAAAATATAGATATAACAGAAACATAACGCTTTGAATTTACAAAAAAAAAACAAAGGTATTGAGCCATTCAGCTTTCATCTAGACGTCGAACGTCACACTTAAAACACATGTTTAATTCCCCTTATTAATGTAGGGTTGCCAACCGTACCATTACGTGCACCCGCAACCCAGTGCATGTTTCAGTACTTCAGACAATTTTTATCCAAAAAATTGTGAAATAATGAAACATAATAGATAAATAAAACGCAGACTAATTGCAGTACAAATCATGTTCCGAATGGAACTGATTGTCCGACTATCAGCCGCATAATACCGTCGTAACAGGCAACCCTAGATCTGCAAACAAAAGATGAAAACTGATTGACTGTTGAATCTACTGGTGTTTCGGAAGTACTCCCATCAGAGAAGAAACACCAAGAAACTCTATGGGGCTTGTCACTTATTTTAATTCATTTTTTTAAATTCATATTAAATAAATGTTTAATGTACAATAAGTAATTCTATTATCATACAATTTATATTATATCTTGGAGCTTGGGGCATTCAGGCCAAGCATTTTTGTCATTCATATAGTCATTTATTGTATAGTACGATTTCTTCATTAAATTGGATTTTACAAAGGTTTTAAATCTGCTTATAGACAGTTGATCAATATCTTTAGGAAGTTTATTATAAAATCGTATACAGTTCCCCAGAAAAGAACCACTAACTTTCCACAACCTGAATTGAGGTAGAATTAATCTATTTTTGTGTCTTGTATTGAAATTATGTACATCGGACCTCTTATCATACTCATTCAAATTTTTGCGTACATACAAAATATTTTCATATATATATTGACATGCCACTGTGAGAATTTTAATCTCCTTAAATTTTTCACGAAGTGAGTCTCGCGACTTCATGGTATATATAGATCGAATAGCTCTTTTTTGTAAAACAAATATAGATTGGATTTCGGCGGCTTTCCCCCACAATAAAATGCCATAGGACATTATACTATGGAAGTAGCTAAAGTAAACCAATCTAGCAGTGGATTCGTCAGTCAAGTTTCTGATTTTACGTACTGCGTATGCAGCGGAGCTCAATCTACCTGCCAGAGCCGATATTTGAGAACCCCATTGTAGTTTTGAATCCAGGGTGATGCCCAAGAATGTAGCGGATTCAACAAATTCTATCGGTACATCGTTTATTAATATCCTGCTATTAATGACACCCTTTCTTACATTTGGCAGCGAGAATTTAATACATTTAGTTTTTTCGGCGTTCAGTAATAAGTTATTGGTTGTAAACCAATTCAAAACCTGTGCGATTGATTTGTTAACATCGTCAAATCCAGGCGCAATCCTATCTATTTTGAATATTAAGGATGTATCATCCGCGAACAAAACAATGTCACATAAGTTTTGCACGAAAGACGGCAAGTCATTAATATAAACTAGAAATAAAAATGGTCCTAAGATCGATCCCTGCGGAACTCCCATTTTTATGAGGGATCCAGATGACCTGACGCCATTGACCTCAACCATCTGTATTCTATTACTGAGGTAGGATGAGACCAGATCAAGTGCTTTTCCGTTAACGCCGTAGTGTTTTAATTTGCAAATTAGCGTTTTGTGACAGACGCAATCAAACGCTTTAGATAAGTCACAGAAAACGCCGATAGCATCTTGTGCTTTCTCCCAGGCATCAAATATATGTTTAAGAAGATCTACTCCAGCATCAGTAGTAGAACGCCCCTTAGTGAAACCATATTGTTTGTGATTTAAAAGATGATTAATATTAAAATGTGCCAAAAGCTGGTCTAATATAACTTTTTCAAAAACTTTACTGAGCGCCGGTAATATAGAGATTGGTCTATAGTTTGAAGGGTCATTTTTGTTCACTGATTTGTATAGGGGAATTAATTTACTTTTTTTCATTACATCAGGGGCCTTATTCAGTATGACCATTTTAAAGTCTTACCGTGCCGTGTTACGTTATCTCCGCGTTATGGTATTCTCTATGCCAATTAAAACGCGGTAGGGTAAGGTTATAAGCGCGTTTTAAGCTGTCAAAATATCGTGACATATGAGGACGTGTAACGCGCGCGTTTTGTATAATTTACCTATCGTGTGGCATACAGAATACAATTTTTCAATAACGTAACGTGGCGTGTTAAGGAACGCGTTATCTCATTGGTGATACTGAATAAGGCCCCAGGAAAGACACCTTCAACGACGCATCTGTTAAAAATAAACGCTAAGTGAGGGCTAATTGCATTAATAATAAAACTAAGTACTTTGGTTGACATACCCCACAGATCCTCGGTTTTCTTTTGATTGAGCATTTTAAAAGTTTTGATAATTGATATTGAAGTTATGTGTCTGAATTCAAACATAGAGTCACATACATTCACACACTTTGATAGTAAAACAAAAGCATCCTTAGGGGAAGAGTTTAAAGGCTGAGTAGTAATAATAGGTACTTGTGAGAAGTACTCAACAAATGTGTTAGCGACATCATTATTATCTATGATTAATTTATTATTAACTTTTAACATAATTTTACCGTCCCTCTGCTTAATTTTTCCAGTTTCTGTATTAATGACTTTCCATGTTGATTTTATTTTGTCATCGGCATGCTTAATTTTTCTACTTAGATGCAGTGATTTTGCTGTCTGACAAACAACTTTAAAAGTTTTTGAATACAATTTTAAGTGATTTATGAATTTAGTATTATGTAAATTAATGGTTTTTTGTGAGTACAAGTTATACAAATTGTTTCTACTTTTATAAATACCAGGAGTTGCCCAGTCATCGAAACGAACCTTCGCACCCTTTCTAACCATTTTAATTTTAAAAATATCATTGAACTCTGCATCTAACATTTGAAATAAAGCACTGCATAGGTCATCAGGATCCTCAGAAAATCTTAGGTTCATTAATTGCTTGTCAATGATATCCACAAACTGTTCAACCCGTTTGGTGGTAATGGGCCTGTAAAAATGTTCTTGGCCTTTGATGGATAATTTACATGAAAAAGTGACACTTTGTCCCAGATGGTCCGAGCCAAGTTTATCAAAAATTGCAATTTTTTCGGGTTCACAGTTGCAGAACACATTGTCCAAGCAGGTAGCTGACGAGCTAGTGATTCTTGTTGGCTGATTAAAAAGATGCTTCAGATTGAAGCTTAGAAATAAATTTTTTAATTTGTCGCTGAGCGGAGACTGCTCAATTAAATTAACATTGAAATCGCCACAAACTATTAAAGATTTAGAGGTGTTGAAGACTTTGCTCATTACTTCTTCCATAATTGTTTCAAACATTTTATAATCAGCCGATGGAGGTCTGTATACACAGATGACTATATGTTGCCCCAGCTCTATACAAGATAATTCAACACATCGTTCCACAAAGCTACTATGTCTTTACGCTCTTTAAAGTAACAATTTTCAGTTACATATATTAGTGAGCCACCACGAATTGCCTTTTGTCTAATGAATGTGCTGGCAATTGTACAATTTTTTAATATTGGTAACAAAGTACCTTTCACAAACCAGTGTTCAGTAATACACATTATGTCAACTTTATAATAATTGAGAAATAATTCTAACTCTAAGGCTTTGCTGGAGAGACCTTGTATATTCTGATGAAAAATGTTGATTGAGTCAGGCCTCCCCATTGTCTTAGACATTAGTTTAAACTAACTATCACGGTTAATGATCTATAGCCTGGCGACCGACGGACAGACAGACAGACAGACGGCAGCGGAGTCTTAGTAATAGGGTCCCGTTTTACGCTTTGGGTACGGAACCCTAACAAATACATACGTAACCAAGATGCCTGCTCCTCAGTAACTGTCATATTAGCTCGCCTCAGCTGTGGCACCAGAACGGTTGGGAATCCAGAACATAGTCCCAGCATGAAGTACAAAGTCCAGGGTCCACTGCATATCAGTAGCTGCAACAATATGCATAATATCGTCTTAAAATCTTTTAACTGGATGGCCCTTCTAACTAGGTGGTTGCCGTTTCATATCCTAGCTATGTACCAATTGATTTATCTATGTGCATTCATGGATTTTCGTCTACATGTGTGGATGATGCACATAAAAAAAAAACAAATCATCTACCACCCAACCACACATTAACCACCAACCAGCAACCAGAATAAAGATAAAATATTTTAAATATTATAGATTAAATATTATAGATTTAAATATTATAGATAAAATGCTGCCAGAATAAAACCACACTTTTACAATCATGTAGTTTGGAATCGAATGTACTTGCGCAGAGCAACGGCGGGGTACTCGCGGGGAAGCGGGCGGCGTAGATCGCGGTCCTCAATCTCACTTAGTTTGTGCACTCGCACCTTGCGGGTCGACGCGACAGTGTAAGATCGAGTTTTAATTACGACAATCGTTGATGACATTATTTATAATGGTGCACACTCAATTGTTCTGTGTATGGATGTTCCGACAGCAAAATACAACAAGGACTTACGATTTCATTTTCCCGTGGCGTAAGGGAATTTTATTCTTATAACTAAGTATCTAACCAAATATTGTCTAATACTATTTATTTGCAATAAAATGAGTTTATTTCACGTGAAATACCTAGAGTATAAAAAAAGTTGTTTGTAAAATTATTTCGTACATAACATAGCACATAAATGAACAAATGTTCAATTAACATTAATACTATTAATTAAAACGATACAATATTTATTTTGTATAAATTAATAATACCTCCTCTATACAAAGTTATTTAGTAAAATTGATTGAGCATAAAAATGACTTCAAGAAGCTTTGTACAAAAATTACAATCAGCATCATTAATATTTGGTACCTATGTAGACAATGATCTTCTATACAAACTAAAGTTTGTAACTAAGTACATATGCATTACGTCGCTATGTTCTTGTGTGAACCAGAGTTTAACACTACTAATAAGTTTATTTGATATAGATACCTACCCACCTATCTACCTACGCTTCGCGCACGGGCTACGGTTTATATCACGCGATGATAGATTATTTTATTTATGTAAAAAGGGACTATCTTGTAGAATATCTCTGTGAGACATTCTTGATCTTTTATTTTTAAAATCAATAACAATTTTTGTTTCTTATTATATTAGCTCGTAGTTTGTATTTGACAACCCTTGCACATTTGCGGCTGATAGCGTATGTACCTACTCAGGCGGCGGTGTCGTCCGACATCAAAGGCGATTCTCAACTGTATGATTGTTAAAATGAGATAAAACCATTCCTAAAACACTAATGAAACACAACACAACAAACACTATGAAAAACTAAGTTAATTTTTATCTGGTGAAAAATTATAGTCATAAAATACTCTACTGTATTACGGAACCCTACTTGAGCGAGTCTGTCTTGCACTTGGCCAGTATATTTATAGATGATGATGCTATGAAATCAGCTTTTGTTGACTGATCAATTCGAAATTCGGTATACTCTTACTTTAATGATATTGTATTACTTGGTAGCGTTGACCTGATGCTGGGAGATCTCTTGGAATCTGAAAAATACTCAACTCCACCAGTACACAGCAGAGATGTCAAATTTGGCCTCATCAGAATGATCTTTTTTTTTTGTATGTTTAGCTTTTAATCCAGTGATAAAATTCGGTGTCCTTATTTAGCTGTACATCGGAATGGTCTCAATGAACAAATTTCAAACTTCAAATAATTTATTTTTCCATACTACAGGTAGGTACATGGTGACATAATTTAAGATAATCTCTGTTGTGTGTCTTTAAGGCGTACAATATTTCGGTTAATTAAATAAAATAATTATTGGAATCAGAAGATGTCACAGAATACAATTAAATCACATATTTATTACATTATATATCAGCGTAACAACGAACACAACTATACAAATGTGTGATTTATTACATTATATTTCAGCGAAACAACGAACACAACTATACAAATGTGTGATTTATTACATTATATTTCAGCGTAACAACAAACACAACTATACAAATGTGTGATTTATTACATTATATTTCAGCGTAACAACGAACACAACTATACAAATGTGTGATTTATTACATTATATTTCAGCGTAACAACGAACACAACTATACAAATGTGTTATTTATTTTATACATAGTTGACCGAACTACAAAGTTTTTAACATAAAATTTATGTATTTCACATAATATAATAATGTATTTATATAAATACATTATTATATTTTTAAAACTACCTAACTATAAACAATCAAAATGAATACTTAATAAAAAACAATCAAAACTGAAACTTAGTCTACCAAACCACTACCAGTAGGTAAAGTTCCCAAAATGCTGGCTGTATTCCCCCGTTGAATGGCGATGCTAAGTCTCTGAGCTAAATACGTGCCAGCATTTAAGTCCGGTGTCGTTTCAACCAGTCGTGTGGAAAGATCTTTGAAAATGGTGTGTGCACCCGGTGCCCGCGGTCCTATAGTCTCAACCCCAAAAGGCACAAATAGGTAGCAGCTGTCGAAATCACTACATCTGCGCCTTTTGAGGTTCTCAGCTGCTTCTGCGGCCACACCAGCCTTTTTCTGTGTACCGGAAAGATTGTGACGGCGCCAAAGTGTCGACGCAAGTAGCGTCCCATACTAAGGGCCGCCCCAATTTCCATGGTTTAATGAATTCTATACAAATTATGTCAAAATCTATTTTGTAACCGACTTCACAAAAAGGAGGAGGTTCTCAATTCGTCGGAATCTTTTTTTTAATGTATGGTCACCGATTACACGAAGATGCCTGAACCGATTTGGAAAATTCTTTTTTTTCCAGGTGGTCTCATTTAAATTTTAACGAAATCGGCCGAACTGTTTTTAATATATCAACATTTGTATAACGATGCATTTACTTATCTCGACGACATACTACTAACTACTAGCACAGATTATATAATAGTTACTAGTCTACTGGCTACTTTGACTAGCGCGACGTTTGAAGTCGGTTCTTTTAGTTTCTTAAACGATTTTAAATTTTTCTTAATAAGCGCATAAAATCATTGTAAATAATATTTTGACATTTAGTTTTACAATTTATCAAATTAACTAGCTACACGTGTTACCTTTTAGATTTTGATTTCAATAAGCACTTAATTTAGGTATTTTTTTTAAATAAATTGTTTTAATACTTATTATCCTATTCCTGACAAAGACAATTCCAAAAATACGAAAATCATAAAAATTGGTCCCACCGTTCTTGAGTTATAAGTGTAGTAACTAACACGACTTTCTTTTATATATATATACATATATAGTAGCTGACTCGGCAAACTTCGTACCGCGAATATAAATAAACCGTCCAAGTGCAAGTTGGACCCGCACACGTAGGGTTCCGATTGAACAATATTTGCCGGAAAAATACGTTTCTCGTATGGGTCCCCCCTTTAAGTTTTAATCTAATTTAGTTTTTATTATTTGATCTTATAGGAGCCAATAAAATACACACCATAAGTAAATTTCAAGTCTTTATTTGTTAAGAGGGAACGCGGGGTCCACTTTTGAAATGGAAAGTGCACCCCGCGTTCCATCTTAAGGTTTGTAAGATCGAGCATAAAAAGCCTCAAAACATGTTTCTTGTATGGGGACCCCTTTATTATTTTATTTTATCTTGTTTTTATCGATTTCTAGACGCAAATAGCGCCATAATGACAACCATCAAAATATGTCAATACAACAATACAATAACAAAAATGACTGAACGAACCAACAATGACAACCTGGGACAACAAAATATCAAAATTTTAATACCTTCGTGATAATTCAAGTAATGAGGATATATAATGTTGTCGATTCAAAACCCTTAAGAGCGTACGCGGTGTGCAGTTTTCCATACAAACGTATTCCCCTGTTTCCTCCCTGGAAAATGCTTCTAGAGCAAAATTGATTTTTACAAAAAATCAAGGTCTGCTGTAGCTATGCCCCTATCATTTGCTTTTTTTTGATCAACCAATTGCAAATACAAATATGACCCTTCAAACATTTCAAAGAGAAAATGCTTATGTTTCTTTTTGCGATTGGTACCTAGATTTTTTGTAGAAACAAATTTTACTCTAGAAGCATTTTCCAGGGAGGAAACGGGGGAATACATTTTTATGATAAAATAACCCCGCGTTTGCTCTTAATTTAATACGTGCTTCAAATTTCAATTCGAGAGTGGAACAGAGTCTACCCTACCGTACCGAAGGGACGAACGTCAAATGTTTGACAGGAAAGTAGGTAGAACATTTTATATGGGAAAAAGGAAATTGATGTATTTTAATATATATTTTTTTATTTTTTCCTAAATTTTTTCACCGTTTAAACCTTCCCTGGACTACGACAAACATTTAAAAATCAAAATTAGCTAAATCGACCCCGCCGTTCTAAAGTTTTAGCGAGACTAAGGAATAGCAATTGATTTTTATATAAAATATATATATATATTATGTTTCTTTGAAGTGTTTCACACTTTATATTTTTTTTGTAAATTGTTAAACACAATCCAAAATTTCATCGTAACATGTTATTCCGGAGGTTGCGGGTTCAATTCCCGTCGGTACGAGGAAATTTTGGATTGTGTTTAACAATTTACAAATATATATATGTATAATATATAATAGAAGATACCAATATCCTTCATAATTATCAATTAAATATTATATTTGTACCCTTTAAAAATTCATAACTGTATATTAACATTTTTTAATTAATTGTCCATGCAAAGATTTAAAAAAATAGGCAATTCACGATTTTTGATACTGTCTAGTAGCTTAATGTAAAGTTTGGGTGCCATTTTATAAACAGTCTTGCCGAAAAATGCTGTTTAGTGTCCGCAACACGTTTAAAACAATGTGAAATTTGTCATACATACACAAATATGTAACTCTTTGTTAGTTTGAGAGTCAAAGTGTCCAGTTAAACGTCTACGTCTATGAATAGAGGGCGCTGTATAGTGACGCACAAGCTGAAGTGGTCAAACACCAAATGAATATTGATGAGCCATTCAGGTCTCATTCATTCGTCGAGGTTAAACTACAAAAAAATAAGCACGTGCGGAATATATATACGTATTCGTTTTTTCTTCTACCTTCTACTTATCAATACACTTTTGCTTAAATAAGAATCATCATCATCATCATCATCATCAGCCTGTATCAGTCCACTGCTGGACGTAGGCCTCTCCCAAGATGTGCCACTGAGCCCGATCTTCGGCTCTTCTCTTCCAGTCACTGTCCACCGCTTTGCGTATGTCGTCGCTCCACCTAGTCACAGGACGTCCTACGCTACGTTTGCCGATTCGCGGTCTCCACTCTAGGACCTGATCAGTCCTGCGGCAGATATGACCAGCCCACTGCCACTTGAGCTTGCTAATCCGTTGAGCTATGTCGATAACTTTAGTTCTCTGGCGAATTACTTAAATAAGAAAAAATATAATTTTTTATTTTTATGTTTTTTTTTTAATCAAAATTAATTTATTTGCTAGAATGTAGGTTTACATGCTTGTAGATGTTAATTCGTGAATCACAGACCCTTACATTCTACCACATATAATGGTGTGCAAATCATGTACTTAAATACAATCAAAAAAATTTTTTTTTCCAAATTAAAATTATTTTTTTTTAAACCAAAAAA
The DNA here is from genome assembly GCA_954871355.1 of Cabera pusaria. NCBI lineage: Eukaryota > Metazoa > Arthropoda > Insecta > Lepidoptera > Geometridae > Cabera > Cabera pusaria. The sequence goes on from OX940906.1 coordinate 21,525,087, forward strand.
AAATTTTTTTTTTCGTTTAATTAATTAATATTATTGATTTTAATTAATGAAATGTCTATAGATTAATTATTATTTAAAATATAAGAATATGTCATGAATATTAAAAAAAATTAAAAATAAAATAATAATAATAAAATTATAACAATAATTAACTATGTAATAATAATAATAATTAACAAAACCATTAACTCAATTACTTATACATAGTCACTGTTCTGATATTTTATTCATTCAATATTTTATTTTATTATTATTATTAACCTATAACATTAATTAATTAATTGTGTTATTGTACAGATTTTTAGTCAAATTCTTAATGCTTATATGTCAGAAATTCTTAAATGGTATACAAACATTTGTGCTAACCATTTAGTCAATTTTCTCTTATATATGAGAAAAGGCAAATTATGATTATGATATGAAATATGATATTTTAAGAGATTTTTAGGTACCTTAAAGAATATATGCTGAGGGATAAATCTGCTGACAATGATATTATTGTATAATTTTAAGAATAAAGTAATTGATCAATGTTTGACCTTTAGTTTCATTTACATTATATTATATATTCTTTTGACATTTATTAATCTAGTAACGATACATCGCACTGTGGCTTAATTGGCAAAGCACCTGAACATGTTATTCAGGAGGTTGCGGGTTCAAGTCCCGTCGGTACGATGAAATTTTGGATTGTGTTTAACAATTTATAAAAAAATAAAGTGTGTAACACTTCAAAGAAACACAATACTTATAGGATCTATTTGTTAACCGACTTTAAAAAACGGAGGTTTCTCAATTCGACCGTATATATATTTTTATTTTTATGTTTGTTCGCGGATAACTTCGTCGTTTATGAACCGATAATATTGATTTTTATTTTTAAGTTGGAAAGGAGATATTCCAAGTTGTACCATGGTAATGTTATTGAGGTCTGATAAGTATCTCCAGAGATAAAGAGATAAACACCTCAAAATTGATAACGCGGGATTTTAAGTCGGTTCTTTTAGTTTTTAATACGATTTTATTGTCCGTCTATTTGTTTTTCCATATGTCTGTCTCTCCGTTTGTCTGTCTGTCTATCTGTCTGATAAAAAAGATAAACATAATTTTCTTGAGCGACTGCAAATAAAATAAACTACTCATAGTAATATAGTAATAGGAATATTGATTCATATTTTTACAGTAAGATTACAGCTAAATTAATATCATCTTATGTAATCATTAACGTTAGTTAGCAATAATTTTACATCTCGAAGTGTGAGCATCTGTAACCCGTACTATATACTCGTAGTTACAAACTGTGTTACAGGGTCCAAAATACAGGTTCATCGCCTAGTTTGGTCTTCGCTGTATAACTCCCTTTTCTGGCATCTTGTAAAATACTGTTATATGTGCATATCACTGTTTAATTACGATATTCTTTCCTGGTACATAAATATATTTTCATTATTTTTTTATTTTCTTTATTGACATTAAAAAATATTACTACTACTAGCATTAAATATTGATTTTCTTACTTGTCTCAGAAAAGGCAACCAATTAATGATGTCACTCATTATATACTTTTTTAATCGTTCACTTATGAATCACAATTTCTTTTGAAATTTTATTGAATATGTTTATTAACACTTTAAATAATTTTAATTACTCGTTACCAACATTTAGACTTGTTTACCCAACCAACGCTAATTTAAAATACTAACAAAATAATAAAACTAGAGTTGATAATTTATAACCTAATATTTTATTCGTTTTTTATTATCCTAATAAGGTGTAGTTCCATTACGAAGCTGTACTACGCTTCTTAATAAGTTATTAAAATGTTTAGTTGTGTCACAAAATAAATAATAGTAAAAGGTTCTGTGTAATGTCGAATGACTCGTCATCACATGCAATAGAAAATATTCCTAAATTGAAATATGGTTTTCAAATAAATATTTAAAGCATTTTAATTTAAGTTTTTTGAAATATTTTGAAAGACCTATCCAACAACACTCTCCACGCCGTAGGTTAGACACGAAAAAAATAATCCCACTTTACGTGTAGGAGAGACAATTTTATTCTTGTTTAAAATAGTCTCCCCTTAAATTGAAATTGAAATTGAAAAATAATTTATTGTCATATTTAGAGTACACAACATATACACATTAAAGGTTAAAGTAAATATGAACGACAAAAGAATCAATTTCAGCATATTTGTTGTGCGTCCAATTGCTTAGGCATACAACGCTGGTTTTCTAATTGACCCCGAAAATTCGGTCTATGGTCATCTCCGATTTGTAGTTATAGCGGGTCAATTAAAGTAATACATATATTGAAAAACAATAAAAAATAAACAAATGCTATCAAATTTAAAACATGAAAAATCTAGAGATGTAGTATATTACCTATTGACAGTAGACTCGTGTGTATGTGTGTGTGCGTGTGTCTGATGTGATTCTTTATTGTGTTGTGTTTATTTTCTACTTAGGTTTTAAAGGTCGTTTCGTACGTTTTTTTTTGTCTAAACATAAGTAATACTTTCAAGCGATATTTAAATGTTTCTGCTGTCCTAGCTGTAAATTAATAAACAATTAAGTCACGCTGAAAAAGTGATAAAACAATTTAAGGATAAGAAAATTACCATAAGAGTTTATTTTGTTAACCTAGGTTTTTTAATGTAAGGTGTGCAGTAAAGAGCTTTCATTAATTAATTCACTCTGTCAGCGTAATACATTTGTTTATATTTGTACAGATGAGGGCCCGGTGGCGTAATCTCCCGATTACGGGAGAGCGGTCGGCTTTGATACCAGAGGTACCGAGTTCAAACCCCGCCGTGCACTAATTGATTTTTCTATCGAAATATTTATGTGCGCTTCTCACAGTGGCCCTCCGGTGAAGAAAAAACATCGTTAAGAAACCAACAACCCCCGCATGGTGGTAGGACACTATCTGGTGTCCGCCTGGCCAGCAACCAACCTCAAGTTATAAAATCTGTCGGCAAACAAAGTGTTCCGGCAGCTATCCTTGAGAGCCAGTTCTCATTAGGCAGGCCTAGCGAGCTTATCATCACTTACCAACAGGTGAGATAGTGGTCAAACGCTAGGCTATAAAATATATATATAAAAAAAAGCTTCTTGTACTAAATATATATTTTTTTATTATAAAGATTATAATCTCGCAATGTGGGTTGCACATTACTAGTATTCTTGTTGTCTTGTCTTGATCTTCTTGTCTAGTCTTGATATCGACTTTAAAGCCGAGAGATTCCGATTGATGAAGTCCACGCTCCGACCGAACCTACTCCAAATCGTTGTGGGGTCCAAAACATTCCAATTAAAATTGGAAAATCGATTCGCTGTCTTGGAAACCAAAGATGACGTAGACCAGAAACTGAAATGAAACTGAAGAACAGGGATGAAGGGACGAAGTTTTGAGAGAAAAAACATACAAGCAAAATGTCCCAACTTTCGGCAGAAACACTTCGGCTAATGGAAGAAAGATGAACAGACCCTTTGTTAGCTTTGTCAACTAACCAGGTGCGCAACAAAATCATAAAGAAGCTGGTCAGACGCGACCTCCGATCCTCTAACACGCTCTTGATTAAAGAATCAATTGAGCAGAATCGGGAGTCGAAAGTGTTTGTTCAGCCTCTGGGTAGAAGCCACCTCACAAAGCTGACAACGTCAACGGGGAACTTCGTCGCATCCAAGTCGGAGATTCTTATACTTTTAGGCCCGCACCCGATACTGAGGATTTTAGAGCCACCTTAACCCGCCACTTTACAGAAGATCTGCACGAAATTAGCCGAGACGAGATCGTGATGGCCCTTAAACAGCTCAAAAATGGAAAAGCCCTGGAGAAGACGGAATCACAACAGAGCTTCTAAAAGCTGGAGGAGCTCCAGCAGTTCAACAGCTTCAACAGCTCTTTAATTCCGTTCTTTTCACTGGGAGAACTCCACATGCATGAAACAGAAGCATGGTGGTTCTGATTTTCAAAATAGGAGACAAAACTCTGTGACGTAACGGAGCGCCTGATGTGGATGGAACCTAAAAAGGGAAATATGAACACGGGACACACATATTAAAGATATATTGACTACAAAACACTACGGTACTTAACTTAAACCAAAAACTATCACTACACTTCGGGTCAATTACTCCATTATCCTTTCCTGGTATGAATGGTATGAAGTGTAAGTCATGTTGAGCATGGATATCCTGTTCTCAATGGAAGTCAGGATATCACAGTGTCGTGATAACTGGTGGTATCTGCATTCTGACTCCCGTCTTGGCAGCTGAGCTTTGACGTTTTTCAGAGCATGTGCATGCCTCCGCTCTAGCGTCAGAGACACTCGGTTCAGCATCTTCATACATCTCATTGAAGGCTCTGGATACAATTCCGTTTTAGCGATTTCATCGTAAAACAGATACGATAGAAGATTTTCTACCATAACCATTGGAAGCGTATATATAAAGTACTCTGTGATTGGAAGACCCATCAATTTCCTTTTCTCTTGCTGCTTACCGAATCTTGTTTTCTACTTTTTTCATCATTATTCGTACATTTTTTCGTCCAGACCCAAAATCGAATTCTCCAGACTGACTTCCTCCTCTAATCCGTCATAGTTTTTCCTTTTTCAAATTTGAAAACGTTTCGTAATATGAAAAATAAATTCTTTTAATACAAAAGAGTATATGTATGATATGAACATGAAATAGGTGGTTTACGAAATGCCAAAACTCTCTTGAAAAATTACCGCCCGATTTCGGTTCTGAGCCATGTCTACAAGTTGTTTTCAAGGGTCATCACGAACCTTCTTGCGCGAAGACTCGACGAGTTCCAACCTTCGGAACAGGCTGGGTTTCGAAGCGGTTACGGCACCATAGACCACATACACACAGTGCGGCAGATTGTACAGAAAACGAAGAGTACAATCGGCCCCTGTGCTTAGCATTCATGGCCTTCTCATAGAAGGCCTTCGACTCAATCGAAACCTGGTCCGATCTAGAGTCCCTGCAGCGTTGCCAAGTCGACTGGCGATATATCGAAGTGATGAGATGTCTGTATAATGCCGCAACGATGACTGTACAAGTACAGAACCAGCAAACTAAACATGTCCACCTGCGTCGAGGAGTGAGACAGGGGGACGTCATATCCCCGAAACTGTTCACTAATACCTTGGAGGATATGTTTAAGACGCTGGACTGGAAAGATTCTGGCATTAACATCAACGGCAAGTACATCTCTCACTGACGATTCGCAGATGACATCGTCATTATGGCAGAGACGCTGCAGAATCTACAAAGGATGTTGAATGGTCTAGCTGATTCTTCTCGTCGCATCGGTCTCCGGATGAATTTGGATAAAACCAAAGTCATGTACAACGAGCACGTTGTTCCGGAACCGATTGCCGTAGATGGAATACCACTCGAAATTGTTATGAAGTATGTTTACTTAGGGCAGATGCTCCAACTAGGCAAACACAACTTCGAGAAGGAAATCCAGAGGATAATTCAGCTAGGCTAGGCAGCATTTGGAAAACTTCGTCGAGTCTTCTCGTCGCCTATACCACAGTGTCTAAAGACAACAGTCTTTAACCAGTGCGTCCTACCTGTGATGAAATACAGAGCCGAGACGTGGACACTTACAGTTCGACTGGTCCACCAATATAAAGTCTTTCAGCGAGCTATGGAGAGAGCTATGCTCGGTATTTCTCTGCGGGATCGAATCCGGAACGAAGTAATTCGCCAGAGAACTAAAGTGATCGACATAGCTCAACGGATTAGTAAGCTGAAGTGGCAGTAGGCTAATCATATCTGCCGCAGGACTGATAACCGTTGGGGTAGACTTGTTCTGGAGTGGACGTCCTGTGACTAGGTGGAGCGACGACATACGCAAAGCGGTGGGCAGTGGCGCACCTTGGGAGAGGCCTGCGTCCAGCAGTGGACGGACACCGGCTGATAATGATGATGATGATGATGAGTATTCTTGTTAACCCCTCCAACTAAACTAAATATGTTTGTATCTGGAGTGGGTTAACATCAATAGTGTAATGGGTGGGGTGGGGACCGAACTCACGACCTCTCGATCGCCAGTCAAACACCTTATCCATTTGGCTATTGCCGCCTTATCGTTAATTCATTCACTCTGTCAACGTATTACATTTGTTTATATATGAACAGCATCTTGTACAAAATAGTCTGAGCTATGCCGCGGACAGATAGACAAACGGATTGACCTATAAAAACTTGCTATAATAAGTAACGTCAAGAACTATCATTAAATGATTTATGATCGTAAAAAATGAAAAAACCGCCTTCATATGCCACGATAGTCAAAGTACTGGCTAGTTATAATCATTTCATTAAAGTATACAAATTTGCTTTTATTATTTATCTTCATATCTCCGGAGATAATAGTCAGATCTCGATAAAATTTGAATGGGACTAAACCGAAGGTATTATCTCTCAAACAAAAAAGTATTTTTCAAATCGGTTAATATTTGACGCAGTTCTGAGGTAACAAACACAAAAAAAAGAACAGTCGAACTGAGAACCTCTTCCTGTTTTGTGAAGTCGGTTAATTAGTGAGAATAGATATTGCAAAATAAAGTCAAAAGTCAAAGCATTTATTCAGTATATGAGCAAATTAAATATCAGCACTTAAACACGTCAAATAACATTAAATAGATCATATCAATAATAATTATTCCTAATATAAAATAACCGGCCAAGTGCGTTTCGGGCCACGCGCAGTGTAGGGTTCCGTAGTAGCCTGTTATTCAATGCAAGTCTTTACCCGTTATCAACAAGCAACTAGGTACTCCGTCTTTGTCACTTTAAAGGATTTATTCTAAGGATTTTGTATTTGGTACAAAATATCCAACACCCAAGTTCAACGACTATTACTGCTAAACTAATAAAGCTATCTTAACCGCTATAATTTTCCTTTAAAAATCATGAAATGCGCTATTATCACGAATTTTTCCAGATTTTTCAAGTCAGCAGTTTAGCTTTTGGAGAGGGGAGGGACGCCCTACTGGAACAAAAATTTGCAATATTTCGTAAATGGAGCATTCAATCGAAAAATGGTATGAGCAATCCTTAAGTTATTTTAAAAGACCTATTCAATGATATCCCACACGATGGGGTAGACGATGAAAAAAATTTCATCCCCATTTCTCATATAGGGAAGCTATCCTAAAAAAAATATTTTTCAAAATTTTATTTCAGCACTTTGTCGGCTTTATTAATTTACATACCCCCACAAAATTACAGCTTTCTATTATAAACGGTCTCTTAGCAAAACCTCGGACAGACAGACAGACAGACGGACATGACGAAACTATAAGGGTTCCTTGTCAGGACTACGGAACCCTAAAAACAGCGAGATGCGAGGTAATGTAGTGAGGCGATGTCGTAGCTATGCAGTGAGACACGGGCTTAAAAATAAAAATCACGTTTTATTTAGTTTGTATTGTGAGATACCTGTTATACAACAACCGAAGAGTAATAACAACCTAATTTGTAATTTAAAGTTGACATTTTAACCGACTTCAAAATAAAACCGGCCATGTGCGAGTTGGACTCACACACCGACGCTTCCCTAAAATCTTGTCAAACTAGGTTAGATTACAAAATTAACTTTGCAGTTCGATACCTAGACCGATGTCAAAGTCAAAAGTCAAAGCATTTATTCAGTATATGTGCAAATTAAAAATTTGCACTTACACACGTCAAATTACATTAAATAGATCATATTCAATAAAAAATATTATAGATATAACAGAAACATAACTTATTGCTTTGAATTTACAAAAATAAAAAAAACAAAGGTATTGTCCATTCAGCTTTCATCTAGACGTCGAACGTCACACTTAAAGCACATGTTTAATTCCCCTGATTAATGTAGGGTTGCCAACCGTACTATTACGTGCACCCGCAACCCAGTGCATGTTTCAGTACTTCAGACAATTTTTATCCAAAAAACTGTGAAATAATGAGAATGCATTAGACACTAGGGATGGTGGATAGGAATCGGAGGTGTACCATTGAGAGTTGGGGACAAAATGAGTACCTACGTTAAGGCCGGGTCAGATAAATGAATAACACAATGCTATAATTATTCGGTATAACCTTCGCTTTAAATCAAACGGAACCAAAGCCGAAACTGGAGGTGTGAAATCAACCGAAAGTTTCGGTATATCGGAACCGAAGCCGCAACTCCGTAATTAGAGATATTACGACCCTGTTCATGCACCAACCGCAAAAAATAAGTTTGTAAAGTAAATTTACTTTTTAGGGTTCCGAACCCATAGGGTACCAACGGAACCCTATTACTGAGACTCCACTGTCCATCTGTCTGTCTGTCTGTCTCCAGGCTGTATATCATGAACCGTAATAGTTATGCAGTTGAAATTTTCACAGATGATGTAATTCTGTTTTTTTTTTTTATGTTATGGTTGGCAAACAAGCAGAGAGCCCGCCTGATCGTAAGCGGTTACCGTCGCCTATGGACAACTGCAACACCATGAGTGCTGTTGATGTTTACCTTTGAGGAGTTTGTGGATACCCTTTTTAAAAAACTCCATCTTATAGCTAGATGGAAAGATCGCGGCGGGTAGATCATTCCACATCTTACAGGTACGCGGTAAAAATCCTCGGTTAAAACGGGTAATTCGAGATGTCCAGGTCTGTAAGATGTGAGGGTGAGCTTTTTGACGGTGCCAAACAGTACGATAAAATAATGGCGATGTTGGAATCAGATCAAAAAGCTCTTCAGAGCATTCCCCATTATAGAGACGGTAAAAGATGGATAGCGCTCCGACGTCTCTACGGAGGTTAAGTGGCTCCAGTTTTTCACAGAGCTCGGGATCGTCGACAATTCTAGTGGCTTCACTGTAAGGAGTCAAGAGGCTGAAGCTGGTAGCTCGGAGCGCCGTTCCAGAGGTGCAAGCAATATTCCATGTGTGGTTGACTTTGTGCTTTATTAAGCACAAGCCGTAGACGTGGTGTAAAATATCGCTTTGCTCTGTTAAGCACACCTAGCTTCCTGGATGCAAGTTTTGCTTTGGCTTCCAGGTGACTCTTAAATTGGACCTCACTAGAAATGTCGATGCCTAGGATCCCAAGACTGTTGGATATTGTAAGAGGAACGCCCTGAAGTCGGGGAGCTACGGAAAAAAGAGTCTTTTTAGCAGTAAAAGCGCAAACTTGTGTCTTAGTAGGGTTAAATCGGACCAAATTACATTCACCCCATTTGGAGACTTTCCCAAGAGAGTTTTCTGTTTGAGACACAAGTTTGTCTCTGCATTCCTGCACCTAGGAAGGAGAGGCGTTAACACGACCAGTATAGTGTGCGTCACCCGTGCTATCGTCTGCATAGCAATGTATGTCGGCAATTTGCAACATATCATTGATATGCAGAATAAATAGAGTAGGCGACAGCACAGAACCCTATGGGACACCAGCGTTGATGGGAATTTGGTTTGACTTGAAACCATCAACAACTACCGATATACTACGGTGATCAAGGAAGCTGGTGACCCATGTGCAAAGCCCCTCTGGTAGGCCGTAAGATGGAAGCTTGGAAAGAAGCGCCTTGTGCCAGACCCAGTCAAAGGCTTTCGCAATGTCTAAGCTTACAGCAAGAGCCTCCCCTCTACTCTCTACAGCTTCAGATCATCGGTGTGTGAGATACACCAGAAGATCACCAGCTGAGCGACCATGACGAAAACCGTATTGACGATGACTTATCAGCTGGTGCTCTTCGAGGTATCGCAGTAGCTGCGTGTTGATAACACGCTCCATAACTTTGCAGAGTAGAGAGGTAATTGCTATCAACATCAACTCATCATCAATATTATAAATGCGAAAGTCAGTTTGTTTATTTGTTTGTTTGTTGGTTTGTTTGTTTGTTTGTTTGGGACTTCTTCACGGTCAAACGGCTTGACCGATTTGGCTGAAATTTTGTACAAAGATAGTACATAAGGCCGAATAGGATATAGGATACTTTTTTTTTGGCTATCGAGTCAGAGGGTCCAGATATTTTCATTTGAGTTTTGTAAATATAAGACTTCTTCTCGAGTAAACGGCTTGACCGATTTGCCTGAAATTTTGTATGAATACATGTCGTAGGGCAGAAAAGGATATAGGATACTTTTTTTCTGGCTGTCGAGTCAGGGGGTCCAGATATTTTTAATTGATTTCGGTAATAAAGGACCTCTTCTCGAATAAACGGCTTGGCCGATTTGCTTGAAATGTTGTATAAAGACAGTTCATAAGGCAGAATAGAGTATAGAATACTTTTTTTCTGGCTATCGAGTCAGGGGGTCCAAATATTTTTAATTGAATTAAGTAAATATAAGACCTCTTCTCGAATAAACGGCTTGACCGATTTGCCTGAAATGTTGTATACAGACAGTTCATAGGGTAGAATAGGATATAGGATACTTTTTTTTTGGATATCGAGTCAGGGGGTCCAGATATTTTTAATTGAATTTTGTTAATATAAGACTTCTTCACGAATAAACGGCTTGACCGATGTGCCTGAAATTTTGTATGAATACATGTCATAGGGCAAAATAACATATAGGATACTTTTTTCTGGCTGTCGAGTCAGGGGGTCCAGACATTTTTAATTGAATTTTGTTAATTTAAGACCTCTTCTCGAATAAACGGCTTGAGCGATTTGCTTGAAATCAACACCAATATTATAAATGCGAAAGTCAGTTTGATTATTTGTTTGTTTGTTTGTTTGGGACTTCTTCACGGTCAAACGGCTTGACCGATTTAGCTGAAATTTAGTACAAAGATAGTACATAAGGCCGAATAGGATATAGGATACTTTTTTTTAGCTATCAAGTCAGGGGGTCCAGATATTTTCATTTGAATTTTGTAAATATAAGACTTCTTCTCGAATAAACGGCTTGACCGATTTGCCTGAAATTTTGTATGAATACATGTCATAGGGCAGAAAAAAATAGGATACTTTTTTTCTGGCTGTCGAGTCAGGGGGTCCAGATATTTTTAATTGATTTCGTAAATATAAGACCTCTTCTCATATAAACGGCTTGACCGATTTGCTTGAAATGTTCTATAAAGACAGTTCATAAGGCAGAATAAAATATATAATACTTTTTTTTTGGCTATCGAGTCCAGGTCCCGGGGTCCAGATATTTTTTATTGAATTTTGTAAATATAAGACCTCTTTTAGAATAAACGGTTAAACCGATTTGCCTGAAATTTTGAGTAAATACATGTCATAAAGCAGAATAGAATATAGAATACTTTTTTTCTGGCTATCGAGTCAGGGTGTCCAAATATTTTTAATTGAATTATGTAAATATAAGACCTCTTCTCGAATAAATGGCTTAACCGATTTGCCTGAAATGTTGTATAAAGACAGTTCATAGGGTAGAATAGGATATAGGATACTTTTTTTTTGGATATCGAGTCAGGGGGTCCAGATATTTTTAATTTAATTTTGTTAATATAAGACTTCTTCTCGAATAAACGGCTTGACCGATTTGCCTGAAATTTTGTATGAATACATGTCATAGGGCAGAATAGGATATAGGATACTTTTTTTCTGGCTGTCGAGTCAGTGGGTCCAGATATTTTTAATTGAATTTTGTAAATATAAGACCTCTTCTAGAATAACCGGTTAGACTGATTTGCCTGAAATGTTGTATAAAGACAGTTCATAGGGCAGAATAGGATATCGGATACTTTTTTTTAGCTATCGAGTCTGAGTGTTTATATTTTTTTATTGAATTTTGTGAATGTGTGATCTCTTATCAGCTCAAAAACTTGACCGATTCAGCTAAATTTTTATACATATTACAGTTTATATTGCATAAAATCACATAGGATACTATTTTTCTGGCAGTCGAGTCCAGGTGTCCAGAATTTTTAAATTGAACTTTGTAAATGTGTGGCCAACTTTCGGTCAAACGGGTTAACCATTTAAGCTGAAATTTTGTGCACAGACAGTCAAAAAGACATAGAAGGACAACGAATACTTTTTTTTTGGGTGGAAATTTCGGTTGTCTATATTTTTATTATGGAATTTTGTTAATGTGTGGCCTCTTTTCGGCCAATAGGCTTGACCGATTCTGATGAAATTTTGTACAAAGACATTTAATAGGGCATAAAAGGGCAAAGAATACTTTTTTTCGGCAGTTAAGTGCGGGTGGGTGCCTATATTTTTTGTTACCTTTACATAGAGTTTGCATAATCATAAAAGTTTGACCTTAGGTTCATCTATAAAGACTAAACTTAAAAAGTGCCTTAATTAGGCCATAAAACTGTCAGGGTCATTAAAAGTCATCAAACTTTACGCGATGGCTTTGCTTGCCAAACGTGTTTCATCTGCTTTGTAGAAAGTATTTCAAAAACATTCGTGTTTTAACAGCCACATTTAACCTTATGGTCATCGGTGTTGACTTAGTAGGTTACAAAAACTGTCAGGGTCATAAAACGTAAAAATGTTCGCGCTCACATCGCTCGCACAGTGATAGCGCTCGCTGCGCTCGCGCAATAATTTGTTTGATCTACTTTGTAGGTACTATTTCAGCAACTTTTGTATTTTAATAGCCACATTCATCAAAACGAGTCATAAATTGGAACAGTACAACCTTGAATAATCATACTGATTTTTTACCTTAAAATTTGTGGATATCAAGTTTAACCTTAGGGTCATCGGTCTTGACTTAGAAGGTCATAAAAACTGTCAGGATCATAAAAAGACGAAATAATTTTTCGCGCTCGCTTCGCTCGCGTAAACATTTCTTTTATCTACTTTGCAGGTAATATTTCAGCATTTTTGTATTTTTATAGCCACATGCATCAAATCGAAGCCATAAATTGAAACAGTACAACCTTCAATAATCATAATGATTAATAACCTTAAAATAAGTGGATATCAAGTTTAACTTTTGTGTCATCAGTGTTGACTTAGTAGGTCATAAAAACTGTCAGGGTCATAATAGGTCGTAAAATTATTTCGCGCTCGCTTCGCTCGCGCATTGATGGCCCTCGCTACGCTCGCGCAAACATTTCTTTTATCTACTTTGCAGGTAATATTTCAGCATTTTTTGTATTTTAATAGCCACATGCATCAAAACGAAGCTATAAATTGAAACAGTACAACCTTCAATAATCATAATGATGAATAACCTTAAAATAAGTGAATATCAAGTTTAACTTTTGTGTCAGCAGTTTTAACTTAGTAGGTCATAAAAACTGTCAGAGTCATAAAAGGTCGTAAAAAATTTTCGTGCTCGCTTTGCTCGCGCAGTGATAGCGCTTACTACGCTCGCGCAGTAATATTGCTCGCTACGCTCGCGCACACATTTGTTTTATCTACTTTGCAGGTAATATTTCACAATTTTTTGTATTTTAATAGCCACATGCATCAAAACGAGTTTATAAATTGAAACAGTACAACCTTCAATAATCATAATGATTTGTTACCTTAAAATAAGTGAATATCAAGTTTAACCTAAGGGTCATCGGTCTTGACTTAAGTAGGTCATAAAAACTGTCAGGGTCATAAAAAGACGTAAAAAATTTTCGCGCTCGCTTTGCTCGCGCATTGATTGCGCGAGCGCAGCGAGCGCAAATATTTGTCATCAGTGTTGACTTAGCAGGTCATAAAAATTGCCAGGGTCGTGAAAGGTCGTAAAATAGTCGTGGTCGTGTAATAGTCGGTATTTTATAATCAAGGTCGTAAAAATTTTTCGCGCTCGCTTTGCTCGCGCAGTGATAGCGCTTACTACGCTCGCGCAGTAATATTGCTCACAACGCTCGCGCAAACATTTGTTTTATCTACTTTGCAGGTAATATTTCAGCATTTTTTGTATATTAATAGCCACATGCATCAAAATGAAGCCATAAATTGAAACAACTTTCAATAATCATAATGATTAATAACCTTACAATAAGTGAATATCAAGTTTAACTTTTGTGTCTGCAGTGTTAACTTAGTAGGTCATAAAAACTGTCAGGGTCATAAAAGGTCGTAAAAATTTTTCGCGCTCGCTTCACTCGCGCAGTAATATTGCTTGCTACGCTCGCGCAGTAATAGCGCTCGCTCTGGTCGCGCAAGCATTTGTTATATCTACTTTGTAGGTAATATTTCAGCATTTTTGTATTTAAATAGGCACAGGCATCAAAACGAGTTCATACATTGAAACAGTGCAACCTTCAATAATCATAATGACCTTGGTTAGGTTTACCAAGTACCAAGTAATGATTAATGATTTTAACAATAAACGATATCGAGTTCGTCCTAAGAGTCATCTGTATTGACTTGATTATTAGGTCATTAAACTGTCAGGGCTATAAAAAGTCACAAAAAATGTTCACTCGCCCAATAATAGCGCTCGCTACGCTCGCGCAGCACCTTATTTTCTTTGTAAGAAATGTTTCAGGAATGATGTTGTATTGAGTCAAAAATTTAAACAGCACAACTTCGTATACCTAACCAAAATGATGAATGACTTTAACAATAGAGGATATTGAGTTCGACTTTGAGGGTTATCTATGGTGACTTGGCCTAAGAGATCATCGATCTAGACCTCAATGGTCATAAAGACACAAATAACGCGGGCGAAGCCGCTGGTAACAGCTAGTAGGCCTATAGTTAGACGGGTCAGTGCGATCACCTTTTTTGGGTATTGGGTGGACTATGGCAACTTTCCAGGAACGGGGCACGTATCCTGAGGTATAATAGAGCAGAAACAAGCGCGTTAACACTGGAGTCAACTCGGGAGCACATCTCTTTAAGACGATCGCCGGAATGCAGTCTGGCCCACTCGATTTTCGCACATCAAGGGAAAAGAGTTCCTTCCGTACTGCTCTCTGGGAGATGCGTACTTCTGGCATGGAACTCTTACATCTCGGGGTAATCGGCGGTGATAAATCCCCATCGTTAAGGGTCGAGTTAGATGCAAAAAGACTACCAAGAAGATGGGCTTTTTCTTTAGCAGTATGGGCCAGGCTATCATCCAAATTTTGTAGGGCTGGTAGGGAGGATTGGCAGAAGTTACCCTCGGCTGCTTTGGCAAGTGACTAAAACTCTCTGCTTCTCGACGGGTAACTGGCGAGTCGGTCACCAATCCTCGTAATATGCTGATCTCTGGCCTTGGCAGCCACCTTCACCTGTTGCCGCTATAACAACAAATACAAACGATATTTTAACAGTAGGTATTATTACTTTCGATATTCAAATAAGTACCCCGCCTTGTGTTCTACACCTAGAAACTACTAGAGACTAGTTCTAAGATTATTAAAATTGTCCTATATACCATTAGTTACATGCTCTTTGTATTTGTTAACATAATTATTAGTAGAACTCTGAACGGGATATTTGCCATGTTTTTAGGGTTTCAAACCCAAAGGGGACCAACGGAACCCTATCACTGAGACTCCGCTGTCCGTCTGTCCGTCTATCTCCAGGCTGTACCTCATGAACCGTGATAGTTAGACGGCTGAAATTTTCACAGATGATGTATTTCTGTTGCCGCTGTAATATCTCATCACAAATACTAAAAACAGAGTAAAGTTAAAAATTAAAGGTCCCCCTTTATAATATACCTATAAACATACAAAAACCGTGTTTTTTACTATAGCGCCATCTATGAACGATTGTTTAACTTATAAATAATATGAATTAACTACCCTAACAACTTTGTGTTAACGTTCACTTATTTGGTGTAAGAAGTTCGTTACAAAATCATTAGATGGCGTTGTAGGAAATAAGCATGTTTGGTATAATATAATATTACCGTGGTATTTTACTGCGGTTTGGGACCCTCCGTGTGCGAGACGCAAGTCTGACTCGCATTTTGTCAGTTTTAATTATTTTTTATGAGTCGTAAATATCCCGTTAATAGTTCTACTAATAGTGACAGTGACAATGAAAACCTAAAAACTTATATTTTTACATGATTATATATATATATATATAACTATCATGAAAAATTTTTGAACAATCTTTTAAACAATATAGATTTACTTATTTTATTTTGAATGTTTAGTGAAGGCTTGTCATAATTTGCCTTGAAAGTAGACATATTTCTGTAACGAATTACTTGTTGGCGTCAAATTATTTGTCTCGTAAATAATGAGGTAACCTTTGATTATTTAAATAACCAATGGTCTATATGCCTTATAGGCACAAAGGCGACATAATGTTAGTTATTCAGGGTTCTACCAGTTCTACTACTTAATAAACAGGACATGTGCGAGTCGGACTCGCTATAATAAACTGGCTAAGTGCAAGTCGGACTCACACTAGTAGGGTTCCGTACCACACTACAGTATTTTATAAGATCGAGCAAAAATACCACTATCATTTTTCGCCAGCAAAAAATAATAATTAATACACATTTTATTTCTTATAACGCCATCCAACGTCTAACAAATGTGTTAGGGATCGACATTTCAATATAACGCCATCTATGGGACGTTTACCTAACCAAGCGTTTATAGATGGCGTGAAATGCCGAAAAAATCACGTTTCTTGTATGGGACCCTCTATTAAAACTTTATTCTGTTTTCAGTATTTGTGGTTATAGCGGCAACAGAAATACATCATCTGTGAAAATTTCAACTGTCTAACTGTCACGGTTCATGAGATACAGCCTGGTGACAGACCGACAGACAGACAGACAGACAGACAGACAGACAGATGGACAGCGGAGTCTTAGTAATAGGGCCCGTTTTACCCTTTGGGTACGGAACCCTAAAAACGGGAAAAAATCATGTCTGTTGTAAAGGAACCCCCCTTAAATATGTGTTTTATTTTAATTAAATTATTTATTTTTTAAGTCAATATTTAATCAAATACTCTGTGAATATATCAAGCGTCTACCTATTACCGTTATCAATATCGATCAAATACGAGCAAAAAAATCACGTTTGTTGTATGGGAGCCCTTTCAAATATTTATTTTATGTTGTTTTTTAGAAATACATCATCTGTGAAAATGTCAACCGTCTAACTATCACGGTTCATGTGATACAGCCTGGTGACAGACGGACAGACAGACGGACAGCGGAGTCTTAGTAATAGGACCCTATTAGTTTTAATAAAATTAAAAAAAAATTAAATTAGTTTTAATCTTTGTGTACGGGACCCTAATAATGTCACCTTTAAACTACAAGTTAGGCAGTCGTAGATTGTCGTAAAACAGGTATCTTAAAAAAGAAACAGAACGAGATAATTTAAGCCCACATCTCACTGCATAGCTAAGCGATTACTTAGCCTCGCTCGAAGTCTTTTCAACCGACTTCCAAAAAGAAGGAGGTTCTCAATTCGTCTGTATGTTTTTTTTTCTTTTTTTGTGTGTGTATGTTACGCGATTTCTCCGTCAATTGTGAACCGATTCAAATGATTATTTTTGTTATCGGTAGGGTAGGTTTCTAAGGTGGTCCTTGTAATTTCATTGAGATCTGAAAAAATCTCCAGAGATATGACGATAAACGTCTCAAACATGCTACTGAAATTGACTCGCGGGGCATTGAAGTCGGTTGTTTTAGTTTTTAAACTTCTTAAAATCTTAATTATGCAGTACGTATTCTCACTAACTTAGTGATATTTGTTAACATTATATAGTAGCACGTTTTAAGGGTTCCGTAGTCAACAAGGAACCCTTATAGTTTCGTCACGTCCGGAGGTCCGTCTGTCTGTCCGCCTATTCGCGGCTTAGCTCAGAGACTATTTTATACATGATACTGTAACTTATTCCAATTTATCACGTTGACAATGCGGTACAATAATTTTATTTTTGTTTGTATATAAATAATATCGTTTAAAAACTAAAAAAGAACCGACTTCAATGCCGCGCTATTCATTTTCTGTACCAATTTTGAGATGTTTATCTCGATATCTCTGGAGATACTTATCAGACCTCGATAAAATTACCATGGTACTACACTTGGGATATCTCCTTTCAAACGAGAAAAGAATAATCAAAATCGGTTCATAAACGACGAAGTTATCCGCGAACAAATATTAAAAAAAAACGGTCAAATTGAGAAACCTCCTCCTTTTTTGAAGTCGGTTAAAAATTAAATCAAAAGCTTCTTGTACAAAATAGTATAAAAAGCCAAACTAGGATGATTTTTTTCGTGTATGGTATGGAATGCCTCAAAAATATTACAAAAAAATTAAAATAATATCAGATAAATATAGGTACCTATAGAAATAAATAAACCTTTTAAAAAAGTGAAAACCATGTTTCAATTTACGAATCCGTACTTTTATTACACGTGACGACGAGAATCTTTCGATCATAACACACAGCTAACCATTATGATATTTTATTAAGAAGCATATTACAGCTTTGTAATGGAATTACACCTTACTAAGATCATAAAAACATCTTAAAATAGTAGGCAATACATTATCAACACTAGATTATTATATTTTAGTTAGTATTTTAATTTAGTGTTGGTTAGATAAACAAGTCCAAATTTTGGTTACAATTAATTAAATTAAAATTAATTTTAAATCCTACAAAGCATTGAATAACATTTTAAAAGAAATTGTGTTAAAAAAGTGAAGCATTTACAGTAACAAAATTAAAATTTTGAATAAACACCCACGACAATGTACTTTAGAAAATTAACGTCATAACATCTTTCAAAGAACCACCACTAATTTTTAAACGGTTCGTAATTAATACGAACCGTTTAAAGACAAAATTGAACTAGTTTTGGAGAAAAATGGCAACATGGATTTGCACTAACAAATGTTTACTGCAGTGCCCCCTGGTGAGTTGACACCGTAACACCTATTTAAGAACATGCGCCAATCAAACACCAAACCATAACTGAAAATTGCATCAAAATCGAACCAGTCGTTTTGAAAAAAAATGGCAACATCGATTTGCACCAACAAATGATTACTGTAGCGCCCCCTGGTGAGTTGTCACCGTAACACCTATTTCAAAACATGCACCAATTATTGCCAAGCCCATAACTTAAAACCGCATCAAAATCGGACTAGTAGTAGTTTTGGAGAAAAATGGCAACATGGATTTGCACACACAAACAAACAAACAAACATCCTCTCACCCCAAACGCATATACAGTCTCCGTTCTGTCGTGGGTAAAAAAGTGATGACTGATGAGTGACAAAATGAATTGGTAGTCCAGTCAAAATAGACATTACAGCTTGCATTAATTCCCAACAAGCTGGAATTTTGTGCAGGCCTCAAGGCACAAAATTCCAACTTTTGACATATCATTTGTAATGACGTATTCAAATACGTCATTACAAATGATATGTCAAAAGTCCCCATCGATCCCGCTTGTGCGTTATTTTTTATTCGAGGTCAAAGGTCACAAATTTGCGTATTTCGCGATATTCAGAAAAACGGTAAGTTTTATCATAAAAGTACCTGTGATAAAATTGTAGATCATAAAATTATGTATAAAAAATTTATCAATACTTTTTTTCTACGAGCCACCGTTTCTTGGACGATTGAAAAAGTTATAAAAGTTGTTATCGTCATAATATGCATGAGTACGCCACGTATATTTATATGATGTATGATTTTCGCAACTACAAAAATAACTTTGTTTTTCATAGTGTTTGTATGAAAAACCAAGTTATATTTGCGGTCGCTATATCTCAAAAACTGTGATAAAACTTACCGTTTTTCTGTAAATCGCGACAAACACAAATTTGTGACCTTTGATCTCGAATAAAAAACAACGCACAAGCGGGATTGATGGGGACTTTTGACATGTCATTTGTAATGACGCATCCAAGGCCTGCACAAAAATCCAGCTTGTTGGGAATTAATGCAAACTGGAATCATAATTTAGTCTATTTTGAGTGGATTATGGTTGCCTTTTTTGAGACACGTAAGAAAATATTTTTTTTAAAGCTTACTAGCAATGTTGGTTGCAAATTCTCCAACTAAATTAAATATTCTTGTATCTTAGTGGATTCACGTCAATACTGCATTGGATGATGATCGAACTCACGACCTCTCGATCGCTGGGCCGACGCCATAGCCATTGTATATATATCGTTAACATTAATGACTCAAAATTACCTAGGTATACATACTTACATTAGTTTAAGAACTCAGTTATTATGTTTAGTTAAAAACTCAAAACAAATACAAAAATGTATACTGAAGTATACTAACAGGAGTTTAAGAATTTCGTTATTAAGGTTAAATAAAAAGTTTAATTATTTTTTGCTTTTCTGTTATTTCGGCGGTTTAATTTTTTTGCTAAAAAGTTTTATTTTATAATTTTTTGTGGCCATAGTCTACTATGTTAAAAGCATGCGTCATTGCTTACCCCTGGCCTGTAAATTGAGCCTCTTGATGCTGGCTTTGACTCCATCAATGCCCTCCATAGGACCGGGCTTATACGACCCGTGATGTTAAATTCAATAAAAATAATTTAAGATCACATAAAAAACTAAAAAAACCGACTTCCAACGTCACGCAAGTCAATTTCATTACGAAGTTTGAAGTGTTTATCTTCATATCTCTGGAGATACTGAACTTATCTCGATGAAATTTAAATTGTACCACCTGTAAAATATCATCATCATCATAATAATCAGCCGGTATTAGTCCACTGCTGGACATATTATGCCTCTCTCAACACTGACTCTCTCTGAACTCTGAGCCCGATTTTCGGCTATTTGTTTTTTCCAGTGTTTGTTGACATACATTGATGATATGATAAAATCATCCAAAAAATGACACATTTATCCATTATTTTTGTTGATTTATACAAAGCGGCTCGACCGATTTCGTTAAAATTTAATTGGGACCCTTGGAGGTATACCCTTTCCATTAAAAAAAGAATTATCGAAGTCAGACTACTCTGTAAAAAAATATGCGTGGTCATACATAAAAATATATATATATATACGCGTAGACTTGATAACCTCCTCCGTTTTTTTTTCGTCGGTTAAAAAAGGGTTATTATTTTTTGCTTTTCAGTTTTTTCGTCGGTTTAATTTTTTTGTTTAAAAGTTTTATTTTATATTTTTTTGTGGCCATAATCTACTATGTTATATAATCAGGCGGCATTGCTTACCCCTGGCCTAGACAAACGTTCTAAAGAACATTTATGCTTTATAATAATAATAAAAACAATTTAAGGTCACTTAAAAAACTTAAACAACCGACTTCCAACGTCACGCTAGTCAATTGCAATACTAAGTTTGAGGTGTTTATCTTCATATCTCTGGAGATACTGCACATATCTCGATGAAATTTAAATGGTACCACCTGTAAAATATCATCATCATCATATTCAGCCGGTATCAGTCCACTGCTGGACATAGGCCTCTCTCAAGACACGCGACTGAGCCCGATTTTCGGCTCTTTTTGTTTTTACCATTAAGCTTGTTGACATACATTGAGGAAATGATAAAATCATCAAAATAATGATACTATTATCTATTATTTTTGTTGATTTATTCAAAACGGCTTGACCGATTTCGTTATAATTTAAATGGGACCACATTGGGGGTATACTCTTTCCAATAAAAAGAATTATGTAAATCAGACTACTCTGTAAAAAGTTATGCGTGGTCATCCATAAAAACAATAAAAAACATATACGCGTCGGCATGATAACATCCTCCGTTTTTTTTCGTCGGTTAAATACATAAAAAGAATTAAAAAAATATACGCGTCGACTTGATAACCTCCTACGTTTTTTTGTCGGTTAATAACAAGAATTAAAAAAAATAAAATAAAAAAAAAAAAAAAGTAATGAGCCATGCAGCTTTCATTTACACGTCGAACGTCACACTTAAAAAAATATTTAATACCCCTGGTAATGTAGGGTTGCCAACCGCAATGCATATTTCAGTACATAATTTTTATCAAAAAAAAAAACGTCAATCCAACGACGCTTTAAAAATTTAAGTTGTCTCACCTAATAACCATACAATACATACATTGCTTATTTACTAGGTTGTGGATAGATATTAGTTTATCTAAATAACTAAAGCCGTTGGTTGCGGCCTCACACGTGACTATTATTAACCCGGCCCTGGGAGAGTAGAGTCATCTTCTTTGCTTCTCACTTGGGTAACTCCTGTCTGGTGCGTCCACGTCGCGAGGGTGGGCATTTCTCTATTTCAGTATGCCGGAATACGGAAATGGCCAAATTCAGCAGGGACCCAGTTCTGCGGGGTATAACGCAGAGCCCGTTCCCAGGGTTACAGGCGAAGTCCTCAACGGTGGATAGGGCGGAGACAGAGGGCCCGGTGGCGTAATCGGGAGAACGGTCGGCTTTGATGCCGTGGTACTGAGTTCAAACCGCCGTGCACCGATGAATTTTTCTATCAATAAAAATTATGTGCGCTTCTCACAGTGGCCCTCCGGTAAAGGAAACATTCTTAAGAAACCAACAACCCCCACATGGTGGTAGGACACTACCTAGTGTCCGCCTGGCCAGCTACCACCCTCAAGTTAGAAAGAACTGTCGCCAAACATCTAATGTGTTCCGGCAGCTATCTTTGAGAGCCAGTTCCCATTCTAGGCCTAGCGTGCTTACCATCTTCGACCGCATCACTTACCAACAGGTGAGATAGAGGTCAAACGCTAGCCTATAATATATAAAAAAAATACAATGGATGTCAGAACGGCCGACACAGCGGAAGAGGCAAGCCACAGAGGCGTTGTATCTGGACCCTGATGGAAGGCAGCGGTAGCAATCAGTACTGTATTAAAGCGCAAGGAAGTTATGTCCGGACCGGTTTAATATCAGATTTCTTCAGCCACTGAGTCTGAAGTACCGCGATGTAAAAAGCAACGGGATACTACTACATTATTCTTTCCATGAGAGTAAAATGATGAAAATGCAAGTCTATTCAAATGTACCTCTGCCTAGCGATCCGCGTAGCAACCGGCGCTTAGGGTTAGCCGGGACTCAAAGTGTTAAAATTGCTACCGGCCGCGGAAATGTAGGCGACCAGGCACTCCACAAAAACGATATGACTGGAAGAAATCTCCAACTCCGGAAAAACACCCGCATAGGTACATGGAATGTACGTGGACTCCTTGACGAAGGCAAACTACACATTCTGGATAAGGAACTTGAAAGATATGATATTGTCATCACCAGACTAAGCGAAACACACTGGAAAAGCAGTGGCCATCGCACATTTGAGAAACATACCATCTATTACTCAGGAGACGAAACAAGCAGCTTTTCAGGAGTCGCCATAGCAATCCCAAAACAATTTGGACTAAATCTGTCTTAGGTTATAATCCTGACAGCAACAGAATTATCACCATGAAACTCAGCGCGTCACCGACTCCATTAAACATCATACAAGTTTACGCACCGACCACCATGGCAAAAGATGAAGATGTAGAAAGTATGAAATTGAATCTACAATAGCTACCATACCGAAACGAGAACTCCTTATTATCTTCGGCGATTTTAATGCTAAGGTTGGTGAAACAAAGGTGGATATCGATCTTCGGAATATTGTGAGTAGTTATGCTCTGGGGCAAAGAAATGCCCGAGGAGAACGACTCTTACAGTTTGCAGCCGACAATAGCTTTACTATAACGAACACAGTATTTCAACATCACCATAGAAGACTTTACACCTGGACATCTCCGAATGGAATGCATCGTAATCAGATTGACTATATTCTTGTAAGAACCAGATGGCGTAGTTCTATAGCGAACACATACACACTGCCTGGAGCGGACTGTCAGTATGATCATCAACTCCTAGTCTGCACCTTTAAGTTGAAACTGCAAAACTCGGTACCCCGAAAAGCTAAGAAGAAACTAGAAATAGTGAACAAGGCCGCATTTCTAGACAAAGTCTCCGCAGTTAAACGTATGTGGCAAGTAGGTGGTTATTGGGTGTTCTACTCCACCCACAGGGTGGTGGGTGGAGTAGAACACCCAATAACCACAAATTGATTATCTCTCGCCATTTGTGTTTTAGAACTCTCAACGACCCTGGTAAGAACAGGCAAAAAACAGATACAGAAATAGAAATAAAATAACAGAAACGAGCAAACGCAGTTGAGTATATAATTTTGATCAACATGTTTTAGAACTCTCGAAGCCTCCGGTGTAATAATTTTAATAAACATGTTTTAGAATTCTCAAAGCCTCCGGTAAGATCAGGCAAAAAACAGAAACAGATACAGAAATAAAAACAGAAACAGAAACGAGCGAACGCAATTACTAGTTTGCTTATTTGGTAACCAAAAAAACTCAACCGTTCCGCTCATAAGGTATATCGTTTGATCAACTGATGTGTTGTGGAACCCTCAATATATTTAAATTGGTCTGTTATAGATAGAAAAGAACGGAGAAAAAACTGAATTGGTGTTAAAATAACAGAAACGAGCGAACGCAGTTGGGTATATAATTTGATCAACATGTTTTAGAACTCTCAAAGCCTCCGGTGTAATAATTTTGATCAACATGTTTTAGAACTCTCGAAGCCTCCGGTGTAATAATTTTAATAAACATGTTTTAGAATTCTCAAAGCCTCCGGTAAGATCAGGCAAAAAACAGAAACAGATACAGAAATAAAAACAGAAACAGAAACGAGCGAACGCAATTACTAGTTTGCTTATTTGGTAACCAAAAAAACTCAACCGTTCCGCTCATAAGGTATATCGTTTGATCAACTGATGTGTTGTGGAACCCTCAATATATTTAAATTGGTCTGTTATAGATAGAAAAGAACGGAGAAAAAACTGAATTGGTGTTAAAATAACAGAAACGAGCGAACGCAGTTGGGTATATAATTTGATCAACATGTTTTAGAACTCTCGAAGCCTCCGGTGTAATAATTTTAATAAACATGTTTTAGAATTCTCAAAGCCTCCGGTAAGATCAGGCAAAAAACAGAAACAGATACAGAAATAAAAACAGAAACAGAAACGAGCGAACGCAATTACTAGTTTGCTTATTTGGTAACCAAAAAAAACTCAACCGTTCCGCTCATAAGGTATATCGTTCGATCAACTGATGTGTTGTGGAACCCTCAATATATTTAAATTGGTCTGTTATAGATAGAAAAGAACGGAGAAAAAACTGAATTGGTGTTAAAATAACAGAAACGAGCGAACGCAGTTGGGTATATAATTTGATCAACATGTTTTAGAACTCTCAAAGCCTCCGGTGTAATAATTTTGATCAACGTGTTTTAGAACTCTCAATGACCCTGGAGTAATAATTTTGATCAACGTGTTTTAGAACTTTCAAAGCCTCCGGTGAGAACAAGCAAAAAACAGAAACAGATACAGAAATAGAAACAGAAACAGAAACGAGCGAACGCAATTACTAATTTGCTTTTTTGGTAACCAAAATCCCAACTGTTCCGCTCATCAGGTATATCGTTTGATCAATTGGTGTGTTGTGCACCCTCAATATATTTAAATTGGTCTGTTATACATAGGAAAGAACGGAGAAAAAACTGAGTCAGTGTTAAAATAACAAAAAACGAGCGAACGCAGTTGGGTATATCGTTTTTAATACACTTGCTCATGAAGTGGCTTTTATTTCACTGCAATCAGGCACACAATGACGCCTGTTATCAAACTGTGACTTTTTAATTACTATTATTCGCAAGTGAGTTATAGATATTTTTTTTTAATTTTATTGGTTGTGTTGCTTTGTTCTTAAAAAAGTTTCGATACAAAAAAGATCGTGTGCAATAGCACAAATAAATTAATATACCTATTGCTTGCTCATTTTAAACAACTTCGTGTTTAAATAGATAATTTTAACTTGTACGTGTTTAATAAACAAAACTTTTATTTAATTATAACTTTTGTTTTGTCTGTAAAAACTATAATTCCCCATTCTGTACGTGGCCAAAACGCTAACCGCGTCAAACAAAAAAATAAATAAATAAATAAACCTCATTCTTTTAGTCTATGGCCGATCGTCATTGTTAGATGCGCGCGCATTGGAAAACTAATGAATTTTTTCCCACCATTGCGAAACATTTTTCACAACTCGTTTTCGCTGATGAAATTATAGTTATTTATTAATTGAAATGTCTAAAAGTACTAGTTATAAAGAAAATGATTTATGTTGTACAACGCCCAATATAAGATGTGAAGCCCTTTGAACGTTATGGAAAGTTTACTACCTGAAAACTCCAAGGTAAAATATCTATAATTGTCTACTATATAACATGATTTTTTTGTATTATTTTCTTCACAAGTGTGTTAAAAAACGTCGTATGATACACGTGTGTATTGATGAATACCGTCCTCGGCTCTCTTAAGACCTTCACCTAACGGCTCGGATCTCAATGGCGCCTCAGCGGTAATCACCAACATTACACACTTGTACCGTAATGTACTATTAATCAACTCGTTTGTTATATCATTTTATCTTAAAATTGATTATATCTCATGTGGTGCCTAAACACAATCGGCTGAGTGGTCCATGGTAAGTCTCACTCTGGAAGTCTGAGGTTAGATTATCTTCCACCAACTATGTTTCTAACACAAATGTATTTTATTTTTTTTTTTTTTTTTTTCGTCGGAGGGGGAAATCCTCATTGGATGCCGTTGAGCACAGACTCTTCGGTTATGTCAGACTCCTACTGACTAAAACCCCCTCCCTTATGTCATCCTGAGAGTCCAAGGCAGGATTATCTCTCGCCGCATGCGATGTATAAACACAATCGGCTGAGTGAGCAATATAAGTATAAACTGAGAGTCCAAGGCGGGATTATCTCTCGCTGTATATGATTAACTCACTCTGGAAGCCTGAGGTAAGATTATCTCCCACCAACTGTGTTCATAAAACATACGGTTGGATGAATTGTGTAAGTGTCATTCTGAGAGCCCATGGTAAGATTATCTCTCGATGCTCAAACACATACGGTTGGATGAACCATGGTAAGTATCATCCTGAGAGTCCGAGGTAGGATTATCTCTCGTCGTATGTGATGAACTCACTCTAGGAGCCTGAGGTAAGATTATCTCCCACCAACTGTGTTCATAACACACAGGGTTTGATGAATTGTGGCAAGTGTGATTCTGAGAGTCCAAGGTAGGATTATCTCTCATTGCCTAAACACATACGGTTGGATGAACCATGGTAAGTTCATTCTGAGAGTCCAAGGTAGGATTACCTCTCGCCGAATGTGACGGTTTACCAATTGTTCCACGGTTTTATAGCACATATTTTTATGTGTCAGCAAATAATATTCCAATCTAAAAGGTATTAAGTACTGATATTTTAACAAAACAAACGAAGTCTCGAGTTACGGCTTCATCGACATTAAAAGCTAAGGGTTTGTACATACGTTTTAACTCTACGATTAAAGTTTTCAATATATACATGAACTATCCAATGCTATTTTAATTTAAAACATTTAGTTAAAACGCGCAGCTAAAACTCTAGGTGAATATATAGATAGTTGAAAATGAATAGGCTGTAACGACATCATTTATGGGTACAGGAACGTTAAATCTTTGATCTAGCTACTCCCAGAAGATGGTCTACTCATTAGTAAAATAAGTACTTACAAATCCAAAAAATACAACGTGAAAAAAAGCCTATACATTCACATTCAATATGAATAAACGAAAACTTTCAAACTAAAATTAAATCGTAGAGTTAAAACGTATGAACAACACCCTTAGCCTTCAATGTTGTCGAAGCTGTAACTCAAAACCTTTTATCAACCGTGTGAAGAAATAAACTGGCCAAGTGCAAGTTGGACTAACACTTTACCATGGTTCCGTACCATCGAGCAAAAATACTGAATGAAAAATCGAGTTTTTTGTATACGCTCCCTAACTTAAACTTACTAGTTACTTAACTGAAAATATGATCAGTGATTCTGAATTAGTGATCAGCATTTTTAATTAAACAAGTAAGTAGTAACACACTTAATTTGTTTATATTGTTTATGTGAAATAAGTCTAAATTATAGTAAGTAATTTGTATTAAACATGAAAATATAGTACAGACCTATTGTTTTATTTATTATAGTTACATAAGCAAATAAACACTTTTTTCCTACAAAACATTCTATAACTTTTAATGTTTTAAAAATTTGGCAGACCTACATTTTAACACTTGAGCTATTAAATCTTTACCATAGACTAGATATATACTTCAAGTACTGGACAATCAAAGGTATTTTTGTACCAAAACCACAGAATAAGTAAAAAAGGTGATTTTTGTCTGTGTCGCGGACTGGTTGTATTCGACAGTGGTGCTTCAAGACGTTTTTTCCTACAAACCATTGTATATTATAATAACTAAAACAAAATCACAATAAAATATATAATACTAAAAATATATTATTATAACTTTTAATGTTTAAAAAATGTAAAAGTATGTTTATATGTTATTTATCCTTTCACGTCAAAACAGCTCAACAGATTTATGTGAATTTTGTATAAAGTTGGTCAGAGGACTTCGAGAGTGACATAGGCTGCAGTTTATCCCAATAGCATGTTACAATAATATTTTCTTAAAATGTTATTTGTACTTTAATTTTTATTTATCGATATTTTATTGATAAATGTCATGGAACGCACAAGGTAACCGAACTATAAACCGGTTACATGAAGATTTGTACGCCAAGTCGATTGCAGTGTCTTGTCTTTTTCTATTGAACTAATAAGTAATATTTGATGAAAGAGTGCGTACTACATACAAAACGATCAATGTAATGGTCGTCCCCCAGGCTTGCTACTAGCTCCGAAGATTGCGTTGACTCAAATGACATGAGAGAACCCTATTATTTTATCCGTCTCAGTAGAATACCTATTTGTCAGCAAATAATATTCCAATCTAAAAAGTAGTAAGTACTCGTATTTTAACAGAATATTTCACCTTTGCAATAGGCTTGGGTATCTGACAGAGGAGTGGAACTATCGTATATCCTTCCATATAATAATAAATTTTGATCATAAAAGGATATTGATCCGCTTGGTATAACTGCTTCTGATATATCTGAAACTCACTCAAAAAGACACATTATATCCGTTAGTATATTCCATATCCAAAATTAAGCATAGTCGAGATTTAAAACCTATATTATTTAACATTATTAGGTCGTAACTTGCATTTTTTTAAATTTTTTTTTCTTACCTGTTGTTATTGATGATGTGATCCAAATAATTATATATCACGGTTGAAATTGAATAATAAAAAAATCTTCATTAAGATATACCGGATATATAAAGGTTTTGGTAAGAGGAAGGAACGATCTAAATCTATATATCCGCTTAGAGATACATAACTGAAGATATAGGTCAGTTTATTTCCCTACACTGTTGATAAAAGGTGACTGGGTATCGACTTACGGCTACGTCGACATTCTATAATTAAGGCTTGATTTATGCTGTAGAGACAAATATTACATTTTAACCGACTTCAATATATGGAGATACGTTCTCGATTTGATTTTATGATTTTTTGTTTGTTGCCTCATAACTCCAGGTATGTTTCCAGATATGTTCCAGAGACAAAGATTACTTTTTTAACCAACTTCAATAAACAGAGATACGTACTCCATATGTATGTACGATTAACTCATACCTAACTGTTGTTTATGAACCAAATACTTCCTGTGTGCATTATTAGGCCTGCTTACATCATTACCTAACCACATATAAGTGTTTGCAATTAACAAACGCTGTTTCATAAAATCTTCGACCACGAAACGAAACATCAGGTGAGATAGTGAATAATGAAGACTGTTTTCAAATGTTAGATTTGATGATTAATTGACTTTTTTACTTGTTGTATATTTGTATATTTTTTTTATTATTAGTGTGTGTAATATTTTATACATTCACTTTTAATTCTATCGTAGTCGGGTAACAGAAAAGGTTTTTCTCATGTTATTTGAGTGCGACCAGTAGGTAGCTTTATGCTATAGATTAAGTTCAAATTTGTTTATTTTAATAAAATACGAATACTTATTGCAATTAAAACTCCATGTGTGTAGAGGCCTTCGGCAAAGATTACTATTTAACCGACTTCAATAAACAAGATACGTCGTACTCGATTTGTATGTATGATGTTTTTGATTGTAAACTCATATTTAACTGCTGTTTATGAACCGATTAGGTTTTTTTTTTGGTAAATTTATTTTTTATTACTCCCTAAAATCCACTACAAATAAATAAATTTGAAAGCGCATAATAATAATACAATAATTTTAATCTGTCGGCACTATTACAAGTTAGGGTCTTATAAATTTATAAGACTGAACTGACTGAAGAAGAATTAAAAAAATATTCAATGATAACATACTTATTGTAATAGTTACGTCGTTTCTCAAAGAGGGCACAAATCTTTAGCTAATTAATTAATAATATAATTATAAATTAATAATAGCTAATTTTTCATGTAACTGGGATTTGCAATGGTTTAAAATCTGCTCACAGACAGTTAATCATGAATATATTTAAGAAATTTATTATATAATCGTATACATTAACATCGTTGTTTTGAATTATTTCATTTATTAACACTTCCTAAAATCTTACCAACAAATCTAGCATAAAACTAATAAAAGTACCATAATTTAAATAATCCAATACATCCTTTTATACTAGTCCCACCATCTAACGGGAACACTAATAAACTCACCAATAACTAAATACTATAAATATATCTAAATAATTGCTCTCCAATAGGTAACTCAATAAATAAATTCAATCTAAATAACTCGATCAATGGATCCAATAAACTCCTCGTATATAATAATCAATATCGAACGGCTTCCTTATTTAAATTTCACGCTATCTGTCGAAATCATTACAAAGTTTTGGTCTAATCAAAAATTGATAAAATCTTACGGTAAATACTCAATGATAACCTACTTATCGTAGTAGTTACGTAGTTTCTCCATAGAGGACGCTAATGAATTAAAAATATACAGTGGTCGTCTCGCGACATTGCATACATTATTAAATAACCCATAATTATGAACGTACTTTGTACCAACTAACCCTGCAAAAAAAGTTTCTATGAAATGTATAAGCAATACTTTCCGTTAAGTTAGGTTGGCTATAAAGTACGTTCATAAATCGGGTATCAACAATGTAGAGAAGTGCCTACTCTTATAACGTAGTAGGGCTATTCAGTATCAGATCAGTACTCTGTGCACTGTGCAGTGGTCAATGGCACGCCTTGACATCCATTTTGTTTTTTTGTTCAAAGTTTTGAGGGACACTGAAACTGTGAGTTATCATATTTAACTTGTTATGCACGAAGTGTCCAAATTATATCGATGTTATATTCTAGCTTAAGCTTAAAGCTAGATCTCTGTCTAACGCCGAGATACAGGTATAATTTCATTGAAATCAATCCACCTTTCCATGCGAATCCGTCTAACAAGATGGGCGCATAAATTGTACATTTCATCCAAAATCTTGTTGTGTAGTGTTATATTTCTTACCTAAAAACCTTCCTTTAGACCTAACGGTCATGTACGTGGCATATTTATTAACATATAATAATACCATATATATTATAAACTTAAAAGCAGTGAGATAGCGACTATAACTTCCACTTTTCTACTCTCAAATCTTTCCCTAATATTATTAGTAAGGGTCAGGAAAGGCTTCTCTTAAAATGCTCAAACTTGTCCCCCGCGAACATACCCTTTAAATAATCTAATGATTACCATACATTGTAACATGTTGTGGTGTTTACCAGGTGGAATGAGGGGGCAGAGTAGCCCTAAGGCTGCACCAGGCCGGGTGTAAGACCCAGGCATCTAAGGTCTTAAGAACATGCATGCTGCAAACTCCGCCTAAAACGCCTCACTCACAGGCTTTCTTCCCCTATTTATTCTCCTAAGTATTCTAGTATCAGGTAATACTTCTATCTCATATAATAAACCTTGCCCCATAAACGGCAACGGTGTGCTTCTTTCTACCATATCATCGTGAACAGCGAAGAAGATGTTCCTCGCTTACTACAATTTAAATTTCAATTCTACATCCTTGCTTAAATATGCTAAACTGAAACATCTCTAATTACTAATATTACCTAGATACATAATCATGTAATGTAGAAGAATGGTACGGTAGTCATTTTTTTATCATATGGTTCTGCGTTCGTTACCCCACTAGAATTCCATTAGAATAAAACATTAAGCAGCTTTACATGCAAACGCAAACCTATTCTAGACGTCAAATAAAGTAATTTATCATGGCTGAAGTAAGCCTACTATAGTGTGCAAGAATATTAATTGACAAATTTAAAATTTTAACTATTATAACTAATATAAATTATAACATTAACTATTACCTTTCAAATAATTTAATTTTAAAATTAATGTCAAGTTGTATATGGCTGAGTACAGAGGGCTTTGTTAATCATTATAAAACGAACATTTTTTATTGGTATATTCTTAATAAATAAATTAATTGATTGATTGTTTTTCATTATAAAACCCCACAACAGGCACTCACATTATTAAAGTTTATTTTGATATACTCTTTGGTTGATCAACATTAATAATCTAATTAGGTAGGGTAAACCTACATTTACGGAATATTAAACTAAATCAAAGTCCGAGACGCCTTAGAAATAAAATATAAACGTTAGATTGAAACCTATAGTTTGGTTCGTTAACTTCATAGCAGCGAAGTATCATATCCTTAAGTGTATGTTTGTATACTGGAAAAGACCATTCAATTAATTCGAAAGTAATACTGAACTTTGGTGCAGTTTATTAGTTCGTGAGTGTATATTCTGTCAGATGATATTAAAGGGCAACATGCATTTACCAAAAATACTACGCCGCCACGACTTGGTAGTGAGCGATGCGCCTTATATTTTCTCTATTTTAACTCTATTTTAGCTCAATTTAAACGAACATTCTGATCAGCTACATTTCATTATTTAGCATTACAATACATCCTGTATACTACTATTAAAGCACCTAATCATGCAACAGCATGATTATTTTGAAAAAAATTAACATCATCGGTTCTGGCAACGGATTTGGTAAATAGGTAGGGGGCCCGGTTGTCCGGATTGCCTTTAATGTTTTACGTAAAATTAAAAGTCAGTGCATAAAATATTGCAATCATATTTTATGTGTTTAGATAATAAGACGGTATCTAATTATTTGAACTGTACAATACACCACACGGAAAGTATTACTATTTACATTTTTACATAATTTAAGATCGTTCACAAAACAAAAAGCCGACTTCACATGCTGCGCAAGTCATTTTCAGTACTAAATTTGAGGTCTTTATCTCCATATCTCTGGAGATACTTATCAGATCTTGATAAAATTAAAATGGAACTACACTGTAAACATATTCTATTTATAAAAAATAAAAACATTCTCCAAATCCACACACAGTTAATTAGTGATGAAGTTCTGAGGTAACAAAAAAATACAATTATACAGACGAATTGAGTACATCCTCCTTTATGTGAAGTCGGTAAAAAGAAAAAAACAAATCAGTTCATAAATGATTGATATAACAAACAAAAAAGTAATTCGTACAAACGCTATCTGTTAAGTCTGTTTAAAAATAATTTGTCGTAAGGCCGCTACACACCTTGAGTTTTAACTGCTCGTTTTCACTAAATAGTTTTGACTATACATATGAATGATAGTTTAACTGAATGGTTATAATTATAATTTAAAATCGTTAATAAACTAAAAGAACTAACTTCAAATGTCACGCTAGTCATGTGCCAAGTTTGATGTGTTTGTCTCCCGATATCTCTTGAGATAGTCATCAGATCTCGATGAAATTTAAATGAAATTACTTGGAAAGTGTGTCCTTTCAAACAATATAAAAAATATTCTAAATCGGTACGGCCATCTTTGAGTAATCGAGAAGCATACATAAAAAAAGATTCCGACGAATTCAGAACCTACTCCTTGGTTAGGTGTCGGTTAAAATAGCATTCAATTAACTGTACAGTGCAAACTTAATGGTATAAACATTTACAGGTTATAGGGACATGATTTATCTGTACCTACAGAACAATTCAATCGCAGAGTTAAAAACGAACGTGTATGCGAACCCTTAAAAGAAATGCTTACGATGTACATGTAACTCAATCCATCCTTCGTACGTTTGTACCTACTATCGAGCGTGTGAACAAGACCATTCATTCTATACTAATTAACTATTTGGAATTAACAAGTAAGTACCTAGCTTTTATTGTATAATACTTTGCAACGTAAACTTTTTTGATTGATTCGAAAATAAAATTACAAACAAAGTTTCTGTCGTATTATATAATAAAGATTTTCTCAATAACTAGAAATCGAAAAAATAAAATAGGTCTTCATACGACAAAAAGCCCTACTAACCGACTTAAAAAAAAGGAGGATGTTCTATGTTTCACTGTGAAATATTTATTATTTTTGTTCTCTGTCAATTGTGGTCCGATTTTTTAAATTATATATTTATGTCAAAGATTATACTTTTGTAGTGGTTCCCATTGTAAATTTATCAAGATCTAATGAGTATCTCCAGAGATATGGAGATAATAACTGCAAACTTGCTACTCAAATTAATTACAGTGGCATTTGAAGTCGGTTTTTTAAACGATCCTAATTATTTTGAACATGTTATGTAAATGTTAGGTAAAGAAAATAATAGTAAAAAATTACATAAAAATGATTATTTTTCGATTGCTATTTATATTAACTACACACTGATTTAATGTTTAGTTATTTCCAAGTTTAATTTGATTTATTCTGAGTAATATGGAGATAATAACCGCAAACTTGCTACTCAAATTTATTATAGTGACAGTTGAAGTCGGTTTTTTAAACGATCCTAATTATTTTGAACATGTTATGTAAATGTTAGGTAAAGAAAATAATATTAAAAAATTACATAAAAATGATTATTTTTCGATTGCTATTTATATTAACTACACACTGATTTAATGTTTAGTTATTTCCAAGTTTAATTTGATTTATTCTGAGTAAAGATTTTTAAAAATAAAATTGTGTATTCTTAGTTTTAAACTAATGTGTACCAATTTCTATTTTACAGGAGCGACAAGCAGCAGGAACAATGAGATCTTCATGAATTTAATAAATTAAAATCCTTTAGATGAAAATGGTGAGTGACTACGCTTGAATTTTAATTTACGTATATACACACATTTCTTTAAAGCACAGAAAATATAAAAGTTGGTGCTTTAGGGGTAGCAGATTTTAATTTTGTAATATTTTTTATATTGTTTCAGATTTCCAGTATGAACACCTACGCTCTGGAATTATACAAATGTATCTTGTTTGATCTAATAAATATTTCGTCATACAAAATTAGTTTGTAAGATTTAAGTAAGTAAATTGTCAGTTACTACTAGTGAAAAACACCAGACGATATACCTGATGAGCGGAACAGTTGGGTTTTTTGGTTACCAAAAAAGCAAATTAGTAATTGCGTTCGCTCGTTTCTGTTTCTGTTTCTATTTCTGTATCTGTTTCTGTTTTTTGCTTGTTCTTACCGGAGGCTTTGAGAGTTCTAAAACACGTTGATCAAAATTATTACACCGGAGGCTTTGAGAGTTCTAAAACATGTTGATCAAATTATATACCCAACTGCGTTCGCTCGTTTCTGTTATTTTAACACCAATTCAGTTTTTTCTCCGTTCTTTTCTATCTATAACAGACCAATTTAAATATATTGAGGGTTCCACAACACATCAGTTGATCAAACGATATACCTTATGAGCGGAACGGTTGAGTTTTTTTGGTTACCAAATAAGCAAACTAGTAATTGCGTTCGCTCGTTTCTGTTTCTGTTTTTATTTCTGTATCTGTTTCTGTTTTTTGCCTGATCTTACCGGAGGCTTTGAGAATTCTAAAACATGTTTATTAAAATTATTACACCGGAGGCTTCGAGAGTTCTAAAACATGTTGATCAAAATTATATACTCAACTGCGTTTTCTCGTTTCTGTTATTTTATTTCTATTTCTGTATCTGTTTTTTGCCTGTTCTTACCAGGGTCGTTGAGAGTTCTAAAACACAAATGGCGAGAGATAATCAATTTGTGGTTATTGGGTGTTCTACTCCACCCACCACCCTGTGGGTGGAGTAGAACACCCAATAACCACCTACTGTGGCAGTTAGAAACAACTGAAGACAGCCCTGAAGCCCTTTGGCAAACCGCAAAAGAACAAATAAAAGAAAATATTCGCTGCACACAACCAACCCGAGACAAAACCAAACACCAACACTGTATGTCGGAAAATACCTAGAGCCTCGTTGAAAATCGTCGTGAGACTTCGAAGGGTGCGCCTATACAAAATCTTAATTTGCTGAGTGCTGAAATACAATCCTCATGCCGGCGGGATCGTAACACATATCTTAGAAACATCTGCATAGAGCTTGAAAAAAAAACGCCGAACATTGTGGATTGCTCCCGACACGCTTTTAATAGGGATGGATTGCGGCGCATAGTGTGAGCATCGGTACCCAAGGAGAGAAGCACAGAACGAAATCATCATGATACCACGACCGCTCTGCCAAGAGCGTACGACTTAAGAGAAAAGAGAAATAACTAAACCGTTCTAATTAGCATAGTAATAGTGTAGTTAACGATAGTGGAATATAGTGTAAGTGCTATGTATTAAGAACACGATAACAATGTGTCTTTACCTTAACAATAGAGACTATAAGAATTGTGCTGATGGGCACATTCTTAATTTATGTCAATTTATAAGTTTATTATAGATTAAAATTACTTATTAGCCTACCTAGGCTTGATTGTAGTATCATTAGGCGATACAATACTTGTATCCTGCAGGGGCGGCTTTGTGGCGAGCCGACGGTGAGTGGCGACACCGCGGACCCCTATCCCGTGAGGGCTAAATGAGACCCTCTGACCACCAGCTTGCCTTGACCGGCCGGCCGGTGGTGGGAATCGCAAGAGCTAAGACCTAAGCTCCAGGGTGGAAGTGTTAAAGGCATAAAGCCGCTAGTAGCGTTTAGTGAAAGTGCAGCACACCTCTCAACACCCTCAGCTATCCACGCCAATGTTGCCCCTCGGCGCCAATATAACGGTCCGCCTTTATGGGGGGCCCATTCAGAGGATGGCAAGTCACCACCCGCCTTAATATTTTGTAATGAGGCATAATTGGCGGGTGCCGTACCTCATCCCATAGACCAGTAAACCAACATCGAACAGAACACATTCATAGCCATGACAAAAATGACATCTTTTTATAGTTTTTCATCTCTCCATCCACAAATCATAGCATTTAAGTTTATCTTTGTAAAGGGCCTCTTGACGTTGGTTTTGGCTCCGTCAATGCCTTCCAAAGGACCGGGCGTTTAACGACCCGTGATGTTAACGAAATCAAGGGGTTGCACATGTGCCAGCAGAAGTGAAAACATGAATACGTCATTTTTGAATATTTTGGAATGACACCTCGCGTCAGTGCCCTGCACTCCGTCGGAATGACGACTCGCGCAAGCGCCCTGCGCTTAGTTGGAATGACACCTCGTGCAAGCGCCCTGCGCTCAGTTGGAATGTACGTACGCCCGGGACGACATCTGCTGTCTGCGTCTCCGTCATCTTGAAGACCCTCGCTTTTCCGTGCTTTGGTTACTGGTGGACTCAGACCTAGAGAAACTTCTCTACGCCTGTGTATACCGGTCGCACAGCGGAGATTAGGAGACAACCAGGCTCACAGAGTACTTGAGTGAGGCGGCGGACGCCGCTCAACACAAATACCCTTCTGCCCAACTAGTGTTACTGGGGGACTTTAATGCCCACCACCAGGAGTGGCTTTTCCCATACCAGTGCACCGACCACGCTGGGAGAGAGACGCGAAAGCTAGCCTTAGCGTTAAATCTCACCCAGCTGGTCCAAGAGGCAACGTGGGTTCCTGATGTTGACGGCCATACAGCCAATTGCTTGGACCTTCTGCTGACAACTGATCCAGACCATTACTCAGTGTCGGTATCATCACCGTTAGGTAGCTCCGACCACTGTTTGGTGAAATCTGTATCAGTCTACTCCCCGCCCGACCCTAGCCCAAGAGGCACCCGGCGGGTGTGGCGATACAAGTCAGCAGATTGAGGGATGAGATGCGGTCGTTCTTTGCATCATATCCTTGGCAGCCTGTTTGCTTCTCTTCCGATGATCCTTCGATTTGCGCGGATGCTGTGACGGAGGTGCTGCGTCAAGGAATGGAGTACTTTATGCAATTTTCTGATGTAGCGATGTCAAGCAAAGCTCAACCATGGTTCGGGGCTGAATGTCGACGTGCTGAAGCACTGAAACATGAAGCATACCTGGCCTGGGTTGATGCTCGTAACCGCAAAGCCAGAGATCTGTCAGCGAAGAAGAAAGCGTTCAACAAGGCTGCCAAGTCCTGCAAGAAGGCTCTACGGAAGTCCCGATTTGAGAACATATGCCGGATAGGGACCAAACTAGCTTCGTATCCAGCGGGTAGTAAAGCGTTTTGGTCTCTGGCTAAGTCGGTCGAGTCGAACTTTTGTCGCCCCTCACTTCCTCCACTGCTAAAACCCGATGGGGCGCTGGCTCACACCGCCAAAGAGAAAGCAAATTTGTTTGCTTCTCTGTTTGCGGAATCTTCACGTCTAGACACTGCTGGTGAGACACCTCCAAGTCTACCTGGATGTATGACACAAATGTCGGAAATCCGCATCCGTCAGACAGAGGTTCGTAAAACACTGCAAAATCTAGACGTGAACAAAGCCAGCGGCCCTGATGGTATTCCAGCTATAGTCTTTGAGGACCTGTGCGCCTGAACTTGCTCCTGTTCTGACACGCCTCTTTCGTCTCTCTATAACATGTGGTCAAGTGCCGAAATCATGGAAGCTTGCCAACGTGCAACCTGTGCCCAAAAAAGGCAGTCGTGCTGACCCTGCCAACTATAGGCCAATCTCAGTCACGTCCATACTCTGCAAGACTATGGAACGTGTATGCGTTCCGTTAGAATGACAGCTCGTGCAAGCGCCCTGCGTTCCGTTAGAATGACACCTCGCACAAGGCCTTGCGTTCCGTTAGAATGACACCTCGCGCAAGTGCCCTGCGCTCCATCTTACGAATTTTCGTCTTACGATCAGGACACGTGACCCTGACGCGAGTTTAACATTTTTTATTCATCCTAAGAAAAGTGCACAAAGCCGCTAAAGAAGTTTTCACTTTAAAAAATTATCTAAACACGGTTCACGTTATTTGCACGTATGCCGTATAGAAATCCGTTAAATTGAAAACAATAGTTTACAGACTTCCTGACTTCCGTAGCAACGTGAATCATAGACAAGTAAAAAAAAATAGAGGTTGTCGCGGTGGGTGCGAGGTTGCAGTGCAAGAAGTAGTTAATGTTGAGACAGTTCTGATTTAATATGCTAATTACAGACTATGTTTATGTTAAATGTTATTTTATTTTATTCGGAAAACTAACGACTATTATTATTAAAATAGCAACTAATTAGTCTACGTGTAAGTCAATTACAAGTTTTCACTGATAGAAGTAATTTAAATAAGTAGATACTGTGGTGGTGTGCTAGTTATACTAATATACATATAAATTATATAAAACTGTTTTTAGGTTACTTAGGTAATATTAGATACAATGAATCTGTCTGCACTCGTTAACACAATTAAAAGTATTTTACTTATTCTAATTTAGAAGTAGTTATCGTAGTAAAAGTATTTTTTTATGTTATTTTATATTTTTTTATGTATTTTATGTTAAATGTTGGTGAATGCACCCGAATCGCCGTCTCCGAGCACATCGTCGAGGGATGACTATGCCACTCCCCAACGCAAAGAACGCCGCTTGTCGAGCGATGAAGATGGGTGTTCGCTGACACCGCCGCCGCTACCACCTGCGCGACTAGGACGGCCACCTAAAAGCAACAAAATAAAAGGTGTCCCCCAACAAGAAACTTATTTTTATCCGGCAACTTCTGTTTAATCGGAACCCTGCGAGTGCGAGTCCAACTCGCACTTGGCCAGTTTATTTGGTTCTACTTTCATAATCCGAACCGCAAAAGAATGGAACACGTTGCCGGCTGACTTGTTTCCGAGTAGCTATAACTTGGATCTTTTCAAGTCTAGAGTGAACAAGTATCTTCTAGGCAAGCGTGCTACACCCTCGATCACATCGTCACTTTCTACCAGGTGAGATAGTGGCCAAATGCTTGCCTATCTGCAAAATAAATTATGTAGAGATTATCTTAGGATTTTCGTTTCGTTTTTCCTGCTCCTTCTTGCGCGTACGCAAAGCTCTCTATATATTTTTTGTTTATCTTAAGACAGAACGTGATGTTTGAGTACCTACGTTTACGCTTACGTACTTATCTACTGTTTTTAATTTGACTAGTTTCGCATAATTTTTCACGCTATTTTTGGTAACATTAAGGTAAGTATACATCAATAACTCTCTCACAATGTATATAAAGTATTAATTTAATGTTTTATTCCTGTCGCGGATGGTAACACGTAAGGCCTAGTATGGGAACTGGCTTTCAGGGACAAATACCGGAACACATTAGATGTTTGGCGACAGATTATCTTTTTAATTTGAGGGTCGTAGGCGGATACTAAATAATGTCCTACCACCACGTATAAATATTTATTTATTTAGTTATTTATTTTTGTTTTGTATTCCTTAGAATACAAAATATTGTATTCATAACTTTCTTGATGATAAATTGATGCGAATCTAATGGACTTTTTTTAATTTTAAATTCAAAGCGTTAAACTATTTCACTAGTTAGTTATAGGTACATATCTTATTTGAAGGTTTAGATTTTGTTGGCATGCACAAATTCCTTTATATAATAAATGCTTTCATCTTTGAAATATTATTTTAATGAATAATTGTCAATAGTGAAGGTAGTTAATAATTGTTCTTTGAAATTGACTTATTATATACGTGTGTATGCAGCTGTATTTAGGCAGTCAAGGTGTTTGCTTTCCATATTATACATATCTAGTTTTCTAGTTTAGGTAGTTTGTCGCCTAACATCGTTTGTAACGGTAGTACAACCGTTACAAACGATACACTTTCTTAAAGATTTTGTTCATTTAAGTTCAAAATGTCGTGGAAACCATTTTTAAGACAGGTAAATCGATAAAATAATTACCACAGATTAATTGATAGTAATTTTTATAGTTTCTGTCATAAGTGATTCGTAATCTTTATAAATCAGAAAAAATAATTAAACCTAATAAGTTATTTTTCAAAAAAAATAAAACCGACTTCATAACCACAAACAGGCACTCAAAAGCAAAAAATAATTTACTTAAAATTATTATAAGCGTTACCCACGTCTCTATTTGAAGTCGGTGCCAGCCAAGTCTAATAGGTAGTAGATAGATAATACCTACGAGTACATGTATCTACCTACTTACTAACCTACATGTACCTACTTACTACTACTACATACATAGCATCTATCTAATATCCAATAGACTTGGCTGGCACCGACTTCAAATAGAGACGTGGGTAACGCTTATAATAATTTTAAGTAAATTATTTTTTGCTTTTGAGTGCCTTTTTGTGGTTATGAAGTCGGTTTTATTTTTTTTGAAAAATAACTTATTTTACCCTTTTTAGTGCAAAAAAAGTTTTAATGAAATTACATGCATCTATTAAATTTCGTGTCTGGGCCGTTATACACTGACGGATATATACTTTTTGAAAATTTCAAGTGTGTACCTATAACGGTTAAGAAGATACAGATCTGTAAAGTGCGCACATATAGACACACGGACGGACGGACGGACGGACGGACGAACAGACAACAAAGTCTCAGAAAGTGATCATTTGGTAGCCTTTGGGTTCGGAACCCTAAAAAAATTGACTTTAAATGCCGCGCTAAAGTGAAAATATTCACTAGTAATAATGATGTCATCAAGGTCTCATAGGACAATATCCAAAATGGCCCTGTGCAATAAAAGCATCTGACACACGATAATTAATTGTCTATTTATTACAATAATTCCAAATACTTTTACACGGACTAGTTGTATTCCAAAATGAATATAAAAAAGTATTATTTGCGATTATTAACATTAATTGCCGCCATATGGCCAACAGGGTACTGAATCACTCTACTACGTTATAAGAGGCACTTCCCTATATTGTGGATACCCGAATTATGTAAGCACTGTGTAGCCAACCTAACAACGGAAAGTATTATTTACGTAGTAACTATTATATAATATGTGGTTTTATGCTCATATTTTTTTTTGCTGTGTTGATTGGTACAAAGTACGTTCATGATTCTGAGTTATTTAATTATGTATGCAGTGTCGCGGGACTGAAATGGCCGCCATCTTCGCCAAATGTCATGTCATGTCAAAAAATATTAGGTATGTTTAAAAAAGTTTGCACTCTAACAAGACTTTGCCCGGTAGAACATTCCTGTGAAGACAAATTATTTATATTTATACATAATTATTTATTATAATTATTAATATATAATTATTTATTGAGGGCCCGGTGGCGTAATTGGGAGAACAGTCGGCTTTGATGCCGTGGTACCGAGTTCAAACCGCCGTGCACCAATGAATTTTTCTATCGAAAAATATATGTGCGCTTCTCACAGTGGCCCTCCGGTGAAGGAAAACATCGTTAAGAAACCAATAACCCCCGCATGGTGGTAGAACATATCTAGTGTCCGCCTGGCCAGCTACCACCCTCAAGTCAGAAAATCTGTCGCCAAACATCTAATGTGTTCCGGCAGCTATCCTTGAGAGCCAGTTCCCATTCTAGTCCACTTCTCTATCTTCGACCGCATCATCACTTAGCAACAGGTGAGATAGTGGTCAAACGCTTGCCTATAAGATATTACAAAAAAAAATTCCCCACCTTTATTTCTATCTCGCTCACAGTTACCGTAAGAATATCTTATATGCAATAGCAACCTCCATTGTGTATAATCTTCTTGGGACTCTTCTACTAAAACTAGTACAATCTCCTATGTTTGGGGTATTTATCTCCATATCTCTGGTGATACTAATCAGATCTCGATAAAATTAAAATGGGACCACCTCGGAAACGTATCCTACCAATTAAAAAAAGAATCATTTGAATCCGTTCACAATTGACGGAGAAATCGCGTAACATACACACAAAAAAAAAAAAAAAAAAAAAAAACGTACAGACGAATTGAGAACCTCCTCCTTTTTTGTGAAGTCGGTTAAAAACAGGAATGTTTTTCGGCTTGTAACGCGCTCCAAGCGGACTAGCAGATGTCCATATCAGCCAATATCCGTCCACCGCTGGACATAGACCTCTCCTACCTTCCTACCGCTACAAAAATCTCAAACATGCGTCAATGGGTTTGGCTTATTTGTTCTTGTCAGTACAAGAACAAATAATGAATAATTATACATTATAATAAAAAAACTTCCAAAAAGAAGGAGGTTCTCAATTCGTCTGTTTTTTGTACGTACTTTACGCGATTATTACGTCAATTGTGAACCGATTCGAATGTTTTTTTTGTATCGGTAGGCTACGTTTTTGAGGTGGTTCTATTGTAATTTAACCAAGATCTAAAAAGTATCCCCAGAGATATGACGATAAGCGTCTGAAACTTGCTACTGAAATTGACTCGCGGGGCATGGAAGTCGGTTGTTTTAGTTTTTAAGCTTATTATATCTTGTATCTTAATTATTTTACTTTTTATTTATTCATGCTCTGATGTTGTTGATAGATGGAAAGGAATCATAATGATATATAATTTTTTTTTCATTTCAAATAGTCGTTATATTATCTACATTATTATATATTATTACTTGCACTTATTCATTATTCTGTGATATTAGTTAGTCTTAAATATTTACCAAAAATTACTCTAACTAGTTTTTTTTACGCTATTTTTGAATGGAAAAATGTTTCAAATAATTAAATAGACATGATTATAGAAGCTAACGTGATTGACGCTAACACCGAGGAAGATGTTCGCAGGACTTTGGAAAAACTTGATTTTCCAAATATCGTAATAGACGCTGAAATATGGGCAGAAAAATTGAATATGATCACTGAAGAAGCTAAAAAAGCCAATACATTAGTATTTGCTTGTTTAGCTTCAACGATATCCGACGTCACTGATAAGATGAAGTCGAGCAGGATAATACAAGGCCGGTATTTACGGGAGCCTTATTCGGAGATCTTTATGAAGCGAAAGATAAGTCACGAACATTTAGTGTAGTGTTTTAAGTTAAGTGTTTTGGACTTAATATAAGTGTGTTAAAGTATCTCGTGTTTCCCGCAGTCT
Organism: Cabera pusaria; assembly: GCA_954871355.1. NCBI lineage: Eukaryota > Metazoa > Arthropoda > Insecta > Lepidoptera > Geometridae > Cabera > Cabera pusaria. The sequence continues at coordinate 21,569,312 of OX940906.1, forward strand.
AGGTTCCCTCTATACACGTAGCAAGAAGTAGGCGCTCCGTTACGTTACAACTGAGCTAATGCAAAACCTCCTTCATTTACAGTTGTTCATCAGCACTGGAGCTTGGTCTATTCACTTTATAGACGGTATGACCATCGGACTGCCAACTGTATTACTCCCGCAACTACGTAAGGCCAACCAGACCATCAACGACGAGGCAGCTTCATGGCTACGTACGTATACCTATCAGTAAAATTTACAATTCTCCAATCTTTACATCTCAAATTATTTCAAGGAAGGGCAAAATAATATCTTCCTATTGCATGAATTTACAGTGGATCCAGAATTATATTCTTTCATTGTACTTGTATCAGCTGAGTCCACTAGTTAGATTCCAGGTATTGCAGGCGCATTAAAACAAGAATTAATCATACAAAATCGAACTGGGCAGTTTTTAGTAATCATTTAAATAGTATATTTACTATCATCTTGTCAACATGACCTGATGACAACACTAAAATAAAAATGTACTGAGATATGACGCTAAGATAAATAATTTGACTAATACGTTTACTTACTCCATTTTATTTTCTTATTCATTTCAGCATCCTTACACACGTACTCTGCCATACCTTGGGTGTTCGTATTGACATATTTGATCGCCAGCATCGGCCGTAAGAAGACCCACTTCATCGTCTGCATCAGCGCTTTCACTGGATCTATTATACTCACACTGAGCACCAACATAACACACGTCTGTATTGGAGTGATGTGCCAAGGAGCAGTCGCATCTTCACCACTGATTACCAGTGTAGCTATATTAACAGAATTCGTATCTGTAAAAAACAGAGGCTTGTTCCTTTCTCTAAAGTGTGCTACTTTATTTTGGGGAGTGCTCATATCTAATGCTATCGGTACTTTTTTCTATTGGAAAAATATAGCTACATTAGGTATAATATGCTCACTATACAGTTTGGTTAGCGTCTTATTTTGGCCTGAATCACCTCTGTGGTTGGCTTCCAAGGGCAAAGTCAAAGAATGTTCCGCTTCGCATAGATGGCTTAAAGGCAAAGATCTAGAATCGGAGAGAGAATTACTTAAGCTACTTAACTCCCATGACAGCAAGGTGACTCAAAAGAAATTTAATTTGCGAAACATTTTCAAAACATTATCTCAGAAACGGGTTTTGAAAGCAATTTTGCTCTCATGTTTATTAGTTTGCCTTCATATTTTGTCTGGTAAGCTAGTCAGTATGGTTTACGCTTTGGATATTCTTAAAAAAGTTTCAAGTAAAGAGTCTTATGCCTATTCTGGAATGCTTATTTTGGATGGCGTTACAGTGGTCAGTATGTACATGGGATGTTTTTTGTCTAGAGTTATAAGACGGCGAGTGATGGTCTTAGGTTTCTCTTCAGCTGGCATTTTCTTTTTGGTGTTAATGTCCGGGTACCTTTTCCTATCAAAATTCGTGATGATTGAAAAAGTATACGTGTCTATTGTGCTATTGGCGGGATATTCTATTTCAATCAGCTGTGGGTCAATGATTATGACACCTACAATAATAAGCGAATTAATACCAATGGAATCAAGATCTATATCAATGTGTGTTATTTCAATAACTACTTTTATTATTTACGGTAGCTTTATAAAAGTATTCCCAATGATTTTTAAATGTTTAACGATGCCTGGTACTTTCGCTTTATTTGCGTGTTTGGCATCAACAGTTTTAATATTGATTTATATATACTTGCCAGAAACTAAAGATAAGACACTCCAAGAGATAAGTGATTTATTGTGTTCTAAGAAATGCAAAGATAATAAAAATACAACATGCAATAAAGAAGGTACAAGATTGATTAATTAAGCCTATTAAACCTTTATAGTAATGTTTAGTTTGTTTTATTTTACCCTTTACTTCTTATTAGGGCGGATCGAACAATTTAAATTTTTCGGATCTTTGAGATCTTATTACTTTTCAAATATGATAGGGTACGTATACTATATATTATAATTTTACATCTCATTCTGTAAAAAAGCTCCATCATAGTTTTTGGATTGGTTATATATTTTTATTTATTATAGTCAAGCGTTTGACAACTATCTCACCCGATGTTAAGTGGCGATGTAGCACGCTTGGCTAGAAGATACCTGATCACTCCGGACTTGAAGAATCCAAGATGGTACCAGAAAATAGAAAGAAACCAGAAAAATAGACTCATATTTGTTGAAAAAAGTCTAAAATATCTTAATTGTGACACGTATTTGTCGCCTTATACGCCTTCTTCTCTGAACCAATATGATTAATTGATTTAATACTCTCACAGAATAATTTATGATCGTGCCATATATCTAGCCATAATGATGTCATCGAGGTACCAAATCTGTTTATATTGTTTATTTCTATATCTCCGGAGATTATTATCAGAAGTCGATAAAACTTGAATGAGACCAAACGAGAGGCATAGTCTCTCAAACAAAAACAGAATTTTCCAAATCGGCGAAGTTCTGAGGTAACAAACACAAAAATATATACATTCGAATTGAGAACCTCCTCCTTTTTTGTAAAGTCGGTAAAAAATAGAAAAATGGGCATCAGTTTCGCCAAAAATAAAATGAATTTCTTAATTGAACAGTGTCTATAAATTAGATTATTGGTGGTAATGAATTTGAAGTAGGGTTGATGGTGGTAAACTACGTTACATCGGCTACTTACGTCAAGACAAGAGATCACTCTCACTATAGTCATTTTCAGTACTATGTTTGAGGTGTTTATCTCTATATCATCTTTGGAGAAACTTATTAGCGCTCAATGAAATTACAATGGGCCCATCTTTGAAATGTACCCTATCAAATTAAAAAATAATCATTCGAATCTATTTAATATTGACGAGGTAATCGCGTTACTTACATACACACATAAATGTGTTACTTGTTGATTTTTACTATTTCACTTTTTTTTGTATATAAATATTGTCTGAAGTACTGAAACACACGGGTACGTGTATGGTTAGCAACTCAACTTTAAATTTTTTAAATAGTCTGACGTCAATGATAGGATGACCGTTGAATGGTTCTTTACTTTTGTTTTTTTTTTTAAGTTTACTTGATAATTGATCACGATTTATTTTATGATTTAGACGTGTATATGTGCGTATATTTATACTGCCTATATGCTGAGTAAATGCTTTGAATTGATTTGATTTTATTGATACAAAAAAATAAAACTGGCCAAGGCGAGTCAGAGTCGCGTCTCGCATCGCACACTTAGGGAGGGTTCCGTACTACAATACAATACGAAACATAATAGAGTTTTAACCTCATCATCATCATTATCAGCCAATTTCCGTCCACTGCTGGACATAGGCCTCGCCTATGGCACGCCACTGAGCTCGACCTTCAGCTATTCGTTTCCAACCGCTGCCAGCCAGCTTGCGTTTATCACCGCTCTATCTAGTTGGAGGGCGTCCTACACTACGTTTGCCGAGCCGTGGTCTCCACTCTAGAACTCGTTTACCCCAACGGTTATCGGTTCTGCGACAGATGTGACCAGCCCACTGCCATTTCAGCTTGCTAATCCTGTGAGCTATGTCGATTACTTTGGTTCTCTGACGGATGACTTCGTTTCGAATTCGATCCTTCAGAGAAACTCCGAGCATAGTCCTCTCCATAGCTCGCTAAGCGACTTTGAATTGGTGAAATAGTCGCACTGTCAGTGTCCACGTCTCGGCTCCGTAAGTAATAACATGTAGGACGCACTCGTTAAAGACTTTCGTCTTCAGGCTTTGTGTTATGGGCGATGTACGAAGTTTTCCGAATGCTGCCCATCCAAGCTGTATCCTTCTGCGAGCTTCCTTCTCGAAGTTGTTTCTGCCCAATTGCAAGATTTGCCCAAGGTAGACATATTCGTGAACAACTTCGAGAGGAACTCCGTTTAAGGCAATCGGTTCCGGAATAACATGTTCGTTGAACATGATCTTGGTCTTATCCAAGTTCATCCGGAGACCGATGCGTGCAGAAGAATCAGCGAGGGTGGTCAGCATGTATTGCAGGTCCTGCACGGTTTCAGCCATGATGACGATGTCATCCGCAAATCTCAAGTGTGAGAGGTAATTGCCATTGACATTTATAACCCGTCCTTTCCAGTTTAGCGTTTTGAACATATCCTCTACAGCGTTTGTGAATAATTTGGAGGAAATAACGTCCCCTTGTCTCACTCCTCGATGTAAGTGGATATGTTCAGTCTGCTGATTTTGTACTTGGACGGTCATAGTCGCGGCGTCATATAGACCTCTCAACACTTGGACGTATCGCCAATCATCTTGGCACCGTTGCAGAGACTCCAGAACAGACCAGGTTTCAAAGTCAAAGGCTTTCTCATAGTCCACAAACGCTAAGCACAGGGGCTGGTTATACTCCTCAGTCTTCTGTATAACCTGCCGCACTGTGTGGATGTGGTCTATGGTGCTGTATCCTCCTCGAAACCCAGCCTGCTCGGGGTTTGAAATTCGTCGAGCCTACGCGCGAGACGATTTGTGATGACTCTAGAAAACAACTTATAGATATGGCTTAAGAGCGAGATAGGTCGATAGTTTTTCAAAAGGGTTTTGTCTCCCTTTTTGAAGAACATAACAACCACACTCTTACTCCATGTCTTCGGAGTTCTCCCCGAAATGAGGACGGAATTGAAAATACCCTGAAGCTGTAGTAGCGTAGGAGTTCCTCCGGCTTTTAAGAGCTCCGTTGTAATTCCATCCTCTCCGGGGGCTTTTCCGTTTTTAAGTTGTCTGAGAGCCATCACAATTTCATCTAGGCTGATTTCTGGCAAATCTTCGGTATGGTGGCGGGTCAGAGTGGCTCTAGGATCCTCGATGCTGGGTTGGGGAAGGGACGCTTGTGAGGTGTATAATTGGCTGTAGAAGTCTTTTACTTGCCTAAGAATCTCTGGCTTAGAAGCGACGACACTCCCGCTAGAAGTGGTCAACTTCGTCAGATGGCTTCGGCCCAGCTGTTGGACAAAGACTTTTGACCCCCGGTTTTGCTCGATTGCTTCATTAATTGAGCGTGTTTTGGAGCTTCGGAGGTAACGTCGTACCAATTTAAAAATCTTTTTATTTAGGGTCCGTTGATCTGACGAAGTAATTGCAGGGTTTTCACGTCGCTTTTGTATGAGCTGCAAAGATTCCTCTGAAAGCTTGGACTTCTTGCCAGCACCTCGCGTCTCACAGAATTTTGTCCCTTCCTCCCAGAGGATGTCCACCACATGGTCGAGATCCTGGTCGACGTCAACGTCAACGTCAATTGTGGTTTCCAGTGCAGCAAATCGGTTTTCCAGTTTCAGTTGGAACGTTTCAGATCCTTTTTTTAACCTCATATTTGATTACTTGATATTACCATGAACATTTTGTTTGGTATACGAGTTCACGGAGAATCTCGACAGCGCGATCTATAAAAACTGGGATCGTTTACTAGCGCCATCTATGTAATTTTGCCGAAACAAATTAGAAAGTTTGTTAGCTTAACAAACAGGTGGCTTTATATTAGTAATAGTATTAAAATACCTAAAACATAACTCGTGGCGCCATCTGGTGACGCCTGTCGGAACTATATGTATAGAACATTTAAACTAATTAATTGTCTATGAATAAATAAATCAGTCTGTGAAAGCTACCCATCGTGTTTCAATAGGTTATGGGCCCAGTCTATCATAATTCGCGTTAAAAAGCATTTTAATCATCTTAGAACTGTGAAATATTGACTCTCAGTAATTACTCAAGTGTGGAGTGTGTAAAGTCGGACTGAACTTGTTCAGATTAAGAACTTTGTGTGCTGCAGAAAACTGCGTGTGTGGCATCAAGTTTTTGAACATGGCCGGCAGTTACATTGTCAACGTACCGAAGCTCAAGGGTCGTGAGAATTACGACGAGTGGTCGTTTGCTGCGGAAAATTTCCTCATACTAGAAGGGGTGGACATCAACGAGAAGCCAAAACCAACAGTTTCAGCAGCGGGTCAAGCGGGTGTCGCTACAGCTCCCGATTATGATTCGCAGAAGGCGAAAGCAAAGTTGATAATGACCGTAGATTCGTCGCTGTATGTCCATATCAAGAATGAAAAAACAGTGTATGATGTGTGGCAACGTCTAAAATCACTCTTCGATGATTCGGGATTTCAACGTAAAATCAGTTTACTACGGCATTTAATATCGATTCGTTTAGAAGATTGTGAATCTATGACTTTCTACGTGACGCAAATCGTAGATACGGCGAATAAATTGCGAGGAACAGGTTTTCAAATTACTGATGAGTGGATTGGATGTTTATTATTGGCGGGATTAACGGAAAAATTTGCCCCGATGATTATGGCAATCGAGCATTCTGGAATGGCCATAAGTACAGATGTCATAAAATCAAAATTGTTGGATATGAGTGCAGAGGTTGGCAGTACCGGCGGAAACGATAGTGCGTTTTTATCTAAAGGTTGGCAGCAACGCAAGAAACATGGCGCTGCAGAAAAGTCAAAGTCGAAGACGCCATCTTCTAAAACTGTCAAAACAATTCGATGCTTTCGTTGCAAGGAAATTGGTCATTATAAAAATCAATGCAATTTCAACAGTAAAGAAAAAGAAAGCACAGTGTTTAGTGGATTTTTCTTGAACTCAACATACAAGAAGACGGATTGGTATGTTAATTCCGGAGCCAGCACTCATATGATTTCCGACAAAGAATGTTTGTCAGATATTTCCTACAACCCGACCATGAAACAGATTGTAGTAGCGAACGAGACTACAGTACCAGTGTTATGCTCAGGAAACACGAAGTTGACGACTTTAGTAGATGGTTCAGAGTTCAATATTACCGTGAAAGATGTTTTATGTATACCTAATCTCACAACAAATCTTCTCTCAGTCAGTGAGTTGATTAGAAATGGAAACAGAGTGACTTTTGAAGAAGGTGTTTGCAAAATATACAACAAGAAGAATGTCCTAGTTGGGAATGCACATCTAATCAATGGTGTATACAAACTAGACATAAAACAAGAATGTTCTTTGGTAAGTCCAGCTATGCAGGATACAAGTATATTGTGGCATAGAAGGTTGGGCCATATAAACGGCAGAGATTTGGCCAGTATGAAAAATGGCGCTGTGGATGGCATTTGCTTCTCTGACAAAGCCGATATTAACAAGTCTCAGTGTATCACATGCTGTGAAGGGAAAATGACGAGGTTGCCTTTCACAAACAAAGGTACCAGGAGTGAGGGTCTGCTTGAGCTTGTCCATGCAGATGTATGCGGCCCCATGGAGACAGTCTCAATAGGAAAGTCAAGATATTTTCTCCTATTTATCGATGATCACAGCCGAATGTCATTCGTATATTTTTTAAATCGAAGACCGAGGTCGTGATGCACTTTAAAGAGTTTAAAGCTGTGGTGGAAAAACAGACTGGCAAGTGCATCAAGGTACTAAGATCAGACAATGGTGGAGAATTTTGTTCTTCAGAAATGGACAGTTTTTTGAAGAAAGCCGGAATTGTGCATCAAAAAACAAATCCCTATACGCCAGAGCAGAATGGCATGTGTGAGCGACTAAATAGAACAGTGGTGGAGAGAGCTCGGTGTCTTCTCTTCGATGCCAAAATGGAAAAGAAATTTTGGGCTGAAGCGGTAAATACTACTGTATACTTACGGAACAGAACTTTGGCTTCAGGCTTACAGAAAACTCCATACGAGCTGTGGACAGGCAGAAAGCCAGATCTAAGTCACGTCCGTACATTTGGAAGCATTGCAATGGCTCATGTTCCCAAAATAAAAAGATTGAAATGGGACAAGAAGGCGGAGAAATACATTCTCCTCGGATATGCAGAAAATACAAAGGGTTATAGGTTATACAATCCTGTAACCAAAAGCATCGTCACCAGCAGAGATGTTGCTATCATTGAGACCAGTAGAGACTCTGATATGATGCAAGCAGTGGTGGAGCAGGAGGAAAACGATGATGGAGAAGAACAAGACCAGTCTGTGCTTGACACAACAGACAACACATACGTACCCAGTGATGAAGAGAATTCATCAGAAAGTTCTTCAGCTTCTGAAGTTTTTTGGGACACAACGTCGGAAAAAGATGCAATTAATCTTGAACCAATTAAAGACTCTACCTTGGGGAAGCGTGTGAGAAAACCGCCAGAAAGGTACGGGTTGAGTAATGTATGTGTGGACAACCCCGAAGATGTAAGTGAAGAAAGTCTCACCTATGAAGATGTCATAAGAGGCTCAGAGCAGGAACAATGGTGCAAAGCAATGATGGAAGAATTGCAGTCGTTCCAAGATAATGAAGCGTGGGAAATAGTGGACAAACCCAGTGACGCTCGTGTTGTTCAGTGCAAGTGGGTATACAAAAAAAAAGTTAAATAGTGATAACACAGTGAGGTATAGGGCCAGATTGGTGGCAAAAGGTTTTACTCAAAAAGAAGGAATTGACTTTAAAGAAACTTTTTCACCGGTTCTTAAGTACTCTACTTTGAAATTGTTGTTCGCTATCAGTGTTAACTTAGATTTAAATATTACCCATTTGGATGTGACAACAGCCTTTTTAAATGGTCATCTTGATGAAACTGTGTACATGCAATTGCCTCAGCATTTGAAATGTGAAAATAATGTAGGTAAAGTTTTAAAGCTAAAAAGGGCCATATATGGGTTAAGGCAGTCGGCGAGGGCATGGTATATAAAAGTTAATAATTGTCTACAAGAGTTAGGTTATAAAAAATCTGTGCATGAGCCATGTTTATTTTTAAAGTCATCTGGAAGTGTAAAAACCTATGTAGCTCTATTTGTTGATGATTTTTTCATCTTCTCAAATTGTAACAATGAAGTAGAATATCTAAAAAGCCAGTTAAGTATCAGATTCAAGTTAAAAGACTTAGGTCAATTAAGGCAGTGTTTAGGTATGAATGTTAGAATTGAAAAAGATAAGATCTGTGTTGATCAGAAACTATTTATTGAGAGCTTATTGTGTAAATTTAACATGCAAAATTGTAAAAGTGTAGAGACTCCAATGGAGGTAAATTTGAAACTTGAAAAAGGTGTAAATATGTCTGTTACATATCCGTATCAGCAACTGATCGGAAGCTTGATGTATCTCTCAGTACTTACAAGACCTGATATATCATATTGTGTAAGTTACTTGAGTCAGTTCAATAATTGTAATAGTGAAACCCATTGGAAACATGCAAAAAGAATCTTGAAGTATCTGAGTTATACAAAATCCTATGGTTTAGTGTTTGTTAAAAATAGTGAAGATATAGTTGGATATGTAGATGCTGATTGGGCATCAGATGTTGTCGACAGAAGATCCTATACTGAATATTGTTTTAAATACTCAGGATGTGTAATTTCTCACGAGTGCAGAAAGCAGCAGACAGTGGCCTTGTCTAGCACAGAAGCCGAATATATGGCCATCTGTGAGGCTAGTAAAGAAGCAATTTTTCTAAGATATCTGCTATCTGAACTTGTGAATAGAGATAATGTACCGATATTATTATATAATGATAATCAAAGCGCACAGAAACTTTCTGTAAACTGTATGTATCACAGAAGAAGCAAACATATAGATGTAAGGTTTCATTTTATTCGAGAAGCTGTAGAAAAGAAATTAGTTCGAATTGCATACCTAAATACTTCAGAAATGCCAGCTGATCTATTTACTAAAAGTTTATGTAAAGTAAAGCATAGTTGTTTTATGCAGAAAATAGGCATTGTTAATCTGATGTAGTTAGGGTATTTACTGTTATTGATGTGTCTGGATTATTTTAATAAGTGGCGGTATTAGTAATAGTATTAAAATACCTAAAACATAACTCGTGGCGCCATCTGGTGACGCCTGTCGGAACTATATGTATAGAACATTTAAACTAATTAATTGTCTATGAATAAATAAATCAGTCTGTGAAAGCTACCCATCGTGTTTCAATACTTTATACTAAAAGCAAATTTTTTGTAGGGGGCCCCCTTTAATTTTTAACTTTTGTTTTTATTATTGGTTATTCTAGCAGTAACAGAAATATACTATCTGTGAAAATTTCCACTGTCTAACTAACACGGTTAATGAGATATAGCCTGGGGACAGACGGACATACAGACAGACAGACGGACAGCGAAGTCTTAGTAATGGGTTCCGTTTTACCTTTTGGGTACGAAACCCTAAAATATACAGATGAATTAAGAAACTTCTCCTTTTTGAAGTCGGTTTAAAATAGACCATACAAAGAGGAACCTAAAACTTTCCAAGGCTCATCGTGACAACTTCATCGAAATCAAGTAAAATTGCAATGAAAATGTATATTGAGTGGTAATGTATCATTGATCACGTTTTGATCAATTTTGTGAAATAGTGTGGGGAAGACTCATTTACCTATTACTTTATCTATTTTGATCTCTCATCTCATCTCGTATAGTTTTTTAATATTTGTTATTGGAGTATAATCTATACTTCTATTCTATATTATAAAGAGAGAACATTTGTATTTTTGTATTTTTGTATGTTTGTACTGAGTAAGCTCAAAAACTACTGAACCGATTTAAAAAATTCTTTCACTAATACATAGAATGGACTTTTGGAATGAAAATAGGCTATATATTATTCCGTTTAAATCAAAGGTACATTCGTGGAGACCTAATTTTCAACCAAATGCAAGGCAAAAAAACGGTCGAAAAAACACGTTTCTTACGAACGCTGCTTAATTGAAAGTAGATAGAAGAATATTTACATGCAAGAGTTGTACAACTTAATAAGACCTACAAAAAAGTCCGCGACAGCATATGTCTATCTCTTAAGGTTGACTCACAATAACCATTTTAATCTTAAAATGTTTGTTAAAAAATATTACATAACTTCCAAGGCTATTTTCAAGTATATAGTATTAATCCTTATCCAAATAATTACGTTAATTAGCTTGGCCACATATTATAGATTAAAATTGTCCTTTACAGTATATAATTCAAATGAAAACTCTAGAAGATATCACGAATTTCACAAACACGCATCGCAAAATTAATAAAATATTTGCAGTGAAACCACAGATTAGGTCATAGTTACTACGAAAATATTATTATAGGCTTAGATCTATGCTGTATATATGCTGTAGATCCCCACCGATCACAATCAATTTGAAGTCAATATAGTATAATAATATGATCTATTCTATAAAATAATATTCATTTATAATAATATAATATAATATTTTAAACCACCCCGACTGATCTATGTATAATAGCTTTTTCCAATGACTCTAAACACGACGTTTAAAATCTGAGCTGTAAGTTGGTGAGGATTTGAGTATTCTGTAGAGTCCAGGAGGCTTCCATGTTCTTACAATATCGTTGAAGAAGAAGATTTTCGAATTGATCAGACCTATGAAAGTTGATTTCATAGCGCAATTAACTAGAAAAAAGCTCATAATTTTATAAAGATTGAACGAATTTTCATGAATCAAAGCTAAGAAAACTCTCGATGAAGACATCTATCAAACAAAAAAAAACGATCAATAATAAAAACAAAATCGGTTCATCCGGTTAGGTGCTAAGATGCTACATACAGACACACAGATACACACGTTAAACGTATATTACCCCTACATTTTGCGTCGGGGAACGCCGTAAGGTCTTTTTGGTAGATTTAATGATTCCACTACCACTGTACGAAAACTCATGATTCATGAATGCACATAAAACTTTCATTGGTAGGTATATAGCTAGGATTAGAACCAACGACCGTCGGGTCAGAATCAGGGTAACTATCCTTTACGCCAAAGGGCCGTCCAATATCAATACGTAAGTATTATAAAACAAAGTTCATCACTGCGTCTGTCTGTCTGTTCGCAATAATCTCAATAGCTACTGAACGGATTATCATGCGGTTTTCACCAATAGCCAGAGTGTTTATGAGGAAGGTTTAGGTGCATAATTCGTTAAGGTTTTGTGTAAATTGGATGAAATATGACGATGGTTGTTAAATATGTTCATATTTTATATTCGATGCAACAAACTGATGCAAATTTTGTAGGCATATATTTTCTGCCCGTGCGAAGCCGGGGCGGGCTGTTAGTTGTTTTATATATCTATTGTTTTTATTATCATGTAAAAAATATTTTTAATGCTTTGTTATTTTTTTGTTTTTTTTTGTATTATTTATTTAATATTTTTATATTTATTAAATGTTAATTAGTTAAGTATTTAATGTGGCGACTACTAGACAAAAAAAAGGGGGGTGCTGCTGAAAATCAGCGCACTGCTGCTGTAAGTGCATTAGCGCATAATGCTGAGCATGCGCCTTACTCATAGTCAACCAATTCATAACTTTTTTTTTTTTAAAGATATTTTTCATTCTTGTACTGGCTATGAATAAATGTTCTTTCTTTCTTTCTTTCTTATATTTGAGTGATATCAAATTTTGATATCACTGCATTAAATAGTATTTGCTCTTGAATAATCTGCAGGCTCCTCACGGTGATGATAATTGTAATCAATATTTATACTGTTACTTTTCCATCAGGCGTTCCAAAATAATATTATTGAAATTGCTAACAAAACAAGATAAATTATAAGTAAAAAATATTTTTAAAAACAAGCTTTTATCTGGGACAATGAACTAAAATGTTAAAAATAAATTCTAGTAAGTATTTGGCGTGTAGGTACTTACCTATATACTTAAAAGCTTGAATCACTACCCGTTTTTCAGGCTAGATAATTACTATACTTCAGTGCCTCAAGCTTTTAAAAATATAGGTAAGTACCTACACGCCAAATACTTACTAGAATTTATTTTTAACATTTTAGTTCATTGTCCCAGATAAAAGCTTGTTTTTAAAAATATTTTTTACTTATAATTTATTTTTATCTTTTTAGTAGGTAGGTATAGATACCGACTAGGTACCTAAGTATTTAAGAGAAGGCATGATGTTTTAAATATTCCGACTCGACTATTCCTATTCGACTCGGTGGGGCTATGTTGCTTTACAACAGAAATCATGGCCACCTTACAGCTTCATCATCAGATCCTGGCTATCATTTACGTGTAAAGTTATCTTCAAGACGAATCAATCGAGCCCAAACTCGGTAGGGTTATGATGATTTATCACAGAGATGCTGTGGCCACCTTCCAGCTTCATCATCAGACCCTGGATATCATCTAGGTGAAAAGTTCTCTTCAAGACAAATCAATCGAGGCCAAATTCGGTGGGTTTATGTTGATTTATCACAGAGATGCCGTGGCCACCTTCCGTGTCCATCTTCAGACCAGCTTCATGGTACCATATTATTGTATTGTCACTGAAGATACATAAGTACACCAAATTTGAGTCTAATCGGACATCGGGAAGTGGGTCTAATTTAGCTTCCAAGATTCCACCCGAACAAACATAGTGACATACATACATACATACATACATTGCAAGTTAAATAAAAGCTTGTAAAAACTGACTTTAAGAACGCGGGGTATACATTCCATACAATTCCATACAATTCCATACAATTCCATACAATTCCATACAATTCCATACAATTTCCATACAAAATGTATTCCCCCGTTTCGTCCAGTGAAATTACAGCCCATGTGAGACTCAGCATCTTTATGTCTCAAGGTAACAGGCGCAGTGCAGTGACATGTAAAATTCTGGCAGTCCGGAAAGTTGCATGCCGGTTTATCTGTAATAAGTAGACGTCATCGCTTACCATCAGGCGAGCGTCGTGCTTGTCCTACTACCTTATATTATTGAAAAAACCTAGAAAATGCTTTTAGAACAAAATTTGTTTCAACAAAAAATCAAGGTTTACTGCTACCAGCTACCATTTGCTTTTTTGACTAACCAATTGCAATAAGAAATATAAGTCTTTTATTCTCCTCTTTAAGATTTTTAAAGGGTCGTATTTCTTTTTACAATTGGTTGATCAAAACAAAAAATGATTGTTGCGAAGCAACAGCAGACCTTGATTTTTTGTAGAAACATTTTTTTCTCTAGAAGCATTTTCCAGGGAGGAAACGGGGGAATACATTTGTATGGAAAAGTGGACCCGCGTTCCCTCTTAAACGCTGCGTTAGTCATTTTCAGTAACAAGTTTAAGGTGTGATCTCTATATCTCAGGAGATATTCATCATATCCATATATGATGATGATAGACCATCGTGTAGAAGTACCTACCCGTGTAAAAATATAAAATCAAATCATTCAAATCACAATTGGCTATTCACACAATATAACTAACTACCTAAAATTACTTACGTATAGGAAGAAAATAACACCGCGGCCAATCGGCCTTATAAATATTACAATAGATTATAACTCCAACCGAGGTATACATATAAATATACGAAATCTTTCAAAGTTTTACCTTGACAAGTACGTCAACAGATTTTACCACCTACTTATTACGTTATTACGCTAAAATATTAGACCTGGGACATACAAGCAAGCACCTGGTGATCGTCTGGAGATTGCTATGTACGCTACCCCTATGGAAATAGCTGCAATTTAATTTAATGTATTTTATTCATCCAACAATTTGTACTTGCAGGTACTTTAACTATTACACGGTGTCATATAATTATCAAAACGAATGCTAATGAAAACTACTTATTCGTACTCCACACAATGTAGTTGTAGGGAGCGGGGTATTCCTCATTTCCCGGGCTGGGCACGTGGGGCGACTACCCCACGGGGACGGAGCGGGGCTTACAGCGCCCTATGTTGATGTTCGATATGGTTATGTTAGCCATATCTTCGCATTATGGTGATTACGGTGGCCATCCATGCCACCTAGGGGTGGCTATTAGGTACTAGGTTCTTTAGGTGGAAACCGCTGCAGTTGCATCGACCTAGTTCATTGCACACGGCACCAGCCACCACGAGCCGCACCGTCAGCGAAACGCACCACGATTGACGTCAATGATTTCGACCAACGGGCCCGACAGCGGAAACGCTCAGTGTTCTTTGGTCACACTTCGACCAGTTTTAATAACATTTCGTAATTTACAGATTAGTTCTTTGTCTTTAACCGTTGTTTATCTTTTGTTTTTAACCGACTTTAAAAAGGAGATAAAGGTTCTCAGTTCGTCTCGAAGTTTTTTGTTTGTTTTATGTAAGTATATGAACAGATTTCTGTGTCCATTGTGGATCGATTTTCAAGATTATTTTTTTTTATTTTATTAACCGACATCAAAAAAAGGAGGAGGTTTCTCAATTCGACCGTATATATATATTTTTTTTTTTCTGTTTGTTCGCGGATAACTTCGTCGTTTATGAACCGATTTTGATTATTCTTTTTTTGTTCGAAAGGAGATATCCCAAGTGTAGTACCATGGTAATTTTATCGAGGTCTGATAAGTATCTCCAGAGATATTGAGATAAACATTTCAAAATTGGTACTGAAAATGAATAGCGCGGCATTGAAGTCGGTTCTTTTTTAGTTTTTAAACGATATTATTATTGAACTTTATTTTAATTTAAGTTTCTAAACGATATTGGATCATTGAGAAAAATATAATATCATGTTAACGAGTGTACAGCCAGCTTTATGCCTCCGAGTATCATTAGTACTATTGTCTTTATGGATTTCTAAAAATAAGTTGGTTTCACGTATAACTTAGAAAATCAGAAAACATTCGCACCTGTCTATATTACAGAAGACATCCTCAAGCTCTTATAATTTACAGATTGTTTGAAATGTTTCACAAACCTTTTCTAAAACAGGTGAGTCAAAAATAATTTACATGTATTATAAATAATGATAATCGTACATTTAACCAAAATAGGAGGAGAGTATAAATTCGTCGGTAACTTTTTTTTATATATACCTACTTACTCGAAGACGCCTGAACTGATTTGAAAAATTTTTTTTTTTTTTTAAGAGTATACTTTCCATTTGTTTCCATTTAAATTTATTCGCGTTATGTTCAGTATCTCCAGAGATATGGAGATAAACACTCCTAACTTGGTTCCTACTTGTGAGATCACGGTGTTCACTTTCCAGTTGTTATATTTTCCAGTTGTTTATCTGCAGTGGACCTTGGACCTTATTTTTTACCGATGGCATGTACACTGGATTACCAACGGTGTTGTTGGCTCAACTACGAAAAGCCAATCAAACTATCAGCGAGGAGTATGGATCTTGGCTCCGTAAGCATAACACATTACCCAATAATTTACTTATCAGGACAGCATATGATTGTTGTTAAATATTTGCACATTAAAATCACACTACAGCACACAATATATTTCTGTTTACATGTAGTGGTAGGACTTCTGTAACCTTAGTACGAGTTTTCATCGTAAACGCTTTTGACAGATCTCACATAGTTTTCGACTTATTCTGGCTCCCTGATTGGTCTAAATTTAGTGAAGTGTAGTAACCACTAGAGACGCTGTACTGTTTTTCATACAAAATTTGTTCAATATACGATATCGAGTTTGGTATGAAAACTCATACTAAAGGTACTGTTAATCCGCCTTGGTAGGTACCACCACTTTGTCATTTATTCTGTTGTGGAATGGGAATGGTTGTTAGTTTAAATGGGTCAATGAAATTACAGGGCATGTGAGATTCAAAATATTTATGTCTCTTGGTAACAGGCTCAATCTTTGAGTATTCAGCTAGGCTCAATGCAAAATGTTGTCTATCAATAATTTTGCATGCTCCAGTATCTGTCATAGGTAGACGTCATCGCTTACTATCTGGCAACAATGCTTTGTTTCACTAATCACTAGAATCGGACTTTAGCTCAGTCTGTTAGCTTTAGGTCTTTAAAGGTCTTAAGTTAGAGTTCTGGAACTTCTACAAACTCGTATTGTATTAGTACCTACATACCCTACACGTGTCAGTTTCATTGAAAATATGCCTTGTGTCAACTAACTATACATTAAAAATGTAACAAAATGTATTTTATTTTTCAGCGGCTTTGCATATTTACAGTGCCATTCCATGGGTATTCATCCTGACATCACTAATCACAATTATAGGACGCAAGAGATCCCATATACTCGTTTGTACAAGTGCCTTGATCGGATCAATTTCTATCTACTTCAGCTCATCGGTACCGCAAATTTTAATTGCATCTTTATTTCAAGGAGCACTTACAAGTTCCGGATTATCCACATGTACAGCTATTATAACAGAATACACAACACCAAAGTACAGAGGTATATTGGCTGCCATCAAATCTGCCTCAATTTTTTGGGGAATTTTGATTGCGAATGCAATTGGCACGTACTTTCCCTGGCAAAACATTCCATTATTAGCAATCATATGCAATGTTTACACGTTGCTAAATGTAATCATATGGCCAGAATCCCCATTATGGTTGATGTCCAAGGGAAAACTAGACGAATGCACCGCTGCCCACCGATGGTTAAAAGGTAAAGGTGAAGAATCTGAGAAAGAATTGAACAATTTACTGAAATTGCATCAAGATCCAATTACCGTAAAACATAAGTGGAGTTTTCATAGATTCCAGAAAACGATAAGTCGAAGAAAATTTATAAAACCTGTTCTCCTTGCAAATGCAATGGTATGCCTTCATGCTTTCTCTGGCAAGTTAGTTTGTGCAGTTTTCGCTTTAGAAGTGTTGAAGAAAATTTCAAGTAGTGAAGCTACAGCATATTCTGGAATGCTTATTTTGGATTGTATTACTATATTTAGTATGTACGTAGGTTGCTTTTTGTCTAGGTTTGTGAGAAGACGGGTCATGGTCATAGGATTTACGTCTTCTGGTATCACATTTTTGATTATTATATCTGTATACCTATACCTTGCGAAATTTGACTTTGTCAAAGAGTCTAAATATGTTTCATTGACATTGTTAGCCGGATATTCAATTTCTATCAGCTGTGGACCATTGGTCATGTCATGGTTAGTTATAACTGAATTGATACCATTGGAAAATAGATCCTTATCACTTTGCATAATATCGTTACTGTCATTTATTAGTTATGGAACATTTTATAAAATTGCTCCATTATGTTTTAAGTATTTGGGAATGCCGGGTACGTTTGCGTTATTTGCTATTTCTTCCCTAACATTATTAATAGTTATATATATTTATGTACCAGAAACAAAAGATAAAACTCTACAAGAGATTAATAATATTCTTTTGGGTACTAAAAGGGAAAATGAAGAAGGCACAGAGTTGCTTAATTTAAACACACGCAAGCGTCTGAATAATAAAATACAAGGTTAAGATCAAACTCGACATTTTATTATTTCTTGTTTAATTATTTCTTGTTTAATTATTTCTTGTTTAATTATTATTCTAAGATTTTCTAAGAAATAATTATTGTTAATATATAAATTAATTATTTCTTGTTTAATTATTATTCTAAGATTGTCTAAGAAATAATTAGTGTTAATATATAAATTAATTATTTCTTGTTTATTACTTGTTTAATTATTATTCTAAGATTGTCTAAGAAATAATTATTGTTAATATTGTATTATAATAAGTGACTTATCGCGCTCAAAACATTAATTTTGATTAACCTCGACGTTTCTACCGAGTTGTGTTGATCGTGGTTCCGAAAAGACTAGAAATTGACTGAAAATTTGTTAGAACCACCCACCCTCATTGACTTTTAAAGCTATCATTGCGACACAACAATACTGACAATATTGAGCGAATTTTGGTTAATACCCCTATTTCATAAGATTTCATAAGATTGGCGTGTGTGCATCGTAGTGTCCAAACGATTGAACCTATTTTTATTTAGTTTGTTTGTTTGATAAGAGTAGGAGATTAATTGAGAGTGTTATTACCTTTGATTCATGAAAATCCATTCAGTCATTTTAAGACTATGAGATTTTTTCTAGTTGATAACGTTGTGGAATCAAATTTCATATGTCTGATTAATTCAACGATATCGTAAGAACATGGTAGCAATGACCTGATGCTGGGGCATCTTGTGGAATTTGCAGAATACTCAACTTCTCACCTATTTACAGCAGACTTCAATTTCAATTTCAGTTTATTCAATTGAATTAATACGGTTGACACCAATTTCATTAACTAAATCATAATCAAAGAATAATCATGTAAAAATCAGTAATAACATGGTCAAAAACTACCTCGTATGTCAAGAGTTCTTACTTTCGCAGAATTGTAAACCCTAGGGCAGAAAAGACCTATTTTGGAACAAACCATCACTTTTCGAATAGATTGGATAAAAAATCTATTGTCATTGTCATCAGTCAGACTCATTTTACGGTGGACCTTTTATCAACTATATTGCATACATTTTGCAGCTGTAAAGTGATAATATTTCTCTATCTTGTGTTGGACATAGGTCTCTTCCTTAATACGCCATTCTACTCGGACCTGAATATTTCCCTGCCAAGTTCTGCTTGCAATTTTCGCCACATCGTCCAAATATAAATCAATATAGTACAAACTCAGACTATCATCCAGACGGAGCCGTACCTAACACCCGAGTGAACGCAAGTTCAGTAATACTAAATGCTTGAGTAATAAGTTTCCGCGCTCAGTCCGGCATAGTCAATACTACATGATTACTACGTAACGACAGACTGGTTCTAGAGTGGAGACCGCGAATCGGCAAACGTAGAGTAGGACGCCCTGTGACTAGGTGGAGCGACGACATTCGCAAAGCGGTGGGCAGTGACTGGAAACAAAGAGCCGAAGAACGGGCTCAGTGGCGTGTCTTGGGGGAGGCCTACGTCCAGCAGTGGACGGATACTGGCTGATAATGATGACTACGTAAGCAACGCTGCGAAGTCATACTGCACGGAAGCGTCCGACCCTGCTGCCGCTTGGTAGCAAACTGTGCGCGGAAGCATATTACTGAACTTGTATTCACACGGGTGATAGGCACGGCTCCGTCTAGATAGTCTGAAAGTACAAAGTTATAGCCTGGCCAGCTGCCACGCTCAAGTTAGATAAACAGAACTGTCGCCAAACATCTAATGTGTTCCGGCAGCTATCCTTGAGAGCCAGTTCTCATTCTAGAACTAGGGTGCTACCATCTTTGTGACTGCATCATTACTTAGCAACGGGTGAGATAGTGGTCAAACGCTAGCTTAGAAGATATATAAAATAAAAAAGCGGTTATAGTGCTGTAATACAACCTACTTTTCTGTGTACAAAGCATTATCTTAGTTTGAGGTTCCAAGAATGAATGTAAAAGTACAACTTACACAACTGTAGATTCGTTACGAGAAAATATTTCAGAAATAATTAATATCTTTATACAATAAATTTTACAATAAGTTATTTTTATTTGTCCTCTTGTAATATAACATTTTCAATCAGAATAATTTAAGTCAACAAAGATTTACATTCGGCTCGGCAGAATTTATTGAACGACATGGCCGGCCCGAAGCAATCGTTTCCCGAAAGATACCATATCTCGTAGTCGTCAGATCGCGAGAGAATAGTATCTTCTGAGCAAGCGTTCTGCATCGTGGACCACATCATCACA
Organism: Cabera pusaria; assembly: GCA_954871355.1. Taxonomy (NCBI): domain Eukaryota; kingdom Metazoa; phylum Arthropoda; class Insecta; order Lepidoptera; family Geometridae; genus Cabera; species Cabera pusaria. Next base: position 21,589,757 of record OX940906.1, read on the forward strand.
TAACATCAGGTGAGATAGTGGTCATACGTCTAACTAACTTGCGATACGTTTCAAAGCCGTTTGCCGTAGTAAATAGTTTAGATAAGGTACATTAATTTAAAAATATTATGTTTCTTTGAAGTGTTTCACACTTTATACATATATTTTTTGTAAATTGTTAAACACAATCCAAAATTTCATCGTACCGACGGGACTTGAACCCGCAACCTCCGGAATAACATGTTCCGGTGCTTTGCCAATTAAGCCACGGTGCGAAGTACCGTTACGACGAAATTAGTGGATTTAATGCGAAATTATGCATTGGTGGCGCCATATATGACTACATATTACGTAAGTTAATCATTCGGAAGATATCGTAACAGTTTTCAAATCCGACGAGAGATGTTGCACTGCGTAAATCAAATATTATGTTTCTTTGAAGTGTTTCACATTTTATTTTTATTTTTTTGCGAGTTCAAGTCCCATCGGTACGATGAAATTTTGGATTGTGTTTAACAATTTACAATTTAAAAATAGCTTAGAATAAATAATATTACAAGGAAAATAGATTCGCGATGGTGGATTGAATTTACATTTTGTTTTGTTAGAAAATTTTAATGTTTTCTTTCATTGATATGAATATGGACATGCTCTTAAAAAGATATACTATTTTGTCATAGTTTAACAAAACGTAAATAATTATTGTTACTCATCAGCATGATAGTCGATTATGAGGTGACTTACCCCAAAACTTGTAACTTTTTCAACCACATTGACTAACGTTGTTTTTTATTTTATTTTTAGTGTTAAAGATTAGCGTTTAACCACTATCTCGCCTGGTGGTAGCGATGATGTGGTCACAGATGGTGATCACGCTAGGCCTAGAATACTTTAGACTATCAAGGGCCGTGTGCTGCTGGAACACTGTAAGGTTATGGCGGCAGATTTTCTCCTTGATGGTGGTAAGGTCTTTTTTGGAAGCAAGTAAGGCGGAACATGTACTAATATATATGCTTCTACCAACTATGGATAAACACCCGTGCTAGGATCTCAACCGGACTGACCTCTCACTTAGCTCTCGCTCTCAGAAATTTGAGAGAATAAAACTACTTTTCTGCTTTTTAACCGACTTCACAAAAAAGGAGAAGGGTTGAAACCCTTCGGTTGTTTATTTTTTTTTCTTTTTTTATGTTTGTTACTTCAGAACTTGGTCAAATCTTAACCGATTTGAAAAATATTTTTTTTAAGATTATGCCTTCCGTTTGGTCCCATTAAAATTTTATCAAGATTTGATAATTATCTCTGAAGATATGGAGATAAACAATATAAGCAAATTGTATACTTTGGTGACTCTTTGCTTGCTTATGCTATGTTTATAACTTTTTGTCCATCGCGGCATGTGAAGTCGGTTTTTTTCGTTTTGTAAACAATGTAAAATTACAATTTTATGTAGATTCAGTAGTTGATTTTGTGTGAAATACTTGTTAGTTTTGCACCTTATTGTAGATATGTCACCGTTGTAAAAACTTAATAAATACCTATGCTAGCTAATATCAGTCTAGTGGTTTAGCTATGGATAGTTGTTTTTATTCTCCATAGGTTTAGCAGAAAGAATTTAGGTATGTGACTCATAAAATTGACCCGTTACCTATTTTATATGTTTATCTACATTGACTTCAATTTGCTGATAGTATTTTAGAATAAGCGTGCAAGCTTAAGTACCTACACTTTGTTATCGTATTTGTTTTTGCCAGAACTGAGATTATTTAAAAGCTTGTTGACAAATTAGGAGACCAGTAAGTCGCTCATATGTATACAGACATGGCATTTTATATAGTCTTCATTATTTTATTTTATTCTAATCTCAGTTTCTCCAGAGCTCAGTTCAAAGAAAAGTGTAGTGAAGTAGAGTTTACGTGTGATGACGGTAGTTGTTTAAACAGAGAATATGTTTGTGATGGAAGAACGCACTGTCCAGATGGGAGTGATGAAGACTTCGTCATTTGCCGCTTGAAGAGCTGCAGAGAGGATCAGTTCAAGTGCGTTTACGGTGCCTGTGTTGGCAAACGTGCTGTTTGCAATGGAGTAAAGGATTGTGCGGATAACTCTGGTGAATTACTTATGCAGTGCCGAAATCAGAACAGATATCTACCATGTTTTCGCAATGGTTTGATGAATAGTAATATTTCGAAAATATTATCAATTGAGAAAAAATGCAGAATCGATGAAACAAGTTGTAATAACGGGCAAAAGATATTGCTCGGCCAAAAATGCGACGGTCTTGTACACTGCAGAGATGGATCAGATGAAACTCTAGAAACCTGCGCCTCAAGTCTGTGCAGACTAGTAGACGACTTAATTTTTAGGTGCAAATACGGTGGCTGTAACGTAAATATCAAGCAATGTGACGGTATCAAGGATTGCGCTGATGGATCGGATGAGCTTGAAAAATTATGCCCACACAATATTTCCACCTTAAGGGAAGCTAGCACACGTTGTAATTTGCCACCATTCCCCAAAAATTGTGTCTTTGAGTTGAAGAAAAACGCATCAAACCTTATCTACTCCTGCTACCCGGGACATCGCCTCGTCGGTGCTCAATCATCCTCCTGTTACAAAGGATCCTGGACAAAGGAGGTCCCGACATGCGTCGCAGAGTGCCGATTGAACAAGCACCAAATCGTCGAATACTTATGTCTATCAAGTAATTCTCAATTCAATTCATATCTGGTGTAGTGTGGCGAAGCTGTAGCAAACGGTACAGTGGTGCGTCCCAAGTGTCAAGAGCCTCACTACTACCATACCGGGGTGCTCTCCCACATGCAGTGTATTGAAGGTGTGTGGGATCATATCGCTGTTTGCTCTCTACAATGTGAACAAGTGACGTCAGAAATTAGTACAATGGCGGTGGGTGGAAAGCCGGCAAGACGCGGTGGCATTCCGTGGCACGCAGGAATTAGCCAGAAAATACAACAATATCATGTTCAGAAATCTAGCGGCTCTCTTGTCAGCAGAAATGTTGTCATAACAGCAGCACATTGTTTTTTGTCTAACGCTATGGATAGCAAATTAAATGAAACCAATTTTGCTGTAGCGCTCGGTAAGTTATATCGTCGTTGGCACGATGATCGAGACGGTGAAGCTCAGAAATCAGATGTACAGAAGATAAACATTCCCTCACGTTACCAGGGAGCGTACTCTAACTATCAGGATGATATTGAACTGGTGATATTAAAGTCAATGATCGAGTTCAATAATTTCGTGCGTCCGGTGTGCCTGGACTTCGACTTCAATTTCAGTCGACAGCATTTGTACTCTGGTGCTATGGGCAAAGTGGCGGGCTGGGGTCTTACTGACGAGAACAATGCACGTTCCTGGTCCAAAATACTTCAAGTTGTGGAGCTACCTTACGTCAATATTGTTTATTGCATCGCGAGCTTAGATGAATCCTTTCGAAGCTTGATCACCAGCGACAAAATCTGCGCTGGTTTTAATAACGGTATGTTTTCACGAACGGTTAATTTTATTGTGACACCAGAATCATTTACAACAATCAAGAGATTGTGAAATTTGACATTTATTGTTTTGGAATTTAATTGAATATTTTGATGCTAATTGGATACCTAGAAATGTGTGTGTACCTACAGAACCTAAAATAAATGAATGTTAATTTAAAAGATGCAACAAATATTCGTATCGTTTTAAACTGAAAAATGAAGTAATTTCGCGATTGAATAAGGTAACAAAATCTATACCTAAAAAGATAATAGTGCATCAATATGTATTCGTATTTTCAATAGTTTTTCTGAAAAAAAAACTTTTGGAAGATGGTTCGATTATAAAGGGTTTTTATAATTTGTTATCATTGCAAGCACGAAGAGGTCAGTCTGCAAAGGTGACAGTGGCGGTGGACTGGTCTTCAAAGCGTCAGAGAGAAGTACAGAGCGGTACTTTCTGCGAGGAATAGTATCAACAGCACCTGCTATTAACGAACAAGCCTGTAACTCCCAGTCATACGTTGCCTTTACTTTTACGATCAAGTGCTACCCAGTTCGGTAAAAAAAAAAATAGTCGGTGAAAAAATACCCCTGTTTAAGTTAATAAACAAATAATAAAAAAATAAGCTTAATTGACCTTCCTCTGATAACGATGACTGCAGACACTAACATTTTAAATTTCCAAAGATGTTGTGTTTACATATTTTTTGTAAACAATGTTTTAGATAGGATATCCATCGCTTTAAATACAATATTAATAATAATATTGTATTTAAAGCGATGGATATCCTACTACCCATAAGGGTTGATCTATGTATAAGTACTTTGGTAATTTCCCACTATCATGCTTGAGTTCAGTGGAATTCGGTACACTTAAGATTATAAGAACAAATAACAGATTGAAAAAAAAAATAATAATAATTTAATAAATAAACTGGCCAAGTGCGAGTCCGACTCGTACACGTAGGGTGATTCAACAAAATTTGCCAGAAACATCAGTTTTTTTTCTATTGGGTCCTGTTTTAATTTTTTATTTAATTTAGTTTTTATTATTTGATGTTATATCAACCATTGTAATATACACTTTGAGCAAATGTCAAATCTCTATATTGGGCATAATATTAATTACCATCGACGAACTAGTATATTAATTTATTTATTTACGTAAAAAATACAGGATGCACGTAATAGTACGGTTGGATCTACCCTACATTAATCAGGGGAATTAAACATTTGTTTTAAGTGTTACGTTCTACGTTTATATGAAAGCTTAATGGCTCATTACTTTTGTTTTTATTTTCAAACTCATTGCTTTGTGAAACTTTGAGTTATGTTTTTGTTATATTTAGAATAATTATCATTGATATAATATAATTAATGTTATTTGACGTGTGTAAGTGCTGATTTTTAATTTGCCCATATACTGTATGAATGCTTTGATTTTTGACTTTTGACTTTTGGTGCACTGGCTGTTGAAAACCTTTGGTACCAACTGTAAGTACAACAAAAGTAACTACCGTACATCATGCTAGATCTAGTAACTACCTACTGACCATATAATATTTCTAATTAAAATATATAATACACCCACTGATAAAAAAGGTAATGTGGAGAAAAATACATCCATACTGATCCGGCACCTACAGGGAGGCGCGAGGCAAAAAGGTAGGATTGTCGATCCTATTATGGAGCAACAAATAATGGTGCGTCAATAAGGCGCACTTGCGTCTTAGGTCCAGCAGGGCTAGCATGGCAAGGGGACTATTTTGTCTTTCTACCTATCCGTGTTTTGTTTGGTGGAGAAGGCAAATTATAAGTAAAGGTTTTCGACAATTATAAACGCCCGCTGACTTTTAATCAATTCTTTTTTTGAACTTTTTAATAAGAAACAAAATCAAAACTCGGGGTTAAACTTCACCAAGCGTTTAAATTGTTGTGTTGATCCCCTGTCAGTGGCGAAAAACAGGAAAATAATTTTGTCTTTCCCCCGGGGATAAGGCCATGCTAGCCCTACTGGGTGTTTAATCCTACTATCCCGCCGACAAAACCACCGACATGCCGTATGTGTTATCCCAGAGAAACAAGCTATTCAAAATAAGCAATACAATATGTTTTACAAGTAGGAAAACTTCTCTAACATTTACATAATCAATTATACCTCTATCTATTGCGGTTTGGAAGATCGAGCATAAAACGCCTGAAAAAACACGTTTCTTGTATTGGGACCCACCCCCTTTTAATTTTAACTTTCTTCTTTTTTAGGGTTCCGAACCCAAAGGGTACCAACGGAACCCTATTACTGAGACTCCGCTTCCGTCTGTCTGTCTGTCTGTTTGTCTGTCTGTCTGTCTGTCCGAGGTTTTGCTTTCTTAGCAATAATATTAATAATTTACCGTTAATACTAGAAAGCTGTAATTTTGTAAAGGTATGTATATATGTTACGCCAACAAAGTGATGAAATAAAAATTTGAAAAATATTTATATTAGGGTAGCTCCCCTACATGAAAAGTGGTGATGAATTTTTTTTTTCATCGTCTACCCCATCGTGTGGGGTATCGTTGAATAGGTCTTTTAAAATGACTTAAGAGTTGCTAATACCATTTTTCGATTAAATGCTCCATTTACGTGCAAATTTTTGTTCGGGCGTCCACTCCCTCCTCCCCCCCCCTAAAAGCTAAACTGCTGGCTTGAAAATCTGAAAAATTCGTGATAATAGTGCATTTTGTGAACTTTAAAGGACATTAACTTTATTAGTTTAGCAGTAATAGTCGTTGAACTTGGGTGTTGGATAATTTTATACCAAATACAAAATTCTTAGAATAAATCCTTTATAGTGACAAACACGAAGTACCTAGCTGCTTGTTTATAACGGGTAAACACTTGAATTGAATAACGGGCTACTACGGAACCCTACACTGCGCGCGGCCCAACACGCACTTGTCTTTTTAATTTTTTATATCGCCAGTTTCTTTTAAAAAGTATCTTGCGTGTATTTAAAGGTTTTATACCATCCAGGTGTTAAATTGAGTAAGATATAAACTTTAAGAACAAAGTTAGACCTATATATAAGATTTTTTCTTTGTCAGTTCTTTCGCAAATGTATTGAAATATATTTTACTTCCTATCTGATTTTTTATTTCCCGATTCTAAAACATTCTGATATTTACCGTCGAAACTTTGGCAATCTTAGCAACTTAGTAATTAAAAGTCGAGGACGACCCATAAATCTATAACTTTTAAGATATTTTAAATTAAACCGCCCTATCTTAAGACACGCCATAATGGAAATAAAAGAGAAAGAGATATATTGAAAGGAGATAAAGAATTGTAAATTAAAAGTGTTTTCGGTATTTCGAAATTTATTTTTCGATGATAAATAATAAGATGTCGTCGAGGGGAAATTAATTTTGGTATAGAGATTTATTAATATATATTTAAGTCTCTGGTTTTTTAACGGTCGTAATAATTTTACGTAAGAAGCAAAGTGGTCATAACAAATTTCGTTATTTGCTGATACAGACTTCTGATAGTCGCCTGTACCACATCTTTATCAGTTGCTAGCTACGTCCTGCGACTTCACCCGCATTAATAAAACCGGCCTAGTCGAGTTGGACTCGCCCTCGGTGGGCGAGTCCAACTTCCGTACCAACTTCTTAGACTAGGTTAATTTGTATTGTATTATTTGTATTGTAATTGTGTTATTATTTGTATTGTAATTATTTTTAATGTAAGTATGTAATAATGATTAGTTTGTATATACCTAATTAATTAAGCAAAAACAAAATATGGATTTAATATCTGAATTAAATGATTTAATAATAAAGGACAAACTTTACTTTGTAGTTCGATCCATAGAAAATGTATTGCACCAACTTCAAATCATAAGTTTGTATTAGTAAATTAACCATTTTTTTAGTTATTAATCTACATGTTTACGGTTTTCAGATGTATTCCTATATAAGTGCTTCAAGACCTTGCTCCTTGCCAAATTTTATGATTCTATGTCAATGGGAAGTATCCTTATAGGTTTTCAACCCAATTTGTCAATTTTGGTCTAAAGCAAGGTCTTACAGCACAAGTAAAAAAAACATTCCGAAAAACAATCTGAAAATTGAGGTTGGGGTCAATTAAGCTAGACTTCCAAGAATTTTCAGAGTTTTGCCAAACTCTGAAGTGGCTTTACTAAGCCAGAGGAAAGGGGAAAGTGTCGGTTATTACATGGTTATAATGGCACGCGAGGCCGACTATTCTATTCATGTTGTATAGGCATTTTCTGTTGACTTAAAAATGAAACGTCATTTAATTTCATAGTACTTTATATCTTCATTACCACGCGGACAAAGTCGCGGGCAACAGCTAGTAATTTATATAATAACTCTCGTACATAATAGATGATCAGAGTTTGATTTGCGCTTGAATTTCGGTAACGAGTTGGTGTTGACACAGAGCAGATGATAATACTACGGTGTTGAATAAAAACATGGAAAGAATAGTTAAAAATAATTAAAAACGTAATAAAAGTTTGTCTGTTTGGACTATTTTTCTGACGATTCTATCTTAGACTATGTCGTCACTTCCCATTGTATTGTATCTCCATTCTTTTTGTCTCTATCGAAGTAATAGAAGGCGATTTTACCACTCTTCTGAACTTCCTATCACGTTCTGTTCACGTGATACTGGTATGAGATACTCTGTGGCCCTGATGCGTTATCTATTAATAGATGGTAAGTGATAGTGCTTATTGACCAGACTATAAATAGAGGTGAACTGGCGCCGATAGAGTTCGATTGGTGGGTCAAATGCATATCACAGCTGTCGCCTCTAGGTCTACCTATTAATATTATACCTAGACCTATTAAATTTATTCTAGAGAATAAATTTAATACTCGTGAATCTGTAGTAACATATAATAACATTCAAGACATTATATACCAGCTGTTAATGCTGTTATTCACGTAGGTACCTACCTGAGCAGCCGAGACGTGGTCACTGGCAGTGCGACTGGTTCACCAATTCAAAGTCACTCAGCGAGCTATGGAGAGAGCTATGCTCTGAGTCTCTCTGAAGGATCAATTTCGAAATGAAGTCATCCGTCAAAGAACCAAAGTCATCGACGTGCTCAAAAGATTAGCAAGCTGAAGTGGCAGTGGACTGGTCACATCTGTCGTAGGATCGATAACCGTTGGGGTACTTACATCGTACGCGTCGAAAAGGTGCACCTTTTAGGTATATTTGAAAATAAAAAAATATTCTCTAATGTGGCCTAGTCCTACAAAGTCAAGGCTACAATTATATTTTAGTGAGTGATATCGTTAATCATCGATTAAAGTCTTCAAATGCTTAACATGATCTAAATGGGCTAGTAATTAAGACGATCAAATTCGGACATTCTCACAGTAATAAAAGATCAGCACACTATGCTACCATGATAGTGTGACCATGTACTGACTATTGTTTATCTGTGGCATGACTCATGTCAATTGGATATCATTCGATCTGTGGGAATGTCATCAAAGTATGACATAACCCAGTAAATATTATATCTACAATTCTACATACTTGAGCTCAACAAATATAAATAGTATAATTTTTATTAATATCTTGTTAACATTTTAAAGCTGACATGTACAAAGACTTAAAAAGAAAAAGAGAGAATGAGAAGACAAGCCCCATAGAGCTTCTTGGTGTTTCTTCACTGATGGGAGTATTTCCGAAACACCGGTAGATTCAACAGCCATTCAGTTTCCCCTTTTATCCGCAGATTTTCTAGGCTTGCCGTTTTATTTAAACAATATTAAGCATCTGGGGGCAATCAGTTTCATTCGGATCATGATATGTACTGTGATCGGTATGCGTTTCTTTAGGTTATGTCTCACTATTTCATTTTTTTTTCTATAAAATTTGTATGAAGTACTGAAACACACAGTTACATGTATGGTTGGCAACCCTATTTTACTTTAATATTTTTTTAATAGTCTGACGTAAACAATTGGATGACAGCTGAATGGTTTATTACTTTTGTTTTTTTTTTAATTCAAAGCGTTAAATTCTGCTTTTGCTATGTTTACTTGATAATTGGTTATGATTTATGATTTTGACGTGTATATGTGCGTATATTAATACTGCCTACATACTGAATAATTGATTCTTGATTCTTCTTGGTTCTTTAGAGGGTAGATATAATTTTAGATTCCACTTGGTGGTAGAAGCATATTATATCGATTTTTCGCCTGATTTGCTATTAATAAACTGGCCAAGTGCAAGTCGGACTCGCACTAGTAGGGTTCCGTACCACACTACAGTATTTTATAAGATCGAGCAAAAAATACCACTATCATTTTTCGCCAGCAAAAAATAATAATTAATAAACATTTTATTTCTTATAACGCCATCTAACGTCTAACAAAGGTGTTAGGGATCGACATTTCAATATAACGCCATCTATGGGATGTGTACCTAAGCGTTCATAGATGGCGTGAAATGCCGAAAAAAACACGTTTCTTGTATCCTTGTACCCTCTATTTTTTTTAACTTTATTCTGTTTTTAGTATTTGTTGTTATAGCGGCAACAGAAGTACATCATCTGTGAAAATTTCAACTGTCTAACTATAACGGTTCATGAGATACAGCCTGGTGACAGACGGACAGACAGACAGACAGACGGACAGCGGAGTCTTAGTAATAGGGTCCCGTTTGACCCTTTGGGTACGGAACCCTAAAAACACTCACAAATTGAGAACCTCTCCCTTTTTGATAGTAGGTTGAAAATACAGAGCACCATGAACTTTATCAAATCCTAAGACACATAATTCGATAAGTCTGATTCAACAATCAGACTTATCGAATTATTTAAAAGTCTCGACCAACATCTCAAGAGACTTTCGCTAGACGGCTGGATCAAGGGCCAGATACAGAAGGCGGTACTTCTTGACACGGCACGCATCGTCAGGAGGTTCCTCTCTCTGCAGCCCTAACCACCGGTAGTTTGGGCCCTGCCCCGCTACCGGCGGCACCCTAGGTTTAGGTTTTTTATAATGTTTTATGTTTTTATAGTTATTTTTAACCGACTTTAAAAAAAGGAGGAGGTTTCTCAATTCGACCGTATAAATATTATTTTTATTTTTATTTTTTTATGTTTGTTCGCGGATAACTTCGTCGTTTATGAACCGATTTTGATTATTCTTTTTTTGTTCGAAAGGAGATATCCCAAGTGTGGTACCATGGTAATTTTATCGAGGTCTGATGAGTATCTCCAGAGATATTGAGATAAACATCTCAAAATTGGTACTGAAAATGAATAGCGCGGCATTGAAGTCGGTACTTTTTTAGTTTTTAAACGATATTATCTTTATTATTTTTATATTAAATATTGTAAAAAACCTATACCTAAGAAAAAAATATAAATAAAGTGAATAATAAGATAATTAATATTCTAATAAATTAAAATAAACTAGCACTTTTTACCTGAGATAATTTTTAAACTATGGTTCTAACTTATGATAAAGCTGGTTGGTTCGTGTAATTCCATGCTGCGATAAGCAAGTATTCACTGCCCCAGAGTTAAAAAAAAACTTGACCCAGTGAGATAAAAATAATCTCCGTTTTACTTTATATTAATATAAACTATTCAAAAATTAAAATATATCTCAAAAAATATGCCCCGGGTGAGGATCGAACTCACGACCTTAAGATTATGAGACTTACGCGCTGCCTACTGCGCCACCGAGGCTTGTGAGTTCGGAGCAAAAATAAGGTTGGTATGAAGCTCGTAAAACGATTAACATTCATGACGCTGAAGTTTCTACTATCTTTATAATGGGTAAAGCGGTTTTACTTTTTTGTAGGCGTTTTGATTGTAAACTAATATTGTAATTTAAACAAAAAACTAAAAAGTATACATAGGTATTATATTTATGATTAGAATATGCTATGTTGGATCTAAACATTAATCATTAACAAAGCTCAATAGACACCACTGAAGTATTCAGGTGTAAAACAATAATTACAAAATCACCCAGCAAAATTAACAAATATATTTTCCGATCGCAAAAATGTTACAAAGCTGCGTGCAGCGGCACCCAACAGCCGGCCCGCGACCGCAACTATTGGCGGCCGCGTGCAATTGACAGCGCCGCTCAATTTATGGCCCGCACTGTCTACCGTGGTACGGCAGGGATGTTGAAATACTAGAAGTAACCAAAATAGCAGGAATATTTGAGACATTTGTGTTATTGAACATTGAAATACCAAGCATGACGTTGATAAGTATACATTTACGAAGCGCCTGAATTTAAATGTAAGCAATGCTTATATTTTATTGCTGTAAGTTTTAATACGGAGATTATCATATATTTTCTTAATAAGACTATTAAATTTTAATTATAAATTCTCCTTTATTTTATAATAATGTAAAATTCGTTCTAATTACCTACTAAAACTATTCTTGATTTATCATAATATATTATAGAAATTTTAGTATTTACTCAATTGTATTGTTATTAATTATAATTAATGTACATTGCAATGAGCCCTTCATCAATTCTTTAAAAAACATTGACTGTAAAAATAATGTTTGTCAGTGTCTCTTCCAGTATCAAAATTTAACTGTGTGTATTCGGGTAGTATTTAATTAATTCTCGCATTGGAATAGTGCGAAATTTGACTGCAACTGAAGTCAACGGTTATTTTGTTTTGTCGTTTTAATTAACGCCTACATATCGGCGCGGGCCGAGTGTTGACTTACTATGACTATTGCCATTATATTAGTATTATTGTATTTGATGAAATTGTTAGTTATTTTCATTCCTAATATTAGGTAAATTTTGAGTGTCAGATAGATAACGACTTTGTTGAACTTCAGAATACAGAGGTATTTACAAATACTTAAAAAAGTAATGTACAATCGGCGGCCTTATCGCTAAACAGCGATCTCTTCCAGGCAACCGAAAGACGAGTGGAGATTCATGTGTTATTTATTTATTTAGTGTAACGTTTTGGACCTTGTTTTTCATACTTTAGGACAATTCAATAAAATAATTCAATAAGGTTTAGGCTCCAAAAAAACATCAATAAGTTAAAAGTAGCGGTTATCAAATAATTTATAAATTAATGAATCAGCCGCGAGCCACCCCCGGGCCTACTGTCCATAAATTGAATAAAAACCCCAAGAAAGTCCCGTAAAAGAAAAGATCTGAATAAATCATCTCCTCAGATAAGCCGAAAATAATTAGCAGTATCCGACAGTGTTGCTTTTTTTCTAATTAAAAATAAATATCAGATGAACTTGGGCGATCAAGTGAGCTTCGATAAGGCAGGTAGCAGTAAGGGTGCTATAGATTTTGGGCAATGAGATGTTCTAAGTTTTTGATGAAAGCTCTTTGGAATGCATCGTACTACCAGGCGCACAGACATGCGCCTACGATGCATGATAGATATGTGGCGTAATCGGGAGAACAGTTGGCTTTGATGCCAGAGGTACCGAGTTCAAACCGCCGTGCACCAATGGATTTTTCTATCGAAATATAAATAATAGAAAAACATCGTTAACAAACCCCAAGCCCCTGCATGGTAGGACAATATTTAGTCTGTCACCTGACTAAATACTACCCTCAAATTGGAAAATCTATCGTGCAACATCTAATGTGTTCCGGCAGCTGTCTTTGAGAGCTAGTTCCCATTGTAAGCCCACGCCACGTGCTAAAAAACTTAAAATTCCGGTAAACCAGAGTTTTGCGCATCGTTAATCATCAGGAGTCTTAAAATACTAATACACACAAAACACTTGAGAACGCAATAGTGGAATCCATACTGACATCAGTGTCACCTCTAATTTGATTTAAAGGGGACTCAAGAAAGATAGCACCTTAGGCGAAACTCGATTAGATATTGATTAATAATTTAAGGCGAATTTATGGGGAAAGTTATATAAGGCCTAGACAAAATTCACATTGTTTATTTCTAAGAAATTATTGTATATATATATTTTATTTTTTTTTTCTTTTTTTTTTTTTTTTTTATACGTTATAGGCTAGCGTTTGACCACTGTTGTCTCACCTGTTGGTAAGTGATGATGCGGTCGAAGATGGTAAGCACGCTAGGCCTAGAATGGGAACTGGCTCTCAAGGATAGCTGCCGGAACACATTAGATGTTTGGTGACAGATTTTCTAACTTGAGGGTGGTAGCTGGCCAGGCGGACACTAGATAGTGTCCTACCACCATGCGGGGGTTTTGTTGGTTTCTTAACGATGTTTTTCCTTCACCGGAGGGCCACTGTGAGAAGCGCACATAATTTTTTCGATAGAAAAATCCATTCGTGCGCGGCGGTTTGAACTCGGTACCACGGCATCAAAGCCGAACGTTCTCCCGATTACGCCACCGGGCCCTCAATATTTATTTACATTTAGAATATTACAATTTAATCATCATCATCATCAGCCGGTGTCAGTCCACTGCTGGACGTAAGCTCTCCCAAGATGCGCCACCGAGCCCGGTCTTCGGGTCTTCTTTTCCAGTCACTGCTCACCGCAGTGGGCAGTGACAATTTAATATAGATAAACAGGGTGTCGGGTTTCATATGGTCCAAACGAAAACCATGGATGGAGGACTCCAAGGGCTACCCAGAAAAACCCCCATGTATGTTCCGCAAAAATCTATAGTTTTCGAGAAAATGGCGTTTTACATGTTTTCGAGTTAGTCCCCGAAATGTTGCAATTTATTTAATTTTTCTCCCAAACTATAAAGGCCAGAGCCCTAGTTTTTTGTGGGACTATGAACAATAAATAGGTCTTTCAAGAAAAACTGCAGTTATTTATTTAGGCTTATTATTTTATGAGAAAAAAAATAAAACATCCTTTCTTAATTTCGTTAATTATGTTTTTAGACCTGAACATCTTGTCATAGCCGTATGAAATTTGGCGAGCAGCAGGTCCATAAAACAAACAAGTTTTTAAAATCGGTTATAACTTTTTTTATTCAGTGTTTTTTTGGAAAAAAACCTGCCCGAAGTAAAAGTTCAAATATCGTCTAAATAAAAAAATGTGATGTTTTATTTTTTTTCTCGGAAAATAATAAGCCTAAATAAAAAAATGTAGTTTTCCCTGAAAGACCTATTTATTGTCCATATTCCCACAAAAAAAACTAGGGCTCTGGCCTTTGTAGTTTGGGAGAAAATTTAAATAAATTGCAACATTTCGGGGACTAACTCGAAAACATGTAAAACGCAATTTTCTCGAAAACTATAGATTTTCGCGGAACATATATAGGGGTTCTTTGGGTAGCCCTTCCATCGATGGTTTTCGTTTGGACCATATGAAACCCGACACCCTGTATAAAACCAATAGGCTCCCTATAACTTCGCATCTCACTCACAAACCTTGAATAAGGCTCGTAACCAAAGCTGTTTTTTTAACCGACATCCTGAAAAACAAGTTACCTTACATAATTATGTTAAAGTGCACAAATTTTCCGATAACTTAGAACAACGTGAATTATTTTCTTTTTCAACTGACTTCCAAAAAGGAGGATGTTCTCAATTCGTCAGTATGTTATTTTTGTATGTATGTTACGCGATTACTCTGTCAATTGTGAACCGATTCGAATGATTATTTTTTTAATCGGTAGGGAACATTTTCAAAGTAGTCCCATTGTAATTTCATCGAGATTTGATAAGTATCTCGATATAGAAGTCGGTTGTTTTAGATTTATTAGTTTTTTTTTTTTAATTAATCTTCATTATTACGAGTAAGGTATACCGTAAGGTATCCTGTGAGTAATTTTATCATTTTTAACCAACTTCAAAAAAGGAGGAGGTTTCTCAATTCGACTGTTTTTTTTTTTTTTTTTTTTAATGTTTTTTCGTGGATAACTTCGTCGTTTATGAACCGATTTTGATTATTCTTTTTTTGTTCAAAAGGAAAGATCCCAAGTGTGGTACCATGGTAATTTTATCGAGGTCTGATAAGTATCTCTAGAGATATTGAGATAAACATCTCGAAAATTGGTACTGAAAATGAATAGCGCGGCATTGAAGTCGGTTCTTTTTTAGTTTTTAAACGATATTATTATCTGATGAGACTCTTCAGATATGGAGATAAACATCTCAAACTTGCCACTACAACTGACTCCCTCAGCATATAAAGTCGGTTTTATAATCCTTATTATTTTAATCGATACCTTCTCATTCAAAAATCTGTAACAGACGAGCATAACACTGAATTAACTTATGATAATCGATAGATAGATAGATAGATAGAAACTCTTTATTGAACACCAAACAAATAAAACTTAAAAAATAAACATTTAACAAAAGGTGTAACAACAGGCGGTCTTATCGCTTAAAGCGATCTTCCAGACAACCTTAGGGTGGAGAAAGAAAAACTTAACATACATGGCGGTATATAGGTGTTAAAAATGAACAAAAATAATAAATAAATAAATCAGAATAGGTAATAAGTACATTATAACAAAAGTACGTACATATTTTATACATTACAATACACATACATAACAATACCGTACACACAATAAAAGTACATACTATACATATACATATTATACATATATAAATATAATAAAATATATAAGAGAACTTAGATAGAAAACAGTAGCAGTTTAGGAGAGATAGTGGGCCTTGACGCGGTCTTTAAAAGTAGCAAGTGTTTGTGAGCGTTTTACTTCCAATGGAAGCGCATTCCAGAGTCTGACAGCTTGTACTGCAAATGATTTGTCATAGAATGAGCTATGATGGCTGGGCATAAAAAGTGTATGATTCTCTGATGACCGTAAACACAGGGTATTGGAGTCGCGAAGGAATTGGAACATGAGCTACGATTAAGTCTGCCTACAACCTAACAATAGACTTTTATTATAACACTAGCTGCGCCCGCGTTTTCACTCGCATAGACATCGTTCCCGTGGGAATATCAGGATAAAAAGTACCCTATGTGTTATTCTAAGGTTACCAAATAAATACTTACCAAATTTCAGCTAAATTTTTAATAAAATAAAATTGAATAAAGTGACTGTTATTTTAAATTTTATACGTATAATAGAGTCCGTGTAACTTGACGAATAAATCAATAATTAATTTATGGATAGTATTTTTTTACCAAGATACTAAACGCAATAAAAATCAACTGATATAGATCCATAAGTATTTTATAACGATGACATTACCTCCATCTCGAATAAAGTCAGGCGCTACAGCTAGTGAAGCGGATCCGATATGAATCTTTAATTTTCCAAATTTATTAAAACGCTAAGCGTACTCGGCGTTCAAACAGCAATATTTTTAACGTCGGAGGTTTGGTGAGTGAGGGGACGTGAAGTATCGATATTTTTTATTGATATCGATGCAACATTAGATAAACTGTCCATAAATAACTTTTTTTGAGTTGAATAAAATTAATGTTTTAGGCGCGATAAGTCCCGTATTTTCATATTTATAACTGTGTTCAAATCGCGAAAGTTTAAAGTTTACAACTTTTTTGGATCTGATAGGCTAGCGTTTGACCACAATCTTGCCCGGGGTTAGCGATGATGTCTTTGAGGATGGTAAACACATAATGCTCCAAAAATATAATGCACTTAAAATGTTATAGATATTTTGTCGCAATTATATTAAGCGTATTAAATGAAAAAAAAATCAAATGTTAAGTTTTAAAGATGCTGAGAAACTGATACTCCTAGTTAAATGAAATATTTAAACATTAATTTACTATATGTTGTACAATTGACACTGTAAATTTCATCAATATTAAATAAATGGAATGTGAACCAAATCCTATTCATTTCTAAGTATTCATTTGTTGAGAAATAAAAAGTTTTTTTAGTAAGTATAAATAATTATAGTTCTTTATTGCAGGCAAAAAAACACATAAAATACAATTCAATTTAATAAAAATAAAAATTTAAAATAGTAATAATTAATGTGTTAGTGGGAACATTAAGATTTGCCAGGATGTTGTATAGTGCGGTTCGGTCAACACTGTCATAGGCTTTCGAAAAATCTACAATATAAATATATTTTAAATAATATAATTTTTTAATGTTCCCACTAAGCTAGTAAGAATGATTGTTGCCACCACAAAGGAAAGCAAGCTTCGCGTTAGAGTCGGTACTGAGCTGTCCAGTGAATTTAACGTAAATACTGGCCTGAAGCAAGGAGATGCGCTCTCGCCAATGCTTTTTAACATAGCACTCGAATCTGTTGTGAGAAAAGTATTAAACTTAGATGGAGGTGTGCCACTGAATGGATTACACAAAGTTATTGGCTATGCGGATGACTTGGCTCTCATAGGGCGGAACAAACGTGAAGTTGCAAGGGCTGCTAAGGTGTTCGAAAATGAAGGTAGAAAAGTTGGTCTCCAAATAAACTGTAACTCCAAAAAAACGGAATATTTACACATGAAAAGATATCGAAATACACGAGAGACACGTGAGAAAACCTGGAGGTTGATGATGTCTTCTATAAAGGTGTAGCCAAATTTAAATATCTGGGTTGCACAATCACAGATGCTAACACAAGGGAGGAGGAGATAGAAATCAGGGTCCAAAGCACCCTTCGTTGTTGCGCGGCTCTACACAAGGTGTTAGTGTCAAAGCTGCTGAGCAGAAAAACCAAAATTCGGATTTATAAAACGGTCATTAGACCAATCCTGATGTATGGATGCGAAGCTTGGACACTAACACAAAAAGAAGAGAACAAACTCCTAGTCACCGAAAGGAAGATCTTACGCAAAATACTGGGACCAGTAAACGAGGAGATGGCAGCTGGAAAATCCTCAAAAATATAGAGATCGAAAAACTAATAGCAGAGCCCAACATTATTGGAGAAATAAAAGCTCATAGACTCCGATGGCTCGGTCATGTAGAGCTAATGGGAGAGGATCGTGCAGCAAGAAGGGCATACGTGGGACGACCAACTGGTTGGCGGCCAGTGGGAAGACCTAGATATAAATGGGAGGACAAAGTCCAGAAAGATCTGCGAGAACTGAAGGTGAAAAACTGGAGGGAGCTGTCACAGGATAGAGACAGATGGCGCTTACTTTTGTCGGAGGCCAAGGCCCACTTCGGGTCGCTGAGCCATAGGAGAGTAAGTAAATAATAATTAATGTGTTACTATCAAATTTAATCCAGCTGTCACATATTTCTTATGATATTTCAACAGTCCTAATTGTATTTTGATAGTTCCACAAGGTTGTGTATTCCGATGATCTCATCATAAACCAAACAGTACCATAGATCAATTGATTGGGTGAGCCAATGGAGCGATGACACTACAAGATCGCAATGTAGCAATATGCACAAATTGATGCAATACAGTTCAATCAATTCCAAGCCGATCTCCGTTCGACGGCGTGATTCGGTGACATCATCGTGAAGTGATAGTAGTATGGGCTTCTGAAATATTGCTTGAAATCACCATGGACATTCTAGCAAAGTCTGGAATTTCACTATGGACAGTATAGCAATGTCTTAGCTTTAATAATTAAGATATATATTTTTTTAATATATTTAATATAATATTTAAGATAGATTAATAATAACTTTGTATAATCCATTCAGTGGCACATCTCTAATCTAAGGTTAATACTTTTCTTACAACAGATAATATTTAAGGATATTAAATATTTAATAATTAAGATTACATGCGACTTACATGCCACGCGAGTCAATTTCAGTAGAAACTTTGAGACGTTTATCATTATATCTCTGGAGATACTTATCAAATCTCAATGAAATTACAATGGGATAATTTCGAAAACGTACCCTACCGTTTAAAAAAAAATCATTCGAATCGGTTTACAATTGACGGAGTTATCACGTAAAATACATACAAAATAATATAATAATAATTTTTAAAAAAACTTACAGATGAATTGAGAACCTCCTTCTTTTCGGAAGTCGGTTGAAAATTGTTTGATGCTTCTAGGGAAATGAACGCATAATAATGCATTATGTTTGATGCCAGCCAATTTGGTTTGGAAGAGAGGTTGGTCGTTGCACTATGTGGATCAGACTAAAATAAGTTGTCGAGCAGTAGTTGTCCTTCTCAGTACGTATACGGTCAAATTCTGCGGCAAGGACAGGTCCTCTGTGAACTCGGAATTATTGTGCGGCGTTACTTCGCTCGGTACTATATTCATCGCGAAATAAATAGAAAGAAACAGGAAGGGGCTATCACAGCGCTCACAAACGCTAAGGTAGTAAGTACTTCTCACTGCCATATTCCGTTTCCAGACAAACATGTTTCCAGCTAAGAGAGCTCAATTTCTGGTATTTTAGATCAAATAGTTGTTACGAGCTGGTCTGTCGTCACAAAAATAGATTAAGCCGTAATTGAACTGAGTTGAAAGTGTATAATATTTTATCGGATTCGGCAGAGAATTCGGACTGATGCCAGATTATTTTCTTTAGTTCTTGATTGCAAGACACCTATATGAAACGACCTTACAGTGTGAATATACTGTTAATGATTTTATCAACTACTAATGGCAATCTTATTTTTGTTTTGTTTTATTATGGCTCCACACGATTAGTGTATTAAGCCAGTGTCAAGTATTAAAATTATTCAAGTTTTTATGAATTTAAGTCATAGAGATGGGTCAAAGTCACATTTCAGGTCAGTTCAAGTAAAAGTCTAGAAAAGTCTTAGTCATACCTTCAGTAAAGATGTGGAGTTTACTGAAGATTTTCAGTGGAATTTTGGTGAGAACGCAAATAGCATGTTTTTCAACATTGTGCTGTTTGCCTACACTCTCACACATTAATGGTTAATGGTTAATAATCCACATTTATTACATATTAACTCGCGGAAGAACAAAAGTTTTAGGAAAAAATACAATGAGAGCACACACACTTTTCCACGTTCCCGACATAACCCCCAATGGCAATCTTTCAAAAGTGATAAGAAAAACAAACGCAGCCCATTTTTTTTTAAATCAACCTCAAAAATGCGCTGCTTGTCAATAATGTTTGACAGGATATTATTTGTCTCTTTCTAACTCTTTCTAATACTCCATACTGTTATTTCTAATGTGACATCATCGTCAAATTGGTTGAACTTACCCCATATTTATATTATTCGATTAGTTGAATGATGAACAATTTATTGGTTCATTCATCGATTTTTTTAGTACAATTGTTGTCATTGATGAATATTGAATGAGTGTTGAACGTTTTGATACTCATTGTTGACGATTTATTTGATTTGTAAGTTGACATTTGACACTGAAATACCAATACGATTAAAGGTGACCAATAAATGTTTGCGGGTTTAAATGAGACATATGTAATATAACGTACAAAAGCAATTACAAATACAACTAATATTGATAATAACACATTGGAATATTTACCATGTAAATAAACTAATAATTAATGTATAAACATTAACAAACACAACACAACAAACGAAAAAACCGTTTTTCACATGCCGCGATAGTCAAAGTAGCGAGTAGTTATAATCATGTCAACAAAGAAAGTATACAAATTTGCTTATACTGTTTATATCCATATCTCCGGAGATAATTGTCAGAGCTTGATTTTGAATGGGACCAAACGGGAGGTGTAATTTCTCTAACGAAAAAATAAAGAATTTTTTAAACCGATTAAAATTTGACGGAGTTCTGAGGTAACAAACAAAAAAAAATACAGTCGAATTGAGAACCTACTCCTCATTTGTGAAGTCGGTTAAAAAACACGATAAACGATGTTCCAGCAGCAACAACCACAATCACAGTATTCTTGGCTTAGTGTGTTTTCCATCTTCGACCACATCATCGCTTACCACCAAGCAAAATAGTAGTCAAAACACTACTATATTATTAGTAAATAGTACTATGATAAGACGAGCAATTAAAGTTTACGATAACTTTAGTTCCTTACTAAACGGGATGAAAACATCGATATATACCCCCGCTTCCCATCCCTACAGTTAGTACGCGATAGGAAATTAAAATTTTCCTCTTCATTTAAAAGAAGCGAGGCCTGAGGCTACCTCCTTAATGCGGTCCTGCGTCTATTTGAACGTACGGATCTCTCTATCCATTTCTATAACCATTGATGTATAGCCATTTACATGCATTTTATATTTCACTGATACAATTGGTATTTGAATAAGGTAATTTTGTTGAGAAAACTCTAAACTGGAAACTAACTTTATTATACCACATATTAAACTCTATAATTGTAATGTAACTCTATAATTGGTTAATTGAGAACTGCTTTTATGATTTATCTGAATATTTTGATAATAATTATCAACCATGTACTGGACATAAATATGAATTACATTGACTATGTGACTATGTATGTATTTTTTTTTCTTATTGTGTGTGTTAATAAATTAGTAGGTACATTATTATTATAATTCAATTTTATGTATAATATTGTAAAACATTAGATAATATCGTTTAAAAACTAAAAAACAACCGACTTCAATGCCACGCTATTCATTTTCAGTACCAATTTTGAGATGTTTATCTCAATATCTCTGGAGATACTTATCATACCTCGATAAAATTACCATGGTACCACACTTGGGATATCTCCTTTCGAACAAAAAAAGAATAATCGAAATCGGTTCATAAACGACGAAGTTATCCGCGAACAAACATAAAAAAAAAAAAAAAAAAAAAAAAATACGGTCGAATTGAGAAACCTCCTCCTTTTTTTGAAGTCGGTTAAAAAGGTCATATCACAAGAAAGACGTCAATGTAATCTTATTTATGCTTGTGTTTAAATTTTGCATGCCAAGGTTTGGCGAAATATGCTGAACGATCTAAAAATAATGTCATCATTATGGACCATATTTCATGCAAATAAATTATTAAACTATTTCATTTCATTTCATACTGACTATTATTATACACAATCCAAAATTTCATCGTACCGACGGACTTGAACCCGCACCCTCCGGATAACATGTCCAGGTGCTCTGACCAATTAAGCCACAGTCCGATACTATCAATATGACGAAATTTTTGGATTGCATTTTTAACCCAGTTATGCATTGGTGGCGCCATCTATGAAACTTATTCGAAGTTAATCAAATAATATTTTTTAAAAAATGAAGTGTGTAACACTTCTAGAAACATAATATACTGACGATTGTTTGTGGAAAATTGAGTATTTTATATTTTACTAGCTGACCCGGCGAACTTTGCACCGCGAATATAAATACACTGTCCAAGTGCGAGTCGGACCCGTACACAACAGGTTTCCGATTGAACGAAATTTGCCGAAAAAATACGTTTCTTGTATGGGGTATGTACCCCCTTTAATTTTTAATTTAATTTAATATTTATTATTTTATCTTGTAGCCATTGCAATACACACCTTGAGTAAATTTTAAGTCTTTATCTATTAAGGTTTGTAAGATCGAGCATAAAAAGCCTCAAAAACACGATTCGTGTATGGGGACCCCTTTAATTATTTAATTTAATTTTGTTTTATCGGTTTTTATACACAAATAGCGAATTCGAGTAATGTGAAGTGAAGTGACAAACATTTCAAAACCAAATTCAGCTAAATCGGCGCAGTCGTTCTTGAGTTTTTGCGAGACTAACGAACAGCAATTGATTTTTATATAAGATTGATAAGTGTACATTGGACTTTGGATAAATGTAAGTAGATTGTTATATACAATACAAAATATCAACGGGAACTGAACCTACGCCTCTTGGGGTAAAGGCCCAGGCGATTCAGGTACCTGAATTGGTCCAACGCCTGGGCCTGTACCTGTACGATACGACCCTACAGAACTAATGCCATCATTGGTGGCGTCATAAAGTGTAGAGAAAACTTCAAGAAACATAATAAATGTATATACATTACTAGCTGACCGGCAAACGTTGTTTTGCTAAAACCCAAATATCTTACGGAACCCTAATTTTTTCCAAAATAAAATTTAGCCTATGTTACTCGTGAATAATGTGGCTTTCGAATGGTGAAAGAATTTTTAAAAACGGTCAGTAGTTTTTGAGCCTATTCATTACAACCAAACAAACAAAGTTTTCCTCTTTATAACATTAGTGTAGATATACACATACGTACGAGTATATAGGTATAGAACCACTCTGGCAATAATATCTAAAATGTTAGCACTGATTAGCTTTAGCCCTAACACGAACCTACGAACGCCATTGTATTAGCTAATTTGGATTTTTTTTTCGTTTGACAAAGTTAATTTTTTATGTTTCGTAATGTATATCCATCGAAATCTGATGACTATTTCCCAAAAAGTAACATAAATGTATCATAAACACTTCAAACGAAAATTGAAGTCAGTATGTTTAGTTTTGTAAGCGATTTTAAATTAAAATAATATTCTTCTTATCACTAAACTATTAATAATAATATCGTCTAAAAACTAAAAAAGAATTGACTTCAATGTTCATTTTCAGTACCAATTTTGAGATGTTTATCTCAATATCTCTGGAGATACTTATCAGACCTCGATAAAATTACCATGGTACCACACTTGGAATATCTCCTTTCGAACAAAAAAAGAATAATCAAAATCGGTGCATAAATGACGAAGTTATCCCCGAACAAACATAAAAAAAAAAAAAAAAAAAAAATATATATATATACGGTCGAATTGAGAAACCTTATTTTGATGTCGGTTAAAAATCAGAACTAAGAACCAAAAGGCTAGAGACGTTACCTTGTTCTATAGCTAGACGTTTGCCGTGGTAAGCGCCAGCTCTTTTGTTATTTACTCTTCTTAATAGACTTCACAAAAAAGGAGGAGGTTCTCAATTCGTCGTAATCCTTTTTTTTGGTTATTTTAGTTTATAAACGATTAACAACCACACGAAAATGAAATGAGTAATTAGAAACTTTTCCAGCAAGAATGAAATCCCCGATAAAATTATTTACCTCTTATTGTTTTAATTTCATCGTTTAACCGTTTACAACGGCAAAGATGCCGTGAGTGGCATCGATTCTAAAAAAAACATACTTTTTTATTTTAAACAAACAAAAACCAATCTACAAGAACAACAAACTCGTTCTCAACAGATTTTCCAGCATAACAAGTTCAGCACAGTTCAGAAGTTATTATAAAGTCGTGTGTGCAAGTCTTTGACGCTGTATTGAAAATACGAATGCTGGGAAGAAATTAATTGAGCTAGAACCCAGACGTTTTCAAAGAAATGCTTCTACTACAAACTATTTTCGACTTTGAACTGAAGAGAAGAAAGTGCAAAGTTAAATGCAGTTTGAACTCAAGCCAGTAGACCTTTGAAAAATTTGGTGGGTACGCTTCAATTACTAAGTCTTTAGGTTTTTTTCTCCCTTTTGTGGTTGTACCTTGGGAGTTGCAGGAATTTGGTATTCGAATGACTGGTTGTGCTGAAATTATTCTGGTAGATTTATTCGCTATTGTAGTACCTACACTACAGGTACCTTTACGATAGTTTTTTTGGGTAATGTTCGGTAAAAGGACAAGCTAGATGCACTCATAATATTTATAGCTGTTTTGATAATGGAAAACCAAATCATGATTGATGGAAAAATCAATCATGATTATAATTAGCCAGCTAGCCTCAAAAAAGCTTGGCATTTTGGCTAAGGTGAGACGGTACTTCACACCGGGACAGTTGCTTAATCTTTACCAAGCACAAGTCCGGTCGTGTATGGAGTACTGTTCTCACCTTTGGGATGGTTCTGCTAAATACCAGCTGGAGACACTGGAAGCTATTGAGAGGAGAGCCAAAAAACTCATCAGCGATGACCTCTTAGTAAGCAAGAGACTCCAGAGTCTCGCGCATCGCCGCAAAGTCGCTTGTTTATCGGTTTTCTATCGGATACATTTCGGAGAGTGTGCAATGGAACTGCATGATTTGATTCCACCATCCCCATTTTATAATCGGACATCCAGAGACACTAAAAGGCGCCACCGATTTATGGTGGATATACCATCTACCCGAACGAAGCGATTTGCTTCTTCGTTCATCATACGAACCGCTAAGGAATGGAATACCCTGCCTGAGTCCGTGTTTCCGATTAAGTACAATATGGGGGTCTTCAAATCGCGAGTGAATAGGTATCTTCTGGGTAAGCACGCTACATCATCGATCGCATCATCACTTAACATCAGGTGAGATAGTGATCAAGTGCTACCCAGTTCGGTATAAAAAAAAAAAAAAAAATTATCATTATAATCAAAATATATAGTTAATTATAATGATACATATACGTTAGATATGTTTTTTTAAAAATACCAATTTAACTGCAAATTAAAGCTTAAATATTGTTTTATTAGATTCTACACATATTTTTTTGAACAATATCACTTACCATAAATAAGTTTTATACATTAGAATACCTAATATTATGAAATATTAAATAAGTTTATTAGTAGAAAAACACTCTGGGAAATAGTCTTCAGTCCGCGATCGGTTTGTCGACGCGTCTCTTCCGCGATAAAAATTAAAATCTAATTTTTCGTGTAAAATGTTTGTTGAAGTGTTAAAGTGACTAAAATAAAATTTGCATTGGGGTGTGTACTGTGTAGCTTCTGAGACATTTTTGCAGTATGAAATACAGGTAAAAAAGATTTGTCTTCCTGCTTTCTATTTTAATTGCGAAATTTAATACACTAAATAATAATTTTAAGTAATTTAATTGCAAAGCAAGTGCATCTGGTTCCAACATCGCGGAAAATATCATTTGCGCGATGCAGGATCTCATACATACATAAAGCAATTTTTACAAGGAGAACTATGGAATCTTCTCCAGCGCCATCTAGATTATTTTATGTCAAATTGGTGAGATTTTGATATATGAATGTTTGTTACTCTTACAAACGGCTTAACGGGTTGGATGAAATTTGATAAAAAATATTTTAAAAACTATAAGAACCGACTTCAAACGTCGCGCTAGTCAATGTAGCCAGCAGTAAATAGCATGTCATCGAGGTATATAAATGCATCGTAATACAAATGTTGATAGGTATATTAAAAAGCGCTCGACCGATTTCGTTAAAATTTAAATATTACCGCCTAGGAAAGGTACCCTTTGAAACAAAAAAAGATTTAAATACTGGCGTAGCTAAATACTACACGCCGTTGACGGGCAGCAGCGTCACCGGTGCGAGAAACTACGTCTTGCGATCGCCAACCCGCCTGCCCAGCGTGGCGATTAAGGCATATCCCTGCCAATGAGCCAAAGATCGGGCTCAGTGGCGTATCTTGGGAGAGGCCTACGTCCAGCAGTGGACTGACACAGGCTTATTATGATGTGTCGATATTTGTTGTTTCCCAATTCTATTCTAACTAAGAGTACCACATCATCGCTTAGCACTAGGCGAGATTGTGGTCAAACGCTAGCCTATATATACTCCATAAGAAAAAATATCTGGCTTAGACGCAAAAGATATGAGTTTAGAACTAGTCACGGAAATCTTCAAATACCTATACTTCGAAGCAAGCTTAGTATGTTGTTTCCAAACTTTGCCTTGAATGCTTATTTACATAACTGTGCTGGCAACTAACGAGGCGTTGACGGACCCCATCACATTCCGATCGGGGGAGCTTCAGCAATCGATGCTGGTGTTTAATTAAATACAAATCAAATTATCTTGGGCGTCTTCGTTTGACAGAGAACTTTCGAGAGATGTTATAACCTCTACTGACAGTTGTCGTGATACATAATTTATTTGTGCTTAAATAATGTTGTAAAACTGGTAACCGTTGGGGTAGTGGTGTTCTAGAGTGGAAACCATGGCTCGGTAAACGTAGTTTAGGGCGCCCTCCAGCTAGGCGGAGCGATGATATACGCAAATTGGCTGGCAGCGGTTGGAAACAAAGAGCTGAAGATCGAGCTTAGTGGCGTGTCATAGGTGAGGCTAATATCCAGCAGTGGACAGAGATAGGCTGATGATGATGATGACGCTTAAATAAATTATTTTTACTTGCGTCATCTAAAGATATTATAGCTCAGGTGTTTATATAGCTGAAATAAAGTTCATAGTAGTACAACTTTTGTTCTGTAGCAACTTTGAAGAATATATCTTCATATCTTAGGAGATACTCATCAGACCTCAATAAATAGTTAAATGGGACCAAACGGAAAGTATACCCTCTTAAACAAATAAAAAAATATCTTTTCAATTTTTTTTTTAATTTTTTTTTATCATTTATTTATTATTTATTAAATAGGCTTATTAATGACGGAGTTCTGAAGTAACAAATATTAGAAAATATTAGCGAATTGAGAACCGCCGTTTTTTAAAGTCCGAATAGTATCTAACGTTTTAAGGGAAAGCACCCTGTAAAATAACTGGGTATGTGAGATTTGGGTAATTTCTGGATGTCGGGTATCGGGTACAGTTTAGTGACGCAAAAATCCTACAGCGGAGGTGTTTCGGCAACAGTTATACATTTTACTGTATCCATTAAACAAAGCCACTATCAGTCACCATTTTGGCTCTATTTTTAAATCCAAAACCACCAACCAATCATGCCATGCAACTTGAGCAACCCACGTAAGAATAAAAATACAAAAATATCTGAAATATCTATATCATTATTAAAATACATGACTATTAATTAATTAGCTTCTACGCCATTTATCTCTCAAAATTTTTAATTATTGTAAAAAAAAACTGTACAAAATCTTGGTTGTAACCGTTCTGTACAGTTCATACGACGTTATTCAGCAATCGACTTCAATCAGCGTGTCATTGGTGACACCTTCCGACTCCTCAGCTGTCTTGCATGTTCGACTTGCTTCAGTTAACGCAATTTGGAAGCGACTGTATCTAAACATAGATTCTATATAGATCCTAGGGTGTAGTATAATATTAACAATGCGTTATAATATTTAGATATTATAATAAATAAACTGGCCAAGTTTCAATTCGGACTCGCAGTCGCATGGTTCCGTGCCACACTACAGTACTTTATAAGATCGACCAAAAAATACCACTTAAATTTTTCGCCTACAAAAAATTAGCTTTTTTTATAGTGTTTGTATGAATGACAAAGTTATATTTGCGGTTTTGAAAATGTGCTATTTCTCAAAAACTGCTGACTAAATCTCGTTCAAACCAATTTTCGTTGAAAGTTCTGAGGATCTACAGCATAAATTCATATTTTAGATTTTTCAGTCTCTTATTTTAAGACACCGCGCAGGTCAGAATAGGTTTGATGAAATTATTTTTAGGGTTCCGTACCTCAAAAGGTAAAAAAAGGAACCCTTATTTAGTTTCAGTTCCATTTATGGGACCTCCCTTAATATTTTATTTTTGTATAAAAATCGTAACGTGGTTCACAGAATACATCTACATACTTAATAAGTTTCAACTGGGGCCTTATTCATTATGACCATTTTAAAGTTTTACCGTGCCTTGTTACGTTATCTCCGCGTTATGGTATTCTCTATGCTAATTAAAACACGGTAGGGTAAATTTGTGAGCACGTTTTGAGCTGTCAAAATATCGTGACATATGAGGACATGTAACGCGCGCGTTTTGTATAATTTACCTATCGTGTGGCATACAGAATACAATTTTTCAATAACGTACCGTGGCGCGTTAAGGAACGCGTTATCTCATTGGTCATACTGAATAAGGCCCCTGTGTAGTCTTAATCGTTTCGGAATAAAGTGGCTGTGTCATACGGACGGACAGACAGACAGACATGATGATTCTATTATTGTTTGTGCATTGCAATTTGTTGTGCGGGTGCCGTTTTCTGCCATTCAGCTATAGAACCCTAAAAATGTACTCGGCTATTTTTGGATTTGTATTTTTTAGCCGACTTCCAAAAACCCATGGCTGCCATTGCTAGAGTTGTGTCAATCAAGGGACAGGCGTATTATACCGAGTATTGATACTAAATACGAGTCTAACTGAATATCTGTTTTCAACCGACTTCCATAAGTAGGAGGTTCTCAATTAGTTTGTACGTTGTTTTTAGGGTTCCGTACCTCAAAAGGTAAAAAAGGAAACCTTATAAGATTATTTTCTTGTCCGTCTATCTGTCGGTCTGTCCGTCTGTCTGCCCGTCTGTCTGTCCGTCTGTCTGTCCGTCTGTCTGTCCGTCTGTCCGTCTGTCAGTCTGTCTGTCCGTCTGTCCGTCTGTCTGTCCGTCTGTCTGTCCGTCTGTCTGTCCGTCTGTCTGTCCGTCTGTCTGTCCGTCTGTCTGTCCGTCTGTCTGTCCGTCTGTCCTTGTGTCACCACTGATTTTGTCAGGAACAGGTGGACCTAGCTAGTTGAAATGTATACCTGATACTGAAGTCTATAGACCCTATGGGGTGTATAAATATCAAGGTCTTGAGTCAACACGATAAAAAGATATGGGCAAATTAAGATTTTCGTGAATATGGATAATGGATACCCGTGGTCGTATGTTACTTTGCAGGGTGTATTGTATTGTTACGGTGTGAATATATATGAAATACAATAAAATATTTATTACAAGTTAGTTGTTTGTATAATACACGATACATATTGAATAGTTTGTACATAGCGGTCTCAGATGAAAATATTTTCTTGTTTCATACTTTTTAGAAAGTGATTTTTCAGTAGTCGGGTTTATGTTTTTGAACTTATTTTTTATTTAAAGCATTTTGGGTTTTTGGATTGATGTGTACATGTATACATGTCAAGATACTTACATACATACACAGCGATCAACAAACATATAACCCTCCCAACTGTTTTTTTGCGACGCCGTGGGGTAAAAATTAGTTTTCTTGACTTCGGCGGGATATATCTCGCCAACGCTACGCCCCAACAAAAATATGATATATTAAACTCTATCTTCATTTTAAATTCCCTATTCAACGATACTACACACCATGGGGTGAATTTTTTTTTAGTTCTGCATTCGTCCAATCTAGGGGGCGCCACATTCAATTTGTTGTGACGTCACATAGCTTATAACTAGCAAAAAATAAGACGCGTCCAACGACACTTTATTTGTTAAATTATGATAAGTAGTTTAGAAGTTATGAGGGAACAGATGAACATACATAAAAACATACCCACATACCGGTCATAAACATAACCCTCCTTTTTGCTTCACCGTAGTCGGGTAATAAGTGCCTAATTATTGTTTTTCTCGTCTATGTTCCAAATTTAGCTTCAGAAAACCATAAGAAAAACAGAAGTAACCGAAAATAATCTTATTTATCGCAAGGGGATGTCCGCCGTAAATGGGATTCGATGAGTAAAAGAGCACTTAACGCTTTGATGTCCACCCGGGCCCAGCCTCCCCTTTATTCGCGGTAGCTGACTCGGGTATGAGAGGTAGCGATTAATGCAACAAAAAAAAAAACAACGGGTTGCACTCCAGGAGTGCCGGCAGAAGTGAAAAATTGAACATTAACGTTATGCACTTGGTCTCTCTCCCTCCGTCTTACGAATTTTCGATCAGGTCACGTGTCCTGGCGCGAGTTCAACATTTTTTACCCATCCAAAAAAAGTTCACAATGCCGTTAAAGAAGTTTTCACTTTAAAAAAAAGAAATATAATTTTCCAAACTCGTGTTTTTCACTATTAACGTGAAAAAATCTGTAAATTCCCTTCATCATCATTCTTTTTTAGGGTTCCGTAGTCCTGACAAGGAACCCTTATAGTTTCGTCATGTCCATCTGTTTGTCTGTCTGTCCGTCGTTTGTCTAGGCCAGGGGTAAGCAATGACGCCTTCTTATACATAGTAGATTATGGCGAAAAAAAAAACTTTTTAACTAAAAAATTAAACCGCCAAAAAAACTGAAAAGCAAAAAATAATACGCCTTTTTTTCATTTAACCTTATTAACGAAGTTCTTAAACTACTGTAAGTATGTATACCTAAGTAATTTTGAGTCGACACCAAACAATCACTAAGCAAAGATCACTAAATAACCTAAAATTTAAAGAAGTTATTTCTTTTGTCAAATCAAATTAACAATGCCACTTATGCAACGTGAAATCTCCAGCGATGAACATTAACATTCCAAAAAAATGCGCTTCCACACGACCCACAGACTAAGTAGAGGTGCACGACCACTCGCAACGACGTGTGTGCCCGTCACGGGCCGTCACAGATTACTATATGTGGTGCCCGTTCGGGTTGCTGTCTCGCTGACATTAATTTCGTCTACACTCAGCATTTTTCGGCGAACTAGCGTGTCGAGCCGTGCCTCCGTCGCGCATCACGCTTTACGTAATTAATTAATTTGTTTGTTTGGCGTCGACTCAAATTTACTTAGGTATACATACTTACTTTAATTTAAGAACTTAGTTAGATGAATGTATGTTTAGTTAAAACTCAAAACAATTACAAAAATATATACTTAAGTATACTAACAGTTGTTTAAGAACTTGGTTATGAAGGTTAAATAAAATAGGTGTATTATTTTTGCTTTTCAGTTTTTTCGGCAGTTTAATTTTTTTGTTAAAATGTTTTATTCCCTCACTATAGATAGTGTTGCTAGCTATAATACTGTTGTATCGATACTGTCAATGCAAACTGCATAGCTACTCAAAAACGAATGGTATTGCGCGTAGACGATTGTAGACGGTCTTCCCAAAGTTGACCTCAAAGACTTTATAGGTATTCTAGAAGAAGTACCGCTTATCACCCAATCGCCTCTTTAGTATCACACTCGACCACGAAAATATTCCTTCTTTGATTACCGTCCACCATTAGACTTATTTTGCCGCTAATATATGATTCAGGGGCTTATACCGGTTTATACCGGTTCTGTCTCATTACTGCTATACCGTATATTAGATTTAGGGTATAAGAAACAGATGATCTTTATGGGGCGTGTGCTGGTCCATTATAAATATCTATACTGCTAATACATGTATGTAGAGACTAGAAGTGCCTCGCGGCTTCGCCCGCGTTAAAGACTTCTTTTATATACTTTAAACTTTAAAAACCTTTTTATCATAAAAGACATCACAAAAGTAAAATTTAAATCGGTTCATCCGTTTTAAAGTTATTGGGTAACTAAGGGAAATAGGGATTCATGTTTATAAAACCCGAAAAACCATATTGCCATAAATACAACCATTTTCAGACTTTTTTACCAACCCTGTGCAAAAATCCTGCAACACGTATTTACTTATTTATTTACAGAAGTACTTAAGTAAATCTAAAGTTTATATATATACTTAAAAGTAATAAGTAATATCCGGGGGATTTTTTTTAGAAAATCCTTTCTAAGCGGATACCTACGTCATAACAACTATCTGTATTTTAAATTTCAGCGCAATCCGAAACAATATTGGTTTAGACTTTGTTACCCCACTTCACCCTTTTAGTGGTGGCATTTCGGAAAAGCCTAAAACACGTATTTACTTATTTATTTACTGAAGTACTTGTGCGAAGTTTCGAATAGAAAAGACTATCAAATCTTATTTCTCCATACAAACTTTGAACCCCCATTTCATCCATTTTAGGGGTGAATTATAGAAAATCCTTTCTTATTACACCCTTGCGTACCAAGACAAATATACCCTCCAAATTTCAAGTCTCTACGACCAGCAGTTTAGGCTGTGCGTTGTCTATCAGTCAGTCAGTATGACAGGACAAAGATTCTTATAGTATTAGAATCATAGACGTAATAAAAAGGATTGTGCACTGCAGATGTTTTGACAAATTCAATTTAATCCGTATACTGTAACAATAAGGTTGTAATTGCTTTGTAGAACGAAACGGCCCAATTGAGAGACACCAGGGTCTAACAACCTGTCCTAGTCCTATATATGTTCTATACGTTTATTACGTTTGTAATATTTAGGTATTTATTAATATATGTATATATATATGTATATATTATGCATTTATTTTAGGGTATTTATTATAGTGTAGTTTGTTTACAATATGTTCTGGGGGAATAATTTATAAGTGGTCAATAAAGAGTTTATCTATCTATCTATATCTATACTATATGTATGGTATATATAAGTTGTCCATACAAAAAAAAGGGACAAACTCCGTTCAAGGTACCGGTCTCACGGGGGCCGGTGTACGCGATCGAGTTTAATATGTAGCAGGTCTGTGATTAGAATGTAGATATAATAAGAAAAGTTTTTCAAATAAGAGTTTTCTATGCAAGCTCTTTAACTACTTTTTTTTATAATGTTATTTATCTCGACAGATGCACGGCATGGTAAGAGATTAAAATTTTTACCAATAGACCTTTCAAACCTATCAATAAAGAAATACAAAAAAATATATACGGTCGAATTGAGAAACTTCCTCCTTTTTTGAGGTGGGTTAAAAAATGCTATGCTTTTAAATGATGCCGTGGTATCGAAAGGGATTTATTTCATCATACCGCAGCATAGCAATTTATGTCGTATTTCTATATGGATAAGATACGTTTGAATGTCCACTGGTAAAAATTTAAATACCTTGCCATGCCGTCCCGGTCTAGGCGTACGTCTTTAGTCGACTTTTGTCGATTGATAATCGCGATCTTACCGCGTGACCTCACTCCCGATGAAGAGCGACTCGCTCGAAACCTAGCTAAAGAAAATTCGACTAGAGGTAGGTACGTGAATTACAGCCGGTATGTAAAATTAATAACGTAACTTAACTTTTTGGTAGCAAGTCAGGCGGAACATTGATATAATGCTCCTACCACCGTGTACATTGATATAATTCTTCTGTCACCATAATCGTCATTTTTTTATTAAATCGTATTCAAACGCACTGTTTTCAATGAAATTAATGTATTTAAATTTTTTAGCCGACTTCAAACAAATAAGGAATGTTTCTCACTTCGACCGTATTTTTTTTATGGTTGTTTGCGGATAACTTCGTCGTTTATGAACCGATTTTAATTAATTTTTTTTAAGGAGATATTCTAAGTGTGGTACTATGGTAATTTCATTGAGGTCCGATTAGTACCTGCAAAGATATGGAGATAAAAACCTCAAAATTGGTACTGAAAATTAATAGCGCGGCATTTGAAGTCGGTTGTTTTGGTTTTTTTTTATACGATCTTATTTATTTGTATAATATATTACTACCACTTAATAATTTGCCCGGTATGTATAAAGTATTTATTTACGAAACTTAAGAGTAGGTGGGTACAGTTCTGTATTGAAAATAAACTTATAATTAAGAATCTTTTTTTTTTTTTTTTTTTAGTTTTATTATGGCTCCACACGATTAGTGTATTTAGCCAGTGTCAAGTATTGAAATTCTTCAAGTTTTTATTAATTTTAGTCATAGAGATGGATCAAAGTCACATCAGGTTAGTTTTCAAGTAAAAGTCTAGTCTAAGTCATACCTTCAGTAAAGATGTGGTGTTTACTGAAGATTTTCAGTGGAATTTTGGTGAGAACGCAAATAGCATGTTTTACAACATTGTGCAGTTTGCCTACACTCGCACACATTCACCGGCACTTAATGGTTAATAATCCACATTTATTACACATTAACACGCGGAAGAACACAAGTTTTAGGAAAAAATACAATGATATCACACACACTTTTCCACGTTCCCGCCAAAAGTCCCATTAAGAATCTTAATAGTTTAGGAAAGTGATCCCTGGATCCCACACTAGGATAACCTGTGTTGTGGAAGCCAGTTTCTTCCTGAGGCACTTACAAAATTATTGCACATACATTAACATATTATTAAATGAAGAAATAAATTGCTTTTTTTGAAAATGAAAAGCTTTCGAATAGAGAAATAATATATTCATTTTTCATACTATGAGTAAGAAGCGAAATAATGGGAGAATACTCAGCATATCTAAAAGCCATAAGCTTCGGACAAAAATGTTTTTGTATTTGGAGTGAATTGATGTAGGGTAGTCGCATATTGTTCATATTTTACTACTTTTTAACATTTTTTTGAAGCAAGAACGTACATGAGAAGGA
The DNA here is from genome assembly GCA_954871355.1 of Cabera pusaria. Classification (NCBI taxonomy): domain Eukaryota; kingdom Metazoa; phylum Arthropoda; class Insecta; order Lepidoptera; family Geometridae; genus Cabera; species Cabera pusaria. Next base: position 21,625,076 of record OX940906.1, read on the forward strand.
CTTGAAAATGATATATTCTAAATAGTGTAACTCCTTTGCAGACGTTCAATTATTACGTAATTAAAACGTTACGATGCGATTTTTAACCCTTCAGAAGATTCAAACGCCTACTTTACGCCACATAATTGTGACTTTTAGGTAAAAATTGTCACTTAATATGTGGTAATGTACGTTTTACTAGGGGCAGGTAGGTAGGAGTATCAAAAAAATCCCCCTAAAAAGCCCCCTAGAAAAAATCTGTTTTCAGTTTCCATTCACGCTAACGAAAGTTCATAATGTATGGGACTGACATATATTTTTCCGCAACAACGATGTCATTACCATACATTTTGAAGTTGCGTTAGCGTGAATGTAAACAGAAATTAGATTATGTCTAGGGGGGCTTGGACGCGAATTCTGAAAGCTAGCTAACCGTTATATTATGACAATAATGCTTTGGAAACGCGCAAGCTTGGATTTTTAGGATATAGAATAAGGAATATGCATGTGATATAAATTTACTTGAAATCATTTATTTTCGAATCATTGTTCGGATATTGTATATTAATTTTTTTTTTATAAATAAGATACTCTTAAATTGGTTAAAATATTATATGAAAAATGCAAAACAAGCGTGGGATTTTTTGATTTGAAAAACACATCACCACATGTCAAACTTAGAAAGTGACGTCACAACATACAGTGCTGTCACCAGAGATTAAATCTTTGTCATAAAAATAGTATGCTCTGTTGTACGAATATGTACTGTTTCTATTAAAAATATTTAATCTGTGGGAGCAGTGTGGTGTGCTGTGACGCCACAAAAGCGCGTGAAAATTTGGTGGTGTTTGAAACACCTCATAATATTTAATATTAAAACTATTTTTTGTAGCTCCATTTGAACACTTTCAGTATTATTTCATTTTTTTTACTATGTTAAATGGATGTAATCAGTGAAATAAAATTATTTAAAAAAATTATGCATAATTCCCTAGTGGGGACTTGATACGAGGTTCATCCATATGAACCTCGTCAGATCAGAGTTTTATATTAACATTAACATTTTAAGCAAATCTGCGGCGTATCTATATGCAAATAGTTGAGAAATTATCCTTGTATATAATATATGGACCTCGAGTATAGGCCCTGACGATCGAGAGGTCGTGAGTTTGATCTCCACCCATTGCACTATTAACGTGAACCCACTCCAGGCACAAACCCATTTAGCTAAGTTAGAGTTAACAAAACTACTAGTAATGTGCAACCCATATTGCTAGTAAGCTTTTAAAAAATATATATATTAGTAAGGCCCATTCAGTGTGCACTACCCTCAAACTACAACCAAACACTAATCCTCCTATTCACATTAACAGAACCCGCGCTTGAATTTGGTCGGCGAATGCTTTCTCTTTGAAAACTGCTTAAATTCAATACGTGAATATGTTTGTGATAAATCCTTTTCTCAACGAATGCTAGTTCTATTTAAGAATTTTAATATAAATAAAACACGCAGTTTTGTTAATAAAATATTTATATTCGATTCATATCGATCATTTATATCGATTGCCGTTCTGTGTTTATATGATGATAGTGTCGATAGCAGAAAGCGCAAAATCGATTGATGTCGGTGGTGGCGCGGACGATTCCACGGTTTCAGCACCTCTTTTGGTATATTAAAATTCTAACATTTAAAAGGATAGTAGAAATTACTTTACAGGAATATATGTATCACAAGTAACGGTATCCTATGTTTTCAGGAGTTCACTTAATTTTCCCATAAAAATGCCATATATTTCAGCGTTAGGATTTTAGCTATAGGTAATTAGACAGTCTCACCGCTTTATTAGGGCTATAAGACCTTGCTTCTTAGTTTCTTGAGTACAGACGGACAGACAGACGGACTAACGGACAGATAGACAGTCGGACAGACGGACAGACGGACAGACGGACAGACGGACAGACGGACAGACGGACAGACGGACAGACGGACAGACGGACAGACGGACAGACGGACAGACGGACAGACGGACAGACGGACAGACGGACAGACGGACAGACGGACAGACGGACAGACGGACAGACGGACAGACGGACAGACGGACAGACGGACAGACGGACAGACGGACAGACGGACAGACGGACAGACGGACAGACGGACAGACGGACAGACGGACAGACGGACAGACGGACAGACGGACAGACGGACAGACGGACAGACGGACAGACGGACAGACGGACAGACGGACAGACGGACAGACGGACAGACGGACAGACGGACAGACGGACAGACGGACAGACGGACAGACGGACAGACGGACAGACGGACAGACGGACAGACGGACAGACGGACAGACGGACAGACGGACAGACGGACAGACGGACAGACGGACAGACGGACAGACGGACAGACGGACAGACGGACAGACGGACAGACGGACAGACGGACAGACGGACAGACGGACAGACGGACAGACGGACAGACGGACAGACGGACAGACGGACAGACGGACAGACGGACAGACGGACAGACGGACAGACGGACAGACGGACAGACGGACTGACGGACAGACGGACAGACGGACAGACGGACAGACGGACAGACGGACAGACGGACAGACGGACAGACGGACAGACGGACAGACGGACAGACGGACAGACGGACAGACGGACAGACGGACAGACGGACAGACGGACAGACGGACAGACGGACAGACGGACAGACGGACAGACGGACAGACGGACAGACGGACAGACGGACAGACGGACAGACGGACAGACGGACAGACGGACAGACGGACAGACGGACAGACGGACAGACGGACAGACGGACAGACGGACAGACGGACAGACGGACAGACGGACAGACGGACAGACGGACAGACGGACAGACGGACAGACGGACAGACGGACAGACGGACATACGGACAGGTGGACAGACGGACAGACGGACATACGGACAGACGGACAATTCCTTTACAGGTAACCCTTAAAAGTGACCAAGGAAATTACAGTGAATGTGAGAGTGAATGAAAAAGTATGACTTTTTTTATATATCATATAGGCATATAGGCTTTGACCTTCGTTTGACCACTATCTCATCTGTTTTTCCTTCACCGGAGGGCCACTGTGAATGCCCACATACATTTTTCGATAAAAAAGCCATTGGTGCACGACGAGGTTTGAACTCGGTGTACCTCTGGCATCAAAGCCGCCCGCCCGTTCTCCCGATTACGCCACCGCGGGCCCTCAAAAGTTACATTACAGCGTCTGTAGCATTTCTCTCTACTTTTAGTATAATTACATCCAATGTGTGTTGGCTATAAAAGGACATCGATGGTCGAAATCCAATTGTCAAGGTGTGGCGACATGAGATAGCAGTTGTAATAACAGACACTGTGTCCACTTTACATAGATGTAGTTCTACTGGATGTGTCCAGAACTATCGTAAAAAAATTATCCTTTTTTTGCAGTTATACCACTAAAATCTAGGTGGTGCTAATAATTAGTTACCATCAATTGACTATCATGGAGGTAATTGTGGTGAACAAGGTTTAAGATACTTTTATTTTACTATAAAAACGTCGTGAAACATTTCAAATGCTTTATAGAGCAGTATTATTACTTTGACATTTTTTTTTTACATTTTGACATTACTCTCTCATTTATGGTATATGTTAAAAGAAAAACCTATTTCTAGTAGTACGGCACTGTATATACTCGCCTAACTGGAGTTAGTTAAGTAAGTTACTCAGGTAAGAAAATTTGCCAGAAATTATGACTTGTTTTTGACAAATATTATGTTTCTTTGAAGTGTTACACACTTTATATTTATGTTAATTGTTAAACACAATCCAAAATTTCATCGAACCGAAGGGACTTGAACCCGCAACGTCTGGAATAACATGTTCCGGTGCTTTGCCAATTAAGTCTTTGATTCAGTAGTTTACATACCAAGTGAGCGGCGCTAAGCTCCAGCTTGGGTATAGTGATACGATTCTTCTTAGGTGCAACCTTTGATTTCGCCATGACTAGATGAACCTTGACTCTGCCTGATGAGTCAACTGACCGTAGATATATGCACGCTGAGAATCCAACTTCTGAAGCATCTTCCATGCCGTGGAGTGAGTGTGAGATGGCCTGTGAAATTACAATGCATCTCGGTAATTTCAGGTATGATAAATAATGAAGATCTGCTATCATTTCTTCCCATTGTTTACAAACTGGTTCTGATACTGGGTCATCCCACTTGAGTCCATCGATAAATAATGTTTGAAGTAAGACCTTGAATCTTAATATGACCGGGTTACAATATCCACAGGGATCATACAGCCTCGCTATCGTACTAAGTATATTTCGTTTAGTAATAGCGCGCCCTGTAGGTATATTGATCTGATATGATATTGAGTCTGAATTCGGATCCCACTGAATGCCAAGTACCTTGATAAAACTCTTATCATCTTGATCGAACTGATGAGGTATTTCACAGTGGTCCCCTGGCAAGTTCTTTAATAATTGTGGGTGATTTGATGACCATTTTCTGAGCTCATAACCTGCGCTTTTCATGACCTGAATGAGTTCTAATTTTAAGTCGTGAGCTTCTGACAGTGAATTAGCTCCAGCTAAAATATCATCCACAAATGTTTGGTTCCTGATGATCATTGACGCCGCTGAGTTTGGATGTTTCGATTCCCAGTCGTTTGCCAGCTGATAAAGGGTTCTGATAGAAACAAAAGGGCTAGATCTTAGTCCGTAGGTATTGGTATTTAACTCAAATACCTTGACTGGGTCTGACGTTTGACTACGCCATAAAATAAGTTGATATTTTCGGTCATCAGGATGAATGTACGTTTGGCGGAACATTTTCTCTATGTCAGTGGTAAAGACATACTGATAGCGCCTGAAATTAATGAGTATTTTTGTTATGTCGTTCTGAAGTGGCGGACCTGAATGCAGACATTGATTAATCGAAACTCCATTCGATGTTTTACAAGCTCCATCAAATACAACTCTAATTTTGTCTGACTCTTTCTTGAAAATACCGTGATGTGGTATGAAGTAATGTTCTGAATTACCGTCAAAACTCGACTCTGACATATGCCCTAGGTCTTGATATTATTTCATGAACTGGCGGTATTTCTGAGCAAAGACAGGATTTTTATCTAATTTTCGCTCTAACGCCTTAAATCTTTGCATAGCAATATGGCGTGACTCACCTAGCTGACGCAATTTGTGTTGGCAACCCTACATTAATAAGGGGAATTAAACATGTGTTTTAAGTGTGACGTTCGACGTCTAGATGAAAGCTGAATGGCTCAATACCTTTGTTTTTTTTTTGTAAATTCAAAGCGTTATGTTTCTGTTATATCTATATTTTTTGTTGGATATGATCTATTTAATGTTATTTGACGTGTGTAAGTGCTAATTTTTAATTTGCCCATATACTGAATAAATGCTTTGACTTTGACTTTGACTTTGAATCGGCGACTACCGTTGAACGAAAGATTGAAGCGGATACGTCAGTCTGACGTGACTGAATGAACGCGGCGGAAATACGTATGCCGTGACGTCAACGAAGCACTGATGTGATGTGAAGTATTTTCATAACCTCACTTTCTTCTGAATCTTGAATTTTCTGATGAATCTTCTGATCTGAGTTACGAAGCGCACGTCCGTTTGCGCTCGCCTTTTTGATCCGTTGTCACTTGACGATGTTGCAGTTGCAGTCGGTCGGTGCCTGATGTCGTGGCTTCGGTCGATTGCGTGGGCGTTGCCAACTCACGTCGCCCTTTTTATCACTGATCTGCAACACGGTTAGACGGAGAGATAGTTCCCCTCATGGGCCACCAAAATGGTGGCGGAGCCGGTGGCAGCGTCGTGGTGATGGCGCTGCGCCCGGGTGCGAAGGTCACGCTCCGCGTTGATTGGCGTACTTCCTCCCCTCAAAGTTTGTACGACCACGCAGCTCAGCGGGTTCGTCTGAGTTTTGTTCTGATTCTTCTGAAATGGGGAACTATCCGGGGAACTGAATGAAATCCACATGGACTTTGATACGGTTGTATTTCTGATACGTGTGCTCTGCTCGAGCACTGAATAGCGAAGAGAGTGGGCGAATGAATGTTTCACAGAACATCTCATTCGACCAATAATTTTACAATAGTTCACTCGACCGTTTTCTATGAATGAATAGACAAATACATTTGTACTTACTTTGTGTTATCTATGCTACGTCCTGTTGATTTATGAATGGCATAGTAAATCGTGTGACAAAGCTACTGACGTGAACCGCTAGATGTCGCTAGGCGTATTCGAAAGGCCTAATTTCTTGATTAGATAATGAGTACATGAACAACAGATGACATCAAATATAACATGTTAATTTTGCATTAACAGTCAGTTAATAAGTAAGAAAGTAGCCAATCGCTTCCCTACAAATTATAAAAAAATATTTTAGTTTTCAGAGCACTGCAGACCCCAAGCAGATGTTTGTCAAAACTCACTTATTAAACGCTGTTCCTTTCAGTATTTCAATTCTACATCTTCGTACATCTCAATACCACTCATAACTGCCGCATGGTACATAAACTCTACTCAATACTTACCCTCACGCGATTTCCCTTCTTCTTTCCTTGATCATATGTGTGATAATGGCTTGAGGATGAAGGTAGTAATTTCTAATAAGATAATAAGACTTTTTCCAATAGTGCCGGGCTAATGGCTAGGAGATATGAGGATAAATGGATGGAGTGGGGTGTATTTTTGAGGTTTTCTTAAGAATTCTGTTTATTATCTGTTTCTGATACATAGACTGATATACTACTTTTCCTATTATTTGATATTATTATAATGGTATCTGATATTCATAATTCATTTGTCAGAAACACAGAAATATTAATAAATACCTTATTATTAATAGTTCTGTTATCAGAATATAGTACTTACATATCTAATAACACATATTCCGCCTTTACTGACACATAAATGTATCATAAATATATAGGAATAGAAACATTATATTATTCAGGATCAAGTTTAAGACGTTTATCGTCATATCTCTGCAGATAGGTACTTATAAGATATTGATAAAATTTAAATGGGACTAATTTGAAGATGAACTCTACCTATAAAAAATAATAATTCAAATAGTTCCACAATTGTTGAAGTACTCACGTAGCAAACATTAAAAAAAAACATACAGATAAATTGAAAACCACTTCCATTTCGGAAGTTAGTTGAAAATGGTGTGAAGTATTTTTGAAACACCAGGCCTTATATAAACTGAAACATCTAGAAGACTCTTCGAGCATTTACCAATGGAGATGTTAACGTTGTAATCCGCAAACATTTTTTTCTGTCGATACTTACGGGGGACGAGGTAAACACGCATTGCACACATACAAATCACTTATTTTAACGATCCCACACACTAACTTGAAACACGCACACAGTATTAAAAATACAGCGTAGTTACGCACGCTCATATGGCCAAAAATGGCTATATGGCCAGCAGAGGGGTACGCCTTGCGTTAACATCTCCTTTAGTAAATGCTCGAAGACAAGACTGTGTACTCCAGCAAATTTCAGGCAATAAAAAAAAAATTGCAGACGTCAGTGCTTACCATCAGGCGAACGTCCTGTTTGTTATATTTGTTCTATATAGAAGATAATAACAAAAGTCTTACAAAGACGTTGGTTAACTCTGACCACAACAAGCAGTAAGGCCCAATAATCGAGACAAACAGACAGAGAACATCAATACTTACGATATAGCGGCCCCTTATTAACCTCATACTGTGTGGACATAGTGCAGAAATGTAAGTGGGAAAAAATCGTCATTGGATCGAATTAAGTGGACAAAACCATATTTGAATGAAATAAAGTGAGTAAAACTCATCTTTAGATTAAATAAAGTGGGAAAGGTTTTCTTTGGATCAAATAAAGTGGAAAAATATTATTTTTGGATGAAATAAAGAGGGCGAAAATCATCTTTGATGAAATAAAGTGAGAAAAATCATCTTTGGATGAAATGAAGTGGGCAAAAATCATCTTTGGATCGAATAAAGTGGGAAAACTTTGGATCGAATATTTAATAATAATTATAAATAACTATTTAAGAATTTGATGTATCGCGAGAATCACACATAATGTTATTATTGAACTATTAATATTTTAGTTTTATTGTTACGTGCTGAAGTTTGTTGCAAGAGGATCTTGCAGTAGTCGTGGCAAGCAGAAGAAAGTCACCAAATATTTCCGAAAATGTTCGGAGCTATTTCGATACCAAAACCCGTTAGTATACCGCCGTTTTAAATACAAGTAATATAACTATGTATTTGAGATGCCTAAAAACCACTGAAGAATTATTAATATACATAGATACTCTATCCATATTACAAATAATACATTTTTGAGCGATAAAATTGATAGCATAATCTACTAGACATATTTTTTTTACCATTTACTTTATAAAATTGTTAAACACAATCCAAAATTTCAACGTACCGACGTGACTCGAACCCGCACCCCCCGGATTACACGTCCAGGTGCTCTGCCAATTAAGCCACGGTTCGATACATCGATACGACGAAATTAGTGGATTGCATTTGTTAACCCAATTATGCATTGGTGGCACCATCTATGACTACTTATTACGTAAGTTAATCATTCGGAAGAAATCATTACAGTTTTCAAATCCGACGAGACATGTTGCACTGCGTAAATCAAATATTATGTTTCTTTGAAGTGTCTCACACTTTATATTTTTGTAAAATTGTTAAACACAATCCAAAATTTCATCGTACCGACGTACGACATTTACTTTATGATAAGTGATGATGCTATCTAAATTTGATCTGAATGCGATTATGTTTGTCGGGAAATGGAAAACCGTAATTGATTTTAATATGTTTTGTATATCCTACTAATATTATAAAGGCGAAAATGTGTGAGAATGTTTGTTATGTTTGTTATGTTTGTTATGTTTGTTATGTTTGTTATGTTTGTTATGTTTGTTATGTTTGTTATGTTTGTTATGTTTGTTATGTTTGTTATGTTTGTTATGTTTGTTATGTTTGTTATGTTTGTTATGTTTGTTATGTTTGTTATGTTTGTTATGTTTGTTATGTTTGTTATGTTTGTTATGTTTGTTATGTTTGTTATGTTTGTTATGGTTGTTATGTTTGTTATGTTTGTTATGTTTGTTATGTTTGTTATGTTTGTTATGTTTGTTATGTTTGTTATGTTTGTTATGTTTGTTATGTTTGTTATGTTTGTTATGTTTGTTATGTTTGTTATGTTTGTTATGTTTGTTATGTTTGTTATGTTTGTTATGTTTGTTATGTTTGTTATGTTTGTTATGTTTGTTATGTTTGTTATGTTTGTTATGTTTGTTATGTTTGTTATGTTTGTTATGTTTGTTATGTTTGTTATGTTTGTTATGTTTGTTATGTTTGTTATGTTTGTTATGTTTGTTATGTTTGTTATGTTTGTTATGTTTGTTATGTTTGTTATGTTTGTTATGTTTGTTATGTTTGTTATGTTTGTTATGTTTGTTATGTTTGTTATGTTTGTTATGTTTGTTATGTTTGTTATGTTTGTTATGTTTGTTATGTTTGTTATGTTTGTTATGTTTGTTATGTTTGTTATGTTTGTTATGTATAAACGCTAAAACTATGCAACCGATTGAACTTAAACTTGGTATGTAGATAGCCTAGACCCTGGAATAACAAAAAGAGTATTTTATATGCCTATATTCCCACGAAAACGATGTCTACGCGTGTAAAAACAGCTTCGCCCGCGTTATAATAAGAATTACTTTCGTCATCTCTTAGACTACAAAAAATTATAAATTTATATATTAAATTTTTATTAATTAAAATTAAAAATAATAAAATATACAGGGTGGACCAAAAGTCCGTTTATATTTGAATCGGTTGCCGCATCGAGCAGCGGCGGGCGGGGTGGGGCGGAGGATTACGCATTGAAAGAGCGGCCAATGGGGATTTAGTACCATGGCGTCGTTCAACGGTAGCCAACGTGCTCTCTGCGTACGCGAGTACTATCGAAACAACGATTCTGCGACCTTAGCGCAACGAAAATTTTGCGCTCATTACAACATACGGCATAAAATTGAAGCTCCATCAATTCAGTTGTTTAAAAAATGGGTGCTCAAGTTTTAATTAACTTTTTTTAATTTAAAACCCATTTTTTAATCAACTGAATTGATGGAGCTTCAATTTTTTGCCGTATGTTGTAATGAGCGCAAAATTTTCGTTGCGCTAAGGTCGCAGAATCGTTGTTGCGATAGTACTCGCGTACGCAGAGAGCACGTTGGCTACCGTTGATCGACGCCATGGTACTAAATCCCCATTGGCCGCTCTTTCAATGCGTAACCCTCCGCCCCACCCCGCCCGTCGCTGCTCGATGCGGCAACCGATTCAAATATAAACGGACTTTTGGTCCACCCTGTATATTAATAAAAAATAAAAAATCCCCCCAAAAGGCTTAGAGGGTGAGTTTTAGAATATCCTTTCTTAGCGGATACCTTCGTTATAATAACTATCTGCATGCCAAATGTCAGCGCAATCCGTTCAGTGGTTTGAGCCGAGTCAGTAACGGTTGCATTATATCGTGCATTATAGGCGTGCGAAATCACTAGCAATCTTTAAAACAATGGTAAAATCTCATTATTTGTCCGAACAGAGCTAAAAGTACCACACTGCTGTAATGTAATAATATTATTTGATCTAATATATAGGTTGTATGTATGTGTATGTATAAGTATATTATATTATTATTATTGTATTGTATATAATATTTTGTGTATGTCTATTATTTATTTATTCTATTTTTATCTATTTCAGTTATAAATTGTACGCTACCGCCATGTTTTGTTTTTATTTTATTTTTTTCCATACTAGGTTGTCTGGAAGAAATTGCTTCAAGCGATAAGACCGCCGATTGTGTTGCCATTCAGATATATTTTATTTTATTGTTTTGTTTTTGTATAATTTGTTTAATTGGTAATCAATAAAGAGTTTTTGTATTGTATTGAATTGTATATATACAGATGATAAATACGAATTGAGAACCTCCCCATTTTTAAGTAAGTTAAAAACAATTCTTTGATCGACAAAATACACCCTACTGGATATATATATACTACATCACCTCCTCCCCACAAATGGCCGCAAAAGCAAGGAAACTCGTATTAATTTATGTTAGCACAGACAGTAATGACGCAACGTCGATTATCGCGTTATTTGGAAATATTGGCAACCCTAGGGAGTGGGGTGCAACTGCCGAAAAGATATTACAAGATTGAGTAAAAATATCGGAAGATATTTCTTGATTTTTGGATAAGGACGTCGAAACTTTCGTAGCAATGTAGCATTCGTAGCGCAGTAGCATTTGGTAAGGAATGTCGTAGCCCGTAGAAACTTTTATTAGTGCTTACCTATGTTATACGTGTAATGTATGTGACTAAGGCTCTCTTTAAGCAAGCTCAAATTAATTTAGGTATTATTTTATTTTACGTCTTAAAAATATTCACAGTCAAAACTTAATATAAGTCATGTGGTATGATCTGCCCGTAGCGATAGTTCCCTCTAGCTTAGAATGGAGTCTTTTAAAAAAACCTCATAGGTCGCGGCAACGCATCAACAGTGCCTATAGTGTTGCAGATGACAATAGGCAACTTTCCATCAGGCGGGCTTGTCTGCCATATAATTAAAAAAAACTATCATTAATAATAATTATTATCAAGAAAAGACAACGATATAAATACTGTTTTTTTTTTTTAATTTCTTCTTTAAAGTTACACATAAATACTTAGGCTGAGTTGCACCATCTTGCTTTAGCTATAACAAACGTCAAAAATCTGTCAATATCCATACAAAAACACCGGTTAATAGTTATAGTTACGGTTAAAGTAAGATGGTGCAAATCAGCCTTACTGTCTAAAATTCAAATCTAACTTTGCTATTTCAAAATAACGTTTTAAAATTCTAATTATTTTTGTTTTAAATACTTGGAAGTGATCAAGGGAGGATCCGCTATTTTATTTTTAATGTTTATTGCTTTTTACTGGATAATTCCTCCCCAAGGGAGTGTGAGAGAGGAATCAATGCGGACTTTGAAAACGTCCCCTACTAAAAGAACTTATAAATCGCAGTGTTCAATAGTGAACTTCCAGTTCTGGTACGCAGATCAACTAACAACTCAAGATTCAAATTAACATATATCATGTCTACCTCTTGTAGCTTGAGATTTGTAGCCAGAAGGCTAATAACTAAAGAGCTATTATTGAGATTGGACAATCGTATTAATGTGGGACAATCTTGTTTCAACACAAGCTGATTCAAAATTGCACTTGCGTATCAGAAGTTTGAAAGACAGAGTGAGTTGACAGTATTGTAACGACTGAGTTTTTTTTTTCACACAAAGGATTCCGTACCACTGTGCAATATGTTATAACACTGTGGTGTTACTAAAGATATTACAAGAGTGAGTAAAAATATCGGAAGATATTTCTTGATTTTTGGATAAGGACGTCGAAACTTTCGTAGCAATGTAGAATTCGTAGCGCAGTAGCATTTGGTAAGGAATGTCGTAGCCCGTAGAAACTTTTATTAGTGCTTACCTATGTTATACGTGTAATGTATGTGACTAAGTATGACTAACTATGTATGTGACGAGTTTTAGTAGCGTTTTATTGTGATAAAACGCTACTAAAACTCGTTAGATGTTAAATTTTAAAATTTAAGGGGTCCCTTGTGTGGTGGAGTATCAGACAGTTTACTTTTAAAATAATGCTTTATAGAATTAACATCGGTTGCAATACATTCAAGCTATCAAGAGTGAAGAAGAATTACGCACCGATAGTAGGGGCAACAGCAGTCATTTTGCGTCGCAGATGTTTTCTATGTTAATTCTATTGTTTTTTTGTTAATTTTTATGTTCTTCTTCATGCTCAATTTATCCCCGTCGTTCGTTTCAGGATTAATGCTAATGTAGCGTGAGGGCCTTATAATAAAATCGTTTGTCCCCAATGAGGCGATCTACGGGATCTAAGGAAAATTATTTGATGGGTATTTGATGGAAGAACTCGTTTCTTCGTTAAGTAATGAGAGGGAACTTTAGTTAATTTAACTTAATAATGTATTAATCTATAATTCAGCAATAATTGTTTTAATTTTATTTCATTAATTTAGTTTGAAAATAGGCAATATTAATTCGACTATTTTAATTTTAATTTTTTCTTGTCTACTAATTCTAGTCTTTTTACTAACAATAATGGATCTATTGAAATCTGAAATAAATGAGTTAATAACAATAATTAGTTGCGAAAAAAATTATACTACATTTTACTTTATTTTATTGTTAAAAGTTTCTAGTACGTCTTTACAACGGAAATTGACAAATCTTTCTATTTTTAATATAAAAAAACGTTTTATGTATGATTTAAAAAAGTTGCGTGGCAATTATAATAACATATTTACAACCTTTTTAAATAATAATACCGTATAATGTTATTCATCATCATCAGCCTATGTTAGTCCACTGCTGGACAAAGGCCTATCCAACTGCACGCCACTGAGCACGATCCTCGGCAACTCTCATCCAGCTTTTGCCAGCCACCTTGGAAAGATCATCGCTCCACCTAGTCCGAGGACGTCCTACGCTACGCTTGTCGATAATGTACTTACTCATTACACAATTTTTTAACACAACAATTTTAAAATATTTCACATTATTGTTTCCCGTGTGATTTATTTCATAGGATAGGTCTTATAACTAATAGTCTGTGGAATAGAGTCCATATATATTAGGTGGGAAAAAAAATTAGACACGACATCGATGTACTAGTTTTCGGATCTTAGTTTATGGTGTTAACTGCAAATTCCTATTGAATAATTTCATACAATTTGCCAAATGAACCATAATCACATTAAATATTCACATTTATATAAACTCAGCCTCATCACTAAAATCCATTTGCCTAATTGCTGTTAAAAAGTTGCATAAATAAAACGAAAATACGTTACACTTGGGACTGGGGTCGAAATTTGAAAGAATATTTCAAAATTTCCTTTGTCTCAATCCGAACTCGCTTCAGGTACGGAGACACCGCAGCGTCCTGCGTGCGCGATCTAGGCGGCGATCAGATAGCACAGTAGTATTTGTACCGACTGGTTCACACCAAACGTGATCAGAAAACAATTGAAAAGTACTGAGATCGCGTCCACAGATCGTCGGACGCCGCGGTGTGGCCGTACCTTTAGGCTAATTTTCGAAATTCACTTCGGCTAATTTTCGCTGATGAGAAAATGGTCTGTGGAGATTTGCAATACGTGCTCTCTTTGGGATGATTAAAAAAAACCGTAAAATTAATCTGCAAGTGATTTTATTGGGAAATGACTTGTTGCAACTAGTCTTCAGCCGTAGTTACTATTCATTATTCTGTGCTATAGAACAAAATCATGTCGTCGATAGATTGGCCGAATTCCAGTGTGTTCATTGGTGTTTTTCTTTAGAAAAACTTGAATAGTTGCGCAGATTATTTTATTCAATAGGTAGCGAGCAAACCGACGAGTAACGAATTTAGAAAATAAGTGTTTAGTAAGTAGTTTGGCTGTTAAATGATGTTGATGATTAACTTTAATAACGACTTCACATGCCGTGTGGATGATTTTCAATAAATATTTCATTCCATATTGTAGTAATTGCCTTAATTCTATTACAAGTTAATATAATTATAATTCTTGATATAAGTTTATGAATTCAATTTACAGGCACGGTCTATCAAACTAAACTATGAAATAAATATTCAAATCGGCCAACAAATAATGAATAGAATACAAAAATTCACTCGAATTTGAATATAAGTCAAAGTCAAAAATATTTATATTATGTATTAAAAATAATATAAGCTGGTATACATGTCAACGCATCAAATTAATGATCATTGAATCTACGAATCTTTAAGTTCTTTCTGTCAAGTCGGTCAAAAAAAAATAAGGGATCTGCAATCGTCATCTAAATTAAGAGTTCTAAAAAATTGTCATCTCAAACGCATCGATGCCCTGAGGGCGAATTTTTAAGCTGTCATTAATTTTAAGTATAATTTTAGCCCCCTTTAACCCCCCATCGATGTTTCCTGTGGGATGCAGGGGGCGATTAATCTGTGTTTAATGTCACCCCTGAAAAATAAAAGGAGCTAATCAACAGATTGGTAGAGATTTTTTGAGTGTACATCGCTCAAGGGCTTTTCGAGTTTTATTTGTTTCTGAGAGTTTTTTTTGTAATGGGATGCGATAAATTGGTAAGATTTGAAAGTTTGATAGATATTTTGAAAGTTTTGACCGTCATAACAAAACAAAAATGTTCTCGATACGCGCAAAATTTTTTGTTATCGCGGATATAAACTGGCATGAAACTTTCGCTATTTTTTTGCCGGAAATGGTGTAGAAATATTAAATCAATATATTTGGATATTTTCAGTGTTATGGTATCGAACTGGTAGACTTTAAATTGCAGCTGAAAATTACTCCATAGTATGAAGATTGATGATTGATGGAGATCTTTAAAAAATTCTTTAGTTGAAGTAATTGATGAGCTGTTTCCGATGATTACAATTATCACATATTAAACATTTTTTGTTGGAAATTCTTAACTGTGTCGACTAATAGCTAGGTAGAGAAATGTATTTATTTGTGTCCTCTTCATGGTCAAACGGCTTGACCAATTTAGCAGAAATGTTGCACAGGGATAACCGGTAAGTATAGTCGAATAGAACGTAGAACACTTTATAACGCGGGCGTAGCCATGGGGCAAAGGTAGTAATGTTATAAGAGTCTCAAAGGAATCAAAAGAGACTTATAAGACTACTCTTACTACTAACATTCTATGATATTAGATTAAAAATCCGATCTGACAAGCTCGTTTCGCTCGCTCTCAACACGGCATTTCAGACAGTCAGGCTGAAGGAATCTTGCCTTCGGACCTGAAGGTCACTGGTTAAAATATTAGCCGTACATCAATGCATGTTCTATGTGCATTCATGGGTGTTCTTTCACAGGCGGTTAAATAATTCTATAGATGTACCGCCTGACTGGCTACCGAAAAGTAGCTTACCACCATCCAGAAGAAAATCTGACGCAATAATATTATGCCGTAAATATTACGTAACAAAAATAATTATTATATAAAAAAAAGAAAATATTAGTATAGTAATACATAAATTGTATTCTGTAGGTACTGGCCAATGAAGAAGCTTTTTCCATTAGTTTAGATTTTTGAATACCCAAAGATAATAAATTATTACACTTCTAAAACACTTTTTGGTGATTTAATAATATCTGAGTTATGAAATTCTCACGAGTGATATTCATATTTTGTTTCAACTAACCGGCATTCACTCGCGTTTATTAAATAACGTTAGTTAAAGTTAGTTAGTTACGTTAGTTAAATAAACGCGAGTGAATGCCGGTTAGTTGAAACAAAATGTAATAATATCGTTTAAAAACTAAAAGAGAACCGACTTCAATGCCACGCTATTCATTTTCAGTGCCAATTTTGAGATGTTTATCTCAATATCTCTGGAGATACTTATCAGACCTCGATAAAATTACTATGGTACTACACTTGAGATATCTCCTTTCGAACAAAAAAAGAATAATCAAAATTGGTTCATAAATGACGAAGTTATCCGCGAACAAACATAAAAATAAAAAAAATAAAAAATATATATATACGGTCGAATTGAGAAACCTCCTCTTTTTTTTAAGTCGGTTAAAAATACTAAGTTATTTCAGTTTAGCTTTACATATTTTGAAATACAAGTTTTCCATTTGTAAATAAGTTCAAATTATTCATTAGACGGCGTTCAATCAATAGAAAACATCATTATAACTCGTATTTACGAAGAAGTGCGGTAATCAGAGAGTCAAATTGCCTCGAACCATTTTGGATGGGAAAAAATTAAATTTGCCAAGTCGATTTCATTTTTCATTAATTCATCGTCTGGGGTCGCGAGGATAGATATCGGTTCAAATGAAATGGCACAAGATTTCATTCTTTTTTTATTATAAATATAGAGCAGCAAACAAGCATGCGGCCCACCTGATGGTAAGT
Organism: Cabera pusaria; assembly: GCA_954871355.1. Lineage (NCBI taxonomy): Eukaryota > Metazoa > Arthropoda > Insecta > Lepidoptera > Geometridae > Cabera > Cabera pusaria. The sequence goes on from OX940906.1 coordinate 21,642,185, forward strand.
GGTTATCGCCGCCTATTAACCTTCCAGAGGTTACTTAGTCGAAAATATTTGCGAACTAATCTAAGCGCTTAGTTAAGTATACTTTAAGGCATTCCAGAGGTTTACATACCTGCAATACGCAATACCAGAGGCAATACTGGTGCGTCGCCTGCTCTTTTGAAAGAGGGATCTGTTAACTCTCCTTTAGAAGCAACTCAGAGCAACCTTCTGTGAGAAAACATTGCGAGGAAGGTCAATATTCCACATCTCGCACGTACGCGGAAAGAACAAAACGCGTTGTGTGGGAGGACTACATGTCTATAATATGAGGGTGAGCCCTCTCACGAATATGCAAGTTCCTGTGGTAAAATCAAAAGGGTTGGATCACATAAAAAATTTGGTGGTTTTTACAATTGGTGTTCTATAGACGGAATATAAACGCAATGTCGATGTATAAAGCGAGAGCTGAGAGCGCCGTTGGAGATAAAATAAAAAAGATATGGATAAGATGGCTCGACTTCTAAGCAAGAGGTCGCCGGTACAGATCCTAGCACGGGTGTTCGTTGTCAGGTGATAGGAGGATAGGCTAAGGCGTCGGCCTGGCGCTTGAGAGGTCGTGAGTTCGATCCCCACCAATTGCACTATTGACATGAACTCACTCCAGATACAAGCATATTTAGCTTAGTTGGAGGGGTTAACAAGACTACTAGTAATGTGCAATCCACTTTGCCAGTAAGATTTTTATTAAAAGAGAGTTGAGTCGCTACACTACACAAAAGGAGCTTACCACCATCGAGGAGTAAATCTGTTGCCATAACCGTGTTCCGGCAGCTTACAGCCATCTTTATTTTTTTGAGGGAAGAGTACATTACTTCACAGTAAGTAAAATTCATTAAGACCTTATGAGTTTTTCAAGAGATATGGCGTTAAACATATCAAACTAGCTACTGAAACTGACTAGCGCACATCACATGAAGTGAAAATGTTTGATCTTAATTTTATTTAAAGCTTTTCTTATTCTTCTGTTCTTCTGCACTTATTCTACAGTAAGAATATTTATTTATGCAAAATCCACACTCTTTCATGCTTTTAATATTCCTAAAAAGAGCTTCCAAAGTGTTTGATTCACGTAAATACATAGATATTATTATTAATGTCACAAGTGCCACTTCCAGAATATTCTATTCCGTATACTCTCAGTCGATACTCCAAGTTCCTATATAAAATTTCCCTCGGGTTTGCGAAAAAATACACTTTTTCCTTTACACAAGACTGTTTAACCCCGAACGGTGGCTAATTTCAAGAAGATGGCTGATTAATTATTGATGATTCTTTTGCCGAATCGAGGACTGAACTCTGTTTGTCTTTGATGTTAATTTTACTTTTTCTAATCCCCTTTAGCTATGATTATTTTATGAGCGATGATATTGTTTTTGTTCGATATACCCGTTTTTAGAGTTCCGTAGCCGAATGGCAAAAAACGGAACTCTTATAGATTCTTCATGTCTGTCTGTCCGTCTGTCACAGCCATTTTATTCCGAAACGATTAAGACTACACAGTTTAAACGTGGTAGGTTGGTGTATTCTGTGAACCGCTTTACGATTTTTATACAAAAATAAGAAAAATAAAAGATTAATGGGTCTTCCCATACATGGAACTAAAAATTAAAAAAAAATATTCATTAAACCTATACGTGTTTATAAATCAGGGCCTTAAAAATAACATTGAGTATTCTGAAAACATTTTTTCTCAAAGTCAATCATTTGCAAGATAAACATTTCTAAATTGGTAAAATGTGTGTCCTCCCCCCTCTAACTTTTAAAGTAAGGAAGTGATAAATCTACATAGAATATAAATGCCGTAGATCTCATTAAAACTTTGAACGAAAATTAGTATGAACGAGAAAATTATAGTCAGCAGTTTTTGAGATATAGCAACAGCAAACATAACTTTGTTTTTCATACAAACACTATGAAAAAACAATGAATAACCATGAATATCTTTGTTTTTCATATAAACACTATGAAAAACAAAGTTATTTTTTTGCTGTCGAAAACTTATAGTTATAAAATACTCTACTGTGTTACGGAACCCTACGAGAGCGAGTCCGACTTGCACTTGGCCAGTTTTTTAAGACCCAATTCTTCTTTGTGTAACTACTTATATTTATTTTTAAATCCCGACGCAAAAAGAAGTTATGTTATAAGTTTGACGTGTGTATCTGTGTATGTTTGTGCCTGTTTGTGGCATCTTAGAACCCAAATGGATGAACCGATTTTAATGAGTTTTTGTTTGTTTGATAGGTCATCGAGAGTGTTTTTGGCTTTGTTTCAAGAAAATACAATCAGCCGTTTAAATGTTATCAGCTCTTTTTTATTTAATGAGAAACTTAAAACTTTCGTAGCACTTTGACCGCGGATGTCTAAAAAATCAAATGGCGCTTTTGCGCGCACTACTTACCCGCCACTCTGAGATGTCGTGTTTAGGCTCATTGGAATTGTCTCAATAAACAAATTATACACATACAAATGAGTCAGGGGTGGTTTTACATTTAAAATTTAAGTATTATTATGAAATTTGTTATAAGATGTGTAGTGTCACATGAGTAAAGAAGGAACAGAGACAAAGCTTCATAGAATTGCGCTGTGATGATGACGTAAACGCACGTGAGTGCGTGAGCACCAGCGGCCTGTCACGTACGGAGTGCAACCGGTTTATAGTGGCTCGGCTGGTGCTTTAACACAGGGCTGTCTCTCGCGACGCGTCACGTTATATTATATTATTTTTCATCCCATCTATTCGAAAAGTGATGGTTTGTTGGATAAATGCGCGCAAAGTAAGTCTTTTCCACCCTAGGATGAGAAAGTGATTTTTTAATTTTTAGCTTATGAATGTTCTTTTATAGTGCCCTGTCTAAGGAGGTTCAATGAAATTCCTTGACATTTCATAACATTACATGACAATTCGTGACATTTCATGAAATTTCGTGACATATCATGACATTAATTGACATTTCGTGACATTTCATGATCATGATCGACATACATCGTTGTCGACAATGATGAAACTCGAAAAATAAAAAAGCAGGTCATGTTTACTTGAAGGAGGATTTTATTACGATGAAGATTATTCTTGTGTTATTTTGTACCAACCCTACAAGAATAGGTAAACATTTTGTCCGTTCCTTAGAAAGTTTGTCTCTGTTCCTTCTTTACTCATGTGGTAGTGTTGTTGAAAGATTTTGTTAATCAAATTTACAAGATAAAAACTCAAAAACAAAAGGACATTATTGTCCTTTTGTTTTTGAGTTTTTATCTTGTTGTTGTATATGCTTATGCATAACTTTTATTTTGTTGTCTGGAGGAGATAGTTTTAAGCCATAAAACCGCATATGTTGTTTGTTGTACAACCACTGTTTGTTGTACTTAATCAAATTTTTATGTTCAACATGTAAGGTGTTCAAAATTTTTTTTATCTATCTATCTACCATAAATGACCACAACAATAAGTTGATACAATAATTATCAAAATATCAATCAAATACAAATTAAACTATAATTTATGGCCTTATTAGCTGTGCCCGCGGCTTCGCTCGCCTTAAAAAGTATCTTATAGCCTAATCCATAATATATCTCTATAATATATATTTCATGATATATCTCTCCATAATATATCTATCTCTGTGCAAAATTTCAGCTAATAAATTGACCGTGAAGGAGTCCAAAACAAAAAACTGACTTTCGCATTTATAATAATATGTTGTTAAAACTCATACTTATACATATACACAAACATAATACATATCATAGATGCATATACATTGTAACTAAATAGATATTAATAAAATAAATACATATACTTAAACAAATAAGTTCATAAAATCAACTTTGGGAAAAAATAGTGTTTAAATACCATATTTTTAAAAGCTTGTGGAGTTTGGGCTCGTTTTATTGTTGCAGGAAGTCCGTTCCATAGGCGGACAGCTAGCATGGAATAAGATTTGTTGTAGTAAAGTGACGTGGAGGAATGTTGAGGTGTCTTCAATTGAAGCGTATACTGGGATCGAAGGGGGTGGGATTTAGTAAGGTGAAGGAATTCGAAGCGCTCTTTTAGGTAAAGTGGAGTTGTAGGAAGGAATAGGATACTGTAAAGGAAAGAAAGGATATGCATGTTCCTGCGAAGGCGCAAAGGTAACCAATTGAGCCTTTGTCGGAATTCGGAGACATTATCATATTTCCAAAGACCGTAAATAAATCGGATACAGACATTTTGCAGTCTTTCTAGCTTATCAAGTTGCTCTTCGGTAAAATCTGGATAGCAAGCATCTGCGTAATCAAGTATAGGCAACAGAAGAGATTGTGCTAACGCAGTCTTATAGATAGGAAGAAAATTACGTAATCTTCTGAGTGAAGATGCCGAAGCAAAGATTTCCCGGCTGACTTCTGCTAGTTGAGGTTCCCAAAGTGCTTCAGCGCCATCTAGATACTTTTGTATTAAGTTAGCTTTTAGAATGGATGGTTATCTGTTAATCTTTCACGCAAAAACTGCTCAACGGATTTGATTGAAGTTTGGGTTACGGATAGTTTATGTTGTAATATACAATCTAAAATGTCTCTATATCGACGGGATTCGAACCCGCGTGTCCTGTCGTTCATAAAACGTTCCCATCGCTCTACCAATCCAGCTACAGTACGATCCTACCGATACAACAAAACGAATGGATTGCATTTTAACCAATTATGCATTTGTGGCGTTTATTCTTTAATAACTGTTAAGAAGTAATCAGCCAGTGCCTATGGGCCTCTCCTAAGACACGCCACTAAACCCGATCTTCGTCTCTTCCTTTCGAGCTGCTGCCCTACCCACCACTATAATATTACAATAATGTGTAGATATACAATTTTAAATAATGTCAACTCGGGTAAGATGGGCATACTCTATTATTAAGGGTTTTGAACCAAACTATAATACTGTTGTATCGACTGTCAATGCAAACTGCATAGCTACTCAAAAACGAAATCTTGCCTTTTAGACGGTCTTCCCAATGTTGACCTTAAATAATTTTCTCGTTAGATATTTTATTTTAGAACAATATATTAGGTGCGGAGATAAATCGATAACATCATGACATATACATAATACTTTTAGATATTGTAGAGTCTATCTTAGACGCCTAAGAAACTAACAAACAGGTGTTGAAACAACAAACAAGGAAGCGACACCGAGGGGCCGAGTACACGCCGACAATACATCGCGTGACAATAGATGGACAGTGGTACAATGTGCGTGCCAAACAGCGCCAGATCAACTACTGTACAGGGAGTATTATTTTCTTATATTTCTTACTAGCTGATACCCGCGACTTCGTTTACGTTTACACCAAGAATTTAGTAGCCTATATTCATCCTCATGATATAAAGTATATCCTTGTTGAATTCCAATGAAATCGCATCGTACGTTAGGTGAAACAGACAGCGTGACAAAGTTACAGAGTTACAAACGTTTTTAGGGTTCCGTACCCAAAGGGTAAAACGGGACCCTATTACTAAGACTCCGCTGTCCGTCTGTGTGTCTGTCTGTCTGTCTGTCTGTCTGTCTGTCCGTCTGTCACCAGGCTATAGTTCATTAACCGTGATAGTTAGACAGTTAAAATTTTCACAGATGGTGTATTTCTGTTGCCGCTAGAACAGCAAATACTAAAAACAAAATAAAGTAAAAAATTCCCCATACAAAAAACGTGTTTTTAAAGGCCATCTATCTAATTAGTTTCGGCAAAATGACATAGATGGCGCTTGTAAACGAGCCCCGTCTTTCTAGATCACGACCAAACCAAATAGTCTTGGTAATATCAATTAATCAAATATATGAGGTTGAAACTCTGTTATGTTTCTTATTGTACGGAACCCTCCCTAAGTGTGCGATAAGAGACGCGATGCTGACTCGCACTTGGCCAGTTTTATTAATAATGTTAGTATGGACACAGTGAATGAAATGAATATAGTATATATATATATATAGTACAAGTGTGGTATGGATAAGAAGGAAACATTCGAAAAATAAAGAACTATTTCTACAACTAGTATTTTTTTTTAGCTGTATAATGTGAGATTTTGTTAAAAGAACTTCTTTTTTCCTGTAATCTGTTTTTACTTTATTGTTTTTATTTTTACATATTATTACCGTAATTAATATGAGTTTTGCCAAATAAAGGATTTCTTTCTTTTTATCTGTTTTTCTTTCTTGTTTATGTCTTTAATACTTTACATCTATCTTTCTTTTTCAAATTGGTTTGGGTAGGCTGTCCCTCCGGCAGGTCATTCGAGGGCTCACCGAAAATGGTGCGGCTGTTTTACCGTAGTCTTTTGGCGGGACGGTCGTAGACTCGTAGGTGGCAACAATCAGGTTAGTTCAGTTATTAACTTAAATCCTACGAATAAATAATAACTCTATGTATTCGTAGCTTAGAGCGTGCTACAATAGGCTAGTTTACTAAAAAAAAAATTTTTGTCCGTCATTTATATTATCAAAAAATATTGGATACGTATTTTTTTTTCAATTAAAAAAAAAGACGAAGATATAGAGCGTTGAAATTCTGCGTGACGTCACAAACCGTACTACTTTCTAGCGTTTAGTGAAGTCACGAGTCCCCACTCCCGAACTTTGACGCTCTTTATCTTTGTCAATTTCTATTGATTTGTAAAATAAAAACATACGTGTCCAATATATTATGATAATCTAACTGACGGACTAATAACAATTACTATTTTTCGACCCAAGCAATATCCCTATTTATGCCGAAAATCGCTGAATGCACCACCGAGCACAACTTATACTTTTTATAATTGAACACCCTCTACATTCCCTACAAGTGACAAGTAAACTGACAGCAATCTAAGCACCCATTCAATAAAACAAGACCGAGTCAGAGTCCGTATCGGTCATACATCGGTGACCGGGTGCTCATTGTGTCATACACTGCGGCGGGACAAAAGGCCACCTATTGGGTTTCTTGGTCTATTTAGGTCGCTGTTCTATTGTAATTTACATGGTCCGTCTTCGATGAATCATGTTTAGTAGTTACTGATATCTGTGACATTTTCCGTGTTATAAATACTTCTTGAAACTATTCCATGCCATCTACACCCCGCGTAGACTACGTGGAATCCCGTAGGAATATCAGGGTAAAAAGTATCCTCTGTGTTATTCCAGGGTTTAGGCTACCAACTTACCTAATTTCAACTCAATCGGTTGAGAAGTACCAGCTGGAGACACTAGAAGCCATTGAGAGGAGAGCCAAGAAGCTCTTTGGTGATGATCTACTTGTAGGCAAGAGACTTCAGAGTCTCGCGCTTCGCCGCAAAGTCGCTTGTTTATCGGTTTTCTATCGGTTACATTTTGGAGAGTTTGCTATGGAACTGCATAATTTGATTCCACCTTCCCCATTTTATTATCGGACCTCCAGAGACACTAAAAGGCGCCACCGATTTATGGTGGATATACCATCTACCCGAACGAAGCGATTTGCATCTTCGTTCATCATACGAACCGCCAGGGAATGGAATGCTCTGCCTGAGTCTGTGTTTCCGGCTAAATACAATATGGGGGTCTTCAAATCGCGAGTGAATAGGTATCTTTTGGGTAAGCGCGCTCCATCATCGACCGCATCATCACTTAACATCAGGTGAGATAGTGGTCAAGTGCTGCCCAGTTCTATATAAAAAAAACAAAAAAAAAAGTTTTAGCGTTAAGAAGTAATAAACAAACATACACACTCACAGACTTTCGCCTTTATAATATTATATAGTAGGAAGTAGGATTGTGAATCAGATGTTAAATAATCTGTTAATTTTGCTACCAAAAAGTTGCTGACAACCAGCAAGGAAATAATCTGCCGCCATAACCTTAAGATGTTCCGGCAGCACACAGCCCTTGAGAGTCAGAGTATTCTATGCCCAGCGTTCACCACATTCGACCAAATTATCGCTAACCACCAGGCGAAAGAGTGGTTGACTCGCCTATTAGATATATTTTTTAAGTAAGTTCACAAAACAGTAAGAGATTCTCAATTCATCGGCTTTTTAACCGACTTCAACAAAGAATGTTTCTTCGTTCGACCGTATATTTTCTTTTTTTCGTGTTTGTTCACGGATAATTTCGTCGTTTATGAACCGATTTTGTTGATTTTTTTTTTGGAGAGAAGATATTTCAAGAATAGTACCATAGTAATTTCTGGTGAGTATCTCCAGAGATATGGAGATAAACACCTCAAACTTGGCACTGAAAATAATTAGCACGGCATTTGAAGTCGGTTCTTTTAGTTTTTTAAACGATCTTATTTTATAAATTGTTAAACACAATCCAAAATTTCATCGTACCGACGGGACTTGAACCCGCAACCTCCGGAATAACATGTTCCGGTGCTTTGCCAATTAAGCCACGGTGCGAAGTATCGTTACGACGAAATTAGTGGATTGCATTTTGTTAACCCAATTATGCATTGCAATTTGCAGTGTGAAACACTTCAAAGAAACATAATATTTGATCTTATTTTATGTTCATCGATTACTCGAAGATCCCAGAACCAATTTGGAAAATTTTTTTTTGTTAAAAAAAGTATTACTTCCCTTCTGGTCCCATCATTTAAATTGAGATATGCTCAGTATCTCCAGAGAAATAGAGAACTCAAACTTGGTACTGAAAATGATAACCGTGACGTTTGAAGTCGGTTCTTTTGGTATTTTAAACTATCTTAAATTATTTAATATCCTTTAAGTCAAAAGTGCTCTAAGACTTAAATGTACGGACACACCGCAGCGTCCTGCGTGCGCGATCCAGGTGGCGATCAAATAACGCAGTAGTATTTGTACCAACTGATTCGCACTAAACGCGATCAGAAGCGCGGTGTGGTCGTACCTTAAGTGCCTAAGTCAAAGAACAATAATCTGTACTCACTAACATTAACGTAATTCATAATTCATTTATTTACTTCATTTGGGTACACTGTACACTTATGAACGTCAGTCTTTTCCAATACAAATTAAAATACATTACCATAAATTCAAAGATTAAACATAACAGTTAGTCCTTAGAACAATAACATAATTCATAAAAATAAACAAAATGACAAAACCACTATTTCATTACTTATCACAGATACTTATTGTCACTTATTATGCTAGATAGAAAAATATTATAATGATGTCAATTTGAGTAATAAATACCATGTGAAATATTTGAATGTCACCAGAAAATAAAATACAAATATTAAGTTAAATTAAATAATATCGTTTAAAAACTAAAAAACAACCGACTTCAATGCCGCGCTATTCATTTTCAGTACCAATTTTGAGATGTTTATCTCAATATCTCTGGAGATACTTATCATACCTCGATAAAATTACCATGGTACCACACTTGGGGTATCTCCTTTCGAACAAAAAAAGAATAATCGAAATCGGTTCATAAACGACGAAGTAATCCGCGAACAAACATAAAAAAAAAAAAAAAAAAAAATATATATACGGTCGAATTGAGAAACGGAGGAGGTTTCTCAATTCGACCGTATATATATTTTTTTTTTGAAGTCGGTTAAAAAAGACAAATAGAATATTCAATAAGAAAATTGGTCGATGTCAATAATGTTACGTTAATGTCAAGATTTAAAAATAAATACTAGTAATAATAATAAAACATTTTGATTAGATTTCTAAAAAGCCTAACCTTAATAAATTATCTACTACAATTTTGCTATTGAAAAAGTCTCTGCACAAGGTCCGCCATCAAATTGATGGCTCCAGAATTGGTTACTCTCGACAGATGGACAGACAGACTGACGTGAAGAAAAATGCGATCGACTTACAGGAAATTGTTTTTGAGATTGCTACGTGTTTGTTGTTTGGACAATGGGGGAAGGTTTGGAATTCTTGATGACGTCAAACTTGGATGATTTTCGAAAAAATATTGTTTTTTTTTTTATTATTAAAGTTCTACCTCCCAATCCGATTGTCTTTTTGGTTTTTGTTTTGTTTCTCTATTTATTCTTAATGGTAAAATTGAAATCGTAAGCGAAGTAAAAAATCCGACTTTAAAGTAAATTAATGCAGTCAACTGCATTAAAATTTATTTCATACTTAAAAGATCAAAGCTTACAGACAGACGGAAATGACTTTATTTTTAACCGACTTCAAAAAATGGAGGAAGTTTCTCAATTCGACCGTATGTATGTTTTTTTTTATGTTTGTTCGCGGATAACTTAGTCGTTTATGGACCGATTGTGTCTATTCTTTTTTTGTTGGAAAGAAGATATCCCAAATATGGTACCATCGTAATTTTATCGAAGTCTGATAAGTATCTCCAGAGATATATATAAACACCTCAAAATTGGTACTGAAAATTAATAGCGCGGCATTAAAGTCGGTTCTTTTTATTAGTTTTTTAAACGATCATGTATATAGTATACATGATAAAGATAAAGATTATACTTATAGAAATATGCTACTGTCTCTTACCCTTAGAGGGTGTGGGAGTTTACCACAAGGTGAAATTATGTGGTCTGAGATGCAGTCGTAAAGTTTGGTAGTAGAAAGCAATGAGAAGCCTCAGTCCACTGCCACATACACATACACTGCCACTGCGTAACTGTCCTAAACCATGTTCCACAACAACACAACAATGGGCTCACACGATAATGTTTAAAATATCCACGCTTGACCTGTGTCAAGCGTGAATATATAAGTAGTTTCACACAAACAATTTCCTATCCTCACAGAAAAAACCCACAAACCTCACAAATCGACAGCAACTTTTCACAGCTCCCAAAACAGCTATCAGAATCAATCAACCCTGAAATTGGACGGAAAAAATCGCCTTGACCGTCCTATCAATTTCCTGGCTCGAATCCCTTTCCTCAGGGAGCTTATAAGTTTTTCGACTTACCTAATATTGTTAGTCCAACCACGGCCGTCCCGCGGGTGAGATTTGGTCATAAATTGGCTATGTTAAGTGATTCCACCCCTTCAATCTTTCAATGCCCGCGCGGGGTATTTTTTATCCGCTGACCCGCGGTTCTTTAGGGTTAATAATTTAGTTGGAATCTTGTTGGGCTTTGTTGGTTTAATAAATACGGCACGGTGATGTTATATTTTTTCGATAATGAAGAGCTTAATAAGTTGATCTTAGATTGCAGCGTAAAGATGGAAAAGGTAGTCTTGGCGGGGACTAGCCCGGTATTTCGCTGGTAAAATATATGTAAAAATTTAGATAGGTCTTTGCCCAGCTGTGGTCAGAAGAAGTTTAAGTGATTATCTGAATAAAAATCTCATATTTCTATCGTCGAAGTTTTATTTAAAACGGAGTACAATGACATTACGAGTATTGCCACTTTTTCATGAAATAAAAATAGGCATGTGGTGTAAAAGATTTAGTTCATTGAGTCATATCAATTTAGTGAACTATTTCATTCATTCTTATCAGTCTTTAAGTTTACTTAATCTTAAAAGTATATCATATTTTTTCATCCTTATTTAACTAGTACGCTGCTCTTTAAATGTTTATGCCTTATATATTTATGAAATATCATTCAAATATACATATTACATTCAAATATCATCAAATTATTCAGTTACAATGTATACGTACTAATTAATTTATGTTCATTTAATTTATAGTTCAGTTCTTTTGAACAATAAAACTGAACTCAGTTTTATCGTTCAAAAGAACTGAAAACTGAACTATAAATTAAATGAATCTAGTTAGATCATCACTACAATTTGAATGTTGGCAACATTATGTTGATAGGTGACATTTTGACCTGTCAGTTTATATCGTATGGTTAAAAATGGACTTATAGCTGTATAAGGTAACTATTGACGTTGGTAACACAATTTTAAATAGCCAAATTAAATTGTCTGAATGCTTCCAGCTAATTTCTTTTTTTTTCTCCTTGATGGTGGCAAGCTTATAATTTCGTAGCACGGCAGACGCAACATAGACATAATCCTCCTATGTGAATGACGTTTATTAAAATGTTATTAGTAATTTTTACGATTTAATATTTCACGAATATACATGCTAATCACCATCAATCATTGTAGACGATCGATTTAGCTGAACATTCCAGCAATGTGTGTCATATTATGCTGGAATAGGACAAAGTAACGCAGAAGTAGCAATCAGGCGCTTACTAGTTATGACAGTTATATTACAATACGTGTGACCAAAGTTGTCTATTATTACACATCGTGAAGTTATTACATAATTTAAGATCGTTAAAAATAAAACCGGCTAAGTCGAGTTGGACTCGCCCACCGAGGCTTTCGTACCAACGTTAGTAGGTACTAATTAAGCTAGACCTCTGAATTGTATGAGCGCTCATATAACTCAGAAGCCTATCTTAATTGGCGAAACTATGTATGTATGGGTACACACTTTAATTGTCAACTTTTTTTATTTTTTGGAATTGTTCCTTTATTTGTGCTGTAATTAATACCTTGCTTCTTGCCAAATTTCATGATTCTAGATCAACGCGAAGTCGATTTCGAAGAAGTAGGATTTCGACCCAAAACCTACTAACTAACCGGGTACTTCCGGTTGACCTAGAATTGTCAAGTTTGGTCCAAAGCAAGGTCTTAGAGCACAAGTAAAGGAAAAATTCCGAAAAATAAAAAAGTTGAATTTAAGGTAAATTTTGGTACTTACAAGTTTTAGAGAAGATATAAATTTCTCCATATCTTTCTATCATGTCGACTCAGGACCTTGATTTTTATACACCCAATAGGGACTATAGACCTCAGTATCTGGTATAAATTTCAACTTGCTAGGGCCACCTGTTCCTGAGAAAATCGGTGGTGACACACGGACAGACAGACAGACAGACGGACATACGGACAGACGGACAAGAAAATGATCTTATAAGGGTTTCATTTTACGTTTTGAGGTACGGAACGCTAAAAACTAAAAGAACCGACTTCAAACGTCGCGCTAGTCATTTTCAGTACTAATTTTAATGTGTTTATTTTCATATCTCTGGAGATACTTAACATATCTCGAAGAAATTTCAATGGGACCACCTGTGACGTATTCTCTTTTAAATAAAAAAAATAATTTTCGAAATCGGTTTAGGCGTTTTCGAGTAATCGGTGAACATACGCAAAAAAATATATTCAGTCGAAAATGGAACAAATTTTGAAAATGGAAAAAAAAGGAAAAAACAGAAGAAAAAAAAAAGGAGGCAGCCTGTTTATTAGCTTCACCCGTATGTTTGTATGTTTGTAACCGACTTCTTTAGGCGCGATTTTGACCCACTCTAAACGGCCAGATTTCGTTCAAACTTTGTAGATTTATCGAGGACCGATGACAATACACTAATTTGATAAAAAAATATTCCATTTTTCAACTAAAAAGTAGAAAATAAATAATAGTTTAAAAAAACTAAAAAAAAGCGTGGGGTGCTTTTCAGATATTATCAAAATTATAATCACTCTACTCATATCTGTCAATAAAATATTTATAACTATTGACACCATGCACCTCACGCTTTAAATTTTTTTTTTTTTATCACACTATTATTAATTTATATTTATTGAAATTTTTAACACTATTCTTAATTTAAATTTATTTTCTATTTTTTAGTTCGGTTTTCTATAAAAAGCGTGTTTTTTAGTTTTTTTAAACTATTATTTATTTAAAGTCCGTTGAACATAAAAACTACATTTACCTAATTGCATTGTTACACAGTATTTAAACCGTTTTAAACTGAAAAGTTAATTAAAACGAAAATATCTCATTCTAAATTTGTGTGTTGAGTGACAGTGAAGGTAATTTTAAATGTCATTTGACATTTAAAATTACCTTCTCTGTTATAAATCAAAAATAAAACTTAGGTCACTGTCTACCTTCACTTGTTTATAAAAATCTGTGACGTTAGTAGATTTCATTGTTATAATGTACTACACAGGAGCGTGACTTAAATGAGGGTTAGGTCACACTTTGCTATAAATAAAATTAACCCTCTTACTCACGACAGATATCAAATAGCCAATCTGCCTAACTTTCCAATCTGACGTGTACCGAGCTATAGAAGGGTTAAATTGACGTGAACTATCGATGCCATTGACACTGACCTACCCCAAAGGGGACTAGGGTGGTTGAATTGATAGGCCTTTATGGTAACGTGATTTGGAGATGACCGTTTTATTGTTGGTTCTTTTTTATTTCCGGAACATTGATATAATATATCATATTATCAATAAAATAACTGGCCAAGTTCAAGTCGGACTCGCACTCGTAGGGTTCCGTAACACAGTTAAGTATTCCATAACTATGATTTTTCGCAACTACAAAATTAACTTTGTTTTTCATAGTATTTGTATGAAAAACAAAGTTATCTTTGCGGTCGCCATATCTCTAAAACTGCTGACTGTATCTCGTTCAAACCAATTTTCGTTGTTAGTTTTTATTGAGATCTACAGCATATATATTTTTTTAGATTTTTCTCTCCCATACTTTAGAGGGATCCTATACTTTACACACATTTTACCACTTTAGACGCGCCTATCTTACAAATGACTTTAAGAAAAAATGATTTTAGAAACCTCAATGTCATTTTTAAAGACCTATCTATAGACAACCCCACACGTATAGGTTTGAAAAAATTTTTTTTTTGTTTCAGTTCCATGTATGGGATAAAAAACCCCCTTAAACTTTTATGTTTTTTATTTTCGTATAAAAATCGGAAAGCGGTTCACAGAATACATCTACCTACTATGTTTCAATTCTGTAGTACTAACAGTTTCGGAATAAAATGGCTGTGACATACGGACGGACAGACAGACAGACAGACAGACAGACATGACGAATCTATAAGGGTTCCGTTTTTTGCCATTCGGCTACGGAACCCTAAAAATGTGTGCGTGTAATCTTTATGTGCGATTGAAGTAAAACTTACCAACTTAACGCTTGCGTATAGCTAGAGAGCATAGGATATTGTTTGATTCATTGGCTATTTATGTCTTTTTTCGCAAACGCTGACGATACAAACTCATATTGTTTTGAGTAGCATTGGCATTTTTTTACATAGAATAAATAATTATCTCATAAATATATATATAACAAGCTTAGACCTTAAGGTAACAATTGAAGTTTAATTTATTTTACTAATTTTAATGCAATAATGAAATTAGAAAAAATGTACTCACAAATTTCAATTTTTAAATAGCAGAAACTACGTCAGCGTTATTTTGATCTGATAATATCGTTTAAAAACTAAAAAACTGGCCAAGTGCAAGTCGGACTCGCACTTGTAGGGTTTCGTAACACAGTTAAGTATTCCATAACTATGATTTTGCGCAACTTCAAAATTAACTTTGTTTTTCATAGTGTTTGTATGAAAAACAAAGTTATCTTTGCGGTCGCCATATCTCAAAAACTGCTGGCTGTATCTCGTTCAAACCAATTTTCTTTGTTAGTTTTTATTGAGATCTACAGCATATATTTTTTTTAGATTTTTTACTCCCATACTTTAAAAGTTAGAGGGGGGGGGGGGGGGGGACACACATTTTACCACTTTAGACGCGCCTATCTTTCAAATGATTGACTTTGAGTAAAAATGATTTTAGGAACCTCAATGTCATTTTTGAAGACCTATCCATAGACATGTATAGGTTTGAAGAAAAAAATTTTTTTGTTTCAGTTCCATGTATGGGATGCCCCCCCTTGAACTTTTATTTTTTTTATTTTTGTATAAAATCGGAAAGCGGTTCACAGAATACATCTACCTACCAAGTTTCAATTCTGTAGTCCTAACAGTTTCGGAATAAAATGGCTGTGACATACGGACGGACAGACAGACAGACAGACAGACATGACGAATCTATAAGGGTTCTGTTTTTTGCCTTTCGGCTACGGAACCCTAAAAAGAACCGACTTCAATGCCGCGCTATTAATTTTCAGTACCAATTTTGAGATGTTTATCTCAATATCTCTGGAGATACTTATCAGGCCTCGATAACATTACCATGGTACTACACTTGGGATATTTTCTTTCGAACAAAAAAAGAATAATCAAAATCGGTTCATAAACGACGAAGTTATCCGCGAACAAACATTAAAAAAAAAAAATACCGTCGAATTGAGAAACCACCTGCTTTTTTTGAAGTCGGTAAAAAAATAATCTTAGCTATTCTCAAGTCACGTTTAAAGGAGTTTTAATTTTAAAAAAAAACACTCTTCAAAACTTATTTATTCTACATGCAACCTCCAATGTGCATAATTTAACATAACTTCGCTAGGCTTGTCAGTGTACCTATATGAATCTTTTTCGATGACAGAAGGCATCGATGTATGTTAGTCTCTACTCACCATTATACATAAATATTGACTTCAATGTCTAAATTGGTAGATTCTACCAGCCGATTATGATATAAACGACATCACTCGCACGCATAACCTTTCTTTGAAGAAACGTATTCTTTTGTGATGCAAAGTAAAAATGTCTCATCACAAATCAAATAAAAAAGATGCAGTATGCTATTTCTTAAATCACCTTATCGGACATAAGGGAAGGGCCACTGTGACAAATAAATAGACAGATAAAAATAAAGTTATTTTTCCGAACTGCGAACAAGTAAGGCCAGGCCGACTGTGACACAGAAAGGTAATGAAAGTTTAACTTCAACAATCGACTTAGCAATATCCAATTCAGGTTTGTAACTACGACCGATCGTTTTTCATTGTAGCTATTTGTTTTCAATCGCAAGAACGAACATAAGATGAGCAAAGTGTGATTATTTATGTCACTTATACGTATTTTACTCGACAATGAGCATCATCATAAACCATTTAATTCAACCAATCGTTGTACATACATAATTCGCTTGTTTACTGTTACCTGTCACGTGTGTCTCTTGTTTTTATTTGAATTATACATACCAAGGCAAACCATAATAAATACATACGTCTACAGTTCATAGAGGAGGCCGTAGGCATCTCTACGCTATGTTTTACTATTCATATTCCAACAGCACTACATAAGGGCCAGGTTTGTAATACATTTCCTTAAACGCTATTAAATATGATTTACAAGATTAACTACATGGTATATACAGCGTAATATCATAAAAAAATGTGAAACTTTATCAAGAATAATTATTAACATTTATTAGTATGTAAATGACATAATGTGAAATCTAATTTTTCAGAATGTGACAGTTCGGTGTAACAGACATCCACCAAGTGCGGATAGCCAGAGGCAAGCGGGTTAAAACGCAGCGCAATAAAACACCCCTTCTGTCCATAAATATCTACGTTTGGAACTTCGTCCGTTAGTGGTCGGATGTATCCACTTTTATTTATCGGAGGGTAGGAAAAAAAGTTTGGTCAATACTGTACAATATTGTGGAGATATCGGAACTTTTGTTTTTATGTCGATAGATTTGATTTATTTAGTAGTGGTAAAGTTGAGTCAACTTGTATGAAGTAGAGGGATGAAAAATGTCCACAGATGGTAGAAGCATAATCATATCGATGTTCCGCCTGACTTGCTACCAAAACGTAGTTTATGACTACTAAGGAGATATTCTGCCGCCTTAACGTTGCGGTGTTCCGGCAGCCCACGGCACTTGAGAGTCTAGCTAGGTCTAGAATACTCTGACTATGTCCGAATACTTCACGTGTTCACCATATTTGACCGTATCATTGCTTACCGACTGCACTAGAAGGAGGGGTATTTTTATCGAATGTAAGTATGTATATTTCCTTGGCACTCTCTGTAGCCTAAGCTGCTTGATGGATTTTATCTTGGGAGGTGTTGTTAGATTCATCTTAATTGTAAGAGTGACACAGGGTGTATCAAAAATTTAAATTGTTGATATTTTGCGTCGTATTGTATGTCTTCATATTTTTTTATTTTCTCAAAAACTATCAAGTGCCGTATTAAATATAAATAAAGGGTTATTCATAATTAAGATTTATAAACTAAAACAACTGACTCCATGCCGCGCGAGTCAGTTTCAGCAGCAAGTTTCAGACGTTTATTGTCATATCTCTGGAGATACTTATCAGACCTCGATTACATTATAATTGTAACACCTTGAAAGTGTACCCTATCAATAAAAAAAAGACGGAGTATTCGCGAAATATATGTATAAAAAAAAACTAAAAGCAATCAGGTGAATCGAGAACCTCCTCCTTTTTTGAAAATCGGTCGACAAATAGTTTACTAAAATATACACAACTTGTTTGCTTTAATGTAACGTGTTTTTTCTTTTCGATTCACTTGTTTGCATATTTCGCTAGAATTTGATCTCTCCATATTTCCACTGAAATCACGTCAATAACTCACTGAACTATTTGACTAAACTGCGTTCTCAAGATCAAATCTATTTCCATTTGCAAACTGCCATATTTGTTGAGCCATTTCTTTTATCGCCACCCATTGGACTATTTTTATGACTATTGTAAGATCACAATAAAGATATCAAAACGCGATCTGTAAGCCCTTCGGACGCCCAAGGCATTGTGCGAATCTCTTCTGAAATGGGGAAAAAATGGACCACTGAAGAACTCATACACAGCGATTTTTTATCGTAGAAATTATTACCTAAGATTCTTTTGTTGCATTCTGGTATGTTTCAAAAGCACACTCAGTTGGTTGTACATAAAACTTAGTAAATGTCTTTGATACATTTATAAAATAATAAATTGTTTTTAAGCCATATTGGCTATCACTAGAAATATTTATAAAATTGCTCCATCCGCATAGCCCTGACGAGGTCATATACACACTGACTTGTTTTTTTTTATATGACTGACCTGCATTTACAATATTGCTTATTTACAGCAATTGGTTAGATATCTTTAAGACGGCTGTTTCTGGAAGATAAAATATTATGTGACTAGGCTACACTGAAGGCAGCGCTTCACTCAATCGAATTTTCTAGAAATACAACTATGCAGGTTATGATATGTTACAATAAATTATGGTCATTTAAAACCTTTCTAGTCAAATAAAGCCTACATTGGTATTTGGATACCATGGCGTAGACATGCGTAGCTGTGGCTAACGTAGCCACAGCTACGCATGTCTACGCCCAATGAAAATAGCATAATTCTGTAGCTTGTGGATTGTGTAGCTGATGGAGGCAAACGCTTGTGTTGGTACTCTCATTATTCTAAGATAGAATGTCATAGTATTTTGACTTACTTAGCAAAAGGGTTTGGACGCAGTATGACCTATATATATTAAAGAAAATAAAAATATAAGTTACGCTATGAATGTGATTGATTACCCTATGAATTTGAACAATTTCATTTTTCTTTTACTTACAATACGTGCATCTTTATAATATCGCTGCGTGTAAAGCCTTCTAACCCTCTCGCCCCCATAACAAGTTGCCCAAACAAATGTACCTTTTATGGTCGTGTCCGGAAAAATCTTGGCCTGTCCATAAATTAGAAAGTTTGGATAATGTATTTGAAAAGGGCTGGCGGTGTCGAACGAATTTTATTTCTTTTTTATAGGTGGGAAAAAAGGTTTCGAACTTTCTATCACTTCGAGGGTATTTTCACGGAACTTGAGCTCAATTTAGTAGAAAGTTATTCGATACGAATCAAGAACCTTCCTGATGAAGTTGGGTAAAATTGCTACTTTAAGAAAAGTGTAAATTTTAATTACTCATATATAATATATGTAAACCAATCCAAAGGTTCTTATCAATTCAGACGTATTTACTGATCGGTAAAACATTAAAAAGTCTTAACCTGCATCTCAAAAGTCAGAACATTCTAGGCTTAGCGTGTTTATTATCTTCGACCACATCATCATTTACCACCAGACGAGAAACGGAACGAACGAAAACAGAACGCACGAATATGCCAGAAACGGTTGATGTGTGTTTTAATACTACTGACATCTGATGATTTGACTGACATGATGACGTGACATGACAATATAAGGTAAACAAGTATTTTTAAAACTATTTTTAAAATTATTCTAAGGTTATTTTTTTGTTCGTAAATTTTAAGCGTTTTATCTGGTATTTAATTAGGTTAATTAATTGAACATCATACTTATTTTAATCTATCTTCCTATTTCGCGCATTAAACCTAACAGATAAAGAATGTCTACTCCCACAAACTCTAGAATAATAAAAACACAATAATGAAGCTCCGAAATCCCCAGTAGTCTCAAAGCAATAACAAAAAGAGCTCCTACAGGTGCACCGTACAAAGAAACTCTTTTATAAAATTAAAAACGCAAAGTAATTATATTAAAATTCCACGCTTGCTGCGAACACAATATTTGTTTTAAGCAACGCCTCGCCCTCATAAACTTATTAAAATATGTCCAGCTATATTTAATTAGAAGCTACTGTGTCCATGCCGGTCTTACTTCAGCTTCCTCTAAGCTCAGGTGTGTTGATTTTATTATTTTCGGGGGTATTTTTAATTGTTTTAGGACTAATGTTTTGGAAATTGTGCTAAATTTTATTCTTGTGTGTAAATGTAATAGAATTTGCGGTCTGGTTTTGGCGAAGACAAGGGTACATAACATAGGTAACATAGCAGGAGAGGCTCTTATTCTTTTTAATAAAGAGTACTCGCAATATGGGTTGCACATTACTAGTATTCTTGTTAACCCCTCCAACTAAGCTAAATATGCTTGTGTCTGGAGTGGGTTCACGTCAATAGTGCAATGGGTGGGGTGGGGATCGAATTCACGACCTCTCGAGCGCCAGTCCGAAACTCTATCCATTGGGCTATTGCCGCCTTACGCTTATCTCCGTAATTCACAAACAACACCAACAGCTATTCACTCATCACTAATACTTTAACTAGACCTCGTTGGCGTACAGGATAGATGGCTTGACAGTTACACATAAGGTCACTGGTTCAAATTCTAGCACGGGTGTTTAACCACAAGTAGTAGAAGCATATTTTATAGATGTTTCGCCTGAATTGCTATCAATAAATATCTTACCACTATCAAGGACAAAATCTGCCACCAGCCCAGCAGACAGCACACAGCCCTTGAGAGTCAGAGTATTCTACGTTTAGCGTGTTTACCATCTTTAGCGACATCATTGCTTACCACCAGGCAAGATAGTGATCAAACAGCCTAGCTAGCTAGCTTGCAAATGCTGGATTATCTAAAAAAAAAGTAGATAACAAAAGGATTCTGCAAATCTTTTACTAATTTAATTACAATTTGCTGAAGAATTACCAATATACGACCTAAGTAAGTACTTGGTGGTATAGAAAATAGGGTACTTCTTAAAGTGGGCGATTTTTTTTTTTAATAAAATTAAATAATAGACCGGGAAAGTACATGCACCATTGTTAGCCCGTACTTCAATTAAACATTTCATCGCACTCGCCCTTTAGTTTCCTCTTTATGCTGAAGTAATAAAAGCGAAAGACCCTTAAAATTGTAAAATTTAATCGATACCTAACGTAATATCTTTAACCGAACCATCTCTCACACAATCAGCATCTTACTTTACGACTGTCGTCCCATCTACCCGCTCTGAGCAAATTTATACGCTACCGTCCTTTGAGTTATATTCATGGAGGTGGTAATGGGATAAATACTAAGTTTTAGCGCACGTAGGTAATTTTTATAAGTTAAGATGCGTGTTAGATGCAGCACAACAGTGTATGATTTTTTTTTAAGCTAAAGGTAGCAAACAACTAGACAGCCGGTCACCACCGCATATGAACACTTGCAACACTAGCCATCTAATTTGTACAATATAGGTGAATAAACGTGAGAAGAACTAGATCCCAAGATACGGGCGTTCATTCATCTAGTTTGGCATCTAGCGACAATATTTTAAATGTGTTATCAAAACACTTTGAATTTTAATTTTGAACTCATTAAGGTGAACAATCCTACCTTATCTATACTAATATTATAAAGAGAGAACATTTGTATTTTTGTATTTTTGTATGTTTGTAATGATTTGGCTCAAAAACTACTGAACCGATTTAAGAAATTCTTTCACTATTACATAGAATGGACTCTCGAAATGAAAATAGGCTATATATTGTCCCGTTTAAATCAAAGGAACATTCGTGGAGACCTAATTTGCAACCTAAGTCGGCAAAAAAACGGTCGAAAAAACACGTTTCTTACGAACGCTGCTTAATTGAAAATAGATAGAAGAATATTTTCTATGCAAGAGTTGTACAACTTAATAAGACCTACAAAAAAGTCAGCGACAGCATATGTCTATCTCTTAAGGTTGACTCACAGTAACCATTTTAATCTTAAAATTTTTGTTAAAAAATATTACGTAACTTCCAAGGCTATTTTCAAGTATATAGTATAGTATTAATCCTTATCCAAATAATTACGTTAATTAGCTTGGCCAAATATTATACATTAAAATTGTCTTTTACAGTATATAATTCAAAAGAAAACTCTAGAAGATATCACGAATTTCATATACACGCACCGCAAAATTAATAAAATATCTGCAGTGAAACCACAGATTAGGTCATAGTTACTACGAAAATATTATTATAAGCTTAGCGATGCTGTAGATCGCCACCGATCACAATCAATTTAAAGTCAATATAGTATAATAATATGATCTATTGTATAAAATGATATTCATCTATATATATAATAATATAATATTTTATACCACCTCGACTGATCTATGTATAATCTTTTCATTAAAAGCATTCCAATGACTCTAAACACGACATTTAAAATCTGAGCTGTAAGTTGGTGAGGATTTGAGTATTCTGTAGAGTCTAAGCGATGTCCCAGCATCAGGTCAATGCTTCCATGTTCTTACAATATCGTTGAAGAAGAAGATTTTCGAATTGATCAGACCTATGAAAGTTGATTTCATAGCGCAATTAACTAGAAAAAAGCTCATAGTTTTATAACGATTGAACGAATTTTCATGAATCAAAGCTAAGAAAACTCTCGATGAAGACATCTATCAAACAAAAAACTATCAATAATAAAAACAAAATCGGTTCATCCGGTTAGGTGCTAAGATGCTACAGACAGACACACAGATACACACGTTAAACGTATATTACCCCTACATTTTGCGTCGGGGAACGCGTAAGGTTACGGCGGCAGATGTTCACCTTTTTTTTTTATCTTATAGGCTAGCGTTTGACCACTATCTTACTTGTTAGTAAGTGATGATGCGGTCGAAGATGGTAAGCACGCTAGGCCTAGACTGGGGAACTGGCTCTCAAGGATAGCTGCCGGAACACATTAGATGTTTTTGGCGAGAGAATGTCTAACTTGAGGGTGGTAGCTGGCCAGGCGGACACTAGATAGTGTCCTACCACCATGCGGGGGTTGTTGGTTTCTTAACGATGTTTTCCTTCACCGGAGGGCTACTGTGAGAAGCGCACATACATTTTTCGATGGAAAAATCCATTGGTGCACGGTAAGGTTTGAACTCGGTACCACGGCATCAAAGCCGACCGTTCTCCCGATTACGCCACCGGGCCCGGGCTCCTTGGTGGTAAGCTACTTTTTGGTTGATTTAATGATCCCACTACCACTGTACGAAAACTCATGATTCATGAATGCACATAAAACTTTCATTGGTAGGTATATAGCTAGGATTAGAACCAACGACCGTCGGGTCAGAATCAGGGTAACTATGCTTTACGCTAAAGGGCCGTCCAATATCACTACGTAAGTATTATAAAACAAATTCCATCACTGCGTCTGTCTGTCTGTTCGCAATAATCTCAATAGCTACTGAACGGATTATCACTCGGTTTTCACCAATAGCCAGAGTGTTTATGAGGAAGGTTTAGGTGCATAATTCGTTAAGGTTTTGTGTAAATTGGATGAAATATGACGATTATTGTTAAATATGTTCATATTTTATATTCGATGCAACAAACTGATGCAAATGTTGTAGGCATATATGTTCTACCCGTGCGAAGCCGGGGCGGGCTGCTAGTAATATTATAAATGCGAAAGTAACTCTGTCTGTCTCTCTGTGTCACTTTCACGCCAAAACCACTAAACCGATTTAAATGAAATTTGGTACACAGATAGCCTAGAGCCTGAGAAAGGACATGGGCTACTTTTTAATTCGAAAAAAGGGTTGTAAGGGGTTGAAAGGGGGGATGAAATGTTGTATGGAAGTATCGTCTTAAAAATAATTTTTCGTTATAAACTTATTTTTTAGGCTGTTGATTCGATATAAATAAATATGACATTCAAAGTTTGTGAGGGGATAGAAGGAGGGGAAGGGGGAAGGGGAAGGGGGAGGGAGGGGAGAGGAGGTGGCAGTGAGGGGAAGGGAAAGGGGGAGGGGAAGAGGGGGGAAAGGGGAAGGGAGGGGGGATAGAGAGGGGGAGGTGTAATGGGAGAAGAGGAGAGGGAGAGTGAGTTAAGGGAAAGGGGAGGGGGAGGGGAGGGGAGAGGGGGAGAGGGGGAGGGGAGAGTGAGAGGGAGAGGGGAGAGGGGGAGGGGAGAGGGGTAGGGAGAGAGGGAGGGGGGATTAGCCCGTCGTGGTACGGTGCGGTGTAGGTAGGATACGAATGTGTCTCATTTGTAAAATAATCAGACTAAATAATTAAAAATGCTACCCAAAAACACTATTCCACGCGGACGAAGTCGCGGGTACAGCTAGTATCATATAAGTCTGCCTAATGTGATATACCAGATACTGTGCCGTGCAAATCAATAAATGAAAAGTATTTTGCGCGTTGCTAAAAATATGGCAATTGGCATGAGACATTTAAACGTTTTGTTTCACAAGTTCTAGTAGCTCACTGCATACTCAACCGATTTGTAAAACATTTGTTCTTACGGTAGAAAGTGGTGCCTGTGGCCAGTTTAACTTTTAAAACTCATATCACTTGTGACTTTACAGTTATCTGCGTAGAACAAAAAAAAACAGCGCTAGCTATAAATCAGTGTGCTGTTTGTTATAAATAAACAACATTTTCATTATTTTAATAAATAGACCTGAGTCACCTCTTCTCTACTTTACCAACGACATCGCCTAACTTTATTAAAAAGGAGCCGGTATTGAAGCGCTGAAAGTCGCAGCGTCGGAATCAAAAATGTAAATTGTCGACATTCTTCACTCGTTCTCATCGAGGAGGATATTGGCGGTTTTATGTTCGAAACGTGATGGTTGCCGACTAATGGACTGATGACATTTCTGGGGGGGTGCTTTATTGATATGTTGACGGTTTGGCATTTTAGTCTTCAATGCATAGATGTATCTATCTATGTTGAAAAGAGTTTTCTTCTAGGTTCACTTAAGGAACTTTTGATATAAAAGGAATGACCTAGTAAAAAAATATGTACCCAATACAACAATTAGTTTCGCCCCGCGGGTTTATCCGCGTCGTAAGTGTCGCACCGCATTCTATGTCATTACTGGCTAACGGCATGGCTAAATTTCTGACAAATTAATAGGTAATAAACAAACAACTGTACAAATTGACTTCCGAATGTATTGTATGTATAATTTCGATGTTTGGTGTTGAGTGTTGATGGATATCATAATATAGCGACAAATTCCAACTATTTGTATAACTCATACACTAATAAGGATAAATATTATGTTTTTTTTAAGTGTTCACTTCGTTATATTTCTGTCTTCACTTTATTCAAAATGTATTTAATGAAACATATTATAATGCAATTTATAACGTTACTGACGGGATTCGAACCCGTGCCTCCCGGGGAACATGTCCAGGCGCTGCACTAATAGGCATAATAGGCATGATGACAGTATCAAAAAATCGAAGATTTGATGATTTTAGGGGAAAAAACATATTAAAACAATTTTAAAACACTAGTTTAGGTTTATGTAAAACATTGAGATTATTAAGATTTTCAATAAAATAAAACATTAAAATACTGCAATCGGCCATTTTGATTGAAACACCAATCATAGCGCATGACGTCACGCCTATGTCCTCTTATGAGGTTTTCTTGAAAATGTTATACAATTTTGGAAAACCCACGTGTATTTATTGTCACAGATTATATAGTTACTTAATTAAGTATGTCATTAACCTATGCGTGACGTCACAGCCGACGCCATGACACATGTGTTTGTTTGTTGTTGTGTGAGCTGTTTTTGCGCGCTATTGAAAAAATATTAGAAAAATTGCTTTAAACTTCGTTAAACTTAAGTTAATTACCGAAATAAAGGTTTTTTCGTGAAAAGTAAATGTGTTCCCACATTACGGAAGAGGATTTCAAAAATCTTTCGTCACGCCTATTATTTAGCTACAGTAGAATTAGTGCAGCCCTACCGATATATTATGACGATACTATTGGATTGCACTTTTAACCAATTATGCATTGGTTGCGCCATCTGTAATTACTGTTTAGAAGTTTATTACAGATTTTCAGATCGGACGAGAGATATTGCACTGCTTAAATTAAATATTATGTGTCTTTTTAAGTGTTGTCTACACATTTTTTGTATATAACTACACTGTTGTAACTATACAATAAAAATAAAAATACAATAAAAAAAATGATTGTTTATAATAATGCAGTTATTGAATGAGAGGCCTATGTCCAGCAGTGGACTAACATAGGCTGATGATGATGATATAATTCATCAATAAATGCGTAAAATTTCGATTGCTACTCACGCCGTTTATAAACATGTACCTTCCTAAACGATACCATAATATGAACAGGTGTGCACCAATTGCAAGCTTTTCCATTTCTCTAATTTCTACGTTCGACAATGTACTACGGAATATAAAATGTAAAGTCACAATAGAGTCGGCGTTATTATTTGTGGGGTAACAGTAATGTACGTTCCGCGCGGAATCGCACGTGAAACTTCAGGAAAATGTAAAATAATGTGAAAATTTACTGATGTGTTAGTTTGTGTGTGTGCGAGCTTTGAATTGGTTGATGATTCCGTATAGTTTTTTAAGAGGGTGGCGCTTGTATGCTGTCTCACTTGCTCCTTGATTTGATTACGAGGATTGCTGTTATCGCAGGTGTTGAATTTTAATAGAGAATAATGCTAGGCATCTATATAGATGCACCTTTATGATGTATAATTTATTAAATTAATAACGGACCAACTTCACGTACCGTAGAAGCAAACCAATTTAGTTTAAGTTCTGAGGAGTTTCGCTCATCAGTTTCTGTATATAACTATAGGCTCTTGATGAAATTAATACGTGACATATTGGATACATAACATAGGCATATATTTATAAAAGCAATGTATTATAAAGTCAAAAGTTATAATACAAAAGGTAATATTAAAAAGTTATAATATTATAAAGTCAGTTTTTCTGTAAGATAAAAATGTTTCTATGCAGCATAACCCTATTTAAATAAATAAGATCTAAATTGGCACACAAATGCCAGAGTTTTTAAGTTACTTTCATAAAAATAGCAAAACTCTGACGTCCTCCTATTGTAGAGTCAATGAAAACAGACACGCTTGCATAAAAGATAAGTTTTATTAAACTAGAATCAATGGAAATTAGTCTACAATATTATTGTTTTAACGTAAGATTTTTCTCTGACCGTTCCTCTGACCCAACAACGGAACTCTACAAATCTACAAACAAAAAGCGTAGGTCGCGGGTCACACCTGCGCGGCGCGCATTATTTCATAATTTAGAATACGCTAATGATGTTTTTATTCTACGTTGCGCTGCGGTGTGATTGAGGACGGTACGTGCCGGACGTAAGTTTTGAAAAATAAATGTTATTTTGAATTTTGTTGCAGTTTTCTTTTGTTTATATTTTTACGTACATTTGGTTTATTTATTAACCACCGAAATACTAATGGAATCCTTTATGATTTTATCGTTTGCTGTTTCCTTGGACATGAGGTCTATAGATAGATTATATATATAATATATATATATATAATTAGTGCAATAACTACTAAGCTACGACGCCTACGAGTGCTACGAGTGTTCTACGACAATAATCCATATACAAGAAGCTACGTCTTCAGGCCAAGCATAGCTATACGTTTCTTCTTTTACATTTATATACAAAGTAAAACAAATATATTTAGGTGATAGACTTATGTGCTATTAAAACACTCATCACCTGATGTTTAGCATCAATACCGCCACCGGTAGAATAATATTAAATTCGAGAGTTAAAACAATAGTGATACGAGGTGCGGAACAACCAACTTTTGTTCAAACTAATCGGCAAAACGAAACTATCGTAACCCGTTTATTTTAAGGGGTTAGGGGTAGTCAGGATTTTCAAAACATCAATTTTTTTTTTTGCATTTTCGTTACTTGTGTAATATCTTTAAAATATTCTCTGAAAATTTGAAGTTAATCTGATAATTACTTTTCGAGTTATTCGACAAATAACAAAGAGCGCTCGGGGACTCCAAAATGCTCGGGAGCAGGTTTTTTTCAAAACTATGTTTTTTGAGCTGGTGACAACTGTAACTCGAAAACCGCTCAGTAGATTTTAATGAAATGTATACAGCTTTTAGAATACATAATAATCTCAGGCCTGATCGAAGGATTTTTTTTTAAATTTCGATTTTTTAAGACCAATTAACTGTGGATTTTTTCCCGAAAATCTAGAAAAAAAATTCCTGAGGCCACCATTTTGTTAATTTAAAAAAAAAAAGCTTCGATCAGGCCCAAGATTATATATTTATAAAACTATTTTTTTTCATCCGATTGATTTTTGATGAATCTCCAAGGACTTATGATAGTCACCGCAAGGACCTTTTTTGAAACTGGATCAACACAGACAGCTATAACTTTAGAAATTATAATTTTTTTTTTCAAATTTTCGTGACTTCAAGTCAAAACATTGTATAATAATGCCATATTATTACTTTTGTAAAATAACATAACTTAATAGCAAAAAAAATATTACTGAAAATTCTCATTTTTTCGTGTCTCTGACTACCCCTAACCCCTTAAATTAGTTGACATCAAACATTACGCTGATATTCATAGAATTGATTTGCGACATGTCTTAAGTACAGTGGATGGATTGTACCGTGGTTGGAGCCTACGAGTGGTCACCCATCTAGTAACTCTCAGGGATCACGTGAAAAAATGTCTACTTCACATAACCTTTTCGTGATTCATCAGCCGATCTCCATCCATTGCTGGACGTAGGCGTCTTCTATGGCACCCCACTCGATCTTCAACTATTTGTTTCCAACCGCTGCCAGCCAGCTTGCGTATATCATCACTTCACTTAACTGGAGTGCGTCCTATAATTCGTTTGCCGAGATGATCTTCAATCTAGAAAATAAGTAACCTACCTCTCTTAAGGTGCGGACCACACCGCGGTGTCTTGCGATCTGCGGGCGCGATCTCAGTACTTTTCAGTTTTTTTTTTTGTTGTTTTTATTTGGTGTGAACCAGTCGGTACAAATACTACTGCGCTATCTGATCGCCGCCCAGATTGCGCACGCAGGACGCTGCGGTGTGTCCGTATCTTTAACTATAAATTATTAATATCGATTACTACCTGAACTGAAAATCTCTTTAGATCTCCATATTAAACTAAAAGACATTTTCTTAAAAGTCAGTATTAAAAACGCATCAAAGATTCCGCAGATTGAGCTTGTACATAAATGAGCTTAAATTTAAAATTATAATGGGCTTGTATCCGGTGACACAAATGTGTAGAGTTTGTTACTAACGACTTCTGAGCCGAGACGCCTTGCTCTGGAACTGAAGTGGCGTGGAGAGGATCGTGGCTACTGGTTTTACGAAATAATTCAAAATCATTCGGGTTTTTTAAAGAAAAAATATGTTGTCAGCCTTTTTGGCAACCTATCAGCAAACAGTAATTTGTATTCCGTATTGATAAAGGTAAGTATAAAAAATATATATTATAGCACAGTTTGACCTAAGCACGCACTTTACGCAAGCTTTTCCGTGACTTAAAGAGTCGATTATGGCACGGCGTTTAACTTCATACCGGAAAACGGACGGAAAAGCGTAGCGTAAGTGTAGAGAGCGGGTTTATGTCACACTGCTATCTATAAAATAATATATGATACGTGTGACTTAAGTAGTCGATTATTGCACGGCGTGAAGTTAGCACCCGAGCGTAGCGAGGGTGCTGTGCCGTACATAAGTATATACATAAGTACTTTTAGGTGTTGTTTATTTTTTTATTATATTATTAACAATTATCTTTTCGCACAAAAGTTGTTTTCCTTAAAAAAAAATGTGTCACTTTTTAACTCGTGATAATGTATGATGAGGCCCAGTAGCATGTTAGAACGACATGTAACACAATAAGTTTAGAGATACCTACGTGTTTCCCCTCTACACGAGACATCTTCGGCAGATGTCACTGACACGTCAAACGCTGCAGAATTAGAAATAATTAAATCTTTAAAGATCAGGGATTTCTGAAAAGTAACGTCTAAAGATACGATAGGCTCGGAATGAAATGCAAGACGTTTTCACTTAGACCTTTTGTTTTGGCACAAAAAACTACTTAATAAAAAAAATATCATTTAGTAATCAATTTTCAGATCTTGAGGCAAAATTGAGTTTCAAAACATCTATTGCTATTTTTATGAAATAAAAATGATATGATGTTGTCTCCATAGCTCTTCTGTGCCGCAGCTTCACCTGCCATCGCGCGGCAACTAATTGTGAGTGCAGATAAAGTATAGAGTCTAAGGTGGCCTTAGCGCGGCGATTGCATCGCGGCCCGTGTGGAACTACCCTTATGCGGTGCCTGTTCACAATGGAATACAGATTAAAGGTTGATTTTATTGGCCAACTTTCAGGAGAAGGTTATCAATTAGGATGTTAACATTTTTTATGTATGTTCGGGCATAACTCCTACATATATAGACAGGTTTGCAAAACCATGTTTTGTTTGAAAGAGTTTTATGCCGACATGGTCCCATTGTCATTTCATCGAGATCTGATTAGTATCTTCAGATATATGGAGATAATCACTTCTTACTTGCTACTGAACTGCTTGAACTAGCGCAGCATTTAAATTCGGTCGTAATATATCTTTAACGATTTTAAATTATTTAAAAAGATACCTCTCTCTTTGACAGCCTTGTGATTTTTAAAATGTAATTAAGTACTAGGAACATTTGTATAATTTGTCTATATTACTCGATTGCTCCACCAATTATTTTCAATTGATTTTAATATATTGCTTACCTTGAGAATCAAAGAGTTTATATGTATATTCAGGAGATTGGAGATAAAAACCTCAAACTTGCTACTTAAATTGATTCTTAAGGCATGTAA
This sequence comes from Cabera pusaria, assembly GCA_954871355.1. Lineage (NCBI taxonomy): Eukaryota > Metazoa > Arthropoda > Insecta > Lepidoptera > Geometridae > Cabera > Cabera pusaria. Next base: position 21,673,386 of record OX940906.1, read on the forward strand.
GCTCAGTTTTATCACTTTTAAAACAGTTTTAATAATAAAGTGATATTTTCATAATATTATAATTTTCCTTTTATGCAGGTATACCAGTCTGAACCAGCCACCGTCAATGGCATGTAAGTAACCACAAAACTTATAAATCTGTGCCCTAAAAACACGCGCGCGGCGTCGCTAAGAAAGACGCATGGGAGTGCTGTTTGAAACTACCTGAGCTGTAGTCTTGAAGCTTAGAGGATATTGAATCATGTTTAGCTGGAACGGAGTTAAATTTGTGAGGAAGATGTAGAAGGCAGAAGAGATTTAGTTGAGAATAAATAAGAATTTAATTTAATCTTTAAAAAAGTTGTGTTGTGTCAGAGATAGGCCGTTTGTCCACAGCAACGGCACCGGGACGTCAACGGGAACAAAATGCCGGTGACGAAGTAGCGGTACATATGTATAGTATGGCAGCTTGTCCACAGCATGACCGGCATCGGGCAACGTCATCCCGGCCGCCGATATTTCGAGTAGATTGGCGCGACCGCTAGAAATCGGCCAGAGATTTTGACGGGCCGATGTGCCGGCATTGGCTCGCAATACAAAACACGTTTGATCTTGTCCACACACTGCCGGCGCCCGGCGCCGTTCGATCGGTTATTGTTTTTTTGTCTGAGGTTGTTTGTTTTATTTCTATGGAAACGCATCTGCCACGTATGACAGCTAGAAGAAACAGAACCACCGGGATCGGTGGCGGTGGACAAACGATCCCCGGCACATTATTTTCAAATCGGCCCGAAAAAATCTCGGTGCCGGTGACGTCTCGATGCCGTTGCTGTGGACAAACGCTCTTAGACTATGTTGTGCAGACGTTACGATGCACGAATAATAAGTTATTGTTTGATAAAATTTACCATAATTTAGATAGTTTAAAAACTTAAGCAACCGACTTCCATGCCACGCGAGTCAGTTTCAGTAAAAAGTTTGAGACGTTTATCATCTCCGTCCGTCATATCTCTGTAGATACTTATCAGATCTCGATGAAATTACAATAGAATCATCTTGGAAATATACCCTACCGATTTCAAAAATAACGATTCGAATCGATTCACAATTGATGTAGTAATCGCCTAACATAAAAAAAAACATGAATTGCTAATGAAACAGATGAAAACAGAAGATGAAATCTACTTCTTTTTGGAAGTTGGTTGAAAAAATGAGGAATAGCAAAATAGCAAGGCATTAGAAGTAGGTTTGTTTCGTTTGGTAAATGATCTCAAATTATTTTCCACTACTTTGCATCAATCTTCGGCTTTTATTTAAAATTGTTGGGCTTGGGTGTTTGACACGAACCAAGCATTTACATTAGTAAACTATACAAAAAAGTTATAAGAGAGCCCAATCGTTTAAAAATAAATTATATATATTAATGCAAATGATTTATAGAGATTACAAGATAGTTTAGAAATAAACTTAGATTGCGGCGTATTTAAATATTTGAAAATAAAGTAGACGCGGGTGTGAATACACCATATGTTCGGATCATTCAGGCTGACCGGACGCCGGACATCAGGCGCGGCTGGTCGGCCGGACAATTGCGTTTGCGGTAAAGATCACTTTACAATAAACGCAGTTTTCTTACAATACAATACAACAACTTACCATTTCACACCAAGAAATAACAAATTGAAACAAAAACATATTACAAGAATGAGTACCAATGCCGGTCTTATCGCCTAAAACGATATATTCCAGACAACCAGGTACGGAGAGGAATAGAAAATAGATTATCAAAGATTGGTGGTGTTGCAAAATATGTAAAATTAATAAATTTCCATAAAAGAAAAACATATTTTGTTGTATTTTCTTAGTACTTGAAGAACTTGATAATACGCTAGCACTGCCTGTTCCTACTTAATTTTCTTAAAAATTACAAGTTAGTTTAGACTCAAGAAATGGATTACAAAATGAACACAGTGTTCAGCTGTCACTGTCATACTGCATAAATCTGTCATCGTATTAAATCTACCTTATGTACGGTCGGATTCTGAGGTACATTGATTGAGTGTTTATCTACTCAGCGTTATTGCGTAGATAAACTATTCAATTCAATTCAATGCAAATTCAATTCAATTCATTTATTCTCTTAATAAATTTTCTTAATCTCTTAATAATTCTCTTAATAAATTTTTCTTAATAAATGTACTCAGAAACCGGCCGGTAGTAGAATATAAGTTTTGTTGTTTAAGCGTTATTGCGTAGATAAACTATTCAATTCAATTCAATTCATTTATTCTCTTAATAAAGTTTCTTAATCTCTTAATAATTATCTTAATAAATTTCTTTTAATAAATGTACTTAGAAACCGGCCAGTACTCGAATATAATTTTAATGTTGTTTTAATGATACGGAGTTTCTGGAAAGATTTTCAGTACTGCAGTAGCCGCTTAATAAATTGATGATTATGTATTACACTCATTATGATTCCTACAAATGTACGAATATAATAACTACGTAAACTTAAAATTATAGAATATATCAACTACATATCACCATTACGTTGTGATAAGGACAATATATTACCCTCTAAAAAAATTTAGTTTGCTAATTTTTTAAATAAATATCGATGAGCATAACAATGGCATTATGTAAAATAGAGCCTTAAATAGATAATTTATAAAAGTAATCTATATTTATAAAAGAAAGTCGTGTTAGTTACTACACTTATAACTCAAGAACGGCTCGACCAATTCTTATGATTTTTGTATCTTTGGAATTGTCTTTTTCAGGAATAGGATAATAAGTATTAAAAACAATGAATAATTGATCTAAAAAAAATATATAAGACAAATTATTATGCCAAAATGTTCCTGGGTTAAAAAACTGCCAATCATTTGATGTTCAATTGTTTATCCCGTCGATACGGTAAACTGCATTATCGCATATTTTTTTCTGTATAATTATGGCTCCATACGATTAGTGTATTTAGCCAGTGTCAGGTATAAAAACAAAATACTTCAAATGTTTGTGAATTCAAGTCATGTAAATTTAAAAAATGTCAAATACTGCTATAACTTATCCATAACAAAAATTACATAAATACCTTATCGTCTTGCTGACACGGGGTTGAAGTACCTACTTGATTATTGTATTTTTATTCTTATCTGTATTGCCATAATACATAAATAAACTTAATATCTCTTTTGTATTTATTTATTACGATCATGAAAGCCTAAATTAAGTTCATCTATAAGGTAACACGACATTTATTGTCTATAAGGTGGTACGAAGTTCGCCGGGCCAGCTAGTTTATGATAATTTGCAAATGGCGCCACGTGCATTAAAAATTAGAACTACATCGTTCGTCTCATTTACTCTTTAGTATTAAAGTGAGACAAACATATCAAGCAAAAGCGCTTTCAAGGAGGTGCTATCATTCAGCTTATTTATTCTCGCAATATCTCTTGGTGAAACTCTATGGTGGAATTCTTATTCTATTCTAGGTATTACGGAAATTTAAAAAAACCGTAAAAAATACGCACGGTGCCATACAAGGGAGCGTGCGGTAAGTACTTTTTAATACAGTTGCTCAAAAAGTGGCGTATTGCAGGGACGTATAGCGTTCGGGATGTGGGCTATTACATACTAGTGATTTTTTTTTACCTTTCCCGAATTCATGCGTTCTCTTTCCCAACTGTCAAAATAATGTCTATTAAAAAGTACAACCAACCATGAAGGTTTTACTAAATAAAATCATAGAAGTTTTTATGATTCATGCAAATGCGTATATTTCTAAAAAGAAGCTACTAATTTGTTTCAATATCAGATTTAAAGATTTGATTGAATGAGTTAGGTTAGGTTTCATTTCATTTCATCTCATTAAATTTCATTTTTATTTCATATCAATAAAAAAAAATTACTGAAGACTTGGCTGTATGGGCATAGTTCCCTTTGCCTACCAGAATGGGTGATGAAAAAAAAAACTCTGCTTATATTCTACGGTTGGCGCCATTTTTCAGAAATTTTCTTTGCGAGTTTAGTTGTTTGTTGCACAAAATGAGTAATTTCAACCCTAGTTTTTTTGAATTAACACCACCGGAACTCAGTATAATTGCACAAAATGCTTCGGAGAACATTTTACCGGAAAAGTCAAAAAGTCGCTACATATTTACATACGACGAATTTATTGCGTGGAGAGAAATGTTAAGTTAATTGAGTTTATTGTGTTTTTATTATTTTATTAAATTGCTTCATTTTTTCGCAACTGTATTAAAAATAGTCGTTCAGTACACGTGCGGAACCGTCATTGCAACTTTTTCCGACTGTAAACCCTCGCCTTCGGCTGCGCCTCGGCTCGGGTAGACATTTGTCAGAACTCTTTGCAATGGCAGCCTTTCCGCACTTGTAATGAAATATACTATTCTGCACGCTCCGGTGTATGGTGCGTAATTATTAACTTTCGAACAAAATTTTTTGTAAATGAATTGATTGAGCAAATGTTCTGAAAAAATAATAAGTTCCTAATTTAAAACCATATAAAATACGAATTGGTTACTTTAACAGTGTTATGACTCTGTCTAAATAAATAGATCCTGATAATCAAATGTACATTCTCCTTTAACAGCCTATTCGAAATCTGAATTCGAACCAATGAACGGCAATGCATTTCACGCATCGACACAAACTTCTACCAACTTTGAAACTGAGGAATGTAAACCATATTTCAATGCCATAGAGAATATTGTGAAGTAAAATATGGTTGTTTTGTATGCAATTGATATTGCGAGGTATCGGTGCGTGACGTCACATGTGTTGTCCAGAGTCAATGGATGTATTGGATTAACTATTTGATAGTGTGAAGTCAGCTTTACGTTTTCATTGAATGTGCTTTACTTATAAACATTACTTAGGCGTGGATTTGTATATGAATGCGATACAGATGAGTGTTGGGCCACCATGTTAGTTGACGTTATGTTATGATGGGATCTAAGATGCACCACGCTTGCCTAGTAGATACCCGTTTAAGATAATACTTAATTAAGGACTTTGTAGAACATAATTTTTTTGTTTGAATATTTTTTTTAATTTGGATAAAAATTGTTTGTTTGAAGTACTGAAACATGCACTGGGTTGCGGGTGCACGTAATAGTACGGTTGGCAACCCTGCATTAATCAGGGGAGTTAAACATGTGTTTTAAGTGTGACGTTCTACGTCTAGATGAAAGCTGAATGGCTCAATACCTTTGTTTTTTTTTGTAAATTCAAAGCAAAGTTATGTTTCTGTTATATCTATAATAATTATTATTAAATATGATGTAGTTAATGTAATTTGACGTGTGTGAGTGCTAAATTTTAATTTGCCCATATGGGCAAAAATAATATATACTGGTAAAGTATATACTGGTTAAATGCTTTGACTTTTGAATTTAGGTTTATTTCGTAGCAAAGTTTGACAATTTCTTTCAGTGGGAAGTTTATAATCAGTCTAATCTTACGATTTTAAACAAACACATATCTTACGGAAGTTTTTGTCCTTCAAATTTAAGTAGTTAATGAGATAAAAACAACCCTACCAATATTATACCATGTGAAAGCTTGTATGTTTGTTATTTAATCACACAAAAGAAGCTGAGGGCCCGGTGGCGTAATCGGGAGAACGGTCGGCTTTGATACCGTGATACCGAGTTCAAACCGCCGTGAACCAATGGATTTTTCTATCGAAAAAATTATGTGCGCTTCTCACAATGGCTCTCCGGTGAAAGAAAAACATCGTTAAGAAACCAATGACCCCCGCATGGTGGTAGGACACTATCTAGTGTCCGCCTGGCCAGCTACCACCCTCAAGTTAGAAAATCTGTCATAAAACATCTAATGTGTTCCGGCAGCTATCCTTGAGAGCCAGTTCCCATTCTAGGCCTAACGTGCTTACCATCTTCGACCGCATCATCACTTACCAACAGATGAGATAGTGGTCAAACGTTAGCCCATAAAGTATTAAAAAAAAAAAGCTGAGAGTAAAACACTATTTACAATAATTAAGATAAAACAACCGACTTCCATGCCCCACGAGTTAATTTCAGTAGCAGATATGAGACGTTTATCGTCATATCTCTGAAGATACTTATTAGATCTCAATGAAATTACAATGAGACCACCTAGGAGACTTACACTACCGATGAAAAGAAAATCATTTGAATCGGTTTACAACGGACGGAGTAGTCGCGTAACATAATATCAAAAAAAGGGGGAAAAAACATCATCGACAACGGATGAACTGAGAACCTCCTTTTTTTGGAAGTTGATTGTAAACGGCCCTGTCAGTATAACATTATTATTAAGTCGAATTCAAAGCATTTATTTTATAGTAGCTGATAGCCGCGACTTCGATCATGTACGCCATTAATTTAGTAGCCTATTGTTGGTGATCGCATAGTGTCGAACTTGGTCAGCAATCAGTTTGCGAATTCAATTGGCTAAATAAGAAGACTGCAATACTTTGTTTGATACTGACTTTGACATTAGAGACGTCAACAGACAGCCAACCTAAAGCAAATAAAAATTGAGACATTTTTTTTAATTTTTTTTAAATTTTTTTTTATTATTTATACGGTTTTAATAAAAATTGAGACATTGTCATCTCTATTTAGTCTGTCTACACATATAGTAATCTGTGACACATATAGTAATCTGTCTTGTAGTCTGTCTGTGGATATTGTGAAAAATACTGTCGAGCTAACAAGATATAATATGGAAATGAAATATAAAAGGAGAAATATTAAACAAGTATTAAATCACCAGCATCTGACTATTATTCCGTCGGCTACCCAAAGGCAAAGTATAATACTATGTTCATCCTCGTCCTATAAAGTGTCTCAGTCAAATTTCAGTAAGATCGGATCGGATCCGTTTAGGCGTGATTAGGTAACAAACATGCAGAGTGACAGGGTTACCAACGTTTTTGTAATATTAGTATGGATATGTAATGTCACTAATGTCGGCATTTTTAACCGACTTCACAAAAAAGGAGGAGGTTCTCAATTCGTCGGAATCTTATTAACCCCCGCCCCGACGCACCAAGAAGAGGTGTTATAAGTTTGACGTGTGTATCTGTGTATCTGTGTGTCTGTGTATCTGTGTGTCTGTTTGTGGCATCGTAGCGCCCAAACGGCTGAATCCATTGTCATAGTTGTTTTTGTTTGATAGGTCTTCATCGAGAGTGTTCTTAGCTTTGTTTCATGAAAATCCGTTTAGCCGTTAAATATTATCAGCTCTTTATTGGTTGAAAAGACTACGATAGCAACTTTCGTAAACTCGTAGTCCTTTGACCGCAGACCTCAAAAAAATCAAAATGGCGATTCTGCGCACTACTTGCCTTCAATTAAGCGTAGCTTACATTAGTCAAATCAAATGTATAATTTGAAATTCAGTATCCTGTTACTTCAATGATATTGTAAGAATATAATATGGTAAACTTGATCTAATGCTGAGACAAGACATCTCCATGAATCTGCAGAATACTCTCAACTCCTCGTCTGAGATATCGTATTTAAGCTCATTGGAAATGTCTCAATGAACAAATTATACATGTAAAAATCAGTCGGGGGGTGGTTTTAAATTTTGAATTTAAGTACTATTTATTTTTTATTTATGTTCACTGATTACTCGAAGATGCCTGAAGTCGATCAGTCGGGGTGGTTTAAAATATTATATTATTATATATATAGATGACTATTATTTTACATAATGGATCATTTTATTATACTATATTGACTTCAAATTGATTGTGATCGATGGGGATCTACAGCATAGCTAAGCTTATAATAATATTTTCGTAGTAACTATGACCTAATCTGTGGTTTCACTGCAAATATTTTATTAATTTTGCGATGCGTGTATGTAAAATCCGTGATAACTTCTAGAGTTTTCATTTGAATTATATACTGTAAAGGACAATTTTAATCTATAATATGTGGCCAAGCTAATTAATTAAATTAATTATTTGGATAAGGATTAATACTATATACTTGAAAATAGCCTTGGAAGTTATGTAATATTTTTTAACAAAAATTTTAAGATTAAAATGCTTACTGTGAGTCAACCTTAAGAGATAGACATATGCTGTTGCGGATTTTTTGTAGGTCTTATTAAGTTGTATAACTCTTTGATAGAAAATATTCTTCTATCTATTTACAATTGCAGCGTTCGTAAGAAACGTGTTTTTCGACCGTTTTTTTGCCGACTTAGGTTGCAAATTAGGTCTCCACGAATGTACCTTTGATATAAACGGGGTAATATATAGCCTATTTTCATTTCGAAAGTCCATTCTATGTATTAGTGAAAGAATTTTTTAAATCGGTTCAGTAGTTTTGGAGCCAAATCATTACAAACATACAAAAATACAAATGTTCTCTCTTTATAATATTAGTATAGATATGCACTCATGCACGTCAATATAGCTATCATAAAAAACTAAACTTAAACTAAATTTTAAATGTATGATCGAAAACAAAACAATAGCAGGAGACAAGAACAATAGTTGCCAACTAATAGTAACTTGGCTCTCAATACAGTGCTCGTAAATAATGCACCGCGTAAATAAGTACAAAGAATTTGGCAGGCGCTGTGTCCAGTGTCACTGAAATTCGGGGACTGGAAGCGACATCAAACACACATCATCAGCCGGTGTCAGTCCACTGCTGGACGTAGTCTCTCCCAAAATAAGCCCCTTTTGGGAGGGTTGTACCCTAATCGACACGCTGGGCAGGCGGGTTGGCGATCGCTGGACGTAGCTTCTCGCACCGGTAACGCTGCTGCCCGTCACCGGCCTGTAGTATTTAGCTACGCCATAATTATGAAATGGTTATACGGCCATTGGTCATCCGCCAGAGCCTCGTTTCTTGGTCAGCAGGATGCACCACGGGCACATGGGGATGGCTGGGAGCACTGAGGTAGTATTTGTGCTCCCATACATCCCGGCATAGTTTGCTCCTATCCTCTAGGTATTAATCAGTGATCATTTTATCATTATCATTTATCATCCAGAGATACTAAAAGGCACCACCGTTTTATGGTGGATATACCATCTACCCGAACGAAGTGATTTCCTTCTTCTTTTATCATACAAACCACCAGGGAATGAAATATCCTGCTTGAGTCTGAGTTTCCAGTTAAATACAATATGGGAGTCTTCAAATCGCGAGTGAATAGTTATTTTCTGTGTAAGCAGGCTCCATCATTAATCGCATCACCAATTAACATCAAATGAGATGGTGAGGAGGTCAAGTGCTTCCCAGTTTGGTGTAAAAAAACCCAATTGCAAGGTGTTGACCTCTATCTTCATCATCATCATCATCATCATCCTATATCTGTCCACTGCTGGACATAGGCCCCACCTATGGTATGCCACTGAGCCATCTTCAGCTCTTTATAATATAATCATCAACACCAAGATTATAAATGCGAAAGTCATTTTGTATATAATTGTTGGTTTGGGATCTCTTCACGGTCAAACGGCTGGACCGATTTGTCTGAAACTTTGCTCAGTGATATTCAGTATAGTGGATTGAGATATAGAATACTTTTTAAGGCGGGCGAAGCCGCGGCTTGCAGCTTGTAAGAATATAAATGTAGTTACTACTTTTTTAAATTTAGATATTTAGTAGATAGTTAATGGAAAAAGCTGATGTTTATATTTAAATTGTAAATAGTGCATTATTTTAAGCCCGTTGCATACACAACATTTCGGCGAAGACCCTAGCCCAAACAATGGGTTAAATTGAAAACCAGCACTGCGTGTGCAAGCAATTGCACATGCCGCTGATGTTAATCCTGTTGCCTTTTTAATTCTTAAATTAACTGTTTGTATTTGTATTGTATCGTTCTGTGTATTCTGGCAATAAACTATTTTTTATTTTATTTTTATTTTACTAATTTATTAGCAGACTCTTCCAGTCGCTCTATCTCGCCACGATGTCCAGTTTGTTAGCGTAAAGTTGGACAATAATCGCTAATGGAGCGATGCAGTGGTCACAACTCATAGCGATATTACTTGGCTTAATGGTGCCAACGAAATATTGGAGTACACACCGAACATATTGGACTGTTTACGAGAATTATTAGAGTTTATATCGAATTATTGCAACATAGGTTTGTGTGAAGGTGTAGGACTTTTGTTAATCAATAGAGATTGTTTACAAAATGAAAGAAGCCGGCCAAGTGCGAGTCAGAATCGCGCACGAAGGGTTCCGTACCATTACCAGTAAAAACGGCAAAAAAAACATGTCTGTTCTATGGGATATTTAAATATTATTATTTGTTTTATTTTAATTTAATGATTTATTTGTAAAGTTAATATGTAACTAAATATTCTGTGAATATTTTAAGCATCTACCTGTTGCCGTTATCAATATCGAGCATAATAAACTGGCCAAGTGCGAGTCGGACTCGCACACGTAGGGTTGCGATTGAACAAAATTTGCCGGAACAATGAAATACATAGTTTTAACATCGATAATATAAATACCGTGTCAATACTAAACATGCTTATTTAATACAACGCCCTCTAACGAATATCTTACGAACTTCTAACACCAACTAAGTGAACGTTAACACAAAGGTGTTAGGGTAATTAATATTATTAATAAGGTAAACAATCGTTCATAGATGGCGCTATAGTAAAAAACACTTTTTTTGTTTTTGTATATGTCCTTTAATTTTTAACTTTGTTCTGCTTTTAGTATTTGTTGTTATAGCGGCAACATCATCTGTGAACATTTCAACAGTGTAACTATCACGGTTCATGAGATACGGCCTGGTGACAGACGGACAGACAGACGGACAGCGGAGTCTTAATAATAGGGGCATGTTTTACCCTTTGCGTACGGAACCCTAAAAACCGACCTCAAATGCTGCGCTAGTTATTTCTAGTACCTAATTCGAAGTGTTTAATATATCCATATCTCTGGATATACTCATCATCAGATGTCGATAAAATTACAATAGTAGGTAAATACTAAACGGAAAGTACCTATACTGTCTCGAACACATTTTTTTTTCTACGAAGACGGGAATTCTGATGTAACAAGCATTAAAAGTCTATAAGCAAGACAAGCAAGTCAAGCCAGCCACCAGTGATTATCTATTTAGTACCACCCAGAGGCATCAGGCGAGTAATTACATTTTCATCCTTCTTTACAGTCCATTAATTCGTTAGGTCTTTTTTTAGTTTTTATTTTCACCCCTTATGAAACCGGTAGTAAAAGATAATAAGAAGAAAAAAAATGGTTGTCAGTAAAGTTGGTTTACGGAAGATAGTTTAATGTGACAACGTCATAACAAAACATTGATGAAATCGGCGCATATGTACAATGAGCGTAACGGGACAATGAGCGTAACGGGACAATGCGCGTAACGGGACACTTTTTCGTGCATGCAACCGGTGTTCATCAATTTATTAGACGTTGCCACGTCAATAGATATTAATTTTAAAGCACCTCCTTTTTTCTTTTTCAAGCACATAAATCACCCTCTCCTACTTACTCCTACAAATGTATAAATATTATTTCATTAATACACCCTTCACAACAAAAACCATCATCAAATATCACGACAACATTCAAAATCACTGCTACTCTCCCAAATGACAAGATAAGCCAATTCCATTGATGCAATATATTAAAATTTGAGCACCCCTTGATCAACTTGAGGGGCCTGTGGCGTATAGGGTAAGTCTTTGACTTGTAATCCGGAGATCGCGGGTTCAACTCTGGCTATACACAGAAAAAAATCTGTGGAGAAATCTAGATATTAGCGCATTTACATACGTCTTAACAGTGAAGGAAAACATCGCACATCAAACATCGGCTTAGTGCCATATTAAGATGACTTACCTGACTATACAGATGTTGAGCAACGTCACAGAATAATGAATAGTACAAGGCAAGGTTATAACATCTTGCATGGCAATCCCATCAAGAAGAAAATCTGCCGCCATAAACTTACGATATTCCGGCAGCACATAGCCCTTGAGAGTCAGAGTATTCTAGACCTAGCTTGTTCACCATCTTCGAACATATCATCGATTACCACCAACTGGGATAGTGCTCAAACGCTACCCTATAAGATATAAAAAAATTGAGAAGGCACCCCACCCTCAAGTTAAAAAATCTATCGCCAAATACCTAACAGTGTTTTCCGACAGCTGTTTTCGAGAGCTAATTCCCATTCTAGGCCTAGAGTGCTAAATGCTAATATCATCGACTACAATGTCACAAATGAGATTGATAGTAGTCATCATCATCACCACCCTATCTTTGTCCGCTGCTGGACATAGGCCTCATCTATGGCACGCCACTGAGCTTGATCTTCAGCGCTCTGTTTCCAACCGCTGCCAGCCAACTTGCGTATATTGTCGCTCCACCTAGCTGGAGGGCGCCCTACACTACGTTTACCGAGGTGTGGTCTCCACTCTAGAACAGGTCTTCCCCAACGGTTATCTTTTCAACGATGTAACCAGCCCACTACCACTTCAGCTTGCTAATCCCTTGAACTATATTGACAACTTGGTCTTTTTACCCGACTGCGCAACGCAAAGGAGAGGTAATGTGTTTATTAGTCTATATATGTATGTATGTTTGTTCCTTTGTGACACACTAGAGACCAAACGCGTGGGCCGATTTTGATAATTGGCACGTCACTAGATTCGCCATGCTAGCGCGAGTGTTAACAAAAACATAAAAAATTGAAAAATTCAAAATGGCGGATTTTAGACGCCAAAATTTGGGGTTCAATAAATTTTTTTTTTTCAAAACCTATCGAGTGGGGAATCGAATTAAGGTATTATATATATTGAGGTATATACCATGAGTATTAGATTTGTAATGTCAACATGTCGTAGTAAATTTATAATCTACTCATCCAATAAAATGTTAAAGCTTTACAGTAGTTAAAACAGTATAAATCTGCAAATAATAGCACAAGTCTAGTTAGCGCTAGTCTACACAACCCTTTATTCAAGTACATTCAAAACAAAAGTCCTTTCCATCCACATACGGTTATCAACAATAAGATGTCACGAGATCCATCAATTCAAACTATCAGGGCCGCCCGGCGCCGCCTGTGACCCGGTTATCCGGCCGTCCGGTCGCCGCTCGTTTATCACCGGACGATTACCTACCCCCGCCACGTCACTACGAGATCCGGGAAGAAAAATTATCCTTAAATTGGTATGTTCGGTAAACATAACAGGGGTTTTAATAAATTAGAAAGTCACTGAGTAAAAACTTCTGATAACAAAAGTGGGTTAAGAATACAGACCTAAAATATTACATCTATGTATTACAGGCAGTGGAATTATGTAGAAGGTATGGTTGTGTCAGTGGTGAACCATTTTGTCAGACTTTATGGACCGCTTGAAGGTTCTTTTGTTCGATATAAAAATGAAATCGACTTATTATTATCGGGATCGTATTTTTGTCGATCTATGTCTCTCTATGCCAACCGCTTTTATTAATTGACACGTAAGCCTGTGCTATTATTTATACTGTGACTGTGACGTAAGTGAGATTTTCTCTACCCGGACCATAAACAATTCTGGCGATTAAGAGAACCTCCTCCATTTATGAGACGTCGTCGATGTTTCTTAATAGATATCTCGCTTTTCATTATTATACGTTCATTCGATAGGTTAGAAAGTGTAGTCTGGCAATCTCAAGAGATATGGAGCAAAACATCGTTTGCTTGTACGTTTGCAAATAAGTCATTAATTTCAGAAATATCGAATGTCATAATTTACTTCCATAATTTCAATATAATCTGCGGCTGATATTCGATTTTTAACATCTTATCACACTTCTTTACTCATGTGAACTTATTGAAAATATAAAAAACAAAAACGTACGCTCTACTTTTCACCAATTCGTAAATTCTCCCAACATTTGATCCCATTGCCAAAGCACATAAAAACTAATCAAAATTCATAGACAGTCGAAAGCTACGACATCTGAAAGGATCCAAGGGTCCCGTGAAAGATGGGACCAATAAGTCATGCAGTATTAACGCCCTATACCCTAATGGGTCACACATGAATAATAGAATGCGGAAATTTGGATGTTTTAGAGGACCAATGTGAGGATTTGAATATGGCCTTAGATCGGGGTAAAGTGGTGTGAAGATCTTTGATGTATTTAGGAGTCCCAACTCCCAGTAAGAAGTCATTGTTTTGAATAATGCTTTGGAATAAAACCGTTTAAAATATTTATAAGTAATAATTAAGATAGTTTAATAACTATAACACCGACTTCACTTGCCACGCAAGTAAGCCTCAGTAACTTTAGATGTTTAAGTTTGAGACGTTTATCGCTATATCTATGGAGATGCTTCTCAGATCTTCATAAAATTTTAATGGGACCACGTCGATGTTCAACTCTAACCATGACAAAAATAATCATGCAAATCGGTTCACAATTGGCGGAGTAATCGGGTAACAAACATACAAAAAAAATAAACTGGCCAAGTGCAAGTCGGACAACTCGTAGGGTTCCGTACCACATTAAAGTATTTTATAAGATCGAGCAAAAAATAATAATTAATAAACATTTTATTAAAACAGAGTTGTAAGCTACTTGCTTATTTCTTATAACGCCATCTAACGTGTAACGCACGGTATCTAAATAAAAGTTAACAATCGGCACAGGTGTTAAGAATCGGCATTTCAATATAACGCCATCTATGGACGTTTACCTAAGCGTTCATAGATGGCGTTGTAATGAAATTCCGAAAATAAACACGTTTTTGTATGGGGACCCTCTATAATTTTAAACTTTTGTAAATTGTTAAACACAATCCAAAATTTCATCGTACCGACGGGAAATTTTGGATTGTGTTTAACAATTTACAAAAATATAAAGTGTGAGACACTTCAAAGAAACATAATATTTAATTTTAAACTTTATTCTGTTTTTAGTATTTGTTGTTATAGCGGCAACAGAAATACACCATATGTGAAAATTTCTACCGTCTTACTATCACGGTTCATGAGATACAGCCTGGTGACAGACGGGCAGACAGACAGACAGACAGACAGATAGACAGACAGCCAGAAGACAGCGGAGTCCTAGTAAAAGGGGCCCGTTTTACCCTTTGGGTATGGAACCCTAAAAAGCATACAGACGAATTGAGAACTTTCTTCTTTTTGGAAATCGGTTGAAATTACAAGTAAAAGTTTAATATCAATTTGATATCCTGCTTTTCACCCGTTTTCTAAATAATTTAAGATCGTTTACAACGACAAAAACAAAGCATTTTAGTCAGACTATTTCAATTAACATTATATACTACTTATTTACTATATTACGATAAATCTACTAGAAAAGAAACTTACCTGTTAGATGCTCAAAAAGCTATAACAAATAGAATAAATAAGCCCACACATTGGTGTCTTAGATGTAACTACATTAATATTTCAGCGCAGTAGGTGTTTAGCGATACCTCCGTCCGTCCAATCACGTAGCGGGAAACTGACAGCCAGCTAGCAAAAGACACAGGTCCTACCTCGAAGACGCCTCGCGGGCTGCTGAAGTGAGGCGCGCTAGCCACTTTGGTTTATAATATTGTGTTTAAAATAAAAAAAACTATTTTGAAAAAAAACTATCCATTAAATTTCCTTTTAAACTAATTTTTCTATTTTTTGGCATATTTTTTGTGAGTCAGAGTTTAATGTACTTTAAGGAATACCCAAAAACGATTTAAATTTCTTTGATTTCGTAATTTTTTATGATAGAGTGAAGTCAGTAATATCGTGTTTTGAACAATTAAATAATCAAGAATGTTTCTTGAACTACATTGTTTTCCGATCAAAACAAATAATATTTAATTGTTTGCTGTTTAATCAAAATCTTGTCGATTTGGAATATTTAAGCCTTAACAAACTTCTATGAATCTTGTGGTGATATTAAACCATAAACAAATCTGATACATCAGCAAGACCCTCAGCGTCCTAACAAGCTAAAAGCCAAAGCCAATCTGTAAACGGGGCCAATTTGCCGAAAAACATCCCCATTTGCATACAAACATCGGTCCGATACCCTTCGTGCCCTAGGATATATCGCAGCCGAAGAGCTTTGTCAATGACAAATAGTGCTCGCCCCATCGTTGGCATTTTGACAATAAATAAGACGCGATATCAAAATTAGGTAACGCAGTGAATAATGTCGCGTGTATCGAGATCCCTGTTTGCGTAACGTTAGAAGTTAGAAGATAGTTGGTCTTCGAAAGAAAAGTCGCCGATTCAAACTCTAGCACGGGTGTTCGACTGCAGGTGGTAGGAACATTTATATCCGCTACCAAAAAGTAACAAAAAGTAGCTTGCCACCATTAATGAGCAAATCTGCCGCCATAACCTTACGGTGTTCAGACTGCACACAGCTTTGAGAGTCAGAGTATATTAAAACCTAGCGTGTTCACTATCTAAGACCACATAATGGCTTACCATCAGGCGAAATAGTGGTCAAACGCTAATCTATTAGATATTTAAAAATATCTATTCTTATGTAACTGGTTTTCTGCACTTTTATTTTTGTACACCTAATGGGATCTATAGACCTCAGTATATATATATAGTAGACAGACGGACAGACGGACAGACGGACAGACGGACAGACGGACAGACGGACAGACGGACAGACGAACAGACGGACAGACGGACATACAGACAGACGGACAGGCAGACGGGCAAGAAAGTGATCTTATAAGGGTTCTTTTTTTACCTTTTGAGGTACGGAACCCTAAAAATCCTTAGCCATCTAGAGGAAGAGAAAATTACAGGAACTATTGAGTTTATTCGTACTCTATAATGTAATTATGCATTAATGTCTTTTCCTTTCCGTGCAAGTTAAATCACTGACTCTTTATATAGCTCGTGGTATCAAGGAAACTGGATGGGGCACCCTCCACGGATTTGCGTTATAATAAATGACATACGATGGACATGAGAAGGGTTACCATTGCGGATTTCGTCTGAATTTGATTGATAATGTACGACGTTTTTCTTAGTTCGTGTCCAATACAGTAGGTACAGGGTAATAAATGTTCAAACTAATACTATAAGAATCTTTGTCCTGACATACTGACTGACTGACTGACTGACTCACTGATAGACAACGCACAGCCTAAACCGCTGGTCGTAGAGACTTGAAATTTGGAGGGTATATTTATCTTAGTACGTAAAGGTGTACTAAGAATGGATTTTTCAAAATTCACCCCTTAAGGGGATGAAATGGGGGTTCAAAGTTTGTATGGAGAAACAAGATTAGATAGTCTTTTCTATCCGAAACTTCACATAAGTGCTCAAGTAAAATAATAAATAAACACGTGTTTTAGGTTTTTTTGAAATTCCTCCCGACAAGGGTGAAATGGGGTAAAAAAGTGTGAAAATCAATATTGTTTCAGATTGCGCTGAAATTTGACATGCAGATAGTTATTATGACATTAGTTACTTCTGAGAAGGGATTTTTCAAAATTCACCACTGAAGGGGATGAAACGGGGTTTCAAAGTTTGTATGGAGAAACACGATTAGATAGTATTTTCTATTCGAAACTTCACATAAGTGCTCAAGTAAAAAAATAAGTAAAGACGTGTTTTTGGTTTTTTCGAAATTCCACCCCTAAGAGAGTGAAATGGGGTAACAAAGTCTGAAAATCAGTATTGTTTCGGATTGCGCTGAAATTTGGCATGCAGATAGGTATTTTGACTTAGGTATCCGCTAAGAAAGAAGTTTTCAAAATTTACTCTTCAAGGGGATGAAGCGAGGATTCAAAGTTTGGATAGTCATTCTATTCGTCATTTGACACAAGTACTTTTGTAAATAAATGAGTAAATACGAGTTTTAGACTTTTTCAAAATGCCCTTCTAAGTGGATAAACTGGGGTAACAAAGTCTAAAAATCAATATTGTTTGGGATTGCGCTGAAATTTAGCATATAGGTGGTTATTATGAAGTTTGTATCAGCTAAGAAAGAATTTTCTAAAATTCACTCCTTAAAGGGATGAAACGGGGGTTCAAAGTTTTTTATGGAGAAACAACATTAGATAGTATTTTCTATTCGAAACTTCACATAAGTGCTCAAGTAAAATAATAAATAAACACGTGTTTTAGGTTTTTTTGAAATTCCTCCCGACAAGGGTGAAATGGGGTAAAAAAGTGTGAAAATCAATATTGTTTCAGATTGCGCTGAAATTTGACATGCAGATAGTTATTATGACATTAGTTACTTCTGAGAAGGGATTTTTCAAAATTCACCACTGAAGGGGATGAAACGGGGTTTCAAAGTTTGTATGGAGAAACACGATTAGATAGTATTTTCTATTCGAAACTTCACATAAGTGCTCAAGTAAAAAAATAAGTAAAGACGTGTTTTTGGTTTTTTCGAAATTCCACCCCTAAGAGAGTGAAATGGGGTAACAAAGTCTGAAAATAAGTATTGTTTCGGATTGCGCTGAAATTTGGCATGCAGATAGGTATTTTGACTTAGGTATCCGCTAAGAAAGAAGTTTTCAAAATTTACTCTTCAAGGGGATGAAGCGAGGATTCAAAGTTTGGATAGTCATTCTATTCGTCATTTGACACAAGTACTTTTGTAAATAAATGAGTAAATACGAGTTTTAGACTTTTTCAAAATGCCCTTCTAAGTGGATAAACTGGGGTAACAAAGTCTAAAAATCAATATTGTTTCGGATTGCGCTGAAGAAGCTTTAGAATGCAGATAGTTATTATGGCGTAGGTATCCGCTCAGAAAGGATTTTCTCAAAATTCCTCCCGGATACGGAACGGGGATTCAAAGTTTGTATGGCGAAACAAGATGAGATAAAGTACGTGTTGTAGGATTTTTCAAAAATTTAACAAAGTCTGAAAATTTGGGTTTTTCGGGTAAAATTAAAAAATTACCCCATTTATAATGAATCCCGAATTGCCTTAGACACGCGATAACATGAAAACGGGTGAACTGATTTAGCTAATTCTTATTTGATGTCTTTAATGATAGATTCGTTTTTACAACAGAAAAGTTTTAAGTAAATAAAAGAAGTTTTTAACGCGGGTGAAGCCGCGGGGCACTTCTAGTTGTATATATTGTAAGATTGTTATTGGAGTAAAGACTAGATGGAGCTTTTAAACTTATTGAAATAGACACTATTCAATAAACAATATTTAAAGGGGTATGACACCACACTGAATCAGGGTCCCTAAATCCCTAATAAGGAAGGTGTACCTACTAAAAATTAAGAAATAGGTACTGTATTATTTATTCTTTAATCTAATTAGCTTATTAAATCTAAGAATCACTTTCTGGGTAATTTCTTCAGCTTTATATAGATAGAACTGAGAAGAAGTGCTTCAACTGTTAAATACATTTCCCAAAATGGCGCCACATAAAAAAATCATAACAAAATTTGAAAAAAAGATTAGGATCACGTTTTAACCGAATTTAAAAAAAAGGAGGAGGTTTCTCAATTTAACCGTATATATACTAGAAGTGTCCCGCGGCTTCGCCCGCGTTAAAAACTTCTTGTATTTACTTAAAACTTTTCTTTTGTAAAGACGATTCTATCATTAAAGACATCTGATTTTGATTATTCTTTTTTTGTTCGAAAGGAGATACCCCAAGTGTGGTATCATGGTAATTTTATTGAGGTTTGATAAGTATCTCCAGAGATATTGAGATAAACATCTCAACATTGGTACTGAAAATGAATAGCGCGGCATTGAAGTCGGTACTTTTTTAGTATTTAAACGATATTATTGAGAGGAGTATTTTGTGAGCTAAAACCTACAGGTTACCTACCTACTTAACACTACAGCGAAAAAATAGAAATGGTTACATTTAATATCATTCTCTCCATATACCCTCGCAAATTCTAAAAAACGAAATCTTTCTGCGTTACCGCTCGCAAAATCCTTTACATAATAATATTACCTTTGTGTACCTATACTCCAAAACGTCCATCTAAGTAAACACTGAAGACCCAATTCTGTCAAAGCTCACCCACCCGTTTCTTATCGTATCAAACAAATATCTTCTATACAAAGATGTCACTGACCAACGTGACAGTCGCCATTTTGAAAAGGGCTCGGACATGACATGCTGACAATTTTCAGGGTTCTCACTTCGAATATTTATTGGAAAATTGTTGGGGAGTTTTCTGCGTTTTGCGGAACGTATTTTTGTGTGGTGATGTTTTGTGTTATATAAAAGAGGAGTCTGAGGGAGTTTTTGATGGGATACGTTTTTAAAAATGATTCTTAGATATTTGGAATTTGAAACATAGCAGTAGAAATGTTTCATTTGCAATATTACTGTGTAGTGTAGTGTAGTAGTACTGTAGTGCCTGCAGTAACAATGTAATTTTATACAAATATAAGAAACTTTTTGTAACATACGTAAAATTATACCATACCGGCATTTCATATGTAAAATTTCAGACATATATCTATGGAGGTAATTAGCCGTGAAGAATTTACAAATAAGCAAACAAACACATTGCATTTAGCATTAATTTTCTTGCATGTGGCCAAACAAAAACAAAAAATAAATAGTAAAAAAATGTTCCATATTTTTATCTTTTTGTTTTGGAAATGCGTAAACATGCAACAATCAATCTTAACAGACTTACTCTATGTAAAGAAGTCATTGACACACTCACACGCTAGGGTTTAGATTACTGGTGGAACTACGAGGTACCGAAAACGATAATAAGTATATATTCATATATATTGTAAGGAGTGAGCAATCTTTAACGTTACTTAACTCTGATTATGAAGTACCAATACAATAAATATTCAAAATGTAAAATATCACAGATACCAGCCCTAGTCTGACGTCATCAGCAGATGACAATCGTCCAAAACCGGACGTTGAGGTGTCACCCAATATCCCTTTGATATTTCGCCATTTTCACATCATAATATTGTTACATTTCTAGAAGGAATCCTTAATAGTAAGAAGATATCGTGAATATTAATCATTCATCGCTGATATTTGTGACGAAGGTAATGTTACACAAATATGCAATTTTAAAATAAAATATTTTTGGCGCCCAACATGGGGCCTCTGCGTTATAGACTTTTTATACATTTTTATATAGTCAAAGCATTAATTAATTCAAGGCAATATAAAATATAAGCTATATATAAATATGTCAAAATAATGAAAATCTTCAAATAAAGCATGTTTAACATAGATAATTAGTGAAAATATTGTAACGCTTTGATTTTAAAATGAGAAGTTAACCATTTTATTCCCATCAATTAATCGACATTAAACCATGAAGCATGAGAGTAGAGTCTATTCTCCTTGGTGAAAAATTATAGGTACAGAATAAAAATAAATAAGTCATAGAAATCATTATACGTTTGAGATTTCCAGGAACATACGTTCCTATATAAAAATAATGTGTTTAAAGGACTTGTAAAAAACTTACTGTTGTTGACTTTCGTCGTATTGATGGATCGAACCGTGGCTTAATTGGCAGAGCACCTGGACGTGTAATCCGGGGGGTGCGGGTTCGAGTCCCATCGCTACGATGAAATTTTGGATTGTGTTTAACAATTTACAAAAAAATATAAAGTGTGTGACACTTCTAAGAAACATAATATTGGACTTGTAAAAGATACATTTTATACTGCAGTATCATTCAATGCATAATGGAATGGAACTGATTCCCGTCAGCTATTTTACTATATGATTTAGTATGTAACTATTCTTAAATATGAAAATAGGACTCAATTTGTGTTAATTCAAAGAAGAAAATAATTTAGAACAAGTTCTACAAATCAATTTGAATGCAAAAAGACGGAGCAGAAGTTGAGAGTTAATTAAGTTTTCCCAAGCCGATCTAACCGACTTGTTTATCAATATATATTATTTTATATATCCTAATCCTAAATATATAATATTATAAATGCGAAAGTAAATCCGTCTGTCTGTCTGTGTCGCTTTCACGCCAAAACCACTGAACCGATTTAAATGAAATTTGGTACACAGATAGTCTAGAGCCTGAGAACGGATATAAGCTACTTTTTAATGCGAAAAGAGGGTTGTAAGGGGTTGAAAGGGGGGATGTAAAGTTGTATGGAAGTATCGTCATTTTAGGAGCTAGAAGCTTGAAACTTATTGTTTAGGCTGTTAATTCGATATAAATTAATATGTCATTCAAAGTTTGTGAGGGGGAAGGGGGAGGGAGAAGTGGAAGGGGGAATGAGGGGGGGGAGTGGGGTGGAACTGAGGGGAAGGGGAAAGGGGGAGAGGGATGGGAGGTGATGGGAAGTGGAGAGGAGGTGGAGTGGGGGGAGGAGGAGGGGGGGAAGGGGAGGGGGGAGGGAAGTGAGGGAAGGGGAGTGGGGGGAAGAGAGACGGGGAGGGGAGGGGAAGGGCGAGGGGGAGGGAGAGGGGAGGGAGAGGGGAGAGGGGTTTGCGCGACGTGGTACGGTGCGGTGTAGGTGGGATACGTATGTGTCTAATTTGTAAAATAATTAGCCTAAATATTTAAAAATGCTACCCAAAGACACTATTCCACGCGGACGAAGTCGCGGGCACAGCTAGTATATGTATATATTTTAATTTAAAAAAGATTACTCGCAATGTGGGTTGCACATTACTAGTATTCTTGTTAACCCCTCTAACTAAGCTAAATATGCTTGTGTCTGGAGTGGGTTTACGTCAATAGTACAACGGGTGGGGTGGGGATCGAACTCACGACCTCTCGATCGCCAGTCCTACACCCTATCCATTGGGCTATTGCTGCCTTATAATATGTATTAGCCATTAATATGTATTTGATATGTTATTATTTAACCAATATTTCGCTTGATTGTAAGTAATGATGTAGTTGAAAATGTTGAACACGCTAGGCTTAGAATGTCTAACTCTCAAGGGCTGTGATTTAGTCACCGTGTTGTGTTAGCAGTTCCAATCACCTGAAATAATACTAATCCATGTTTAATTACGCATATCACATACAACGCATTGATTAGTGATTACCTATGGCCCATTCAACGTGTTTGATTAGTGATTACCCATTCGAACACGTGTCGTGTCAAATAGCTCGCTTTAACGCTTCAAAGCGTCTAGCTAACGCTCCCTGTCGCCGATAATCCCGGACATATCGATCAAATTCTATTAATAATTGATTGATACAACACTGTTTATAGTTCAAGAGTTGATGCCTCAATCTTGTAATTACTTATTATTTTGACATTTGTAAGGCTACTCATGGATTAGCTCCGTGAAAATTCAGTACGTGTGGCATAGAAACACATGAGTAAAGAAGGAAATAAACTGGCCAAGTGCAAGTCGAACTCGCACTTGTAGGGTTCCGTAACACAGCAGAGTATTTTTTAACTATAATTTTTCGCCAGCAGAAAAAAAACTTTGTTTTCATAGTGTTTGTATTTAAAAAAATGTGCTAACGTAACGAAACTTTTGCTATATTATTATTTAAAAACTGCAGACTATATCTCGTTCAAACTAATTTTTGTTAAAAGTTTTTAATGTGATCTACAGCACATAGCACATATGTTTTTTTAATTTTTCACTCCCTTACTTTAAAAGTTAGAGGAGGCGAAGAACACACACACATTTTACCACTGACTTTGAGAAAAAAATGGTTTTAAGAACCTCAATGTCATTTTTAAAGATCTATCTATAGACGCCCCACCCCGCACGTATAGGTTTGAAGATTATTTTTTTTTAGTTTTTCTATTTATAAAAAGCCCCACCCCCTTAATCTTTAAAAATCGTAAAACGGTTCAGAAAATACACCTACCTAAAAGTTTCAACTGTATAGTCTTGATAGTTTCGGAATAAAATGGCTGTGACTTGCGGACGGATAGACAGACGGAACGACAGACAGACGGACATAACGAATCTATAAGGGTTCTGTTCGGCTACGGAACCCTAAAAACTAAGTCATAGTTGCAGTTTAATAATGCGCAAAATTTTGGCTTTCCAGAAACAAGATGGCTTCGTTTACCTTTAGTCTCATATAAAAATAAACTACCAACACAACTGTCGTCGCGATCCTGCTGCATCAACTCCCAGAGGAAGTGCATACTTAGTTTATGCAGAATGTACGAACAATAAACTTGCAAAGAATATTATACTAGAAATTAGCTTCACTACACTTATCGTGTAGTACTCTCACAAAAAAAAAAACCCTTGACAGATTAAACGTCAACTCTCCATTCATCAGTGTTGGGCGTAACCTCGACAAATTACATCGACATCGATGTGGTGTTCGGTTCACACCCGCGCTAACTTTGCATTATTAATGATTCATCTAGTTCACACTAACCAGCCCGGGATCCCTTCGGGTGCACTAGGGAGGCGAAACTGTTGAAGTTTACTCGATAACTTTTTAAACTTATGTAGAAATAATTCAAAGACACCAAAACAATGTCATTTAAAAACTTTACAAGCTGCGCGAGTAATTTTTAGTTGCAAGTTTACGGCGTTTATTTGCATATCTCTGATTGATCTAATATCTCGATAAAATGTATACGAGACTAATTTAGAGTTAAGAGTATATTTTAGATAAAAAATTAAATCAAAATCAATCAATCAGATGTCAGGATTCTTTAGTAACAGATATAAGAAAGCAACTATTATTTATGCTTTATTTATAGATTTTTTGTAATAAATCTTTCATAGAATTTTTATTAGCTTTCGTGGTTAAAGAAATGCTATCGACCTTAGCCATCCACTACGTTCTGGGCTAAGGTCGATAGCATTTCTTTAATATATCGATACAAATTTACCCCATCACCAAACTAGTGTTTAGTCAATGCAATCGCCGATCTGATTAATAGTACTCACTGCGAATGTTTAATCTTTACCGTAGTGATTTGGGCCCTCGTTCTTAGCAAAGATGGTGCTAAGTACAGCAGTGTCTTGACTCTCCCTAAACTTAACTAAACTTAAACCTAAACTTCTCAAGAGCTCTGTTGGAGGTTGTCAAAGAAAGTCAAAATAATTCATACCTAATCATATTTTACGTTTCTTTTAGTGATGATTTGCAATCAATTTGGATCGAAGTTTGCACAGAAGTAGCATAGTATGGAATAGTATAATTATACTTTTATTTGCAGGTTAAGCAATATCATGAACCTTGTAGTACCTTATAATTTTTTGTAGATGTATGACGGTCAGTTTGTATATTTATTTGTTCCTTCTTTTCACAGATAGGCGTCTCAAGTAATTTGGGTAAATTTTGCACGGCAGCAACTAATAATATGGTGGAGTAGGATAAATAACCGGCCAAGTGCGTGTCGGGCCACGCGCAGTGTAGGGTTCCTTAGTAGCACGTTATTCAATGCAGGTCTTTACCCTATATAAACAAGCAACTAGGTACTTCGTCTTTGTCATTTTAAAGGATTTATTCTAAGGATTTTGTATTTGGTACAAAATTATCCAACACCCAAGTTCAACGACTATTACTTCTAAACTAATAAAGTTATCTTAACCGGAATATTTTTTCTTTAAAGTTCATGAAATGCACTATTATCACGAATTTTCCCAGATTTTTCAAGCCAGCAGTTTAGCTTTTAGAGGGGGGGGGGGGACGCCGTACTGGAACAAAAATGTGCACTTTAAAGTTTAATATTTCGTAAATGGAGCATTCAATCGAAAAATGGTATTAGCAACCCTTAAGTTATTTTAAAAGACCTAACCTAACCTAAACGATGGGGTAGACGATGAAAAAAAAAATCATCCCCACTTCTCATATAGAGAAGCTACCCTTAAAAAAATATTTTTCTAAATTTTATTCCAAAACTTTGTCGGCGTAATTTATATACATACCCTTTCAAAATTACAGCTTTCTAGTATTAACGGTTGGTTTCTTAGCAAAACCTCGGACAGACAGACAGACGGACATGACAAAACTATACGGATTCCTTGTCAGGACTAGGGAACCCTAAAAAATAGGTTCTCAACGGCTGTGTGTTGCCAGAACACCGTAAGGTTATGGCGGCAATTTTTTTCCTTGATGGTGGTAAGCTACTTTTTGCATGTCAGGCGGCACATCGATATAATATGCTCCTACTACTACTACCTGTACTAAAATTTAACCAGTGACCTATCGTTTAGTAGTAAAGCCATCTATCTATACTTCACAGACAATGGTGTCTCAAAATCTGTCTTTAATAAAATAAAACATCAATAACTGTCTTACACATATACTTCATCGACGATATATTATGCATAAACTATCGATTGTCTTAGCTAATGTACAACACTAAATTAATGAGTTGGAAAGACACGGTTCGTTAGTCGATGCATGGATAATGTGTTAGGTTTGTTTGTAAGAGGTTCCACTTATTAACCGGATAAATCTGATTAGAGCTGAGTTTTGTAAGTAGTGTTCAAATTAATAAATCGATTGGATGGATATAAAAAGTACAGTGTCGGTACCTATGGTAAAATACTTTTTATTAAATATGTTTTAGGCTTGCGTTTGACCAATATCTTTTTTTAACCGAATTAAAAAAAAGGAGGAGGCTTCTCCATTCGACCGTATATATGTTTTTTTTTCTTTTTTATAATGTTTGTTCGCGGATAACTTCGTTGTTTATGAACCGATTTTGATTATTCTTTTTTGTTGAAAAGGAAATATCCCAAGTGTGGTACCATGGTAATTTTATCGAGGTCTGATAAGTATCTCCAGAGATATGGAGATAAACACTTTAAAATTGATACTGAAGATTAATAGCGCTGCATTGAAGTCGGTTCTTTTTTTAGTTTTTTAAACGATCTTATTTAATATCTAATAGGCTAGGGTTTGACCACAATCTCACCTGTTGATAAGTGAAGATGCGGTGGAGGATGGTAGCACTAGGCCTAGAAAGGGAACTAGGTCTCAAGGATAGCTGCCGGAACACATTAGATGTTTGGCGACAGATTTTCTTACTTGAGTGTGCTATTGTAGCTAGCTAGACTATATAGTGTCCTATATAGTGACCACGGTGCTGGTTTGGGGGTTTCTTAAGGATGTTTTTCCTTCAC
This sequence comes from Cabera pusaria, assembly GCA_954871355.1. Lineage (NCBI taxonomy): Eukaryota > Metazoa > Arthropoda > Insecta > Lepidoptera > Geometridae > Cabera > Cabera pusaria. Next base: position 21,700,409 of record OX940906.1, read on the forward strand.
TGAAGAGTCACTGTAAAGAGCTATTTTTTTCGACAGAAAAATCCATTGGTGCCCGGCGGGGATTTAACTCGGTCCGGTCAGGCATTGAATACTTCTCTGACTCTTAAGGGCTGTGTGCTGCTGGCACATCGTAAAGTTATGGCGGCAGTTTTTAGGGTTCCGAAACCAATGGGGACCAACGGAACCCTATTACTGGGACTCCGCTGTCCGTCTGTCTGTCTGTCTGTCTGTCCGTCTGTCACCAGGCTGTATCTCATGAACCGTGATAGTTAGACAGCTGAAATTTTCACAGATGATGTATTTCTGTTGCCGCTATAACAACAAATACTAAAAACAGAATAAAGTTAAAAATAATAGAGGGTCCCCATACAAGAAACGTGTTTTTTTCGGCATTTCACGCCATCTATGAACGCGTAGTTAGGTAAACGTCTCATAGATGGCGTTATATTGAAATGTCGATCCCTAACTCCTTTGTTAGACGTTAGATGGCGTTATAAGAAATAAAATGTTTATTCATTTTTTGCTGGCGAAAAATTATAGTGGTATTTTTTGCTCTATCTTATAAAATACTGTAGTGTGGTACCGAACCTAACTAGTGCGAGTCCGACTTGCACTTGGCCAGTTTTATTTTCCTTAGTGGTGTCAAGTTACGTTTCGGTAGCAAGCAATTATTGGCGCAAAAAATTGTAAAATTATACCGACAATTACACGATAATAAATGATCACTGATGCCTCAATCATTGTTTAACGACATTGAAATGGTCGCATTATTATGATAGCTACACTTGCCTATTCGCAATTTAAAAAGGTGTGTTGATCTTTATGTGCCCAATGGGCAACCGATGGCTTGTTTAGGTTAACGGCCATTGCTACACCACCGCTACCATTCAAAAATTGCACCATACTACGAGTATGATAGTTTACTGACTTAGTTTAGCATATTTAGCATAGCCAGAAACATCCCTATAATCTCAATATCCACATTCACAAAACAAAAATATTCCCAATATACCTCCCTGCATTCCTACCTATTTTTCATACCAAAATCCAATGGCACTTCGGTGTATTAACTTCGTTGAAGATTTATATGAACAAAGCGGCACTCGCTATTTTAGTGTTATCCCGTCTATAGCGTATCTTTGCTATATTTTTGCATACCTTAGGGGAGAAAAATATTTATCGGGCGACCGACCAGTGTTACCTGAACTTTGGATGTGACATCTTTACCTTTTGTATGGGTTCTTGATATTCTGGTGGGGACCAAAATAGTATCATTCGGTATTATGTCATAAATCATAATATTGAAATATTTCTGGGAGGTATGGATATGAAGTAGAAAAGGGCTGATATTGAAAGTTACTCTGACAAATGATGTGGGCTGAGTTATTGGGTTTGGATGTTATTACATTTTGTGTCGCGTGTTTGGAAAATCTAGTAGGCAATATTTGTATAATATTTTTAATATGAATAAATGTTATTTTCTAACTTGTATCAAATAGCTGACTCCAAACAGTAGATTCAACAGTTAATCAGTTTTCATCTTTTGTTTGCAGATCTAAGGGTGCCTGTTAAGACGGTATTATGCAGCTGATAGACGGACAATCAGTTCCATTCGGAACATGATTTGTACTGCAATTAGTCTGCGTTTTATTTATTTATTATATTTCATTATTTCACAATTTTTTGGATAAAAATTGTCTGAAGTACTGAAACATGCTGAAACATGGCTCAATACCTTTGTTTTTTTTTTTGTAAATTCAAAGCAATAAGTTATGTTTCTGTTATATCTATAATATTTTTTATTGAATATGATCTATTTAATGTAATTTGACGTGTGTAAGTGCAAATGTTTAATTTGCCCATATACTAAATAAATGCTTTGACTTGACTTGACTTGAATCATCATGCCGAAACTAGGCAAAAGGATATCTTCCATGTATCTTTGTTTAGAAGTTGCTTCAAGGCACGGCCAAAGCCTATGCCATTGTTCATCTATTTAGCACCCTACTTGGTTTTTCATGTATGTTTAATCAAGGTCAAAGCCTTCGGTAAGAAATTTGACCCTCCCGTGGTAAATTAACCTCAAATTACGATGCATTATAATGTCCAACCAATCAAATATTTCGCTTCAAAAAACACCATCGCCTCAAAAGCACAGCATCAAAATCCTCAAAACACAAAATTAACAGAATTTCCTTCTCCAATATTATACCAAAGCAAAGTATTCCGATTGTTAGGAAAGACAAACGTCGGGAAGCTTGTAAGTGTGAAATCAAGTGTATAATTAGCTCAAATATTGGACGAACAAAGAAAACAGCGGTGAGGGGTAGCGATTTTCTTTGAAAATCGGGGAGCTAAAATGACGCTTGCCGTTGAGCTATTCTCAATGGCTGCTACAGGCGTCAGTTCGGTTCAGATACTTAGTACTTAATAGTAGCAACATTCATAAACACATTAGTATTATGTACTATCTACAGTGACAGTCACTGACACACATGGACTTATATATTTAAAATATTATTCGTGACATTTCGAATTTTTTATAAAAATATATTCAAGTTCTTTGTTTATTGTAATTTTCAATTTATAAGTACACCAAATCTTGTAACCTTTTCGTCTCACCACCGAAAGTTCTAGCAAATAGTGCCAATAAGGATTTCATGTATTCAAGATTATGATTATGTTATTTATATATTAGAATACTCGTATTAAGTTTATTTTGTTAATTTATTCAGATAATACAGCTATTTTTTACATATTTTGAAAGTAAAACTAACTACTATGGCCACATAGCATGCCTAAAGAAGGCCACGTACATAATACATATCTAATAATCTAATTCAAAACATTATTTAATAATATTTTATTTTATTGCAATAAAGCGGCATTTTAGCCAACCTGAAACAATAGGGTAAAACAGGAGTCGAAGATTCCCCATGTTTGCGATCTGCGGTAAAGACTCAGCCTGTTTTATCAAAACTCCGTCTTGTTCCTTTTAATGATTTGTAATAACACGCCTCGTACGAACGGATTTGTTTGCACAAAGTATTGGTAAAAAATTGGATAAGTAGCTTGTGAAATTGTGTTCAATTGTGCTATTGTGAAAGAAAGTTTGTTTGTATGAAGAATGTTCAAGAATGTTTCCATAACTCTATTATGTTGAGAAATGTTTTTTTATATATTTAATTATGAATGTGAGTGATAAATGATAAAGGTGTTAACACGAAATGCTGGCTTTATTAGAAAGGTAATACAGTCCGTTTCAGCTTGTTTTCGTAAATGATGTTTATGCTAACTTATTAATTCGATCTATCTGGATTTTCTACTATGACTAGATTGTGTTTTAGTGGGATTTTAATTTAAAATTTTACTGCTTGAAGACTTAAATATAATTAGGTAGGAAGAGCTGTGAATATTGATTCGGATAGTACACATCCGCTGATATAACATGGCATGAAAGACTCTAGTTTGTCAGCAAAATTAACATTAAGGTCCTAAAAACACCAATTTTGACGTTAGAAAAGAAAGAAGTATCTTTACTTTTTATTAAAAATATAAATAACTTTATTATTAATAGTATAAAAAATAACTGTATAAAAATAGTATAGTATAGCATAGTATAATATAGTATAGTATGAAGTTAGCACCCTCGCTACGCTTGGGTGCTAACTTCACGCCGTGCAATAATAGACAACTTAAGTCACGAGTATCGTATATTATTTTATAGCTGTCAGTGTGACATAAACCCGCACTTTACGCTTGCTACGCTTTTCCGTCAAATAGAAGATTATTGCACGTCGTTTAGCAACCTCGCTGCGCTCGAGTGCCAACTTCAAGCAGTGCAATAATCGACTATTTAAGTCACGGAAAAGCGTGCGTAAAGTGCGTTCTTAGGTCACAATGTGCTATAAAAGACAATACTTAATCACCCTCGTTTCCCGTACCTCAAATCCACTTTGTCAACCAGTACAATATTTACAAATCGTAATTACACCAATTACCGTTCTGTTTCCCATTTCTATACTCCTAACCCTTACATCACGTAGGGGTATATTATACCCCCGCGAGATGGCGATCTCGAAGGTGGCTGTACCCCAAAGCAAGGTGGCGATTTATCAAAGTATTTCTCACTCAATAAATAACGTACATGCTTTATACTCGTATGTAATACGTAATATTTTAACGGAGGCTTAGATTGTGACCGGGGGAGGAATGAGGTGGTTTCAATTACAGGAGTGTTGCTACGTCAGATCATGCTAAAGTGTGCATGGTTTTGCATTATAGAAGCTTCGAGATATTTGTTTTTGAATGATCTATTATAACTTATCTTTACATAGTATAAAATTATTTATGATCGTACAAAACGAAGAAACGGACGCCACATGCGGGATAGACAAATTATCCAGTAGCCATTAGGTCATCAAGGCATACAAATGCGTCGATTTCGAGTTTAAAATGTTTATCTTTATATCTCCGGAGATTATTATCAGATCTCGATAAAATTTGAATGGGCCTAACCGGGAGGCATAATCTCTCAAACAAAAAAAAAACAAATCGGTTAAGATTTGACGGAGTCCTGAGGTAACAAATATTTAAAAAAACAGTCGAATTGAGAACCTCCTCTTTTTTGTAAAGTCGGTTAACAAGGTCGCTTCACGTATCTGTACGCTTAGATCTTTCAAACTACGCAGCGGATTTAAATGACAGCCAATTGTCCTAAAAACAGTCAACAAAAGTTATACTTTTAAATTGAAGGCCTTCATGATAGAAATTTGAGAATATTCTGTTTCGGATACATGAAAGACCGGAAAACTTTTTTAAAATGTCATATCGGTTAGAGTTTGACTACTATCTCACCTGTTAGTAAGTGATGACGCGGTCGAGGATGGTAGCACGCTAGACCTGGAATAGGAACTGGCTCTCAAGGATAGCTGCCGGAACACATTAGATGTTTTGGCAACAGATTTGCTAACTTGAGAGAAGCTATTAGGTAGTAGTTATTCTGTATGTACATATATTTAACTTCTTCTTTTATGAACATAAAATAATCATGTTTTTTTTAACACCAGTAACAAAAATATAATAATATGACATCAGTCTTTTTAACACGTCTCTTAACGCCCCGTACTTTCCTCATAACGTTCCAATGACGGCAAATCACCTCAATACTACATCGATACAAACGCGATGATAAAACATCCGTCGTAAACAAAACACATAAGAGGGGTAGCTCCCACCCCTTGGCGACAGGGGGTGGGGGGTGCAGCTCTAAGAATAAATGCCCTACATAAAGGCGGGAGTGCTAGAAAATGTACGTGAGCGTTCTTAGCACCCCGTGTGTGGTGGAAGGTTATTGAGTTGGTACAACACATTGACGGTATAGGTATTCTTAGGGTTCCGAACCCAAAGGGTACTAACGGAACCCTATTACTGAGACTCCGCTGTCCGTCTGTCTGTCTGTCTGTCTGTCTGTCTGTCTGTCTGTCTGTCTGTGTGTCTGTCTGTCTGTCTGTCTGTCTGTCTGTCTATCCGTCTGTCACCAGGCTATAGCTTATTAACCGTGATAGTTAGACAGTTGAAATTTTCACAGATGGTGTATTTCTGTTGCCGCTAGAACAACAAATACTAAAAATAGAATAAAGTTAAAAATTAAAGGGGGTCCCCATACAAAAAACGTGTTTTTAAAGGCCATCTATCTAATTAGTTTCGGCAAAATGACATAGATGGCGCTTGTAAACGAGCCCCGTCTTTCTAGATCGCGACCAAACCAAATATTCTTGGTAATATCAATGAATCAAATATATGAGGTTGAAACTCTATTATGTTTCGTATTGTACGCAACCCTCCCTAAGTGTGCGATAAGAGACGCGATGCTGTTTCGCACTTGGCCAGTTTTATTTTAAATAATAATAGGCTAAACTTGGACCACTATCTCACTGTTGATAGTGATGATGCGGTTGAGGATGATAGCACGCGAGGCCTTGAATGGGAACTGACTCTCAAGGATAACACCGGAACACATGAGATGTTTGGCGACAGATTTTCGAACTTGGTCATTTTGGGTCACATGATTAGCATTTTACCAGGTAAAAATATGGTGTTTGTCTAGATCCAACATAATAATATCGTTTAAAAACTTAAAAACAACCGACTTCAATGCCGCGCTATTCATTTTCAGTACCAATTTTGAGATGTTTATCTCAATATCTCTGGAGATACTTATCATACCTCGATAAAATTACCATGGTACCACACTTGGGATATCTCCTTTCGAACAAAAAAAGAATAATCGAAATCGGTTCGTAAACGACGAAGTTATCCGCGAACAAACATAAAAATATATATATATATATATATATATATATACGGTCGAATTGAGAAACCTCCTCCTTTTTTTGAAGTCGATTAAAAAAAATAGCTTGTTACTAGCTCTAAAAAATGCATACGTATTTCAACCTGAACTTGTTACAGTTGAATCCTACATCTTCCAACAACAAAGCAAAGCTGAAATGTAATCGACATCAAATGCAATGGACAGCATTACATAGTTTAGTACAGAGTAACTATTATATAATCTGTGGTTTAGTAGAGGTTTAGAGTTAACTAAAAAAAAAAAAAAAAATTTTTGGTTATCTGGAAGAGATTGCTGTTAGCAATGAAACCATCTCTTTTAACCAAGTAATAATTATTTTATTATGTGTTTTATTTTTTTATGTTGTATACGATAGAGAAGATAAAGAGTTTTTGTATTGTAAGGGCCAGTTTTATCGGTTCCTGTTTGCCCTATCAGTAAATAATCTAACAGATCTTTGAAAGCTTTTCTATGGCGTCATCTGTCTGATAACTATCTAACACTTTATCAGAAACTGGTGAAACTGGCCCTGAGAATTGTACCTATTTTATAACTTTAACATTTACAATATTAGAGTAGGCAGTGATTTACTAAGCTTTTTGGTAGGAAGACTTCTGCTCAAACCACCTGCGGTAGAACTGCTTCTATACCACCATACTCAGCTTTTGACTAGTTCTGTAAGCTAATAAAAAAAAATCTACCCTACAAAATCAACAGAAGAGGTGTTTACATCTCCATATAGATCCCGAACTCGTTCCAGGCGTCGTATTCTCTCGCGAAACGTTCACCGTATCGCATTATATCATTTATAAACAAAATGTGTTGGAATAAATCGCTGCGGCTCGTCGGCGGGTGATACGCGGCTTTAGAACGCACCCGTGCTTTGCTATGAGTAGGTACTACCTATGCTACGTGTTTGGTGATAGTGATTCTTTTTAACACTGTTTTTGTTGATGAAGGTAAGGTATGAGGGCCCAGCGGAGTGGTGGGAGAACGGTCGGCTTTGACGTCAGAGGTACCGAGTTCAATCCCCGCCGTGCACCAATTGATTTTTCCATCGAATAATGTATGTGCGCTTTTTACAGTGGCCCTCCCGGTGAAAGAAAAAACGTCGTTAAGAAACTCCCAACCCCCATGGTGGTAGGACACTATCAAGAGTCCACCTGGCCAGCTCAAGTTAGAAAATCTGTCGTCAAACATCTCATGTGTTCCAGCAGCTATGCTTGGGAGTCAGTTCCCATTCTAGGCCTAGCGTGCTACCCATCTTCGACCGGAAATCGAAAATCGTACTGGAACTCGGCATTATCGATTGATGATATGTGTTTTTTGGTGGGTGTTTAATACCACAGCAGAAACCTACCGATGCATGACCAGAGTTCACCCATTTATAAACACCCAGGGATCACGTGAAGGAAGCTAAAGGCTAAAACCTACGGACGCAATGAAATAACAAAACTGTATAAGGAAAAATTACACTAGGGATAGTGGATAGTGGTAGATATATACCAATAAGCCAAAGTTAGTAATGACATTAATTTGATACGGTATACCTCAGCAAAAGTTTGCTATTTTTTTTCATTTGCTTTCTTCTAATGTTATAGGAAATATCCAAGTCTATCTAGGATGGTTCCACTTTTTCTTGATTTAATTTTTTTATATTTGAAGGGCAGAGTTGAAATTACAATGCATAATTATATAAGACTTAAAATCGAATTATCTTATGTTAATGCAGATGGCAATTGTTTCAATTATTTTTTCCGTTTGGTAAGCGATTTTATTAACCGACTTCCCAAAAAAGGAGGAGGTTCTCAATTCATCTGTATGTTTTTTTTTTTTTTTTTTAATGTCAAAGTTGACAAACAAGCAAGCGGCCCACCTGATCGAAAGTGGTCACCGCCGCCTATTAACACCTGCAACACAAGTAGTGCACGCAATTACTCCGTCAATTATGAACGGATTCGAATGATTCTTTTTTTGATGAGTAGGATACGTTTTCGAGGTGGTCCCATTGTAATTTTAACGAAATCGGCCGAGCCCTTTTTAATATTACGACAACATTTGTATTACGATGCATTTACTTATCTCAACGATTTACTACTTACGAGTACTACTGGCACAGATTATATAATAGTTACTACGTCTACTGGCTACTTTGACTAGTGCGACGTTTGACGTCGGTTCTTTTAGTTTTTTAAACGATCTTAAGTAATGTTATTTGCTGAGTGATTTAAGTCACAGCCGTAGTCTACCAGTAGTGGTTATCTATTAGGTACCACCCAAGGATCATGGATAGAGTAAAGCCTATCTCCACGTTGGTCCCATTATCGATCACATTAATCGAGATATAATGTGTATCTTAAGATACACATTTCAAACTTGTCACTGGAAATTAACCAATTTTTATACAGGCTTCTAGTCTAGCGCAGAGATATGTAGCTTTAGCAATCATCACTACCATCATTATCAGCCGGTATCAGTCCACTGCTGGACATAGGCCTCCTCCAAAACACGCCACTGAGCCCGATCTTCGGCTCTTCTTTTCCAGTCACTGCCCTTCGCTTTGCGTATGTCGTCGCTCCACCTAGTCACAGGACGTCCTACGCTACGTTTGACGATTCGCGGTCTCCGCTTTAGAACCAGTCTGCACCAATTTTAGCTTTAGTAATAATATTAATGTAATGTCTATTATTCTCATTGTATTTATACAATACAATACAATACAAAAACTCTTTATTGATCACCAAAAAAATTACAAATTGTACATACTATGTAATGAAAGACAGTAAAATAATAAGGCGATACAATCGGCGGCAATTTTACTAAATTGTGCTAATTAAATAATCTTTATAAATAATTGTAATTCTTATTGGTTGTGATATTTTTTTTATATCTTATAGTTTAGCATTTGACCACTATCTTACCTGTTGGTAAGTGATGATGCGGTCGAAGATGGTAAGCACGCTAGGCCTAGAATGGGAACTGGATCTCAAGGATAGCCGGAATATATTAGATGTTTGGCGACAGATTTTCTAACTCGAGGGCGGACACTAGATAGTGTCCTACCACCATGCGGGGGTTGTTGGTTTCTTAACGATGTTTTCCTTCAACGGAGGGCCACTGTGAGAATCGCACATCAATTTTTCGATAGAAAAATCCATTGGTGCACGGCGGGGCTTAAACTCGGTACCACTGGCATCATAGCCGACCGTTCTCCCGATTACGCCACCGGGCCCTCAAAAATTGTAATAGAATTTAAATCTGATTTAATTTTGTTTAGAATTAGTTAATTTTTCTTGACCACATCTACGGTCCTTTAGTAAATTTTATCAATATCTGAGGATACCCTCAACCGAAATAGAGATAAAAGCCTCAAACTTGCTCCTGAAAATGACTTGTGCGGCATGTGAAGTCGGTTTTTTTAAACTATCTTAATTATTAGTAACAAGCTAGCTAAATAAATCAATAACTATTCACAAGCAAGTGAACAAACATAAGGGTGCAATTCCACGGACGTTTCGGACGTCGGACTGAATGTTAGGAAATTGCGCGAAAGCGTAGCCGGTGCCCCTCTGCATATCAGGATGACGGAGACAGCATAATATGGATACGCCATTTAATTCAGCATTGTATGAACAAACTTAGTTCTGGAATAAAGGAAATAAGCCTATACCTCACGGTCTAAAACTTGTATTGAGTAAAGTATACATAATATTCGTGCATAATAACAGATATTGGGACAGGCCTACGTCCAGCAGTAGACTTATGTAGGCTCATTGTGATGCTTTAGAATACGGGTGTGTTCAAAATCTTCTTTGGCATAGGTCCAAATTCATTTTCATGCGTAACGAAGAGTATCTGGAGGCAAGTACGTACCTTGGGTGGTGCTGAATGGGTGGGGAATGGTTGCTAAACTGGGCAAAACTATGGCAACGCTCAATTAATCTACTCATCTAACCAATAAATGTAGCTAATTGTAACACCGAGCCTCAGCGTAATTTTTGGGGTCTCCTAGTTTGGAAGATGACGGTAGTTGCGGTACATGAATTACTGCTTTCCAGATAAATCCAGATAAGCACGATTCTATCCTTTATCGCATCTTCACATTTTGTGAGATAGTTGTTAGCTTCCTAATCACATCTGCTTGGTATAAGCACAAAAACCTCACACGGCGCGTGGTCAACTCGGACGGATTAGCGAGGCATTCCTTGCCGGTTGCGCGACTTTTCCCAGCCGTAACTGCAACGATTTGCCGGAGCTGCTGATCTGTCACGGTGCCATGCCGTATCAGTGTGCAATTACGCTTACCCCGTAAAAAAGTATCTACACAATTGTCAAAATAAGAAGGATAGAACTAATGAGGCGTATCCATGATATTCTTTCAGAGATATTCAAAACACCAGTGCCACCATTACAGGGCCGTACTCGCCCCTATTGAATATTGGACAAAGCTCTCTAATTGTTCGTATATCCGACACGCCTGCAATTCGGCCCTGGAACTCTGAATGTATGTCTGGATCTCACATTCACTGTCTTATTCTGTATTTGCAGTGGATATAGAACATTTAGGTACTCATTAATAACATTATACATAGTACAGGACGTATTTCACGTACCTTTGGTCGAATTTTCTCGACCTAGGCTTAGAGCGGGCACACGTAACTATTCTTCGGGAGTTTATTACAAATTATTACAAATCACGATATCTCTTGAGATACTCATAAGATCTCGATAAAATTACAATGGAACCAAACGGGAAGCATATTCTCTCAAACAAACAAGCCAGAATTTTCCAAATCAGTGAATAAAACAGAGTTCTGAGTAACAGACACACAATAATATCGTTCAAAAACTAAAAAACAACCGACTTCAATGCCGCGCTATTCATTTTCAGTACCAATTTTGAGATGTTTATCTCAATATCTCTGGAGATACTTATCATACCTCGATAAAATTACCATGGTACCACACTTGGGATATCTCCTTTCGAACAAAAAAAGAATAATCGAAATCGGTTCATAAACGACGAAGTTATCCGCGAACAAACATAAAAAAAAAAAAAATATATATATACGGTCGAATTGAGAAACCTCCTCCTTTTTTTGAAGTCGGTTAAAAAAACAGTGAAATAGAGAACCCCTGTTTTCAATTGACCTCCGAAAAGAAGGATTTGTTTTTGTATGTATGTTACGCGTATACTCCGTCAATTGTGAACCGATTCGAATGATTATTTTTTTAATCGGCAGGGTAAGTTTCCAAGGTAGTCCCATTGTAATTTCATTGAGATCTGATAAGTATCTCTAGAGATATCACGATAAACGTTGCAAAACTTGCTACTGAAATTGACTCGCGGGGCATGAAAGTTGGTTGTTTTAGTTTTTAAACTATCTTAATATAAAGCGATATATTAAAAACGATAATAATAAATAATAACGATAATTAAACCAATAATATTGAAATCCAATACCAACTTTTTACCTATAAAATATATTTAAACAGTTATTAGCATAGCTTAGCCGCACTGTGCGATGGACGCTTAGCTTTACTTAAAAGTCTATTTTCACTATATTTACCTACTCCAAACCTGATTTCACACGGATAACCCAAAACTACCCCTCTCAGAAGCCACTTACGTGTAAAATAATATTAACATCAAATTGTGGATCTACTTTGATCGGCAGAGCCTGCAAAGCGTTGATTCTAAGTTGTTCCTAAGTTGCCGGCGATTAAGGGAGTTATGCACGAACGATTTGTATCAATTATATTATAGCTATAACCTTACAGTGTTCCGTCAGCCACACAGCCCTTGAGACTTAGAGTATTCTAGGCCTAGCGTGTTCACCATCTTTGACCACATCATCGCTTACCACCAGATATACAGTTATAAAAAAGTTTGATGAAGTTGAAAGGCGGCAGATTTATTTTAGCTAAGAGACATTTTTTTTTTCTGACACTATTGTAACTTATTATGACTAATGGCAACATTTTATTCTACTTCACTTTTGTAGGATATTTTTCTTTTATAGGCTTCACACGTATATTACATTGTCGTGTTCAGTGTATAATATCAATTAGTCATTTTACGTTTGTACTGGTATTACAATGTATTAGTCACTATTTGTACTTAATTGTATTTAAATGACGTTCATAAGTGTACGATGTACCCAAATGCAACAATAAATAAATTGAAATTGAAAAAATTCCCTGACAGTGTTCAGCTACTTTTCGGTAGCAAGTCAGCACATTATATCGATGTTCTATCGATATAATGCCACCTGTGGACGAACACCTGTGTTAGGATTTGAACCGGTAACTTCTCGCTTAGTAGTCAAGCCATCCATTCCTTCCGCCAAAGGGGTCTCTCTGTTTAATCTATATAAAAAAGATAGGTAATAGATTATATTTATTACTGATGATTATACTATTTATTCAAAAATATAATTAATTTATAAATATATAATTTATATATATATATATAATGTATATTTTTCATAATTAATGTGTATAATGTTTGTGTTCTAATAATTAAGATACATTTAAATGTAATAAATATATATAATCAATAAATAAAGTTCCTAGGATCTTAAAAAAAATTAATCTAATGTATACATTTCTTGTGTCGGGGTGTTTGTTACCAAACTCCTCCGAAACGGCTGGACCGATTTGTATGAATTTTTTTGTGCATACTCAATACTCAATACTCAATCATTTATTGCTTCATATGTACATCGCATTATACAGGTGTCAGGTATAAAAGGCAACATATGACCCTGATAGGGTATCGCAAAACAGGACTTAGCCAGCGGACCGATTTCTTAATATTTATAAAAGAAATTTACATACTTCCATTTTAATAATAATATATTATGAGTGATACTGTTATTTATTTGTTGTTTAATTTATTTATTTTTACCGCCTATTTGTTTTTTGTTTAATCTTTATTTTACTTTGCTATTTGGTTAACTGTTAATTTGTCTTTTAAGAACTCGTCTAGGTTGTAGTATGCCTTTTCGATTAGTAATTGTTTTAGATGAGTAACAAAAATATTATCATTTTCTTTTCATTATCATATCGGATAGGTCTGTGAATCGCCCAACATCTATTTCGCATACCTCTACGTGATAAGGGGCTTATCGGGCAAAACCGCGGGGCGGGGCTAATATAGTATCGTATATTATTTTATGGGTAGCAGTGTGACATAAACCCGCACTTTACTTACGCTACGCTTTTCTGTCAAATAGTCGTGCAATAATCGACTATTTAAGTCACGGAAAAGCGTGCGTAAAGTGCGGGTTTAGGTCACACTGTGCTATAAACTATATAACTATGCAATAAATGACATGTAACGAAAAAAACTAAAATAGACCTTATAAGCCGTAGTCTACGTGTAGTCTCCCCCTAACACACCTAACTATGTAGTGTTAAACTAACCGTGCCAACTCTGACCGCTGAGTTGGTAGTATCGCCTTTGAACGAACCTTTGGAGAAATATCGCCATGGGCGATGTACATTATGGACTATGTGGAAGTGATTAAAGCATAACTTTACCAAGGGAAAGCCCAGATAGGGAAATATTCGTGCATTGCTCATATTCATTAATTCACTGAGTAAGATTCATTAATTTTAGAGCAAAGAGTTTTTATTATGATATTAAGATGTAGTCTGTGGTTTGTGCCATGACAAAGAGTGACAGATAAAATGGCGGAGAAGTAAAGAAGGAAAATAATGAGGAATTGAGATGTAATAATATCGTTTAAAAACTAAAAAGGAACCGACTTCCATGCCGTGCTATTCATTTTCAGTACCAATGTTGAGATGTTTATCTCAATATCTCTGGAGATACTTATCAGACCTCGATAAAATTACCATGGTACCACACTTGGAATATCTCCTTTCAAACAAAAAAAGAATAATCAAAATCGGTTCATAAACGACGAAGTTATCCGCGAACAAATATAATAAAAAAAATTAAAAAAAATACGGTCGAAACGAGAAACTTCCTCCTTTTTTTGAAGTCGGTTAAAAAAGAAAGGAAATTAAGTATATTTCTAATATATCGATAAAATAACTACTTTAGTGTTTTATTATGGATCCTGCTTAAATCTGGTGTATTATTAACAGGTAGTAGGAGCATATTATATCGATGTATCCGCTAAATTGCTACCAAAAAGTAGCCAACCACCATAAGGAGCAAATCTGACACCAATAACCTTACCGTAAGGTTATTGGCAGCATACAGCCCTTGAGATACAGAGTATTCCAAGCCTAGCGTATTCACCATCTTCGACCACATCATCGCTTACCACGAGGCGAGATAGTGGTTAAACGCTAGCCTATCACATATATTACGAAAGATAGTGGTCCAACGCTGTAAATCTAGTAAATCCATAATTAAAATAAATTTTAATAAATTTAAATTAGGAATAGTGTTAAAAATTTCAATAAATATAAATTAATAATAGTGTGAATAAAAATAAAATATTTTATTTTAAAAAAAGCGTAAGGTGCTTTTAAGATATTATCAAAATGATAATCACTCTACTCATATCTGTCAATAAAATATTTATAACTATTGACAACATGCACCTCACGCTTTTTTTAAATAAAATATTTTTTTTTATTCATACTATTATTAATTTATATTTATTGAAATTTTAGACTAATATATAATAATAACTATATATACAATATAAACTACTCCTAAAACTATAATACAGACTATATAAAATCTACAAATAAAAAACTGAATTGAAATTTTTTACACTATTTTTAATTTAAATTTATTAAAATTTATTTACTATTTTTTAGTTCGGTTTTCTATAAAAAGCGTGTTTTTTAGTTTTTTTAAACTATTATTTATTTTCTACTTTTTAGTTGAAAAATGGAATAATTTTTTATCAAATTAGTGTATTGTCATCGGTCCTCGATAAATCTACAAAGTTTGAACGAAATCTGGCCGTTTAAAGTGGGTCGAAATCGCGCCCAAAGAAGTCGGTTACAAACATACAAACATACAGGTGAAGCTAATAAAAAGCTAATAAAAAAATCAGGATACCAAATAGGCGCTGTGACCGTGACGTGCAAATCTTCTGGCCATCTAGAGTATTGCGGGTCACAACACATGTTATAGGCATATGTCGAAAATAACAGGTAATAATTTCCCTTATCCTGTTACTTCCTAGCATTATAAAAATCTCTACAATCTATTTCCAATATTATTCAATCGCTTTAAGGCAAATTTACCGATTTTATTCACCTTGCACAGTCATTTAAGTTCAATTTCCGATTATGTCTGCACATCGAAACGGTTTAACGAAATTGGTGGCTTGAAAATTGAAGACGGTGAATTTTATAGAAAATAGCTTAGCTTTAGGCTATGTTTTGATCTGTAAGGAATTGATTTGATAATAATAGAGGCTTTTACGTCTTTAAAATACTGGGTAAGAAGTTCGGTTTTGCCGGCGTTAGAATATTCATATGTCATATTTCGTATAGACATTGTTTCGAAAGTTTTTAATCAGTGCTTACTACTCGCACAATATGGACATGTAATACCTACGCTTGGGCTGGTCCACGAGTTTAAGGTCATTCAGTGAGCTATATATGGAGAATTCGGAGTTTCTCTGAAGGATCGATCGATCGATCTATGGTTTCTATCAGTCAGAATATTTGACATGTCATATGATGTCAAATATTGGTCTGAAACTTTATAAGGGAATGGTGAAACTCGATGTAAATGATGAGTATAGCTACCTACTTATAGCTAATCTATAATTTTATTTGGTGGAGCCGGTGAGTCAATCAAAATTTATCAAAAAAAAATAAAAAAAAAACAATTAAAGAAGAAAGAAGAAAGAAAGAGAAGACATTTATTCAACACTATACTTAATAATATTGTTTAAAAAACTAAAAAATAACCGACTTCAATGCCGCGTTATTAGTTTTCAGTACCAATTTTGAGATGTTTATCTCTATATCTCTGGAGATACTAATCAAACCTCGATAAAATTTGCATGGTCTCACACTTGGGATATTATATCCTTTCCAACAAAAAAAGAATAATCAAAATCGGTTCATAAACGACGAAATTATCCCCGAACAAACATAAAAAAAAGAAAAAAAATATACGGTCGAATTGAGAAACCTCCTCCTCATTTTGAAGTCGGTTTTAAAATAAGAAACACTTAAAATCGAAAAGGTCGCAACTCAGCATTATGCTGAATGATGGTAACCCAGCGCTGGTTGTCAGCCTCGACCTGGAAGTGGTGGAAATACTTTATAATTAATTGCTGAGTCCATATATTGTCAGTTAACACGCTCACTGCATTATGAGGTCTAACAAGCCACATGCGTAACTTGCCGCTGGTGCGGCAGTCATAATCGCGTGCTTTCACTCTGTGCGGGGGGCGACGATTTAAACATTTCTATGAGTACAACAGAGACAAATATATAAAATTGCTTCTCTTACGAAGCCTAGCATAATGGCGTAGACAATATTATATGAGATGGATTAGGTCCCATACGCACTGGATAGAAATTAATCACGTTCAGTGCGAAGTGAGGTCTGAACTGCCTCAAAAATTGTAGGCCTCATAACCGCACGGAGTGAGGCGCGGGCGGCGCGGGCGCCGCGCATTTTAGCGTAGTGACGTGATAAGTTATGAAGTCTATCTTCTCTTTTGGGGAATTCGAGTTCGTATCTTCATTGATCACAGTTAGTATAGTTAAAAATAAGAGTGCACACACACATACTTTTTCTCACGCATCTACACACATACTCAAACACATAGGTACTTACGGACCATACAAGTAAGTACATACACACGCATATATTCTACATATTAACACTTACTTTATAACTAAAAATGGCATTTGTAGACACTTAACGCACGTGTTAATTTCAGGATTTCCTAGTGGCAGATGTGCTGAACATTCGCTTCAAAAAGGTGGTCAACGAAAGCGCTGCATAGGTTGCTACGACCAATTAAGACTAACACTGAATAGCACTCAGGCTGCAAAAAAAACTAAAAAAATTGTAACTTTTTGTGTTCAGTGTGACAAATCTTACTGCTTGCCCTGTTTTAATAAAAAAACACTTTAATTAAAAACGAATATTATAATTTTATAGTGACTGCAATTTTGTTTTATTTCCATCCCTAGTCGAGACACAAATTAAACTTTCTTTCAGTGCGAAATGAGGCAGAACAGATGTCATATATATTTTTTTAATTTATTCAATACCGAAATGTCATAACTGCGGGCGAAGCTTAGTTTAAGTTAAACATCTATTTAAGTTTATAATGGTAAAGTTTCAAGCCAATATTGTCTCTTCTGAGCTATATTTAAGGTATTTTTTAGAAACAATATTTTGTGAGGCCGAAAAGGTCTCATACGCACTGCAAAGAAGTTCAATCTTGACTCGAAAAGACCTCATACGCACTGGCTGAAAGTCTACGAAAAATAGTTTCGCAGTGAGCGTGTTAAAACAGTTACTACACAATTTCTTCGAGCATTTATCAATGGAGATGATAACGCAGGTCGTACCCCTCTGCTGGCCATATAGCCATTATTGGCCATATGCCAGTGTTTTTCGCAACTACAAACCCGTTACTTAGGCACATCTAGATGGCAAATCACCTATAACTTCACTAGACACACACTACACTTTTAAACTTCTCTATGTAAAAGGATTACCAAAGCTCAATCCAGCAAGTTATGTTGATCCTAAGTTATAAGTTAGAACTGACCTTTCAAGCACACAAAGCGAAGTTATCAAAGCTGAGCAATACCTCTAATGCTTGGGATGTGTGCCCAAGTATGCAGAGTTTGGCTTAAATAGTTACTATGTGGTATAGGATATTTATAAAGTATTTTTTTTTATTACTGAAGATAGGCAAGCGTTTGACCACTGTCTCACCTGATGTTAAGTGAAGATGTGATCGACGATGTAGCACGCTTGCCTAGAAGACACCTGTTCACTCGCGATTTGAAGACCCCCGCATTGTACTTCACAGGAAACACAAACTCTGGCAGGGAATTCCATTCCTTTGCTGTGCGTTTGATAAATGTCGATGCAAAGCGTTTTATGCGACAGAATGGAATATCAACCATGTATTGATGGCGTATATCTGTGCGTCTGGTAGTACGATGGTAGAAGGGGGACGGTGGAATTAATTCGTGCAGTTGTAAGGCACACTCCCCGAAATGTATCCGATAAAAGACCGATAAACTGGCGACTTTGCGGCGATGCTCTAGGCTCTGAAGCCTTTTGCTTTCAAGACCGAGTATATTCATTATATAGTATACTAGCTGCACCCCGCGGCTTTACCCGCGATAATCCTGGTTATAAACCTTCCACTTGAATCGCTCTATCTTTTGCTGAAAACTGCATAAAGATCCGTTGCGTAGTTCAAAAGATCTAAAGCCTGTAATACATGTTGGCCGAGCTACAGCCAACGCGAGCGTAGGCAAATCGATGCAAGGCAAGTGCTACCGTCTAGACGTTCGGCAAGTCTACGCAAACTATTGCGAGCGCGGGCTGAAAAACATGTGGACACGATTGGCCGAGCGCTGACAAGGGCCTTTAATTTGTGCAGAAAAACCGACACGGCTCCGAATTGAGGCGAGTGGCCGCGAGCGACGAGTGGTGACAAGTCACTGCAAATGACCTCTATACACGTTGGCGCTTGAATTCACTCGGCCAGCTAGGCGAGCGACACCAAGCGATGGCAAGGCAAGGCAAACATGCCGTCTAGACGTTGGTATTGGCTCTCACTCGGCAGCGTTGGGCCAACATGTATTGCAGCCTTAAGCGTACAGTACAGCTGGAGCGACTTTGTTCTATACTATGTCGATACTATGTATACAAACATTGTTAATATGTGGCTTAGCTAAATGTTTTGGTTATGGCTAAGTATTTTCTCACAGGTATTTCTTATGAAAATTAAAAGTCAACACTTATTTAAAATATAAACTTTTTCGGTGGTTGGAAACCCGATATATATTTTCATACCTACTACTTACTATCTACTACTACAACGAAGTATCTGATACTTCGTAGTATTTTCAAAACGAAATCCTTATCCAGTGGGTCAAATAAACCATCAATGTGGTAGATCAGAAGGTAGAAGGTCGAGGTGTTAATTTATGTAGGCCGGGGTCTATTTGATCGAAGTGGTGAAGCGGGATGGAAGGTGATGAAATCTGTGTGAAGGGTTAATTATTATTTCGGGGAATAGATAGGTAAAGGTTGAATATTATGTTTCTTTGAAGTGTCACACACTTTATATTTTTGTAAATTGTTAAACACAATCCAATATTTCATCGTACCGACGGGACTCGAACCCGCACCCCCCGGATTACACGTCCAGGTGCTCTGCCAATTAAGCCACGGTTTGATCCATCGATACGACGAAATTAGTGGATTGCATTTGTTAACCCAATTATGCATTGGTGGCGCCATCTATGACTACTTATTACGTAAGTTAATCATTCGGAAGAAATCATTACAGTTTTCAAATCCGACGAGAGATGTTGCACTGCGTAAATCAAATATTATGTTTCTTTGAAGTGTCACACACTTTATATTTTTGTAAATTGTTGTTAAACACAATCCAAAATTTCATCGTACCGACGGGACTCGAACCCGCACCCTTTTTAGGTATAGGTTGATTATTCTATCTTTATTATTATAACTTAGTATAATGTGATGTAAGGGAGCACAAATACCACCTCAGTGCTCCGAGCCAACCTCACCTACCCGTGGTTACTCCTGCTGACCAACAAACGAGGCTCTGGCGACCGACAAATGGTGGTTTAACCATTTCAAATTATGGCGTAGTTAAATACTACAGGCCGGTGGCGGGCAGCAGCGTCAACGGTGCGAGCTGCGATCGCCAACCCAACACTATAAAAGTGGCTTCTGATGCGATCGGCTTAGCTCGGGATTGTCGTTGCGTCGGACCATACATCCGAACCTTAAAAATTATGGGTAAATTTTATGACTTCAACGAAACATTTTAATCTAAAAAGACCTACGAATATTAGTTAAGTCCTAAGCACCTTTTTAGGGTTTCGTACCCAAAGGGTAGGCTGTCTGTCTGTCTGTCTGTCTGTCTGTCTGTCTGTCTGTCTGTCTGTCTGTCCGTCTGTCACCAGGCTGTATCTCATGAACCGTGATAGTAAGACAGTTGAAATTTTCACAGATGATGTATTTCTGTTGCCGCTAGAACAACAGATACTAAAAATAATATAAAGTTAAAAATTAAAGAGGGTCCCCATACAAAAAACGTGTTTTTATTCGCCACCTAATGACATAGACGGTGCTAGTAAACGAGCCCCGTCTTTCTAGATCGCGACCAAACCAAATATTCTTGGTAATATCAATTAATCATATATACGAGGTTGAAACTCTTAACTAACTAACTTTATTTACTCTACAGGGTGCATAGTACGAGTTTTATAGATTGGTTTACTTACTCAATCACGTCACAGTAAACGCAGATTTGTATGGAATTAAAAAGCACCGTCTAAAGTGCATGAGACAATTGTAATTTCCATACACATATGCGTTTACGTTAACATGATCGAGTGAGTAAATAAATTTAAAGCAACTCGCGCCAGGCACACAGACTGTCTATTTCATCATACTCATAACAATGTGAATTACAATTGACTGCACCTTTAAAACCAAAAATATAATAATTCTCATTAAATCTATATTCACAAAGAAAATCAATCAAATCCTTTCAACAATCTCCCTTTCAAAACGATTCCAATCACCAACCAAAAGTCGCCTAATTTACAAGAAAAATCCCATTTAAACCGGTAAAAACCTGTTATAAGCGGTGAAAAGCCGTTGAAATCACAAAAGCTGCCGTTCGGGAACACCTGTAAGGCTATCAATAACGATCCCGATACGGGACGGGACGGGGCCTTCGATGCCTGAAAAACGATAAGTCGTAGGGTTGTCACATAATTGAAAATATAATATTTAAAAGGAAAATATTTTAATTTAAATATTTACTATTTTAAATATTAGTAGTAAATAATGTTAGTTACTGATAATTTAAAACAACATTCAGTATTTACTGTCTGAGTATTTTTTTTATTATTTACTCAGGGCACAGATGCATACATTATTATTTTTATTTTTTTATTTCTAGGACAACACCCTGAACTAGAAAACCCTGTGTTGCGGAGTACTTTATATCATACAAATTGTATGGGTGCAAAAGTGTCCGTGATTTTTATTGTATGATACAATACAAATCACGGACACATTAACACCCAGACTTGGAACAAATTGTCTGTGGATGACACACAGAAATGTCCTGTGTGGGAATCAAACTCACGACCACGAGACTAGTTAGTCTCGTCAACTTACAAAAGCAATATATTTGGCAGAATATAATAATATCAATGAAATTACTTCACTTATAAAACCAACTACACATTTAAAACTTTCCTAGATATATAGAATAATAATTTAAAGTTATATACCGTAATACAACAGAAAAATAAATTAAAGCGGATCACATTTCTAAAACATTTTATATAAAGGCAAAAACGTGCGACTTCAAACATTCATTGTGTAAACTCTCAAAGTTACAACTTCTACTTTCTACTGCTTCTTCTTTTATGCCAAATAACAATAAAAAAATATTATGATGGTGCGATGGGCGGGCAATGTATACCTATAAACTGTAAGACTGGTGGCTGGCTAATGGTGGGCGGTCAAAAAAAGTGGGCAGGCCAAGTTGTCATTGTCGAAATACCTTTATATAACTTTATTGAAACACCCAACAATTTGGCAATAATAGTAATACATTAACCAATGAAATAACTCTATTTTACAAGATATACATATATTACTTTAACACGCATTTCTCACTCTATTTCCCTCTCTCTCTCTCTCTTACAAAGACTTGTTCTCTTTCTTGAGCATAACATTATTTTAGTTATCCGACTGTTCATTCTGACCATCTGATTTTTTTGTCCATCTATCGCATGTCGCATGCCGCCGGGGCTTTAGCTTGATTGGTGCATATGATGTTTGAGATTTAGGTCTAGCTGTGATTGGCGGACGCTTCCGCAGCCATATTTGTACACACGCTAATGTGTCATCTCAACTGCTGTCATAGTAACTAGTTACTGTAGCTACACATAAACATAAGGTTTCACTTGCATCATGGTTTCATAGAACCACAACACAACTTTAGTTTGTTACAAGGTGGAATACAAGCTGGTGCCGAAAGCCGCTGTTTGATGGTCTGCGGTCACTGTCTTCGCGGTCAATACGTCGCATTTGCGATACGGCTTTTATGATAAGTTGCCTGCCCTTCAAACCTATGTTAACTTTTTTTATCTATCGATAAAGTAGTTGGATCTTAATCTTGCAGTCCTTTTTACGGCCGGATTCATGAATGTTTTGAGTAACGCATAGCGGTGGTTTTGGCACAAGTTATTTCAGTTGGTTTGAACGATACTATGCGTTTGTGAGCACTGTGAGACCTCATAGTGTTGTTTGTAAATACGACGATAAGTAAGCCCTCTAGTAATTAAAATAACATTTTCACAATATTCATAAAAATATATGATTTTACTGAAAACCAATCAAACTGCCAACCCTATTCTCGAAGCCAATACCTGTTGCATCGAACATTCGATATCCTTCAATGGTACGATAGACAAGGATGACGGTATACCTCCACCTAGTGTAAAAGTGAGAGGGAAGAGTGTGAGGACCCCACTTGAGCTCACACGTAGGTTTCAGTGATCTATAAATATAGGTTCGAACTGTGGTCGCTTCTGTCTGAAACTATTGTAAGATGCTCTATTTCGATTTTTATTTTTTTAATATTGTGAGTATGAAATATAGTATAACAATTTGTGTAAGACCGCTTCGGTTATCATTAATTTGATTACTGCGTAAACTACACTTTGTTAATAGATAGATAGATAGATAGATGAATACTTTATTGCATACCAATCAACACATTATAATCTAAGGCAAGGAAAAACTAATTAGGTGTGACAATGGGCGGTCTTATCGCT
The DNA here is from genome assembly GCA_954871355.1 of Cabera pusaria. Classification (NCBI taxonomy): domain Eukaryota; kingdom Metazoa; phylum Arthropoda; class Insecta; order Lepidoptera; family Geometridae; genus Cabera; species Cabera pusaria. The sequence continues at coordinate 21,723,813 of OX940906.1, forward strand.
CAGAGCGATCTCTACCAGACAACCTTTGGATGGAATTTCAATGGATGTTAATATTCAAGGCAAGCTTAATTTTAACTTTAATTTTACCCATTTCTTACGGTTCCGTACCCAAAGGGTAAAACGGGACCCTATTACTAAGACTCCGCTGTCTGTCTGTCTGTCTGTCTGTCTGTCTGTCTGTCTGTCTGTCTGTCTGTCTGTCTGTCTGTCTGTCTGTCTGTCTGTCTGTCTGTCTGTCTGTCTGTCTGTCCGTCTGTCACCAGGCTGTATCTCATGAACCGTGATAGTTAGACAGTTGAAATTTTCACAGATGATGTATTTCTGTTGCCGCTATAACAACAAATACTAAAAACAGAATAAAGTTAAAAATAATAGAGGGTCCACATACAAGAAACGTGTTTTCTTCGGCATTTCACGCCATCTATGAACGCTTAGTTAGGTAAACGTCCCACAGATGGCGTTATATTGAAATGTCGATCCCTAACTCCTTTGTTAGACGTTAGATGGCGTTATAAGAAATAAAATGTTTATTCATTCTTATTTTTTGCTGGCGTAAAATGATAGTGGTATTTTTTGCTCGATCTTATAAAATACTGTAGTGTGGTACGAAACCCTACTAGTGCGAGTCCGACTTGCATTTGGCCAGTTTATTAAAAACAGATGTTGACCACTACCTATATCAAATGAGTTCCGTGTGGTAATATCGAGTTTATACTTAAAAATAACTAGATTAGTGATTTTATTAAATTTTTTTTCGGGTTCACAATTTTTAGAAAATAAATAGTGTATTTTTCTATCATATTTTTAGCTGTGAATTGTTCGTTCGGTTGTTACTTGAAAACTATAAAATATAATAAAGTATTTGTTAGAGCTCTAAGAATTAATTTTCGAAAGCTTTCCCTATAAGTTAATAGGTGAAAAATTAACAGGTCTCTTCTTGGAAAGAGACTTGCAATTTTTTCACATATTAATAAAAAAAAGTTATGTCTATTGTTAAAAGTCATAATATTATATAGACAACGAAAATATTATTTTTAATAGTTTCACTAGTGTCCAGCTGGCCAGCTACCACCCTCAAGTTAGAAAATCTGTCGCCAAACATCTAATGTGTTCCGGCAGCTATCTTTGAGACCCAGTTCCCATTCTAGGCATAGCGTGCTTACCTTCCCAGGCCGCATTATCACTTACCAACAGGTGAGATAGTGATATTTAAAAAAAAATATATATAAAATAGAGCATCACCCCGATACACGAATGTTCTGAAAGTCCCGTGTCCCGTGCAAAAAAAACCACCTGAACCTATCAATAGCTGAACTTGTCTACACGGCCCACTCCGGGATGTACTTTTACGGGACTTTTTGCGGGACTTTCGCATTTTTATAGAGATTGGGGATGGGATACGTATGATACTTTTGAATTTAGCTTATTTTCAATTAATATTTTTAGACGTTTTGTTTTGTAAGTGCTTTATATATATAATTAAGTTAGTTTAGAAAATATTATTTAGTTGCAGTGCTATAAAATTCAACCAAACCATATATTGCCAGTTTTTTTCGCTTAAGAATTCTGCTACTCCTGGTGCAGTATCGCCTCAAGGCCCCAACAGTGGCCCTCCGTTAAAAGAAAAAAACCCCAACTCCTTATTGAGGTATGCCACTATCTAGTATCCGCCTGGCCAGCTACCGCCCTTAAAATATCTCACTATCTGTCGCCAAACATATAATGTGTTCCGAAAGCTATATCTGTTATAGGCAAACGTCAACACTTACCACCAGACAAGCGTCTAGCAATTTCGCTACATATACAAAAAAATATCGACGGCACTTTGCCCATCCCTACACTATCGGACATCGGGATTTCACAATTTGCATATTGGCGTTTAAAAATCGCTCGTGTTAATTGAACCTGCGGGATTCACTTCCGTTATCCCGAACTCCGGGATTTTGTAATTGAATGGGAGAAGCGATTGAAATTCAATACAGTTTTTTGTGCTTTTGTGAATTATTCAGTGTTATTTTAATAGGTAATAAAGCGGATTTAGAGAAATAGAAGCTTTTTAGGGTTCCGTACCCAAAGGGTACAACGGGACCCTATTACTAAGACACCGCTATCCGTCTGTCTGTCTGTCTGTCTGTCTGTCTGTCCGTCTGTCACCAGGCTATAGCTCATTAACCGTGATAGTTAGACAGTTGAAATTTTCACAGTTAAATTAAATTAAAGGTGGTCCCCATACAAAGAACGTGTTTTTAAACGCTATCTATCTAATTAGTTTCGACAAAATGACATAGATGGCGCTAGTAAACGAGCCCCGTCTTTCTAGATCGCGACCAAACCAAATATTCTTGGTAATATCAATTAATCAAATATATGAGATTGAAACTCTGTTATGTTTCGTATTGTACGGAACCCTCCCTAAGTGTGCGATAAGAGACGCGATGCTGACTCGCACTTGGCCAGTTTTATTATTAACTCTTGTGAGAGTATATAACGACTACTATACAATAACATTACTGTAAATTGTTAAACACAATCCAAAATTTCATCGTACCAACGGGACTTGAACCCGCAACCTCCGGAATAACATGTTCCGGTGCTTTGCCAATTAAGCCATGGTGCAAAGTAACGTTACGACGAAATTAGTGGATTGCATTTGTTAACCCAATTATGCATTGGTGGCAAACTTTGGATAGTGTTTAACAATTTACAAAAATATTAAGTGTGTAACACTTTAAAGAAACATAATAACATTACTGTGTTACTACTACTATTGTGTTCTAACTGAATTGTTGTAAATATCAGTTCACAAACTGCGAAGTTATATTTGTGCATACATGGAAAAAGCAGATATTTATAGAACCTCACCCTTTTTTTAAACGGTTAAAAATAAAGTTAACTGCAGCCAAGTACGTATCGGAATTCAGCAACAATCCTGTATTACGTATTTTAAGGTGTAGTATGTTACTAAAATATAAAATAATTAAGTTAGTTTGAAACCTAAAAAAACTTCATATGCCGCTTGAGTCAATTTTAATAGCAAGCCTGAGATGTTTATCGCCATATCTCTAGAGATTTTTGTCAGATATTGATAAAATTTCAATGGTTCCTTGGAGATAAACTTGGAGATAACCACGACAAAAATAATCACTCAAATTGTTTCACAACAGGCGGAGTATAATCACATAACAAACATAAAAAAACATATAGAAGAATTGAGAACCTTCTCCTTTTTGGAAGTCGATTTAAAATGGCATTTGTTCAGCATAAAGAACCTTTACCTAAGCGTCTGTAACAAAACAGTGTGCTGATTTTAAGCTGTATTAAATTTACACCGTTTCATGTCGCTAAACGAATACAAACTGCAATATTTATTAATACTGCAGATTATAACAAACATTTATATTGAATTTAAGTTTATAATTACGTTAATTAGACATGTTTATTTGTTATTATTCAATCCGAATATATTTTTGCAGACATTGTATGCCACCTACCGCATTTATCTAAATAGCTCCTGTTTAACCAAACGCTGTCTGGTAGAGATCGCTCTAAGCTATAAGACCGCTCATTGTCAAACCATTCTAGAAATTGTAGTTGTTCTAAGTTTTTTTTAATATTATATTTGGTATGCAATAAAGTATTCATCTATCTATATATATGCATGCGGCCCACCTGATGGTAAGTGGTTACCGCCACCTAACACGTGCAATACGTGCAATTACATTGCCTGCTCTTTTGAAAGAGGAATCTGTTAACTCTCCTTTTGAAGCAACTCAGGTCAATCTTTTGTGGGAAAACATAGGGAGGAAGGTCATTCCACATCTCGCATGTACGCGGAAAGAACAAACGTACGCGTTGTGTAGGAGGACCACGTGTCTATAGTAAGGGTAGGTATTATAGACACATATTATATCTTCTGTTTATATATGAATCATGTTTTAGTTTACCGAAAACATTTCACTGATCTAAATGACAGTTCAATATCATAAAATTAATCAGGTCTGCAATATAGACGATATTACACAATAATTACGGCTGTTAATCGGCTGGAACCTGAACAAACGATCTGCCATATTAACCGTGAAATGAACGGTTAAAATTTATCATGGACGCCTATTACACTGTCGCGTGACATACTATACTGACGGACTCATAAACTGCATCAAAGTTGAGGATTACTTTCGAATAAATTTAATGGTTCTTTCTAGTATGCAAACATACACTTGAGAGCACACTAGAGACAGTAGTATCACAAGGTCTTCCATATTATTTTTTCAGTCTTATTACACGTACTAATTCATCTATAGATATACAGATTGTAAACTTTAAAGTTTCGTGATTTGAACACGTAGTTATAAATATTAAAATACGGGACTTATCGCGCCTAAAACATTAATTTTTATTTACCTCGATGTTTTGACCAAAACCAAGACGACGACGTCTCGTGACCACGATCAATGCAACTTGGTCGAAACGTCAAGTTAAATAAAAAGTAATGTTTTAAGCGCGATATGTCCCGTATTTTAATATTTATAACTACATATACAGATCTTACGTGTATGTAAGAAATCAACCTTTTAATAATATAAATAGGTGAGAGGAAGATCTCAGTCTTCTTCGTGACATAAAACTAAATAAATTTATTCGACAAACGAATGAGACGGTATAACAATGTTTTAAATAATTATGTTAATATTACGAGTAATTGAGGTAAGTAATCAATTAAAATATTTTTTAAAACGATATTTTTTTCCTTATTGTATTGTTTTGTATTGTCTTAGGATTACATTACATTGTAACACACGTCCTTGTTTGGAAATCCAAAAAAAAGCTTCAAACGCTGTCCCTTGAAGGAGTACAAAACGCCGCGACCGACCGAAAATTAAATAATGAAAAAATATAGCCTCCTCTTCCCATGAACAGATGAAATTTGATTAAAAAATCACGATTATTACAAACCCCCTCTATGAAAAATTTCATGTTTTTACCGCCAATCGAAAATATCCACCCGATGTGTTCTAGCTCTTATTTTTTACGACATAGAGACGTTCGAGCCGAAAAAGGTAGTAAGAGATACCGCGGTATTTTTAAAACAGTCGATGCCTCCTACCCCACCCTTCTATTACGACCCCCTTTCAATAATTTTTCATCGTTTTGATCCGGCCTCTTTGTGGTTTACTCTTTATACTTAGATTAACAAAGTTTTAAATTAAAATCGGCGTAACAGATATCGGCTTGTTTGAAATTGGTTTTTATTAATTTTTCGGTTTATTGATTTAGGTAAGTGGTCCGAGTAGATGTTTTTAATTTTATTTGAAAGGGATATTTTAATATGTAAATAAATTTAAAACGCTTTAAATGAAAGTGAACAACCTTTCAAAAGTGTTTTTTTTTAAAATTTTATTTTATAAGGTAACAGGACAAGCACGACACTCGCCTGATGGTAAACGATGACGTCTACCTATTACAGATACAGCGGCATGGAAAAATATGGATAGCCAGAATTTTGCATGTCACCTACATTGCGCCTGTTACCTTGGCACAAAGGCATGTTAAGTTTTACATGCCCTATAATTTCACTGGATACTTTGCCATTCAAACAAAAATACATTCATATTTTACGGCTGAATTAATTAGTGAAGTAGTGTTACCACCCCAGTCGGACTAGCAGAAGTCTTACCACTACATAGAACCTTATAGTCAATCCATACTAATATTATAAAAGCGTTTGTAACTCTGTCACTCTGTCTGTTTAATTGTTACCTAATCAGGTCTAAACGGATGATCCGATCTTACAGGGACTACTACTACTAAATTTTTGGTGTACGCGAACGAAGTCGCGGGTATCAGCTAGTTATTTATAAGTACATTGCATGGTTTGAAGTATTATAATTTTAAATTCTATAGTACAATACAAACATAATAAATAATACAATTAACAATGATGCAACTTATTGTTAATCTAAAAGCTTGAAGAGCCCTACCACGGTAACAATGCGAAAACCACTCGAAGCCACTTTCCGAGATCAAAGAGTATCGGCGCACGGTGTGATGCACGCATGCATATGCAAACCTCGCGACATCGGTGCGATTGAATATGGATGAGTGGATGACACGGGATAAAGGTGGATTTGGAAATTATAAAGTTTTATGAAGTGTTTATTATTGCATTGCATGAGTTATGCATGATAGATTTTTATGACGTTGACACAGTTATTGATTAGGTACCTCGTATTTAGTTTTAACTTTCTAGCAATGTGGGGTACATATTACTAGTAGTGTTGTTAACCCCTCCAACTAAGCTAAATATGCTTGTGTCTGGAGTGGGTTCAGGTCAATAGTGCAATGGGTGGGGATTTAGCTCACAATCTCTCCATCGCCAGGCCGATGCCTTAGCCATTGGGTTATGGCCGCTTTCATTCTTTGTGTTAAACCTGATTTTTAAGGAGTAAACCCCCATAACATTACTAGAGTTTACTCCTTCCTTAGTAAACTCCATTAATAATTTTATTGGAGTTTACTCAAAAGTAAATCTTCTTAAGTCATATTTAAAGATTTTTCGTATCGACGATTATCGCTCGACATACATCGCTATGCATGTAGAGACTACCGGCTTTGGTTGACATTCACGAAATTTTTCTAGCTGGTGTATTCATTCACTTTGAAGACTGAAAAGCTGTTAAACTATTTTAATAACATTGTAACACTAAAACACACAAACGTTAAAAAACTTTTACAATCTTACTATTACCTTAACTACTACTATGACTCTACTTGAACTGTTGTTTAGATTATGTTTAGTAATTATTTCTGCTGCCACAGATTATTTTACTGTAATATACAATTAGATCACTATCCAATCAATATATTTGACAATAGTTTTACATCAAATATACCACATAGTTCATCATAAAACTAGTCCATGTAAAAATGTAAAAGTCGTTTCAGTATTTGCACATCCATCTTTTTTCACGTGGTCACAAAACATGCAACACGAAAAGCCTTTGATCCGACGATTACTAATGACAATCACCGCGTGTGTTCTGACTCGCATTTGGTTATTTATGACGGTTATGATTCTGTTATTGTGTTAGCCTCTTGTTGCAACCCCATGGATTGCATATTTGCATAGGTCTATTAGGAATGAACGGGTAAAATCTCAGATCTAGGATTTTTTTATAAAACTTACTCGCAATGTGGGTTGCACATTACTAGTATTCTTGTTAACCCCTCTCTGGAGTCTGGAGGATCACGTCAATAGTGCAATGGGTGGGGTGGGGATCGAACTCACGAACTATCGATAGCCAGCCCGACACCTTATCCATTGGGTTATTGCCGATTCACATAACGTAGTCAACCCTAGGTCTGTTAAGATACGGATACACCGCAGCGTCCTGCGTGCGCGATCTAGGCGGCGATCAGATAGCGCAATAGTATTTGTACCGACTGGTTCATACCAAACGCGATCAGAAAACAATTGAAAAGTACTTAGATCGCGCCCGCAGATCGCAGGACGCCGCGGTGTGTATGGACCATTTGTAAAACTTGGAGTTTTTCGCACATTATTGACAAATAAGGTATTCTTGGAAGCGTTTTGATTTTCCGCTGGTTATATTGAGTATGGCGCTCTCTAGAGGCCATAAAGTCAGGGACAACATATTTTTTAATAATTTAACCGTATTGGGTGTCATAATAAAAGGGTTCAATTCAAAATAAAAATAAAAAAGTATATACTTTACTACTTATCTTTAAACATAAAAAATGTTAGAAAATGTTATGTTATGTTAGTCTTAGATGGGTTGCCCATCTAAGATTTATAAAAGCATAGACGTAATATAAATTAACTGTGCAAAACGGCCCTGATGAGACCGACCTAGAACGGAGTTTGTCCCTATGTTTTGTATGGACGACTTATATATATACTATACATATATAGCACTAGCAGGTTATTAGACAAGGACACACTCCCACCCTGGTGCCTGCAATAGGGCCGTTTTGTTCTACAAAACAAATACAACTTTATTGTCACAGCATAAGGATTAAATTGAATTTGTCAAAACATCTGAAAGAAAGAAAGAAATAAAAATCATTTATTTTTCAACAAGACAACAACAGTACATAACAATTCACTTATTTATAAATGAAACATAAAATTAAAATGTAACATAGTGAGAAAATGACACAGCATTGTTGCAAAACAGGACCCAGCTCAGCATTATGTTGCTCATGCTGGGCATGACCAACGCTGGTCTTCCGTTGGAACCCTGAGTGATATCACGGAATCCAACTCAGAACTACGCTCTTCAGTTATAATTATGTGCCAAAGCAATGAATGATTAAAAATAATTTAACTATAGAAAATACAAATATTTTGTTTAAAAACTATTTCATGAATAAAAATATAAATAACATTATTTATTAAAAAGAACAACATTTAGTGATGATAATGTATTTATTACATTGCACTCGTATCGTGCAGTTGAGTTTCCTCTTGTTTCTGGTGGACATTTAGCATTATTTTAAGTTTATTTCTAAAACTATGAATACTTCGCAAGTTCCTTACTGGAGGTGGTATATTGTTCCAACACTTCGAGGCTGCGTATCGGAAACTACCCCTAAAAGTGGCTGAACAATGGCGTTGCGTCAAGAGCTGCGCTGCACTCTGCCGCGAGCCTTGAGATCTTCAGCTAGCCGCCCAGGTTAACTTTTCAAATAAATATCCCGGTGATTTAAAATTAACTACGCCAAAGAGAAGACATGCCAGGTGTAGTTTACGGCGATGTTTCATTTTGAGCATGGAGTGCCTATTGAGATATGGTGTTATATGAGCTCTCAACGGAATGTTGAAGCAAAAACGTGCGCAGGCATTCTGCACTCTTTGAATAAGTTTTTGGGTTCGTGCTAGCAACCGTCTAAAAACCGTGTCCATGTAATTTAATTTCGATAAAATAAGTGATTCAACAAGCTGAATACGCAAACTTTCTTTTAGGAACGGTCTCGCTTTGTATAGGACTTTAAGCTTATAAAAACAACTTTTTATAGAGATTGCGATATGTTTCTCGAAGCGTAGGTCACAATCCATGTAAAGGCCTAAATTACGAGCTTCATAAACCCGCTCAATAGGTTCGTTTAGAACTGCGACTTTTGTTGAAGGGCTTATATTACGTAATTGCTGTTTGCTGCCAAAAACCAAGTACTTTGCTTTCGATGGATTGAGAAGCAAGCTATTTTTAATAGACCAGGTTGCGATTTCAGACAAGTCCTTATTTAATTTGGCTATGGCCGTGTCTATTTCAGATGCTTTGAAAGAAATATATACTTGTATGTCATCCGCATATATATGAAGTGCACCATCCTTTATAAAAGTGTCAAAGTGGTGTCAATTGATTTGTTATTATGTCAGGATGACAGTTCAATTTCAATAGTCCTCCCACGGATAAAGACAAGAGTAGAGTATATTCTCCGTGAGTCATCTGTAGCCGGGTTTTAGCTGTTTATCTGTACTATGGAATCTTGTTAAGACTTGTACAAGTTGAAGAAGTGAAAACTTCAACACGTCAGTTTTGAATATTTTGGAATGACACCTCGCGCAAGCGCACTGCGCTCCGTCTTACGAATTTTCGTCTTACGATCAGGACACGTGTCCTGACGCAAGTTTAACATTTTTTACCCATCCCAAGAAAAGTGCACAACGTTGCTTAAGAAGTATTCACTTAAAAAATCCCGTATTATGGTCAGATATTTCAGTGTTGTTATAAGTTGATTTTCTTGATGTGACGTAAACAGCTTACGAACGGAACTTTCCCACTTACTTACAGTTGATGTCATCAAAGAAGTTAACAGCCGTTGGTACCGCTCAATTCCAACATTATAACCATTTACAAGTATTGCTATATCAAGATCAAACTAAAAAGAACACGTTTAATGGGCTTTTGTTTCTGAAACGGCAATTAAGATGCAAAGAGTAAGTGTCACGGTTCCGTATAATTTTATTTTGTGCCGGGATATTAAGTATCTTTTGTTACTGTTTAAAAGTCTACTTTTTTATGCAGAATAGGCAAGTGATACTCATAAGTCTTATGTTAAAAATACATACACGGTTGTGGTACTTAATTAATTTTCTTTTATCTATCGTCAAATGACTTGACGCATGGAATACGTGGTAATACTCCGTGAGTGCAACCCGTTGCTTTTTTTATCAATTTTTATTTAGGGGCTTTTGGCTGAATTAGCTATGACAGCCCCGTATTAGCCTACAAAGAAAAGTAAATATTACCTTACAGACGAATGCTCGTCAACTACCCAGTACACGCATAGATAGAGCATTCTAGCGGCGTCCGACGATAGAGCAGATAGAATGTTCTGCTTAGTAAATATACTTATGAAAGGGTGTATTGCTTTTTTGATCATATTTTGATGTAGTATTCACCAGGTACGTCGAATCGAGACGTATAAGCTGGCTGTTTCTGAAAGAGAATGAGCGATCTGAACTGATAATGAACAAATAACAGTACAAGAAAGATTCTCGCTAGCATTTTACGCATCACTGCTCTGCTTGGATCCTACCCAAAGATACCTTGATGTTGAGTAACACATGCACTCGTTTTCATGATGGCCATGCGGATCTCTAAAACGATTGCCCGTTTTGTAACATTTATATAAACAAGTCATTGGACAATAATTTTATTTTATTGCATATTTCTATAGAAGTGGTGCCATTGAGAGATAACGAATAACCTCTTTTGGTACAGGTTTGGTTAAATCAGAACGTGACTTGAAGCTTTATTTGATTGTCTGATGGAAATAATGTTTTATTTTTCAAGTTTTATTCGGAAAAGTACCAAATGTTTTATTATAGGTATTGAGTGGAAGTAGGTATATATAAATTGCGACCAGCATCTAACCTAAAAAGTTACGTACGATGTTGGAATTTATCAGATATTTTATTATATCTCATAGGCTAGCGTTTAACCACTGTCTCGCTTGGTGGCAAACAATGATGTGGTCGAGGATGGTCAACTTAATAGAGCTGTGTTACCGGAACACCGTAAAGTTTGGGCGGAAGAACATTTCTAATGTTCTTACTACCAATGGAAGTAAAATTGAGCTCATCTTGAAAAGGAAGAAGGCAGTGAGAGGAGCCGCTGAACTACCTTATTCAACTATTCCAACTTATCTTTTAAATTCACTAGCACTTAACATCATACCGGAATTTTATTCCCGTTTGACGATGTGTCTTTGGTGGTTTGTCTACCACCAATGGTCGGCTAAATATAATCACCTGGGAATCACTTGTAGGTTTTAGGCCTACGGCCGAGAAAGGGTCACATTCACATTTTCATCATCATCATCATCAGCCGGTGTCAGTCCACTGCTGGACGTAGGCCTCTTCCAAGATGTGCCACTGAATCCGATCTTCGGCTTTTCTTTTCCAATTTTTCACATTTTCAACCGACTTCTAAAATGAGGTGGTTTCCAATTCGACTGTTTATTTAGTTTTTGTATGTTACACGATTACTCCTTCAATTGTCAACCAATTCGAATGTTATTTTTTTTAATTAGATAGTAGGGTAAATTTCCAGGATAGTTCCATTGTACTTTAGTCGAGGTCTGATAAGTATCTCCAGATATATGACGATATACGTCTCAAAGTTGCTACTAAAACTGACTCGCGCGGCATGGAAGTCTGTTGTTTTAGTTTTTTTTGAACTATTTTTTGTCCAAAATTTAGAAAAAACATCCCACCTCAATATTTCTTTCTCACCCCTTATTCAAGCATCATTTTACCTCAAAAATAAAAAGGTGCCTTATAAAATATTACCACATCACAGCACGTTCGATTATAATATAAATGGTTGACTCAAATCCACCCCCGAAGGGATGCGACAAACGTCATAAAAAGTAATAAAGCGCTCGTAAAGTACAAAAAAGTGCCGATATTAATGTCTGGTGAGAAAATGGGAAATGCTTGCGAGGTGATTTTTGATCGACTTCACAAAAAGAGAGTCGCATAAATGTTCATTTTGAAGTGAATCTTCTTTAGGTGCATTTTTTTTTTTTTTTTTTTTTAATTTATTTATTTATTCCTCAACACAATGCAGATAACAAAATAAAGACTTATAGTAAGTAAGTAAGTGATGAATTCATGAAAAAGTAGCTACTTTGTGTGAGCTGGTGCCCGACATAGGTTTGCAAAAAACCTGTATTGCAGGTCACCAGGATCTCCCGTTGTAGGTAAAATTTCAGGAGTTCACCAGCTACAATCAATAAAGCTATATGATGTTCTCCAAATCATATATCTAAAGGATATGTACACTAGGGGTGTTTAACTACTTATAAGTAATAAATAATATAATGCAGCGTGGATGTTTTGTGTGAGTATGCGCGGTGCGTATGTTTGCGTGTGTGTCTTTGCGTGCGTGTGAGCGTGTGTGTGTGTGTGTGTGTGTGTGTGTGTGTGAGAGAGCGTAATCAACAAGGAGGTAGTATGTATACCCATATAAAATAGATGCATGATTGTCTATTTAGTGCAATTAGGGACAGTTTAGGTGCTTAAAAGAGACGTCACCACAATATTTGATAATATGATCATGGGTAGTTTAGGGTTATCTTAACGTTAGTATAAGTTGTTCAGTTTCTTGATAATTAAGGGATTTTAGAAATTTTGCTATAGTTAGCTTGCAGCTGTATAATTTTAAAGGGTAGATGTTTAGTGTATTGTTTAATTTATTGTACAGGAAAGGACCTAAAAAGTAAAAGAATTTTTGTGACATAGCTAATCGGAATGATTTACTTGGGCAAACTGTACCTTTTCTGCGTTTATTTTTGTTAAGATTAGGATCATAAAAAATCTGGGAATGCTGTTTAAGAATTGTATGCAAGATAAAAGATTGCCTAACCGTTAGAACATCCCAGTTTTTGTACAACTCTATTGTGGAATAACGAAAGGGTAGACCTGCAGCGACCTTCAAAATTGCTCGTTCAGCACGTTCTACCTCAATAAGATGGGACTTGGCTGCACCACCCCATGAACAGATGCAATAGTCAACAAGTGGTTGGCACAATGAAAGGAACAACATTTTTAGGATTTTGCGGCCTGCTACGTATCGCAACGTTTTAAAAATATAGATTAGTTTGCGTAATCTTGTTACTAGAAGTTGGATGTGAGGATTGAATGTGAGAGTTTGATCTATTATAATTCCCAGGTATTTGGTCTGATTGGTTCGTTGGAGAGTTGGACAATTACAAGGTATAGTGTTGGGATTGGATTGACTAATAGGTTGGCATGTATGAGCTGTTATTGTGTATGAAAGTGGTGGTAGTAAGTTTGATTTTAATCCAAAAGCTATGTAGTTTGTTTTATTGATGTTAAGAGTTAGTACATTATGCTGCAGCCACTTGCTTACCTCGGTGAAACCATTCTGAGCGGTCACAAAGACGTCGTCCCAGCTATCTCCAGTGAAAAATAGAGCTGTGTCGTCGGCATATGTGAAGATTTTGCCACCATGGAGTTTATAATTGCAAAGACCATTGATATAAATTAAAAATAATGTTGGGCCGACAATACTTCCTTGCGGCACACCAAACTCCACGGGAAGCTCGTCACTAATCCAATGCTCTATTTTTACTCGCTGATTTCTTTCACTTAGGTAGCTGGAGAAAAGTTGAAGAGGCAGACCTCTGACTCCAATTCTTTCAAGCTTATTCAGAAGGTGTGGGATCGAGACTGTGTCGAAGGCTTTTGCCAGATCTAGGAATACTGTAACGCATTTTCTTCTTTCATCGAGGGTAGTTACAATTGAATTTACGAGCTCACCAACAGCGTCATTCGTTGATAGGCCTCTACGAAAGCCGTACTGAGAAGATGAGAGAAGATTATTTGTCTCGAGAAAATTAGTTAGTCGACTGTTCATTATGCGTTCCAGGATCTTTGAAATGGCGGGTAATATGGATATAGGCCTATAGTTGTTGACACAGTCTCTCTCACCACCCTTATGAATCGGTTTTATCAGAGCAGACTTGAAAGCAGATGGAAAGATGCCTGTTGAAATTGAGATGTTGCAGATGTGTGTAATTGATGGAATGAGAAGATGTTTGTATCTTTTAAGAAGTTGGCCTGATATTTGATCAACGCCAACAGCGCAATTATCTTTAAGGTTATTGATGATGTGAAACACTTCAGAATCATCAGTAGGCGTTAATACAAAAGAGTTGGCTGGAGAATGCATACGGTCATAATACGAAGTATCCCTGTTATTGAAGACCGTGCTACTTAGAGCCAACTTTTTACCCACTTCAGAAAAGAATTTATTAACTGAATTTGTGCTTTCTACTGGATTCTTTACTGATAGTAAGTTAACTGAGTAATCTAATACCTTGCTTTTCCCACTTATATTTTTAATCACTTCCCATAGTTTTTTCTTGTCGTTTTTGGCATTTTCTATTTCGAGTCTCTCGTAATTTCTTTTGGCTTTTCTTAATTGTGCGGTACAGAAGTTTCTGTATCGCTTGTAGGTTACTTTTAAGTCTTCGTTATTGGGATTCTTTTTCAACTTCTTATAGAGATTGTCTCTATTTTTCATGCAGCGTAATAATCCACTCGTAATCCATGGTTTGCTAACCCGTTTTCTACGAGGAGTTTTACTTGCTTTCAAATTATCTTTAACAGCTGACGAAAGATAGTTTACAAGTAAATTTGTAGCTAAGTTAACGTCTTCAATATCTAAAATTTCTTTAAAGTTAATGTTTTGCATAGTTTGGTCTAGGTTTTCGAAGTCAATATGAGATTTCACACCTGCTTTGTATAGCTGTGATTGGCTTTTTCGGTGCAAAGTTAAAGCTACACTTTCGTGGTCGGTGATGGAGGATTCAAGAACAAGGCACTTAGCTTCCAAGTTGGTCTTAAGGATCATGTGGTCCAAACAGGTTCGACCATGAGTTGGTAACGAATGACCTGGAAGCATACCATGAGATGCGAGCATATTTAAATATTCATGAGAACGGTTATCAGTACTGTTAGGAACTATATCTATATTAATGTCACCGCATAGGATTATATTTCTGAAGCTACGTAGTTTCGTTAACAGGGTGTCGACAGAGGTAATAAAGTTACTCGTATTGAACTGACTTGGAGGGCGGTATATACCTATTATACATGTATCCATGTTAATTTTAAGAATGAGGCAGTTTGCATCATTAGTTTGTTCTTCTTCACAGGTGATATGCAGATGTTTACTGTAATAAATAACTACTCCCTCGTTTTGCGTTTTGTGAGTGACAGTCGTAGCATAGTCGTAATTGTCAATGTCCGGTATAAACTTCGCGGTGTGTAGCCAGCATTCCGATAGAACTAGAATGTCCCAGGTAACGTTAGATCTTTGTAAAAGGGTGGTAAAACTCGATATATTACAAGAGATACTACGGATGTTCTGTAATAGCAAGTTGAGGTTATATTTACTAGGTAGAATATGATATTTCACATTTTCAACGTCACATTTGATTGCTTCAGCTATCTGTACTGAGTCCAAACCTAGGGAAAGTGTTTCGATGTCCTGCATTTTACTCGTGTTTATAGTAAAAGTTTGTATTTAGGTCACGAGTATCACGTGACAATAACATCTTATTACTAATTGTTTTGCATCCTAGGTTTGGAAAATGTTTTTGTTTAGCTATTAGCGTATATTGCGACATGAAAAATCGTATGACGTAATTCTTACTAGGGCTATATTTGAGACGTATGAGAGAATGCTTGAGTTTGTATGAGTTGTAGGTAAGTGGGAGTGAGTGTGAATGCAGTGTAGTGTAATCATGGGTGTATTTTTGGAGTTGATTTTTAAGGGTGTGATATGTGGTGAGCTGCTTTAAACTTAAAAAAAGAATTAACATAGTAATAATAATTAAAAATACTTTAGCTCGGACACTTTGACAAATACCCGCCGAAGAGAAGATGCTATTGGAATTTATTATTATTCCAGCTGTGTTGCCTGTGTCTAGTCATTCATTCGACTCACGAATTCTGTCTAGTTCAGCTTCATCAGAGATACGAATTTGCGTAGAACCTGCAGTTTTGCGTAAGAATATGCGCCCGAAGGAGGTCCAGCAGTAAGCGAAACCTTGGTTCTTGGCTAGTTCCCTGGCAAGATAAAATAGTCTCTTTTCCTTTTGTGTTAGACTCTCAGATATATAAATTGGCTGCCTGGGGCCACTTAGGTTAATGTTGGTTGTTGCGAACTTATTGTTGTCGTGCACTTTATTATAAGTCTTGATCGAGCTCAGGATTTTTTCCTTCTTAATGACGGTCGTAAATTTTACAACTATGGGCTTCACTGCCGATTTAGTGTTGACACGGAATACGTCATTAATTTCCGTGGACAGTAAGGGAATGCTTAAAGCTTTAGCAGTGCTGTTGATCATCTTTATCAAATCGTCTTTGGTTTCATTTTTATCCTGCGGGATGTTTCTGAGCTCAATGCATGTGCTTAGAGCGTGTCTTTGCAATGTCTCAATCTTGTTTTCCAAAAGGTGCGAGTACTGCTTTTCTATTTTTAGTTCCCCTTCTAGGTGCTCTATCTTTTGCAGAGCCAGTTCGTATTTACTGGCCATGATATCCACAGAAGATTTGACGCCGCTAATAGAACTTATAATTACCTCGTTCTTTTCATCCTGCCTTCTTTGGAGTGCAGCAAAGAAATCGAGCATTTCCGCTTTAGTAATTTCTTCGCGATCACGATTATATCCACACCTACGTTTCGATGAGTTCCGAGAGATGTTGTTTAAGGACGAAGAAGCACTGACTGCCTCTTCTACGGCTCCTGCTATGTTAGAATCCGAGGAGTAGTGTTCAAGAGGAGACTTAAACATATTCGACATCGGGGACCTGTTTCCTGGTGGCGAGTGATTCAGCGGCATTTTCAGAGCAAGACGATGATCAGCAAGTATAAGTTACGAAGAAAGTATCAGGCGTTAATATATTTCCGCTCGCTTATCCAATCGGAGTCCCAAACAATACCAGGTGTGCATAAACGTGTGGCAGTATCAGTGCCGGTGCGTAGCGTTGACGTAGGCGCGTAGTCACACTGTACTCAATGAGTCTACGGACGGAGGTAGGCGGTGCTTGCGTACGCACTGTACCGCCGTGTGCGTAAGTGTCGAACGCTGCTCAGGGATGTGTGCTGAAGCGGCTTGCTCACGCAGGAGTAAGTGTGAGCGTGAACAGATGCACACACATATGAGAGTGAATGGTTCTTACTTGCAACTCGATGACGCGCGCTGTAACTGTATGGACTCCTGGTACAGCTGCACTGAAGCTCGATGATATGCTAACTCTTCTGGTTCTTTGGGCTCCTATTATTCTTCAGTTAATTAATTTGTTAAAAATCGTAAATAAATAGAAGTAATTCTCGAATATTCACTTCACAATTAATTTTAAAATTTGGTAGATAAATTGACGATATTCCTAGTGTACGTTTACTCGGTGTCGAGGTCCAGAGGGGAGAGGTGCATTGGTGTAAAATTTGACGGATGTGACGTACGTCACGGTCCAAAGGCAGCGGAAGTTACGTAAGGGGAGTTTTGGCGGGAACGGGGAAAAGTGTGTGTGATTTTATTGTATTTTTTCCTAAAACTTGTGTTCTTCCGCGAGTTAATGTGTAATAAATGTGGATTATTTTTTTTATATATATATACTTGATAGGCTATCGTTTGACCACTATCTCACCTGTTGGTAAGTGATGATGCGGTCATAGATGGTAAGCACGCTGGGCCTAGAATGGGAACTGGCTCTCAAGGATAGCTGCCGGAACACATTAGATGTTTGGTAACAGATTTTCTAACTTGAGGGTGGTAGCTGGCCAGGCGGACACTAGATAGTGTCCTACCACTATGCGGGGGTTGTTGGTTTACACGATGTTTTCCTTCACCGGAGGGCCACTGTGAGAAGCGCACATAATTTTTTCTATAAAAAATCCATTGGTGCACGGAGGTTTGAACTTGGTACCAGGGCATCAAAGCCGAACGTTCTCCCGATTACGCCACCGGGCCCTCAATAAAACCATTATGTGCCGGTGACTGTGTGCGAGTGTAGGAAAACAGCACAATGTTGAAAAACATGCTAATTGCGTTCTCACCAAAATTCCACTGAAAATCTTCAGTGAACTCCACATCTTTACTGAAGTTATGACTTTGACTAGACTTTTACTAAAAAACTGACCTGAAATGTGACTTTGACCCATCTCTACGACTTAAATTCATAAAAACTTGAAGAATTTCAATACTTGACACTGGCTAAATACACTAATCGTGTGGAGCCACAATACAACTAAAAAAAAAAGTGACGTAAGCCCCATGTTATATTTTATATTTATAAATGCCCTCTATTGTAGAACGACGTAACTACGAAGATGTATTCGCTAAAGTTCAATAGATGGAGTTGTACAAAAAATAATTAGTGATAATCACGTCAATAATAGTTGTGAAATAAATTAATTGAACTTAGAAGTTTTACTTCCAACGTAGCTTTGTACGCTCCTTTTTAGGTTTCCGTACCCAAAGGGTAAGACGGGACCCTATTACTAAGACTCCGCTGTCCATCTGTCTCTCTGTCTGTCTGTCTGTCCGTCTGTCACCAGGCTATAGCTCATTAACCGTGATAGTTAGACATTTGAAATTTTCACAGTTGGTGTATTTCTGTTGCCGCTAGAACAACAAATACTAAAAACAAAATAAAGTTAAAAATTAAAGGGGATCCCCATACAAAAAAAGTATATTTAAACGCCATCTATCTAATTAGTTTCGGCAAAATGACATAGATGGCGCTAGTAAACGAGCCCCGTCTTTCTAGATCGCGACCAAACCAAATGTTGGTAATATCAAATATATGAGGTTGAAACTCTGTTATGTTTCGTATTGTACGGAACCCTCCCTAAATGTGCGATAAAAGACGCGATGCTGACTCGCACTTGGCCAGTTTTATTTACCCACGACGGAACGGAGACTGTAGGTATATGCGTTTGGGGTGAGAGGATGTTGGTTTGTGTGTGCAAATTCATGTTGCAATTTTTTTCTAAAACTTCTAATCCGATTTTGATGCAGTTTACAGTTATGGGTTCGTGTTTGATTGGTGCATGTTCTTAAATAGGTGTTACGGTGTCAACTCACCAGGGGGTGCTGCAGTAAACGTTTGTTTGTGCGAATCCATGTTGCCATTTTTCCCCAAAACTAGTTCGAAGTTCGTTATTAATCAGTGGTGGGGTTCTTAGGTAGATCTTATGACGTTAATTTTATAAAGGACATTGTCGTGGGTGTTTATTTTGTTGCTTATTTTATGTATCATCCGGCAATCTTGATTTATATAGATGGATAACTATTTTGATTACTATAAAATTATATATGTTTCTTGAGTTATTTTCACTTAATATTTTTTGTACATAGTAATAATAAAATCCAAAATTTCATCGTACTTATGGACGGGATTCGTACCTGCACCTTCTGGAAAACATTCCCGGCGCTGTACCATGTCACCTACAATAGAAAAAAAAAACATACAGACAAATTAAGAACCTACTTTTTTATGAAGTCGGCTAAAAATGTTTTTTTTTACCTTCTTTGAAGTCTGTGAAAAATGAAGCCTTATCAATCAAGCCGGAACGTGTCTACATGTCTTTCCCACAGTTTGCATCTTCAAAGCGTGTTGAAGCTAGAATATGCACATTTGTCAAGCCTGTGATGGACTGCAAAGCGTAGCCTGAGGGCATATCGGTGCACGATGAGAAGGCTTGGAACTTTGGAACTTTGTCAAAGGAAAATTGAAGATGAGTTTCAATCCGGGGGTCTTTAAATCGTGAGTGAACAGGTATCTTCTATTATGTTTTTTAACCAACTTCAAATAACCGGCCAAGTGCGTGTTGGGCCACGCGCAATGTAGGGTTCCGTAGTAGCCCGTTATTCAATGCAAGTCTTTACCCATTATAAGCAGGAAACTAAGTACTTCGTCTTTGTCAGTTTAAAGGATTTATTCTACGTATTTTGTATTGGGTACGAAATTATCCAACACCCAAGTTCAACGACTACTACTGCTAAACTAATAAAGTTATCTCAACCGCTGTAATTTTCCTTTAAAGTTCATGAAATGCGCTGTTATCACGAATTTTTCCAGATTTTTCAAGCCAGCAGTTTAGCTTTTAGAGGAAGGGGGGACGCCCTACTAGAATAAAAATTTCGTAAACGGAGCATTTAATCGAAAAATGATATTAGCAACCCTTAAGTCATTTTAAAAGACCTATTCAATGATACGCCACACGATGGGGTAGATGATGAAAAAAAAATCATCCCCACTTCTATTATAGGGGAGCTACCCTAAAAAAAATTTTTTTCACAATTTTATTTCAGCACTTTGTCAGCGTAATATATATACATACCCTCACAAAATTACAGTTTTCTAGTATTAACGGTCTCTTAGCAAAAGCTCGGACAGACAGACAGACAGGCGGACATGACTAAACTATAAGGGTTCCTTGTCAGGATTACGGAACCTTAAAAAGGAGGTTTCTCAATTCGACCGTATATATATGTATATATATATCTTTTTATGTTTGTTCGTGGATAACATCGTTGTTCATGAACCGATTTTGATTATTATTTTTTTGTTGGAAAGGAAATATTCCAAGTGTGATACCATGGTAATTTTATTGAGGTCTGATTAGTATCTCTAGAGATATGGAGATAAACACCTCAAAATTATTACTGAAAATTAATAGTGCGGCTATGAAGTCGGTTGTTTTTACACACAATCTAAACTGTCGTCGTACTGACGGGACTCGAACCTGCGCTTCCTGGGAAAGATGCCCAGGCGCTGTAACCAACTAAACCACAAAACGATTCCATCCATACGATGTAACTAAAGGACTGCATTTAATTATGCATTGGAGGCGCCATCCCGTCTGTACGATGAAGTTTTGTATTGTGTGTAACAAGGTATTCTAGGAAAGCGTGATACATCTTAGGAAGAAACGCGGGGTGCGAGGAATTTGTAAAATAGGTATTTTAAAGAAACTATAATTGCCGTCGCGCAGTGACCGAACAATCAACAATAGTACTATAGTGTCCCTATACCCTATGCCAACTTAAACTCATTTGACTAAAATATGGTTTCGTATTCCCCTGTTTTCTCCTCGAAAACTGACCGATCAAATTAATTTTCGCACAACATTTTTGCAGATGAGTGCGTGCATCCGTGCTCCTATAATTTTTATTTTTTATTTTTGTGGTAGCAGTTTAGATCAGGGCAGTAAAATAGGTAATTTTTCAGGTTTTTAAAGGATAGTATGTGTATTTCTTTTTGCAATTGGTTGGTCAAAAAAGCAAATAACATGGGTGTAGATTATATATAGCAGACGTTGATTAAAAAAAAAATGCTCTAGAAGTATTTTCCAGGGAGGAAACATGGAAAAATGCATCCCGTGTTCCCTCGTAAGCATCAGGTGAGATTGTGGTATCTATTTACTATTAAAATAAAACATTAAATTAAAAAATCATTAATCCCCATTTGTTAAGCCATTAATGTGTCCCGACTGTTAAAGTCTCTGTATTCCATATAACAATGTATAATTTATTTTATAAGTGTATCGACCGAGAAAGAATTTAAATGGTATAGTTTTTTGATATTCCTAAACAGAAGTCTAAACTACTAGACTTACTTGTTTTTTTCTTTTCAGTTCATTTTTTAACACTTCACTTTTTGCGCAGTCGGGTTTTTTGATTTTTTAATTTAATGTTTTATTTTACACTTTTTAGTTAAGTAAAGGACGGCAAATTCCGTAATCTTCTCATTTCATTTAGAGAGTTAATGTCATGTGGATTATTGAGTAGTTTCCGGGGATCTAAACTACTTATTACTAGTCCATCTAAAGATCTAATGCGGCTCAATGCTACATAGGCTTGACCTTTCGCAAAAATGCGTGAACTTAAGTCGACCACAGCTTTGTCCAAGTATTGCTTTTCAAGCTTACTTACTTTACAGTTGTACTATTAAACGACTATACCAAAAGGAAGAGGTTGTTTGTTACCTCAGAACTCCATCAATTCTTAACCGATTTGGAAATTTCTTTTTTTGTTTAAATTAATATGATTTTCGTTTGGTCTCATTGCAGTTTTATTGAGATCTGATAAGTAACTTCAGAGATAAGCACCGCAAACTTGTTACTGAAAGTGACTAACGCGGCATGTAAAATAGTTTTTTTTTCGATTTGTACGATCATAAATTATTTGTTATAAATATATTTTGAACCTCCATTTTAAGACCTTTAATTTGATTCCCCACTCGATAGGTTTTGAAAAAAAAAAATTTTTTGAACCCCAAATTTTGGCGTCTGAAATCCGCCATTTTGAATTTTTCAATTTTTTATGTTTTTATATTCTTTGTTCCAGCGTGTCCAGAAGGCTTGTCGTAGACGCTCGAGAAGCTCATAGCGGTTGACCGAAATCTTTTCGGTCGTTGGTGCGGGCAATGACGTTAAAGGTCGTCCAACAAGGAAATGAGACGGTGTCAAAGGTGAAAAATCTGATGGGTCCGCTGACAACGGTGTTAACGGACGAGAGTTTAAAATTGCCTCGATTTGACAGAAAAGAGTAGTTAATTCCTCTATTCTGCCCTATGACATGTATTCATACAAAATTCCAGGCAAATCGGTCAAGCCGTTTATTCAAGAATTATTCTTATATTCACAAAATTCAATTAAAAATATCTGAACCCCCTGACTTGATAGCCAAAAAAAGTATCCCATATCCTATTCTACCCTATCAACTGTCTTTATACAACATTTCAGGCAAATCGGTCAAGCCGTTTATTCGAGAAGAGGTCTTATATTTACAAAATTCAATTTAAAATATCTGGACCTCCTGACTCGATAGTCAAATAAAAAGTATTCTATATACTATTTTGCCCTATGAACTGTCTTTATACAACATATCAGGCAAATCAGTCAAGCCGTTTATTTGAGAAGAGATCTTATATTTACAAAATTCAATTAAACATATTTGGACCACCTGACTCGATAGCCAGAAAAAAAGTATTCCATATTCTTTTCTGCCTAATGAACTGTCTTTATACAACATGTCAGGCAAATCGGTCAAGCCGTTTATTTGAGAAGAGATCTTATATTTACAAAATTCAATTAAACATATTTGGACTCCCTGACTCGATAGCCAGAAAAAAGTATTCAATATTATTTTCTGCCTAATGAACTGTTTTTATACAACATTTCAGGCAAATCAGTCAAGCCGTTTATTCGAAAAGAGGTCCTTTAGTTACAAAATTCAATTAAATATATCTGGACCCCCTGACTTGACAGCCAGAAAAAAAGTATTCTATATCCTATTCTGCCCTATGACATGTATTCATACAAAATTTCAGGCAAATCGGTCAAGCCGTTTATTCGAGAAGAAGTCTTATATTTATAAAATTGAATTAAAAATATCTGAACCCCCTGACTTGATAGCCAAAAAAAGTATCCCATATCCTATTCTACCCTAGGAACTGTCTTTATACAACATTTCAGGCAAATCGGTCAAGCCGTTTATTCGAGAAGAGGTCTTATATTTACAAAATTCAATTTAAAATATCTGGACCTCCTGACTCGATAGCCAAATAAAAAGTATTCTATATACTATTTTGCCCTATGAACTGTCTTTATACAACATATCAGGCAAATCAGTCAAGTCGTTTATTTGAGAAGAGATCTTATATTTACAAAATTCAATTAAACATATTTGGACCCCCTGACTCGATAGCCAGAAAAAAAGTATTCTATATTATTTTCTGCCTAATGAACTGTCTTTATACAACATGTCAGGCAAATCGGTCAAGCCGTTTATTTGAGAAGAGATCTTATATTTACAAAATTCAATTAAACATATTTGGACTCCCTGACTCGATAGCCAGAAAAAAGTATTCAATATTATTTTCTGTCTAATGAACTGTCTTTATACAACATTTCCGGGAAATCAGTCAAGCCGTTTATTCGAGAAGAAGTCTTATATTTACAAAATTCAATTAAAAATATCTGGACCTCCTGACTCGATAGCCAAATAAAAAGTATTCTATATACTATTCTGCCCCATGAACTGTCTTTATACAACATATCAGGCAAATCGGTCAAGCCGTTTATTTGAGAAGAGATCTTATATTTACAAAATTAAACTAAACAAATTTGGACCCCCTGACTCGATGGCCAGAAAATAAGTATTCTATATTCTTTTCTGCCTTATGAACTGTCTTTATACAACATTTCAGGCAAATCGGTCAAGCCGTTTATTCGAAAAGAGGTCCTTTAGTTACAAAATTCAATTAAAAATATCTGGACCCCTGACTTGACAGCCAGAAAAAAAGTATCCCATATCCTATTCTGCCATATGAAATGTATTCATACAACATTTCCGGGAAATCGGTCAAGCCGTTTATTCGAGAAGAAGTCTTATATTTACAAAATTCAATTAACAATATCTGGACCCCCTGACTCCATAGCCAAAAAAAAATTATCCTTTATCCTATTCTGCCTTATGTACTATCTTTGTACAAAATTTCAGCCAAATAGGTCAAGCCGTTTGACCGTGAAGAAGTCCCAAACAAACAAACTGACTTTCGCATTTATAATATTGGTGTTGATTGATGTTGATAGATAATAAATTTACAAAAAGCTTGTGTTTTTTCAATCCCATTCATTGTTTACTCTCAGTCACAAAACTAAAAACAAACCATCAATAACTCAAAATCCGCTGACTGTTAAACGTCGCCAGAAATATGGCGAATGAATACAAATGGCTTCAAATATGGCGTCATACAGCCATATCGGCTGAAATATGTTTACAATAACGGTAACTCCGAGACGTACGACCACTTAGGGGATGAAAAGGGGTGATAGTCTTCGAATATTGTTTTTGACTGAGATACTAGGTGTTTACAATTTCTTCTGGCAGTCTTTTGTTAGGATTCGTCTGGAGACGTAATCTTGTTTGATCGTATTCCAAGCATAGTAGGTAAGCATAGTCTATTAAGATCGCGGGCTAGATGATATTTTTTTTAATATGTTACGTTTTCTGATCGCCGTAGGTCGTTTTTGGTGTGAATCAGTCAGTACAAATACTACTGCGGTATCAGATCGCCGCCGAGATCGCACACGCAGGACGCTGCGGTGTCACCGTACCTTTAGATATGTTCAGTATCTCTAGAGAGATGGAGATGGAAGAATGGAGACCTCAAACGTGGTACGAAAATGACAAGCGCGGGAGTCACTTTAGTTACAAGTTTAGTTTGAAGTTGGTTCTTTTACTCGCCAAAACTGGCGGTCTGAGGGATAGTGAATAGCGTCACTAACGTTTGTGCCTAGTTTTTCAGACATTGGACTTGATCGTACCATCTTTTTGAGCTTCAACCACCGAAATTTTTAACGCCAGGGTCTATTAGTATGAAACCTAATCATCATCGACCTGTATCAAGACTGGACGTACCTAGACCCTAGACATCTCCTACGGTACACTACTGATCATTTAGATTTTCCATGTGCTGTCAACAATATTGCATTTATGGCCCTATCTAGTTAGAGGATCTTCTATCAATAAAATGCTTGTCGAGCCAAACTAACCTGCAAACCTCCAATTGAATTGAATATTTGTATAATGAATAATGATTGTTGCCATCTTTATTTGTACGCCTTTAAAAGGTAAAACAAGTATAACGCTAACCATACAATAAGATCTCTGCAAGCATGCTTGCAATGTCCACATGTTTATTGCAAATAAATTTTATCTTTATCCAAAAATACATTTTCGCTAAAATATAGAAAATCCGCTATAGCTGTATATTGATGTTTATGCTACACACGATTCCCATTCCCAATGAATCATTTTTTCACTCAATTTAAAATTAATACAAATAAGATGTCAGGTTTACAGATAGTCCGTCGTTTTTATCATATACCAGATAACCTGCTGAACTTTGTAATGCCAGTGGCAATTTTTAAGCGGCAATAATAGCCCAATGGCTAAGGCGTCGGCATGGCAATCGAGAGGTCGTGAGTTAAATCTCACCCATTGCACTATTGACGTGAACCTACTCCAGACACAAAAATATTTACCTTAGTTGGAGAGGTTAATAAGACTACTGGTAATGTGCAACCACAGAAAAGATAATAGTCCTTGCAACCTTGATTACTAGTAAGCTATATTCAAAAGATTACCAATTGAAATTATTGAATATATTCGATGTTTCTTTGGATTTATCCTAATGCTTAGGTTTTCAAAATCACCTTAGTATGGAGGCTAAAATCATCATCATTAACAGCCAGTATATGTCCACTGCTGGACATAGTCCTCTGCCATGGCACGCCACTGAGCTCGATCTTCAGCTATTCGTTTCCAACCGCTGCCAGGAAGCTTGTGTATACCATCGCTCCACCTAGCTGGAGGGCGTCCTACGCTTCGTTTGCCGAGCCGTGGTCTCCACTCTAGAACACGTCTGCCCCAACGGTTATCGGTTCTACGTCAGATGTGACCAGCCCACTGCCTCTTTAGATTACCTAATCCTTTGAACTATGTCGATAATTTTGATTCCCTGTTGGATGACTTCATTTCGAATTCGATCTTTCAGAGATACTCCGAGCAAAGCCCTTTTCATAGCTCGCTATGCGACTTTGAATTGGTGGATCGGTCGCACCGTTAGTGTCCACGTCTCGGCTCTGTACGTCAATTACAGGTAGGACGCACTCATTGTCTTTAGGCTTTGAGGCTAACATAGCAACAAATAAAAAAATATATACGCGTCGACTTGATAACCTGCTCCGTTTTTTTTCGTCGGTTAAAAATTAAAACATTGATTCAACGATTTTCATGATTTTGCGAGACTAAAACACGGCTGGCATTAGTTTTAATATATAAAAATAGAAAAATAGATAGATTTAGTGTTCACACAACTCCTGACTCGTTCATAACAACTCTCCTTACATAATTTTTCTAGAATATTTAGATATAAATTATTTTTAAAGAAAACAGATAAGCAAAAAAAATATTACGTAGGTAGTATTTATTCAACATGAAATCTCTCAAATCTCTACTCTTCCAAACCAAAACAATGTTCAATCAATACCTACGCACGTATGTTAGACAAAAGGGTTGTTTTACGAGACAAGCAATTAAAGGCGCGCATTCGTCACAGACTCGCCTCGAGTCAATCTCCCCCTTCTATTGTCTTGATTTGATAGGAATATTCACAGTATGGACACAGTTTTACAATCCATATGTAAAACTGTGGTATGGGCTATACTGTCTTCGATCGATTCGTTGAGTTTCGGCGCAATTTCCCATGTCAGCTAAGTCGTGCATGGAGTAAGTACCGTTCTCTCGTCTGTGATGGTTTCGTTAAATTCCAGCTGAAGGCGTTAGAGTGAATTGAGGTTAACTCATTAACAACGATTCCAAGGCCTTCAAAGTCGCCGCAAAGTCAAAGTCTATCAGATTTTTATTGGATATATTTCGTAGTAAATTACAATTGCATGAGTTGACCGGCTGCCTTGCCAAACCGTGTCGAAGGCTTTCGAGGTATTGGTTGAGACAGCAATTGATTCTCCGTGCTTCTCGAAAGCCTCTAGATGTGCGTGGCATAAGCTAAAAGATCACCAGTCGACCAATTTCGTAGAAATCCATATTGACGGTCGCTAAGGTCGTTTCGCTGCCAGGAGATTGGTGTTGAACACGTTTCATACTCTTGCAGAGTATGGGAGTGACTGACATGGGCCTGCAGTTGACAGCGTTGCTTCCATGATTACGATACTTGTCCAGTTGTCTCTTAGAGACGAAACAGACAAGTAAGCAGAGGAGCCAGCTTAGTAGCATAAGGTTTTAAGAACTATGGCCGGAATCCCGTTGGGACCACTGGCTTAATTCCCATCAATATATTAATTATATATATAAATTACGTGGCCCCACCTGTACAGATTCACCGGTTGTTGGGCGGTCTCAATCCGTCTTATGAATTATCTGGTCCCAAATGTCATACTGGATCTGGTCATTGGTAATATATCATATTTGATGGGCTGTTAGAGCTACGACACCCTACTATCAACAGTTACTCATTTAGCACAATCCATAGATCACGAGCAGCATTTTCAGATCTAGGCTACAGACGCAAGTAACATCGATTCGAACTTCTATGGATATGATTTTTATTTTTTTTAAATCTTATAGGCTTGCGTTTGACCACTATCTCACCTGATGATGCGGTCGAAGATGGTAAGCACGCTAGGCCTAGAATGGGAACTGGCTCTCAAGGATAGCTGCCGGAACACATTAGATGTTTTGGCGACAGATTTTCTAGCTTGAGGGTGGTAGCTGGCCAGGCGGATACTAGACAGTGTCCTACCACCATGCGGGGGTTGTTGGTTTCTTAACGATGTTTTCCTTCACCGGAGGGCCACTGTGAGAAGCGCACATAATTTTTTAGAAAAATCCATTGGTGCACGGCGGGGTTCGAACTTGGTACCACGGCATCAAAGCCGACCGTTCTCCCGATTACGCCACCGGGCCCTCATATGATGAGATGATGGAAGCTCTCATACTGCTACATCACTTTATCCTACCATAGTCGATTTCGAAGATTGTGTGCGCAAATCTTTCGCTAAGTTTGAATATTTGAATTATTCAGCGAGTGTGAAGTGTTATTGGAAAAGTAGAATTGGGTCATATTGTTCTGAACAATTACCTATCTACTTGGATGCGAGATTGAAACGCGGCATTGTTTACTGTTTAAACGAGATCTGGAGATTGAATTGGTAATATTTGTAATGAGGATAACATCAGAATAGATCTTATAGGCTTATAATTAACGTTTATTCATCGAATTAATCATTTTTAGGGTTCCGTAGCCGAATGGCAAAAAACGGAACCCTTATAAATTCGTCATGTCTGTCTGTCTGTCTGTCTGTCTGTCTGTCTGTCTGTCCGTCCGTATGTCACAGCCATTTTATTCCGAAACTGTTAGGACTACAGAATTGAAACTTGGTAGGTAGATGTATTCTGTAAACCGCTTTCCGATTTTTATACAAAAAAAAATATATAAAAGTTCAAGGGGGGGCATCCCATACATAGAACTGAAACAAAAAAAAAATAATTTTCTTCAAACCTATTCGTGCGGGGTGTCTATGGATAGGTCTTTAAAAATGATATTGAGGTTCTTAAAATCATTTTTTCTCAAAGTCAATCATTTCAAAGATAGGCGCGCCTAAAGTGGTCAAATGTGTGTCCCCCCCCCCCCCAAAACTTTTAAAGTATGGGAGTGAAAAATCTAAAAAAAATATATGCTGTAGATCTCAATAAAAACTATCAACGAAAATTGGTTTGAACGAGATACAGTCAGCAGTTTTAGAGATATGGCGACCGCAAAGATAACTTTGTTTTTCATACAAACACTATGAAAAACAAAGTTAATTTTGTAGTTGCGAAAAATCAAGGTTATAGAATACTCTACTGTGTTACGGAACCCTACGAGTGCGAGTCCAACATGCACTTGGCCAGTTTATTTTTTATTAAAACACTAGTTGAGGGCGTATATATGAAACATCTGATAGTGATTGATCATAATATTATTGATAATGGTGAGCAATATGTAATATATCGCTCAGCGAGCTATGGAGAGAGCTATGTTCGGTGTTTCTGCTGCGGTTATCTGCGGGAACGAATCCGCAACGAAGTAAATTGCCAGAGAACTAAAGTGATCGACATAGTTCACCGGATTACTAATGTATAACGATTTAACAGTTTAATATCGGTAGAGATTGATGGACATAATACAATATAAGCCTCTACAAATATGGCCCCTGAAAACGTTAAAGTCAGTTCTATTAGTCTATTGCCTTAATTTATGATGATGTCACTAATAACATTGTACCTATACGCCAAAATTTGTTCAACTTAAAAGTTAAGTTGATAATCTCAAAGTGATATCATGCGCTTATCATACTCGCACTTGACCTTTATTACTATTAGTATGAATCTGATATCACCACAAATGTCTTTTTTATCTGGTAGACTAGCGTTTGACCACTATCTCGCCTGGTGGTAAGGTATGATTTAGTCG
Organism: Cabera pusaria; assembly: GCA_954871355.1. Taxonomy (NCBI): domain Eukaryota; kingdom Metazoa; phylum Arthropoda; class Insecta; order Lepidoptera; family Geometridae; genus Cabera; species Cabera pusaria. The sequence continues at coordinate 21,753,928 of OX940906.1, forward strand.
TAGATGATGAACACGCTAAGCCTAGAATACTCCAACTCTTAAGGGGTGCGTGCTGCAAACGTCTCCCGTATTTTTGAAAGTGTATTTAATACTACAGCTGCCCATAACCAGTCTCTATGAAAAACAGTCTATTTAAATATTATCTTGTTCAACAAATGAAAGTAACCAACAATATTAACCATCAGAATCCAGTCATTTTTCATCGCAACTACCAATACAAACAAACGTTTAGATGTGTGTGTGCCACCCTCAGGGGGTGAAATCTTCACTAGATGGATGTTCTAATATTCAAATGGGATACGGAACTATTATTGTTGGAGCCACTGTCGATATGATTGTGGTTGGAGATGATTTGATACTTGCTGAGATTTATTGATAATACATACACGTATTTATGTGATTATTCGACTGAAATTTTCACAGGGAATCTAAATAATAGTAGATACCTTTTAACGTCAGTAAAGCCATGGGGTAAATAAGTAAAATCTAAGTTATTTCTTTTTTGAAGTTTTCAAAAAATTCTACAACAAACATGTTTTACAATGCTATGCTATATGCTACTCGTAGATACATTTACAATGACTTACACGAGTACTGTATAATCTCTTGCAAACTTTGCGTCTGTGTCATCAGCGTCGCACCAAGAGGAATGCAAATATACATAGATAGATAGATAGATGAATACTTTATTGCATACCAATCAACACATTATAATCTAAGACAAGAAAAAAACGAATTAGGTGTGACAATGGGCGGTCTTATTGCTCAGAGCGATCTCTACCAGACAACCTTTGGATGGACAGGAGCTAGTTTTGAAAATAAGCGGTCGGTGGCATACAATACCTTTGACAAAATAAGATAAGTCATAATATTATTTTACATATACCTACATACAAATATAGTCAAAATACTAGATAATGATATCCATACAAGAACAAATACACTTACATATAACATTATAGATCTATATAAATATATATACATAAATATATAGACACACACACATATACATACACAAATACACTAAGTAAATATAATAATACAATACATACATATACATATTATATTTAGAGTAAAGCTAGTCAATTTGCGATAGTGTTATATAATGCTTAAATACCATATTTTTAAATATTTGCGGCGTTTGGGCTTCTTTGATATTGACAGGGAGTGCATTCCATAGATAAATAGCTTTCATGGTAAATGATTTGTAGTAGTGTTGCGACGTATGTGGGTGTTCTGGCATCTTCAATTTGAGGTTATGATGAGAACGCGATGGACGAGGGTTAGATGATTGTGAAAATTCAAAGCGTTCCTTCAAATAAGAGGGAGTGGCTGGAAGGAAAAGAATATTATAAAGCTGGGAAAGAATATGTGCGTTTCGTCGAAAACGGATAGGGAGCCATTTGAGCTTTGCTCGAAATTCTGACACGTGGTCAAACTTTCGCAGACCATAGATAAAGCGGATGCAGAAGTTCTGTAAACGCTCGATTTTATCAAGTTGCTCCTCGGTAAGGTCAAGGTAACAAACATCGGCGTAATCTAAAATGGGGAAGAGAAGGGATTGTGCCAAGGCAGTTTTGGTGGTAATAGGAAGGAAATTACGTAATCTACGAAGAGAAGAAGCCGACGCGAATAATTTCCTACTCATTTCCGCCAGCTGAGGTTCCCATGAGAAACAACTGTACATTTGTATTCCCAAGTTTTTTACAGAATGGCTTATACTTATAGGAACTCCGTCAAAAATAACTTGGGGGAGTCGGAACCAATCGATCTTGAAGATCATCCGTGAACTCCCGATGATTATCACCTGAGTTTTCAAAGGATTCACTCTAAGACCGTGAGATTGGCTCCAGTCCCGGATGCGTCTCAAGTCCGTATTTGTAATTTCAATTGCCTCATGGAGTTGGTCTAAGGGAGCTTGTGTGTATATCTGTAGGTCGTCTGCGTAGAGGTGGTAGGAAGAGGAAAGTTGTTTTGAGATTGAATTTATGAATATTGCGAAGAGGAGAGGTGATAGAACGCCGCCCATGTCCCACGTCGGTGTGGGACACCAGATGACAAATTGCACCATGAAGAATACGTATCTTCAATGTTTACGCGTTGTCGGCGTCCACACAGGTAACTACGAAACCAGTCAATTACTGTTGGAGATATATTAAGAGAGCATAACAGACCCAGCAAAATATCAAAATCCACATTATTAAAGGCGTTACTAAAGTCAAGTAGTGATAGCACAGTGAGTTGCGTATTGCTCATGACATACCTGATGTCATCGGTGATTTTAATGAGAGCCGTGGTAGTACTGTGTCCGGGGCGAAAACCGGATTGGAATGGATTAAGGAGGCTGTTTTTGATAAGGAAGGAGGAAAGTTGTTGATGGACGAGACGTTCTAATACTTTAGACAGGAAAGGAAGAATGGAGATGGGCCGATATTCTGTGAAGGTCTTAGGATTTGATTTTTTAGGAAGAGGAGTTATTTGAGCTTCTTTCCAAATCATTGGGAAGAAACCAGAGGAGATGGAGAAATTGAGAATATAGGCAATAACAGGTGTGATTTCATCAAGTATGGGTAATATCATTTTGCGACTGATGCTATCACTACCGACAGCATTTGATGATATAGACTGAATGCTCTTCTAAACACCACAATCAGTAAATTGACTAAAGAAAGAGAAAGAAAAGGATCGTGAGCAGGCAGAGGAAGAGAAGAAAGACAGGTTAGAGTAACAAGTTTAGTTGGTCCATCAAAATTGGAAGAAGAAGAGAAATGTTGATTTAAGACATCGATATCTAAATGTTTAGGAATACTGTCTTGTCGAGATTTGCCTACTCCAAGCGACCTCAGAAACTTCCATACCTTTGCAGGGTCTCCATTTTCAACTGAGCTGTAGATGTGTCGGCGTTGTGCATCCCTACACACTCTATTGCAGACGACGGTTTACATTAAGACGGTTGATGTATTTTTCCTTGTTTTCAACCGATTGACGACATTTTAGCTTTATCTTGTCGACAATTTTTTTCTGCATCAGTGCTCTGATTTCATTATTTAGCCAAGGTGCAGGTGTGTGTTTCATTTTCACTGCACGTAAAGGAGCATGAACATCGTATAATTTGGTCAGAGTGCGATTGAATTCGTCTACCTTTTCATCAATTGTAGGCGCCTCAACAACTGCGAACCAGTCAAGTTCCTGTGCATCTTTACGTAAGCGCTCTATGTCTATACCACCAAAACTACGTTGCATAAGGATTTTGGGTTTGGCTTTAGGTGGGCGTATTTTATAAGAAAGGTAGATAAGATCGTGTTGTGAAAAAGCGTCCGCGGCGCACTGACCGTGCTTAGCCACATGATTTGGAGAAGAAACAAAGATAATATCGAGCAGAGTGGGAGTGCAGTTAGGAAAGTTGTGAGTAGGATTAAGAAGAAGGATATTTAAGTTGTTTGCCGTGATCGTTGACCGAAAGGTACGTGCCCGGGAATCCTGTTTTACAAGGCAGGTGTTGAAGTCACTCATTATGATGGTGTGATTGTAGAGGGTAGAGTAATCTTCTAGAAGTTTCTCGAAAGAGGAAAAGAAATTGATCCGAAGAGAAGGATAATAATAAACACCAAGAAGTATTTTACTGTGATACACGACAACTTCAACAAAAAGATGCTCACCGGCATTGGCAGGAGGCGGTTGTGCCGACATGCTGACTATGTTGAAAGGAAAATGTTCGCGTAGGTAGATGGCTACCCCACCCCCACCAGAGCCGGTGCGATCGTTCCTGATCAAACGGAAACCTGGCATCACATAAGAAGAGGAAGGAAGACATGTCTTAAACCACGATTCGGAAATGAGTAAGCCGTGTATATTTTTATTTTCGAAGGATACAAGCATTTCAGAAAAGTGGGCAGGAACACTTTTTTTATGTGCAGTACATTGAAGTTCTTGGAAACGTCACTCATTAACGACTCAATAGTGTCCGAGAATGTCGGTATACTACAAAAGCTATCATCTGGGGCCTTATTCAGTATGACCAATGAGATAACGCGTTCCTTAACGCACCACGCCACGATATTGAAAAATTGTATTCTGTATGCCACACGATAGGTAAATTATACAAAACGCGCGCGTTACACGTCCTCATATGTCACGATATTTTGACAGCTCAAAACGCGCTCATTACCTTACCCTACCGCGTTTTAATTGGCATAGAGAATACCATAACGCGGCGATAACGTAACATGGCACGGTAAGATTTTAAAATGGTCATACTGAATAAGGCCCCAGAAGAAGACGAACAAAAAACAAAGTTACCATCGCTACTGTCAAGCATTAAGGATTAAATAATACTATAAAATATATAAATAATATAAATACTTAATAGAATAAAATATATAATACCTATAATCCTATCATTAAATTCAGGATGCTTTCCTAAAGCACTGAAACATGCAATAATTATACCCATTCATAAGAAAGGAAATAAAAAAACAGTAGGAAATTATCGGCCCATTTCAATTTTAACGACGTTATCAAAAATTTTCGAGAAAATTATTAATAAAAAAATAGTAAACTTCTTAGAATCAAATGACTTGCTATCACATAACCAATTTGGTTTTCGTAGAAACAAATCAACAAAAGACGCAGTGCTTAAATTAACAAACTTTATCAGCCACAATCTAGACACAAAAAAGAAAATTGTAGCAATCTTCCTAGACCTGGCTAAGGCTTTTGACAGCGTCCCTATCCCCCTATTACTATCCAAGCTTAAAGACGTTGGCATAAGAGGCAATCAACATAAATTAATTACTGACTATATGACAGACAGAACACAAAGCGTTAAAATTGGTGACTTCATAAGTGAACCCCTTTCTGTTAATTGTGGCGTCTCACAAGGCAGCATCCTTGGCCCAACTCTCTTCTTGGTGTACATTAACCAACTCTGTAACAAAAACATCCCAAAAGGCACCATTATTACGTATGCGGATGACACATCTATTGTAGTTCAAGGAGATACTTGGGAAGAAACCTTCCATAACGCACAAATCATATTTAATGAAATATCAACGTGGCTCAGAAATAATCTTCTCTCTCTGAACATAGAAAAAACTAAATACATAACTTTCTGCATCCGAAATCCACTCACAAATAACCCGTTTACCCTGGTTGGACACAAATCTTCTAAATGTCAATATACTTTTCCATCCTCATGCAACTGCACCGCCCTAGAGCGGGTTAATTCAATAAAATATCTCGGTATCACAATTGATGAGAAACTTACATTCGCGCCTCATATTAAAGACTTATCCAACCGGATACGGCGGCTTACAGCAATTTTTAGAGCTTTACGTGACAGTGCAGAATGGGAGGTTATAAAAATGTTATATTACTCATTAAGCCAATCTCTTCTAACCTACTGCATAACAGCCTGGGGAGGGACTAACAAATCACACATGATACAACTAGAGAGGGCACAAAGAGCGTTATTGAAGTGCAGTAGGCGTCGACCGATGAGATATCCCTCGGTCGAGTTATACAAAGAGTGCCAGGTTCTCTCGGTGAGACAACTGTTTGTTCAACACGCTGTATTACACCAGCACCCCTATGTTAAATATGACGTCTCAAAAACTAAACGAGCTTCTCATAATGTATGTAGCATTCCAACCAGCAACACAGCATTTGCAACCAGATTTATAAAATTCTTAGGACCCTTTCTATACAACAAAATACAAAAAGCTACGGATATCCAACGATTAACAATGCATGACGCCAAAAAAAAAATGTTTAGTAATCTAATACAGATGGACTATAACAAAACAGAAAACTTGATTAAAATAATAAAATAAAATAAATACCACTTAATACACAATGGCCCTCCTTAAAACACATACATGCACGCACACACACACCCACCCACACACGCACACACACACCCACCCACACACACACACACACACACACACACACACACACACACACACACGCGCACGCACACACACACACCCACACACACGCACGAGTAGTCAGAAGAAATAAATGCATGATTGTTCTAACCCATTAATAGGCAAATATACTAGAACTGTAACAACTGACAGAAGAGTCCTAGCACCTATAGCACGGGTCTCGAACCTAGTTTAGGTGCTAGGTGTTTATAAATGTTGTAATTTGTAATATTTGCATTATCAATGAATAAATTATTATTATTATTATACTCTTTATTCAATTCACATCACGGGCTGCAAATCGCCCGGTCCTTTGGAAGGCATTGACGGAGCCGAAGCCAACGTCAAGAGGCCCTTTACAATATTAAATAAAATAAAAATATGATTTGTGGATGGAGAGATGTAAAACTATAAAAAGATGGTACATTAATTTATTATGGCTATGAATATGTGCTGCTTGATGTCTGTTTTCTGGTCTATAGGATGAGGTACGGCACCCGCCAATTATGCCTCATTTCAAAATATTAAAGCGGGTGGTGACTCGCTATACACTGAATGGGCCCCCCATAAAGGCGGACTGTTATGTCGGCGCAGAGGGGCAACATTGGCGTGGATAGCTAAGGGTGTTGAGAGGTGTGCTGCACTTTCACTAAACGCTACTAGCGGCTTTATGCCTTTAACACTTCCACCCTGGAGCTTAGGTCTTAGCTCTTGCGATTCCCACCACCGGCCGGCCGGTCAAGGCATGCCGGGGGTCAGAGGGTCTCATTTAGCCCTCACGGGATAGGGGTACGCGGTGTCGCCACTCACCGTCGGCTCGCCACAAAGCCGCCCCTGCGGGTTTATTATTATTATTATAATATAAAATACTTTTACGCTTCTGCCCACCTGCCGGCTGTGCTGATGTATACACAAGAATAAAATCAGTTATACAATAGGCACATAATAACAGTATATATGCACTAAAAATCTAATAAGTAACTTAATTTTTATAAGCAACTAAAAATACTTACATTTAATCTTATTTTGCACTACTAAATAATTTGAAACAAGAAAACTAGACTGGGTTGATATTTCAATGCAATAAAAAAAAATGGTTGTAGATTAATTATTCAAGGAAATACATACAGACCTACTTTGTGAGTCGTAACATTCTCAGATAAATTGCGAAGCGAATAAAAAATAATAATACCAGGACAAATAACAGTTACCTACAAGAACAAATTTCACGGTGTCAATGAGAGTGTAGGTTTTCAATATATAACTTCACTAAAATAATGTGTCAAGTTTAAAAACGTCTCCATAATTGGCGATTAAATTGGGTAGCATAATGACACACGTATCACAATACTCGTTTTAAAAAATAGAACTGTCAAGTGACAATGTCATATCGCTTACTTGTCAAGCTAGCAACACCAGTAAGGAGACTCATGAAGATGAATAAACAGTTGGAGGTTGCATGTTGGAATATGGCCCGAGTATACGTTACTACGTTTGATGATATACGCAAGCTGGCTGGCAGCGGTTGGACACAAAGAGCTGAAGACCGAGCTCAGTGGCGTGCGATGGATGAGACATTTTATACATTTTTTATTTAAGTATTTTAATTATTTAAAAGTACCTAATATATCACTGAAACATATGGAATAATCTCCAAATCTGCCTTATCACTCGCAAAACCCGAACTTCTGTAGACAAAATGAGCTGTCAAAAGTATCAAGCCTGTGGCCCCGAGCGCAAATGTCAAGACTACTCGGTCGCGGTACGGGCAACTTCTTTGCATACTTCCCGTGGTGTCAGTACGATACGTCACTTATATTATATTGTGTGCCTACACGTATTGTTGTAGGGATGGAGATTAAATATCGATAAGGGTATCGATGTTTTCCGAAAATGATGCGATACGAGCTAAGTTGAATTTCACTCTGGAATAGGCAAAGGTAAAGTAAGATGGATAATTAATAGGCCAGACAAGCTATCTCAGGAAAATAATAAATTATAATTTTACTAATCGACAGATATCAGTAATGATTCAATTTTAGGCATGGTAAACCTTAAATAGCACTTACAGTAAAATTATTAGTAGTTAGTAGTGGATATCACTAGTGTAGTAATCACTAGTTAGTGTTCACTAACTATGATGATATTTAAGACTGAAATTTCATATGCACATTATTTTAATTTATATTGATTCATAATGAATAAATTAGGTTAGGGTAGGCACTATCTGTCATGTTATACTAGGCAAACAAGCAGACGGCTCGCCTGATGGTAATCAGTCACCGTGTACATCAACATTTGCAACACCATGACCGCTGATGACGCGTTGCATATCTTTGAAAATTTTATAAATACACATTTTAAACCACTCTATTAGCTTAAAGAGAAAATCGCAGTGGGAATACCACATCTTAAGGTTGATACATTAGTTTCATCGACAGTTTTATTAGTTACCTATCCCTACCCCATCACTACCACTAAGCGAGATATATCAGCTCACTTCATTTATTCGTACCGTATCTTTTGTTTGCTATATTTTTGACAAGTACAAAGCGAATCTGCGCTTGTCATATGTTTGACAGGCGTGGAAGGGGGAAGGGGTGCTAAGTTGCTATTAAGCACTGCAGTGGTGGAGGGGGGGGGGGGGAGTCTGTGAAGATAGAAAGTAGGTGTAAAACGTCCTGAGTTCTATTGTCTTTATGCGAGATCATTATTTTGATGATCTTTCAATATTCAGGTACAAAAGCTTAAAGTAGATGTAAGGATAAATAGACTAAGCCATTATTGATGTAATATACCGGCTGTATTTCACGTACCTTCAGTCAACCTTGGTTTCGAGCGAGTCACTCTTCCTCGGGAGTGAAGTTACGCGGTGAGATCGTGATTATCATTGTTTGAGAAAAGTGATCATCATTAAATGGAAGATGTCCACATCATGATGTGGGCTGGCCAGGGCCGATAGTCTCTACATGAATAGCGATGATTTTCGACCGATAATCGCCGATAAGAAATAAAACCAGCTATGTCGAGTTGGACTCGCCCACCGAGGCATCCGTTCCAACGTTGGTTGGTACCAATTAAGCTAGACCTCTAAATTGTATGAGCGCTCATATAACTCAGAGGCCTATCTTAATTGGCGAAACTATGTATGTATGGGGACACCCTTTAATTTTCAATTTTTTATTTTTTTTGGAATTTTCCTTTATTTGTGCTGTAAGACCTTGCTCCTTGCCAAATTTCATGAAAATCAACGGGAAGTACCCTATAGGTTTTCGACCCAAAACCTATAGGGTACTTCCAGTTGACATAGAATTGTCTATCTTGGTCAAAACAAGGTCTTAGAGCTCAAGTAAAGGAAAAATTCCAAAAAATAAAAAAGTTAAAACAAAGGAAAATTTTGCTACTTACAAGTTTTCGCGAAAATCGAAATTTTCTCCATATCTTTTTATCGTGTTCACTCAGGACCTTGATTTTTATACACCTAATAGGGACTATAGACTTCAGTATCTGGTATAAATTTCAACTTGCTAGGTCCACCCGTTCCTGAGAAAATCGGTGGTGGCACACGGACAGACAGATAGACGGACAGACAGACGCACAGACGGACAAGAAAGTGATCTCATAAGAGTTCCTTTTTTTACCTTTTGAGGTACGGAACCCCAAAAAGATGCAAATATACAACTCTCTAGCTGCATCATCTTCTATAAGACGTTTGCGATGACAGAACGTATCGCTATCATTGTAGAGACTTCCACCCCTGGGCCGGTAGTCTCTACACGCATAGCGATGAATTTTGACCGATAATCTGCGATACGAAAAGAGATGCAAATAACAACTGTCTAGCTGCATCTCATTCTAGCAGATGTTTGCGATGACAAGACGCCTCGCTATCAATGTAGACTTCCACCCCAAGTCAATTGCTCATTTCGTGAAATGTTCGGCCACATCATGAAGTGTACTGAAAGTCAATTCTTAGATCTAGCCAAGACATATATAATGACAGCATCGTATTATATATTATTAATTGTTTTTCTTTATGGTACAACTAGGCACTTAATAATAATTGAAGAGCGTACTTCTGGGTAGCATGAGCAACATAATGCTGAGTTGGCTCCTGTTTTGCAACAATGCTGTGTAATTGTATCACTATGTTACATTTTAATTATATGTTTCATATTTAAATAAGTGAAATGTTAAGTACTGTTGTTGTTTTGTTGCGAAATAAATGTTTTTTCTTTCGTTCTTTCTTTTCTTTCGTATTATTCTTAGTAAATATCAAAATGTAAGATGTAGTGCAAAGTCATTATGTCACCTCTCTCCCCTTTCCAATATAAGACTTTCCTTTTAGCGACATTTGAATGGCGGGTGTTATGCAGTATGAAACTATCATAACTTTGTTATAAAGTTATTGGTTATAATTCCGCAGGTGGTAGGAGCATATTTTACGGATGTTCCGCCTGACTTGCTACCAAAAAGTAGCTTACCACCATCAAAGAGGAAATCTGTCGCCATAACCTCACTGTGTTGCGGCAGCACCTATTATTATCTGCTCTGTGGCAGCACATAGCCCTTGAGAGTTGGAGTATTTTAGGCTTAGCGTGTTTACCATCTGCGACCACATCATTGTTCACCACCAGCCGAGACAGTGGTCAAACGCTAGGCCATAAGATAAAAATATATCTGCACGTTTTTTGTACCTATATTTTAGTAATACAGAACCAAAGTAGTTTTGAAATAAGAGGTATCTTGGTGCTACATATACACATTTATGTGCACTTTCATACAATAAAACATCATGACCATCATCGAAAGATCTAAAAAAAATGCAGTACTTATAAAACATCCTCAAAATGATATTTTTGGAATAAAAACACTGTTTTATACAAAATTAAATCTTTAATAACTTATTTTATTTAGAATAATATATATTATATATATTATATATAATCATATTTCGATTAGGGTCAAATTAAAATGTTAGTAGTGTCAAGCTGTATCTACTAAGTATGAACGTGATTTTTGAGTTGTAACTAATAAGTATTACTCGACATACATTATTTCAAGTCCACGAAAAAAATTGGTGTGGATTCCCCGAAATTCCCCGATTTTTGTCATTCCCCGCACTCTCCCCGCGCTAACCCTCAATTCCCCGTAAATCGGGGATTTTCCCTGCGATTGGCAGCGCTTATAATCTACTTAAATTCTATATTGAATAATTATTATAATTGCTGATAAAATCAATGTCCATTATGCCACTATTTATTAAACCACCTAAGAATTGTCATATAGTATCTTTCGCATAGTGCCATCCAAACGCCAGCGGCATCGCAACATAATTTGATTAATTTTCGACTGGCACAAAACGGCTCTAATTAAAACTAGTGTAAGTGGCTGCGAGAAGATAAGGGAAGTTGCGTACTTGCTTAGACGGGCATCGGGTTCTTGGGGTGCTACGTACGACTTGGAATGGTGCGACCTTTTGTTATTATGGGAGTTTTTAATTTATGTCGTTTTTGGTAGTACTCGTAGGTTCTGTTCGAACACCAACAAATATTTAAAAAGTTATTACTAATGTTGACGCACAACTTTCATCGTTCATTGTAAGATAAAAAAAAATAAAGCATGTAATAAGATACGTTGAGTCGTCGCGTTCGTAGACGTCACCAGAGCCTGGCCGTGTATGGTAATGGAAGCTCGTAACCAGTTACCAGAATATAAGTTTTCATGTTTTTTTTTTTTATCGAGCGAACGTTAAGCTCTAGCAAAGCGTCTCCATTTCAGCCTGGGCAAAAATGCCATTGTATGTCTGGATGCCCGGCTGTTCTCTTCATTTGCATTCAGGCATTCAAGCTGTCTCTTTAATAGATCCCATATTATATCTCAACCGAATCTCGAAATTTTGTGAGCATATTCGATAATTATATGGATTTTTTGTCAATTCAGTTGTTTTAAATGTTTCAAAAAGACGGAAATATGGGGGGAAACCTCAAAAAATCTGCAGTAATTTCAATAAATGTTCAAAAATGTCACAAAACTTTTTGTTACCCCAACTTTTATGTCCGAACAACTTTTCAATCCGATAAACTTCAAAATTTGGGCGGAAAATAATGAAATAAAAAATCTTGTGTCACATCAAATCACAAAGGAGTCTCATCAGTTTTCGGAATAGTCATAACTATGAGTTTTGGTTTTTGGCGACTCATATAGTGTAGTTTTATAGTGACGCTTTCACTAGCGCAGTTCGTAAAAGTTGCGGGCCAGGAGCTTTGTGTCCCTAGATTCGTTACATAATCGTGCGGATGACCCGCGCTGACGGTTATTCAGCCGCGCTCTCTCTCATCACGACTATGACAGACAGAGACGCAAAACTCGTGGCCAGCGACGCTTACTACCCGCGTGAACAGTAAGCGTCACTGTAAAACTATACATTACCACAGATTATATACTAGTTACTACGTAAGAGATACTTCACTCCCCTACAAAAAACACAATACCAACGCTTATTTCAGACAATACAAGCATAAATGTGTCTAAGGCGCTCGACCTAGCGTTGTTATTACTCCGTTCAGCGCGCGATGTACCCGCACGCACTTGATCAGTAAAGTAGACTCAATGAAATAAAAAAAAGTTTACGATTTCTTTTTATTTACCTCACAAAATAACATCAAAATTCCTAACTAAGATTCGAATTTGAAGTCGAGAAAGTGAATTTTACGCCGTCTTGTCATTTTAGTATCGGTAGCATAAAAAAATGAAACATATTATGCTTGTTATTTGTCAAATCCGCAAAATGACTATGAAAAACCTAAATCGTTTCTAATATAGAATACAAATGCGCAGTTATCCCGTCATTTGAATAATAATATACGTTGCGCGCGCGTGAGCAGTGACAACCGACTGGCAGATAGTACCGCCGCAGTTGACGAAAGTTTAGGTATAAATCGCAGTAGATATGGGCGAGTGAGGGAGTACGCGAGTACAGTAGCAAGCGAAGTTTATATGATAAAGTCGCACCATTTTTAGCCAGGCATACTGTACACGAAACACGACCCCTAAGTAGCAATAAGTGGCATTTGACTTTGACAAGAAATTATATACTTAACAGATCTAATTTTGTGTTTAAGTATATTTTAACACGTAGGTATCAACCGCTCTCAGCGTATATTGCTTTTAGTTGTGACAATTTGATACTAGTTGTGTTCATTATAATGACAACACTTAGGTGGTTGTTTATTTCATTTTGTGTTACCATGTCTTGTTGTTTTGGGGCTAGAATGTACAGATGATTTTTTTTTTACTGATATGATAAAAGGAATGGGTTTTTTTTTTGTATTATGGTGGGCAAACAAGCAGACAGCCCGCCTGATGGTAAGCGGTTACCATCGCCTATGAACAACACCATGAGTGCTGTTGATGCGTAGCTGACCTTTGAGGAGTTTGTGGATACCCTTTTTAAAAGATCCCATCCTATAGGTGGGAAGTGTTAGAATAAGTATGAAAATAATATATCAGATTTACTACTAGCGCCCTCTCTTCGTCACATTTATAACAACTTGTATCTAGGTAGATAGATTCTATGAAATAAAAAGTTAGTCTATGGAAAGCCACTGCGTGTGTTCATTAGGTTATGGGCCCAGCATTGCGGCAGGCAAGTCATTCCACATCTTATAGGTACGTCGTGAAAATCCTCGGTTAAAACGGATAGTGCGAGACGTCCAAGTCAAAGGGTTGGAGTGAATGTTATCTTATATCTAAGGCTGTAGACTCTATTTGTAGGATGGCCACTAAAATTGTCTCACGTTACCTAGTGTGCATGCAAAGTTGTACTTTGATGTTTTTGAAAACCCTTGGGATAGAACTTATAAAAGCAAATTTTTCAGTTGTGACATTACTTTCCTTTATAAAAAAAAAAACAAAAAAATCAACATTTCGAAGTTACCATGTAACAAAAAGCTTAGTAAGTATAATTTATCTTTAAAAAAAATTTCAACTTCGTCAAAACTGCAAGTTAAAATGAAATAAAACCGGCCAAGTCGAGTTGGACTCGCCCACCGAAGCTTCCGTACCAACGTTGGTAGGTACCAATTAAGCTAGACCTCTAAGTTGAATGAGCGCTCATATAATTCATAGGCCTATCTTAACTGGCGTATACTATGTATGTATTTAGGACACCTTTTAATTCTCAACTTTTTTATTTTTTTGAATTTTTCCTTTATTTGTGCTGTAAGACCTTGTTTCTTGCTAAATTTCATGATTCTATGTCAACGGGAAGTACCCTATAAGTTTTCGACCCAAAACCTATAAGCTATAGGATACTTCCGGTTGACCTAGAATTATCAATTTTGGTTAAAAGCAAGGTCTTACAGCACAAGTAAAGGAAAACATCCGAAAAATAAAAAAAGTAAATTTTGGTACTTACGGGAAAATCTAAATTTGCCCATATCTTTTTATAGTGTTGACGCAGCACTTTGATTTTTATACACCTAATAGGGACTATAGACCTCAGTATCTGGTATAAATGTCAACCTGCTAGGTCCACCCGTTCCTGAGAAAATCGGTGGTGACACACGGACAGACAGACAGACAGACAGACGGACAGACGGACAAGAAAGTAATCTTATAAAGGTTCATTTTTTACCTTTTGAGGTAGGGAACCCTAAAAATAATTAGGTCCAAAACAATACAAAACGATACAATATAAATAAGGTACTCAATTATTATTTTTTGACATAAAATTGGACTATTTGCTTTTAGTTTAAACTTAGACTCTCCTCATATTTATACTTAACATTACAAGTTACCAATTCAACATCCATACTCTACTATTAGCAAAATTAAGTACCTAACTGCAAAACCAAATGAAATACATCACAACATTTATCTCTTCACAACTCTACACACATATTGAATTAAATTCCCAAGAAAATCCATTTGAACGAACTCAATCTGAACTTAACACCTACACAAGTCGAGCCCGAGTCGAACTTATCGCTAAGTGCGCCTCGACGACACACGCCAGGGAATAATTCATCGAACAAATGTATAAATCAAAGGCAATATTCAGTTCCCAACACTATCCACTACCAACAAACTAAAAACCATTTAAAATACAACCTTAACGCGTAAGAAATAGAGTGACCGTTACAAAATTTGAGGGTAGCTTGAAATTTGCAGGTGCTATTCGAAATTCAAACTGCCACGTATCTGCGCGGTGATTGGTCAGAGCGCGCGTGGTTTTGATATAAATAGTGCGGTCTGTGACCAACGTTCGATTAATATGGAATATCGGGCGATAGTATGGTATATACGGCGTACGTCGTTAACTGTAAATGTTAGTGTTCACAAGTACCATATGTACATACAGGTACATTCACAAGTTCACAAGCTTAGATTTTCAGAAGTCACTAACCGTAAGTGATCGAAAATGCTTGCGTTGCAAGCTTATGTACATGATAGTTTCTAGGTGCCTATAGTTTTGTTAGATTTTATTTATTGCCAATCGAGAGTGTTGCTGAATATGATGTTTAAAAAAAAAATTAATGAAGTCTAAAAAAAAATTAAAGAATTAAAGAAGCTAAAAATATATTCAATTTATTACAACGTTACTTTCAAAATTTTAATCAATTTATCGAGTAAAGGTACGGACACACCGCAGTCCTGCGTGCGCGATCTAGGCGGCGATCAGATAGCGCAGTAGTATTTGTACCGACTAGTTCACACCAAAAGCGATTAGAAAACAATTGAAAAGTACTGAGATCGCGCCCGCAGATCACAGGACGCCGCGGTGTAGCCGTACCTTAAGGTACGCTGTTAGACAAATTTGACGATTGATAAATCTCACATTTGTCATAGAAAAGATAATAATACTACGTATTAATGGTTTCGTGTCAATAGACAAAACCTATCCACAGGTAGTAAACAAGGCCATATTGACCTTCTGTTATTCACTTTACGTAGTAAGTTATACATGCCTGTTATTTATTTAAACAATAATATATCTATTTACATCTCTCATATTCGGTAAGTAGTCCTTATTACCCCCAAATGGTGCTTGTAGGTAACCAATTAGCGCTCTAGGGTAATAATGTAGCTAGAAAAGCTCTAGGGCGGTAAGTAATTAAAAAAAAAAACTTCACTCTTTCAAAAAGTTCGCGTTGGTACATCTAACCATCATACTGGCAATAGACATCATGCATTCAGCCCAATGACAAAAGAGGTCGCTTCACTTTTCAGCCTTGTCTCGTATGAGTATAATAGTCATCGATTTTAAATATCGAACGGCGAAGCTCAATTTCGTTCTTGAAAAAAAAAAAACAAAAAAAAAATAGATGAAAAAAGGCGGGAATACTACTAATGAAACTTTTACTTTAAATATTGTTTGTTTATGGGTTTTTTTTATAATTACGTGCTAATTAGGAAAAAAACATGAGTTCTGCAAGTGATGAAGAAATAAGCTGCACTCCCGATTCAATGAAAATGGAAGCTGAAGCAGCAATTAACAATATTTTATACCGGTTTTTTTCTACTTACCTCACAATCGAGATGTAAAGCAGAGTAGTTAGCTCGGGTCGACCCTCGAACTATAGGCGCCCTTGCTGCGCTCGTGCGCCTAAATATCTCGGGCTGCAATTGATGCCTTACAGCCCTTGGCTTCTAATCTACTATTACACAATTGTCAGAATACCCAATAAGTGGATTTGTCTCATTTATATGCAACTATCCCATACTACTGACACTGAACATTATGCCGGAACTTAGCGAGGCTTTTTGTGGTAGGTGGTTTAAGCCACGGCCAAAAAAACCACCAGTGGTCACCCATTTAGCACCACCTAGGGATCTCTTGTAGGATTATTAAGATCTAAGTCTAAGTATGCAGGTAGGCAGCAATGACCGTGGGGACATTGACCTCCACAAATTGTGATAAAGCACTGAATATTAAGTTACACCAGAAGCCCTTGCCACTCTTTCAGACCTGACACTTTAAAATATTCAGGAGGCCTCACACTAGGCTGCCATGCGACATGTCACACTCCGGTGGGGTGTCTAGATTACTAACTTTAGCATTATTATATATCTTTCTCTAACTATAT
Organism: Cabera pusaria; assembly: GCA_954871355.1. Taxonomy (NCBI): domain Eukaryota; kingdom Metazoa; phylum Arthropoda; class Insecta; order Lepidoptera; family Geometridae; genus Cabera; species Cabera pusaria. The sequence continues at coordinate 21,770,945 of OX940906.1, forward strand.
GGTAGAAGTATAACTATATATATTGTCTTATCTATATAGGTAAATTATAAGCCTTATTGTTAGGTGTTCGATTCATTCAATTTATTCTTGTTTTATTAGTAAAGCTTGTAATATACGAGTATTTTACTATACTTATTTTGCTATTAGCGATAAGTCCGCCCATTGTATACTTACAAAATTCTTTATTGTACACCAATCTAATCTTGCCTAGGCAATATTAAACACTTAAAACTACAGTACTATGGGCGGACTTATCGCTAAACGCTAAATAAGTATTGTAATAGTACATTGTATAACATGGGTGCAAAAAAGTACTTTTCGGCTAGGCTGCTTTTTTAAATCTAGAGTGGAGTAGAGGATTCTAGAGTAGAATACCGAGCGCAGCGAGGAATTCTAAAGTAGAATCCTGAGATAGCGAGGGATTTAATGTACGTCGGCCGAGGAAAAACTATTTTGCGGCCGAGTTATACACTCGGCTTTTCTTCCCTTCTATGAGAAAAGGAAATAGTTACAAGGCTCATCATGTCATGTCATGTAATGTCACAAAATGTCATGTAATGACATATAATCTTATAAAAATGTCACGAAATATCATTAAATGTAATATCACAAACTGACATGTCATTGATTGTCATTACATATTATTTCATTGTATGAATTGTCACGAAATGCCATGAAATGTCAAAAAATGTCGCAAAATGTCACAAAATGGCATCAAATGTAACGAAATGTATTCAAATGTCACGAAATGTCACAAAATGTCATGAAATATCACGAATTGTCATGAACTGTCATGAAATGTCACGAAATGTCGCGAAATTACATTTCAAATATTTTTGAAATGTCGTTTCATTTTCGTCGTTTCATTTTTAAAAGCTAGAGGCACTGAAGTATAGTAATTACCTAGCCTGAAAAACGGATAGTGCTTCAAGCTTTTAAGAAAATAGGTAAGTACCTACACGCCAAATACTTACTAGGAGTTATTTTTAACATTTTATTTCACTGTCCCAGATAAAAACTTGTTTTAAAAAATATTTTTTCTTATAATTTATTTAATTTTCGTAAGACTTTCATAAGAATTCCACCAAAGAGTTTCATATTTCAAGAATAAATAAGCTGAATGATAGCAACTCCTTGAAAGCACTTTTACTTAATACATTTGTCTCACTTTAATATTAATGAGTGAATGAGACGAAAGGTGTAGTTCTAATTTTTAATACACATGGCACCATTTGAAAATTCGCGCCATTTTTATTTTAGAAACGTCAAAGATTGTTGTTTCGACTTTTTGATTATTTCATTTATGTTTATTTTATTAACAATTGTAGTGTTTCCTCGCAAATTAGGTGAAAAACGTTGTATGACACACGGGTATTGATTTGAACAAACTGGTGACTACGGTAAGGTATCACAATTGGAGCCCAAATTCAATGGGGTTACGTTATTTTATCACAGATATGCCGTGGCCACCTTCCAGCTTCATCACCAGTCGCTAAATATCATCTAGGTGTAAAATTATCTTCAAGACGAATCAATCGAGCCCAAACTCGGTATTGTTTTGTTTTTTTATCAAAGATATTCCGTGGCCACCTTCCAGCTTCATCATCAAACCCTGGATATCATTTAGGTGAAAAGTTCTCTTCAAGACGAATCAATAGAGCCCAAACTCGGTAGGGTTTTGTTGATTTATCACAGAGATGCCGTGGCCACCTTCCAGCTTCATCATGAGACCCTGGATATCATTTATGCGTAAAGTTCTCTTTAAGACAAATCAATCGAGCCCAAATTCGGTGGGGTTATGTTTTTTTATCACAGAAATGCCGTAGCCACCTTCCGTCTCCATCATCAGATCAGCTCCATGGTACCATATCATTGTATTGTCACCGAAGATACATAAGTGCACCAAATTTGAGTCCAATCGGACATCGGGAAGTGGGTCTAATTTAGCTTCCAAAGCATACGAACGGTGCCATACTACTGATTGTATAATAGTTACTACGTGCTTTACAGCGGAGCGTGCGGTAAGTTCTTTTTAATACAGTTGCTCAAAAAGTGGCGTATTGCAGGGACGTATAGCGTTCGGGATGTGGGCTATTACACACTCGTGCTTTTTTTTACCTTTCCCGAACTCGTGCGTTCTCTTTCCTAACTGTCAAAATAATGTCTATTAAAAAGAAAAACCAACCATGAAGTTTTTACTCACAAAATTCAAAGAAATAGAAATAGAAGAAGTTTTTATGATTCATGCAAATACGTATATTTCTAAAAAGAAGCTACTAATTTGTTTTAATATCAGATTTAATGATTTGATGGAATGAGTTAGGTTAGGTTTCATTTCATTTCTTCTCATTAAATTTCATTTTCATTTCATATCAATAAAAAAATTCTACTGAAGACTTGGCTGTATGGGCATAGTTTCCTTTGCCTACCAAAATGGGTGAAGAAAAAAAAACTCTGCTTATATTCTAATTTCTACGGTTGGCGCCAATTTTCAGAAATTTTCTTTGCGAGTTTAGTTGTTTGTTGCACAAATTGAGTAATTTCGACCCTAGTTTTTTTGAATTAACACCACCGGAACTCAGTATAATTTCACAAAATGCTTCGGAGAACATTTTACCGGAAAAGTCAAAAAGTCGCTACATATCTGCATACAACGAATTTATTGCGTGGAGAGAAGAGAAAAAAACAAATACTTTTTCAGAAAGTTAGTTGAGTTTATTGTGGTTTTATTATTTTATTAAATTGCTTCATTTTTTCGCAACTGTATTAAAAATAGTCGCTCAGTACACGTGCGGAACCGTCATTGCAACTTGTTCCGACTGTCAATCCTCGCCTTCGGCTGCGCCTCGGCTCGGGTAGACATTTGTCGGAACTCTTTGCAATGACAGCCTTTCCGCACTTGTAATGAAATATACTATACCGCACGCTCCGCTGTATAGTGCTGAATTTTTAACTTTCAAACAATGTAAATAGGCTTCGTAAATGCATTTTTTGAGCAAATGTGCTGATAAATATATTACAAGCTTTACTAATAAAACAAGAATAAATAAATTGAATAAAGCAACAATAAGGACAACTAACAACGAGGCATAAAATACGTAGATAAGACCTCTATACTAATATAATAAAGAGAGAACATTTGTATTTTTGTATTTTTGTATGTTTGTAATGATTTGGCTCAAAAACTACTTAACCGATTTAAAAAATTCTTTCATTAATTATATAATATTATAATATTATTTATTAGATATAAAATGGACTTTCGAAATAAAAATAGGTTATAAATTATCCCGTTTAAATCAAAGGTACATTCGTGGAGACCTAATTTGCAACCTTAGTCGACAAAAAAACGGTCGAAAAAACACGTTTCTTACGAACGCTGCTCAATTGAAAACAGATGGAAGAATAGTTTCTATGGAAGAGTTACACAACTTAATAAGACCTACAAAAAAGTCCGCGACAGCATATGTCTATCTCTTAAGGTTGACTCACAGTAACCATTTTAAACTTTAATTTTTTGTTAAAAAATATTACGTAACTTCCAGGGCTATTTTCAAGTATATAGTATTAATCCTTATCCAAATAATTACGTTAATTAGCTTGGCCACATATTATAGATTTAAATTGTCGTTCTAATGAAAATTCTAGAAGATATCACGGATTTCACATTCACGCATCGCAAAATTAATAAAATATTTGCAGTCAAACCACAGAATAGGTCATAGTTACTACGAAAATATTATTATAAGCTTAGCTTTTCTGTAGATCCCCACCGATTGCAATCAATTTGAAGTCAATATAGTTTAATTATATTATCTATTGTATAAAATAATAATTATCTATTGTATAAAATAATAATTATCTATATATATAATATAATATTTTAAACCACCCCGACTGATCTATGTATCATCTTTTCATTAAAAGCATTCCAATGTCTCTAAACACGACATTTAAAATCTGAGCTGTAAGTTGGTGAGGATTTGAGTATTCTGTAGAGTCCAGGAGATGTCCCAGCATCAGATCAATGCTTCCATGTTCTTACAATATCGTTGAAGAAGAAGATTTTCGAATTGATCAGACCTATGAAAGTTGATTAAAGTTCATAGTTTTATAATGATTGAACGAATTTTCATGAATCAAAGCTAAGAACACTCTCGATGAAGACATCTATAAAAAAAAACTATCAATAATAAAATCAAAATCGGTTCATCCGGTTGGGTGCTAAGATGATACAGACAGACACACAGATAGACACGTTAAACGTATAATACGTCTACTCTTTTCGTCGGGGAACGCCGTAAAGTTACGGCGGCAGATGTTCTCCTTGATCGTAAGCTACTTTTCAACAGACTTCCAAAAAGAAGGAAGTTCTCAATTCGTCTGTATGTTTCTTTTTTCTTTCTTTTTTTGTGTGTGTATGTTACGCAATTACTCCGTCAATTGTGAACCGATTCGAATTTTTTTTTTTATCGGTAGGGTACGTTTCCGAGGTGGTCTCATTGTAATTTTATTGAGATGTGATAAGTATCTTCAGAGTTATGACGAAAAAAATGATTCATGAATGCACATAACACTTTCATTGGTAGGTATATAGCTAGGATTAGAACCAACGACCCTCGGGTCAGAATCAGGGTATCTATCCTTTACGCCAAAGGGCCGTCCAATATCACTACGTAAGTATTATAAAACAATGTCCATCACTGCGTCTGTCTGTCTGTTTGCAATAATCTCAATAGCTTCTGTACGGATTATCATGCGGTTTTCACCAATAGCCAGAGTGTTTATGAGGAAGGTTTAGGTGCATAATTCGTTAAGGTTTTGTGTAAATTGGTTAACATATGACGATGATTGTTAAATATGTTAATATTTTATATTCGATGCAACAAACTGATGCAAATTTTGTAGGCATAATGTTCTACCCGTGCGAATCCGGAGCGGGCTGCTAGTAATAGGTAAGACACATGTATATGTATTGTACACATATATTATGATTATTCATCACCGATGGATCAGACAAAACTGAGTGGAGAATCTCGCTGCGCGTCGTCGAGGGTCAGATATTCTAGGTTTAGCGTGTTCACCATTTTGTACTATATGCTTACCAACAGGCGAGATGGTGGTCAAAAGTTATATAGCTATATCTTAAAGAATACTATTATATATATTCTTGTAAACCTGATCAGATTTATAATAAAAAAATAACAGAATAAACAATTTACAATTTTACTGGACCAAAATAATGATTTTAAGCAATTAATTAATTAACAATTTAACACAACAAAATAATTAAATAAACGGGGTAAAAAAAGGGCAGAGTAACGTTCGTCACAACGGCTGGCAGCAAAGTGGACGAGGCACGGAGATGCGCCGGCTTATACAGGTTTCACGTCCTAGGTTGCTTCGCTTCTCCAACACGGCCTCTCCTGACAGGAGACCGTCTTCGGGCTCCTCTAACTCTTCAAATCAGTCTCCAATACTAGCATGGAGGCTGCCTGGTCATCTGGTAAGTCAGCAGAGCTCTGTACTGCTGAAGTACTGGGCTCGTTGCTCGTAGGTGAGCTCGATGCTCTAGGTAGTGGTTCATCGGCTTGCTGTATTGGCTCAGCAGCGGCGGAAGTGGACTCCTCGTCTGTTTCGGTGTCTGTATCTGCGCAGGACACGAAAAGAAAACACACATCGTCATATGCCAGCATACGATAATGTGTAATTAGAAAAATAAGTTCCTTAGTTTTAATTTCAAAAGATGTAATTGCTAGAATAACCATTCTTAGCTGAATATGAAAATGAAAATGGTGGAATACATATCAAGGCATGCTGCAGTCATACCCAGACATGCATTAAACCAAAGGGATAATTTACAAGACATTTTGCAAAATATTTTAGTTAACACACGCATATAGACTTGCGGGCAAATCGATATGTATATGGACCAAATACAAGGTATCGGATACATAGACACTACTTCCGATAAACTGTATAGGGTACGAGGCAAGAAGCTTTGGGAGACGCTAGCCTCGTAGTGCTATGAAAGGATCGCTAGTGAATCCAATCTCAGCCCTCATCGTAACACGATGTCGAAATAATGCTGTGAAGGACACCATTTCAGCCTCACTATAGTCCAACTACGATGTCATTATACTGCTGTGAAAGACGCCTTCTCAGCCTCACCATAGTGCTACTACGGTGTCAAATGGAGCAGCACGCCAGACCATCATGGCCACGCAACTCGCCATCAAAATAAGCAGCACAAAAATCAGGAGTCCACTCTCTACGCCATGGGATGATGAACTCCGCCGCTGTTGACTTCCCGTAGGAGCCAGCCAAGAGTTGCAGCTCGTATCGCCCACGTGGTCACGTGGCCCTCGGTACCGCTCGGTCTACCTGCACATATTCTAATCATTAGATCTGTGAAGTGTTACTACTAACAACACTACCTCGGTACCGCTCGGTCTACCTATACATATTCAAATCATTAGATCCGTGAAGTGTTACTACTAACAACACTACCTCGGTACCGCTCGGTCTACCTATACATATTCAAATCATTAGATCCGTGAAGTGTTACCACTAACAACACTACTTCGGTACCGCTCGGTCTACCTGTACATATTCAAATCATTAGATCCGTGAAGTGTTACCACTAACAACACTACCTCGGTACCGCTCGGTCTACCTGTACATATTCAAATCATTAGATCCGTGAAGTGTTACTACTAACAACACTACCTCGGTACCGCTCGGTCTACCTGTACATATTCAAATCATTAGATAACAGAGTCTCGCTGAATCATACCCTCATATCTTCTATGAGTTCACAATGACTAAGTGACAGCAAGCGAATGTTTGCTATTTCACCTATCAAAACCAAAATAATTAAACGATCTAACAAAAGTTTCGTTTGGTTTGTTTTTGTAACACCACTAACGAAATCTGCCATCATGAAACGTAGGTATATTAAGTAAATAAAATCATAAGTCTTGTGATTGAATTTTTGTTGTAAACTGAATACCCACAAGACAACGATTCTTTTAATTTTATTTATACATGGTGTCTAGACAATCTAGATGTTCGCCTGATGATTTTGTGTCAGTAACTGTGGCACGCAACACCTTGAATCGGTAGAACAACGTTTTGCCAATGTTTGATATAACACAACGCGCCTCAAGTTTTAAAATTATCACTAAACGCTTTAAAACATAAAATCACTTGTCACTTTGTAGCTGCGTTATATCAGATGTCGTGAAATCTTAATTTCTAAAACCTAACCGGACACACATTTTCGTTTTCAGATTATTCACCAACTTTAGCAACGCGAATGTGTTATCATTCATTTTGCTATTGCATTAGCAGTAAGAGTAGCAGTAATACATAGATAGCAGAAGTCCACAATTAAATCTTCGCCAAAATTGCCACTGCAAAGTTACTTTAAATGTTCCTAAAACCTGAACTGAAACCTGATAACCTTTAGCTTCTCGACTACCGTCGTATCAGCCGTATGCGCAGTCAAAAGGTGAACGCCAAGCCTTCTGCTATTGTCAGCATCGAAGTAAACGTATATAACAAGAAACACATCGAGTTTAATATACCACGAGACACATCGAGTTGAATACACCATAGAATACACGAAAACAACGAAGCAGTCGGTTCCAGCAGACTCGATTGTCGGTATAACGATAGAAGATAGAAGTACTGTGGCGCTTAAAACTTACGAACAGCACTACCCCGCGCCTGCCACTATTTGTTGACGAGCGCTCGAATCGCACTGTGAGGCTACACAGTGTTGGAAGTAAATACGGATAGTTCTTGCCACCAATATAACCCTCAATTTTTACCACTTAACGCTACGGTAGTTAAGTCTAAACTAAGATCGAGTATACACTGGAACTAGCGCAATTACTTATCATTCGGCTTCATTTTGCATGTAAGAAATAGATGTAAGAATTCATAAATAAATTAATATTGAACAGGCATTGTGATTTTTATTTTTGTAGTAAGTAAATGTTTTATTCCAGGCATGATATCATTCTAGACTCAAAACTTTTCCATTATACCCGCAATTTCGCGGTAAGAACAACAGTTTATATATAAATCACATCTCACAAACATGATTTCAATTTAGATCAGTTCCTTTAACGTCGGTTATGAAACTCTCAATTTAACTAAATTCCATGATTGTGTTGATCGAACAGCGTTTCTTAGGGCAAGTTTCACTGACATCCGATAAAGTTTCAGATAGTAGTCAGACAGATGACATAGTACAAAAGTCTGTCGGAAATCTGTCAGATAAGTTCCCAATAGGGCTATCAGGCACCGTTGAAACTGGCCCCTAGACTTGAGAACGATTTAAATCGCACAAAATACGCTAAACAAACTTATAACAACATACAGAGTAATAGCAATGACGCCCTGTGGGTGTAACAGCAGATACAAATGTTAACACAACCTATAAGTTGTCACTCAATAATTTGCCTACGCTTTTGAGTTTATAGGTAGAAAATTAGTAGTACCTAAATGTCTCGGGCTTGCCCAGTTATTTAACACGATCAACATCTTTGCATAGTCAAAAGTAACATTGTAATCATACCTGTATCCACACCAACCATACTCGAATAATCGAATCCACCACGTTTATTTGCTGACGGGTAGCTCTGTTGCACGAAGTGGTACACAACAACAGCATACCAAACTATAAAAAAAATTGAGCGGGTAAGCGACAGCAAAATTACACGTGGCGTTCGGTGTTCGGACGCAGTGGTAAACACTACCAGTTAAAAACCCTGGCAAAAGATTTGCTTTCATGGCAGACGAACGTATTTACGGATCTGTAATACCACGAACTATAATCGCTGATATCAGCTCCTCATTAAGACCCCGCACAATACGTAAACGAAGGAGTGAGCGACGAGCATAATCTGCATACGTAGGGTAGTTGTCAGAATTTGTGGCCATTACGTCAAATAAAATATTTGCAATGTCAGGTGTTTTCGCAACAAGGGCTTGAACTCTTTTTAAAAATTACCCCACGCACAGTTACTCGTCACCCACTCGCTCAGCCAAGTCTTCGCGTCTCCTTTTAAACAATTGCCTATTCGCGATAGACATTCTGAATCTTTCCAATTGTTCAAAATCTTAGCGCGATCTAACTCCTTGCACCAGTCGTCAATGTTATGTAAATTGGGATCGAAATTAGATACATAATAATGTTGGTTGGATCTCACCAAACTTCCGGTCGATCGGATCGCGTCCACAAAGCGATCTGTGCCCGTCGACTGCGCTGAGGTTGATGGAGTTTCACTGGCATTTCGCTCCACGGTTGTCGCCACGTGCTGCTCGGTGACCTCGCTAGGACAGCGGCCCGGTGACACACGCCGCGTTGACGGCGCGTGAAGCACTGCGACGCTGACAGCGTCGGGCGCCTGAGGCGCGTAATGCGCCGTGATACTAGAAGAAGCTGACCGTGTTGGCAATGGCGACATTACCCGCATTAACACAGGCAATGGACATGCCTGGCGCTGCGATGGTGAGTCCCCGACGACGCTCGGCGAGGGCTCCGCCTCGATGACGTCTATCTTCGTGACGGTGGAGATGCCCGGCGTAAGCTGCGATGCGCACGCCACTTGGAAGAGCGGGTAGGCCGTGCTGCAGATCGATCTTCTAATGCTTTAAGTCGAGACAAGATCGCTTCCATTGAGCTCCGCAATGCACCATCGGGAGTACGATCTCGTCGTCTATTAGTTCGCTGCCGTGACGGCTGCGACGTCGTTCGCGGTCTGACATATTTTTATTGTTTTTGAGAAGTTATTTAGTTTCGATAAAAAACAATTTTGTTGTTTTAATCAAGTAGACGAAAGAAAACAGTGGGCAGTTGAGATAGAACCCAAATGGATCTTATCCCACATCTGATCTTGTAAACCTGATCAGATTTATAATAAAAAAATAACAGAATAAACAATTTACAATTTTACTGGACCAAAATAATGATTTAAAGCAATTAATTAATTAACACAACAAAATAATTAAATAAACAGGGTAGAAAAAGGGCAGAGTAACGTTCGTCGCAAAGGCTGGCAGCAAAGTGGACGAGGCGCCGGCTTATATAGGTTTCACGTCCTAGGTTGCTTCGCTTCTCCAACAATATTCTAAATTAAAAAAATTAAAATTTGTTTATTTCACTTTAAAGTACTTTACAATTCAGTGCGGCCCTATCTTATCCACTTCTGATCTTGTAAACCTGATCAGATTTATAATAAAAAAATAACAGAATAAACAATTTACAATTTTACTGGACCAAAATAATGATTTAAAGCAATTAATTAATTAACACAACAAAATAATTAAATAAACAGGGTAGAAAAAGGGCAGAGTAACGTTCGTCGCAAAGGCTGGCAGCAAAGTGGACGAGGCGCCGGCTTATATAGGTGTCACGTCCTAGGTTGCTTCGCTTCTCCAACAATATTCTAAATTAAAAAAATTAAAATTTGTTTATTTCCCTTTAAAGTACTTTACAATTCAGTGCGGCCCTAGCTACTAAACTAGGTGTTTAAACACCCGTATTTCAGCAATTAGTTCCTTCCGAGTAATTGATCAATCATGTGTACATAATAAAATATAGATATTTTTAATGATTAGGTTTAGGATTAAAATATTAATATTAATTAAACATTAGAATTTCAATCAAGAGGAAAATTATACAGTATCAATAAATAAGATAAATTATTCAAATTATTACTCTAATAAAAAGTTACTTAACTACGTGAAATAATTTTATACAGCAACACTATATTTAAATTACATAATTATTTATAACATATGGTTTCACAATGTCATCTAGCTACATGACGTGATGTGTGTGTGTGTGTGTGTGTGTGTGTGTGTGTGTGTGTGTGTGTGTGTGTGTGTGTGTGTGTGTGTGTGTGTGTGTGTGTGTGTGTGTGTTTGTGTGTGTTTATGTGTGTGTGTAAGTTTGAGTTCATGTCGGAGAGAGTGTATCGGAGATATAAGGCTATAGAGTAGCCTTAAAAAAATCTTCTGTATCTTGGTATGACAGAGATTTAAGCCACAGTATAAGCTTCTCTTTACATTTATAAGTTACTAGAAGTGTCCCGCGGCTTCGCTCGCGTTAAAACCTTCTTATATTTACTTAAAACTTTTCTTTTGTAAAAACGATTTTATCATTAAACACATCAAATAAGAATTAGCCAAATCGGTTCACCCGTTTTCATGTTATCGCGTGACTAAGGCAATTCTGGATTCATATTTATAAAACCCTAAAAACCTAAATTTACAGACTTTGTTACCTACCCCACTTCGAAAAATCCTACAACACGTACTTTATCCCATCTTGTTTCGCCATACAAACTTTGAATCCCCATTCCGTATGCGGGAGGAATTTTCAGAAAATCATTTCTGAGCGGATACCTACGTCATAATAACTATCTGCATTCTGAATTTCAGCGCAATCCGAAACAATATTGATTTTTTAGACTTTGTTACCCCAGTTTATCCTCTTAGGGTGGCATTTTGAAAAAGTCTGAAACTCGTATTTACTTATTTATTTATAGAAGTAGTATTTGTGTGAAATGTCGAATAAAACGACTATCCAAACTTTGAACCCCCGCTTCATCCCCTTAATGAGTGTATTTTGAAAAATTCTTTCTTGGCGGATACCTAAATCAAAATAACTTTCTGCATGCCAAATTTCAGCGCAATCCGAAACAATATTGATTTTCACACTTTTTTACCCCATTTCACCCTCTTAGGGGTGGGATTTCGAAAAAACCTAAAGCACTTCTTTACTTATTTATCTTCTGAAGCACTTAAGTGAAGTTTCGAATAGAAAAGACTATCTAATAATGTTTCTCCATAGAAACTTTGTACCCCCGTTTCATCCCTTTAAGGGGTGAATTTTAGAAAATCCTTTCTTAGCTGATACTTACGTCATAATAACCACCTGTATGCCAAATTTCAGCGCAATCCAAAACAATATTGATTTTCAGACTTTGTTACACCATTTCACCCTCTTAGGGGTGGAATTTCGAAAAAACCTAAAACACGTGTTTACTTATTTATGTCCTGAAGCACTTGTGTGAAGTTTCGAATAGAAAAGACTATCTAATAATGTTTCTCCATAGACACTTTGAACCCCCGTTTCATCCCCTTCAGGGGTGAAATTTGAAAAATCCTTTTTCAAAGGTAACTAACGTTGTAATAGTTATCTGCATGCCAAGTTTTAACGCAATCCGAAAAAATATTGATTTTCACACTTTGTTTTCACATTTTCACCCTCTTAGGGGTAGAATTTCAAAAAAACCTGAAACACGTATTTATTTATTTTTGTACAGAAGCACTTGTGTGAAGTTTCGGATAGAAAAGACTATCTAATCTTGTTTCGCCATACAAACTTTGAACCCCCATTTCATCCCCTTAAGGGGTGAATTTCGAAAAATCCTTTCACAGTACCCCTACGTACTAAGACAAATATACCCTCAAAATTTCAAGTCTCTACGACCAGCGGTTTAGGCTGTGCGTTGTCTGTCCGTGAGTCAGTCAGTCAGTCAGTCAGTCAGTATGTCAGGACAAAGATTCTTATAGTATTAGAAGATATGTTTGTTCGCGGATAACTTCGTCGTTTATGAACCGATTTTGATTATTCTTTTTTTAATCTATGTGGTTGAGATAATGGTAAACACGTTAGGCCTAGATTGGTCTGACTCTTAAGGGTTGTGCTGCCGAAGCACCGTAAGATTTTTGCGGCAGATTTTGTCCTTGATGATGGTAGTAAGCTAGTTTTTTGGTAGCAAGTCAGGCGGAACACCGATATAATGCTCCTACCACCTGTTTGTTATTATATAACATATCTACTCGTACTTGTTCGAGTCGATACGATCCACACCTACTAAGATAACAAAATACAAAATCAAATAACAACATCGCGTATTTCCCTCTCGTAAATAAACTACTCAAGATAATATATTTTTAATAATTGACCTATTATTTAATCATAATTTATAGATAAACTTTCAGACAAGCGTGCTACGTCGTATTTTATACCGTTACTTAAGAGCGAACGCAGGGTGCACTTTTCCTTACAAATGTAGGTATTCCCCCGTTTCCTCCCTGGAAAATGCTTCTGATCAGCTGAAAATTGACCAGCCATTCTCAATTTTCGATATTCTATTCGGATTCGGAAGCTTCATTTTTAGGGTTTCATAGCCGAATGGCAAAACATGGAACCCTTATAGATTCGTCATGTCTGTCTGTCTATCCGTATGTCAAATCCACTTTATTCCAAAACGATTAAGACTACACAGTTGAAACTTAGTAAGTAGGTGTATTCTGTGAACCGCTTTACGATTTTTGTGGGGGGGGGGCGGGGGGGGGGCTCCTCATAGATGGAACAGAAACTAAAAAAAAAAATCATCAAACTTATGGATAGGTCTTTTATAATTAAGTAGTTTAAAAACTAAAACAACCGACTTCCATGCGCCGCGAGTCAAATTCAGTGGCAAGTATGAGACGTTTATCGTCGTTTATCATATCTCTGGAGATACCTATCAGATCTCAATGAAATTACAATGGGACCACCTCGGAAACATACCCTGCCGATTAAAAAAAGAATCATTCGAATCGGTTCACAATTGAAGGAGTAATCGCGTAACATACATACAAAAAAATATATAAATAAAATAAACAAAAATATACAGACGAATTGAGAACCTCCTTCTTTTTGGAAGTCGGTTGAAAAACAAAGTTATTTTTTTGCTGGCAAAAACAGATAATTATAAAATACTTTACTGTGTTACGGAACCCTACACCCTACCCTAGTGCACAGTGTTTTTTTAGACCCAAAAAAGTGACATTCGCTTTTTATTGAATACTAGCAGCCCGCCCCGGCTTCGCACGGGTAGAACATATATGCCTACAAAATTTGCATCAGTTTGTTGCATCGAATATAAAATATGAACATATTTAACAATCATCGTCATATTTCATCCAATTTACACAAAACCTTAACGAATTATGGACCTAAACCTTCCTCATAAACACTCTGGCTATTGGTGAAAACCGCATGATAATCCGTTCAGTAGCTATTGAGATTATTGCGAACAGACAGACAGACGCAGTGATGAACTTTGTTTTATAATACTTACGTAGTGATATTGGACGGCCCTTTGGCGTAAAGGATAGTTACCCTGATTCTGACCCGACGGTCGTTGGTTCTAATCCTAGCTATATACCTACCAATGAAAGTTTTATGTGCATTCATGAATCATGAGTTTTCGTACAGTGGTTGTGGGATCATTAAATCTACCAAAAAGTAGCTTACCATCAAGGAGGACATATGCCGCCGTAACCTTACACCGTTCCCCGACGCAAAATGTAGGGGTAATATACGTTTAACGTGTGTATCTGTGTGTCTGTCTGTAGCATCTTAGCACCTAACCGGATGAACCGATTTTGTTTTTATTATTGATAGTTTTTTTTTGTTTGATAGATGTCTTCATCGAGAGTTTTCTTAGCTTTGATTCATGAAAATTCGTTCAATCGTTATAAAACTATGAGCTTTTTTCTAGTTAATTTCGCTATGAAATCAACTTTCATAGATCTGATCAATTCGAAAATCTTCTTCTTCAACGATATTGTAAGAACATGGAAGCATTGACCTGATGCTGGGACATCTCCTGGACTCTACAGAATACTCAAATCCTCACCAACTTACAGCTCAGATTTTAAATGTCGTGTTTAGAGTCATTGGAATGATTTTAATGAAAAGATTATATATAGATCAGTCGGGGTGGCTTAAATTACTATATTATTATATATATAGATGAATATTATTTTATACAATAGATCATATTATTATACTATATTGACTTCAAATTGATTGTGATCGATGGGGATCTACAGCATAGCTAAGCTTATAATAATATTTTCGTAGTAACTATGACCTAATCTGTGGTTTCACTGCAAATATTTTATTAATTTTGCGATGCGTGTTTCTGAAATTCGTGATATCTTCTAGAGTTTTCATTTGAATTATATACTGTAAAGGACAATTTTAATCTATAATATGTGGCCAAGCTAATTAACGTAATTATTTGGATAAGGATTAATACTATATACTTGAAAATAGCCTTGGAAGTTATGTCATATTTTTTAACAAAAAATTTAAGATTAAAATGGTTACTGTGAGTCAACCTTAAGAGATAGACATATGCTGTCGCGGACTTTTTTGTAGGTCTTATTAAGTTGTACAACTGTTGCATAGAAAATATTCTTCTATCTATTTTCAATTAAGCAGCGTTCGTAAGAAACATGTTTTTTCGACCGTTTTTTTGCCGACTTAGGTTGCAAATTAGGTCTCCACGAATGTACCTTTGATTTAAACGGGATAATATATAGCCTATTTTCATTACGAAAGTCCATTCTATGTATTAGTGAAAGAATTTTTTAAATCGGTTCATTAGTTTTTGAGCCAAATCATTACAAATATACAAAAATACAAAAATACAAATGTTCTCTCTTTATAATATTAGTAAAGATGATTAGTAAGGATAAATAGTTATAAGCTTATTGATAGCGTTGTACAATCGACTACTGACAAATTCAGGGTGACGTGCTGCAATATCTAGTCTTCTAGGCTCTGTATCACAGACTTTATACCTTATACGCTTTCCAGCCAGTATGCTCGGGGCATAGAGAAGTTGTGAGTGTTTGTGTAGTATTATTTGTATTAAGTATAATTGTCTCACCGTCAGCACAGAGAGCTCCTGATAAAGAAGTGTTGTTGGGTACCTGAACGGTCTGCTATGTATGACTGTCAACACAGCTCTCTGAGCCCTCTCCAGTCGGAGCATCTTTTTGGTATGTGAGCCTCCCCAGACAGAGATTCAATATGTCAACACTGACTGAGCTAGGGCATAGTACACCGATTTGACAATGTCTGCAGAGGCAACATATCTTTTTTTTTTTAAAACCGCCAATAGTTTTCTTACCCTAGGAATGAGTGCTTCTAATTGATTATTCCAGCTAAGATTTCTGTCAATGACTACCCCCAGATATTTCATTTGTGCGCAACGTGACACCTTAAGGCATGTGCATTTTTCTGAGGGTAAGACATCAGTAGAGCGTCTACATGTGTGTGCTTTAATTTTGTAATTCGAAGGTGGCTGATAATTTATTGTAGGTGAGAAGGCTATATATTTTGTCTTTTCCACGTTGAGGTTGAGAATGTTATTCTCTAACCAAGAAATTACAGTGCGTAGCGCTTTTTCTGCAAGATCTTTTGTTATAGCCCAGCTTTTACCGTGTACCAACAAGGCGGTATCATCTGCATAGGTGATTATTTTGCAGTTTGGTAAGGACATTTTACAAAGATCATTTAGATAAATAATAAAGAGAGAGGGGCCCAGGACACTACCTTGAGGCACGCCATATAAGATAGTCTCATCAGATCCAACAAATTTGTCAATTTTGACACACTGTTTCCTACCTGTGAGATAATCTTTGAAAATATCAAGTGCAATACCGCGTACTCCAACACTCTCCATTTTATGGAGTAAAAGCGGGACAGAAACTGTGTCAAAGGCTTTAGATAGATCAAGGAAGATACACACAGCCTTGTTTTTATGGTCTAGGTTAAAAACAATATTTTTAGTAAGTTCAACAATGGCATCTTCCGTAGATCTACCCTTTCTAAATCCAAATTGATTTTGGGCTATTACATTGTTGGATTCAAGAAAATGAATCAATTTGTATTGAGAATTTTTCTAAGATTTTAGAAAGGATAGTGAGAACAGATATTGGCCTGTAATTATTGACACTGTTCCTGTCCCCACTCTTATCGATAGGATGTACGACGGCTTTTTTAAAGGAATTCGGAAAGACACTGGTGGATATGCAAAGGTTACATAAATAAGTTATCGGTGGTATGAGAGACTTACGCGCATATTTTATGACTTTCGATGGAATGTTGTCCCATCCGGTTGCACAGTCGTTTCGGAGGTTCACGATTATATTTTTGATTTCCCCAAAATCAGTCGGTATAAAACCCATAGAATTTGTTAAGTTGTTATTTTCTAAGGGTGTAGTCGGTAAAGATTTAGCCGAACAGATTATTTTATTTGCCAGTTCAGTTCCCACGTTGACGAAAAAACGATTAACTATGTTAACAGATGCCACAGGGTCAGAAGCCGTATTAAGTAGGCTTGTTGATGCAGAAGTCCCAGATCCCAGCCCCGAAATATCTTTAATTACCTTCCAGGTGGCTTTAGGGTTTTTCCTTGCATCTTCAAGCCTTTGACGATTATAATTATGTTTTAATTAGCGTAAAAGATTTTTAGAAAAAATTCTATATCGAGCATATATGTCACTCTAATAACCATGTTTACTGGATTCTTTTTAACTTTCATATGTAGTTTATCTCGGTGTCTAATACACCTCAGAGCACCTTGTGTAATCCATGGCTTTAGGATACTGTTTCTCCGAGATACGCGAATAATTTTTGTGTGTAGGGTGATAATAAAGGCTATCTTCGCAATAAGATATTCAGCAGCATTGTTAGCATAAAATCATTATTTTCCATAAGTAACGCTAACAACGCAGAACTGTCAAAAACCAACTTCTCCCCATTGGGAGAAGTTGGTTTTTGACAGTTCTGCGGCTATTGTATGTAAATCTAAGTGTGTCTTTTCTTTAGGGGTTTTCCTATAGGTAATTGTAGTCTTTTCAATATGAAATAGAATTGGGTAGTGATCAGTCATACCTGATTCAAGGATAAGTGTTGTCGCATTTTGAGAGTACGGTTTGAGCATAACGTGATCAATACAGCTATTTTCTCTAGTGGGGAGAACATGCGCAGGCAAGAGACCATGAGTTGTGGTGATGTTTAGGTAGTCATCAGTCATATATATATATATAAAAAGTCGCGATGCGGACTCGCACTTGGCAAGGTTTTATTATATATATATATATATATATATAATAAATCGCGACTTTTATCGCACACTTAGGGAAGGTTCCGTACAATACGAAACATAACAGAGTTTCAACCTCATATATTTGATTAATTGATATTACCAAGAATATTTGGTTTGGTCGCGATCTAGAAAGACGGGGCTCGTTTACTAGCGCCATCTATGTAATTTGCCGAAACTAATTAGATATATCGACCCCTCTGGGATGAAACGTCGTAAAAGCCATTTTGACCAAAATCTGTTTTCAGCGGTTTCTTAGTCAGAATCGCGCGCTCTATCGATCTGTATATTTAAAATGTTCAAATTCGCAAAAAAATGTCTTTTACAACACGCTACGAATCCCTCTCTAAGCCCGGATTTCTTGTTTTAAAATGTCGTAATGAGCAACTTTTAAAGAAAATTTTCAAATTTCTGAAGTAAGAGACATATTTTTTAATTTCATGGTTAATACGACATAATATAATACAATGTAAGAAAATAATACTTTTTAACTTTTTGTAATAAAAGATAAGATAGATAAAGATTATCAAATATGGCTTTTACGTCAATTTTTGAAGTAGAAAATTAGAAATAAACGATGTCAATTGACGTCGTAAAATCCACGACTTTTAAAAATATGGCTTGTACGACCATTTTATTACTAAGAGACTATTGAAAAGTAATGCTAACTTTGGTCTTAAAGAGCATGACGCATTTTTATTTGGCTTATGACGCATTTTTATTTGGCTTATTATACACATTTTTCTCAGGTCATCTATACAAATATTTAATCTGCATGAAAGTGTAAAAGACATTATATCGACCCCCTCAGGACTAAACGTAGAAACAAAAGGCCATTTTCAGTACGGCTGAAAAACAAAAATGGTAAAGTTTATTTTTTGTATATTTTTTGATTTACTTAATCTAGAATGTTTATTATAGATTAACACTATATTATCTCATTAAGCTAAGGTTTTTAAGTTGTTTACTAAATAGAAACCCAAAATAACCTATATTCATTAGTTCCAGGGATTGCATGGCTTTTACTACAAAAAAAAAGTTGTAAATGGCTTCTACATCTTTTTTCTTCAGCTTGGTAACTTGGTAACTGTAACCTTTTTTTTATTAAGTTGCATAAGACTTAATAATTGGTTTTATCAAAGGGATTATCGAATTAAAAGACAATAGTAATAGAAGGAAAGTGTAATTTAGTGTTGTAAATGAGGAACACATTAATGACCAAAATCATATTATTTTAATATTTTTCATTAAATAAATGTAATATTGTACTTTTTCTGACAAACAGTAATAAAATTATCAAAATAAAATCAACACAACCTCTAAACTATGCCAAATAGGCAGTAAATTGAACCTAATAATGAAAATCTTCTAATCTTCTGCTTTATTAAAGTACGAGATAAAACTGCGCATTGTGCACACACGAAAACAGGTAAGTGTTTAACAATAACATAGCTTAAAACAAATCAATGTCTTAATACAATCATCAGTACCATCATCAGCCTATCTCTGTCTGCTGCTGGACATAGGTCTCACCTATGGTACGCAACTGAGTTTGTTCTTTGTTTCCAGCCGCTGCCAAGCCTTGCAAGCTGTGGATGAGTTTGTGTGCAGTGGCAGTGCTAATGCAGATAGCGATGATGATGATAGTAATAGTGATACTGTTTATACTTATCGTTGTGGTTGCCGCGGCTGGTATTCTTCATCTGTGTCTCGGTCGTATAACTTGGCTGTGGTTCTTATCTCATCCAAGACCGGGCACTGTGAGATCCCATGTGTCACGGTCTCATTTTCAAGCATGCAGCCTTGACACAGAGGACGACTATCTGTGGCGCCAATTATGTAGAGGTGATAATTTAGATTACAGTATTCCGTGATGAGGCCTACTATGTAGTATACGAATATCACGTCTTTGTAATATTAGCAGTCCGTTTGTAACTTTGCCGTCTAAATTCGGAAAAGCTGCTTTTGTATATTTACAGCTTGTCATGTCCACACTGTCCCACAACTTTTGCTGCTCATTTTCGGGATGACAACGTAATAGGTATCTGACTTCCATTGCTAGCGGTCTACGAAGGTTCATCACATCGTCGCTTACCTGTTGTGTCATTCTTTCTGTAGCGAGTATGTCAGCCGTGATATTGCTAGCACATGATGCATGGCTTATCGTCCATCTTGCCTTAACGTTATACTCGGTTGCCAGTGTTTGCAGAGTATCGTGGCATTTCGCCACTACTTTTGATCTTGTTGTAGGTCTCCTGAGTATGTATAAAGTGGCTGTACTATCAGTGACAAATTCTATACTGACTTTATCTTGATCATTTTCGAATAAGACTGATTTATGGACACTGCTTGCGCAGACAGTAACAGTCCGTTTGTTTCGGCTTGTAAGACGGTTATAGTCTTGGTTAGCGCTATCGATGCCGAAAGTCTTATACTCACGTATTAGTTCATACTTTTTACTATCTAGATGAGTACTGTCTATCTTGTCCATGCCTTAAGTGGCTTCCGAAATGATCATTATCGCTTTTCACAGTATTTTGCAGTGGTTTGTGGTCGGAGGATATGTTCAAGACGCTGAATTGGAAAGGATGGGGCATACATATAAACGGCGAGCACCTCTCACACTTGATGGTTGCGGACGATATCGTCATCATGTCTGGAACCGCGCAGGACTCGTAATACATGCTCACTCTAGCTGATTCTTCTCCACGCATCGGTCTCCGTATGAACTTGGATAAAACCAAGATCATGTTCAACGAACATGTTATTCCGGACCCGACTGCTTTAAATGGAGTTCTTCTCGAAGTTGTTCACGGATACGTCTATCTACCTTAGCCAAATCTTGCAATTGGGTAGAAATAACTTCGAGAAGGAAGCTCGCAGAATGATACAGCTGAGATGGGCAGCATTTGGACAACTTCGTCGAGTCTTTTCGTCGCCCATACCACAAACTCTAAAGACGAAAGTCTTAAACAAGTGCGTCCACCTGTTGTTACTTACGGGGCCGAGACGTGAACTCTGACAGTGCAACTGTTTCACCAATTTCAAGTCGCTCAGTGAGCTATGGAGGAGGCTATGCTCGGAGTTTTGTTGAAGGATCGAATTCAAAATGAAGTCATCCATTAGAGAACCCAAGTTATCGACATAGCTCAATGGATTAACAAGCTAAAGTGGCAGTGGGCTGGTCACATCTGTCGTAGAACTAATAACCGTTGGGTTCTACCCCAACAGTTATTGGTTCTAGACTGGAGACCGCGTCTTGCCAAATGTAGTGTAGGGCGCCCTCTAGCTAGATGGAGTGATGATATACGCAAGCTGGCTGGCAGCAGCTGGAAACAATAAGCTGAAGATCGAGCTCAGTGGCGTGCCATATGTGAGACCTATGTCCAGCAGTAGACAGGGATAGGCTGATGATGATGATTACCTTACGATATCAATTTGTTTAAAGCTATGTTTTTGTTGAATACTTACCTGTTTTCGTGTATGCACAGTGCGCAGTTGTATCTCGTAGTTTAATAAAACAGAAAATTAGAATATTTTTATTACAAGGTTCGATTTACTGCCTATTTTGCATAGTTTAGAGGTTATATTGATTTTAGTTTGAAAATTTTATTAGTGTTTGTCAGAAAAAGTACAATATTACTTTTTTGTAATGAAAAGCATTTAAATTATATGATTTTGGTCATAAATGTGTTCTGCATTTACTACACTAAATTACATTTTCTCCTTGTTACAATTGTCTTTTAATTCGATAATCTCTTTGATTAAACAAATTGTGACATCTTATACCACTTAATAAAAAAAAGGTTACAGTCGCCAAGTAGAAGAAAAATGTCGTAGAAGCCATTTACAACTTTTATTTTTGTAGTAAAAGCCATGCCATCTCTGGAACTAATGAATGTACGTTATTTTGAGTTTCTATTTAGCAAACAACTCGAAAACCTAAGCTTAATGAGCTATAGTGGTTTATTACAGATTAAATAAATCAAAAGATATACCAGAAATAAACTTTACCATTTTTGTTTTTCGGCCGTACTGAAAAATGGCCATTTGGCTTTTACTACGTTTCATCCCAGAGGGGTCGATATGGCGTTTAATAAACGTTTTTTGTATGGGGACCCCCTTTAATTTTTAACTTTATTTTGTTTTTAGTGTTTATTGTTCTAGCGGCAACAGAAATACACCATCTGTGAAAATTTCAACTGTCTAACTATCACGGTTAATGAGCTATAGCCTGGTAACAGACGGACAGACAGACAGACAGACAGACAGACGGACAGCGAAGTATTAGTAATGGGGTCCCGTTTTACCCTTTGGGTACGGAACCCTAAAAATCAATTTGATTTTAAATATCTACCTATTTATAGCGTACATCGTGTTTGGATTTATTGGTATTACTACTCAATGCACTGATTATAGATAGCTTGTCGGGGAATATTTAAACTTTTAACAAAAGCTATTTTTATGTATATAATTATTCAAATAAATGTGGAACTTTCTTATGATAATTTATTTTGTTCATAATATTTTAATGATAAATAATATTTTGATTCTACAAAATACGTAACGATAAATAACTGTGTAAATAAAGCCAGATAACCTCATGTTGGGATTTCTTGACATTATCTTAACTATAATTGAAATTCCCGTTATCAATTATACATTCCTATCCAGTGCTTTATCTATTGGGGTTCCGCTCTGGAATAGCGCGAGCATATCAAAGCTTTCAAAAATATCAATAAATCAAATATATTTATGTATTTCAATACATTAACAGTATATCAGGGGGTCCCTATAGCACTCTTTGGTTACGGAAGTATAACAATACAATAATTCCATATTTTTAAATTCCTTCAAAAGTAATGAGAGTTCTCTCTAATGAGAGTAAGCGACACACCGACAAAATCTTAGGTTTTGCAGATGCTAAATCCCGAAGCAGCGAAGACTACTTACCATCATGTGGGCCGCCAGCTTATTTGCTTTACATTATTACAAAAAGCTGTCAGTCAGTCGTAGGATCGACGTGCGAAGTGAAATCTTAAAAGTTTAACGCTTGGTGTTACGTTGTAACGGTAAACGTGCTACGCCAACTATTGAATTTGTTAGGAACTATCTCCACCCGACTTTACACGAACGTGATCCGATAGTAGCCGAGCGTGACGGCTTAGTCTCATTAAATAACCACAAAATAAATTGCAAGGAAGTTGCTGGATGAGAATTGCTGAGGATCGTGCTCAGTGGCGGGCAGTTGGAGAGGCCTATGTCCAGCAGTGGACTAACATAGGCTGATGATGATGATGAAAGTGCAAGGCGAGCCTAAAACAATTTCGGACCAATAATTAACCTCTGAGCGTTCAAGTCTAGAGTGAATAGGTTTTTACTGAGCATACGTGCTCCATCCTTGACCGCGTCATCACTTACCATCAGGTGAGATAGCGCCTAAAAACTTGCACATTTTGCAATAAAAAAAATCTGTCCAAAAATATTAGACAATAATATTGTATTTGGTGGTACAGAACCCTCAGTGTTCAACTCACTTTGACTAGTTTTATATTTAGCTACAATACATATAATATAAATACCTTTATCCTCATATTGATTGTGTCATTAGTGCTTAAGCTCTTGTACAATACACTTCATACATTTTGAGTGTTAAAGTGATTAACAATAATTTTTCAAAATGCGTTCGATATATATATATTTTACAGTTGTTTTATACCTTAGCTGTGTTTCGTGTAAGTAATTTTTAATACCTATTATTTTACCTACTTTTTAGGGTTCCGTACCCAAAGGGTAAAACGGGACCCTATTACTAAGACTCCGCTGTCCGTCTGTCTGTCTGTCTGTCTGTCTGTCTGTCTGTCTGTCTGCCCGTCAGTCACCAGGTTATAGCTCATTAACCGTGATAGTTAGACAGTTGAAATTTTCACAGATTGTGTATTTCTGTCGCCACTAGAACAACAAATACTAAAAATTAAATAAAGTTAAAATTAAATTTAAAAAATTAAAGGGTGTCCCCATACAAAAAACGTGTTTTTAAACGCCATCTATCTAATTAGTTTCGGCAAAATGACATAGATGGCGCTAGTAAACGAGCCTCGTCTTTCTAGATCGCCACCAAACCAAATATTCTTGGTAATATCAATTAATCAAATATATGAGGTTGAAACTCTGTTATGTTTCGTATTGTACGGAACCCTTCCTGAGTGTGCGATGAGAGACGCGATGCTGACTCGCACTTGGCCAGGCCAGGCCAGGCAACAGAAATACACCATCTGCAAAAATTTCAACTGTCTAACTATTACGGTTAATGAGCTATAGCCTGGTGACAGACAGACAGACAGACAGACAGACAGACAGACAGACAGACAGACAGCGGAGTCTTAGTAATAGGGTCCCGTTTTACCCTTTGGGTACGGAACACTAAAAAGGCGTGATTGTACTATGTATGTATGTATGTATGTATGTATGTATTATTTGTATGCTCGTAGCTACGCTCCGCAGCATCTCCTGCGTTAAACAGTATCATGTTCTAATTCTACTATACAGGCTATTTTTGTGCGAAAATTCAACTGAATAAGTTGATTGTTAAACACAATCAAAAATTATTTTTTTACAATTAAATTTTGGATTGTGTTTAACAATTAACAAAAATATAAAGTGTGTAACATTTCAAAGAAACATAATATTAAATCAGTTGAACCGTTTGAACGAGAAGAGGTCACAAATAAACTGACTTTCGCATTTATAATATTGGTGTTAATAGTGTTAATATTATTACTTTAACTTGTATATTCGTTACATTGATAGATTTGTGGATAGATAGATAATAGATTAGTAGATATTTTATATTTTTGTTCATGAATTACAATTTTACTAACCTACTTTCTGGCTGTTTTCAATAAAGTTTTAATTTAAATTATCCAACAAGTTTATAAAGAAGATTCTATCAATATATATTAAACATTATATTAATCTATACTAATATTATAAAGAGAGAACATTTGTATTTTTGTATGTTTGTAATGATTTGGCTCAAAAACTACTGAACCGATTTAAAAAATTCTTTCACTAATACATAGAATGGACTTTCGTAATGAAAATAGGCTATATATTATCCCGTTTAAATCAAAGGTACATTCGTGGAGACCTAATTTGCAACCTAAGTCGGCAAAAAAACGGTCGAAAAAACATGTTTCTTACGAACGCTGCTTAATTGAAAATAGATAGAAGAATATTTTCTATGCAAGAGTTGTACAACTTATTAAGACCTACAAAAAAGTCCGCGACAGCATATGTCTATCTCTTAAGGTTGACTCACAGTACCCATTTTAATCTTAAATTTTTTGTTAAAAAATATGATATAACTTCCAAGGCTATTTTCAAGTATATAGTATTAATCCTTATCCAATTAATTACGTTAATTAGCTTGGCCACATATTATAAATTAAAATTGTCGCTTACAGTATAAAATTCAAATGAAAACTCTAGAAGATATCACGAATTTCAGAAACACGCATCGCAAAATTAATAAAATATTTGCAGTGAAACCACAGATTAGGTCATAGTTACTACGAAAATATTATTATAAGCTTAGCTATGCTGTAGATCCTCACCGATCACAATCAATTTGAAGTCAATATAGTATAATAATATGATCTATTGTATAAAATAATATTCATCTATATATATAATAATATAGTAATTTAAGCCACCCCGACTGATCTATATATAATCTTTTCATTAAAATCATTCCAATGACACTAAACACGACATTTAAAATCTGAGCTGTATGTTGGTGAGGATTTGAGTATTCTGTAGAGTCCAGGAGATGTCCCAGCATCAGGTCAATGCTTCCATGTTCTTACAATATCGTTGAAGAAGAAGATTTTCGAATTTATCAGATCTATGAAAGTTGATTTCATAGCGAAATTAACTAGAAAAAAGCTCATAGTTTTATAACGATTGAACGAATTTTCATGAATCAAAGCTAAGAAAACTCTCGATGAAGACATCTATCAAACAAAAAAAAACTATCAATAATAAAAACAAAATCGGTTCATCCGGTTAGGTGCTAAGATGCTACAGACAGACACACAGATACACACGTTAAACGTATATTACCCTACATTTTGCGTCGGGGAACGGTGTAAGGTTACGGCGGCAGATGTCCTCCTTGATGGTAAGCTACTTTTTGGTAGATTTAATGATCCCACAACCACTGTACGAAAACTCATGATTCATGAATGCACATAAAACTTTCATTGGTAGGTATATAGCTAGGATTAGAACCAACGACCGTCGGGTCAGAATCAGGGTAACTATCCTTTACCCCAAAGGGCCGTCCAATATCACTACGTAAGTATTATAAAACAAAGTTCATCACTGCGTCTGTCTGTCTGTTCGCAATAATCTCAATAGCTACTGAACGGATTATCATGCGGTTTTCACCAATAGCCAGTGTTTATGAGGAAGGTTTAGGTGCATAATTCGTTAAGGTTTTGTGTAAATTGGATGAAATATGACGATGATTGTTAAATATGTTCATATTTTATATTCGATGCAACAAACTGATGCAAATTTTGTAGGCATATATGTTCTACCCGTGCGAAGCCGGGGCGGGCTGCTAGTAATATATAAAGGCGCTCGTGAAAGTGGAAGAAGCGAAATAGGTATGCCAGGATCGTAGCAAGTGAAATAAACTGGCCAAGTGCTAGTCAGACTCGCACTCGTAGGGTTCCGTAACACAGTTAAGTATTCCATAATTATGATTTTTCGCAACTACAAAATTAACTTTGTTTTTCATAGTGTTTGTATGAAAAACAAAGTTATCTCTGCGGTCACCATATCTCTAAAACTGCTGACTGTATCTCGTTCAAACAATTTTCGTTGTTAGTTTTTATTGTGATCCACAGCATATATTTTTTTTAGATTTTTCACTCCCATACTTTACAAGTTAGAGTGGGGGGGACACACATTTTACCACTTTAGACACGCCTATCTTTCAAATGATTGACTTTGAGAAAAAATGATTTTAGGAACCTCAATGTCATTTTTTAAGAGCTATCCATAAACATAGGTTTGAAGAATTTTTTTTTTTTGGTTTTAGTTCCATGTATGGGATGCCCCCCTTTTAACTTTTATATTTTTATTTTTGTATAAAAATCGGAAAGCGGTTCACAGAATACATCTACCTACCAAGTTTCAATTCTGTAGTCTTAACAGTTTCGGAATAAAATGGCTGTGACATACGGACGGACAGACAGACAGACAGACAGACAGACAGACAGACAGACAGACAGACAGACAGACAGACAGACAGACATGACGAATTTATAAGGGTTCCGTTTTTTGCCATTCGGCTACGGAAACCTAAAAAAGTAGTATCTGCCTACTCCAACGGGAAGAAGGCGTGATTGTATGTATGTGTGTATGTATATGAATATACATATATATAATATGTATTGTATGGCATTATATATGTATTATATTGCTATGTATGTATTAAAATATATATAATATATATAAAATTATCTTTGTAATTAAGTACTTACCCATTATTTTATTTTATTTTTATTATTTTTTATTTTTTCAACACCTATACCGCCACGTATGCTAATCTATTCCTTTCCACCCTAAGGTTGTCTGGAAGAGATCGCTTTACGCGATATGACCGCCTGTACCCTTATTATGTTTTAAGTACCATTTTTTTCTTTTAATTTGTATGGTGAAATAAACTGTTTATCTATATTAATCAATTAATCTTCGTCTTCAGGTGCAACTAATCGCGCTTTTCGCAGCGACTATAATTACATTCCATCTACTCAAAGCTTCTACAAGATCCATTCGGTTCCTAAAACTTGGACCGAAGCAAAGGCAATATGTGAGTCAGAAGGAACATCACTATTCTACCCTGAAAATGAACACGAAGCTGATGTAATTGGAGATGTTTTAGGAACACGGGAGTTTTCTTTTGTATTCGCTGGCATTTCTGCAAGGAATACCAACGGAGTTTATACTACTATCGATGGTAAGTACTTTTGTTTTGAAGTCATTAAGAGCCAGTCAGTTTTCGTCCACTCTTGGGCAAATGCTTCTCCTAGGGCACGCCACTAACCCCGATCTTCAGCACTTTGTTTCCAACCGCTTTCAACCAGTTTGCCATGGGGCGTCTTACCACCTGTCGTGTGTTAGATACGATTTTTAATCGGCTTTTGAAATAAACGACAAAATTTGGGACGACAAGTGTGAAAAGCTTCATAGAAAATGTTCTTTCACTAAATAAAGATCGCATCCAACACACGACAGATGTGAACAATCGGTTACGTTTGCAATTATCATTACTCCACCTAGCCGGGGCGTCCAAAGGTTCCTTTTCTGAGCTGTAGTCTTCACTCTGAAACACGTCTACCCCATCGGTTCTAAAACAGACGTAACCAGAGTACTGCATCTGTAAGACTTTTACAATATGCCAAAGGACTTGGGTTCAACAATTAGTCCATACGAACGTAATTTAGACGAGTTGGGACAAATGCACTCTGTGGATTAGACTAAAGTCAGTAGTCCAACGCATCGTCTCAGTGCCGTGCTCAAATTCCAAAGAAGCACGATTCCATCTTAGACCGCATCCTCAGTTAACATCAGATGAGGGAAGTCAAGTGCTTGTTTTTCAGAAAGAAAACAACATTATGATCACATCACTATTCAAATTGGGGCATGATACCCACTATGCTGTTATTCTGTTACTAGTATCTGCGCAAGGCAGTCATTGGATACGAAGAGCCGAAGATCGGGCTCAGTTGCGAGCATTAGGAGATGCCTATGTCCAGCAATGGACTTACACAGGCTGCTGATGATGATGATACACTCTTTATTGAACATGAAAATAAATTGTTAAGAAATATTTGTATAAAAACTTACAATCGGTGGTCTTATCGCTCGAGGCGATCTCATTGTAACAACAGAGTGAATATAAATGTTGTATTTATAAATTCGAATGGGACCACTTACTTATCAAAGTATCTCCAAAGATATGACGATAAACGTACTTTTTTTGTATCTAATAGGCTAGCGGTTGACCACTATCACACCTGTTGGTAAGTGATGATGCGGTCGAAGATGGTAAACACGCTAGGACTAGAATGGGAACTGGATCTCAAGTATAGCTGCCAGAACACATTAGATGTTTGGCGACAGATTTTCTAACTTGAGGGTGGTAGCTGGCCAGGCGGACACTAGATAGTGTCCTACCACCATGCAAAACTGACTTCTGAAACTGACTCGCGCATGGAAGTCGGTTGTTTTAAATTTTTTAACTATTTTAATTATTATTTATTTCACAGGAAGACAACTGGATAGTTTGTACCATAATTGGGCACCTGGTGAGCCCAGTGATGATCGTAATGAGAGTTGCGTCATTTTCCGCCATGAAGGGACATTACTTAGTGAGAACTGCGCCAGCGAATATCGTTACATTTGCAAGAAATCTATGTCCATGTTGGATTGGGATAGAAAATGTCAAATGCCTAAAAACAAAGGTAAGTGTCAGTGCTCGGGTAAAGTAACATTACAGTGCATATAAGATAGCTAAAAGACTAACCAGTCGCAAAATACTTAACGGTGCATCCCGACAGCTTGTCTTGAGAGCCAGAAATAGTGAACAAAGTATCTTAGATAACAGGCACATCGGTGAGGCGTAAACAAATAAGTCATATTTCAGGTCAGTTTTCAAGTAAAAGTCTAGTCGAAGTCATACCTTCAGTAAAGATGTGGTGTTTACTGAAGATTTTCAGTGGCATTTTAGTGAGAACGCAAATAGCATGTTTTTCAACATTGTGCTGTTTCCCTACACTCGCACACATTCACCGGCACTTAATGGTTAATAATCCACATTTATTACACATTAACTCGCGGAAGAACACAAGTTTTAGGAAAAAATACAATGAGACCACACACACTTTTCCACGTTCCCGCCAAAAAACCTAAAAAATATTTTAATTGAAACTGTGAGTTTGACGTTTGAGAGAATACCGCGACATTATTGTTGATAAATCTGCTACATTAAAATAGTTCAATAATGCCAAAAGTAATTAAAAGTGGTTTAAGAGAAACTGTTATCAAAGTACAAAGTAAAAGCACAGTGGCGCACAGGCACGCCAAGTTATACTTGCCGGACTGTACCTATTATGGTTAAAGAAATACAGCTCTGTGACAGACAGATGGATTTACAGACGGACGGACGGACAGCGAAGTCTCAGTAATGGTTGAGTTACTCTGTACCCTTACCTTACGGTACCCTAAACATTTGAATTATATTTCAAGATCCTTTGTATCTCTCTTTTCAGGCTATCACTTCAACGAAGCAACTGGGCACTGTTATAAGTTCCACTCAACTCCTAAAAGTTGGACACACGCCTTCGTAATTTGTAGCAACGAGAATTCTTACCTGGCTGTGATCAACAGTCAATTGGAAGCTGACATTCTTGTCAACTTGACGAGAATATCACCTAAACATCGAGTGGGAGAATTCCAAGATGAGCATGTGCATTTGGGCTTTCATAACCCTGATGATAATGGATGGACTACCGTGCATGGTAACTAACATCTCATCACAACCGTCATAATCAGCCTATATCAGTCCACTAAGAAAGAAAAGAAATAAAGAAAATACTATTAATATTAATTTATTCAGCTAAGCTACAAAAAACAAGAAAATATGACAAAAATATAACTGATTACACAATTTAAAAACAAAAACAAACTTAAAATAGTAAATAATAAAAACATCAGTTACTTATTTATTTTCACGGTAGTTGCTGAAAAGGCCCTATCTCAGCCAAAAAAAAAAATTTGGCAGATTCCACGTGAACGCTGATTTTCAGATAGGCTTAGGCCTATCTGAAACTCAGCGGGTGATGGACTAAATCGAATCGAAACAGATAGAACTGTTACGTGCGGGGTGGTATTAAAATGCCAATCCGATGAGATGAACGTTTATTTCCACTGATCACTAGGTTAGCACAATGTTCCACAGTAGTTGTCCAAATCGTCTTGCACAATTATCAAAAGTCCGTTAACACACACTGAGGTCGTTGGTAATCACAATCACTGATTTCACTGTTCACAGTTCACAACACTAGTTCACTGATAACACTTAACGATCACTTGGTCGCTATCTGCGCTTAGATAGTTACACTGTCGCTTCCAGAGAAAGACTGCCTCAAGCCGCGGTTTCAACGTCTTATATAGGACGAGAATATTTCTACAGAACTTTCCAGTATTGACTCGAAACAATAGACAAAAGACGTTCAAAACAAAGCAATAACAATCACAAACAAAAGGGGCGGCTTTCCTTTGAGCATCTGACGTAAACAACTTTACCATACATGCTAATTTGATCTCTAACTACTTATGAATAAGGTTCAATCTTAACTACAAAACTAGGTACATTGACTAGGGTCTGAATTCCCGGAAGGTTAACTTTTATGACGGTCGGGTCGGGTGTTTATAGCCCCTAATTAGTCTATTCTTTCCCACGGTATTTTTGTTCGAGAAGCTTGGCGAAACATCGCGACTCGACGACGCGATGTAACAGAACAATAAACTTATATTTTGGTTAACAATGCATTTAAAAAACACTCTTATTAACAAAAAAACTATTGGACATAGTTCTCCCGTAAGGCACGTCACTGAGCTCGATCTTCAGCTACTTCTTTTTCAATCACTGCCTACCGCTCTGCGTAATACGCAGTAACTATTATATAATCTGTGGTAATAAATTAGCGCGGTCCCGCGCGGACGTTGCTAAAAATCGAACTTAAGCCTTGCTGTGTTCTGGCACTACCATTCAGAGTCAGACCATTCTAGGCCTAGCATGTTCACTCCGACCTTATCATCGCTTACCACCAGGCGAGAGGTCAAAAAACTCCTTAGTTTATCTTTAATAGAAAAAGTTATTTTATAGCATTATTATGCTTTGAAATCTGTATCATAATAAAACTCCATTTTAGTTGTACATGCATAAAGTCTGTCACTATGGTATTATAAAAAAAAAAACATTGCGATATGAGTTTATATAAAGGTGTGACCAAACCGGTGCGAACTGCGGGTGCGATTTATCTGATCGCAGTACATACAGTAGTAAACGCGCATACAGTAGTATTTGTACTGGTTCGAACCAAACGCGATCTACGGCGATCAGAAAACAATTGAAAAGTACATCGCGCCGGCGTCCACACATCGCAGATCGTAGCGGTGTGGCCGTACCTTAAATAACAATACGATTAAATATTCTTAAACCATGTTTCGTCAATCTTCCAGGAGTTCCTCTACTAGAAAGTGGTTTCTCAAAATGGCATCCCAACGAGCCCAACAACTACAAAGAAAAATGCGGTTCTATGTACATGCATGGGTATTTGAACGACATGTACTGCGACACTAAATGTTTCTTTATCTGTGAACATGAGGTGCCATGCAGTGAATGTTAAAAATAAACTAGCGAGTTGGATTCGCACACGTAAAATACGTTTTTTGTATGGGGACCCCCATTAGTTTTTATCTTCATTAAACTTTTCGTATTTGTTGTTACAGCAGCCATGTTAGTAATTACTATATTATGAGCTTTCAAGTCTCAAAGTTGGTAAAAAAAAAAGATACGGGCGTAGCTACAGCAGACTTTGATTTTTTGTAGAAACAATTTGTATCTCTAGAACCATTTTCCAGAACGGAAACAGGGGAATACATTTGTATGGAAAAGTGACCCCGCGTTCCTTCTTCTGGGCAAACGTCAAAGCCAACTTATAACGTAGTCACTAACACATAGCTATTATAAAATAGGGGAAAATTCTTTCTGGCTGGCAGCAGCTGTAAACAAAGAGCTGAAGATCGAGCTCAGTGGCGTGCCATAGGTGAGGCCTATGTCCAGCAGTGGACAGAGATAGGCTGATAATGATGATGATGAATATTAAATATTAAACAGAACATCAAATATTTGAAACTATAACGCGCGAGAAACTGCAATACAATGTCTAGATACAAATGCTAGAAACGTATCGGCTCGACAGACAAATAGTATTGTCGCATCGTGTGCAGTGCAATTAGTTCGTTATGAAATACGAGAATATGGATCGACCAAGATGGGCTGAGCAGACGAGCGTTTTACATACATACAATCACGCCTTTTTCCCGTTGGGGTAGGCAGAGACTACTTCTTTCCACATGCTACGATCCTGACATACCTTTTTTGCTTCTTCCACTTTCATGAGCGCCTTCATACATGCTCGCCGGCTATAAGTACTTTTACTTATACTAAGACGAGCTTTTTATGGAGCAATTTTAGGTAATAATCATTAAGATTTTAAAACTAAAACAAACGACTTCCATGCCCCGTGGAGTCATTTTCAGTAGCAAGTTTGAGACGTTTATCGTCATATCTCTGGAGATACTTATCAGATCTTGATGAAATTACAATGGGACCACCTCGAAAACGTACGCTACCGATTAAAAAAAGAATCATTCGAAGCGGTTCACAATTGACGGAGTAATTGCGTAACATACAAAAAAAAAAAAAAAAATAACATACAGACGAATTGAGAAACTCCTTCTTTTTGTAAGTCTGTTGAATACTGTGTTGGTTTTCTAAGAGATTTAGATTTTTTTTTATTATCGTATAGGCCAGCTTTTGCCCACTATTTCACCTGTAGGTAATATACAAATATTACATACATATATATACATAAGCTGCAGGGTGGAGGATGGCTTGTTAGGCCTAGAATGGGACAGTTCCCATTGAAAGCACTTGTTTTCAAGAACAGCTGCCGGAACTCCGATAAGTTTCGGCAGCAGAGTTTCACCTTGATAGTGTTAAGCTACTGGGTAGTAATATCTCTTTTGTGCTACTGGTTGGAACGTCAGGCGGAACATTGAAATATTGCACCTTCCACCTGAGGACGACCAACCAAGAATGACCGTAGAAAAATCCATTGGTTCACGGCTAGGGTTTATATAAGCGACCTTCGATTTTGACTTTGTCTTTGATCAGTCATCAGGCAGCGGATATTGTTATACAATTTATATGATCATTCCATTGCTTATGAAGGCGTGCCATGTTGAAGATTTTGTTTTTTTGAGTTGGAGATCTGAATAACTGAGTTGGTTCTTAAGATCAACTCTGAATAATAGCTACATTGTGGCGGTTCACGCCATGGGTAAGATTAATTAGATAGGAAGTCGCACTTGTTCTCGTTTTTCAGTATCTAAAAGAAAGATTTCTAGACATCCTATACCATTTGCGCAAGACGCTCGTCTGCATAAAACCAGCCATAGTTTCCACCCTATAACATATGCCAAATCCATGGTTCAACCGCTTTGCGTTCTGCCGACTCCCTTTTGAATGACGTCAATATGCAACCTTCGAGCTACCTGCAATAACGGCATAACTGCACATCAAATTGAACTCAAATTTCGACCATATTGTTATGACGATATAGTTGTGATTAGAAGTTGTAGATTCCATCATAATCTATTCAAGGGTAACTCATAACATCCAATGTCAGGCAGTGTAGCAATGAAATATAGGTGTGCCTTCATTGAATTGGTGATAAATTGATACGTGCAGGGTAAGGTTATTGAATAACAAGTGTCGCATGGATCGGTTGGCGTATGCTGATATAAGTATTATTCTTATTCCGAAATATTTCAGGTAATATTCTTGTTTTGAAAATTAAACACGAGGTTATTTTTAAGGTACGGCCACACCGCGGCATCCTACAATCTTCGGGCGCAATCTCAGTACTTTTAAATTGTTTTCTGATAGCGTTTGGTGTGAAACTCCAACCACCAAAACAAATACTACTGCGCTATCTGATCGCCGCCTAGATCGCGCACGCAGGACGCTGCGGTGTGTCCGTACCTTTAGAGTAATTTGTTATGAGTTTAAAGAACTTTTCTATGCAACCTAAATAAAAAGAACTTTTATAAAAAAGTCTGTTTGTGTATTTTGTTTACGATTTCGTCATTATCAAACGAACAAAACTAGGCTAATATAGGTGAATTTTGGATTATTACTTTATCATAAAAAAAATAATATAGCGCAATGGGTGGGGATCAAACCCACGACCTCTCGATCGCCAGGCCGACGCCTTAGCCATTGAGCTATTGCCGCTAACAATAGCTCGAACACGAATCCATCACGAATTACCATTTCATTGTGCCCGATCTATACTGGGTAAAATGGCAACAAGGGTGTAGTCGCCAAATAACACGCACCATCGCCTCACCTGCGACATCCCGATACTCACACAAGATTATTATTAGACATGAATTATTGTCGCAATTAGGGGAGACAGGGGAAATGGCGACACGACGGAAAACGGACAGCGAGCGAATAAATCAATCAGATAGGAACAATGCCGGTGCCATGTGGAGTAGACCTTTTTAACCAACCTCGAAAACGTGGGCATTTGTGGTTAATAAGATAAGAAGTTTCTTAGATTTGTGTGAATGTTGCTACTTTGTCTGAAGTAACAAAAGTGAAAGGTTGAAGCTTTACTTTTCACTTTTGGACATTCATATCGAACAATTTTTGTTCTAAGGAAATTTGATAAGTCGCGAAAAATAAGCTGTTCCATACTTTTTGTCAAAGGTCAATAAACTTTTGCATGGAACAGCTGATTATTTTTTGCGAATTTTCTTAAGGCAATGTAAGTTTTTTGTTATGTTCAGAAGCTACTCTTAAGAGGTTATCAATCAATTTTTTATTTTTTTTTACGACAAAATGTTACAGGAAAAGCACTACATTTGCCTGATGTTACGCGATGACGTCTACATATTACAGATACAGTGGCATGCAAAATTCTGGATAGCCAAAATGTTGTATGTCACTGCACTGCGCATGTTACCTAAAGATGATAAGTGTCGCATGACCTGTAATTACAATGGACTCATTGCGATTCAAACCGAAAAACAATCCAATAACATTTTTAAATTTTATTAACCCTGTATACGCGTATACAAAAATACCTCGTGGCTTAAGTCTACCACATATACCTAACTCCATTTACCTACTCATATCCGTTTTTTAACCGACTTCAAAAAAAGGAGGAGGTTTCTCAATTCGACCGTAATTTTTTTTTTTTTTTTTTTTTTGTTTGTTTGCGGATAACTTCGTCGTTTATGAACCGATTTCAATTATTCTTTTTTTGTTCGAAAGGAGATATCCCAAGTGTAGTACCATGGTAATTTTATCGAGTATGATAAGTATCTCCAGAGATATTGAGATAAACATCTCAAAATTGGTACTGAAAATGAATAGCGCGGCATTGAAG
This sequence comes from Cabera pusaria, assembly GCA_954871355.1. Lineage (NCBI taxonomy): Eukaryota > Metazoa > Arthropoda > Insecta > Lepidoptera > Geometridae > Cabera > Cabera pusaria. Next base: position 21,807,246 of record OX940906.1, read on the forward strand.
TCGGTTGTTTCTTAGTTTTTAAACGATATTATCATCTGTATACTTCGATTCAACGAAGAAGGTATGAACCTGCTGTACGTCGAACCGTTACAACGTGGATAGTGATTCTGTTATTCTGACACTCAATACGATTGGCTTGTTTGACCAAACGGAGAACAAGCGACTAACAATCTAGACTGATTGACAAACAGATTTGACGCCCCTCCATTGTTCAGGTACGAATGCCCATAGCGCAGGCTTACCGATCGCCTCATTTAACACACCCATGCATTTAGTTCATAAGCCTAGGGTTATTTTAGTTTTTTTTTTATCGTCAATGGTTACGGGACAAGCACGACGCTGGCCTGATGGAAAGCGATGACGTGTACTTATTACAGATACAACGGCATGCAAAATTCTGGACTGCCAGATTTTTGCATGCCGCTGTATGTCACTGCACTATATGTATGTCACTGCACTGCGCCTGTTAGCTTGAGACATAAAGATGTTGAGTCTCACATGCCCTGTAATTTCACTGGACACCTTGCCATTTCGACCGAAACATATTCCTATTTCATGGCTGAAAATTAATTGACAAAGTGGTGGTACCGCCCCAGGCGGACTAGCAGAAGTCCTAGCTACAAACATTTCCTTTAGTTTCGAGATATTTTTTTATTTTCAATTTTGATCTATTCGGATTTTCTATAATTGCATATTGTATATTGATTTAGTTTGCATATAGCGTTTTATAGTATTATTATTATATTTTATGTAGTTTGTATATTTGACATCATGGATGTATAACTTCTTTGCATGCATTTAGTTCATATGATATGCCTAAGGGTCACGTTAGTTAAAAGTATATTTTTATATTCCACATTTTTTAAATCTTTAAGAGATAATTTATTTGTGAAATTCAATTTATCTACATCGAGTTACAGAAAATCAAAATAATAATGAAGTGGGTTATGGGCTTTCGACAGCGAACCTATCCGTATAGCGAAAACTTCTTTAAACTCTTTATTTACGTCACTATTGCACTTTGAAAATTTGATCGAAAATGACGTTTGATGACCCTGACAGCTGAAATTAAAGCGCATTTCAGACTACGCTTTACTATTCTGCTTTATAGCATAGCATTACCAAGAAGACGGCTCGTATATAGTGTGAACGTGTTCTAAATAAATGTATGGTGAGCGATATTTTTATGCTATAGCCAAATTTACAAAGAGACATCCTGATTTATTTATCACCGCTAAGGAAAAATACCCTAGTAACACTAGGAATCCAAATAAAATAGTTCTACCGCGGGCTCCAAGGACAGCATTATTTTCAAAGAGCTGTCTCGTAATGTGTGGCCGCAATTACAATTCTGTTCCTACAGAGATAAAAAATCTTCAAATGACACGATTTTGTCAAAAACTTAAGTGTTGGTTACAAGAAAAATGTTTCTATAATGCAGCAGAGTTTTTAAAATAATTTATAATCCTACAATAATTGACATCTTTATAAATCTATAATATAGCTTTAATTCTATTTTAAATGATAATGACTTAATAAACATGTAAAATTATAATTCTATTTTATTTTGATTATGACGAGAGTAAATGTTATAATAATATTTTTCAATGATTTGATTTTAATTTGATTTTATATGTGATATTTACATGCCGCTTTGTGGTAAAATGTTTACGGAACTATTTTTTACAATTTGTCAACACCAATGATACCAAAATTTTAGGCAAATAAATAATTCTGATTCTGATTCTATAAACTGAATGCTATAATATATAAATAAGCTATTATATTATAGCTTAGTCTGAATTGGACACGATAGACGTGTAAATCAACTTTCAAAATGATAAGTAATAGAATGCGACTGTGGTCCCTGCCTATACAGCAGCGGTGATTGCAGTAGGGTTGGTAAGTTATCTTCGGCCGTGCGCACCGGACACCGATACGTTTTGTCGTCTCGCAGCTCTGGGTACGTTCGGACGCGACTGACACAGGAGCTTTGTTTATTTGAAGATGGTATGTATAGTAGTGAAGATTGGTTTCTCACATTTATAAGAAGCCAGTGAGTATCTCTCCCAATGAGCCGAAGATCGGTCTCAGTGGCGAATCTTGTATTTCACTTATTTCACTTTTTTATTTTTTTTATATAAAATTTGTCTGAAGTACTGAAACACACAGTTACATGTATGGTTGGTTTTAACCTACTTTAATTTTTTTTAAATATTCTGACGTAAACGATTGGATGACAGCTGAATGGTTCATTACTTTTTTTTTCTAATTCAAAGCGTTAAATTCTGCTTTTGCTATGTTTACTTGATAATTGGTTATGATTTATTTTATGATTTATGATTTTGACGTGTATATGTGCGTATATTTATACTGCCTACATACTGAATAAATGCTTTGTTTCTTTGATTCTTGATTCTGATTCTTGATTCTTGGGAGAGGCCTACGTCCAGCAGTGGACTGAAACTGGCTGATTATGATGATGATGATGAAGTGAGCTCCGTTGGTGTAAAGGACAGATAGCTTGACTTCTAAGCGAGAAGTCGCAAGTTCAAATCCTAGCACGGGTATTCGTTTAGAGGTTGTAAGAGGTGGTAAGGTGATTATATTATGTCGATATTTCTCCTGACTTGTTACCAACAAGTTACAACCATCAATGAAAAAATCTGCCGCCATAACCTTACGGTGTTCCGGCAGCACATCTTAGCGTGTTATCATCTTCGACCACATCATCGCATACCACCAGGCGAGGTAGTGGTCAAACGCTCGCCTCTAAAATATTAATAGAAAACTGTTTAGTTGACGTTAAGTAATTATGCAGTTCTAGATAGATATTAGGTACCTATCCTGTGAGGCGCTAGACAAAACAAACTAGAATCACTTTTATAACTAAGACGGCCCCATTAAGTGTCTGAGTTAGAAGATATTCGATGCTATACAATTTAGTTAGAAGATGGATTTAAAGTTCTTTCGGATAGACTGTCGAATTGGAATATATAACCAGTGTTCTAAGCAGTATATAATCAGTCTTCCTAGTTTAATTAGAGCTAAAAGGATGTAAACATATCATTCAGTGTACACAATAGTTAACCATATGCCGCCTTTAGTTCTTCCCACATCCTCTACCCATGTGGCTAGCCGAAATTTAGATGTCACAAGTGTAGCTTTCGGCTACCTAATGTGCACTACCGCTAGTTGTTTGTTACTGCCGTGCGACCGTGCGGCCGTGTGACTGTGCGGCTGCAAGATTGAAGATAGCGCGCGATTTAAACGGTCTTGTGTGCACACAGCCTAATGGCCGGCACGTTAATCTTTGCGCGGGTTTGTAATTTGATTTCGTGTTATGCGTACTTTTGGAAGCAGGATTGGAGGAATGAGGAATGAAATACTGGTCTAGCTTTTAAAGTTCTGTATAGCAAAACACGTAAAAAACCTTTTGATATAGCAGTACAGATGTCCCCAGATCAATGCACGACGCTAGACCAAGAATGGGAACTGGCTCTCAAGGATAGCTGTACGAGCACATTAGATGTTTGGCGACAAATATTGCAACTTGAGAGTGGTAACTGGACAGGATACTAGATAGTGTCGAACCACCATGCCAGGGGTCGAGAGTTTCTTTAACTTTTACTACTGTACTGTGTTGAATATGATCCACGTTGGTCGATAATAAACGTTTATTTATTTATTATTTATTTATTATTTAACGATGTTTCTCTTTTACTGGAAGGTCACTGTGAAATGCGCACATGATATATATATTTTCGATAGATATTCGATTACCGCATCGAAACCGATCAGTAAATGAGCTTCCATTAAAAGTGAAACGGAAGAATGCTAGCTAATTTTCAACTGATTTACAAAAAGAAAGGGGTTCTCAATAAGATTGATATAGGGTTCATCTTCAAGGTAGTCTCATTAAAATTTTATCAAGATCTGATAAGTATCTCCAGAGATATGACGATAAACGTCCAAAACTTGCTATTGAAACTGACTAGAACTACTAAAACTACATGGAAAACGGTTTTATTTTTTAATCTTAATTTTAGTACCGATATATTAGATACGTTATACCATCATGATAAACGACACAATCCCAAGTCATCTAACCAGATCAGAATCTAACAATGAAACCCTGGTGTGCACATGATGTATAAGCAAATTACAAACACTACGAGATTTACGAACCATTTGTCTGTGTGCACATTGCCGTACAATAGTTACCAAGAAGATTTTACTCAAAAGGAGGTTTCATGTAGAATCAACTTTTGAAGACTAAATTTGATATACGGTACGATGAAATTTTGGATTGTGTTTAACAATTTACAAAAATATAAAGTGTGTAACACTTCAAAGAAACATAATATTTTTTTTATTTTTGAAGGCGTAGTGATGTAGTGGGAGAAAGGTTGACTTTGACGCTAGAGGAGACCGAGTTCTATCTCCACTATGCACCTATGGATTTTTCCATCGAAAAATTTATGTGCGTTGTTCAGTGGCCCTCCGATGAAGGAAAACATCGTTAAGAAACCAACAACCCCCGCATGATGGTAGGTCACTATCTGGTGACCGCATGGCCAGCTACCACCCTCACGTTAGAAAATCTATCGCCAAACTTCTAATGTGTTCCGGCAGCTATCCTTGCCGCAGCCAGTTCCTATTCTAGGTCTAGCGTGCTACCATCCTTCACCGCATCATCACTTAACAACAGGAGATATAGTGTATGTCAGTAAATTTCCACTGACAACATGCATACATTAATGACCCAAGTACCTTTTAATTCGTAGGGTCGAAGTTATAACATACAAATAAGTTTAGTCATCTGATTTTTATTAGCATTATTACACTGTAAGGTACATTATTTACATATTTCAACATATTCACCTTACACCATTGTTTGTTTTAGAGTTCCATAGTGATTGATTTGAAATAAACTTTTTTTCTGGTAGACTAACGTTTGACCACTATCTCGCCTGGTGGTAAGCGATGATGTGGTCGAAGATGGTGAACACGCTAGGCCTAGATTACTTTTACTTTCAAGGACTGTGCGCTGCCGAAACACCGTAAGGCAGTGTTGTTCCTGACAAATTTAGGGTTGCCGTATTCTAATTCTACAATTGCCGGATCTTCAGGGAAATCTAAGAAAAATGCCGTATTGTACAAAATGTTAATTTAGAAGGTTTAATTAATAAAAAATATACAAGAGATGTGTGTATTATGCGTGTACTACTTTTAAACTTACTAAAAGAATAAAAAAAAGAAGAAAAAAAAAGATTTTAGACATTAACTTCTCGGAAATAAGGTTACATTTGGTTTAATTTTGTTGATGTTTCTTTTTGTGACGCTTCTACTTTGTCTATGGTTTACAAGTTGGTGCATTCCATTATACGAAATATTGTTCTTTGTTAACTTTAGTCTATTACCGTATATTTTAATACGGTAATCAAAGATCTGCCGTATTTATGATGCCTAAGATGCCTGAATGCCGTATATTACGGCAATTGCCGTATCAAGAACAACACTGCCGTAAGGCTATGGCGGCAGATTTTCTCCTTGATGGTTTTTTTGGTAGCAAGTCGGACGTTATATCGATATAAAATGTTCCTCTCACCTGTGAACAAACACCCCTGCTAGGAACTGAACCAATGACCCATCGCTTAGAAGTCAAGCCAACAGTCCTATACGGCTCTCATATATGTAACTGTGATTTTTTTACTATAAACGTAAAAATACACTTAGTTTCATTTGTTGTCAATTTGGCTGTTTGTCTGCCCATTTTCCCTTCCTTCTATTAAGAAATAAGATAAAATAACTATATAGTAGCAGTGTCCTTTTATGAAAGATTTCATTATAAAAAAATATAATAAAATTATTAAGTAAATTATTTTTTTCCTTTGGTGTTACAATCACAAAAACTTCAGCCAACACCATGCTAACAGCATATAATTTAATTAGTTTAAAAAAACACACATAAATTAAACAAAAATAAACCACTGAACACCGCATTGAACAGCGCTTGAGCGATTTTAATTGAATATCTTTTTATATTTGTCACTACGTATTTTTCGATTGAAAAATTTACTTAGTTGCTGGGTACTCGTACCTATTAGACCTTTGCTAGTTTTGTTTATTTTAAATCTAAAATATTTAAATTATGTTTCAAATACTTTTTTTAATTAGTGTGTTCAGTGTCATTTCAGGTACCTAGAAACTTTACCTATTATACTTAGCGCTAGTTTGACCGGTTCCTGATAGCCCTTTCATGAAGTTATCTGACAGATTTTTGACAGCTTTTATATGGCGTCATATGTTAGATAATATCTGTCACTTTATCATCATCATCATCAGCAGCCTGTATCAGTCCACTGCTGGACGTAGGCCTCTCCCAAGATGCGCCACTGAGCTTTAACTGCCACTTTATCATGAACCGATGAAAATGGCCCTCGATTTAGTATTAACCCGCATGTTTGCTATTTAAATGTTTATACAAGTTTTGATTACTATCTTATCGGATGGTACGTATGTGATTAATGTCGAGGTTAAAAGTCAAAAGTCAAAAGTATTCAGTACATGGGCAAATTAAAAATTTGCACTTACACACGTCAAATAACATTAAATAGATCATGTTCAATAATTATTATTACAGATATAACAGAAACATAACTTATTGCTTTGAATTTACAAAAAAAAACAAAGGTATTGAGCCATTCAGCTTTCATCTAGACGTCGAACGTCACACTTCCAACACACACCCACCCAGTGCATGTTTCAGTACTTCAGACAATTTTTATCCAATAAATGTGTTTGATATTGGGTTGATAGCACTGCTGTCCTGTCTGCTGTTTTCCACAAAGCTTTAACATGGAATTTTTCAAAAGGGGTGTTAAAAGAATCTTGACAGGTCAGCAACGCGCGAGTGACACCTCTAGTGTTGCAAATGTCCATAGGCTACGATGAGTTTGCTTGTTTGCTTGTTTGCTTGTTTGCTACCTTTATCATAAAAAAGCTAGGCATAGAATAGCATGAAAAAAAACAAATTCCCGCTTTCAGACGCACAGAACGCTAAAGCTCTATACCGTCCCGATTATCAGTATATTGAAGCAACTGATAGTTTTTACAAAATCCATACAATTGGGAAAACCTGGCTAGAAGCGAGAAGGAAATGTGTCTCAGAAGGGTCTACTCTCTTCTATCCGAAAGACGAAGCCGAAGTTCACGGAGTTTTGAAGTTCTGGAATGATACGCAACCCTTCAAATTTGTCTTTATTGGAGGATCTGCGACTCTGGCAGATGGAGTTTATGATACATTAGACGGTAAGTGGTTACATAGTTTTTGAGAGATCCTTGTCATCCAATCTATCCCTCTGACAGATGGAAGGACGGACGGATGGACGGACAGTGAAATCTCAGTGATAGGGTCCCGTTGGTACCCTTTAGGTATGGAACCATAAAAAACATACCTACGATTCTTAGTCGCCTTCTTGTTAGTTGGTTGAAAAATGAACCTCTCGTGGGCACAATGGCCTCTTTTCAATCGACTTCCAAAAAGGAGGTTCTCAATTCGTCTGTATGTTTTTTTTTGTGTGTGTATGTTACGCGATTACTCCGTCAATTATGAACCGATTCCAATGATTCTTTTTTTAATCGGTAGGGTACGTTTCCAAAGTGGTCTTATTGTAATTTCATCGTGATCTGATGAGTATGTCCAGAGATATGACGAGCAACGTCTCAAACTTGCTACTGAAATTGTCTCGCGGGGCATGGAAGTCGGGAATTTTAGTTTTTTTATTTACTCTAATTACACTATCTCGTCAACTTGCAAACAGTCTTACTGCCTGTTCTTTCAAATTTAAGCCACCAATTTGCTTGGTACCGCACAATTTGCTGCACTTGAATCATTACTTACCTCGACCTTTCGATCAAGTTACGCTGACTGTGGTCACGAGAAGACTGGACAAAATTAAGAATATAATTAAGAATATAGAAGGTAATAGTTTTAATGAAATTTGTTGGTACTACCCACATTTGGTCTTGATCAAAGTTACCATTGACAGATCTTGAGCTGAATTCATCTTCCTGATTGAAGTCTAGTACCAATGCTGTCCTCATATTGTGATATTAATAAGTCTGGTCACGATTTTGATCACGAGCTCAAAACCTTTGTGTGTTGATGAATGTTGATTTGGTACAAGCTTAACTAAATAAAAATTTTAAGTAAATAACTACGGAAGATGATTTTACTTTACAGGTGAACCTGTTCTCGGTGTTTATAACAAATGGGCACCAGGTGAGCCCAGTGGCAAGCATCACAGGGGCTGCATGGTTTTAAGACAAGACGGTACCCTGAGCGACGAAGATTGCACCCAAAAAAATCCTTTCATTTGCAAGAAAACCTTATCTTCCGTAGATTGGGATATTGTTTGTGATATGCCTAGTCTAGGTGAGTAATTGTGGTAACCTTATCTCAATGATAACTTTTTTAATGATATCTATGAAATAGCAAGATAATAAAAATGCTTGCCTGGTAGTAAATGAAGACTATAACAGATACCGTAGAGCTTAATACCTCGCCTAGTGTGTACCATCTTGGTCCTTCGAGCCAGATGTCGCGGTGGATGCGATGTTGCAGTTAAATAAGTTGTTTTTGTTGATAGAGTTCTAATTTAATACGCTAAATACAGGATAAACTATAACTATGAATAACAGTTAAGGAATGCACTGTTGCGTGGCATTTCAAGTGTCCAGAATTTCTGACTTAGATGTTCGGTTAATGCAACGAATACTCTGGGTTAACAGAAATTTACTGCACTGCGCCCATTACCTTGAGAAATTTAGATGCTATGTCTCACATACCCACTAATTCTACTGTGCAGTCTGCCCTTCAAACAGGCCAAAGACTGATATGGGCTTCACCTATGGCACGCTACTGAGCTCGATCTTCGCTCCATCTAGCTGGAAGGCGCCCTACACTAACAGTAATTTTAAAATACAAATATTTACCGTATTGTCTACTTCTCCAGGTTATAAATTAGATAATACTACTGGTAATTGCTACAAGTTCCACTCTGAACCTCAGGAATGGAGTTCTGCATACGCTATTTGCAGGCAAGAACTGTCTCATCTCGCAGTAATCGATACGGAAACGGAAGCAAAAATTCTCGTTAATATCTCACTGAAATTCAACCCTTTAAGACTCCAAAATATCTCTTCGAGTATTCACTTGGGATTTCATAACTACTATGACGAAGGTTGGATGACTATTAAAGGTAAATAAAATCCATATTAAATAGCCGAACATAAATATAATATGCTCCTACCTCCTATTGACGAACACCCGTGCTAAGATTCAAACGCCGTGTCAAAGCCCATTTTCTTTCATATTAGCTACTTTCCACTGTCTAATTTTGCCTTCGAGCATTTACCAATGGAGATGTTAACGTTGTAATCCGTAAAACATTTTTTTCTGCCGATACTTACGGGGGACGAGGTAAACACGCATTGCACACACACAAATCACTCACTTTAACGATCCCGCACACTAGCTTGAAACACGCGCACAGTATTAAAAATACAGCGTAGTTACGCACGCCCATATGGCCAATAATGGCTATATGGCCAGCAGAGGGGTACGCCTTGCATTGACATCTCCATTGGTAAATGCTCGAAGATTTTTGCTCAGCTATTATTGTATTAATTCATTTATATAACATGTATTGGAGTTGTATGTAAATATGTGTAAGTAGGTATATGTATATTTTAATAATATTTATATATAGGAAACTAGAAGTCCCCCGCGGCTTCGCCCGCGTTAAAAACTCCTTTTATTTACTTAAAACTTTTCTTTTGTAAAAACGATTCTATCATTAAAGATATCAAATAAGAATTAGACAAATTGGTTCACCTGTTTTCATGTTATCGCGTGACTAAGACAAATCAGGATTCATATTTTTAAAACCCGAAAAACCCAATAAAGCGCAATCCGAAACTATATTGATTTTCAGACTTTTTTACCCCAGTTTACTCTTTTAGGGTGGCATTTTGAAAAAGTCTGAAACTCGTATTTACTACTACTGTACTTACTACTCACACACACTACTACTGTATTTACTGTACTTATTTATTTACAGAAGTACTTGTGTGAAATGTCGAATAAAATGACTATCCAAAATTTGAACCCCCGCTTCATCCCTTGAAGAGTGAATTTTGAAAAATCCTTTCTCAGCGGATACCTACGTCAAAATTTCTATCTGGATGCAAATTATCAGCGCAATCCGAAACAATATTGATTTCAGACTTTGTTACTCCACTTCACCCTTTTAGGAATAGAATTTCAAAAAGCCTGAAACACGTATTTACTTATTTATTTACTAAACTACTTGTGAACTTGTGAAGTTTCGAAAATAAGAGACAATCAATTCTTGTTTCTCCATACAAACTTTGAACCCTCGTTTCATCCTCTTCAGGGATGAATTTTGGAAAACCTTTCTCAGAGGGAACTAACGTCGTAATAAATAACTATCTGCATGCCAAATTTCAGCGCAATCCGAAACAATATTGATTTTTACACTTTATTACCCCATTTCACCCTCTTAGGGGTGACATTTCAAAAAAACCTGAAACACGTATTTACTTATTTTTTTACTGAAGCACTTGTGTGAAGTTTCGGATAGAAAAGATTATCTAATCTTGTTTTTCCATACAAACTTTCAACCCCCGTTTCATCCCCTTCGAGGGTTAATTTGGAAAATCCTTTCTCAGAGGGAACAAACGTCTTAATAACTATCTGCGTGCCAAATTTCAGCGCAATCCGAAATAATATTGACTTTCACACTTTATTACCCCATTTCACCCTCTTAGGTGTGGAATTTCAAAAAAACCTGAAACACGTGTTTACTTATTTTTTACTGAAGCACTTGTGTGAAGTTTCGGATAGAAAAGACAATCTAATCTTGTTTCTCCATACAAACTTTGAACCCCATTTCATTCCCTCAAGGGGTGAATTTTGGAAAATCCTTTCTTAGTACACCCTTACATACTAAGACAAATATACCCTCCAAATTTCAAGTCTCTACGACCAGCGGTTTAGGCTGTGCGTTGTCTGTCAGTGAGTCAGTCAGTCAGTATGTCAGGACAAAGATTCTTATAGTATTAGATTATATGAGTAAATCATGATTTTTTTATTTTCATATAGTTATTAGTATTAATAAGTCCATTAATATGTTATTCATTTTGCATTGTCACATTTTTATAAGCCACCGCTTTCCATATAATTGCTATCCTTTCCGTGCGTGGTTTCCTGGAAGATATCGTTTTAAGTGATAAGACCGCCCATTGAGCCTATTAGTTTTATTTATATAGTTCCTAAGTATTTTTCTGTTTCTTAGGTGGTGTTTCAATAAAGTGTATATCTATCTATCTATCTATGATTTGGACCGGCGAGCTCTCGCTTAGAAGTCATCTCATCTATTCTTTGCGCCAACGAAACTCTCTATAAATATTATGATATAAATATTATGATGATTATTTTATATCTATTAATTAAACATTTTAGATACTTTTCACCTTTTTAACCTTTTTGACCCCCGACGTAAAAAGAAGGGGTGTATCTGTGTGTCTGTGTATCTGTGTGTGTGTATCTGTGTATCTGTGTGTCTGTGCGTCTGTGCATCTGTGTGTGTGTATCTGTGTGTGTGTGTATCTGTGTGTCTGTGTATGTGTGTGTGTGTGTATGTATCTATGTGTCTGTGTATCTGTATGTGTATGTGTATCTGTGTGTCTGTGTATGTGTGTGTGTGTGTGTGTGTCTGTCTATGGCATTGCAGCTCCCAAACAGATAAACCAATTTTGTTTTAGTTTAGTTCAGTCGATTAAATATAATCAGCTCTTTTTTAGCTAATGAGACTACGATTGCAACTTTCGCAGTCCTTTGACTGCAGACGTCAAAACAAAAAAAATTGTCACCGTACCCGCCACTCTGCTGCCGTCTGTTTAGCGTAGTTTACATTAGACAAATCAAATGTTTTAATTTGAAATTCAGTATCCTGACATTGCAAGAATATGGTAAACTTGACCTAATGCTGAGACATCTCATTGAGAATCTGCAGAATACTCGCCTCTCCTAGTCTGAGATGTCATGTTTAGGTTCATTGGAATGGTCTCAATGAACATTTTATACCTAATTATGCAAATCAGTCGGGGGTGGTTTAAAATTTTAATTTTAAATATAATTTCAGGTGTCCCGTTATCACTGAGTGGATATGATAATTGGTCGTATGGACGGCCTTATTTCCGCGCAAATAAATGCGGAACTATGACGTATGATGGCGAACTCGTTGAAGTCTCATGCGATAGTCGATGTGCCTTTATCTGTGAACATCAAAAAGAAACTACTGTACAGAATTGAATTAGAACTGTCGTGGTATTTTTATATAGTGGGATTTGGATCAAAGTTTACACAGGTTAGGTTTACAAGGTTGAATTGATGGTTATATTTTGTTCGAGTGCATTATTACTTTTAATAAATTATTTGAATTGCAGGAACCAAGCCTGTTGTTTAATTTTTTGTAATATGTGTGTAGTTTTATGTGTGCAATAATAAAAATAATGAGGCGTAATACTCGTAATCGCTCTTTCATTGTAACAAAATCTATGTAACTACAATTCCAAAAAAAGTTAGTATTTTTTCAAAATAAATTATTTAATTAATCAGATTATTTTGTAAAAAATATACCAAATATCATTTTCATAAATAATTCTCAGTTCGTAAAATAATCATAAAACTCTTTTCTGGTAAATTGGACAAATCCGAAAGGTAATATTTAACAAACACGAAAATGAATTTCTAATCAAGTGCGTCTAAGTACATGCATGACGTAGAGCCTTCCTCTATCCTATGATATTCTTTGCTAAATAGATGCAGCATATTGTTGTGTGACATTTGACGAATTCTGGCATGTCAAACAAACTGATGATGGTTATAATGATTGATGACTGGATAAATTATAGATAATGGAGATGATTTGCCATGCAAACCGAAAAACATTCCTATTTTACGGCTGAATAATCAATGAAGTGGTGGTACCACCCCAGGTGGACTTTCATTCATTCTAACAGAAATTCTACCACTACAAAATTACAAAGCCACAGCTACTTTGCCTTCAATCGAATAACGTATCTACTCCTGTGTCCACAGACATCATAGCACGGATCCGTCATGAGATTATCACCGCCGGACGGGCTCGCCAGATTTATAGCGCTGTAAATCACCATTTCAATATTAGCAACAATATCACGTCTTGTAATTAGGATGTGCATTACGGCCCGTAATGTGTTGCGAATGCTTTGATTAGTAGCTTCGTTACAGGTGTCAAGTTGGGGTTATTATGGACCTGTGTGTCTGTCGCAGGGTTATTGTGACGTGATCTTATGATTTAACTTGTGTTAGGGTAAAAGGATCAAGTGTTGGCACTGGTTCAGTTTGAACCTGAGTTTGACCTAGTGTGTTCACCATTTTCGACATCATCGCTCACCATCAGGTGAGATAGTGGTCAAACGCTATCCTATAAGATAATTAAAAAAATATATGTAAGGGTCAGTTGTGACCGCGACGCAACGCGACTCGGCGCGCACTCACTAAGAAAGTGATACAAAAAATAAATTTTATTTACTTCATATATACATTGAGTTAATTCGGCGGCTTCAGGCATCGTCTCGTCGCATCGCGGTGTGGACTGACCCTTACAGAAAAAAATACAACCCGGGGGTCTTCAAATCGCTAGGTATCTTCTAGGTAAGCGTGCTACATCGTCGATCGCATCATCACTTAACATCAGGTGAGATAGTCAAACGCTTGCCTATCTACTATCGTAAAATAAAAAAAAATTATATCATTTTGAGGTACTATGGACCTTCAAGATTTTAGGCTGCGTTTTTACCGCAGGTAAGCGGTGAGCAAAGAAAAATCCATGTGGTATAATTGCATCGTCTCGTTTTGCAATGCTGGTAGGTAGAAGTTATACTATCGGAGGTTTACCCTTACTCACCGCTGTAATGCCTTTAGCCCTTGTACTATTATTTATTCTGTGCTTAAGCGTCCATCTTTGGTAAAAACGCATTATAAACAAAAGAAGTCTTAGGACAATATAAAAATAAGAAATCTTTAATAAAACTTTGAAGCTTCAAATAGCCTTAAATTAAGCAATAGGAACTTTCAATATCTCCCATAACCCTAAAAAGCGGTCGGGGCCTAAACGACCCGCGTAAATCGCTTTATACGATTGACAAGAATCCGGACGACCAATAAAAGATGGGCCCCGATCCCATAAAACTATAAGGAGGAAATATGTCTAGTGGCAAATTCCCTCGGTTATATCTGCGACCATTCGGCGAAACCCCAAATGTCATACCAATGAATTCATGTCCGCAATTTTTTTGCACGGTTTATCGCGTTTCTTTATTACGGTCGGACATTTTTGTCCGTCGCGATGTTCCGGCATATATTTTTATAGCAGTTGAGGGGTTGAACAAAATACCGGTTTTACGAATAATTTGTTTATGACCGTCATATTGGTTTCAGTAATTCGGTACTGTTCTTTAATAAAAGCTTTTTATTTGATGATGGCTTTTGTGTGAAGTTTTATAAATGATAAAACTTACATATGTTTCGTTAAGTTTGTAGAGGGAGTTTTTCTTTTACGAGTGTTAATAGATATCTTTACTTATCAGTTAGTTTAGAGTAAATAATAGATAGTTAGCCTGCTAAGCGAGAGGTCACAGGTTCAAATCATGGCACGGGTGTTCGTTAACATAGAGCATATTATATAGATGTTCCACCTGTCTTGCAACCAAAAAGTAGTTTACCACCATTAAGGATGATATCGGCTCCGGCAACATAGTTCTAAAAAGTCAGAGTATTTAAGGCCTAGCGTGTTCTAGTGAGTTGAAAATAGTTTTTCGACCACATCATCGCTTGCTACCAGGCAAGATAGTGCTCAAACTCTATAAGATATGTAAATAAATAATATGCATAAGTAACCCATATATTTTTCACATGTCTTTCCACACATTTATTGGTCAAAACCAAGATAAATCTTAACACCAAGTATTGTTGTCTTGTAAAATAGAAAGAAAGAGACCTATGTTATTAAGTAAAATGATATATAACATATTTTTTCATTCATGTTTTAAAATATAATGCAAATAAAGCTATAATAAAATGCCAGTAAACAATGCCTCACATTTCATTCAAATTGAAATGGTAAAGCGACGCATCTACTAACTAAAGTGATATTTCTTTAACGACAAAGTTGTATTTATAGCTCACGATGTTCTTACGACAATAAATGAAATTGATAACAAAATACAAAGATACATAAAATCACGCCCTTTTCCCGTTGCGGTTCAGAGACTACTTTTTTCCACATGCTAAGATCCTGATATACCTTTTTCGCTTCTTCCAGTTTCATGAGCGCCTTCATACATGCTCGCCGGTTATAGGTACTTTTAACTTGGCCTTAAAATAAATAAATTTAGATTGAAATAATACTTGGAGAAATCCATGACTCAGAAATCACCTAATATATAACTTTTTTGATTTTATTAAAAGATAGGACAAGACAACGTACATCTTATAGTAAACGATGACGTACTTATGCTTCGTCTATACTGCAACACGCATGATTCCCAGAAATCAACACGTCACTCTACAGCACTTCTAAGACATCAATATGTTAACTTTGAGACTTACATGCCCTACACTTCAACTAGATCTACACTTTCTTATCGTTTAACATCATTATTATTCTAGAAAAATGAAAAAAAATATCACCATCAGCATTATCAGCCCAAATTAGTCCTCTCCCAATGCACGCCACTGAGCTCTGTCTTCAGCTCTTCTCCTCCAGTCACATCCAGCTACCCTGTGTATATCGTCGCTCCATCTTGTCACAGGGCGTCCCACACTACGCTTGCGAATTCGTGGTCTCCACTCCAGAACGCGTCTACCTCAGCGGTTATCGGTTCTGCGACATATATGACCAGCCCACTGCCACTTCAGCTTGGTAATGCGTTGAGCTATGTCGGTTACTTTTGTTCTCTGGCGAATTACTTCGGTGCGGATACGATGCCTTAAAGAAACACCGAGCAAAGCTCTCTCCATAGCCCGCTGAGCGACTTTAAATATAAAAAATATATATAATAAAAATTATTCACTTTATTCGAACTAATTTGGTGTTAATAAAATATTATGCGTACCATGCAAATAAAGTAGGCCCGTAATTTTGTCGTGACTCGTGTCGTACCTTATAAAAGCTCGCAATTCTGATATTAAAATTTTCAATAAAACCTAATGGATATCTTGGAGATCGAGCCGTATTGAGTGCACCCCAAACATCCCTCATAATACCTCCTTTGTATTCAAAGCTTTTGTCTTAAAGTGTTTGATGTCCCCCATTCTTTGTGTCTAGTGTTATAATTATGTAATATTTTTTGTTGGAGATATTGATATTGGGTAGATTGGGTGTCTGGTAGATAGGTGTCTCTTTAGTTATAATTATTTCACCCAACTTGGGTTAAAATAATTATAATTCGTTAGTGTTATTTAAAGTGAAACTTTTATTACATCGCCTCAATTTTTTTCGTCCATCTATCGCATGTCGCATGTCACTGATATGCATATCGCCAAATAACTTGATTGGTGGATATTTTGACGGCCCGGTGGCGTAATCAGGAGAACGGTCTTTGGATGCCAGAGGTACTATCGCGTACAGTTGTGCGTATCCAGTTTCAAAACATTTTACGAAGTTCAAACCCCGCCGTGCTAGATTTTTCTATCGAAAAAAATATTTGCGCTTTTCACAGTGGCCCTCAGGTGAAGTAAAAAAAATCGTCAAGAAACCAACAACCCCCGCATGGTGGTAGGACACTATCTAGTGTCCGCCTGGCCAGCTACCATTCTCAAGTTAGAAAATCTGTCGCCAAACATCTAATGTGTTCCGGCAGCTATCCATGAGAGCCAGATCCATTCTAGGCCTAGCGTGCTTACCATCTTCGACCGCATCATCACTTACCAACAGGTGGTCAAACGCTAGCCTATAAGATATAAAAAATATATTTATGTATGACATTCAATGCGCGGTTCCTATAACATACGAACGGATCGTTTTGCGTACGATCGGTTAAATTCCGATCGTAAGCAAAACGATCCATATGTTTGTTATAGGAACCAGGCATAATTCTTCATCAAGCTGTGATTGGCGGACGCTTCCGCAGCCATATTTGTATGCGTTAATGTGTCATGTCAAATGCTGCCATAGTAGCTAGCTTTTTTTTATGTGTAGCCATAGCTAGTAGCTACACATAAAACAAAAGTTTCACTTGCATCGTAGATTCATATTCATATTCAATTTTAGCTGGTGTTGTCCCTTCTGCTTGGAAAGATGCCCAAATAATTCCTCTTCCAAAAAAATCCAATCCAAAATCCTTTACTGAGTATCGTCCCATTTCTATCTTTCCATTCCTTTCTAAAGTCCTGGAACGTCTAGTTAATTCCCAACTTAACATGTTCCTTTCCCGCAACAGCCTTCTAAATCCCTATCAGTCCGGTTTCCGACCTGACCATAGCATTGTTACTGCTCTTGTAAAAATCGCTGACGATATCAGGCTTGGTATGGAAAACGGACTACTCACTGTCCTCCCCCTCCTTGACTTTAGTAATGCTTTCAACACCTTCGATCATGATATCCTTTTAGCTTACTACGCTCTATTAACGTATCTCCATCAGTGGTTGACTGGTTCCATAGTTATCTTTCCGGTCAACGGCAGCGTGTGCGGATCGAGGAGACTTCCTCTTCTTGGTGTATCACAACAGCCGGTGTACCTCAAGGCGGCGTTTTCTCTCCTCTTCTCTTTGCTACATTTATCAATTCAATTTCTAAACAAGTCTCTTCTTCCTACCACCTGTATGCGGACGATTTGCAGATTTATGTACAGTCACCTCTTGACCATCTACCTGAAGCAATTGGTTTAGTGAACCGTGATCTTGGGCGTATCACAGACTGGAGTTTGGCATATGGGCTTAAAATTAACCCAAGTAAAACACAAACCATCGTTCTCGGCAGTTCTCGAACAATATGTAAAGTTGATTGGTCAGAGGTTCCTAATGTAATTTTTGATGGTGTAGCTATTCCCTTTAGAATAGAATAGAATAGAATATTTTTACTGTCATAAATTCTACATTTCATATGATTATAACTGGTATAATTGATGAATGATTATCTATGGGCTCGTCGGTTCACAAAAAATAAAATAATAATAATACACAGACAAAATCGGAGATGCAGTTACATAATAAATAGGTACGTTATTGGCAACGATATTGAAGCTGTAAAGAGGCTTAAGTCGTAAAAAATGTAATTAAATAAGAAAAATCACAATATAATAATAAAAATTAAAAAAAATGTTATAAATAATATTAATATTTATGTTAATTCGCTGTAAAGAGGCTTCGTCATGAAAAATTGTATCACTGCTTATGTTTCTAATTTAAAATCACGATAGTCGTTTGTTAGAAATTCTTTAATACTGTACAATGTTTTTGACAACAAAAGTTTTTTAACGTTCCTACAAAATTTGTCATATGTCTCGGCAGATTTTTCAGAGTCAGGTAATTTATTATACAGGCTGATTCCCATAGCATCCGGTAATCTTTTGCTCAGCGTTAATCTTATCCGGATAGGAACTAAAATATTTTTATTCCTTACGTTACGAATAGAATTTTGACTACGTGTTTTAAAATTGTCTGGGTTGTCTCTAACATATTTTAATATTTTTAGTATATATAATGACATTGATGTTAAAATTTCAAGATTGCTGAAGTGGTCTCTACAGGATTATTTATATTTAGCTTTGACTAGTACCCTTACAGCACGTTTTTGCATTTTTAGTATTCGTTTATTGTCTGTAGAATTACCCCATAAAATAATGCCATAGGACATAATTGAATGTATATAGGCGTAGTAAATTTCTTTAAGTATGTTTTTGATACAGTAGGTCGTAGTTGTTTTAATGCATAGATTCCTCTAGCCATTTTTGTACAGGTTATGTTTATGTGCTCTTTCCATGTTAGTGCCGAGTCTATATCGAATCCCATTAATTTTGCTTGGTTAGTGCAATGAAGAGCATTTCCATTAAATGTTACTGTTGATACTATTTTCTTGTTAGGAGATACCGCATTAAAAAATATAATGTTCGTTTTATTTTCATTAAGTTTTAAACCATTTATGGTGAACCACTCATTTAACATTATCATATTTTCTTTAATACTATTTTGTAGATTATTTATGTTGTCATCGGCTACTATTACAGAAGTATCATCTGCATATTGGATAAGATCTCCTATTAGTTTTAAATTTTAGAGGTCATTCTGGAAAGCGAGGAACATTGTATTCCCCAATGAGGATCCCTGCGGTACTCCAATATTCTGCACCCGCTGGTTAGATCTGAACTTTTTCCCACGTATCGTTACTTCTACTACTTGTTGCCGATCTCTCAGAAAGGACTTAATTAGTTCTCTCGTAACATCTCTTATCCCATAAACATGAAGTTTGTCAACTAAAAGTTGGTGATCAACTGAATCAAATGCTTTAGAGAGATCTATAAAAATACCAGCCACCATTTTTTTATTTTCAAGACCAGTGACGACTTTTTCCACAAAGGCATGCGTCGCGGAGGTAGTCGACCGCCCTGTCCTGTATGCATATTGACAATTAGATAGTGCACTGTGCCTGTTTAGATGTGACATTATTTCACAACTTATAACGCTTTCTATTAGCTTCGATAATGTAGGTACTATAGTTATCGGCCTGTAGTTTTGGATATTTGAAGTGTCGCCTTTTCCCTTGTAAAGAGGGATTCGTCGACACATTTTTAAACATTCGGGATATACCCCAGCTTTTAAAATATTGTTGATTAGATAGGTGATGTGATCGGAAAGTGGATTCATAATTTGATATAAAAAGGTGCCTGATAAATCAAAAATATCTTTAGTGCTAGAATTGTCTATCTTTCTTATTGCTAGTTTTTTTAATTCGTTAGGATAAATGTTTCGAAATTCCAAGTGAAGTAGTACTGTTACAGATTGTTTTAAAAATGATATTGCCTTTTCTCTATCAGGGGTATTATTAATTATTATTTCGGTACCTATGGTTATGAAGTAGTCATTTATATAATTTGGTAATTCATTATCTTTTATAATTAATTTTGTTTTGTGATTTATTAGCTCCCAGTTCCACTCCTTAATATCTCTGTTTGTGTCTTCTTTGATTATCTGCCATACTTCTTTTTTCGGATTTTTTTATTTATTTATACGGTTTTCTACATAATCTCGTTTTTTTAGAAGTTGTTGTTCATCTTTATATTTGATTTTTTTTTCTATTATATTTAGATCTGCAATTTGAGGATATTGTCTTTGAAATTCATATAAATCGTTGATATCTCTCTGCAGTTTAATTAGTTCGTCACACATTTATACATTGTACTTTTTTGCTTTAACTTTAATTTTTGTTTTAGGGAAAAATACATTTAAATTCCATATCATTCTGTTCATAAACTTACTGGCAATAGTTTAGTAAAGAGGTCAGGAACTTAGGGGTCATTTTTGACGAGTGTATGACATGGAAACCACAAATTAACTCTATTAGTAGGAAAATTTTTGCATCTGCAGCATCACTGAGAAGATTACGTAACTTTTTACCTACTGCTACCAAAGTTGCTCTTGCTCAATCTCTCTTGCTTCCTATCCTAGACTATGCCGACGCCTGTTATCTCGATCTCACGGAGGACCAGCTTAACAAACTTGAGCGCCTTCAAAACGTCTGTCTAAGGTTCATATTTGGGTTACGTAAATATGACCATATCTCTCAATTTCGCGCTAAGCTCAAGTGGCTTCCTATACGTTTTCGCCGGAATACACATATCTTCTCCCTTCTTTACTCCGTCCTTTTTATCCCATCCACACCATTTTATCTTAAAGAACGATTTGAATTTCTCGGTAACTCGAGTTCTTACTCTCTTAGATCTGCTGAAGGATTATTGCTGAGTGTACCAACACACATCAGTATTTTCTTTGATATGTCTTTTATTGTGCAGTCTATTCGCTTATGGAATGGGTTACCCAGCTCAATCAGAGGAGCACAGTCACTATTGAGCTTCAAAACTAAACTGTACAATTATTACATTTCGCAGCTGTACCAGGTTTCAGTTAAAAATATTGAATAGATATATCATATTCGTATGTATGTATATATATAAGATATAATTATCGTATGTTATATACCTATATTGTATATCTGTGTATATATTTGGGTGTATGTGAGTATATATGTATATGATATGTATATGTATAACTTATATAATAGCTTAATACTTTGTTTTATTTTCATACTATTTTTTGTTTTCTTTTTTTCTAATAATATTTTTAATTTCAAATTTTTGCAACACCACCTACCTATGAAAATCTATTTTCTATTCCTCTCCATACCCGGTTGTCTGGAAGAAATCGCTTTTAGCGATAAGACCGCCATTTGTTTTCATTCTTATAATTTGTGTCTGTTTCTATCTGTTATATTTTCTTGGTGTGCAAATAAAGAGTTATTGTATTGTATTGTATTCATAAAACTTCACCACACTTTTTTCAGCTCTTTAGTAAATCCTCAGCAATTTACTAAAATACGTCTATAATTTAACAAAAGTTAACTAACAAACGGCGAACATTAAAAAACAAAACACAAACGAAAGTTAATTAATACAAAAACAATAACCGAAAAAAATCAAAACATTTCATAAGGTCAGGGTTGTCAAACGGGCGTGGCATCGGGTCGAGTGATTGACACCCCTGACAGCGGTTGTACGCGGGGCAAATCGCGAAACCCTGCTTTTTCTCTTTTTTTTATAAAGGTGGGTGAAGGTGGAATAATACGAGGGTTCCGAAGATATTTTTGTAACAATTTAATGAATATTGTGAAATAAACGGCTACCTTGATATTTTTTTAACACCAACTTATATTATAGCTAGCGTTTGACCATTATCTCGTCTGGTGGTAAGTGTTGATGTTATTGAGGATAGTTAGCACACGCTATGCATGTGAGGTGGCAGATGTTTGTTTATGCTAATATTTGGTAGCAAGTCAAGCGGAACATCGATATAATGCTCCTACCACCTACTTTACCACTTCATTACTTTAATTATGTCCAATACGCTATTTATTAATTTAAGCGAACTTCAAAAAAGGTAGGAGGACACATAAAACTATCGTAATTATGCGTATTTTTTTCATTTTATTATTATTTAGGCCGATTAGATCAACATTTTTGTTTTAGCATGGGTGCAGGGAACAAAGATGAACGAATAGCCGAATGGAAGAAGACGCATCTATACGGGTGTTTATCGCCATCTCTCTCTCTCTTTCTCTAATCAGCGCTTGTTCGCGTTCGCTTGGCCCAGTGTTTGTACTACTCATTATTCTGTGCTAGTGTGTCGGTGTCAGAAATGGTTCTGATTCTAGCAATTTTTCTCCTTTAAATAATAAAATACATTTACTAACTTTATCGTCCGTAAAAATAAAACTAAAACAATACAACGAAATAAATAAAATAAAAATAATAATGTCCAGCAGTGGACGAATACTGGCTGCGGCAAGATTATTTTTATTTGATAGATCAAGGAACCCTAATTTAACATATCAAACTCTCGATATAATATTGTAGCTCGCAGCTGGGTGCCGGATAATTTTGAAAACCGTAACATCGACTTTTTACAAATTTTGATAACTATGGATTCAGATTCATTTAAAGATTTTTTTACGGAACTTTCATGTTTTAGAGGATTTTATTGGACAGAGTTGAAAATTATCTTCATGATATTAACACGAAGGAGGCCTTTTAATTTGGTCTTCTTTTTTATATTATATATGCTAGCGTTTTACCACTATCTCACCTGTTGGCAAGTGATGATGCGGTCAAAAATGGTAACACTCTAGGCTAGAATGGGAACTGGCTCTCAAGGATAGCTGCCGGAACACATTGGATGTTTGGCGAGACTAATCGATTTTCTAACTTGATGGTGGTAGCTGGCCAGGCGGACTCTAGATAGTGTTCTACTACTATGCGGGGTTTGATCACTATCTCACCTGATGTAAGGTGACGATGCGGTCGATGATGTAGTGCGCTTACCCAAAAGATACCTATTCACTCGCGACTTGAAGACCCCTAAGTTGTATCTAATCGGAAACACAGACTCAGGCAGAGAATTACATTCCTTGGCAGTACGTATGATGAAAGAAGAGGCGAATCGCTTTGTACGCGTAAATGGTATATCTACCATGAAGCGGTGGCGCCTCTTTGTATCCTTGGATGTCCGATTATAGAATGGGGATGGCGGAATCAAATTATGAAGTTCCGATGCACACTCTCCAAAATGAATCCGATAAAACACCGATAAGTAAGCGACCTTGCGACGATGCTCAAGATTCTGGAGTTTTTTGCTTACTAGTCGGTCGTCGTTGATGAGCTTCTTGGCTCTCTTCTCAATAGCTTCCAGTGTCTGCAGCTGGTATTTGGAAGAACCATCCCAGATCCCATATCTAGGCATAGAAATGACTGCAGCTAGCATCTAAGTTCTCAATGAGATTTTTTTATATTCTAGCTTTCTAGCTAGAATATAAAAAAATCTCATTGAGCTAGCGTTTGACCACTATCTAGCCTGGTGGTAAGTGATGACTTAATCGAAGATGGTGAATACGCTAGGTCTAGAATCCTCTGACTCTCAAGGGCTGTGTTGCGCCGAAACACCGTAAGGTTATGACGGCAGATTTTCTCCTTGATAGTATTTTGTATAGTGGTAACCTACTTTTTGCTAGCAAGTCAGACGGAACATTGATATGATATGCTTCGACCACCTGTGGTATATTTTAATAATAATTAATAACTATTTATAATATAATCACCATAAAATAATACTTGCATCAGTGATTGATTACAAACATACCCGTTACAAAAACTTAACCCTAAAGGCGTTGATTATGAAAATTAATCAATAACTCAAACTAACAATTAAAACATATCTACGAAACATAACTTTAATTTTGATTGATGATTTAATAATCGGTAATTACTACGTAGATAAATGAGAACCTGTCAGTCGAGGGTTAAGCCTGTCAATCGTTTGTATTTGGAAGATGTTTGATGTCGAAGAGATATCATTTTTGTTATGACTTATTTTAAAAAAGTATTCGGTACTATAAAGGTACGGCCCCACCGCGGCGTCCTGCGATATGCGGGCGCGATCTCAGTACTTTTCAATTGTTTTCTGATCGCGTTTGGTGTTAACCAGTCGGTACAGATACTACTGCTCTATCTGATCGCCGCCTAGATCGCGCACGCACGACGCTGCGGTGTGTCCGTACCTTAAGTCGCATGAGTATTGCTTTAGTTTTTTTTTTTCAAGATCTGATGAGTATCTCCAGAGATATGGCGATACACAACCCAAACCTGCTATGTCGGGGTCACCAATAAAGCTATCGCGGTGGGGATTAATTTTTCTGATATGATAAAGTCTGACCCCTAACAGCTTTTATTACATTTATTTGTGATGATTTTTGTAAAAATAAAAATGCAATACTTGACATCCGGAAAAAATCTGTCTATTTATTAGGTGTCACCAATTATTAAAAATAAATTTTATCTAGAAGGAGTATGCATATCACCAAGGAGTATTTAATATACAATTGCATGTGGCGGAAATACACCACAAAACTAACTCGCGTGGCATGTGAAGTCGTTATTTTTTAACCCTTGACGCAAAAAGAAGGGCCGTATAAGTGTAACGTGTGTATCTGTGTATCTGTGTATGTCTGTGGCATGGTAGCGCCCATACGGATGATACCCACACTTATTTTGATTTAGTTCTTTTTTTTTTTTGATAGGTGTCTTCGTCGAGCTTTGTTTCATGAAAATCGGTTCAGCCGTTTAAATATTATACGCTTTTTTTTTGGTTGATTAGACTACGATAGCAACTTTCATAACACTTTGACCGCGAACGTCAAAAAATATATATAATTTATATTTAACTTAAATTATTTAAAAACAAAAATCGTAGTGTTACAATGGGCGATCTTATCGCTCAAAATATTATTGATAACAAGAGGTGCACTTAATTTAAATTTAATAGAAGAATAATTTTAAAAGAACCGACTTCAAACGTCGCGCTAGTCAAAGTAGCCAGTAGACGCAGTAACTATTACATAATCTGTGCCAGTTGAAAGTAGTACGAGTAAGTCGTCGAGATAAGTAAATGCATCGTAATACAAATGTTATATTTCAAAAACGGCTCGGCTGATTTCGTTAAAATTATTATAATGTTATAAATGGGACCTGGAAAGGTACCCTTTGAAACAAAAAATAATAATTTTCCAAATCGGTTCAGGCATCTTTGAGTAATCGGTGAACATACATAAAAAAAAATCTGACGAATTGAGAACCTCCTCCTTTTTGTGAAGTCGGTTTAAAAGAAACGAACATGTTAATCCCATTGGATTCTGCTTGCAAGTGAGTGCTTGCTTGTAAGTGGGTATATTATTTACACTTACACAAGCAATAAACAAAAAAAATAATATGCGGTCCTGCCTAAACTCAGTTTGTGTACGTCATAAGCAAAATATATATACGTATAATAAGATATACAAATAGCGGCTAGTAGCAGCTTTTGGTTTTAAAACTAAAAAAAATATATAATGGAATAATTAGCTGCAAATATTGATGTTGCAAACATCGTAATGAATTTTCTATCTGCCGAACATCATCACTTCTTGATTTACTTGAAATTATAATTACTATCTATCTATCTAATATATAAAATTCTCGTGTCACAGTTTTCGTTGCCATACTCCTCCGAAACGGCTTGACCGATTTTGATGAAATTTTTTGTGCTTATCCGGTATCTATGAGAATCGGCCAACATCTATTTTTCATCCCCCTAAATGTTAGGGGTAGTCCACCCCTAAATTTTTTATTTTATTTTTTAGACAAAATTTTTAATTTCTATTTTTTATGATACAACATACAAAAATACATACAATCCTCAATTTTCACCCTTCTACGATCAACCCTTATTTTTTAATAGCCATTTTAGTATTTTAATCATTTTTCCTCCATACATACTTACAATAAGTAAGCTATTTTTTGTCTACACTAGAAATTACTACGAAATTATTTATATGGCAAAACAACGTTTGCCGGGTCAGCTAGTAATTACTATTTTTACAATAAACAATAATTACAAATTCCTGCAGCATTCCATCTGACAACTGAGTCAATCAGTTGTCAGATGGAATGCTGCAACAATAGCCACGGATTTTAACTCCGCGGGTAACTTTTGCTCGATCCCGCTTATATCGATTTAATTTTATAGCAGCCATTGAGGGGTTAATATAAAACCCGGCGATGTGTGAATGACGGAGGTGTGGGAAAGATTAATGTGGCTCATCTTGTCAATTGATTTTTTGAGCATTTTTTTGACATATGAGGCTACAAAAAATTACACCTGTGAAAAATTTGCACGGGTTAAGTGCATCTTAAATAGTTTTTTTCTGTATCAGTTTTTTTAATTTTTTTATTTTGATTGAACGCTAGAACGCTACATATTATAAGACTAGCTATGCCCCACGGTTTTACCCACTAGACATCGTTCCCGTGGGAATATTGGTATAAAAAGTACCTTAAGTCCAGACCAGGGTCCAGACCAGGGTCCAGTCTATCTACATACCAAATTTCAGCTCAATTAGTTAATTAGTTATAGCGTGAAAAAGTAACAAACAAACTTACAGACTTTCACCTTTATAATATTTGAATTTGAATTTGAAGTTATACTTCTTTTGGCGCGATAGAGAAAAATGATAAGAGTGAATTTTTACGATGCGCGCGCACACCGACGCCAAAATTTAACACCGTGAAGTTAGTTCTGGGTGGTACGATGCGCGCGCACACCGACACCTAAATTTAACACCGTGAAGTTAGTTCTAGGTGGTACGATGCGCGCGCACACCGACACCTAAATTCTACACCGTGAAGTTAGTTCTAGGTGGCATGACTATGTTCAAGTTGTATATGTCATATTTAACGTCATATTTTTACGTTAATAGTACCTTTTTTATTTATATATAATCTTTTTGATTAATTTTAACATTTATCCTCAATCACTACTACATTTTAGTTATTTTTTTTCCATACGCCACAGAAGTATAACTTCTAACGCGTGTACATAAGTACACATAAGTTTTTTGTATATATATCGTATAGCTAGCCTATACGATATATATACAAAACCGTTTTGCCACTATAATTAATCGATAGAACATAATTATTTAAGATCGTTTAAAAACGAATAGACCCAACTTCAGATATTATTTTCAGTACCAATTCTGAGGTGTTTATCTCCATATCTCTGGAGATATTTAACGTATCTTGATTAAATTTGAATAAAAACTAATGAATAAATGAAAAAAACGAATAAATAAAAACTTTTCTTTTTGACGATTCTGACGAATTCTTAACAATACTTTTAAAAAAATGGTCAAGTGCGTGTATGTCTGGAATAAAAAATAATTTAAGATCGTTAACAAAACGAAAAACCAAATTCAAATAGTCATCCGCGTTGTCATTTTCAGTACTAAGTTAGAGGTGTTTATCTCCTTATCTCTGGAGATAGGTACTTATCAGATCTCGAAGAAATTACAATGGAAATTGGAAATGAACCCTATCAATTAAATAACCGGCCAAGTGCGTGTCGGGCCATGCGCAGTGTAGGGTTCCGTAGTAGCCTGTTATTCAATGCAAGTCTTTACCCGTTATAAAAAAGCAACTAGGTACTCCGTCTTTGTCACTTTAAAGGATTTATTCTAAGGATTTTGTATTTGGTAGAAAATTATCCAACATCCCAAGACCAACGACTATTACTGCTAAACTGATTAAGTTATCTTAACCGCTATAATTTTTCTTTAAAGTTCATGAAATGCGCTATTATCACGAATTTTTCCAGATTTTTGAAGCCAGCAGTTTAGCTTTTAGAGGGGGGGGGGGGACGCCCTACTGGAACAAAAATTTGCACTTTAAAGTTTAATATTTCGTCAATGGAGCATTCAATCGAAAAATGGTATTAGCAAATTTGAAGTCATTTTAAAATACCTATCCAACGATACCCCACACGATGGGGTAGACGATGAAAAAAAAAATTCATCCCCACTTCTCATATAGGGGAGCTACACTAAAAAAAAATTTTTTTCAAAATTTTATTTCAGCACTTTGTCGGCGTCATTTATTTACATACCCCCACAAAATTACAGCTTTCTCGTATTAACGGTCTCTTAGAAAAACCTCGGACAGACAGACAGACGGACATGACGAAACCACAGAATAATGAATATGACGAAACTAACAAACTAATCGCGTAACATACATACAAAAAAACTTACTGACGAATTGAGAACCTCCTTTGTTTAAGTCAGTTGAAAAATACTTCTGAAATCAGAACGGCCACAGAACTTTAAATGTTCCTACACAGCACCCGTTGTCATGAGTAGACATACATCTAAATAATCATCACTTACCAACAGGTGAGATAGTGGTCAAACGGTCAGTTTGTTTATTTGTTTGATTGGGACTTCTTCACGATAAAATGGCTTTCCTTATTAGCTGAAATTTTGTACAGAGATAGCAAGTACTATGTAATAGGCTATAAGATACGCGAGCGAAACCACTTGGCACAAGTAGTCTAATATAAAAAATAATGTTTAGTCCATTAAGTACATCCTATCCATACAAATCTTTCGAGAGATAAATTAATGAGTATCATTGCATATCGAAGCATTGGTGGTCACGCCACTTACCACAATGTAGAGATCGTGGTTACAGCATTTTGTACTTATTTTAGTTACTAGGAGACCCCCGCAGCTTCGAATTATAGGAACCTGTCTTTAAGATGTAAGTACCTTTAAAGTATAATAAACGCAAAACTGCTACAGGTCATCGATATATTAACTCATCGGATATTTAACTGAAGTGACAATGGTTAGGCCATATTGCCTGAACGACTATTTTTAGGCTAGCGTTTGACCACTATCTCGCCTGATGGTAAACAATCATGTGGTCAAAGATGGTGAACACGCTAGGCCTAGAATACTCTGACTCTCAAGGGCTGTGTGCTGCCGGAACACCGTAAGGTTATAAGATCGTTCTTATCTATGGACGTTTACTTAAGCGTTTATAGATGTTGTTATATTGAAATGCCGAAAAAAACACGTTTCTTGTATGGGGACCCCCTATTACTTTTAACATTATTCTGTTTTAGTATTTGTTGTTGTAGCAGCAAACAGAAATACATCATCTGTGAAAATTTCAACTATCTAAATATCATAGTTCATGAGATACAGCCCTGTGACAGACGGACAGACAGACAGACAGACGGACGGCGGAGTCTTAGTAATAGGGTTCCGTTTTACCCTTTGAACGAAAAAGCGAACTTATGACCAATAGGCTAATAGAGTTGTTGAGTATAGACTGTGGGCCAGCATAGTGTAGTGTGGTACGCCCTCAGACTAGGTGGAAGGATGACCTTCGCGAGAAAGCTGGTAAAGTCCTAGTGGTGTAGTGGGAGAATAGTCGGCTTTGACGCCGAGTTTAATCCCTGACGCGCACTGATGGATTTTTTATCTATACTAATATTATAAAGAGAGAACATTTGTATTTTTGTATGTTTGTAATGATTTGGCTCAAAAACTACTGAACCGATTTAAAAAATTCTTTCACTAATATATAGAATGGACTTTCGGAATGAAAATAGGCTATATATTATCCCGTTTAAATCAAAGGTATATTCGTGGAGACCTAATTTGCAACCTAGGTCGAATAAAAAACGGTCGAAAAAACACGTTTCTTACGAACGCTGCTCAATTGAAAACAGATGGAAGAATAGTTTCTATGGAAGAGTTATACAACTTAATAAGACCTACAAAAAAGTCCGCGATAGCATATATCTATCGCTTAAGGTTGACTCACAGTAACCATTTTTATCTTTAATTTTTTGTTATAAAATATTACATAACTTCCAAGGCTATTTTCAAATACATAGTATTAATCCTTATCCAAATAATTACGTTAATTAGCTTGGCCACATATTATAGATTAAAATTGTCTTTTACAGTATATAATTCAAATGAAAACTCTAGAAGATTTCACATACACGCATCGCAAAATTAATAAAATATCTGCAGTGAAACCACAGATTAGGTCATAGTTACTTTGAAAATATTATTATAAGCTTAGTGATGCTGTAGATCCCCACCGATCACAATCAATTTGAAGTCAATATAGTATAATAATATATTTTTACTGTATAAAATTCTATTGTATAATATAGTTATGATCTATATATAAACCACCCCGACTGATCTATGTATAATCTTTTCAATAAAAGCATTCCAATGACTCTAAACACGACATTTAAAATCTGAGCTGTAAGTTGGTGTGGATTTGAGTATTCTGTTGAGTACAGGAGATGTCCCAGCATCAGGTCAATGCTTCCATGTTCTTACAATATCGTTGAAGAAGAAGATTTTCGAATTGATCAGACCTTTGAAAGTTGATTTCATAGCGCAATTAACTAGAAAAAAGCTCATAGTTTTATAATGATTGAACGAATTTTCATGAATCAAAGCTAAGAACACTCTCGATGAAGACATCTATCAAACAAAAAAAAATATCAATAATAAAATCAGAATCGGTTCATCTGGTTGGGTGCTAAGATGCTACAGACAGACACAGATACATACGTTAAACGTATAATACCCCTTCTTTGATCCCATGATTTGATTGATTTTGATTCCATGATCCCACTACCTCTGTACGAAAACCCATGATTCATGAATGCACATAAAACTTTCATTGGTAGGTATATAGCTAGGATTAGAACCAACTACCGTCGGGTCTGAATCAGGGTAACTATCCTTTACGCCAAAGGGCCGTCCAATATCACTACGTAAGTATTATAAAACAAAGTCCATCACTGCGTCTGTCTGTCTGTTCGCAATAATCTCAATAGCTACTGAACGGATTATCATATGGTTTTCGCCAATAGCCAGAGTGTTTATGAGGAAGGTTTAGGTGCATAATTCGTTAAGGTTTTGTGTAAATTGGTTGAAATATGACGATGATTGTTAAATATGTTAATATTTTATATTTGATGCAACAAACTGATGCAAATTTTGTAGGCATATATGTTCTACCTGTGGGAAGCCGGGGTGGGCTGCTAGTATCGAATAATTTATGTGCCCGATTTATCAGTGGCCCCTGGTGAAGGATAAACATCGTTAAGAAACCCCCAACCCCCGCATGGTAGTAGGACACTATATAGTGTCCGCCTGGCCAGCTACCACCCTCAAGTTAGAAAATCTGTCACCAAACATCTAATGTGTTCCGCAGCTATCCTTGAGAGCCAGTTCCCATTCTAGGCCTAGCGTACTACCATCCTGGACCGCATCATCACATACCAACTGGTGTCATAGTGGTCGATCGCTAGCTTGTAAGACATAAAGCTGATAAGGTCTGGAAGACAGTTGCCAATGATGTTGCTCAGTAGTATGTAGTTTGTGAGACATAATTATATCCTGGAACATGCGTCTGTATGTTTTTGAACGTAAAACTTTTATCAACTCAATTTTTTTCTTCCATGTATCGCATGTCTCCGACATGATGTCGTATTACAGCCGGTGTTGATAGGTGGATATGATGTATGATATTTAGGTCTAGCTGTGATTGGCGGACGCTTCCGCAGCCATATTTGTATACATGCTAATGTGTCATGTCAACTGCTGTCATAGTAGCTAGCTACCATAGCTATAAACAGTTTCACTTGCATCGTGGTTCCATAAAACCACACCACACCTTTTTTCTTTGCCTATTAAAGTCGGCAAGCACTGTAAATGTACTTATTTCTTACTTTCGTGTTTTAACAGCCACATGCATTATGAGTCATACCACAGAATACTTGATAGTACTGCGTCGTAATCAGTCATACATTGAAATAATACAGCTTTGCGTAACCATATTATTGACCCTAAAAACAGAAAATGACGACTATATTCTAAAGAATTCTATTCTATGTGGACTTAATCATTATCAGCCAATTTCCGTCCACTGCTGGACATAGGCCTCTCCCATGGCACGCCACTGAGCTCAATCTTCAGCTATTCGTTTCCAACCGCTGCCAGCCAGCTTGCGTATATCATCGCTAGAAGATGGCTGGCTGATCAAAGCTGGATGGCACAGGATGCCATCCAGCTCCATTCCATATACTAGCAATAACAACAGATTACATAATACAACAAGATCTCCACTACCACCGGAATACTCATATTCTTTCTCTTTTCTATAATATTCTATTCAATCCTTCTACTCCTAGTTATCTTAAAGAACGCTTTAACTTCTTCCACAGTTCTAACTCTCTTACTCTAAGGTCATCAGAAAACTTATCCCTGAACTTTCCCGCACATGGTTCCAGTTTTTATGATAAAGCTTTTACTGTCCAGGCTGTTAGGCTCTGGAACTCTCTTCCCAAACCTGTGAAATCTTCACAATCCCTTCATATTTTCAAGAGCCGTTTAAAAGCTTATTTTTCATTAAAAATAGTGTCAAGCTGCTTCTCTATTCTGTCAATCTGTTTAAAATTTAAAGAATGCGTGTTTAGGAATTTATGTAAGTAATCTGTGTTTATTGTTATTGGTAAGTAGGTATGTATGTTAGTTTAGGTATAATATGTTATTGTTATTCTTTCATTATTTTTCATTTTATTATTCTTTCATTTTATTTTAAATTAGGCGCACCCTGCATTAAGCTACTATTTCGATCCTCTCCATACAAAGGTTTGTCTGGAAGAGATCGCTATTAGCGATATTTGTTGTTACAAATATTACACGCCCATTGTTACACGTTAAATTTAAGCTGTAAAAGTTATATGTGTCTGTATCTTTGGTGTCGCAATAAAGAGTTTATCTATCTATCTATCTATCCACTCTAGAACTCGTCTACACCAACGGTTATCGGTTCTACGACAGATGTGACCAACCCAATGCCATTTCAGCTTGCTAATCCTTTAAGATCCTTCGATAACTTGGTTTCTCTGACAGATGAATTCGTTTTGAATTCGATCCTTCAGAGAAACTCCTAGCATAGCCCCCTCCATAGCTCACCGAGCAACTTTGAATCGGTGAACGAGTCGCCTGTCAGTGTCCATGTCTCTAATACGGACTTATTAGGTCATAAAAACTGCCATGATCATAAAAGTAAAAAAAAGCAATGAATTGCCAACATACTTCATAACATAAAAAATTGCACCTGATCGACACCAAATTAAACCCTTTTCAAAAAAATATACACGCCATTTTTAAACAAATTAAATATCCAACACCGATACAACAAGAATATCGAAAAATCGAAACTCCATAAAATATTAAACTTAGCTTATAATTGGTTGCTTTTCAACCTGTCAATCTGTTAATACCTTGTCTTAAATGAAAAATTACTTGTAACAAAATATCAACCATACAACTATGAAAATAAGTCACAGTTTTGAATGTAACATTTTAAAGATTTAAGGGCGTATAGTATTTATAAGACGTATCAAACTGTAGCCGTCTTCAACGCCGATGACGTTTGACGTTATTCTGACATCCCCTTTGCGTGTTGGTGCAAAGGAGAAGCGATTAGCGATTAGCAACAATATAAGAAGTCTTAACCTTGTCTACCAAGAGAGTACAGTGATAATACTTATAGGTCTAGAAGGCTGAGAAAACGCGCATATGTTTAAGTCAATGATTTAATAATATCATGTAATAATCATGTAATGTCATGTCATGTCATTTCGACACGATTATTTTCCAAACCAACGCTATAGTGGTGGACTACATCCAGTTCAGAAATAAAAACCCTTTAAGTGTTGCCGAGCTCTTTTTTACTAGGTATTCCAAAGAAGACGCTGCCATATTTACATCACTAGTAGGTTAGCATCTCTAGGAGTTCTGTTAGTCCACCTAGCACGGTAGGTACCTAGTAAGTTTTTCAACCCGTGAAATAGCCAAAAAGCCCAAAGTGGCCAGTGAGATTAAAGTGCGTTTATAGATCCAAAGTCTGTGTGAATGGGTTTCACGTGCCACAGTTTCCGTTATATGCAGACGTTTTGCTAATCAGACTTCGCCAATCATGCGATTGTCGTGTTACTTTCACCATCAAGGATTAAATCTGCCACCGGTACTTTAACCTTACGGTGTTCCGGCAGCACACAGTCCTTGAGAGTCAGATAGTTCAAGACCTAACGTGTTCGCCATCCTCTACCACATAATCGCTTACCACCAGGCGAGATAGAGGTCAAACGCTAGCCTATAAAATATAAAAAAACTTCCTTTCATCAACCCATGAAGGTCTGTCAGGACTCTCGTCCTTTTCTTGTGACTTGCACCACAACGTAAGAGTATCGCAACTCGATGGGCAAAAAAAACATATGAAACCAACTGCATCGTGGTTTTGAATAACCAAAGCTCAATATAGATGTAGGCAGATTTATATTAATATAGAAATATTGATGCTCATGCATCTATGAAAGCTCAGGTTAAATTGGCGAGCATGGAAAGGCTTTAACTGCAACCTTATCGCATTTTGGGCTACAGGAACGATAGGTACTGTTTACCGATAGATGATTTTTAGGGTTCCGTCACCGAATGGCAAAAAACGGAACCCTTATAGTTTCACCATGTCTGTCTGTCTATCTGTCTGTCTGTCTGTCCGTCCGTATGTCACAGCCATTTTATTCCGAAACTATTAGGACTAAAGAATTGAAACTTGGTAAGTAGATGTATTCTGTAAACCGCTTTCCGATTTTTATACAAAAATAAAAAATATTTAAGTTTAAAATACATCCCATACATAAAACTGGAACAAAAAAAAAATTTTTCTTCAAACCTATACGTGTGGTGTGTTTATGAATAGGTCTTTAAAAATGACATTGAGGTTCCTAAAATCATTTTTTCTCAAAGTCAATCATTTAAAAGATAGGCGCGTCTAAAGTGGTAAAATGTGTGTCCCCTCCCCCTCTAACTTCTAAAGTAAGAGAGTGAAAAATCTAGAAAAAATATATTCTGTAGATCTCAATAAAAACTTTCAACAAAAATTGGTTTGAACGAGATACAGTCAGCAGTTGTTGAGATATAGCGACCGCAAGTACTTTGTTTTTCATACAAACACTATGAAAAACAAAGTTATTTTTGTAGTTGCGAAAATCATAGTTATAGAATACTCTACTGTGTTACGGAACCCTACGAGTGCGAGTCCGACTTGCACTTGGCCAGTTTATTTTTTAATTACAAGCTTTATCTCTACTTCACGGCGAATTTATTTGTCCGTCACAAATCTTGCGATTGATTTAAGAGCGACTTCCAGGACTTCGATTGAGCTAAAATTGAGCATACATGTGTAAATCGCGTGAGAATGCAATATTATGTTACAATTTTTCACATAAATTGGTTTGTAAATTGATCTTAATAAGTATTTAATACGTCTTTGGTGAGGTAGGTTAGTATTTTAGGAAGTAAAGTTAGTTATTTATTTTTTTACACTTTACTTATTAGGAACACCTCCGTCTATTGTAGTTTATTCTTTAAGTCATCTTCATTCAAAGTTTGCTTGGAAGAAATCATTTTCAGCGATAAGGCCGCCCATTGTAACACTATAAAATGAATACCTTGTATGTTATTTTAAAGTCAAAGTCAAAGTCAAATCATTTATTCAGTATATGGGCAAATTAAAAATTTGCGCTTACACTCGTCAAATTACATTAAATAGATCATATTCAATAAAAAATATTATAGATATATCAGAAACATAACTTATTGCTTTGAATTTACAAAAAAAAACAAAGGTATTGAGCCATTCAGCTTTCATCTAGACGTTGAACGTCAAACTTAAAACACATGTTTAATTCCCCTGATTAATGTAGGGTTGCCAACCGTACTATTACGAGCACCCGCAACCCAGTGGATGTTTCAGTACTTCAGACAATTTTTATTCAAAAAATTGTGAAATAATGAAACATAATAAATAAATAAAACGCAGACTAATTGCAGTACAAATCATATTCCGAATGGAATTGATTGATTGATTGATTTAAGTTATGAGGTGTGACAATAAATAATTTTCTATCTATCTATTATGATGACATGGTGCTGATCTGATGATGGAGCTGGAAGGTGGCCAAAGGAACTCCTAAACTACACATCTTATACCCGTCGTGTTTGGGCTCGTTGGTTTTGTTTTAACTTACTCTGGTCCTAGGTTATATAAAAGCTTGTGTTTAAATAGGTTTTTGTAAAATATTACTTGTTTTATATCTTATAGGCTAGCGTTTGATCACTATTTCCCCTGGTGTTCACGTTTTCCCATGATGTGATCGAATGTGGTAAACATGCTAGGCCCTAGGATACACTGACTCTCAACTTCTCAAGGGCTGTGTGTTCTCAAGGGCGGAACACCGTAAGTTTATGGCGGCATTTTCTCTTTGATGGTGGTAGCTAAGCTACTTTTTGGTAGCAAGTCAGGCGGAACATCGACATAATATGCTTTTATCACATGTGGACAATCCTAAGGTTTTTGAATAGCGAGTGAACGCGTTACTTCTAGGCAAGCGTGCTACATTTTAGATCATATCGTCATTTAACATCAGGTTAGATTGTGGTAAACGATACAAAATCAACTTAAAAATGATAAAGTTATCAGTTCACACAATACGTGTTACACAAAAAACGTGTCTATTTAAACAGCAAATCAAATCGAACTGATATCATAAATGAGTAATTTTTCTAAGGCACAGAACACAGATCCTAACGAGTTAAAATTTTCAGATATTATTTGACGAAGCAAGTACATTTTTTTTTAAATATGCGATTAAACATTTTAAGTCAAATATATCATCATCATCAGCCTATCACTGTTATCTGTCCAGAGTTGAACATAGGCCTCACCTGTATTTATATATACACGTGTTGTGGTAATACTTCTTATATGAGCTATTAAAACTCTCTATAGTTTAGTTTATCTATAGTGTCAGTGATACAATTATATTTGGAATATATAGTGTCTGTCAGTCTTTATGAAGAGCTTAGAAAATAAACATTCTACACATTACATAATATATTTTCTTCCATTTCCTTGGTTATTAAATTCCAACACGTTATCAGCACGAGATGGATTAAAGTGTTTTTTTGTAAACCAATAGTGTAATAAATAAAAAATATTTTGGGTCATTTTTTCGTTTGGTGAAAAATCGATTTGAAAAATGTCGAGAGGTGATTCTCTTGGAAGTCGGTGCTCGACATCTTCTGCAATGCCATCGCTTCTCCTATGTGGTAGAGAAGGATATTCTTCGTGGAAATTTAAGATGAGGAACTTCCTTATACATGAGGATTTATGGGCAACTATTAGTGGCTACGACAATGAAGATCAATCGACTGAACAAGTTCGAAACAGAAATGACCAGAAGGCTCTTGCAAAAATATGTCTAACTGTAGACGGCTCTGCGATTACGCATATAAGATGTTCAAAGACTGCCTGTGAAGCTTGGAAAGCATTAGAGAATGCTTATGAAGATAAAGGTATGGGCAGGCGATTGACTTTAGAGCGAAAACTGTATAGGCTCTCTCTAGATGGGTTTGATAATATAGAGCTATATATCAACGCTGTATTGAGTACAGCACAAGATTTGGCTGACATCGGTAAAGTAATAGAAGATACTTCGATTGCTGCGATTTTGTTAGGTGGACTCACTTCCAGATATGATCCCCTAATAATGGCGTTGGAAAACAGCAATGTGGAAGTAAGTACCGAGCTTGTCAAAAGAAAGTTGTTGAATGAGATGTCAAAGATTGACTCCACACAAAATGATGCAGCTTTGCAGTCAAATAATCGATCAAATGTTTTTAAACATAAACTGAAAAAGAAGAATTCAATTATTTGTTATGAATGCAAAAAACCTGGACACAAACGGCCTGACTGTCCTCTACTAATGAAAGTGAAATGTTCGTCAGAAAAGGAGACTTCTTTCACCGCTCTAGGTACGTCTTTGAGTCCCGATAAAGATAAATGGTTCATTGACTCAGGTGCCTCAAAGCATATGACTCCGAGACAAGATTGGTTTCAGAACATAAAACCCTTAGAAGGTGGCACAGTAACAGTTGCCAATGGTGAGAAGATCGAATGTGGTGGAACTGGTGACATTACTATACAAACTACTGGTGTAGTAGACTGCATAAAGGATGTAGCGTATGTACCTGATTTGAAAAGTAATCTTATTTCTGTCAAGAAGGTTGTAGACAAAGGTTTTGTTGTAGTTTTTGATAAAAATGGATGTAACTTTTATAAAGGTAATGATTTTTCTGTTAAAGGTGAGGTGATACTGCATGGTTCAGCTAGTGGTGGACTGTACACTCTTGACTGTACAACTAATTCCCTCCAAAATATGGCGTACGATGTGCACTCTGACTCGTTAAATAGGTACCAGTTATGGCACAAACGGTTAGGACACTTATGTCGCATTGGTATGCATCAGTTGAAAAACGCTCAAGTAGGTATCGATTACACCGAAGTAGATAAATCGAGTTGTATTGCCTGTGTCGAAGGTAAGCAGGCGAGAAAACCATTCAAGAAGCTGGCATATACAAGAGCTACATCATTATTAGAATTAGTCCACTCGGATTTATGTGGACCAATGTCAGTAGAATCATTTCAAGGAAATAGGTATGTTTTACTTTTTATAGATGATTTTAAACGTAAGATTTATCCTTACTTTATTGCTTCGAAAGCACAAGTGAAAGAAAAGTTTTGCGATTTTCAAACATTACTTGAAAAGCAAACTGGGGCTCAAATAAAAACTTTGAGAACCGACTGTGGTAAAGAGTTTGTTAACAAGGAGCT
Organism: Cabera pusaria; assembly: GCA_954871355.1. Classification (NCBI taxonomy): domain Eukaryota; kingdom Metazoa; phylum Arthropoda; class Insecta; order Lepidoptera; family Geometridae; genus Cabera; species Cabera pusaria. Next base: position 21,846,303 of record OX940906.1, read on the forward strand.
AGAAGATTATTTATCGTTGAAGGGAGTGATTCACCAGACCACGGTGCCATACAGTCCTCAGCAGAATGGCGTTGCTGAACGTACTAATCGTTCCATTGTGGAAAAAGCACGTTCAATGCTTTCTGAGAGTTCGCTGTCGAAGGCCTATTGGGAAGACGCTTTTAAAGTTGCAGTATATTTGAAAAATAGGTCGCCGCATCGTGCTCTAGATAGAAAAACACCATTTGAAAAGTGGAACGGTCACAAAGGTGATTTGAGCCATTTGCGTGTGTTTGGATGTAAAGCATTCATACAAGTACCCGCTTGTCAACGAAAGAAGTTGGATATGAAGGCAAAGGAGGTAACATTTGTAGGATATACAGAAGATCCAAATAGTTACTACTTCAGGGAGTCTTCGTTCCCTAGGCGATTATTGAAATCCCGAGATGTAACATTCTTCGAAGATTGTTTCATATCACTGAAAGGTAATGTAGTAAACTCTGAACCTGTAGTGGAATCTATGAGACCACAACCTATCATCTTAATGGACGACAGGGATAAGGAACAGGAATGTATGATACCGTCATCCATGTCCTTAGTAGACGACAGGGATGAAGTATGTCAAGAGTATAATTCGGTAAGTAGTGACAACTACAATAGTGCTGAGTCAGAAGGTCCTGCAAGTCCAGAAGAAGAAGAGGAAACGAAACAAAGGTATCCGACTAGGAGTCGTAAACAGCCTGATTTTTATACCAGTATGGTATCAGCTGACGACATGAATGAGCCGAAGAGTTATTTAGAAGCGGTTAATGCTGATGATGCTGATGAATGGCATTCAGCAATGACTAATGAATATAACTCGCTCATAAAATTGAAGACGTGGAAATTAGTAGACAAACCTGGTGGAAATAAAAAGGTTATTCCTTGCAAATGGGTTTACAGAATAAAGCGAGATGCTGACGGTAATATTATGAAGCACAAAGCGAGACTTGTAGTAAAAGGTTTCAAGCAGGTAGAAGGTATCGACTATAACGAAACTTTTGCTCCAGTAATTCGGCATTCTTCACTCCGTGCATTATTTGCTTTAGCTGCAGAATTGGACCTGAAAATGAGACATTTAGACGTTGACACCGCTTTTCTCAATGGAGATCTTGAAGAGGAAGTATATATGGAACAACCTCAAGGTTTTGTGGAGAAGAGTCAAGAAGGTAAAGTTTGTCTGCTACAAAAATCCTTATACGGGCTAAAACAAGCCCCCAGAGCATGGAATATCATGTTAGATAGTACTTTGATACATTTGGGTTTCATAAAAACTCCTTCGGAACCATGCGTATACAAAAAACTTTTTGGTCAAGAATTGGTTATAGTTGCTATTTATGTTGATGACATGATTGTCTTTCATAAAAGTGACATGACATTTCAAAAAGTGAAAGGTGAATTATCAAATAAATTTGCGCTAAAAGATCTGAGCGATCTTAATTATTATTTAGGCTTAAATATAGCCCGAAAAGATGGTGAGATAAAGGTAAATCAAAAAACATTTATTACCAATCTGCTGAAAAGGTTTGGTATGGATAGTTGTAAGACTAGATACTCCATCAAGTCTCAAAAAGTTGAGTGTTGGAATCGGTGATGAGTCTTTTCCGTACCAAAATCTCATCGGATCGTTAATGTTCCTTGCGGTGAACACTCGTCCTGACATAGCATTTGTTACTAGCTATTTGAGTCAGTTCAATACGAAGTTCAATAAGGAACATTGGACCGCTGCAAAAAGGGTCTTGCAATATTTGAAAGGTACGATAAATTATGCCCTGAATTACAGAAAATCGGGGCAATATCTACAAGGTTATGCAGATGCAGATTGGGCAAATTGCCCATCTGATCGAAGGAGCTATACTGGATATTTCTTTGAATTGGGAAGTGCACCGATAGCATGGCAATCAAAGAAACAGCCGACAGTGGCGCTGTCATCTACGGAGGCGGAATACATGGCGCTGACTGCTGCAGCTAAGGAAGCCAGTTATCTCAGAAGATTTATTTACGAGTTGTGTGGTAGGTCTGATATCGTAATAATAAATAACGACAGTCAGAGTGCACAGAGTTTAGTAATCAACCCCGTGCACCACGAGCGTACCAAACATATCGATACTAAATATCATTTTATAAGGGAAAAAGTATCAGAAGGTATCATTACTTTAAAATATGTGAGGTCAGATGAAATGCACGCTGATGTGTTTACAAAACCATTAGGGCGCATTGCACATTACAAGTGTTTGTCAGGTTTAAGTTTAATATGACCTTGCTCATTTTTTTTTTTTGATACATATACTTTTTTTTTAGAGAATTTTAATTGAGGGAGGATGTTGTAGTAATACTTCTTATATGAGCTATTAAAACTCTCTATAGTTTAGTTTATCTATAGTGTCAGTGATACAATTATATTTGGAATATATAGTGTCTGTCAGTCTTTATGAAGAGCTTAGAAAATAAACATTCTACACATTACATAATATATTTTCTTCCATTTCCTTGGTTATTAAATTCCAACAACACGCCATTGAGCTCGATCTTCAGCTCTTTGTTTCCAACTGCTGCCTGCTTATTTGAAGATGCCTGAACCGATTTATAAAATTCTTTTTTTGTCTCAAAAGGTACCCTTCCCAGGTGGTCCCATTTAAATTTTAACGAAATCTTTATCGTTTTTAATATATCAACATTTGTATTACGACGCATTCACTTATCTCGACGACTTACTACTAACTACTGGCACAGATTATGTAATAGTTACTACGTCTACTGGCTACTAATTAGACTAGCGCAACGTTTGAAGTCGGTTCTTTTAGTTTTTTTTACAATCTTAAATTTTTAAACAGGCAGGACGCACTAGTAAAATACTTTTGTCCTCTTATTGGGAAAATTCAAAAATATAATTGTAGCCAATTTGTAGTTTTCATTTATTAGCATGCCTCGTTGAAACTAATACAGCCAAGCTATCAAGTACCTAAATCAACTGTAACACAGTCAACTTAGCCCACGTTACCGGGACAAAATCAAAGTGCACTTCAACTAACTTGCTATTCCGATCTAGGTATTCCTATGAGATTTGTATGAAGTCTCTGATCTGTTTGCTTTGGTTTAGTTTGTTGATCAAGTCAAAATGTTGTTAAATTCTTATGTTAGTAGACATATATTTTTCTTACCTAAATATGATATTGAAGATTATTAGATTATTTATCTATTATATAAAAAAGTGACAAGAGTGGCACACGACACGAAGATACCACTTTTCACGTTCGCTACAGCACGTATGATTCTGAAGGACAAACGGCGAATATAAGAATATTTATTTTAAAGACTAGCAGTGCCCCGTGGATTCGTCGGCGTTAAAAAGTATCCTATAATCTAATTCATAATACTGGCTATCCTTTTGCAAAATGTCAGCTAAAGCAGTTAAGCCGTTTGACCGTAAAGAAGTCCCAAACCAAAAAATATATAAACTGACTTTCGCATTTATAATATTGGTGTAAAGTCTTTCAAAATTTCATATTTCTGTCATATCGGACGAGCAGTAGGGAAGGAAGGAGAAACAAACAAACTGCAGGGCTAGCATGGCAAGAGGACTATTTTGTCTTTCCACCGATCCGTGTAGTTTTTCGACAATTATAACGCCCGCTGACTTTTAATCAATTCTTTTTTTAAACTTTTTAATACGAAACTAAATCAAAACTCGGGGTTAAACTTCACCAAGCGTTTACATTGTTGTTTTGATCTCCTGTCAGTGGCGAAAACCAGGGAAATAATTTTGTCTTTCCCCCGGGGATAAGGCCATGCTAGCCCTGCTGAATTAAATGTAAATAACAAGTTTCATTTCTCGTAAAGCTCTTAAAAATAAAATACTAAGGCTAAGTTGCACCGCACCATCTTACTTTAACTATAACTATAAACCGGCGTTTTCATGTGGAGTTTGACAGATTTTTGACGTTTGTTATAGTTAAAGTAAGAATGTGCAACTCAACCTTACTGTCATTCCAGCTACTAACCGAATGTTAGTAGACAATAATTGAAACACTTGAGTTCACCACCTGTTGGTATACCTATCATCATGTAAACCTTGCAATGTATTCGATGACACCCTGAGGATTTAATGAGTTTTCTTACTGAATTCGTGTTATTTATAAACTTCTGATGTATTTTGTTCAATAAAATCTGTAACTTCAAACAAAGAGTATGAGAGTTGTCTCTAATGAGAATAGGCACACACCAGCCAAATCACTAGTATAGCAAATTTCAATAGGTGGCAATTGTTACTTACCATCAGCACGGCAGCCAGCTTATTCGTATCAATATAACAAAAATTGCTTAGCTTATTGCTAAGTTTGATTGATATATTGTTAATTGATAAGTTTCAATTAAGAGGGAGTGAGAGCGCGTATGATAATTTGTTTCTAAAAAAAATATATATGTAAGCGAAGCCACAAGCAGAAGCTAGTTGGTAAGAAGTACCAGAAAAATATAATAACCAGGTCACAGATTATATAATAGTTACTACGTAAGCCAGGTTAAGTTAGTGACAAATTAGTAAAGCTTCGCACGCGGCTACTACGGAAAAAGAAAATTCCAAATATTTCTGCGATGAATCGATGATCCCTTCTGATTTAAGACTCGTTTGTATTTAGTCACCTAAGTGCTTCATACAATTTAAAATTCAATAGTGGACAAAATGAAAAGTTTTCTTCTATTAAAACATTTAAAAGAAATAAAACGAAACAATCGCACCGCGATTCCATTCCGACAAAGATGGACAGATGAAAAACAGAAACTTTCCTTTCAAGAACTTTGTAACACCCTTTGCGGCGAACAAAAAACGGACTTATTTTTTAAACACCAAAAAAAAAGTAACGAGCCCTGAAAGCGTACGAAAATATTTCAGATATTTTACAAATGCTAACCACTAACGACGTCGCTTAATATTTGGAATATAAAATAAAAAATCCCCTTTTGTCGGTGGCCGGCAACTTTTTTTTGTGGTTCGTTTGTGCATGGAAAAATGCTGAGCGGGAAAACTTTTTTGCGGTAAGAAAAGGTTGCCTTGTACTTTTTTTTATGCAGATGGTATCTACCCACATCGGCCTTTGATGGTGAATCGGTAAATGTGTCAACAGGACGGAATGTTTAGGACAATGTGGGGACTTTTTTCAGGTTGGAAAAATCTTATTTATTTACGGCAGTTAAACCGCATGCCTCATTTTATGGAATAACTGGCGTTATTCATGTATACCAAATGTATACCAAAAGGTGTTTGGCAACAATATTGCAGTTTTATTGTTTTCAATCAGAAAAATATTCGGAAAACTCCGTCACGTCTTCTCGTCACCTATATACCGCAGTGTCTAAAGACAAAAGTCTTTAATCAGTGCGTCCTGCCTGTGATGACATAGGAGCCGAGACGTGGACACTCCTAGAGTTGAGACCGCGAATCGGCAAACTTAGCGTAGGACGCCCTGTGACCAGTTGGAGCGACGACATTCACAAAGCGGTAGGCAGTGACCGGAAAAGAAGAGCCGAAGAATGGGAGATCGTATTTTGGAAGAGGTCTACGTCCAGCAGTGGATTGACTTGCTGACTATGATGACGCTGATAAAGATAAAGATAAATATCATTTATTTGCATAAAACATGGGTATGCATACAATTTGAGAATGCATGCAATATGGTAAGAAGTTTAATGAAGACCTTACATGTTTTACCAGCAATGGCGTACAAATAGTTATTGTAAATGACAAAGTTATATACAAAGTTTTTCAACTGACATAGGTACATTGTGATACATTCAAAATACTGAAAAATTAAAATATTAAGTAAATATTAATGAAATGACAATAAGATGAAACGGAGGACAACTTTTGTTTATATCATATAGGCTAGGTTTGACCACTATATCACCTGTTGGTAAGCGATGATGCGGTCGAGAATCGTAGCACGCTAGGCCTAGAATAGAAACTGGCTCTCAAGGATAGCTGCCGGAACACATTAGATGTTTAGAGACAGATTTTCTTACACAACTAACATAAGTCCTCCGGTACAGTCCACAGAGTTTCACTATCGCAACCCATCTTTAGTAAAGTTGAATTTGTACTGTCTAATATTTGTATTACGTTCTACCTATAAGTAGTTTCAAAACAAAGGCTCGCCGATAGGATCCTATGAAGTCTGCAACTTTATTCTGCAGATAAGCTTGGGCCGCACAATGGCACCTAATTTGAATACCATGCTCGACTCCGATGGATAAAAATATGAACTGGCCCTGTGGTCACGTCAAACGGTGGTAGGGTTGTCGTTTAAAAAATGTCCAGTCAAAAATTTTACTAATATAAGTAGTTTTTAACTGTTTTAGGACATCTGCTAAAGCATCTATTATCTATTACTATACTACCTCAAATGTGAATTACAAGTACTTTTTTTTTTAAATCCAAGAGGCCACATAGACTTTGGCCCTTTAGACTAAAAAAAATTAAAAGAAATGTCTCTGGCTATCAATCAAAATATGGTGCTTAAAACCAAAACCTTTAAACCTTCAGAGGAGAAAGCCTATATTTTCCCTTTAAATCTATTGTCATTAAAGAGAGATCTAAAATATTAGTTCGTGCTGCTTTATCGTTTTAATATTATGTTTTTTGAAATATTTTGTAAATTGTTATACACACTCCAAAATTTCATCGTACCGACGAGACTACCGGGACATCCCCCGGATAAGTCCCCTGATTCTCAATCATTCAAAAGCAAATTCGGATTCGAAAACTGCTTCTCTTTCGACTCAGATCTTTGCAATGTACAATCCGCAACTTTTGATATTTCAATTCGAAAAAAATCTGTGATTGTAATGGGAAAAGTTTCCGCGAGCAAATACCTCACAGAAGAATAGATATTCGAAATTCAAAATGACGCTTCCGAATCCGATAGATTTTCAAATGATTGAGAATCAGGTGGCAGGTGCTCTGAGCAATTAAGCCACAGTCCGATACTATCAAAGCTTGAAACCGGTTTATGCTTAACCGTTTCTTAAATGTTTAAACCGGTTTTAACAAATTATTTTGCTCTAAGCTGGTCTAGAAACCGGTTTATGTATAACCGGTTTTAATGCGGCATAAACAGTTTTTTTAGTTATTTCGTTCAAAAACCTCTAAAAACCTCTATAAACCGGTTTATTCCGAAAGAAGCCCACGCGTACTTACTTGCATTTGGCACGGGCGATAAAAAAACCTGATCTCGCATTTTTCGAAGTTTACTTGCCATATATGTATAATTTTTATGGCCGGCCGCTGTTTTCAATACGTGATTTACAATTACTAAATCGTTGTTTCCTTGCTGCCAGTGCACACGCGGCTGGAAATTGAATAGTGGTCGCTGACCAAAGCTAAAACCGTTCTAAACCGGTTTATTCAACGAAACCTGCACTAAAAAGGTTTTTGCTCAATATCGTTCAATAGCGGTTTATAGAACGAACGAAAACTGAAAAGAAAAGTTCATATGTACTTACGCCCAAACCGGTTTGAATTTTTAACCCGGTTTCCAAGCCTTGATCGGTATGATAGTATACCAATGCATAATTAGGTTAAAAATGCAATCCACTAATTTCGTTATATCGATTGTATCGGACTGTGGCTTAATTGGCAAGAGCACCTGGACATGTTATCCGGGGGGTGCGAGTTCGAGTCCCGTCGGTACGTTTTATATTAATTTGCATGTTTTATTTTTTCACTAATCATATTCTACTAGACAACATGATAACGTATAGCCTGTATCTTTACCTGTGGGTGGATTTAAAATCAATATAAAACTCATAGTTGGAACACACACACACACATGGAACATAAAATATAAGACAACTACTGACTGACTAATTTATCTGACAATGAATAATTGAATTGAATTTATAATATTTTTATTTTAAATATTTTTGCCGCCTTATAAGGTGGCATGCAAAGTTTGTGCGAGTCAATGAACATTACATTATAAATTTCACGCAAAACACACACAACATTTACTAGAAACTTGACACTTCAAACCAATATTTTTTTTATCTTACATTAATATTTCTCATTACAATGTTATTAGTATTGTCGAGACAACCCTATGTCAGATGTAATAAACAATGTAGCGGGACAAATATGAAAATAAGGTATCTACCGCACAGGTATCGGCATACGCACAACTCATTTGCCTACCGTATTATGGACAGTCGTGAACAGAAGTGCTACTTGCTACTTATTTTAGTTAATTGTTGCAGCTTTACATGCTTTAAAATTATGTTTGTGGTAAATACAGGGCCAATTCTGTTCTATAAGCTATATCTGTGAAAAATATCAGTCATATAATTTAAGCCATTTAGTTGTAAAGAGAAATTATACAACCAAAATGACCTTGGCATTTGTAAAATTAATTGTGTCCAGCAACTAAGCATAAGTAAAAAAAAAAGTGTGTGTACTTATGTACACGCGTTAGAAGTTATACTTCTGTGGCGTATGGAAAAAAAACTAAAATGCAGTAGTGATTAACGATAAATATTAAAATTAATCAAAAAGATTTTATTTAAATAAAAAAGGTTTTATTAACGTAAAAATATGACGTTAAATATGACGTTCTTACGAAATGACATATACAACTTCAACATAGGCATGCCACCTCGAACTAACTTTACGGCGTAGAATTTAGGTGGCGGTGTGCGCGCGCATCGTACCACCTAGAACTAACTTCACGATGTTAAATTTAGGTGTCGGTGTGCGCGCGCATCGTAAAAATTTACTCTCATCATTTTTTTCTATCGCGCCAAAAGAAGTATAACTTCAATTATATGTTTTTTTACATCATAATCAATAATTTCATATATTTCTAACCGTTTAGCTAACCTATGATTTTACTTATATATTATTCACTCGCAACGCAATTTGAAGACCCCCATATATTGTATTTAACTACTAGAGGTGGGCGGGGCGTTATTAAACGTAAGCGGTTCTAGAAACTGCTTACGAGGCTAATAACCGTATACGTAGTTTCAAGGATCAAAAGTAAGCTGTTATTTTTCGTAACCAGTTTTGTGATAAGATACGTTCCTTTTCTCAAAAATGTAAGTACAAGCTTAAATGCAAAATGGTTTTTAGATTACGCACACGCAGTTTTGTGCGGCGATGTGCTGTAAATAACTGTATACAAGCTAATAGCATTATTCACGAAATAGTGAAAATAATCAAAATAATGTATAACCGAAATAATGCAAAGACTGCTTATAATCTTTGTAACGTGATATTTAACAGCATCAATTTCAGTACGCGAGCAGATCTGTTTTCTGAAGTAGCTCTATTTTTTATTTTTTTTTATTTAATTCGTTTAATTCAGAATAAATTCCATTTTGTTAGTAAAATCTTGTCTATGTGTGAGCTGTGTAAAAAAAACCGGTTACTAAAATAAGCGTTTTTAAAACTGCTTACGCGCAATCATGATTGATTAGATAGATTAGATAGATTCATGAATCTACGTAAGTAATACTAGTTACGCGAAAAAGCGATTACGACCCACCTCTACTGGAAACACAGACTCAGGTAGAGTATTAATATTCCCTCCATGAACAGAGAAGCAAATCGCTCCGATGTTCTACCCGAAATTGTCTCCAACCAGTTTTAGACGTTCTTGAAGTCCATCTTCAAGATGTCTGCCTACGAGCTCGTCCGCGAACCTGTGATAATGATGTTGATATTTCAGCCTATCAACACCAATATTATAAATGAGATGGTTGTTTATTTGGGATATCTTAACAAAAAACCGCTCGATCGGTTTGGCTGAAACTTTGCACAGAGATAGCCAATTTACATATAATATTTTTTAACGCAGCTTTTATTTTATATAAGTTAATAATTTTATTTTATATTACTTTGTAAACTATATAAAAAATATTAATAGTTATATACCGGCTGTATTTCACACGTCTATGAATAATAAATAGGTAGTGTACGAGTACCTTTAGTCGAATTTTCTGGATCTACTCGTAGATTTCGAGCGAGTCCGTCGCTCTTCCTCGAGAGTTAGTGCACGCGGTGAGGGAGCGTTCAAGTATTACGTAACGCAATTTTTGAAGATTTTTGACCCCCCCTCCCCCCACTGTAACGCTCCGTAACGTTTTTGTGTACCCCTCCCCCCCCTCTCTAAACGTTACGTAACACTCAAGTGATCATTTTTACCCTGGTCGCAAAAAGTTATGTTATAGTTTTTATTCTTGGTATAGTTTTATACAATCGAGGGATTCCCCGTAAAACGTAAACGAAAAGGGTTGCCAATTTGGGAGTTTTAATTCCCTAATTTTTTATATAAAAAAAGAAATAATGTTACGTAACGTGTTGTAAGAAAAACCCTCTCTCGCCCCTGTAACGCATCGTAACGTTTTACGAGAAAATTGCGTTACGTAATACTTGAACGCTCCCTGAGATGATCACATCCAGAATATTTAATTAACGGTACGTGAATTAAGTATATTATAAATTTACGATAATTTTAAAACAAGAATAACATCATCATCAGTCTTCCTAGGTACCCTTATCCCACTTAAGGTGCGACCACACCGCGGAGTCCTGCGTCCGCGTGCGCGTTCGCAATCTGATTTTCACTCGTCATCTGATCGGCGTTTAGTGTGAACGAGTTGGTACAAATACTACTGCGCTATCTGACCGCCGCCTAGATCACGCACGCAGGAAGCCGTAGTGTGGTCGTATCTTTAAGTGGGGTCGGTGCAAAATTCTCTTACATTTCTGTCCATCGCTAAGGAGTGGATGCGCAGTCATTTCCGCATCCACTCCTTTTACATTATTAAAACAAAAGTACATGAACATTATTTTACATCAAACCACTTATGTCTCCATCTGTACTTAAAACGATTCAATACAATGAACAATCATGCCATAGCCCTTTTTGCTCTACAGCTACCGTGGATATCGTCCCATAAGTCCCTGACCACATCTCCTTACATTTTCAAACATATCTGGCCACGAATATCAGGACCAGTTATGGTATTGATTTTTAATATCCGATTCCTTTTGGTTACAAGATTATTGGAAAAAGAGGAGTTGTATTAATGTGAACGATTTTATTGCTCATTGTCCAATTCCTAATTTTCATTTGATTGTTGTTTTTATTGGACACAAACACGCACTTGACCAAAATCTCACGTGATAGAAACAGATAGCGGTGCTAGGTGATCGGTACGCTAAAGCAGACATACAGCACAAATAAAGAAAAAAATCAATAAAATGTAAATTAAAGGCTTTTTTTTATATCTTATAGGCTAGCGTTTGACCACTATCTCACCTGTTGGTAAGTGATGATGCGGTCGTAGATGGTAAGCCCGATAGGCCTAGAATGGGAACTGGCTCTAAACATACATAGAATACGCCAATTAAGATGAGGCCTCTGAAGGTACGGACACACCGCGGCGTCCTGCGATCTGCGGGCGCGATCTCAGCACTTTTCAGTTGTTAACCGACTTCAAAAAAAGGAGGAGGTTTCTCAATTCGACCGTTTTTTTTATTTTTATTTTTTTTTTTTTTTTATGTTTGTTCACGCATAACTTCGTCATTTATGAACCGATTTTGATTATTCTTTTTTTGTTCGAAAGGAGATATCCCAAGTGTGGTACCATGGTAATTTTATTGAGGTATGATAAGTATCTCCAGAGATATTGTGATAAACATCTCAAAATTGGTACTGAAAATGAATAGCGCGGCATTGAAGTCGGTTGTTTTTTAGTTTTTAAACGATATTATTTATTTTCTGATCGCGTTTGGTGTGAACTAGTCGGTACAAATACTACTGCGCTAACTGATCGCCGCCTAGATCGCGCACGCAGGACGCTGCGATGTGTCCGTACCTTGAGTTATATGAGCGCTCATACAATTTAAAGGTCTTGCTTAATTGGAACCTATCAACGTTGGTACGGAAGCCTCGGTGGTCGAGTCCTACTCGACTTGGCGGGTTTTTTATTATTCACGATTCTACTTTTTTTATTTTTTTTACTATATCACCTGTTGGTAAGTGATGATGCAGTCGAAGATGGTAAGCACGCTAGTATACTTATTAAAAATAGATCAAGAGACTACCGAGTTCAATCCCCGCCGTGCACCAATGGATTTTTCTATTTACAAAATAATGTGCGCTTTTTACAGTAGCCCTAAAGTGTCGTGTCGTATCGTGGTAGGACACTATACTTACAGTGTCCGCCTGGCCAGCTACCACCCTCAAGTTAGAATATCTGTCGCCAAGCATCTAATGTGTTCCGGCAGCTATCCTTGAGAGCCAGCTCCCATTCTAGGCCTAGCGTGCTTACTATCTTCGACCGCATCATCACTTACCAACAGGTGAGATAACACGTGGTCAAACGCTAGCCTATATGATATTAAAAAAAAGTTCCCTTCTATAGTGTGTACCATCCTCGACCGTATCGTCACTTACCAACAGGTGAGATGGTGGTCAAAAAACTAGCCTATGATATATAAAAATAAATAGAAAAATGAAGAATATACATTTTCAGGGTATATCATAAACGGCTTTACACTCACGGGTTAAGATGTCGAAATTACTCGTTACGTGCCGAATCCCGTCACGCGAGGGACGCGCGGTAGGCCTGACTCCTGTGAAAAAGGACATCAAAAATGTCCGAAACGTGTCGGAGTAATTTCGACATCTTAATCCGTGAGTGTAAAGCCGTTTTAAACAATTATATCATAAACCTTGAAAATTTACATTCTAGGCCAAGCGTTCTATCATACTCGACGACATCATCACTTTATTGAATTTGAACATTACAAATCTGAAATGATTTAGATTAAATGACATTTTTATAAATTTGATGTATCGATATTACTTTCTTTTAATAATTACTTTTCAACTTACATACTTTATAACATTAATACGCAAAAATATTAGCAAGACAAAAAATAAATTTAGTATAATAATATAAATAATATAATAAATTTTGCTGTGTGTCTCATGTGGATAGTAATAACGTATTAAATTTAATCTATACTAATATTATAAAGAGAGAACATTTGTATTTTTGTATGTTTGTAATGATTTGGCTCAAAAACTACTGAACCGATTTAAAAAATGCTTTCACTAATGCATAGAATGGATTTTCGGAATGAAAATAGGCTATATATTATCCCGTTTAAATCAAAGGTATATTCGTGGAGACCTAATTTGCAACCTAAGTCGGCAAAAAAACGGTCGAAAAAACACGTTTCTTACGAACGCTGCTCAATTGAAACTAGATAGAAGAATATTTTCTATGGAAGAGTTATACAACTTAATAAGACCTACAAAAAAGTCCACGACAACATATGTCTATCTCTTAAGGTTAACTCACAGTAACCATTTTAATCTTAAAATGTTTGGTAAAAAATATTACATGACTTCCAAGGCTATTTTCAAATATATAGTATTAATCCTTATCCAAATAATTACGTTAATTAGCTTGGCCACATAAAATAGATTAAAATTGTCCCTAACAGTATATCATTCAAATGAATACTTTAGAAGATATGGCGAATTTCACATACACGTATCGCAAAATTAATAAAATATTTGCATCGAAACCACAGATTAGGTCATAGTTACTACGAAAATATTATTATAAGCTTAGCTATGCTGTAGATCCCCATCGATCACAATCAATTTGAAGTCAATATAGTATAATAATATGATCTATTGTATAAATAATATTCATCTATATATATAATAATATAATATTTTAAACCACCCCGACTGATCTATGTATAATCTTTTCATTAAAAGCATTCTAATGACTCTAAACACGACATTTAAAATCTGAGCTGTAAGTTGGTGAGGATTTGAGTATTCTGTAGAGTCCAGGAGATGTCCCAGCATCAGGTCAATGTTCCATGTTCTTAAAATATCGTTGAAGACAAAGATTTTCGAATTGATCAGATCTATGAAAGTTGATTTCATAGCGCAATTAACAAGAAAAAAGCTCATAGTTTTATAACGATTGAACGAATTTTCATGAATCAAAGCTAAGAACACTCTCGATGAAAACATCTATCAAACAAAAAAAAACTATCAATAATAAAAACAAAATCGGTTCATCCGGTTAGGTGCTAAGATGCTACAGACAGACACAGATAGATACACACGTTAAGCGTATATTACCTCTACTTTTTGCGTCGGGGAACGCCGTAAGGTTAAAGCGGCAGATGTTCTCCTTCGTGATAAGCTACTTTTTGGTAGATTTAATGATCCCACTACCACTGTACGAAAACTCATGATTCATGAATGCACATAAAACTCATTGGTAGGTATAGGTTTCATATAGCTAGGATTAGAACCAACGACCGTCGGGTCAGAATCAGGATAACTATCCTTTATGCCAAAGGGCCGTCCAATATCACTACGTAAGTATTATAAAACAAAGTCCATCACTGCGTCTGTCTGTCTGTTCGCAATAATCTCAATAACTACTGAACGGATTATCATGCGGTTTTCACCAATAACCAGAGTGTTTATGAGGAAAGTTTAGGTGCATAATTAGTTAAGGTTTTGTGTAAATTGGTTGAAATATAACGATGATTGTTAAATATGTCATATTTTATATTCGATGCAACAAACTGATGCAATTTATATAGGCATATTTGTTCTACCCGTGCGAAGCCGGGGCGGGCTGCTAGTATTTTATATTTAGAACAGGCATTACTTTTAATTTTGTTGTCTCTGGTCTAATGATCATTTAATAGCTGGTTTCGATTTGTTCTTCAGATGTTTGGCCCGAGGGCTTTATATAACAGAGCTTTTGAGGGCGTTATCGTAATTTGACGTGGTCATTTGTTATTGACATGTTTTTGTGTGTGTTTGAACTGACTTCGAAAAAAATGTTCAGATATTGTGATTGTTAACTCTCAAAAAGAGTCTATGGTCCATATTGAGCCCAACACTATATAATTTACTAGCAGCCCGCCCCGGCTTTGCACGGGTAGAACATATGCCTACAAAATTTGCATCAGTTTGTTGCATCGAATATAAAATATGAACATATTTAACAATCATCGTCATATTTCAACCAATTTACACAAAACCTTAACGAATTATGCACCTAAACTTTCCTCATAAACACTCTGGTTATTGGTGAAAACCGCAGGATAATCAGTTCAGTAGCTATTGAGATTATTGCGAACAGACAGACAGACGCAGTGATGGACTTTGTTTTATAATACTTACGTAGTGATATTGGACGGCCCTTTGGCGTAAAGGATAGTTACCCTGATTCTGACCCGACGGTCGTTGTTTCTAATCCTAGCTATATACCTACCAATGAAAGTTTTATGTGCATTCATGAATCATGAGTTTTCGTACAGTGGTAGTGGGATCATTAAATCTACCAAAAAGTAGCTTATCACCAAGGAGAACATCTGTCGCCTTAACCTTACGGCGTTCCCCGACGCAAAAAGTAGAGGTAATATACGCTTAACGTGTGTATCTGTGTGTCTGTCTGTAGCATCTTAGCACCTAATCGGATGAACCGATTTTGTTTTTATTATTGATAGTTTTTTTTGTTTGATAGATGTCTTCATCGAGAGTGTTCTTAGCTTTGATTCATGAAAATTCGTTCAATCGTTATAAAACAATGAGCTTTTTTCTAGTTAATTGCGCTATGAAATCAACTTTCATAGGTCTGATCAATTCGAAAATCTTTTTCTTCAACGATATTGTAAGAACATGGAACATTGACCTGATGCTGGGACATCTCCTGGACTCTACAGAATACTCAAATCCTCACCAACTTACAGCTCAGATTTTAAATGTCGTGTTTAGAGTCATTGGAATGCTTTTAATGAAAAGATTATACATAGATCAGTCGGGGTGGTTTTAAATATTATATATTTATATATAATATAGATGAATATTATTTTATACCATAGATCATATTATTATACTACACACATCAACACTGTCTAGGGATAATTTGTAAAAATTTCTTCAACTCATAAAATACTGGTTGGTTTAAAAATATTTTAATGTAAGCTTATTGTGTAGGTCTTAATGAATGATTCAAAATTTGAATTTGAAAAATAAATTAATAACAAAAAATTTGCGCGGCATAACTGTAGCGAAGTTCGAATGTTTTTATTTACCTAACCTAGTTTTTGGTATTTTTTTTGTTCCAAATTAAAGTTTTAATAAAAATCATCGTTTAATTTCGAATTTATGTACTTGTATGCATCATGCAGCGGCGCCATTTAACGAGAGACGAGATGTTAGGGGCAGTAAGCATGCTTCAAGCTGGGGCTACTCAACGGAGTATAGCCGAGGAGATTGGAACATGGCAAAACGTGATATCAAGGTTTTGGTCACATTATCGTACCACTGGTGAAGTGGCTGAAAGGCACCTAGGCGGGAAGGGCATAACCACCCAAAGACAGGATCGATTTTTGCAAGTGGCCGCGAGAAGACAACTTAATGTGACGGCCATGCAGTTGGTTCAAAGGCTCTAGTCAGAGTACCAGTTGCTTGTCAGTGACCAAATTGTGAGGAGAAGACTGCATGAGGCTAACCTTCATGCTCGCAGGCCGCTTCGTACTCTAGCACTACGCAGAGGAAATCGCGGACGAAGATTAGAGAGGGCTCCAGAACATTTGCTCTAGGAAGATAACCAATGGTCTGTAGTGCTGTTTACCGATGAGTCCCGATTCGATTTTTATCCTGATTTACGAAGAGTACGTGTATCACGAGCTCCTGGACGTGAGAAGCGTCTGCAACACCCTCAGGAAGTCCATCCATACCACGGCGGAACAATTATGGTTTGGGTGGGTATTCGTGTTGGTGAAAGAAAAGACCTCGTTTGGATCAGAAACACCATGACTGCAGAAAAATACCGAAATCAGGAGCTAGCACCAATAATCTATCCTCATCGAATGCAAATGGGCCAAACTTTCACGCTCATGCACGACAACACTCGTCCGCACACTGCGCGAGTGGTCACCAGCTGGCTACAGGAGCACGACGTGTCGGTCTTAGACTGGCCCGCGCAATCACCAGACCTAAACCCCATAGAGCACGCGTGGGACATGCTCCAAAGAAGGGCTTAGAGGAATTTTCCTCCAAACGTTGCGACTGAAAAGCAACTTTTTTTGCATCTTAGCAGGACCTGGGACATTATCCCGCAGCAGACTTTGATAACTTGATTCGAAGCATGAAAAACCGTTGCAGGACCGTGATTAACGTCATGGGTGGTTTTACTGACTACTATTTTTTCGGGTAACTGCAAAAAACCTAATAATTTCGCTTTACTTTCACTTTTTTCTTAAAAATAAATTTATCTTTTGGTTTACCATTATTTCACTTTTTGTCTTTATTTCATACAAAAAAATATTTACGCAAAACAAATAACTTTGTTTTATTCCAAAGCATAGTCTGATAAATGGGCTCTATATAAATATATACATGTTGTATGTTAGTTGTAACACGTTTGGAAAAAATTGAGAAAATCAGAATATCCCTAGACAGTGTTGATGTGTGTATATTGACTTCAAATTGATTGTGATCGGTGGGGATCTTCAGCATAGATAAGCTTATAATAATATTTTCGTAGTAACTATGACCTAATCTGTGGTTTCACTGCAAATATTTTATTAATTTTGCGATGGGTGTATGTGAAATTCGCGATATCTTCTAGAGTTTTCATTTGAATTATATACTGTAAAGGACAATTTTAATCTATAATATATGGCCAAGCTAATTAACGTAATTATTTGGATAAGGATTAATACTATATACTTGAAAATAGCCTTGGAAGTTATGTAATATTTTTTAACAAACATTTTAAGATTAAAATGGTTACTGTGAGTCAACATTAAGAGATAGACATATGCTGTCGCGGACTTTTTTGTAGCTCTTATTAAGTTGTAAAACTCTTCCATAGATAATTTTCTTCTATCTATTTTCAATTGAGCAGCGTTCGTGAGAAACGTGTTTTTTCGACCGTTTTTTTGCCGACTTAGGTTGCAAATTAGGTCTCTACGAATGTACCTTTGATTTAAACGGGATAATATATAGCCTATTTTCATTCCGAAAGTCTATTCTATGAAGTGAAAGAATTTTTTAAATCGTTTCAGTAGTTTTTGAGCCAAATCGTTACAAACATACAAAAATACAAAAATACAAAAATACAAAAATACAAAAATACAAAAATACAAAAATACAAAAATACAAAAATACAAAAATACAAAAATACAAAAATACAAAAATACAAATGTTCTCTCTTTATAATATTAGTATAGATTAGTATAGATGATCGTACAAAACGAAAAACCGACTTCACATACTGCGATAGTCAAAATAGCCACTAGCCATAATCATGTCATCAAGGTATACGGGTACAAGGTATACATATTTGTATTGTAATGTATTTGTATTGTATTTCAGGTTTATTTATATTGTTTATCTCCGGTGATGAGGCTCAAAAAAATTGAATGGGACGAAAAGGGAGGCATAAACTCTCAAACTTTTTTTTTAGATTGTTTAAGATTTGACGGATTTCTGAGGTAACAAAAACAACAAACAAAAAATACAATCGAATTGAGAACCTCCTTATTTTTGTGAAGCCGGTTAAAAATAGTTTATACTCAACAAAATTTTAGCTATAGTGATGCATCAACAGGAATGCTATCATGCATTGCTTACCACGAGGCGAGATAGTAAAGATAATCTCCCAGATAATCACAATTCAATACGAGATAAATGTGTAGTACCTTCCTAGGTAAACTGGCAGTAACCCCATGACACATATAAATTATAACACCGCTTACCTAGGACGTATTTTTTAGGAAACAGTTGTTTTTTACACCTCACTCTAAAAATAAAAATTCCACGCTCCCAATCCAAACAAAGTCGACAAAAAGTGGTAGCAAATCCGATAATACCGTACAAAGTTGCGTTGCGTTTACCGGCAAACCCATTTTGCCGCTCGATATACCAGCCGTATCAAGATGGGAGCAATTAAAGGTCGGATGCTGGGGAAGAGGGAACATCGGAGGTGGTAAGTGTATTTTACCACAAGTCTATATAACACACTTGAGCGTACCGCGGTTTTGCTGGCGTTAAAAAGTATCTTATGTATGATTTCACCATCATTCATCTTAAAAATGTCGGCTATTTTGGTTGAGTTTTTTAATTTTAAAAGGTCATAATAAATTAATATACCTCTATCTACTATTTTATTTACAATCTGATTTTCGAATGTATAATATATAGTGTTTATTTATTAAATGACAAGACGCATTCAATTTGAATTCTAAATAAGGTAATGTGGTGTTGTAACGCCAAAAATGTACGTAAGTATTACCACAGTAAATACATGTATTACGTATTATAATTTAACATTAGTTTTTAACCGACTTCAAAAAAGGAGGAGGTTTCTCAATTCAACCGTATAAATGTTTCTTTTTTTTATGTTTGTTCGCGGATAACTTCGTCGTTTATGAACCGATTTTTATTATTATTTTTTTTTTTAGAAAGGAGATATCCCAAGTGTGGTACCATGGTCATTTTATTGAGGTCTAATAAGTATCTCCAGAGATATGGAGATAAACACCTCAAAATTGGCACTGAAAATTAATAGCGCGGCATTGAAGGCGGTTCTTTTTACCCGACTGCGCGACGCAAAGGAGAGGTAATGTGTTTATCAGTCTATATATATATGTATGTATGTATGTATGTATGTTCCTTTGTGGCACACTAGAGTCCAAACGCGTAAGCCGATTTTGATAATTGGCACGTCAATAGATTCGCCATGCTAGCGCGAGTGTCAACGAAAACATAAAAAATTGAAAAATTCAAAATGGCGGATTTCGGACGCCAAAATTTGGGGTTCAAAAAAAATTGTTTTTTTCAAAACCTATCGAGTGGGGTATCGAATTAAAGGTCTTAAAATGGAGATTCAAAATATATTTACAACAAATAATTTATGATCGTACAAATTGAAAAAAAAAAACGATTTTACATGCCGCGTTAGTCACTTTCAGTAACAAGTTTGCGGTGCTTATCTCTGAAGTTACTTATTAGATCTCAATAAAATTACAATGAGACCAAACGAAAATCATATTAACTCAAACAAAAAAATAATTTTCCAAATCGGTTAAGAATTGATGGAGTTCTGAGGTAACAAACAACTTCTTCCTTTTGGTATAGTCGTTTAATAGTACAACTGTAAAGTAAGTAAGCTTAAAAAGCAATACCCTATCTATTTCACGCATTTCGGTTTGAACGATTTGAACGTTAACCATGGTCTTGTCAATGGAGCAATGGGAATCATAAGAACAATTGAGTGGCCAGCTCTTCGGAGGGACCAGTTGGAACCCGGAGAACTGCCACAGGCTGTTTATGTTGAATTTGACGACAAAGGTATCAAAAACGTCTCTGGAGTAGGAGTCGGAATCAAACCATCATGTACCGAATTCGACGCACTTCGTGGACAGGGTAAAATAGAGCGGAAAATGTTACCGTTGATATTATGTTGGGGTGTAACTGTCCATAAATTACAAGGTGCTACCTTGGACAAACCTGTGGTCGACTTAAGTTCACGCATTTTTGCGAAAGGTCAAGCCTATGTAGCATTGAGCCGGGTTAGATCTTTAGATAGACTAGTAATAAGTAGTTTAGATCCCCGGAAACTACTCAGTAATCCACATGACATCAACTCTCTAAATGAAATGAGAAGATTACGGAATTTGCCGTCCTTTACTAAACAGAAATCCTAAACAGAAGTCTAAACTACTAGACTTACTTGTTTTTTTCTTTTCAGTTCGTTTTTTAACACTTCACTTTTTGCGCAGTCGGGTTTTTTGATTTTTTAATTTAATGTTTTTTAGTTTTTTAAACGATCTTGTAACACAAAAATTCCGCCAAAACGTATCACTGCCTTCTCCATTTAAATTCCTGCTCAATGTCCCAAAAACTGAATTGCGCATAGCGTTTTTACGGCGTTCGGCGTAACCGTATGACTAGACGTGGCGGGCCATTAATCCCCAAGTTTCAGATGTGAGCGCAACGATAAAAATTACGTTCCGTGGTCGCCGACCCGTGTTGGTATGGTAGAGTCATCTGTGACAACGTTGCGGGTGGTATCTGATGCGACTATCGGAGAGTTAATTTTTAAAGTTAATTTTCTGGCGAAAACCAAACTATAATGTCTTCTGCAAAATCTAGCAATGATACAAATTGATTTGCAATGATTTTGCATGCTGTTTGGTTCTAGATGTTCGGAACACGGATAGAGATTCTTGGGTTATGCAGATTAAACTAGAATCTATTATCCAACACACTTCTTGTCTTCTTCTTGCAAAAAAGCACGATTTTATCTCAGACAACATCGTCACTTAACAGCAGGTTTTCATATTATATCCTATGTAAAAGCGCTTACCCACTATCTCGCCTGGTGGTAAGCGATGATGTGGTCAAATATGGCAAACACGATGGGCCTAGATTAGTCTGACAGCACACATCAGTTAAGAGTCAGATTATTAACACTCATTGTGAAACAGTGGTTTAAAGAATTCTTTAAACAATCCGGTGTACAGTTACCGGCGCCAATACCAGCGCATTAAATATTGTCTGGTGATGGCAGATGGTCTGGTCTGGGATCAGTGGCGTATCTTGGGAGAGGCCTATGTCCAGCAGTGGACTGATATCGGCTGATAATGATGATGATGGCGGCAGACAGGTAAAATATCGTCAGCAGCATTCCTACAAATGGTTGGTGTCAGTCATGTAGCTGATTGTAAAATTTTTGGCAAACTTTATAAACATTTAAAACATAAGGGTTAAAATAGATAAAGTATCACCACGCACCATCAATATCGTAAAGTTGGTTAAAGCACTTGGACATGTTACCCAGAAAGTACGGGTTCGAGTCCTACTGGATGGCGAAATTTTGTATTGTATATAATAAAATAATGTACAAAATATCATAAATGGGAAAGTTATTTTTATATTTGTCACATTTTGCGCATGGATAGAGATAACTTAAAAAATTAAAACAACCGACTTCCATGCCTCATAAATATCTCTGGAGATACTTATCAGATCTCGATGAAATTACAATAGAACCACCTTGGAAATCTACCCTACCAAATAAAAATCATTCGAATCGGTTCACAATTAACGGAGTAATCGCGTTATATACATACAAATAAACATTCAGACGAATTGAGAACCTCCCCTTTTTGGAAGTCGGTTGAAAAGGATAAATTATACTTTTTAACGGTAGCAGCTAGTATTTGATACTAAGGCTGAGTCGCACCAACTTACTTTAACCCTAACGTGAATTATTACCCAGTGTTTTTGTATGGAGTTTGACAGATTTTTGACGTTTGTTATAGTTAAAGCAAAATGGTGCAACTCAGTCTAAGATATGAACTGTAAAATTACAAAGTGACAGAGCAACAATATCACTGAAGGCTTATACGATCATCTGAATTATAATAGAAGCTTTTTACAACTAATACTGGAGATGGGAATGGAACCCTTATCCTATAAGGGTTTCACTTGGTTATACGTCTGTCTGTCTGTCAGTCTGTCAAGACTCCTTTTTCTCAAGAACTTGTAAAGATTTCAAGTTGAAACTTATATCAAATACTTGGTCTACAGTCTCCTTTAGCTGTAAGTCAAACTTGTAAGTCAACGCGATCAAAAGATATGACCGAACCCGTTGACCTAGAATCATGAAATTTAGCAAGAAGTAAGGTCTTGAAGCACTTATATAGGAATTCATCTGAAAA
The DNA here is from genome assembly GCA_954871355.1 of Cabera pusaria. Taxonomy (NCBI): domain Eukaryota; kingdom Metazoa; phylum Arthropoda; class Insecta; order Lepidoptera; family Geometridae; genus Cabera; species Cabera pusaria. The sequence continues at coordinate 21,869,107 of OX940906.1, forward strand.
CCGTAAATATGTAGTTTAGTAACAAAAAAAAGTCAATTACCTTTTACAAACTTATTATTTGCGGTTGGTGTAATATATTTTCTATAGATCGAAATGCAAAGTTAAGTGTGTCCCTTAACTTTGTTTGATAAATTTGTACAGAAGCTTCGGTACGCGAGTGAAACTCGCACTTAGCCGGTGTTTCTTACTCCAATTGGATCATAATTAATATTGCTTAGGCGGTATCGACATAGGTTAATTTGAAATTGTGAAGAACTTGACAAATATAATCCCAAATTCCTAAATCCAGAAATATTTAACAGAATACTTCACAATTAGATGAACCGAGTTAAGATTCGGCATCTGCTTCTAAAACAACGTGAATCCGAGCAATTAAAACATTTTTTGTTGAAGAGGCCCTCAGGGCTCATCGGTAGAGTTTGAATGCATATCCAAATAATTACACGGCTGAGGGATGATTGAAAGGTCTTGAATGCAAGGGGAGGTTCAGATGCGTTGAAATTTATTTATAGCTTTGACGCACGTCTTGAACATTAAAACATTCCAGATTGTTTGATTGCAACGATGTATAGATAGCATATTAGTGATATGGAGCGATGATATACCTACGCAAGCTGGCTGGCAGCGGCTAGAAACAATGAGCTGAAGATCGAGCTCAGTGGCGTGCTATAGGTGAGGCCTATGTACAAAATTGGACAGAGATAGGCTGATGATCTTGATGATGACAATATTGGGCACTTTCCCATCCAGCAGGGCCTCACAATCATTAGAAGCTAATCCGGATTCAAAAACTCTTTTTCAATTCAATCTTAATAATTCACAATGCTCCAATTTTTCCGGAAATTCCGTTTTTTTTTCGTCATGTAATGTAAGAGAACAAGCACGACGCTCGCCTGATGGAAAGCAATGACGTCTATCTATTATCGACAGATACAGCAGCATGCAAAATCCTGGATAGCCAGAATTTTGCATGCTTTTGCACTGTGCCTGTTACCTCGAGACGTAAAGACGTTAAATCTCACATGCTCTGTAATGTCACTGGACACATTGCTATTCAAACCGAAATACATTCCTATTTCACGGCTGAATTCATTGACAACGTAGTGATACTGGCAGAAGTCCTACCACTGCAAATTATAGGTATAGAAATTCGAAGATTCAGTGATTCTAATCGATGGTTTCCGCAAATAACAGCTTACGGATTACTAAATTCAAATGACGCTTTCAAATTTAATTGTAGGTAGGTATCCAAAATAAATTATAATAAGTGGGTATTCTTACCTATAAGTTTACTTTATTTTTACGATAGTAGGTAACAGGACAAAATTTAATGATGATTTTTTAAATGCACTACCCTAGGATAGAAAATAAAGCTTCGATAAGCTTTCGAGAAATTTTCTTAGAAAAATAAAAGCTAATCCTATGAACATTGATCAACTGAAAAATATTTCTCTTACAAAGTCCAATAAAACTACCAGGAGTTCATAACCCAAGAAGCATAATCCAAGATCACAATCGTTACAACCCAGCAGTTCTTCAAAATCTCAAATAAACTTATATCTCTCATAATGTTAACATATTTGCACGTACCTATAATAATGTTCTCAGAAACAGACAATTTCAACGCAGAATCGATCGAGCGGAACGAATGCTATCCCACTTTTACACGTGTAGAATACGTAGAAGAAACAGAGATAGATATAGGATCCGAAGAAAGATCAGCCACGCCCTCTGATCGATCTGATAAAAAACGTGTTTGAGCTTGCGCGGGCGCAAGATTTTGATCTTGCTTCGATGTTGCTCGTGTACTAAGCTTTGTATTAAAATTATCTTTATTACTTTATCCGTGGGAGCATTAAATCTTTATTTAAAATGTTTATGAAAAAATGAGTCATGATTCACGATTTGGAAAAATTTGGATGAGGGTCGTTGAACCGTGTTTTCTGGATTCGCATTATCATCGTTGTTATCTAAAAAAGTACTCTAGTGATCATAATTAAGGATTATCTGGTCATCGCCATAAAGTTTATTGATCATACCGTGACCACAATAATTTTCTTGTTCCGTTTTATTATTGATTATTTTTAATATTATATACCTACTTCAATAAATATTTAAGAACGTAGCTATGTAAAAATGGTTGATCTGAGTTTTTAAATTTTGATAGTAGGTAATTGTAATAATCTACATTGTAGCCAATGAATGTAGTTATAAATATTTCTTAAATTAATACGAAAAGAATTACGAACCCGTTTAAATTAAAATAATTTATAATAATATTTAAAACATTGAAAACTTCGACTACTCCACACTAGATGTCGCTACTTACCCCACCCCGAATCTTAGCAACTCTCGCGCATCATACGCAACGCCATCTCTGAACAACCGCTTCAAGCCACAACAACCAATGTAAATAGGTCTCCAATATCGGACTGACTACGAATAGTAACTAGTAATTTGAGAGCTCAAGACATATTGGTGGGCAATAATTCGATTTTAATAGGTGCATGCATTTTCTTTGATACATTACGATTGACGACGATATATGAGCAGATATTATTTTTATAACGAATGATTGCTTGAATGATGTTCGATAATATAGGAGGTGAGTTTAAATGGGACGCTGCGATTACCTTTTTGTGTGATCACACTAATGGTTGGGATGTAGAGATGAGAATTTTATTGGTAGAAGTAAAAGTTTAAATAATTGATTGGTTTTATTAAAGCTGTTATTTTTTTAATGAATATTGTTGGAGTAGGAGAGTTAGTGGAAATTAATGACGAAATGCCAAAACGATGTAAGCATTTTTTCGTCTTTCCTTGCGGTCTCATTATCCATCATCACAAACGACTAAAAGTCGATATCTGGTAGATAGTAACATACAGTAAAAATTACAGCTTTTAAAATTACGGTCCATAGTTTATCTCTCATGCATTTATGTTTTTACATTCCATAGTGAAACAACAACTATTTCTGATATTACTTAATTTTACAATATTTTGTGGGTACCTGAACTGAGCTCTTCTTGATTGATTTTTAAGGATTTGATAGGCTTTGCTTGTTGTGATCGCCTTAACATTAGATGGGTTTAAAAATAATAAAATGAGGCCGCGAGGCACGGTTAACCGACTTCAAAAAAAGGAGGAGGTTTCTCAATTCGACCGTATATATATATATTTTTTTATGTTTGTTCGCGGATAACTTCGTCGTTTATGAATCGATTTTGATTACAATTTTTTTGCTGGAAAGGATGTGGTACCATGGTAATTTTATCGAGGTCTGATAAGTATCTCCAGATATATTGAGATCAACACCTCAAAATTGGTACTGAAAATGAATAGCGCGGCATTGAAGTCGGTTCTTTTTTTTTTAGTTATTAAACGATCTTATTAGGTATTCTGTAGTAGTAAAAAAATGTTTTGGAGTTTACTCCTTAACCCGTCAAGTGCATTATATGTTATATACTAACCATGCTCGATACACATCGATACGAAGTGATAATGAGTCAAATATAAAGGTAGGTGAGCTTTGAATTGCGAAAAATTTCTTTATAAACTTCGCCTCCCCAAATTCGATTATAATCGTTTCTAACTAGAATCGATTCGTGATGCGATCATATCGAGATAATTCGGTCAATTTGTACACAGTTTAATATGATGAACTTTGAGTTAACGAGGAACTGATTATGTGAACAGATTAGGAGCAGGATATGGTCACGATGTACGTGAGAGTTCAGGTACTTGAATGATAATAATATTTTATTTAGACAGTTGTTTTTACCTCGTCGTATGTTACCTCTATATACGTATTCAAGTACCTACTCAAAACAAACCTACCTAACCATTTTTACTCCATCCAAGGTACTTACTACATTAAGTACGACTAGAAGGTATACACAATCTGCGGTACCAATCTATCATTCATTGAATTTTGGAAGAGATTGCTTCGTATAAAATAAGACCGCTGATTGTAAGACCGCATTAGATTGTTGTTTCCAAAAGAATTACTTTTCTAGTTTAGAATTAGAAGTAAGTGCCTACGTAATCCTATTCTTTTCGTTCAGATAAAAATTAATTCAAACGTTAATACCTATACCAATAAAGGTTTATTTAAATAGTTTTTAAATAATTAGTGTTTATTTTAAATAAGTTAGAAGCTACTCAATAGCTTTTGCAATGAAACAGTCAGTTGCACAGGCGTGGACAGTTATGGCCTAATCAGAAGGTTTTCGAAGTCAAACGAGGCACGATATAATTATATTGTAATACGGGACTTATCGCGCTAAAAACATAATTTTATTTACTTCGACGTTTTGATAAAGTTGCATTGACCGTGGTCACGAGAAGACAAGATATTTCTAACATGGATTATCTTAGCACATTGGCACATTGGATTTAATAAATTGGCTTATAGCGTCTAGATGACTCGGGGTAACAGTAACTTATTATGATTTTTAAATTATTTATTAAGATAAACCAAAAAAGTTGAAGTTTAAATATATTTTATAATATGATCAAACTTGGAAACATCGATACGAGAAAAAGTATCGGGCGCATAGCAGAGAAGCGCAAATTTTTGATAAGTGTTTTGCAAGACACAACTTCTCTCATAGATATTATTATCTGTACGTTAATACCTATACCAATAAAGGTTTATTTAAATAGTTTTTAAATAATTAGTGTTTATTTTAAACAAGTTAGAAGCTACTCAATAGCTTTTGCAATGAAACAGTCAGTTGCACAGGCGTGGACAGTTATGGCCTAATCAGAAGGTTTTCGAAGTCAAACGAGGCACGATATAATTATATTGTAATACGGGACTTATCGCGCTAAAAACATAATTTTATTTACTTCGACGTTTTGATAAAGTTGCATTGACCGTGGTCACGAGAAGACAAGATATTTCTAACATGGATTATCTTAGCACATTGGCACATTGGATTTAATAAATTGGCTTATAGCGTCTAGATGTCTCGGGGTAACAGTAACTTATTATGATTTTTAAATTATTTATTAAGATAAACCAAAAAAGTTGAAGTTTAAATATATTTTATAATATGATCAAACTTGGAAAAATCGATACGAGAAAAAGTATCGGGCGCATAGCAGAGAAGCGCAAATTTTTGATAAGTGTTTTGCAAGACACAACTTCTCTCATAGATATTATTATCTGTTCTTTGCTCATAGGCTATCGCCATCGTTTACTATCAAGTGAACAGCATATTTGCCCTGAACCTCAAACCATAAAAAAAAAAACAAAAAACACGATGACTCAAAACAGCCTGTCAGATTCTTATCATCCAAACACCTAATCTCCTCATTTCCAAATCGTCACGTAACGAAGTGGCCTCCCACTGAATTGTGATTCAATACCAGCTGATAGCCACGTCATTGTATGGTAAATACGTCACCATTAGACCACAAAAGACCTATAAGTTGGAGGAAATTGGTGTGAGATGTCTTTCCTGCTCATAATTGGTCGGGTTTTTGAGATGTGCGTTATTTATATAACCTTTTGTTAGTATATTCGTTGTATTGATGGATCTGTTGTAGTTTTTTTTTTGGATTTGTATTAGTTTGTATTGAAGACAGATAAACGAAAGACGAGTGGGAGTATTTGTGGATTGGCTTGATTTCAGTTTTCAAACGCGTCATTTCAGTGCTGTATTACTCTTTCAAACAGCAGAATAAAGAAGACAGATGAGCTTTTGAAAATGGCAGTTAGTAAGACGGGTGCAGAACTACTGAATCTTGTGTGAGTCAGTCCATTTCGCAGCTATGAGTGTAACTAACCCAAACAATCTGCTAAACGGTTCTCCAATCATATAACCAGCCCCCTTAACACGAACATTGACAGTCGATCATCGATTGAACTAAACGACGAGCACAGTTATACAGGCTGTATAGCTTCATCTCTGTCATTTCGTTAATTTCAATCGCTGTCATACTTTGTGATAAGCCCCCAGAAGACGGGTGAATATAATAATAATAATTTAAGATAATTTAAAAACTATAATTTGAGATCGTTTAAAAAACTAAAAGAACCGACTTCAAACGTCGCGCTAGTCAAAGTAGCCAGTAGACGTAGTAACTATTATATAATGTGTGCCACTCGTAAGTAGTATGTCGTCGAGATAAATAAATGCGTCGTAATACAAATGTTGATATATATTAAAAACGGCCGATTTCGTTAAAATTTAAAGGTGGTCCCACCACCTGAGAAGAGTGCCTTTGAAACACAAAAAGAATTTTCCAAATCGGTTTAGGCATCTTTGAGTAATCATCATCATCATTTATTTATTTCACAAGTAACACGAACTCATAACATTACACAAACTAATCGATGAACATAATTGAAAAAAAAAATGGGTCCGATGAATTGAGAACCTCATCCTTTTTTGTGAAGTCGGTTAAAAATAAAAATGAGGAATGTATATGTTATATATGAAATTATGTGAAAGAGAAAAGAGTGACAAATAAAATGGTGTCAAGCTAAACTGGGGCCTTATTCAGTATGACCATTTTAAAGTCTTACCGTGCCGTGTTACGTTATCTCCGTGTTATGGTATTCTCTATGCCAATTAAATCGCGGTAGGGTAAGGTTATGAGCGCGTTTTGAGCTGTCAAAATATCGTGACATATGAGGACGTGTAACTCGCGCGTTTTGTATAATTTACCTATCGTGTGGCATACAGAATACAATTTTTCAATAACGTAACGTGGCGCGTTAATGAACGCGTTATCTCAATGGTCATACTGAATAAGGCCCCTGTATAACATGAACGAATTGGAATGATTTTTTACAGCGTAAGCTAGCGTTTGCCAACTTCCTAACCTGTTGATAACTTATCAACGGGACGAGGATGGCAGCACGCAATGTCTAAAATAGATGTGGCTCTCGAGGACAGGCTGCTGGAACACAATATGTTTAGCGACAGATTTAAGTAGGGACTATCCACGCAAATAATAGACAGTATCCTACATATGCTTGGTCCGTTAATAGATTGGTAAAAGACTGCCTAACTCCTGTATTTTGGCAGCTTACTAACAGACTGTGAAATGATTACCTAATTTCAGACTGCAGAAAGTTAGTGGTTCATTCATGGGGAACTGTGTACGCTTTTACAATAAGCTACCTAAAGATATTGATCAATTGCCTATGAGCAAATTTAAAATCTATGTAAAATCCAATTTGATGAAAAAATCATACTATACAATAGGTGACTATATGGATGAAAAAAATGCATGGCCTGAATGCCCCAAGTTCCAAGAACTAATATAAATTGTATCATAATTATTAATATATTGTTAAAATTTTAAAGCTGACATGTACAATTAATTTAAAAAAAAAAGATAAAATGACAAGCAAGCCCCATAGAGTTTCTTGGTGTTTCTTCTCTGATGGGAGTATTTCCGAAACACCGGTAGATTCAACAGCCATTCAGTTTTCCCCTTTTGTTCGCAGATTTTCTTTCTAGGCTTGCCATTTTTATTTTTATTTAAACAATATTATGCAGCTGACAGACGGACTATCAGTTCCATTTGGATCATGATATGTACAGTGATCGGTATGCGTTTCTCTATGTTGTGTTTCACTATTTCACTTTTTTATTTTTTTTATATAAAAATTGTCTGAAGTACTGAAACACACAGTTACATGTATGGTTGGTTTTAACCTACTTTATTTTTTTTTAAATATTCTGACGTAAACGATTGGATGACAGCTGAATGGTTCATTACTTTTTTTTTTCTAATTCAAAGCGTTAAATTCTGCTTTTGCTATGTTTACTTGATAATTGGTTATGATTTATTTTATGATTTTGACGTGTATATGTGCGTATATTTATACTGCCTACATACTGAATAAATGCTTTGATTCTTTGATTCTTTGATAAATTTCTATCTATAGAAAAACCATTGGTGCACGGCGTGACTTTTGAACCCACTAGTTTCGGTGTAAAAGCTAACCACTCGCTCAGATTTGAACCCAATAGCTCTATAAAGATCTCTCTATAAAGAGTCTCTGTCGAGCTAGACAGTGGGTTCAAATTCTACACCACAGGGCCCACTAAATAAATTAGAGTGAAAACAAGAAAATGACGGTGAAAAAATTTTACTACGAATTTCCAGTATACTCCAACGGGTTATAGTTCAATAAACATATATCTGTCAAAGCAACAACATATAAAAATAAATGTTTACCAAATGATACAATAATGTTCACTAACGACATTCTAACGATTAGCGTAACGATGTGTTAAAATATTCAAATATAAAACTTAAAGTGGAACTAGTTTCTGGATTCCAAGAAGTTTAAGATATTGATAAGATCGATGATCTCTTGGCTTTTTAAATGACGTAAGTAAATGAATTATACTTACTAACCCTTACCTAATATTACACACGTGAAAGTTTGTATAGATAAAAAAATTAAAAAATCACATTTATTGCCAAAAAAATAATACACAAACTTGGATGTTTGTTAATCTTTCATGCTAAAACTGTTGAACCAATTGAGCTGAAATTTGATTTGTAGATAGCCTAGACTCTGGGATAACACAAAGGGTACTTTTTATTGCGATATTATCACGGGAACGATGTCTACGCGGGTGAAACCGCGGGGTACAGCTAGTAATACATATTGGTGATAAACAAATTATTTTTCCTACTTAGGAATCGTTTTAAAAGAAAATGTACAACGTATAATTTGCATCCGTATTTCATCAATACAACTCGCTGCTTGCATTTTTTTTTGAATTTTTTTATTCAGCCTGTTTTGTCCCACTGAAGAGTAAAGGCCTTCCTTCTTCCTTCCACACATCACGGTCTATTGCTTGTTGGGTCCAGGTGCTAGAATGGTTATCCAGTTCATCCCGCCATCTCCGTCTGGGTCTACCACGTCGTCGTCTAACGTTCTGTGGAACCCACTCTGTAGAGAGTTTGGCGCACAGATTGTCCAACATGCGGCATATATGCTTGCATATATGCATGCATCTTGCTTGCCATAATTTGTTTCTGTTCTCGGGAACCACTCTGTCAAAACTTTACTCCACCTGTAATCACTTTACCTAGACAAATCTCCACCCCCAACTCCATATATGAAGTCCATGACCTTTCCAATATGGACCACTTTCGTTATCGTTCGGATCCGAATCTCGATATTTGGAACTCTGTCTTGTAATTTGATGACATACAGTTTTGGGTATAATAATACTTGAATCCAAAATGTTTAAACCACTCTCGACTAATATATGCTTTATCTGTTCATTGAGACCATTCCAATGAACTTAAACGCGACATCTCTGCTGTAAGTTGGTGAGGAGTTGAGTATTCTGCAAATTCCGAGATGTCTCAGTTTCATGTCAATGCTACCTGTTCCTACAATATCGTTAAAGTAAGAGTATACCGAAAGTTGATTTCATAGCGTCATCAATCAGAAAAAGGCTAATAATCCTAAAATGGCTGAATTGACTTTCATAAATTAAAGCTAAGACTCTTAAGCTACGGACACACCGCAGCATCCTGCGTGCACGATCTAGGCGGCGATCAGATAGCGCAGTAGTATTTGTATCGCCTGGTTCACACCAAACGCGATCAGAAAACAATTGAAAAGTACTGAGATCGCGCCCGCAGATCGCAGGACGCCGCGGTGTGGCCGTACCTTTACCTATCAAACAAAAAACTAAATCAAAATATGTTCATCCGCTTGGGCGCTACGATGCAGACGCACAGACACAGGCGCACAGACAAACACACCACAGATAAAAATATAAACGTCTAACTTGTCTAACATTCCTTCGTTTTGCGTCGGGGGTTAAAAACCCATATCTAAACAAAACACTGAACATCCTCGTGTTGTGATCATGAGTCACTAATTACCATCGACGCCTGCGTCTCACACGTATTAAGAACAATCTAATCATGTTAATTTAATCCTATGATACCGTAGTGATGCGCTTGAGCGGATAAACATATTATCGATATTTATCGATAATACAAAAGAAAATATATCAAGTCTTGCGTGAAGGTAAATATTTTAAAGGTTTAAAAATGACATAATTAAAAAAATATAATTATTAGATATTTATATTGTGTATGAATGATTTTTCTTGAGTTTGGACACGACTCAAAAACATTTTTATCGTCTCAGCAAATCAAATGAGGTAGGTATTATAGCAGTATTGGCGTTCGTGGAGACATAAGTAGGATCTTTAAATATCCAAAACTGAAAAAAATTAGTAAAATACTGTTTTAAATTATTCAGCTAAATCATTAGGTTTTATTTATAGTTTTTCCGTTTTAGTACATTTTTCTTTCTAATATCAGATAGATAAGCTAGCGTTTCACCAATATCTCCCTTGGTGGTAACGACGATGTGATTAAAGATGGTGAACACGCTACATAGGCCTATAATGATTTAAAACTCAAGGGATGTGTGCTGTTTGCACACCGTAAGATTATGGCAGCAGATTCCTTGATAGTGGTAAGCTACTTCTTGGTAGCGAATCAGGCAGAACATCGATATGATGCTCCTGCTGCCTGTCTACCTGTATTATTTTTTTGTTTCTACTTTATTTTCCCACTGCTAAGTCATCCCTCATAATATTCTCCCTGTCTTTTGTGAGATTGTGGATAACAAGCGGTGGCAGAACTATCTCGATGTTATTCGAAGGGAATGGACCAAAGCTCTCAAATGACATATTCATTTATTCATACATATTATTTTTATACATGTCAATTGTAAATAATCATAATCACTTAAAATAATAATAATTATCATAAAAAAAATAATGACAACCAAAAAAGTATTAAAAGATATAAAATGAAGAAGCTAATTAATTGAATAATGCTTAACATAATCTATAAATTCATTGTATGTATAGAAAGCCTGGTCGAAGCCAGCTCTTTAGCCTTATTTTGAAGGAAACAAGGCTCGGTGCCTACGTCACTGCATCAGGGAGTCTATAGTAAACTGATGGTCCCATGACATGGGAATTTATCCATACTACTTAACATAAACCATCGACAAGTTAAATCCCATCCCTACTTCACTGCCCACGCTAGAGGAAGTCAATCATCAGTGTTTTAAAACGTATTGGATCTGGAATTAGGATGTTAAAATTTTATAGTGAGTTTTAATAGTCATTGAGATCTGTGAGTCAGACGAAGCTAGTTTAGCTCAAGAATGGAAATGATATTGACGTTCATGCTTTGAAACTATTTAATGCAATTATTATTAGTCATTGCTGTAGACAAATTATGATTTCTCTGAATTGGAGGTAGTTTTTAAGGTTCTGTAGCTTAACAAGAAAAAGGAACCCTTACAGGATCACTTTGTTGTCCCTCTGTCTTTCTGTCTGTCTTACTGACCGTCTGTTTCTCTATCGAGGCCCTTTTTTTCAAGAACGCGTAGAAGAAGTAGTAAGATGGTAGTAGTTCTCGTATGTCTATTAAATTAAAACTTATATCAAATACACTCGTTCACGGTATCTTTTGGCTGTGAAAAATCATACTTTTAAGTCAAAGCGATTTAAAAAAAAAAAAAAACGCGATCAAAATATATAACCGTTTTACGTCGCAAATTTTCGGCATATTTTGCGATTTCACACCGGAATCAAAACCTATAGGGTACTTAATGTTGTCCTAGAATCATACAATTTGGCAAGAAGCATGGTCTTGCAGCACTTATAAAGGAAAAAATCTAAAACCGTAAATATGTATTTCAATAACAATAAATAATAGTAGAAAAAAAAAATAAAAAAATACGCTTTTATAGAAAATCCAACTAAAAAATAGAAAATAAATTTTAATAAATTTGAATTAAAAATAGTGTAAGAAAAAAAGATTTTATTGCAAAAAAAAGCGTGGGTGCATGGTATCAATAGTTCCAAATATTTTATGAATAGATATGACTAGAAGGGTTATTTTGATAATATCCTGAAAAGCACCCCACGCTTTTTTTTACAATAAAATCATTTTTTCTTACACTATTTTTAATTCAAATTTATTAAAATTTATTTTCTATTTTTTAGTTGGATTTTCTATAAAAGCGTATTTTTTTAGTTTTTTTAAACAATTATTTATTTTTCATTTTTAGTCGAATTTTTTTTTTAATTTTTTATTTTTATTTATTGTCATCGGTCCTTAATAAGTATGCCAAATTTCGAGTTAATCCGACGTTTTGAAGGGGGTTAAAATCATGTTCAAAGATTCCGTTACATACTAACATACAAACATACATACGTCTGAAGCTAATAATAAAAGCGTATTAAAAAAGCGAATTTACTATTACAAACTTGTCATTTGCGGCTGTCTATAATAGTGTTTAGGCATCCCAGAGATCGAACTGCAAGGTTACGTTTGTTTTGACAAGTTTGTACGGAAGCCTCGGTGCGCGAGTTAACTCGTACTTGACCGGTTTTTTTATGTTATGTTTTAAGTGGACAAACAGGCTCGCCTGATGGCTCTGCGGTCACCGTGATCTTACAGTACAATAGTATTTATTAATACATTCGAAACACGGGTTTTATGTTATATTGCTGACCTTATAAGTATGAGTTGGAGTTGCGTGGACAGAGTTTTGAGAACATTATACCGTTTAGAATAGAAGTCCAATCAACAAATTCAAATATGCACGATCTTCTGAATGAGTACTCAAACCTTTAAATATGTTACACATGAATACTATGAAGGTGCTTATAATGTAAGCAAATGCTTAGACAACGAATAACTCCACAGAATTTAGGGCATCGTTAAAAAATGTCACAGGGCTCTTTTGTATCAATTAGAAGCTTTTATAGTTTTGATTATAAAAAGCGTCAGACAATATTTGATATAAAGACCTTTAAATATCAAGACAAGAAAGATATCAAGCCACTATTTATAACATACATAGAATGGGCTTAATCTGCAATGCCCGAAATACACGGGGCTAATTCAAGCTAAGATAGTAGATAAAAAGCTAGATTTTTTATGTCTTAAACTGGTTTGGCACAAACTAGGCTCCAGTTTACATGATATTAGAAAATTCGAAGAAGTAAATATAATTTCAGTGACAGTATCAAAAAGTACGATAGATCAGCTAATACTACTATCAAATGCCTTACAAGCAAGTTAAACATAACTGATATTTACAAATTAAAGGCCATTTGAATATGGCGCACTAATTAGGAGAGTAATATTGGTGGAGGGAGAATTCTAACCTTGAAATCTTAGCTTACTAGCTTAGGTGGGGTACACAGCGGGCCGAACACTTGAGAACGAACGCTGCTGAGATATGGAGTATAAACCAGCATAGATGCTTCTTCTTCCATTCGCCATTCGTTCAATATTGTTCGCTTGTTCTTGACCCGGCATTACAAACGAATTCAGTCCCGTATACACGCCATTATAGTGGTAGAAGTTTTGGGACTCCACATAGGGCAATACTACTTTATTTATTTTTTTATTTATTAATCTGATTTTTTTTTGGATTGAGGGGCAAGATGTTCAGTTAAATCACAAGGCATTGTGTAATTTAATAGTGATGTACAATCATTGACTTAAATTCTACTGAGCACTCATATATTGATGTGTACATTGTATTAGTAAAATAGAGTGCAAAATATCTCAGTTTCTGTAATAAGCAGAGGTCACTACGTACTATCAGGTGATCTTCATGCTTTTACAGTTAATAACAAAAAAAAAAGAGTGTGTGTACTTATGTAAACGCGTTAGAAGTTATACTTCTTTGGCGTATGAAAAAAAAAACTAAAATGCAGTAGTGATTAAATAAATATTAAAATTAATCAAAAAGATTTTATTTAAATAAAAAAGGTTTTATTAACGTAAAAATATGACGTTAAATATGACATATACAACTTGAACATAGTCATGCCACCTAGAACTAACTTCACGATGTTAAATTTAGGTGTCGGTGTGCGCGCGCATCGTAAAAATTCACTCTCATCATTTTTCTCTATCGCGCCAAAAGAAGTAAACTTCAAAAAGGCAGATATACTATATGGCTATCTTAACCTAGTAGGCAATCACATAAGTAATTTTAGCTTTTTGTAACTTTTTTCTAACTATCTTTATTGTAACTTTTTTCTAACTCCTAGCTTCGTGTATACTGAGCTTTAATATCAAATTGTTATCTATTAATCCCTCTTGACGTATTCCATTCAAAGCATTTGATCATTCAATTTCAAAGCTTTATCCATAATTATAATTAATTATGACCAAACAATTGTCATTTTAATCAAACTGTGACATAGAGGAGCACTATTTGTCATCACGTATCATAATTCAGTCACATGGTTGTTTGTACACTTTGAGTTAGGGTTGGAACTTTGTTGGAATGATTTGGAAATTATGAGACAGATCTTGGATGACTCCTCGTGACTCTATATGAACCCACTTTTGACGATCTGTTGGTGTAAAGGGTAGTCTTGACTTTTATTCGGAAGGTCGCTCTGGTGCAAATCTTAGCATGGGTGTTTGTCCCCAGGTTGTAGGTTGTAGGAGCATTATATTGATATTTCGCCTGACTTGCTGCAATAAAATAACTTACCACCCACCGGAATCCACCACCATACCTTACTGTGTTCCGGCAGCACAGCCCTTGAGAGTCAGACCATTCTACGCCTGGCGTGTTCAACATCCTAATCTAATGTACCAAGGAACCATTGCGATTTCACTGAATATTTTAATTTGGAACCGCTACTTGGTAATTTGTTTTGTACTGACTGCTTAGACAGCTCTAATTCTTAACTTTTCTTCTTGACGCGTGTTTTTCAGTGAAAATCGACGTCAAGGGTCATGCCAAAGTATTTGGTCGTATTATGATAAGGGATTAAGTTCCCGTTGATAATTTTTATTTTATTTTATTTTCTTTATTACAAAATCCACAGATCTTATAAAACATAGATTGGCTTATATACTACTACTTACATCTAATAACGGATTTACTTTATATAATTTATTTCAAATAGAGAACAGAGGTATTATATATAAATACACACACACATATATATATACATATATATATATATATATATATATATATATATATATATATATATATATATATCATATATACATAAATTTACTATATTTATGCGTGTGTGTGAGTGCGTACGTGTATGTCTATGTATGTGTGTGTGTGGTGTGTGTGTTTATGTGTAGGGTGTTTGTGTGCGTGTGTGTAACCTATTTATCTGTTAATATATTAGTCACAAGATTAGGTAAGTAGTAGGTATACCTACGTCCCGTTTGGTCCCATTCATTGAGAACTTATGAGTATCTCCAGAGATAATTACAAAAGTAAAAAGTCAAAGCATTTATTCAGTATATTGGCAAATCAAAAATTTTCACTTACACACGTCAAATAACATTAAAGAGATCATATTCAATAATAATTATTATGTATATAACAGAAACATAACTTATTGCTTTGAATTAACAAAAAAAACAAAGGTATTGAGCCATTCAGCTTTCATCTAGACGTCGAACGTCACACTTAAAACACATGTTTAATTCCCCTGATTAATGTAGGGTTGCCAAAGATTGCCTTCAAATTGCTACGGAAAATGACTAGTATAACATGTGAAGTCGGTTATTTAGTTTTTTAAACGATTTTAATTATTATTATTGGCAAGGTGAATTTATCAAGAATGTTCTTAGCTAGATTTCAATAAAATGTTGACTGTTTGACCATCTGAAGATCATTCTAGTTGATACAGCTCTTTTGTAGTTGATACCAGTATGAGAACATAATATTTTTCAGGTCTGTTACTAAAAAGATATAGCAAATGCTAACTCTGAGATATTTCTTGGACATCTCTTGGAATCTAATATCCAATTTCTCACCAATTTACAGCAGAGACGTCGTGCTTGGGCTCATTGGGATGATCTAATTGAACAGATAATAGTAAATATATCGGTGGGTGGAGCTTATAATGTAAGTATTATAAGTTTTTCTCTTCAGTGAATCCACTTTCTCAGAATTTACTGAAATACCACTCGATATTGTATTTAATTCTAAATACTAGCTTTCACTATGACAAGGTGCTAGATCATTTACATCGTGAGATGCATAATGAATGATATTAATAAAATGACAAAAGGCTTATTAAATAGGGCTTGTGGACGAAAGTGGGATGGTGACGAATTGTGACTCTCAACAGTAAACATTTGTAAGGATAGTGTAGTATATGTAGAAACATGAGATTATATATATTTCTTTTTGAAATATATTATTATATCTAGAAAATATATTTCTTTATCTAAAGCAAATAAAAATAAGTAGGCTATTATTATTAGTAGGTTAGTATTATATTTATAAGTAAATTTATTTTCTTTTGCCAATATATCGAGTGACGAAAATTTCGGATTGACTGGTAGACTTAATGAAAATCTAAATTTTCTGTACAATTTCGCCAAGTAGTTAATTAAATTACTTATTTTAATTTTAGTAACACAATGAATCATTCTTCACTAGCTGTGCTGCGGCTTTGTCCGCATTACATAGTGATCTGAATATTAATAGAGGTTATAAGCGATCTGTCTGCCAAATTTAATCCAAATCTGTTCAGCTGTTCTTGCGTGAAGAAGTAAAAAAATTCCACGATTCTACCCATCCATTAATACTCAAGGTTAACTTTATATAAATGTATCTAGATGGCGCTGAAGCATATTGCACCCTTCTCCTTGAAAATATTGCCTCAATGTATGAGATTAAGATTCTTATTATGTTTTTTTTTTCTTCATCATCATCAAAATATCTCCGTCTACTGATGGACATAGGCTTCACCTATGGCAAGCCACTGAGCTGGTTCTTCAGCTTTTTTTCTTAATTCTACGTAAATTTTATTTTATATGTGATGTAAGTTATATTCTGTCCTTTTTATCCCATCTACTCCTCTCTACCTTAAGGAGCGCTTTCAGTTCCTACATCTCTCTAATCCCTTACCTCTTCGTTCCTCAGAAAACCTTCAGTTACTTATTCCTCTACACTCCTCACGGTTCTACGACAAATCCTTTACAGTGCATGCTGCCCGGTTATGGAATAAGCTACCTGTAGATATTAGACGTGCTAAATCTCTCTTGCAATTTAAATCTTTAGTTAAAAAGCACTATTTCTCCCAAACATGCTAATTCTACTGATCACACTTTGTTTATAGACTTGAATGTATTCAGCTATGTGTATGTATTTATTTGTATTTATAAAGTATTTATGTATTCAATAAATTTTAAAAATATATGAGTACGTTTATGTAATATATGTATATATGTTTTATATAATTTATATGTATTTGTATGTATGTCCATATATGTATATTTAGTATTTTACTTATAATAATAAATAAATATTTAATTGCAGTTTCCAGTTAACATAAATAATCGCCATCGCCAAACTCCCTTTGTTTTTTGTTACTACTCCACACTTGGTTGTCTGGAAGAGATCGCTCTATGCGATAAGACCGCCGATTGTATCACCGAATTAGGTTGTTATGTCTAGATATTAAGGTTCTTTCTGGTATACAATAAAGAGATTATATATCTATCTATCTATCTAAGTTCTGTAAATCTCTCTTTACCTCTTTGTCACATTTCAAGTGATTCATATTTTCAATCAACAGTCTTTATGAAAATGCATATAGAAATCCTTCATATACTACAGCAAGCACACTATAAGAAACCTCTTAAAGGATTAGCTGGCGACAGGCCACAAAGGTGGCTCACGTCTACCATTGATTTATGGTGCGCGAATAAAGCCATACTGCCTCAATGGTAGAGAGCCATTGACTTGGATTCCATTGAGAGAACCTACCGAGGAACCAAAAAGTAGGGATTTATCAGAAGACTCTGTTTAATCTTAACATCTGCATATTTAATCACAATAACATAAATATTATTAACTGACTTCTAAAACGGAGGAAGTTCTCATTTTGCTTGTTTTTAGAACGTTTTACCTCAAAAGGGAAAAGTTTTATTTGCAGAAGTTATTTACAAAATCCAAACTAATATTATAAAAAGAAATACGTTTTTGACGAGTTCAACTTTTGAAATGTCTAATCACGAAGCAAGTGCATCGGTTTCAATGTCGCGGAAAATATCGTTTGCGCGATGCAGGATCTCATACATTTAGGCAATATTTAAAGGAGAGCTATTAAAATCTACGCTAGCGCCATCTCTGGGTTTTATTTATCCTTACTAATATTATATATGCGAAAGTAGCTCTGTCTGTTTGTCTCGCTTTCACGCCAAAACTACTGAACCGATTTAAATGAAATTTGGTATACAGATAGTCTAGAGCCTGAGAAAGGACATAGGCTACTTTTTAATGTAAGGGGTTGAATGGGGAGATGAAAAGTTGTATGGAAGTATCGTAGGAAAGCTGGAGGGGAGGGGATGTGGAAGTGAGGGGAAGGAGAAGGGGAGGGTATGTGAGGGGAGGGGGGAAGGCGGGATTAGCGTGGCGTGGTACGGCGCGGTGTAGTTGGGATACGTATAATGTCATATTTGTTACATATGTACTCGCAATTACAACAACCGGGTAACAGCACACCACATAAGAATACTGTACATATTATATTAATTAGACTTCAGTTTAATTCATGTATCTTATGTCAAATATTTAAAAATAATGCTTGCACACATTTATGGTTAGTCAAAATAAATTCATTTCATTTCATTATTTATGTTTCTGAAATTTCAATCGAGAATTATGCAATTCGGACACCCGAAAACAAATTTTAGTACATATTATATTTTTACAATGTTTTTTCACCGTGGTTACTTATTCCAATATCCCTAAAAACATTTACCATTCATCATTGACAGTTGGGTAAAACAAAAATATCTTGTAACACAATAAACCCTTATTTTTAAAAGCATGTTTTACGAGCAATAATTTTCAAAGTCTAATGTTCTCCGATTCTTCAATAAAATATATTGAAAATTTCTAACATCTTCCTGGCATTCAGCCAAGTAGAGATTCCATCATTATATTATAATTGTTATAAAATTCTTTTAGTTTTAGGATATTATTGGATTGACGTCTTACAATAAAATATTATGGACGTAGACAAATAAAAATTACGTTTTATTAGGTTACCTAATTTTAATCTTGTTGTAAGATTACGACGTATTAATGGCGACTCGCAATTTTGACGTAGTTACCTACTTGCCCAGTTACATAGCTTTAGATTTATAGTTAGTTAAATTTATAGTAAGTCTGAATCTTTATAATGTCAGTGGTCGTCGCGATTTTGCTGCGTAAACTCCCGAGGAAATGCATCGGACATGCACAAAACCTAGGTCGATTGTTAAATTGTTGCCGAGAAATTCGATAACATATAGTAGTGAGTATAAGGGCCAGTTTCACCGGTTCCTGATAGCACTAATATGAAGAAATCTGACAGATTTTTGACAGCTAATATATGGCGTCTTGTGTCAGATAACTATCTAACGCATTATCAGGAAACGGTGAAACTGGCCTTAATACTCGGGTAGTTTTATAATCACAGTTACATAGCTGCCGATATTTTTGTGAGCTTTTGCTATTTTTTTAAAGGGCAGAAATTATTCACTACAAATAATACTTCAATTCAATTTAAAATTTAAAACCACCCCTGACTGATCAATGTTTAATCTATACATTGAAACCATTCCAATGAGCCCAAACACAACATTTCTGCTGTATATTGGTGAGGAGTAGAGAACTCTGCAGATTTCAGGAGATGCCCCAGCATCAGGTCAATGCCACCATGTTCTTACAAAATTATTGAAGTAAAAAGATACCGCATTTCAAATTGGTAGCACTTATAAAAATTGATCTCATAGCGTTATGAGTGAAGCTACTTGATAAAAGCCTGTTAAAATAAATCTACAGTCTCATATTCTCTAATCACGCCTTGTAACTAACATAAAAACAAACAGACAGACCCATAAATATAGGATGTGGGTGCATTAGCGAAGCCATATTGTTAACTGGATCACAATGGGCTCCAGAATCAAAGCGTATAGTTGGGGGTAAAAATATTGCGCGTTGTGAATATGATTTACAGGCCCAGTAGGGCTGGCTGCGAGGGTTTAAACGTGGAAAAATGTAGGTACTGGTCATATTGATTCAGCATCAGCCTATGCTGAGCATTAGCCTCTCCAACTGCACGCCACTGAGCTCGATCCTCAGCAACTCTCATCTAGTTCCAACCAGCCACCTTGCGAAGATCATCGCTCCACCTAGCCTGAGAGCTGCCTATATATAGGCATAGATATATGGATAATATAATATGGAGTAGATAAATGCCTATATTAGATTAGGTCAAAAAGGAAGGGTCGTCGTGATAATACGGTTAGTTTTAGATAAAAGTAACAACATCACAGAAGTAATGTTAGCGTTTTGCTGTAATAAAACCTGCATGGTGTATGTACCCGTGCGAGTGGCGCCTCTAGCGGCTCAAGTAAGGAATAAAGATGTAGGAACTTTGTGGTTATGAGAAAAGTGCGACAGATTAGCTGAATACACTAATCGTGTCGTGTCGTGTCGAGCCATAATAAAATTTAATAATAGTATTGTATTTAGAGCCGTAAATAAATGCTTGTTTGTAAATTGTAATAGGTACATATTCTTTTAATAGCGATACAAAACTGAAACTTGTATATAATCATGGATATTACCTTCTTACTTGATGAAAGTTATGTTAAATAATTATTCAGAAACATTATCGTTGTGACAATCCTGGCAGCATGTGTAGGAGGCGACACCACGCGAGGCGATGGGGTACTGAATTGTACATTGTCATGGGGAATAAGGATTGAAGCTTCCACAGGGTTTTTTGTATATTTATTTCATTCAGTGTAGTTTTTAATCATTGTAGCTCTGACTCTCTCAACAATGTCAGAAGACTTAAGATTTGTCTTATATCTGTTATAACACGCGGCGTGTACTACTACGTTAAAAAATGTGACCGAGTGTCTTATGCTTTGTTAGTAGTGGTCTAAAACCATCTTCGCATTACATGCCATTATAATGAAACCAGTTTGGGGCACATCGGTTCGATGGTTTCAAAGTCTAACGGACATAGGTAGAAACATTTTTTGTGTTTTATTTATACTATTATGGATTTTTTTTACTAAGTAATTTATCAGTGGCTTCGATTCGGTCACAGCAGCAGCCGGATTACTGCTCACCGCAACTGGTGTTGAGTGATGATGCTGTCGGAGATGGTCTTGCTTGTCTTGAATTGAATGACAGCGAGATCTGGCACTGTCTAAATCTATCTTCCAAACTATCTTACATCGAACCTCATATCGACTCTTCCAAACCGTTTAGCAGTCAGTAGCATAACTTTATTTGATGAGTTGTTCGAACCACGGCCAAAGCCTATCTTCTACCAGATATAATTTTACTTACAGTGATAGCTGTAGAAATGAGAAGTTTGAGAAGTATGATTGAAGTGACCTGATGTATAAGGTGGGAAAGAATGTGATATGGGAATGTTGTGGTGTGGTAGAAGATGCAGTGACTAAAATAGAGAAACGGATGCTTAGATGGGTTGGACATCTACAGAGGATGGATGAAGGAAGATTGACGAAACAGACTTATGAGACGAGTGTGAATGGGCCAGCCAGTAGAGGCCGACCTAGGCAAACGTATCACGACCAGATCGGAGACGTTTTAAAGAAAGGCCAAGTGAAAAGTACCTATAACCGGCAAGCATGTATGAAGACGCTCATGAAAGTGGAAGAAGCGAAAGAGGTATGTCAGAATCGTAGCATGTGGAAAGAAGTAGTCTCTGCCTACCCCAACGGGAAAAAGGCGTGATTTTATGTATGTTTGTACGTAACAGTGATAAGATAATTAAGAAAGCTCATCAGCATCACATCCCAGACAAGTGACAAACCTCTAGAAAATAAATAACAAGAAGTAAGAAATAAGAACAAATAACATAACAATACAAACACAAGGTTGTGTCTACTAATTTCAATTGTGACGGTGATTCAATTTTATATGAGTTGGATGGTCGGGTCGCGCGGTATTGTTTGGAAAAATAAAAGCTACATCTTTGAGATTTGATGAAGGAATACTATTGGTTCTCGATTTAAAAGCGTGATGTTTGATGCCAGTCAGGCTGCTAGACGAGTCGACATAGTAGGAATATGTGGTATGAGGATTGGACTAAGATTAGTTGGTTATCGCTTCGTGCCTCACTGCGTTCCATTTCTTTTTTTTTTTTTTTTTTTTTATACGTTATAGGCTAGCGTTTGACCACTATCTCACCTGTTGGTAAGTGATGATGCGGTCGAAGATGGTAAGCACGCTAGGCCTAGAATGGGAACTGGCTCCCAAGGATAGCTGCCGGAACACATTAGATGTTTTGGTGACAGATTTTCTAACTTGAGGGTGGTAGCTGGCCAGGCGGACACTAGATAGTGCCCTACCACCATGCGGGGGTTGTTGGTTTCTTAACGATGTTTTCCTTCATCGGAGGGCCACTGTGAGAAGCGCACATAAATTTTTCGATAGAAAAATCCATTGGTGCACGGCGGTTTGAACTCGGTACCACGGCATCAAAGCCGAACGTTCTCCCGATTACGCCACCGGGCCCTCAAAACTAACAAACTCTAAACAAACCCAATTTCATTCGCTATGAGACATCATCGTCAATAAACATCGGATAGTTATTAGGTGCTTGTCTGTCTATAAGTTTAATATATTTTAATTTTAAATTTGATTGAAACTCTAAATGTGCAGCTCTGCACATTTTGATAGTGAAAAATTTATATAATCATAATTGTTTAAGTCTCATATGGCTTAGGAACTTGAAATGCTTTGCTTTGAAAGTCAACGGAGTATTAGAATGAGAAAGAAGAAAGAATGTTATTATTTTTTAATAGTTGAAATAAGGCTGATTGAACGTTCAAATCAAAATGCACTTGCTTTTGGTAACGCCCATTCGAAGTCACTCGACTTTATTCTTTTGGTGCACGTTCAACACTGCTCGAAGCGAGATTCCGTTCGAGAACTGAAAGTAGTCCCGATTTAAGATACGCCCACAGTCCTTATTGAAGTCCTCTTTTGTTGTACCAACAGATTGAGGCTTGCCTCACAATGTGCTTTATGACATATGTCATGATTTATTATCTAAATTCGTATGGAACCATATTAATTAGGATTTTTATATGAAAGCCGAGATGAAAGGACGGTTTCAATCATAGAGAATTTATAGCTAGAAGTATTTTATTAGATTGATAGTGGTGTGGCGTGTATTTTTAGTGTCACTTGAAAGATCTTTTTCTTGTCATGACTTTTTAACTAATGGCCAATTAAGTTTGAAGTCAAATGTAAAGCATGTAATTTATTTAATATGAATTAAAAAAAATGAATTAAAATAAGTGACAAGCCCCATAGAGTTTCTTGGTGTTTCTTCTCTGATGGGAGTACTTCCGAAACACCAGTAGATTCAACAGTCAATCAGTTTTCATCTTTTGTTTGCAGATCTAGGGTTGCCTGTTACGACGGTATTATGCGGCTGATAGTCGGACAATCAGTTCCATTCGGAACATGATTTGTACTGCAATTAGTCTGCGTTTTATTTATCTATTATGTTTCATTATTTCACAATTTTTTGGATAAAAATTGTCTGAAGTACTGAAACATGCACTGGGTTGCGGGTGCACGTAATGGTACGGTTGGCAACCCTACATTAATAAGGGGAATTAAACATGTGTTTTAAGTGTGACGTTCGACGTCTAGATGAAAGCTGAATGGCTCAATACCTTTGTTTTTTTTTTGTAAATTCAAAGCGTTATGTTTCTGTTATATCTATATTTTTTGTTGAATATGATCTATTTAATGTTATTTGACGTGTGTAAGTGCTAATTTTTAATTTGCCTATATACTGAATAAATGCTTTGACTTTGACTTTGACTTTGAGCATTAAAGTAAAAAAAAATCTTGGCTGTTATAGTTAAGCACGTAAAATTCTGTATAATAATTAAGATAGTTTAAAAACTAAAAGAACCGACTTCCATGCGAGTCAATTTCAGTAGGAAATTTGAGACGTTTCTCGTCATATCTCTAGAGATACTTATCAGATCTCTATGAAATTATAATGGGACCACTTCAGAAATGTACCCTACCGATTAAAAAATAATCATTTGAATCAGTTCACAATTGACGGAGAAATCGCGTAACATACACACACACAAACATACACGAATTGAGAACCTCCTTATTTTTTTAAGTCGGTTGAAAACATGACTATGTGTTTAATTAAATAAACTGGCCAAGTGCAAGTCGGACTCGCACTCGTAGGGTTCCGTAACACAGCAGAGATTCTATAACTTTAATTTTTCGCAACTACAAAATTACCTTTGTTTTTCATTGTGTTTGTATGAAAAACAAAGTTATTTTTGCGGTCGCCATATCTCTAAAACTGCTGACTGTATCTCGTTCAAATCAATTTTCGTTGTTAGTTTTTATTGAGATCTACAGCATATATTTTTTTTAGATTTTTCACTCCGATACTTTAAAAGTTAGAGGGGGGGGGACACATTTTACCAATTTAGGCGCGCCTATCTTTCAAATGATTGACTTTGAGAATAAATGATTTTAGAAACCTCAATGTCATTTTTAAAGACCTATCCATAGACACACGTAAAGGTTTGAAGAAATTTTTTTTTTTGTTTCAGTTCTATGTATGGGATGCCCCCCCTTAAACTTTTATATTTTTTATTTTTGTATAAAAATCGGAAAGGGGTTCACAGAATACATCTACCTACCAAGTTTCAATTCTGTAGTCTTAACAGTTTCGGAATAAAATGGCTGTGACATACGGACGGACAGACAGACAGACAGACAGACAGACAGGCAGACAGACAGACAGACAGACAGACATGACGAATCTATAAGGGTTCCGTTTTTTGCCATTCGGCTACGGAACCCTAAAAAGACACTCATATTAGGTACGTTTATTTTAAATTACGTAAAAATATTAATGTTTTGTTATTATAATATTTACAAGCTTAAAATGCTATGGCTAATTAGTATAAATAAAACTGGCCAAGTGCGAGTCAGCTCTTATCGCACACTTAGGGAGGGTTCCGTACAATACGAAACATAACAGAGTTTCAACCTCATATATTTGATTAATTTATATTACCAAGAATATTTGGTTCGGTCGCGGTCTAGAAAGACGGGGCTTGTTTACTAGTGCCATCTATGTCATTTTTACAATTAAAACTTTATTAAACTAATTAGATAGATGGCGTTTAAAAACACGTTTTTTGTATGGGGACCCCCTTTAATTTTTAACTTTATTTTGTTTTTAGTATTTGTTGTTCTAGCGGCAACAGAAATACACCATCTATGAAAATTTCAATTGTCTAACTATCACGGTTAATGAGCTATAGCCTGGTAACAGACGAACAGATAGACAGGCAGACAGACAGACAGACAGACGGATAGACAGACGGACAGCGGAGTCTTAGTAATAGGGTCCCGCTTTACCCTTTGGGTACGGAACCCTAAAAAGTCAAATTCATGCGTTTAGCATTTAGTTAGCACATAGCCAAAGTTTATATCAGTCTAGTCAGCAAGACGTGTTTTACAAGATTGCTATCTTTATTAAGATGTCTATGCATAAGAATAAATTGTCTAAGAATGTTATGTATTAGTGATGGACAAAACCTATCTAGGATAAAAATCATTGTCAGGTTAAAATCGTCCTCTTAAAACCACCAATATATCTTGGTGTTTGCAGTTTTAATTTCAGGCTAGCATTTTGACCACTATTTCACCTGTTGGTATGTGACGATGCGGTCAAGAATGGTAGCACGCTAGGCCACATAAAATATAATAGTCCTATGGACAGAACATGCACGCTCTGACAGAAACTCTGACAGCAAACATGCGATTTTAAACCTTCAACGTCGATAACGTTCAAAATACGACTGTCGTCGATTGTATCGTCCACGATACGCGGTAGAAAAAAAAAACAGCGAGTGAATGACGCCTAACTAGACCTAAAATGGGAACTGGTTTTCAAGGATAGCTGCCGAAACACATTAGATGTTTTTTCCCACTCGAGGGTGGTGATTGGCCAAGCGGACACAAGGCAGTGTTTTACCACGACACACTATTTGTGTCCTAATTACGTTTAGCTATCGTACTTTCTGTAATAATCCAAACTAAAAGGTAACAACAGTTCGCTAATTTAAAATAGGAAAGAATTAACAGCAATAACGTCCAATCAGAACGAATTCCAAATTCAAAAAGCTAAGGCTATATGTAGTGTCGTTGACACGTCATGGCACAAACGGATGTCAAACGTATTTAACAATTAGCTACCAGTGTCCGAACATTATGAACGCAGCTTTTGTCACCTTAACTCGAATTAATCTTCATGCTAATTCGCATCTTGTTTACATTGAAATTAAGTCGATTATCGTGTGTGTGCAATTGTGAGTTAGTATCTTAATAAAATTAGTAAAGTATTGATGACCAATGTCATTTGTATGAACATTGGATGATCTGTGAGCAAGTCAATTAGTATAACACGCGATGATCGCTGGATTAATATTAAGTGTTATTTAGTGAGTTGATTAGTTTACTGTATGGTGTACTACTTTATTGGCCTTAGTTATAAACGATGGTTAACTAATCAATGGATAAAGTAGTCTACCAACTGCTTACTGATAAAATGATTATTAAGTCGAGCTCAAGCCTAAGCTAAGTCTATAATACCCGCTTGCACATAACTTAAGAATCACCTAAGTTTTTAAAATATGTCAATCATAGCAACATCGGGAATCAAAATTTCCAAATATATCATGCAGATAGGCTACTGATCCTATATTTATCCATATTTTTAGATTTTGGTAGCATGTTTTGTTTATTTTGTGATATTTTGACAAGCTAAAGCGATTCTTAAGTTTAGTGCAAGCCATAAGTAAGGTAGTCTATAGAATGTCTATCTCTATAGTAGGTAACTCTATGAAATAAGACCTATTATGTAAACGCATACAGGTTCCATCTACAGGTAGTAGGTAGGAGCATATTATATCGATGTTCCGTCTGATTCGCTACCAAAAAGGAGCAATTACCACCATCATGGAGAAAATCTGCCGCCATAACATTACGGTATTCCAGCAGAGCTCTTGAGTGTCAGAGTATTCTAGGCCTAGCGTCATCAACCACATCATCTTACCACCAGACATGATAGTGGTCAAACTTTTAAGATATAAAAAAAATCCTTGTAAACCTTAAACTACCTGTATTCTTAGAAATGAAGTCTTAGTCGACGATGGTCTACTTTCGGTAGTTATAGTATTTGTTTCTCTTGTCTCGCGCCTAGTCTTACAGCCGTAATCCATTTCCTGATAAGCACGATTCCACCTTAGACCACTCTATCACTTATAGGCCTAGCGTGCTTACCATCTTCGACCGCATCATCACTCACAACAGGTGAGATAGTGGTCAAACGCTAGCCTATAAGTTATAAAAAAAAAACAGTTTAGAAGAACAGAGATAGTTGTAAAGTGCTTGTCTGTCGAGAATAAATATTTAGGTACTGTCATCATTAACAGCCAATCTCCGTCCACTGTAAGGGAGTATAAACTCCACCTCAGTGCTCCCAGCCAACCTCACCCGTGATGCATCCTGCTGACCAACAAACGAGGCTTTGGCGACCAAAAAAATGGCGGTATAACCATTTCAAATTATGGCGTAGCTAAATACTACAGGCCAGTGACGGGCAGCAGCATCACCAGTGCGAGGAGCTACGTCCTGCGATCCCTCCCAATGAGCCGAAGATCGGGGTCAGTGGCGTATCTTGGGAGAGGCCTACGTCAAGCAGTGGACTGACACCGGCTGATGATGATGATGATCTCCATCCACTGATGGACATAGGCCTCTCCTATGGCACGACATTGAGTTTGATCTTCAGCTACTCGTTTCCGACCGCTGCCAGCCAGAATTGAACAGATATAGGTACCTACTCGAGAAGATCGAACCAAATACGGAGAGGAAACTGAAATAAAAAGCTTTATTATATTTTGTAGGCTAGTGACATTTCAGTGTTAAAATTCAGCATTAACGGCCTTTGAATCATTTATCAATATTGCGTTTCCTCCTGCAGTGACTGTCAAAATGTCAAATAATATTAAACTGGATTGACAAAGATTAGATATCCTACAGATGAGATTATTGGTAGGGCCTAAGCTAGTCTACTTATGAAAGTGCCTACAATATTTTTGTTAATTTATGAAACGAATGCAATGGCTTGAAATACTTTTTTAAAGTCAAACTTTTATTAGATTGCCTCATTTATTTTCGTCAATCTATCGTATGTCACAATCACAACATGCCGACGTCGCCGGTGCTGATTGGTGGATATGATTACAGCCAGCGCTGATTGGCGGTTATGACGTAAGACATTTAGGTCTCGCTAAATTTGGCGGACGCTACATATATGTATACATGCGAATATGTCATGTCAACTGCTGTCATAGTATCTAGTTACCATAGTTACACATAAACTAAGTTCCACTTGCATCGTGCTTTCATAAAAAAAACACACTTTTTAGGGTTCCGTACCCAAAGGGTAAAACGGGACCCTATTACTAAGACTTCGCTGTCCGTCTGTCTGTCTGTCTGTCTGTCTGTCTGTCTGTCTGTCTGTCTGTCACCAGGCTGTATCTCAAGAACCGTGATAGTTAGACAATTGAAATTTTCACAGATGATGTATTTCTGTTGCCGCTCTAACAACAAAGACTAAAAACAGAATAAAGTTAAAAATAATAGAGGGTCCCCATACAAGAAACGTGTTTTTTTCAGCATTTCACGCCATCTACGAACGCTTAGTTAGGTAAACGTCCCATAGATGGCGTTATATAGAAATGTCGATCCCTAACACCTTTGTTAGACGATAGATGGCGTTATAAGAAATAAAATGTGTATTAATTATTATTTTTTGCTGGAGAAAATGATAGTGGTATATTTTGCTCGATCTTATAAAATACTGTAGTGTGGTACGGAACCCTACTAGTGCGAGTCCGACTTGCACTTGTGCCAGTTTATTTTAAACCTACCAGATTAATATAATAAGTTTTGATTGAGGATGTTTGCATATAAATCGGACGGTCGAAGACATTAATTAAGGAAACCAGAAAAATCGATGGTGCGTTTAATTTTTTATTAACTGAAAATCTTTTAACCATTCTTGCTCCTGATGGATGGGGTGGGGTGGCTATGCAGCCAAACAGACAAATTAAAAAAAAAAACTTGTTAATCGTAAGACTGTAAGTCAGAACTGAAAATTGATTTGCATGTACGCGAGTTTAGTGTTTTTCCCCATCCCAAAAGTGCCCAAGAAGTTTTCACATAAAAATATTTTTAGCTTAAAGTAACCGTCTCTTTTACCCTTTACTCTTTGGCCCCCGATCGGTAAATCGACCCTTAATTACTGCGGGGTGGATTGATGACAAGCCCCGATATTTTGCCGCTCATTTGACGGTCTATTAATTTTGCTGCTTTGAATGGCGGGATTTAAGCGATTCCTGATTTTCAGGAGACAATTTGGAGAGGAGAAAGAGTAATTTATGACGTACATTTTGTTTGGATAAACTCTGGTTGTTTTGGTAATCACGAAATAAGTTGGTATTTGTACCAACATTATATGTATCAAAATTAAATGTATATGACTTATCATTAACATAATAACATTAGGTAACAAGGATGTTAACTGTATGTACATTTTTCAAAATGGCGAAGATATGGGGTTGAAAACGTAAAAAATCATATTTCAGCAATTTCTTATTAAGACGCTACTTTGCTTTTGCACAAGCAAAGCATTTTATAATTTGTGTAGCACTGATCAAATATTATTATTATATGATAAACACTCAAACTATCATAAAAAAAGCAGACGGATTTGTGCTAAACACCCGAGTGAACGCAAGTTCAGTAATAATAAATGCTTGAGTAATACGCTTGCGCGCTCAGTTTGCTACCAAGCGGCAGCAGGGTCGGACGCTTTCGTGCAGTATTACTTCGCAGCGTTGCTTACGTAGTAAGTAGTAATCATGCCGTATTGACTATGCCGGACTGAGCGCGGAAACTTATTACTCAATAATTTGGTATTACTGAACTTGCGATCACTCGGGTGTTCGGCACGAATCTGTCTGCATTTTTATGATAGTCTGAGGATAAACACTATTCAAAGTTATTTAATTGTAGATAAAAGGTAAGAAATTGACCTTTTAAATAAATAGAAGAAAGAGCAGCTTGCATCTATTATAGAAGACATTAAAAAATACGGTAGACACTGACTCGTGTCCTAATTATTATTAGATGTTTCATTAGAATCTAATGTATTGCGGCAGCTGTCCTTGAGAGACTGTTCCCATTCTAGGCCTAGCGTGATACCAAGCGCGACCACATCGGCACAAACAGGTGAGGTAGTGGTCAAAAGTCAAAGTCAAAAGTCAGAGTCAAAAGTCAAAGAAGAAAGAAAGAAAAATCATTTATTCAGCAGTCCTCAAGTTACAGTACAGATGAAAAATATATTTGACATTTTGAGCAAAAACTTAACTAAATAAAATAAGAAACAAAAAGAAATACAATATGAGGTGCTGAAACAGACCAGTCTCAGCACAAATGTCCAGATTCTTGGATCGTAGACCCCAAAAACCAAGACGCTGATTTTCAGAATGGCCTGAGAGCGGGAGTAGGACTAACAGCGATAACAATAACTTAAATAAAATAGATACAATAACAAAAATTAACAATAACAGATAACATATTCATAAATATATAATAGTACATAGTATAATATAACATATAACGGATAAATATAAATAACAAAGCATTTATTCAGTATATGGGCAAATTAAAAATGTGCACTTACACACGTTAAATAACATTATTTTTTTTTATTTTTTTAGAAAAAGATTACTCGCAATGTGGGTTGCACATTACTAATGTTCTTGTTAACCCCTCCAACTGAGCTAAATATGCTTGTGTCTGGAGTGGGTTCACGTCAATAGTGCAATGGGTGGGGTGGGGATCGAACTCACGACCTCTCGATCGCCAGTCCGACACCCTATCCATTGGGCTATTGCCGCCTTAACATTAAATAGATCATATTCAATAATAAATTATTATAGATATAACAGAAACACAACTTATTGCTTTGAATTTACAAAAAAAAACAAAGGTAAGGTAAGCCTTCAGCTTTCATGTAGACGTCGAACGTCACACTTAAAACACATGTTTAATTCCCCTGATTAATGTAGGGTTGCCAACCAAACGCTAGCCTATATGATATTAAAAAATATGTTGCCTCAAAGGCACCTTTCGGCGGCGTAGTAAGCCTGAAATTCTGAATTCTGAATTCATTTTCATTTTAATTCTGGTCTGCCTTGACAAACACTAAACTTGTTTAATTATGTCAATTTATGTCAAATGTGTGAATAAAATACTTATGGATTAATGTACTTTCAAATGCTCAACTTTGATTAAGTCTACGCTTGCATAGATATTATTTTAGCAAAAATATCTTAGCTCAGACCCCAATGATTTTAATTTAAATCTGATCAAAAACTATCGGTCTGATCGGATATGATTAAAGCTACCTAGAACATTGTCTTTATTACAAAAAAAACATCATATTTTTACAACAAAATACGATTAAAAGGCGAATTAGAATTCGAACTTACTGAACCTATTAAAAACATATAATCGAATTTTCAAATGCTTCGCATTTTGCTCGTAATTAATCTAATCTATGTCAACCTTTAGATCAAAAGGTTCCGCGTGAAAGTTCTAACTAGTGACATGTCTAGATGAACATTGTCGATTCCCATGTCATGTAGGAAGCGACAAAGCTTCGACAAAGGGTAAGTTTACATTTCATCTATATTTTATTATTTTCTGTTTAATTAGGTATATTATAGTAAAGTAACGCATGTCTCATTTTTAACCGACTTCAAAAAAAGGAGGAGGTTTCTCAATTCGACCGTATATATATATATTTTATTATATATTTAAAATATATATATATAATATATATATATATATATATTATATAATATAAATATATATATATATATATATATATATATATATATATATATTATATATATATATTTTTTTTAATGTTTGTTCGCGGATAACTTCGTCGTTTATGAACCGATTTCGATTATTCTTTTTTTGTTCGAAAGGAGATATCCCAAGTGTGGTACCATGGTAATTTTATCGAGGTAAGATAAGTATCTCCAGAGATATTGAGATAAACATCTCAAAATTGGTACTGAAAATGAATAGCGCGGCATTGAAGTCGGTTGTTTTTTAGTTTTTAAACGATATTTTGTGTACATGCAAAGGTCATTTCACTGTTGAGTGAAATGTTTAAAGCCGACCAGCATTGAAATATTTGCCATAATTTTTTGAGTAAAAATGTATAATAATAATGTACTCAATATTATAAATGTTAAAGCGATTGTGTTTATGTTTGTTACTCAATAGGTACGTACCCACCTAGCGCACAGGCTCGCACGGCAGCCTCGGTGCGAGCGATGGCTCGCGAGGCAGGCTGAGCCATCATAAGCGGCTCGGCCCGAGGCAGGCGCGCAGGCGAGGCAGGCCCGAACTGCTATTGCTTTTGTTCACAATTCTCTTTTATGAAATATGTGTATATTGTATTATATGTATATATGAATATATATAATATGTATTGTATGACATTATACATGTATTATATTGATATGTATGTGTTATATGTATATATTGCTATGTATGTATTAAATTACATAAATTATATGTACCTTTTTAATTATGTACATACCTAGTTATGGTTACCCCTCACCCTTCAGTGTTAGACTGAGACAGCTTGCTCAGCAAAAGCTGATGCATTTCTTGTAATGCTGAGCAAGTATTCCAAGAGATGTAAGTAGACTTAAGCTTAGCTAAGAGGTATTGTAACTAGATTTAATTCATTAATATTAAAGCCTCTAGATCGGCAACACGTATTTTAATTTTGATTTTAATTAGTTTTTAAAAAGTCTTTAGAGTGCTCCCCAATTTGACTGGCGCAGCCGGTAGGATTTGCTATTAAAGGCTGTGCCGTCTTTTCGTGATTTTAGGTATCCAAATTTACCTTTTCCGTGATTACGGCGCGAATAGCTGCAAGGCAAATCCTCGAACCAAAACAAATTCGTCAAAGGGACTCTAAGAGAGCTGAGTATGGGAGCGACCGGTTGGTGAGTGAAATTTTCGCCATCCTAATTTTCCTTCCCATATTTTTCATTTTCATATTGTGTTATTATTGAGATAGATCTTCGCTCATTATAACGTGACTGGTTTCTCGGTATTAAACTCTACCGTGCCTTCTTATCAGTGTAAGCTGATACATATAACATAGAGTAGTGTAATGTAGAGAATACAGAAAATTATTAATCTGTAATAATTATAGAATAGTGTATAATCATAAAATTTGGTCTCTATATAGATCTTAATTACTAATCTGGTGAATAAAACTTTTGTTAGGAATAAAATAAATGTATTAAATAGACAATATTTCTATTAAATTTCTACAACTTTTACAAAAATTGTGTATATTAATTAATTATTGTTTATTGACTTTATAAGCTGTGTCTATATTATATTTGTGTGTGTTTTACGCTATATTTTATTGTGTGTGAATTTACTTGTGTGTAATCTCTGACTTGCTAATTACTCTACCTAAAAATGGCAGAAGAAATCGTAGCTATTCCGAATGAAATGTTACGTCTGATCCCCTTATTTGGAGGAGATAAGAGACAATTAAATCTATTTTTGCGAAAAAGTGAGTATGTAATTACCAGGTATAGAGGCAATGAGGCTCAAAATTTATATGTGTATCATGCGATAACTAGTCGCCTCACGGATAACGCATCTGCGCTATTATCGGAGCGTGATGATGTTGCGTCTTGGTCCGAGTTAAAAGAACTGCTCGAACAGCACTTTGGAGATCCGCGTAGTGAACAGTGTATTAGTATTGAATTAGAATCATTAAAAATAAAATCCGGTGAAAGTTACTTAGATTTTTGTAATAGAATTCAATCTGTTCGATCATTATTAATTTCAAAAGTTAATCTATTGAATGATGTGGATTTAAAACGAGCTAAAATTGCAATATATAATAACATGTCCTTGAATGTGTTCTTATACAATTTGCCTGAAAATATGGTTAGGATAGTGAGACTTAAATCCACTTCGACCTTGGAGAATGCACTTAGTACAGTACTGGAGGAAGTAAACTTCCACGATCAGTATAACATGCGGAATCGTATCTTTGGTAGTGGTAGTGTGCAACGACCCTTATTACCGGCAATTCAGGGTCAAGGTTTTAAGTTTGGTGGTAATCCACAGCCGAGTCAGCAACCCACTGGGTTTAGATTTGGGGTTCCGTTTGCTAATAACAATGCGGCACCCAAATTTAATTTTGGTGTTCAACCAAGACCATATAGGATGCCCCAATTGGCTCAAGGTCAACCACAAAATTTCGGGTACCGTCCTCAGCTAGGCTATCAACCGCCACAGTTCGGTTACCGCCCGCAATTAGGTTATCAGCCACAACAGGGCTACCGCCCCCAATTCGGAAACAACCCGCAACAATTCGGTTATAAACCAAATTTTGGAACACAGCAATTTGGTTACAGGCCTCCTCAGGTTAACAAACCAAACTTTCAATCGACAGATGTAACGATGAGAACAGCCCCGCCTAGACCTCAAGGTTTTAGACTTAACGAGCTAACCTTGAATGATAACGGTGACGTAGTACAGTGTTATCAGGATCAGGATACTTGTGACGACTACGAATATGACGCATACGACAACGACGCTTACGGTTATGACTTAGGTAGTTATGATGACTCTAACTCGATGCCTTCAGCTTCAGCTTATGACGGACAAAATGAAGACATGACGTATATGCCAACTCAAACAGATTCTTCTCAAGGTCAAGCAGTTGAAAATTTTCCTATGCGTGCCTCGACCAAAAACAAGAAATTATAGAGTTAAATTGTGACCCTAATCTCAAATTACCCTATATCTATATACCCGAAATCAACTCAAAAATGATGATAGATACTGGTAGTACAAGGTCGTTCTTGAGCCCTCAAAAAGCTTACCAAATATTTAAAGAAAATATTCAGCAAGAACCATTCGAAGTTGTCAGTACGCACGCATCTAGTAGACACAACGAGGTCATTGTGATACCACTTCTACCAACATTCAAAAGTAGTGAGTACCACAAGTTTTACTTGTATGATGTTGATTCTCGTTATGACGGACTTATAGGTAATGACCTCTTACAACAGTTGGATGCAATTATAGACCTTAAGAACCTGGTTTTAAAAACAAAAACCACTTGCATTCCAATTGTTAATAACAATCTGGATTATGTTGTTGAGTTACACCCACGCTGTGAACAGCGCGTGAAGTTACCTACCGACCAATATTCGGGAGAAGCTATAATTGATTTTATAGAGTTTGGACCTGGCATCCGCACGCCAAGCGCGTTAGTAAACTGTATAAATGGATACGCCTCAACTGTTATACAGAATACTTCAGAAAAACGCCTAGCGTTGACCATAACACAACCTATAGCGGTAACTAAACATTTGAATACTAAATGTGACTTAAACTTTACTACAGACACGACAGACATACAGACCGACAAGTTACTTGAGGAAAATTTAAATAAACTCCGACTAGACCATACTAATGACGAGGAACACAACAAAATATACAGACTGTGCCAAGAGTACAAGGACATTTTTCACTGTGACCAACTGCCTCTCAGTTTTACCAACCAAGTTAAACATAGAATTCGAACGAAAAATGAAGACCCGATTTTTGTCAAACCTTACAGACAAGCACCGGTACAAGCCGATGAAATAAATAACCAAGTGCATAAACTATTACAAGACAACGTCATACAGGAATCACACTCTCCATGGAATGCACCCGTGCACTTAGTGCCTAAAAAGACAGATGCATCCGGTGAAGTGAAATTTCGTATGGTAATTGACTACAGGCGACTTAATGACATAACGATAGATGACAAATATCCCTTACCGAACATTAACGACTTATTCGACAAGTTAGGTAAAAGTACATACTTCAGCACGATAGATTTAGCCAGTGGCTATCACCAAATTGAAGTCGAAAAACAGGACAGACAAAAGACAGCTTTTAGTACACAAAATGGTCATTTTGAGTTCCTCAGAATGCCATTTGGACTTAAGACCGCACCCGCAACTTTTCAACGCACTATGGACAATGTACTAAGAGGACTACAAGGACTGCACTGCATGGTGTATCTGGATGACGTCATAATATTTTCATCCAGCCTAGACGAACACCTGCAGAAACTAAGACTAATTTTTGACCGACTCCGACAAACTAATCTGAAAGTTCAACTTGATAAATCCGAGTTTTTAAGAAAGGAAGTACTTTACCTAGGTCACACTATTACAAAAGACGGACTCAAACCCAACGATGACAAAATTAATGCTGTACTGAATTTCCCATTACCTAAAACTACAACTGACATCAAAAGCTTTCTTGGACTAGTAGGATATTATCGCCGATTCATACCTGACTTCGCCAGAATAACGCAACCACTGACATCTTGTTTAAAGAAAAGAAACAAAATTATTATTGACCAAAAGTACATTGACGCTTTCAACAAATGCAAAGAACTCTTGACGAACGCCCCATTGTTACAATACCCCGACTATGAAAAACCATTCGTGCTAACTACCGACGCCTCAAATGTAGCCTTAGGCGCCGTCTTGTCTCAAGGCCAAATAGGAAGCGACAAACCTATAGCGTACGCCAGCCGTACGTTAAGTGATACCGAAACACGCTATAGCACGATAGAACGGGAATTACTTGCAATCATCTGGGCAACAAAACATTTCAGACCATATTTGTACGGTCGAAAGTTTTACATTTATACTGATCATCGCCCCTTAGCGTGGCTTAACTCCTTGAAAGATCCAAACAGTAAACTTACCCGTTGGAGGTTACGCCTACAGGATTTCGATTTCGAAATCATTTATAAAAATGGCAAGCAAAACACCAACGCAGATGCTCTATCAAGAATAAAAATTAACGCCTTAAATTCAGATGATGAAGGAAGTTCGATGATGGTTAACGTAGACGATAGGGAACAGAGACTTCAGGAACATTTAAATGATGTAGTTAAAACTATAGAACAGATCACAACAAAAAAACCGATAGCACACAAAGACGATACTTACAAGATAGCAACCGTGACTATCTCGGATAGCAGTACGGATTCCGCAGGGAACGAGTCTATTTCTGATGCGTCAACGTTCTCAAATACAGAACGAATATCTGATTTTGAAAAACCTGTAATACCTTCCGCTTCAGGAAGCAGTAGATCCGAAACTATTCACTCAGCTATAGATATGGAATCCACGGGGATACCAATTTTGCAAGAGGCTATCGACACTAAACCAAATCAAATACTAGTATTTTCATGGTTCAGAAATGAGTTGAATGTCAAGGACATTTCTCGAGATAGACATAAAATTTTAGAAGCATTTCTACCTACAAACAACCCTGAACTTATCAAAGAATTCCTAAAAAAATACATTAGACCAAAGATTAAATATTTTATTTATTTTGAAGAGGACGAACACCGTAGACAATTTAGTAACATCGTTATTCAGCTGTTCAAGAAAGATATGGTACAACTGTATGAGTGTACTAAACGTGTAGTATTCGTGAAGGAGGAGCATGAACAAAAGGCCATAGTATTAAAGTATCATGAGGGTAAGACTTGTCATCGCGGCATTAAAGAAACGTTAACTAGGCTTCGTAGAAGTTACTGTTGGGATAAAATGCAAGAAACGGTTACAGCGATTATTAACGCATGCGAAGCTTGCAGTAAAATGAAATATGATCGAAAGCCCATCAAACCGGTTATTCAATTGACTCAGACGCAAGATGCTCCGTTTCAAGAGATATTTATCGATCTTTTTTCAATAGAAGGTAAATATTATTTGACGCTCATCGACTCATTTAGCAAGTTAGGACAGGCTGTTGAAGTATCCAATAAATCAACACCTGAAGTAATAAGAGCACTTATGAAATACTTTTCGTTTTACGGAATTCCAAAAAAGATAAGCTCAGACCCAGGAATGGAATTTAATAACGAGTTGATGAAGGAGTTCTTAAGCTTACACAAAATTGAACTACATATAGGCACCATCAACAACCCCAACTCGATGGGACTTATAGAGCGTTTCCATTCGACTATTACCGAAATTTATAGATTGGCGAAATACGAGAAAAGGTGTACAGACGCGGCCTCAGTCATGACATACTCGGTCATGGCTTATAATCATACCATACATTCCGTTACCGGCTTAACACCGTTCGAAATAGTTTTTGGACACACGGATACAAATAGTCCTTATAATATAGATTTTGAAAAGATGTACATGCAACAGTTAGTCAAAGATCATGAAAAGCGTACTAAATGTTTATACAAACACTTAGCTGAAAAGATGGCAATTAACAAAGAAAAGGCTAGAGAAAAGAGAGGTGGTGAAGTGGAAATGGAATTTCCAATAGGAAAAACCGTGTTTGTAAAAGGAGTCAATAAAAGAAAAAGTAAAGACAAGCCAAGGTATACTAAAGCAGAAGTAGTAGATCAGGTTGAAAGGAATATAGTTCCGATCAAGATAGGTGAAAGAAATACAAAAGCGCCCATTATAAACATTAAACGCCCTCCACAGGTGGTGCATTCTGCTCATGATAGGGATGCCGGCGCAGGCCCTTCATCTTCAGGCTCTTGAGGGAAACCCAGGCATACTACCAATAAAGGAAGGTCAAGCATATGTTCAAATCGATCATTGGACAATAATCAAGGTCATAAACTTAGAAACGATTTATAAGGATTTAAATTACATAGTTAATAGTTTAAACCAACTAAGCGAATTAATCGATTGGAAAAAGCCATATCATAAGGAATTTCTAAATATAAGAATGCATACAGAGTTCATACGTGACTTAACTACAGATAAATATAGGCAACTCTTTCCGCAACAACGCTTTAGGAGAGGTCTGGTTAATCCACTGGGCTCTATAATTAAAATTATCACAGGCAACCTCGATCATGCTGACGCTTTAAAATATGATAAATTGACTACTGAGTTAAAATATGATCAAACAATTATATCTAAGAAACTTACATTGGTCTCCAAAATGTTTAGTAGTTTTATAAATATTACAGAAACTATGACTAATAATTCAGCAATGTTTAATGATCGTTTAAAAAGAATTGAAGTAATGTTAATAGATTTAGCTGCAAAGGAGGACAATTGGGTATATGCCACATACATTTTAGGTTTATTTAACATTCTTATAAGCAGTTTTCGTACCATTTACATTAGGCTAAGCGAAATTGAAACCGCTCTAGCATTAAGTAAGAACTCTATATTACATATGTCTATTATAAACTCTACTGAGCTATTAACTCATTTGAAACTCATATCTAATTCTGAAAACCTAATGTATTCACCTACTGAAGAAAATTTGGTAAAATTAGAACAAAATATTTGTGTAAAATCATATGTTAAGAGAAACCGAGTCACGTTCATTATGGAAATTCCTCTTACAGATAATAGTACCTATAATTATTTTAAAATATATTCCTTACCTATATTCAATGAAACCGAAAATAGAACCCTATCCATATTTCCTAAGTACCCTTACCTTTTGGCGAAAGGAATAAAATACCTACCGGTCTCGAAACCATGTCGCTCTCTCGCCGCTAGAAACCAGTTCCTGTGCACTGATGAGGAGATACCTATGAATCCTGGAGTCACTTGTGTGCAGCAACTTATGAATTTTAGCAACAATCTTACCTGTTGTTTGCAACATCAGATTAACATTGAAGAGGTTAAGGTGCAAAAGGTCGATCCTGCAAACTGGATACTATATACAAGACTAAGGACAACTATAACTCAACAGTGTAACAACGAAATAAGTAAGCACCCTGTATTCGGATCCTATCTCGTAACTCTCGACGAGCCCTGCAAGTTAGAAATCCATGGAATTTGGATGCGTTCACATCGTACCTACATTGAGACGAACTACTTAACTCCAATTCCTATGATTAACCTACCGTCACTGCGTAACGTGAGTCTATCAAGTGCACGCGCACTTAACATGCACGCGGTCAACCTGGATGAAGTGAAGCATATGTCATACGCGTTACAGAATAGTGAAATATTGAATAGTGCTATTGACAGGGAAACAGACTCTAAAATCAGTGTTTTATTTTATATTACCTTAGGCCTTGTCATCATATGTTTAATTGTAACTTTATTGCATTTTTATCGTTTAAATATCATGAAAATTGTGCAAAATTATCGGAAAACTTCTCAAATCGATAATTCCGATAATTTCGCTCTTAGGGATGGAGGAGTTATGGTTACCCCTCACCCTTCAGTGTTAGACTGAGACAGCTTGCTCAGCAAAAGCTGATGCATTTCTTGTAATGCTGAGCAAGTATTCCAAGAGATGTAAGTAGACTTAAGCTTAGCTAAGAGGTATTGTAACTAGATTTAATTCATTAATATTAAAGCCTCTAGATCGGCAACACGTATTTTAATTTTGATTTTAATTAGTTTTTAAAAAGTCTTTAGAGTGCTCCCCAATTTGACTACCTATTATTTTATTTTATTGTTATTTATTTATTTTTTATTATTTTTTTTTCTACACCTATACCGCCATGTATGCTAATCTATTCCTTTCCACCTTAAGGTTGTCTGGAAGAGATCGCTTTAAGCGATAAGACCGCCTGTTGCCACATTGTTTTATTTACCTTTTTTTTTTTAACTTTTAATTTGTATGGTGTAATAAAGTGTTTATCTATCAGGCCGAGGCACGTCCACACCAGCCGAGGCGTTATGCTCGCGAGGCTGCCGCGCGAGCCTAGGTGGGTACGCGGCTAGTCACGCTAAACCGTATGAAATAATTTAGATGAAATTTGGCACACAGATAGTAAATATTCATAATTTAAGATCGTTTAAAAAAGTAAAAGAACCGACTTCAAGCGCCGCGCTTTCAATTTTCAGCACCAAGTTTGAGGTGTATAGATCCATATCTCTGGAGATGCTGACCATATCTAGATACAATTCTAATGGAACTATCTGTCAAGTATATCCTTTCAAAAAAAAAAAGAATTTTCCAAATTGGTTCACGCGTCTTTGAGTAATCGGTGACCAAACATAAAAAATATATATTCCGACGAATTGAGAACCTCTTTCTTCATCAAATCAGTCGGTTAAAAATACCATCTGTGTTCCTACCTTCATTAACACAGAATACTTATATTAAGAACTTTTTTAATCCGGGCAAAGTTTTGGTACATAGTTTG
Source organism: Cabera pusaria (assembly GCA_954871355.1). Taxonomy (NCBI): domain Eukaryota; kingdom Metazoa; phylum Arthropoda; class Insecta; order Lepidoptera; family Geometridae; genus Cabera; species Cabera pusaria. Next base: position 21,910,560 of record OX940906.1, read on the forward strand.
TAAATAACTAGTACCTAAGTAAGATACCATAGATACCATCCAGAGACACTAAAAGGCGCCACCGATTTATGGTGGATATACCATCTACCCGAACGAAGCGATTTGCTTCTTCGTTCATCATACGAACCGCCAAAGAATGGAAAACTCTGCCTGAGTCTGTGTTTCCAGTTAAGTACAATATGGGGGTCTTCAAATCGCGAGTGAATAGGTATCTTCTGGGTAAGCACGCTCCATCATCGATCGCATCATCACTTAACATCAGGTGAGATGGTGATCAAGTGCTGCTCAGTTCGGTGTAAAAAAAGTAAAGTAATGAGTTTTTAAACTTTATCATTATAAGCGAACGTTCTGACCACTAATACCTGTTGGTGAGTGATGAAGCGGTCGAAGATGGTAGCTAGGCCTAGAATATTAAGGGCTCACTGGCTTTGTACTGCCGGAACACCAAAAGGTTATGGCAGCAAATTTTTCTCTTGATGGTGGTTACTTTTTGGTAGCAAATCAGGCGGAACATCGATATAATATACTCGTGCCACCTGCGGGAACCTATGGATCTGTTCATATTCGTTATTGGTGTGAAAATAAATTAAATTATTTATTTATATCCAACGTATTAGCCTAGCTATACAACGAGGTAACGTCGCTAGCTTTTTGGGAACATTACCGGCAGGTAGCGATAGGTTCCTAGGTTCTGTCTTTTATTTATAGTATAGATATTATTATTGTGGTTTATATAATCTTGATATTGTCATTAGGTAATTATTTTTAAGTTTATCACACATGTTTCATATCATCAATTTATCTCCGAAAAACAAGTTCCAATTTTCAACCCGTCAGCGGCCATGTCGCGACGCAAGTCCAATTTCGGTGTTTTTACGATGTATCCGTCGACTGTCAGACAACCATCGAAATGCCAGCCAATCTAACTTTGTCGACAACCAACGCATTTATAGCTATTGTATGTTGGATTGGGGATAAAAGAAAAATGGCTGAGTTGGATTCTGTTCTATTACTTTTGGTACCTAATCAAATTGGTAGAGTACTAAGATATGGCAAATCAAGACTTTCTCTGGCATTATTATCGACTAAAGTCAATGTACAGTCCGGCAAGTATAACTTGGCGTGCCTGTGCGCCACTGTGCTTTTACTTTGTACTTTGATAACAGTTTCTTTTAAACCACTTTTAATTACTTTTGGCATTATTGAACTATTTTAATGTAGCAGATTTATCAACAATAATGTCGCGGTAATCTCTCAAACGTCAAACTCACAGTTTCAATTAAAATAATTAGTTCCAAGAACCACCACCGCCAAGTTATACTTGTGGCACTGTACTCGTGTGAACTTACTAGCAATGTGGGTAGCAGATTACTAGTAGTCTTGCTAAATAATGCTTGTATCTGGAGTGGGTTCACGTCAATAGTGCAATGGGTGGGGTCGATCTCACGACTAGCGATGGATTAATTCGTATTCACATTAATTGTTAGCATGCTAATGCTTAATTAGCAGTTAGCAAATTAAATGTAGTTGCGAAATTCTGTGAAGTGCACAGCGAATTCATCGGTAGCGTGCGCTCTCCGTCACAACCAGGGGAATACTTAATCCACCTATCTCTTTCATAATTCGTTTCACGTGATTAGCAGGTTAGCAGGCCATGTGAAAAATATGGTCAAGCATTTATTATCTTTATTTGCTTGCATTTAAGGTCGAATATTGATTGAATTATCTACGAATTAACGCTGAAATTATTAGCGGGGTGGTGCGAATAATGAAATGCAGCAATTATTTCGTTAGTATCTTTGATTAACTCGTATTCAGAGTCGTGTATTGAAGGAACGTGTGTTATTGTTTAATCATAATTTGTGTAGCACGTGCTGCATAGTGTAACGCGCTCTTTAATTCGCATTTTAACAAAAAAATATAAGTACTTATTTTTATCAAGTATATTAGCAAATAGTTTAGCAATAGCAATTAGCATGCTAAGACTCACGAATTCGCATGCTGATGAAATTAATGTGAAATCGCATTAGTTGCCATCACTACTCACGACCTCTCAATCACCAGGCTGACGTCTTAGCGAGAGATTGATTAATTGTAGTATCTTTTTCTGAGTGAGTACTTCTCACGAACGAAGAACACCCGTGCGAGGATTCGAACCTACGACCTCTCGCTTAGATGTCAAGCCACCTAAGACGAAAATTAGCGTCTTTAACTTGCAGATGAACACAATTCTACTTTAGACTGAATTTTGAATGAATTTACTGAAAACAGATTAATTAGACGAGTGTGAATGGGCCATCCGGTAGAGGCCAACCTAAGCGAACGGATCACGACCAGATCGGAGATGTTATAAAGAAAGGCCAAGTCAAAAGTACCTATAACCGGCGAGCATGTATGAAGGCGCTCATGAAAGTAGAAGAAGCGAAAGAGGTATGTAAGGATCGTAGCATGTGGAAAGAAGCAGTCTCTGCCTACCCCAACGGTAAAAAGGCGTAATTTTATTTATAAACTAGCAGTGCCCCGCGGCTTCGCCAACCGAGCCACAAACAAACAAACACACATACCTACATACAAACATACAAACAAACTACCTTCCTTGCGCCTCGCACTCGGGTAAAAAATCATATTCCAACAGTTACTTACCCAAAAAATGTAACTCTTCATTTCCAGTGACATGAAGACAAGTTATTCTAAGTTTTTAATGAAAAATCAGTTCTTTCTGAGTTTATATTATGAGTATACGAATAATTTAGAGCTTTCCAAGACTTTAAGTGAATTGCTTTACAAACATAACTTATCTCTAACTTGGTGAATCTTCAGACGTTGTTTTTGAGTATGTAAGGGAGACACTGCAAATGGCTTATTTTGAAAATAAAGTTGATTAATAGGTTTTTCAATGTCAAAGTCAAAGTCAAAGCATTTATTCAGTATATGGGCAAATTAAAAATTAGCACTTACACACGTCAAATAACATTAAATAGATCATATTCAATATTTATAATAGACGGGTAGGTTTTTTTTTTAAATATCTTATAGGCTAGCGTTTGACCACTATCTCACCTGTTGGTAAGTGATGATGCGGTCGAAGATGGTAAGCACTTCAGAATGGGAACTGGCTCTCAAGGATAACACATTATATGTTTGGCGACAGATTTTCAAACTTGAGGGTGGTAGCTGGCCAGGCGGACACTAGATAGTGTCCTACCACCATGCGGGGGTTGTTGGTTTCTTAACGATGTTTTTCCTTCACCGGAGGGCCACTGTGAAAAGCGCACTTAAATTTTTTGATAGAAAAATCCATTGGTGCACGGCGGTTTGAACTCGGTACCACGGCATCAAAGCCGACCCTTCTCCCGATTACGCCACCGGGCTCTCAAAGGTTCCATGGCATATACAAATACAAATAACTTTATTGGCTTAATTTTGGTGCACAATATACATATGAATCCATAGGCTCTCGACCTACCATAGCTGTGTCTCGAGAGCCAGTGGCTTCTCCCAATTTATGACAATACACTTATCATTCAAATTTAGTTTAACAAAATTTCCTGAGTTATTTTTAAATCATAAAACTGGATTCTAATAACTATTTTAACATTTATTTTACATAATAATAATAAGAAGTATTACAAGTTAAGTACTATTCTAAACAGTTGTTTTTGTGTGGTCTCTAAGTTGGGTCCTTATTGCAGCTTCTCACTCCTACGTTTCATCCGCTGTTAGCCACTGTCTTCAATGCAGCTCTATACCTAGCTGGAAGGCGTCCAAAACCACTATTTTGTATAATTTATAAATAGGCTAGCGTTTGACCACTACCCGCATGGTGGTAAGCGATGAATGTAGTCAAAGATGGTGCACTGAACACGCTTGGCCTAGAATACTCGAGGTGTGCTGCCGGAAAAAGGTTATGACGGAGGATTTTCTCCTAGCTAATTAACAAGGGTAAAATGTTTGAAGATTATTACTGTGTAAGGATGTTGTACACATGTTGATACGAGAAACAAAAATAAAAGTTCGTTGTGTCACTGTGCTACAAGCAAGTGGATACAGCAAAATACTATTTTTACCTGTTATTTATTACTTACAGTCCAAAAAAGTAGAGTAGACAACATATACTTGACCATTACAGAACACATCCAAAAACGAGGGTAGACATAAATAATAAAACATCTTCCACACAATAATACCCTCGCGTAACAAAAAAAGCAATCACCAAAAATCAGTAAACCTTTTGTTTTATACGTTACTCATCAAACTTTTGGCGATTACCCTACAAATACGTATTATATTGCAAAATAAAAAGAGTATAACGGAAAACGGAATTATAGCCACTGAGGGGGAGTGGGGGAAATATGACATTTGAGGGGTGGGGAAATGGCGGAACATTTAAAAAAGTTTGATTGAGATACTGAAGAAGTTTTGATTGTATCTCGAAGATGCGAAGACGAAAACATCATACAAATAACGAGGGGTGGCTCCCGTATCAATGCTACATACATTTACATTAACATGTACGAGTATCTCTCATTTACATATGCACCTATTCCGTATACATTTTAACAGCACCTTTATTAACATTATCTTTGTTATCCTACTATCCTATCCTACTATCCTATCCTACTATCCTACTTATATTAAAAAGGCGAAAGTTTGTATGTACGTTAGTTACTTCTTCACTCTAAAACTACTCAATCGATTGAGCTCAATTTTGGTATGTAGATAGCCCTAGATAGACCCTGATATAACAGATCGGAAATTTTAATCCCGATATTCCCTCGGGAACAATGTCTACGCGGGTAAAACTGCGGGGCACAGCAAGTACTGAATAAGAATGTGGTTTGAAGGACTAGCTCAATAAGTATCACGAGGTTACCACCCTGTGTGCTACTGACTAGATGATATATTTCAGCGCGGTACTTCTTGACATGGAAGGCATCGTGATTAGGTTTCTGTCTCTCTCTGCAGCTCGTTGAGATGCGCATATTCTTTCTCTTCTCTATAATATACTATTACTGCCTTCTGCTCCCCATTATCTTCGACAAAAATTTAGATTTCTCTGCAACTCTAATAGTTTTGAGCTGAGGTCATTAGAGAATCTTGTACTTGAGATTCCCAGTCACAGTACTGGTTTTTATGACGGATCGTTTGCTGTGCGTGCTTCACGTCTGTGGAACGCACTGCCTGTGAACATTAGAAAAGCGCAGTCTCCAAATACATTCAGGACGCAGGTCAAAGATCACTTTCTCCGTCAACAATCCTAGACATTTGCTACTGCAGACATTATTATATAAAGTTGAAATTGCTATTTATTTATCAAATGTTGTAAATTTTCCCCTATATTGGTTTGTATATTAATCTTAGTTAGTAAGTATTTAATTAGTAGGGTAGGTTAGTATCTTTAGGAAGTAAAGTTAGTAGGTATATTAGTTTTTTGCTTTTTAACTTATATTAGAAACACCTCCGTCTATTGTCTTCTTTTCTATAAGTCCTCTCCATCCAAAGGTTGCCTGGAAGAAATCGCTTTAAGCGATAAGGCCGCCCATTGTAAGACTAATAAAATGAATGATTTGTATGTTATTTTTTAAGTTATGAGGTGTGACAATAAATAATTTTCTATCTATCTTTCTATCTCTATCAGCCAATATTAACTAGTAGCTTGAACCCTGCCTCGCTGCCGGTGGCACCTTAGGTTTAGATATTTTTTTTGTAATTTAGTTGTTTTCGATGTTACTATGTTGCCTTTGTATCGTTATTGTAATAAATATAAATGAATACCGACCTTCGATACCGCTTGTGTCACTTTTGTTTTCTTCTTCTTTCTTCTTGTTTTCAGCTTCTGAAGTTTTACAAGCCATATCTCTGGAGATAACGAAATATTTTTCGTAACACACGCGGCTATGTTGTATCAAAACAAACAAGAAAGTGATCTTATAATGGTTCCTTTTTTTACCTTTTGAGATACGGAACCCTAAAAAGAACCGTCGTAACCGAATACTCCGTTAAAAGTTTGCTGACTGACGAATAATAAACTGGCCAAGTGCAAGTCGGACTCGCACTAGTAGGGTTCCGTACCACACTACAGTATTTTATAAGATCGAACAAAGCCAGCAAAAAATAATAATTAACAATTATTTTATTTCTTATAACGCCATCTAATGTCTAACAAAGGTGTTAGCGATCGACATTTCAATATAACGCCATCTATGGGACGTTTACCTAACTAAGTGTTCATAGATGGCGTGAAATGCCGAAAAAAACACGTTTCTTGTATGGGGACCTTTATTATTTTTAACTTTATTCTGTTTTTAGTATTTGTTGTTATAGCGGCAACAGAAATACATCATCTGTGAAAATTTCAACTGTCTAACGTCACGGTTTATGAGATACAGCCTGGTGACAGACGGACAGACAGACAGACAGACAGACAGACGGACAGCGGAGTCTTAGTAATAGGGTCCCGTTTTACCCTTTGGGTACGGGTTCCGTTCATAAAAAATCAGGCTTAAGCAAATAGGAAGAATATAAGAGAATATAAGTTAAAATCTATTTCAATCAAAGATATGATTGCAATTACTAATGTAAAATACATAAATACACAGTGCACATATTACAAAACGCCAAGGCGACTATAACTACAAATCGCCATAACAACATTTTACCGATACCGACGCATTCAAAAGTTATTCGCAAACATAACTTTACTTTAAAGTCGCTTAAAAATAAATTGCAAAATACAAATTACTGAATACAACATCAATATCGCGTTCGGGCAATAATCGTCAGTATGTAGCTTAAATGGCCTTTAGTTTATGTGCTCAAGTCATAAGAGGTAGCGGAGACAAAACGAACAGTGAGTTTCTTCCATCGATCTAGATTTTGCGCATCTAGACATAAGATTTGACATTAACCTAAGAATCTGCAAACGTCTCGTCGAAAGCCACCATTAAATAATCGCGCCATTTAACTATCCCGCTGTAGGGACAAATAAATATAATAAAAGTAAAATCAATAAAAGTAAAATCTAAATTTAATAATATCTAGTTGCAAACATTTCGACCGAGTAAGTATAGTATAGAAACCTTGATATCATTAAAATTACTACCGTATAAAATCTCCCTCTTCTTAATGGTTTGCTCGATGTATTTGGACGATTTATCGCCAAAACTAGCAGTTACAGGCAAGGCATTCACAACTAATGGCTTCACTGATGTTTGAGCTTAGCTGTTTAGACTCATAGATTGGCCATCTATTGGATTTTGTATACATTTTCCTACAATATACTTTCTATAATAGCCACTAGCATATCTAATGACCATTGCCTGGAAGAAAGTACATTAGAGAAAACAGGTCTTAGAAAAAATTTACTCATGTCCTAATGCATTATATTGGCTATACCTTTGCTTTTTTGTTAGTTTTGCCAAATTAGTAAATATAAACTGACTTTTTGTTGCATTTATAACATTGGTGTACTTTTTAATATTTTATATACCTAACATATAAAATAAATCAAAATAGTATAAAAACACTGCTTATATGAGTCACTCTTGGAGTTAATTAAATAAAAAGTTAATCAATTAAAAACAAACGTTTTAAAAGCATTTATTTATAAAAACAAATTGCTCCCGCTCCCTCTCGTCGCTCGCTTCGCTCGACAAAGGTAATGTCCACCGTGAATTATAATTATTACCTGTTTAATGTATGTCTTCTTCAGTTAAGCATTGGTTGTCCCTATTTTTTGTTGTCAAACGAGCGATACGAATGGGCGACCCGCTGCGTTGTTATTGGAAAAAAATATATTATTTTTATTTATTTATTTCTTGTGTTCTGTTGCGTTTTGTCCTTAACGGCTTTCCAATTTTGGTGCTTGGGACTTCTGTATGGATGGGTAGAGCAGTAAGTATTTGTGATAATAAGATTTACTAATTATTGATACGATACGTTAGATATTTTTCCCATAAGATATACTGACTGACTAATGACTGACAGACAACGCACAACCTAAACCGCTGGTCGTATTTGGAGGGTATATTTTTCTTAGTACGTAGGGGTGTACTAAGAAAGGATTTTCCAAAATTCACCTCTTAATGGAATGAAATGGGGGTTCAAAGTTTGTATGGAGAAAAAAGATTGTATAGTCTTTTCTATCCGAAACTTCACACAAGTGCTTCAATAAATAAATATATAAATACGTGTTTCAGTTTTTTTTTAAAGTATACCCCTAAGAGGGTGAAATGGGGTAAGAAAGTGTGAAAATCAGTATTGTTTCCGATTGCGCTGAAATTTGTCATGCAGATAGTTATTACGACGTTAGTTATCTCAGAGAAAGGATTTTCCAAAATTCACCCCTGAAGGGGATGAAACGGGGGTTCTATGTTGTATGGAGAAACAAGATTAGATACTTTCTATTCGAAACTTCATACAAGTGCTCCAGTAAAAAAATACGTAAATACGTGTTTCAGGATTTTTTTAATTCCACACCTAAGAGGGTGAAATGGGGTAACAAAATGTGAAAATCAATATTGTTTCGGATTGCGCTGAAATTTGGCATGCAGATAGTTATTTTGACTTGGGTATCCATTAAAAAAGATTTTTTCAAAATTCACTCTTCAAGGGGATGAAGCGGGTGTCAAAATTTGGATTGTCATTTTATTCGACATTTCACACAAATACTTCTGTAAATAAATAAGTAAATACGAGTTCCAGACTTTTTCAAAATGCTAAGAGGATAAACTTTGTTACCCCAACAAAGTCTAAAAATCAATATTGTTACGGATTACGCTGAAATTTAGAATGCAGATAGTTATGTTATTATGACGTAGGTATCCGCTCAGAAAGGATTTTCTAAAAATTCCTCCCGGATACGGAACGGGGAATCATAGTTTGTATGGCGAAACAAGATGAGATAAAGTACGTGTTGTAAGATGTTTCGAAATGGGATAGGCAACAAAGTCTGAAACTTTGGGTTTTATAAATATGAATCCCGAATTGCCTTAGTCACGCGATAACATGAAAACGGGTGAATCGATTTGGCTAATTCTTATTTGATGTCCTTAATGATAGAATCGTTTTGACAAAAGAGTTTTAAGTAAATAAAAGAAGTTTTTAACGCTGGCGAAGCCGTTGGACACTTCTAGTGTTAATATATGATTATTTTTTATGACACTAGTCAAAATTAAAGAAATGTTATATATATTTTATATCTACTCGTAAAAAAAATATGTGGGTACTATAAGTATTTGAAATTTGTTTCTCAGAACCTAGGTTTATGTGCAGTAGTTGCTATATATGTTTTTTTTTAGGGTTCCGTACCCAAAGGGTATAACGGGACCCTATTACTAAGACTCCGCTGTCCGTCTGTCTGTCTGTCTGTCTGTCTGTCTGTCTGTCTGTCTGTCTGTCTGTCAGTCTCTCTGTCTGTTTGTCTGTCTGTCTGTCTGTCTGTCTGTCTGTCGTTTTTTCCTGGCGAAAAATGATAGTAGTATTTTTGCTCGATCTTATAAAATACTGTAGTGTGGTACGGAACCCTACTAGTGCGAGTCCGACTTGCACTTGGCCAGTTTATTTTGTTTAATCTAGTAGGTGTAGTAAGTAGGTTGCGAAGTGCAAGGTTGGCGTCGCACTTGAAATCCGGATTCGAAGGCTTCCGGATGCACCTAAATCATAAAATTAATGTATCCCCTTCACTAAATTGTTATTGTGAAACGATGTTTTTCACAAAGACCGCCATAAATGGCATCGGATAGGGTTAGGTGGAAAAAAAATAGAGAGACATTTGCCTTTTGTTAATAAAAAACAAATGCATGCTTGATTGCATGATTTTTGAAAATCAAAGTACTTAACTATGTAGTTACTACAAATCGTATAAAATGAAGTCCAACGTACACTACTTTTAAATTCCTAATTTTAACCGACTTCACAAAAAAGGAGGAGGTTCTCAATTCGACTGTTTTTTTATGTTTGTTACCTCAGAATTTTGAGTTTGAGAGATTATGCTTCTTACGTATGGTCCCATTTAAATTTTATCGAGAACTGATAATCATCTCCGGAGATATGGAGTTAAAAATATAAACAAATTTGTATACCTTGATGACATGATTATGGCTAGTGGCCATTTTGGCTATCGTGGCATGTGAAGTCGGTTTTTTCGTTTTGTACGATCATAAATTATCAAACAATAAAATTCAAATTGAACGTATCTTTTAATAACACATTATACATTATCTAATACCAACAAAAAACTTAATATAATTGAGAGATTTTTTTTTTCTCAATAAATAAAACAAGCTAAGAGGACAATAAAACTTTGTTATCTTTATCCAATCAGAAACCAAAGTCAAATTGACACGTTCGAATTTAAATTAAGAATTCGATTGACGCTTCGCCATTAACGGTCAAATGATTACTACGCGTTCAGGTGGAAAACTTATGAAAAATATTTATTTGCAACTTTAATGCGTGTACTTCATAAAAATACAACATGACCTTATCCCTGTTGCATAAAGCTCAATATGGCGTACATTTTTAATATTTATTATATACAAAATTAAAATGTATCTGCAAAATTAACTTTTAAATCCTTGAATGTGCATGTATGCCTTATATCCAAGCGTACAAAGTTTAAATTCAATTGATGAGAGTAAAATAAAGTGAAAATATAAATTAGTTTAGGAATATTCGATGGGTTCAGTAGCATCACCCATTCAATCGGAAAGATCGGATCTACTAAACACATTCCGATGATGAGAGAACAAGACTAACAAATGTTTTAAGTTTTATAAAACAACCTATCGGTTTTGAGAAGACGACAGAGTGGAATTTTGTAATTATGAGTCGATTTGTCATTATTTTGTTTGACAAATTATTACTAGTAAACGCCGTGTGGGGTAAGTATATAAGATTTATAAGTATGTATTTACTTTTATCAAAATACTACAGTTTTCAAATGCGGAGGTGGAAGTCTCTACAATAATAGCGATAAAATATCGGGCGATGATTGTCATGAAGAAAAGAGATGCAAATATACCACTGTCGTTTACGACCACTACCATAGAAAAGATAATAATGTCCATTGCCTACCTGCATCTTAGTCTATTAGACGTCTGCGATTACGAGAAGCATTGCTATCAATGATCATCGTTAAACAGATCAACTTTCTGATAATGTTACAGTGCCACAAGTATAACTTAGCGGTGGTGGTTTTTGGAACTAATTCTTTTAATTGAAACTGTGAGTTTGACGTTTGAGAGATTACCGCGACATTATTGTTGATAAATCTGCTACATTAAAATAGTTCAATAATGCCAAAAGTAATTAAAAGTGGTTTGAGAGAAACTGTTATCAAAGTACAAAGTAAAAGCACAGTGGCGCACAGGCACGCCAAGTTATACTTGCCGGACTGTAATACAAAACACTCATTGATCGTAGGCTTTGTTTTTTGTTTAATTATGGCTCCACACGATTAGTGTATTTAGTCAGTGTCATGTATTCAAATTCTTTTCAATTCAAAAGTTTTTGCGAATTAAAGTCGTAAAAATGGGTCAAAGTCACATTTCAGGTCAAGTTTTAAGTCAAAGTCTAGTCCAAGTCATACCGTCAGTTAAGATGTTGATTTTACTGAAGGTTTTCAGTGGAATTTTGGTGAGAACGCAAATAGCAGTTATTCAACATTGTACTGTTTCCCTACACTCGCACACATTCACCGGCACTTAACGAATAATAACAGTAAGTCTAACTGGAGCTTACAATATAGAACATTAATGTGAACACAAATTAATACACCCGTTTTGTTTCTATCCCACTCACACTTACCGTATGATCAGTCTGCAATATTCTGTCAAACACTAAAATCAACGTGAATAAACAGGCAAATCATGCTCTGACGTCATTCAACATAATTAAGATAGTTTAAAAACTAAAACAACCAACTTCAATGCCCCGCAAGTCAATTTCAGTAGCATGTTTGAGACGTTTATCGTCATATCTCTCGAGATACTTATCAAATCTCGTTGAAATTACAATGGGACCACCTCGGAAACGTACCCTACCGATTACAAATAGAATCATTCGTATCGGTTTAGAATTGACGGAGTAATCGCGTAACATACACACAAAAAAAAAACATACAGACGAATTGAGAACCTCATATGTTGATATATTGACGATATATTGAGAGGTAGAGAAAGAGACCATAAAAATCTCCGCGTGACGATTATTACCCCTTTCTACGAAACCAATTTCATAGATAACCCACCACCGCTACCGTTTCGGTTTTTAGTTTCCTTCCCAGTACAAAGGTCAGTTCTGAGAATGGACCCTGGAGTGTAACCGACGATCGCATCACAGCTCATTTCGTCACGTAACTTAAAGCTTTATGTAATTTTATTATTTTAGAGTGGAATAAAACAATAAAGGCTGGCAGCGGTTGGAAACAAAGAGCTGAAGATTGAGCTCAGTGGCGTGCCATAGGAGAGGCCTACTTCCAGCAGTGGACGATTACTGACTGTTAATTATGATTATGAAACAAAATAGTAGGTTACGACATACTTACAAAACATAAATAATTTAAGATATTTAACAACGAAAAAAGCCGACTTCAAATGCCGCGCTAGCCATTTTCAGTACTTTTAGTAAGTCTGAAGTCTGATCTACATATCTCTGTAAATACTCTATACAATTACAATAGAACCAAACAGGAAGGAATTTGGAATACCAAAAAAATAATTTTCCAAATTGGTAAAGTAATTATGGAGTTTTGAATTAACAAACATTAAAAAATAACAGGTGAATTGAGAATCTCTTCCTATTTGTGAAGTCCGCGGTTAAACAATATAAGTACTGACAAGAGGGTAGTCAATAAATTGATTCAGAAATGACATTTTTTCATAATGATATATAGTAAAAGACACGCAAGGCGCTCGCCTGATGGTAAGTGATGACGACTACCTGTAATAGAAACTGTAGTACTCTAAACTCTGTATTGTCAGAATTTTGCGCGTTGTGCCCTTTACCGGGGTATCAAGCTAAGGGCACCCAATAATTAAGATAGATTACAAACTAAAAACTTCAAACACTTTTATTTTAGAAGTCGTGTAAAAATTACCATTCACCCGAACGAACCCTTCCCTTTTGTGTAGTCGGTCAGCAAATGAAATTGAACATCACAAACCTTAAAAATAAAACAATTTGTTATCAATCCAGTCCAAGATAGATGTTATGTCCTGGACAAGGTATTATTTACACGCGGGTTCGCCTGCCATTTCTTAGAACACACCCACGTTCGAACGAACTTACATATTAATATTGTAACTGATGTAACAACCTGGAAGCGATAAGTTTGATTATCACTTTTAGGTCACGACCTAATCGGTGTCCTTGACAAATGTGTTTTCTAAACCTTATTTTGGTTTTCTACATACCTATCCTATTTTAGGTTGAGTCTTTGTGACTGTCCATGTGAGCATTGACGTCTGCCTATAACAAACACAATTGCAATAATATCGTTTAAAAACTAAAAAAGAACCGACTTCAATGTTCATTTTCAGTACCAATTTTGAGATGTTTATCTCAATATCTCTGGAGATACTTATCAGACCTCGATAAAATTACCATGGTACCACACTTGGGATATCTCCTTTTGAACAAAAAAAAGAATAATCAAAATCGGTGCATAAATGACGAAGTTATCCCCGAACAAACATAAAAAAAAAAAAAAAATATATATATATATATATACGGTCGAATTGAGAAACCTCCTCCTTTTTTTGAAGTCGGTTAAAAACGCTTGCAAAAAATCATTCGCTGGACAGAATTTATATATAACAATATAAGGCGGACGCGGCGCAAGCGATCGGCGTCATGTTAAAGTTTTCCCATAGAAGTTTGATCAGAGTTGCTTTAAAAGGAGAGTTACATACTTAAGAGATTCCTCTTTCAAAATGGATAATACTGGTGCGTTGCCTGCTATTGCAGGTGTTAATCAATCAATCAATCAATCAAAGTTAATAGGCGGCGGTAGCCACTTACCATCAGGTGGGCCGCATGCTTGCTTCTCTATATTTATAAAAAAATCGTATAAATCCAACATTGCTGCAGTTTGCCTTTTTTTACACTGAACTGGGTATCACTTAAGCACTATCTCACCTGATGTTAAGTGATGATGCTATCGATGATGGAGCGTGCTTACCTATTCACTCGCGATTTGAAGACCCTCATATTGTACTTAACCGGAAACACAGACTCAGGCAAGGTATTCCATACCTTGGCGGTTCGTATGATGAACGAAGAAGCAAATCGATTCGTTCGGGTAAATGGTATATCCACCATAAATCGGTGGCGCCTTTTAGTATCTCTGGATTTCGTACTATAAAATTGGGACGATGGAATCAAATCATGCAGTTCCATTAGACAGGATTAGATTGGAGTTTACTACTTTTTTTTAATAATATTACTACTCCTAAGAAACTTTTTTCATATGTAGCCTGCCATATGTAAATTTTACGTGGATTAAAATCGAGCGTTAACTAAAAGTGAGGCGTAACGTTCCTTTGCGCAACGTACTTTGCGCACCTTTCACTTCGAGATTATGTAGGTATGTGTATATATACAAAGTATACTGGAGTTTACTCCTTAAGAAACAATTTTCATATTAAGCCCCCTTGACCTTGCCCTTGACCTTGATCACAACAATGATAATTCTTAAGGAGTAAACTCCAGTCGTGCGTCGGAGCTAACACACACACACACTTTTTTACTTTCAAATCTATAATTTTATTTCACGGCAGAATAAGACTAAGTACTTGTACAGGCAGACAAGCAGAAGTCTTACAACTAAAATTAGATATTTGCCCCGTGTCTGCCTCCCGATCCTGACACCAAGACTGTCTCTTCTATAGGCTCTATATCCGAGTTCTAACTCTGTGGTCCAGCCAAAGAAAGGATATCCTTTCTTTGTCTATCCTAGGTATTGTACACTATTAGTCCTGGCCATTGTGCATTTCTGAATTGATTAGAGCGAGATGTTAGATTTGTCTGGGTATACTCTGTCTATAGGTTCCTTTAGATAGACCTCCGCATTTAGACAAGCTAGGATTTAAAGTTGCGAACTAACTGACGCACACTTTTCATTCAGAATGGTTCATTGCTTATTATGCAGGTTTCATTCGATACTTACTTTTATACGGATTGTTCTTCCATCGACCGTCCGATGCCTGATTTCGTAAGAAATGACCTTTGTGTAAATACAAAATTTCGTTATATCTGTCCGAATGTCTGATTTCCTCTGAACCGATTTTCGTGAAATTATATAGATTTTTTTGTCTAAACAGCTATTGAAAATTTATCAAAATTGAGATATGGGGATTAAAAAAATCGTATTTCAACCATTTTGCAAAAGGGATCTCTTTGTTTCGCATAATTTTTTATTCCTAATTTATTTAGGCATAACGGATTACGCATAGTCTTGTGCGCAAAAATTATATGCGCTTTTCACAGTGGCCCTCCGGTGAAGTAAAAACATAATTAAGAAACTCCCAACTCCCGCATGGTGGTAGGACTCTAATTATCCGCTGGCCAGCTACCACCCTCAAGTTAGAAAATCTGTCGCCAAACATCTAATGTGTTCTGGCAGCTATCCTTGAAAGCCAGTTCCCATTTTAGGCCTAGCGTGTTTACCATCTTCGATCGCATCATCACTTACCAACAGGTGAGATAGTTGTCAAACACTAGACTATAATAATATGATAATAAAAGAAACTGGTTCCAGATTACAACTCAAATAGTGATTATCGTACACTGTAGATATGTAATCGATACACATAATACTTAACGTAAAATACCTCATAACAAAATTCCATTACCCGTACTTTACCATTATTTATCTAATTACCTTTGTCTTGTATTTAATTGCTAATTAATTAAAATTAACTTGGAGACAAGAAACATTTATCTTGTAAACAACATTACCTAATACGCAATAGATCACCCATCTAATACCTCTCATAAGAAAAAGGTAGATTTCTTATAAATAACGGTCAATATTGAAGGAGTTTTCTGTTGAAGGGTTCCGATCAAGGCATTAATGAAAAAAAAAACAGAACTTGAAAAAAGCTCGCGTCATGATAAACGATGATATCTACTTAACCTATAATTTAAGGCCGTTGACAAACGAAACAAGTAATATATTTAAAAAAAAAATTAAACACAAACTTTTACATACGTTAGGGCCAGAGTAAGTAAAGAAAAATCCAACGAGCCAAAACACGACGGGTATAACATGTGTAGTTTACGAGTTCCTTTGGCCACCTTCCAGCTCCATCATCAGATCAGCACCATGTCATCATAATATTACATTGTCACGCGATTTACACATGTATGCAAAATTTCAGCTCAATCGGTAACCGGGAAGTGGATCAAATTTAGTTTGCAATATTAATAAAAAAATCGGGCGAATTGAGAACCTCCGCCTTTTTTGTGAAACTGTTTAAAAATCTGGATTGCTAGAATTTTGAACGTCATTGCACTTTGAGAGTATTTAAATTTAAGATGTTAGTTGCGTTTTGCCTTCACATTGGTGAAAGTAAAAATTACTTTGTATTTAGTAAACGTCTAATTTTCCAATCTTTCATTTCCATAGAAGTTCGCCAAATCCTTAATCAATCTTGTGACCTCACAATACACAAGACCTCTTGAACAAATACTTACCTGCCACTAATAAAAAAAACAACAAAATACACCTGGGTCGAATCTTTGTATTTTTTATACGTTGGCTAACCTAACCATAAAAGTTTTTCAACAGTACGAAACCCTAAATGAAGCAATAAAACAACCAGAAACTATAATCTATTAACACCCGGTTACAGTGGCTCGGGTCTAAACGACCACACGATAGATTTTAATTTATTTCCATTTATCGACGTCTTACAATTTTAATATTAGACACTACATGCATTCAAAATTAGTCTATATGACTTTTGGAATAAGAAACAACAATTATTTTCTGTTTGAATGCTTAGTTTGTTCTACATTTGAATTGACTTTTTTACATTTATTAAAATGCGTAAGTAATGCTCTCAGTCATTTAAAACTGGACTTTGTTTATTAACAAATAAGGATGTGTCGGTCATTTTTAAAGTTAAAACAGGTAGAAATGTTGAGGTATTCGAAAGGTCTGCAATAAATAAATACACAAGGAGTTTGACAAATGAGTGAACACTATCTGTGCGCTTCGGCCTCTGTGAACCGTCCTGCTAAGAAATTACTCGTTTTGGTTTTGCTTCGAAATTAATACCGAATGAAAAGGTGTTTAAAGCCTTTTAAAAGTAGTTTTAAATTATGAGTTCTTGCAAATTTAAATGTACCTAGTCAGATGATATTTTCGAAATAGCTAAATGAGTTTTCCGTTCGGTTGCTTTTTTAGTTCTTAGTGTTTCTGAGAAAAGCATCTACTACTTTGGGCACAGAATAATTAATAGTCTTTGGCACACCATTTTTACTGACTTCGCAAAAAAGGAGGAGGTTCGCAATTTGCTTGTTCTTTTTATTATGTGTGTAACATCTCTGTAATTCTCAATCTCAAAATCTCTCTAAAACTCTGTAATTTATAAACGAATTAGTAATTTTTTTTTTGTTTAAGAGAGTATGAGAGTATGTCGTCATTGTCCCAAGGTAATGTTAAATTAGACCAGCTTAACGAGACTGGCTTCCCTGAATCATATCTGACCCCCCAAATGATCAAGGTCACGTTAAGCCCCAACCAACAGATGCAACTTGACTTTGACGTTGTTTTTGCCTTGACGTTTCTGTTAGAGAAAAGGATAGGTTACATAATAATAATACAATGAAACAGTACGAGTTATTTAATGTTTTTTAAACGTTTTCAAATTAGCAACAATTTAGTAAGATGAATCTAATAAGTATTAAACGAATGTTTTTCCTGACATACTGACTGACTGGTCGTGGAGACTTGAAATTTGGAGGGTAATTTGCCTCACTACGAAAGGGTGTACTCAGAAAATATTTCTCAAAATTCACCCCTAAAAGAAATGAAACGGGGGTTCAAAGTTTGTATGGAGAAACAAGATTAGATAGTATTTTTTATTCGAAAATTCACACAAGTACATACTTCTGTAAATAAAGAAGTAAATACGAATTTCAGGCTATTTTGAAATAACACTAAGAGGGTAAAATGGGGTAACAAAGTCTGAAAATCAGCCTATTCAGTTAGCCTATAAGATATTTAAATAAACTGACCAAGTGTAAGTCGGACTTCCACTCGTAGGGTTCCGTACCACACTACAGTATTTTATAAGATCGAGCAAAAAATACCACTATCCTTTTTCGCCAGCAAAAAATAATAATTAATAAACATTTTATTTCTTATAACGCCATCTTACGTCTAACATAGTTGTTAGGGATCGACATTTTAATATAACGCCATCCATGGGACGTTTACCAAACTAAGCGTACATAGATGGCGTAAAATGCCGAAAAAAACACGTTTCTTGTATGGGGACCCTCTATTATTTTTAACTTTATTCTGTTTTTAGTACTTGTTGTTATAGCGGCAACAGAAATACATCATCTGTGAAAATTTCGACTGTCCAACTATCACGGTTCATGAGATACAGCCTGGTGACAGACGGACAGACAGACAGACAGACAGACAGACGGACAGCGGAGTCTTAGTAATAGGGTCCCGTTTTACCCTTTGGGTACGGAACCCTAAAAACCATCTCAAGAAGTTATTACGTCGGCTTTTTACCTACGAGTATCTCAATAAAAACGCATATCTATTAGGACCTTCGAGCATTTACCAATGGAGATGTCAACGTTGTAATCCGCAAAAAAAAATTTCTGCCAATACTTACGGGGGACAAGGTAAACACGCATTGCACACACACAAATCACTCACTTTATTAAAAATACAGTGTAGTTACGCACGCTCATATGGCCAATATGGCCAGCAGAGGGGTACGCCTTGCGTTAACATCTCCATTGGTAAATGCTCGAAGATTAGGACCTATGCACAAACATTCAATTACATTGACACCTACCAAAAACAAAAAAAAAACAAATTCCCATCAAACCTCGTAAAGTAACCATCAGCATTCATGTTACCGATTAATAAATTCTGAGAATTGAGGAATAAGACATAAATTTTAATAATATATACCATAACACATTATCGTTCCATCTAAAGTGTTGTCGTGGTTGGTAGATTGGAAGATTTGGTTCGCGTGACGTTTCAAGACGTATATGATGATTTTTTCCATCTCCGAGGACAGGTTGTTGTCATTTGATAGTTCAGCTTGTCGTTATTGTACGTATGTATGGGTTTTGCCGTAAAACTGATTGTGTTTTGTTTTTTTTTTATACCGAACTGGATAGCACATGATCACTATCTCACCTGATGTTAAGTGATGATGCGATCGATGAAGGAGCGTGCTTACCCAGAAGATACCTATTCACTCGCGATTTGAAGACCCCCATATTGTACTTAACCGGAAACACAGACTCAGGCAGAGTATTCCATTCTTTGGCGGTTCGTATGAAGAACGAAGAAGCAAATCGCTTCGTTCGGGTAGATGGTATATCCACCATAAATCGGTGGCGCCTTTTAGTGTCTCTGGATGTCCGATTATAAAATGTTTCGAATGTGTGTTTTGTTTAAATTATTTAATTTTAAAGCTAGTTTGTTTAAATGATGACTTCGCAGCAATGTAGCCATCAGCCTTATCTTCTAGGCTTCGGGGTCTTGACTTCGTATCCATGGTTAAGCGATTTGCTATACTTAGGGCCAGTTTCACTGTTTCCTGATAACCCTCTTTGGTACTTATCTGACATATTTTGGACAACTTTTGTATGGTGTCTTCTGTCAGATAAGTATCTAAAACTAATTATCCGGAATTGGTGGAACTGGCCCTTAATTATTTGTAGAAAATATTTCTTTAGTATTTGGACTTCTGCTAGTCTCTTGAGGTAGCCCATTGCCGGTTAATTTTTAGTAAGCTGTACTTACTGCGTTATACGTACTTTCTATTTTACTGCGATTATAAAATGTATTCTACTAGATTCGAAGTGCAATTTAATGATAGATAATTTCGTTAAGCAGTCACAGATATTATAATAGCATAGAAGGTATGTGATTTCAAAATAAAATTGTGTAATCATTTTATCTACAAACTGTAAATTACGCACAAAGAATACACAAATAACAAAATAAAAGACATTCGTCAAAACAATCACACACCTCGATTAGCAAAGAATAATGAAAATAATGACAACAGACGGACCACCGCGCACATTTCGATTACTAAGCTATCTAATTATATCCCAAGATGGAGTGGAAACCCAAGAAAATTGCCCCGACATCGGAATCGAGGTAGGTAATTGCTTTAGGTCGCTACTGGTCTTACTCATTCCGATGGCGTCATCTCTGTCACTTTCACTCTTCTATGAATTTATATCGCTATCTCTTTCTCGGTTTTAGATTTATAATTTTTAGCAACAAATCTGAATGATGTAAGGTAAAAGCTTGTGGGGTAAATTGGACCTAAAGGTGAGGGGTAAAAGGGTTATTATTAGATGTATTGAATTTGCATCTGCTGTTCTGATTGATTGCAATTCGGTTGCAAAATAATTTGAAATCATGAAATCGAATGTTGTATTGATGGGACCTCCATGAAGGTTATTTCAATTTTTAATAAAGACAATAATAAACAAGCGTTGTTTTATTTTTCGTTTTAGTAATATATTATTCACATTGGTCATTTATTCGATTGTACTCGATTGTAACCGTGTGTGTACCGTAGTGTGTTAACCGACTTTACAAAAAAGGAGAGGATTCAAATTCGCCTGTATTTTTAGGACGTTATTGATAACTGACATGAAAAATATTTTTTTTTATTGAGAGAGTATTCTTCCCGTTTGGTTCCATTGTAGTTTTATCGAAATCTGTTGAGTATCTCCAGAAAAATAGAGATAAAACCGTTGGTACTGAAAATGACTAGCGTGGCAATGAAGTCGTTCTATTTTCGTTTTGTAACCTATTTTTGTAAATTACTTTAAGTATATCACATTGTCCAGCGTTTCTCTGATATTATTCAAATTGTAATGGAATAGGCTATAAAAATACGTTTTAGCTAAACTGATGGATGTAACCAATTATAATAATATAAAACTACGTATTTGTAATAAATTTCATTTGTAGAATTTTACTTTAACGCCATCTACAAAAAGGAAAAATAACTACATAGATCCAAATTGCCCCACATTCTCGATCAGCGTCAAAGGTGCCGACATCGATGCGAGTTGATCGTAATTGCATCATTCACAATCGTGTTGGATTCGATGCACTTTTTGTACAATCGATTTATGATGGTAAAGTGCTACTGTTTGATTATTGCTTTTACTTTGGTCTTAGGATTATTATTTTAATTGTAATCTATAGATATTGATGAAAGAGCGGTGATATTATTATTTGAGATTAAAGTTGTCTAACGATAGCTGGATTGAATCTCGATAAAGAAATCAGTAGTCATCATAATAAGTCATAATCCGACTAGGTTACATCATCGTTTAAAATCAGGTGATTATAGTACTTTCGTATTAATAAATATATCGTTGCTTATTCTATTTATCTGTCTAGCCATTCTTAATGTTCAATATAGTCAATCCCAATTATTAAACATACAGTAGCCACAGACAATGTGCGCACCGCTAAATAGATGGCGCTAGCCGGCGTAATTTATAAATCAAAGAGAACCGAGCGGCGCCGGCGCAGCGGGAGTATTCTTGATATTTTTTTTAGTTTATTTATTAGAATAAAATCCGAATCAGATAAAAATGTAAAATATAATAAATGCAGAATATAATAGAATATAATGATTCTTGATTTAACACCTGAATGTAACATACAGAAAATATTTCATTCATAACGAAACAATGGTAATACCATGGGCGCTACAATAATACAATGGAGCGATTTTTACTAGACAACCTTTGGATTGACAGGATTTCACATATAAATGTTGCAGGGGGTAGTACAGCTACAAACTTATTTAACAATATCTGTACTAACAATGTTGCACTTAAAATTTGGAAAATATAATTAGAAGCAGGTATATTTAAGTAGGTAAAATAAGCTGGTGAGTCAGACTCGAACACGTAGGGTTCTGATGGAACAAAATTTGCCAGATAAATAAGTTTTCTGTTCTAATGGGGTTCTTTTTGTCCTTTAATTTTTCATTTAAATTTGTTTTATTTTTATTTTTGGTTATACCAACTATTGTAATACACTATAATAAATACACTATAACAAATACACACTATAAGTAAATTTCAAAAATGTCTTTTTCTATTACGGTTTGTAAGATTGAGCATAAAACGCCTGAAATAAACCTTTTTTTGTATAAGGGGGACCCACCTCCTTTTATTTTTAATTTTATTCTGTTTTTAGTATTTGTTGTTATAGAAGTTATAGTAATACATGCTTTGTAAAACTTTAAAGTCTCTATCTATTTTGGTTCATAAGTTTAAGCAAAAAATGCTCAAAACCCCCTTAATTATAAAATTTTATTTTGTTTTTAGTATTTGATGTTAAAATCCGTATAATACTTCATATTTCGTGAACATTTCAAATATATATATAAATTTTTTACAGTTACGGAGATAAACGCACGACTGTCCGACGCTGTCCGACCGTGCGTCGGACAGACGGACAGCCGCGAATCTCAGTAATAGGGTTTCTTTGGTGAGTACCAAAGTAGGGTACGGAACCCTAAAAATTGTACCAATCTAAGATTTAATTAATTATACTTGAACTGTTGAATTTAACACAACTTTGCTGTTTTTTTGTTATAAACGTGTATTTATTTCAAAATTTTTTTTTAAATTAAATTGTATTTTTGTCACTTATAAACTATGGTCTTTTACGCATTTACAAGCATATAAGTCATCTTCATTCTTAAAATCTAATCTGTTTTAGCGTACATGGGTCATAAATATAAAAAATAATAAATCTTACATTCGTTATAATATTAGTTGTGTTAAAATAATAATAAGATAATTCTGAGAAACAATCCGATTGTTAAATTGAAAAACAAACATTTTGAGATCCTTTCCAGTCTCCAGAATAAGCCGCAAGGCAGCAAAATTGAACTTTTATTGCTTACGAAGTGCATTATTAGGTGTATTACAGACGATTGCACACAATATTGATTTTCTGTCTGTCTGGGGCCTAACAAAATGAAATGTTTACAATCGGTTTTTATAGACCTTGATTGGTTTGGGAATCCAATGTAAATTTATTTTTATTTACTTGACTGTTGTATTAAGTTTTATTTTATAGTTTCATCCTATTAATGTGTTGCCGAATGTTTAGGTTTCAGGATATTTCCAAGCTAAGAAGACATATTTTGTCCAATCAAGATTTTAAGCTTATACTAATCATTCAAATAGTTATAAATATAATTAAGATAGTTTAAAAACTAAAACCCCGCGAGTCAATTTCAGTAGAAAGTTTGAGACGTTTATCGTTATATCTCTAGAGATATGACGATAAAAGTATCTCTAGAGATACTTATCAGATCTCGATGAAATTACAATGGGACTACCTCGGAAACGTACCCTACCGATTACAAAAACTCCGTCTACTCCGTCAATTGTGTACCGATTCGAATGATTCTTTTTGAATCGGTAGGTTATATTTTTGAGGTAGTCCCATTGTAATTTCATCGACATCTGCTAATTATCTCTAGAGATATGACGATTAACGTCTCAAACTCGCTACCGAAACTGACTCGCGGGGCATGGAAGTCAGTTGTTTTAGTTTTTAAACTTTCTAATTATTCGTTACTATTTTACTCATTCCATAAGAAGGTACTTTGACTAAACTAGCTGTCTTAAGTTATTTTTTTTTCGTTTGCATAACCTGCTGATCGCTTGCGTTTTTATACCAACTGTAGTTACTAACTACTATACCCAATACACCAGTAGATAAAAGAAGTATTACTCTATCCAAACTCAAATATAAATCACATGGTTTTGACGCTTGTCGGAAATAAGCTAATGTTGCTTATCATAGTTTTGTTAGTATTTATGTCAAATGCAGTCTTTGATGAATTTCGATGAAATTCTTTTGATATGTTTGTTTGATTATGTTAGTACTATTGGTTATATGGGACGTTTCCTGAGCTACGATTTGATATGTACCTAATGTGGTATAGGTTTTTAACCAACAACAAAAAGAAGCAGGTTCTTCATTTCACTACATGTATTTTTGCGTTTTAATTTATCATTCGGTTATTTATAAAAAAAAAATGTTGAACGGCTTCGCGCTTATAACTAGTAAGTATCGTATTGACTCTTTCCATAATTTTTTTTCATATCTTATAGGCTGGCGTTTGACCACTATCTCACTTGTTGGTAAGTGATGATGCGGTTGAAGATGGTTAGCACGCTAGGACTAGAGAATGGGAACTGGCTCTCAAGGATAGCTGCCAGAACACATTAGATGTTTTGGCGACAGATTTTCTAACTTATTTATTATTTATTTATTACTATTTACTTATTTATTTATTATTACATTATGGCTATCTGGTTATTAACAATTTTATTTAAAAAAAAAAACAGTTTCTATATTCGTTACTTTTTCATGGTAAATGGTATATTATATAGGTTATGGTAGGGCCGATTTGGTTGAAATTTTGCACAAGGATAGCTAATATAACGGGTATAAATGACATTATGACACCTAACGTGATAATTTGATAAGGGAATGTTGTGGTGTGGTAGAAGATGTAATGACAAAGATAGAGAAAGGGATGCTTAGATTGTTTGAACATTAAGAGAGGATGGATGAAGAAAGATTGATAAAACAGATATTTTTTTATGTTTTTGTTCAAAAAGATTACTCGCAATGTGGGGTTGGGTGCACATCACTAGTAGTCTTGTTAACCCCACCAACTAAGCTAAATATGCTTGTATCTGGAGTGGGTTCACGTCAATAGTGCAATGGGTGGGGTGGGAATCGAACTCGCGACCTCTCGATCGCCAGTCCGACACCTTATCCATTGGGCTACTGCCGCTTTTTGAGAGACTTTTATATGAGACGAGTGTGAATGGGCCAGAAGTTGAAGCCGACCTAGGCGAACGTATGACGACCAGATCGAGGACGTTTTTAAAGAAAAGCCAAGTCAAAAGTACCTATAACCGGCGAGAATGTATGAAGGCGCTCATGAAAGTGGAAGAAGCGAAAGGTATGTTACGATCGTAGCATGTGGAAAGAAGTAGTATCTGCCTACTCCAATGGGAAAAAGGCGAGATTGTATGTACTTACTCGTATATGTATGATACCTACATTTCAACGAGGGCTAAGTCGCAAGGCGCATCTAGTAAGCTAAACGCACAAACCATAAATAACTCTAAGTTTCAATTGAAATCGAAACCGGTCATATAATCGATAAATCGAAGAGGTCACACCAAAACTACCTGCTGACTCCCACGATACTTTTTACAGTAAGTATCAATAGCAGTGTCAATCTTTTATTCAGAAAAAATCTATTGTTGTTACGCTTTTGTGTTTTTTTTTTAATTCCTTTGTATCCTGGATTTCGATTTAAGAGGATTAGGATCGCTGTTGACGTGTATTTGAGTAGAATTTTTTGATACCGTTGGTTGGTCGTTTGATTTTACTTGATGGGGTATGGTTCCGTACGATTTTGGGCTAGGCATATAAATTTATATGGTGGTCCATACCACATAACACCATTGTTATGTTTTTAATCCTTCCTACTAATATTATAAAAGTGAAAGTATGTGTGTACGTTTGTTTCTTCTTCACGCTAAAACTACTCAACCGATTGAGCTATAATTTGGTATGTGATAGCCGCCTGTGCATATGTGTTGGTTCAAGGTAGACCTTGAATTAGGATTAGGATTAGGAAATAGGATTTTTACCTTGATATTCCCATGTGATCGATGTCTACGCAGGTAAAACCGCGGGGCATAGCTAGTTATTGTATAAGATTACGAGACAAGAAAGGCATTTTTGTGATTATATGTGATGATATTTTGTTATGTATGCTCATTTATAAGCTTATATTAAAAATTGCCTTTACATAGAATAAGTGCCTTCGGCTTTGACTGTGATGTTTATATAGAACAATATTAATATTACAATGTTTATTATAATCACAGTAATATTCATAATTATTAATATTGAGATAAATTCGAGATTTATCTTAATTGAGTCTTTCGTAATCTAATTTAGACCCAAGTGATGCAGTAAAGACCGGTAGTGGCCAAAAGCATTTAATTTTATCAAAAAAATATACAACGTGTAACATAATAAGCGCAAGACCTCGGACACCCCAATTAGAATATCAAATCCTAATATAATAGCAAATGCGTTAACTAATTTCCAGACATGTAATATTTTTTTTATAAGATATGAGATATGCCAACTTACCACAAAGTATACGGACGCCCTTGGACGCACTAACAAGTTACGTAGTAAGTATAACTTTTTCTGTCACTCTCGTATCTCACTTCGCGCGCACATAATAACAAAAATGTTCACTATGCTAGCACGGATAATTGGGGTTTCGCGATTACGGGAGAAAACTTATTCAATTAGCTGATTGTTTGCTAATTTGCTGTGACTGAATAATTATCTTTATTTACGCTGAATTTAATATTGGAATAAAAAATTGTATACCAAAACATGTCATAATCGTATGACAGTTTCATAGCGCTCACGTCACCCAGAAGATTTTGTTGTTGTCTATTTGTGAAAAACTTAATAAATCTTAAATTGTTAAACACAATCCAAAATTTCATCGTACTGACGGGACTCAAACCCGCACCCCCCGGATCCGTCCAGGTGTCCAGGTGATCCATCGATAGACCGAAATTAGTGGATTGCATTTGTTAACCCAATTATGCATTGGTGGCATAATAATTTTATTTTATTCATTGGTATAATATTTAATAAAACTTTTTATTGATGCTAACACCATAGTTACTTAATAGTTACTTCGAAACGAACACGAACAATTTAGCACAAGTGGAAATGAGTCTTACGTGTTTGAAATAAGGTACAGTTTTGTAGATCAACCAACCGATGGAATCGTAAGCCTAAAAATAAACGTAATTTCAGATATACTAAAAATGTATTAGGTGAAAATTAAAAATTAATAAAATCCACCAAATTGGATTCAGTAATCGATTCTGAACAAATTACTTTCAAGTCTTGCGTTTAATGTGTTACACGTTGTATATCACTGCCTTCCTTGTCCACATATTTTTATCTTTCTGTTTGACATGTAACTGGCTTTCCATGAAGTAGAATAAGATGAGTGAAGATGCGCTGGACTACTTCTGTTCCCTTAGCTTAGACTTTAAGGCTTAGATAGTAAGTATAGTAACAGGTTGTACTTACAACCACCATGTGTTTGATGTTGTTGTTACTTTAATGTTACCTGTTTAAAATAGACTAGATAGATAGATAAACTCTTTATTTGCACACCAAAAGAACAGAAACAATTTAAACAAAATATACTCTAAACTTATAACTATAGCTATGCAAAGGGCGGTCTTATCGCTTAGAGCGATTTCTTCCAGACAACCCAATCATAAAAAAGAAAACGAGACTGTGACGGACGGTGGTGTATCAATATTGAAATAAAATCAATAAATATGCTTACAAACATAAAAAACAAATGTCATACTATACATTACACATATACATAATATATATATGGTATGGACAATCGGAAACTTACGGTACTAACACTGTTGGACTTTAGCAACGCTTTCAACACTGTTAACTTTGACATCCTGCTAGCGATACTACGCTCTATTAATGTATCTCCAATGGTAATCGATTGGTTTCACAGTTATCTGTACGGGCGCTGGCAGCGGGTTCGCCTTGATGAAACATTTTCATCGTGGTGTAACACGTCTGCTGGTGTTCCCCAAGGCGGCGTTCTCTCTCCTCTTCTCTTTGCTATTTTCATAAATTCCATCTCCCAAAATCTTTCTTCTTCCTACCACCTGTATGCAGACGACCTACAAATATATCGCCAAGCCTCTCTTGACAATTTGTCTGATGCTATTGCTTCCACGAACACAGACCTGCAGCGTATATCAGACTGGAGTAAAGCATTTGGACTTATGGTCAATCCTACAAAAACGCAGGTTATGATAGCTGGAAGTTCTAGGCTCATTTCTAAAGTGGACTGGCAAGTACTACCAAAAGTAAATTTCGGCGGTATAGATATACCCTTTAGCACATCTGTTAATAATCTAGGATTATTAATTGATCAATGCTTGACTTGGGATTTACAAGTCCAAAACACCAGTCGCAAACTATATGCAGCAGCAGCGTCGCTAAAAAGACTACGTAATTTTCTGCCTACATCCACTAAAATTGCCCTCGCTCAGTCTCTCTTACATCCTATTCTTGATTATTCTGACGTCTGCTATCTAGATCTTAGGGAGGATCAGCTTAATAAACTTGAGCGGTTACAAAATTTTTGTATAAGGTTCATATTTGGTCTGCGTAAATACGATCACGTATCTCAGTTTCGTACAAAGCTCAAGTGGCTTCCCATTCGCCTTCGCCGGAATACACATATCCTTTCCTTTCTATTTAACATACTGTTCAATCCTTACACTCCTCGTTATCTTAAAGAACGGTTTAACTACCTTCACGTCTCAAACTCTCTTTCTCTAAGGTCATCAGAAAACCTTACCCTTAATTTTCCTTCTCATGTTTCCACTTTTTATGACAAATCTTTCACTGTCCAGGCTGTTCGACTCTGGAACTCACTTCCAGAAAATATTAAATCTTCACAAACTCTCTATATGTTCAAATGTCGCTTAAAGATACTGTATCTTTCATTATGATTTGTGTCCTGCTGTTTTATTGATTATTGTTTATTGAAGATTGTAGGTATGTTTTTGTTTTTATTTTTGTTTATATATATATATATATATATATTATTGTTTATTGGTAGTAAGTTAGTTTATAGATATGTTATATTAGGTAAAATTTGTGTTTTTGTTTAGTTAATTATATTTTTCTTTACTTTAATTAGATGCACCCTGTTGTTGACAGTTTTTTAGATTATTTCCATACTAAGGTTGTCTGGGAGAGATCGCTATTAGCGATAAGACCGCCCATTGTAACACTATAATGTAAGCTATTGTGTATGAATATTTAAGTTTTATTTGTGGTGTAACAATAAAGTTTTATCTATCTATCTATCTATCTATATATATATATATATATATATTCATATATACAT
Source organism: Cabera pusaria (assembly GCA_954871355.1). Taxonomy (NCBI): domain Eukaryota; kingdom Metazoa; phylum Arthropoda; class Insecta; order Lepidoptera; family Geometridae; genus Cabera; species Cabera pusaria. Next base: position 21,939,866 of record OX940906.1, read on the forward strand.
ACATACATACCTAGCCTATGCTTGTAGCATTATCTTCTTTTATGCTGTAAAATTCTCGCAATAAAGCATTAATTTGTCGTGGACACTCTGTAGCCTAGACCCAGAAAGTGTGGTTTACGTTTCCAGCCCCATGGATCTCTATAATATCAGATTTAGTCGCTTACCTGTGTGATTGGGCTTATTGATATCGTCGCGTTGCGTGATTCCCAATTTGTGACAAACCTTTTTTACCTGAAAATGTTTATTATTTTCGATTATTGTCCCGTAAGTTTCCTGTCGCGTGACTCCTTTCAATTTTAACTTCTTATCTTGAGGTATCGAAGTACTTGATTTTTTTTATCATCAACAATGTTTGAAAGGATAAACCGCCATCAATGATTTGAGATATAATAGCAAACTATTCTATTCTATTTCATCCTACTTCTCCACCTTATCTCAAACATATGTTCCAATTCCTTCACACCTCCAATGCCTTATCTTTACGGTCATCAGAGAATCATACACTGTCCATGCCTAGCCACCATAGCTCTTTCTATGACAACTCATTTGCAGTGCAAGCTGTCAGGCTTTCGAATGCGCTTCCATTGGAAATTAAACGCTCACAGACTCTTACTACGTTTAAAGATCGCGTCAAGGCCCACTATCTCTCCCGAACTGCTATTGCTTTTGATCACAATTCTCTTTTATGAAATATGTGTATATTGTATTATATGTATATATGAATATATATAGTATGTATTGTATGACATTATGCATGTATTATATTGCTATGTATGTGTTATATGTATATATTGTTATGTATGTATTAAATTACATAAATTATATGTACCTTTTTAATTATGTACATACCTATTATTTTATTTTATTGTTATTTATTTATTTTTTATTATTATTTTTTTTTTTACACCTATACCGCCATGTATGCTAATCTATTCCTTTCCACCTTAAGGTTGTCTGGAAGAGATCGCTTTAAGCGATAAGACCGCCTGTTGCCACATTGTTTTATTTACCATTTTTTTACTTTTAATTTGTATGGTGTAATAAAGTGTTTATCTATCTATCTATCTATCAAACATATCTTTTTGGATAGATATATAAGAATCTGTTTCAAAATAATAAAGTTGCTTGTAATTAAGATCACGATTCCTTGGGAGCCAGTTCCCATTCTAGGCCTAGCGTGCTTAACATATTCGACCGCACCTACAGGTGAGATAGTGGTCAAACGCTAGTTTACATGATGTGAAAAACGATGAAATGCGTAACAAAAATAATTAAGCCAGTCAGAAACCTAACCTTACTATTTTAAACTTCCACCACAAAAAGAAGGGTAATTTAAGTTTGAAGTGTGTATATGTCTATTTGTGATGTGTCTGTCTGTCTATGGTATTGTAGCTCCAAAATAGATAAACAGATTTTCAGTTATTTGTTTTTGTTTGATCGGTGACTAAATCGAGAGTGTTCTTAGCTTTGTTTGAAGAAAATCCGTTCACCCGTTTTAAGATAGTAAGCTCTAGTTGATGTAGCGATGGGAGCAACTTTTATAGCTCTGATAAATTCGAAATTTGGTATCTTTTTAACCTTAACCTGATGCTGAGGCACCTCCTGGAATCTGTAGAATACGTTGAAGATGTAGAACTCTTCACCAACCAACAGCAGATGTAGAGTTGGGGCTCATTGGAATGGTCTCAATGAAATGATTATACACAGATCGATCAGTCGGAAGATTTTGATTGACCTTTTACCCAGAGCCATATAAATGTTAAATCTCACACGCCGTGTTATGGGATACTTGTTATGGATACCTGTGTTATGGATACCTACTACTAAAAGATTAAAAGGAAACACAGCCTTATTGGGATGGAACATTTTACTCCTCTTTCCTATTGCTTTCATCGTTTTAAATGTCCTGTAGAAATCAATCCATTGTACGCCCATTCTTTTACATTAAAACGACGAAACACTTGCAAACCAATTCGAAACAACCCGCAGAATGATCTTACTCATCAACCAACTTTATCAACTCAAGAAACTAGAAATATTAAACTCTAAAGTGAGCGCTGTAAGAATTATATTAGTATGGTTTCAAGTTTCATGATAGCATATCAGAGTTTGTCATTGAAAAGATTGTAAGGGAGGATTGGTTTCTACCCAAGATTACTTTGCATTTATTTGGAATTGCAATCGATCTTATTTCTAAAGCGTTACGGTTGACATCAATGTTTTCCGCTGGTATTTTAAGAGTTTTTGCGTGAAAGAGTGTCGTATCCCTACCATTTCTTTATCAATCAAGTAGACAGACAAAAAACGTCTGCACATCGAACTGAGAGTCACTTACATTAATGATGCGGCAGTCCCGAGTTCTAGGGAAACCTTGGTCAAAGAATAAAAGATTAGAGAAAACTCGGTGAAGATAAAATATTATGTTTCAGAAATGAACTCAAACTTTAGTAAGTATTTTTTGTCTATTGCATCCTTTGGGTACAGCACCCTATTCCTGAGACTCCGCTGTCCGTCCATCCATCCGTCTCTGAAAAATTTTAGGTAGACACTAGAATAATTATTCACAAAGTGTGTATTGTATAATACGGCTATAACAACAAATAATAATAAAAAAAAATCACCTTACAATAGTTATTGTTTGGTATAATTTGAGTCTAGCTGCCTAAAACTCACACAACCACATTTTTTTTTAAAATATTGAAAACATACAAGCCGTAAACTATCGCCTTACCTGAAGTTATGACGACGATGCGGTTCAAGGCGAAGAAAAAGTAAAAAATTCAGTGATGCGCTGGACTACTGACTTTATTCCAAACCATTTAGCTTACCAATTCTAACCGTAAACCCGTTAACCCGTCTTCAGAATGCCTGTCACCAAACATCACGTCACACTTCAACGAAACGATAGGTACGTAGGCAAAACAATTATTGTATACATCAATGCGTGAGCCCTCTGTCGCCCTACTCACCATCGAATCGTCATTTGCGCTAGTACCTATTAGTCGGGTGGATCCATGGTGGATCATTTGCCGATTGTCTCAGTAATGATGGATCCACAATGCGAGCTCTCTATTGTTTTTGCTCTATCGAGGGTTCGAATCACTGTCAGGGTTATTTCATTGACAATAAGGAAGGAGGGAAAAAGTATTCTCATTGTGTCACTAATTTTGTTTTGTATTACAGGGAAGTTGTACCTGAGGCATCAATTATTTTAATTATTGTTTGCTCTCTGATACCTTGATACCTTTTTACTCTGATAGGGTAAATAAGTAATGCAGTTAGGGCCAGATACAGACACCGATTCCTGATAACCTCATTAGCAACATCATCATCAGCCTATACTAGTCCACTGCTGGACATAGGCCTCTGCAATTGCCCGCCACTGAGCACGATCCTCGGCTAATGTCATCCAGCTCTTGCCAGTACCTTGAGAACATCATCGCTCCACCTAGTCTGAGGACGTCCTACGCTTCGCTTGCCGATTCGCAGACTCCACTCGAGAATTCGTTTTTACCCCAGCGGTTGTCGGTTCTTCGGCTAATGTGGCCGGCCTTTTCAGCTTACTAATTCGATGGGCTATGTCGATGACTTTGGTACGGATAATTAGGATCATATCTACAGAGATAATCATACATATACCTATTTTTTATGACATAAGGTGGCAGCACAGGAAAATTAGAACGGTTTCCTGATTATAAGCGATGATGTCTACCTATTACAGATACAGCGGAACTTCTGGATAGCCAGAATTGTATGTGTCACAGCACTGCGCCTGTTACTTCGTTTATATGCCCTGTAATTTGAATGTATACTTTGCCATTCAAACCAGAAAACATTCCTAATTCACTGCTGAAGTAATTGGTAAAGTGTTGGTACCGCCCCAGGCGGACTAGCAGAAATTCTACCACTACAAAAACCACGCTGACCACAAAAATCTAAATGATTCGATTGGAATGCTCTCTTTTAATGGAACCTAAATGCTTTCGTGATATGTAACAAATCTTGCTATTAATAACGCCATTGTTTCTTTTATCCTCGTGTCGATCACGATCGCATCGACCACGACTAATCCTGTCATCTGGCGGGAATCGAACCCGCACCATTGTCTTCAATGACGGATATCTCAATACCATGTTTTATGGGAGTCAATCAGTATTGTCAGCTTTGGACTTGGATCGGGCATTGAATGGATATATTGGGGAAGGTGGGGCAAAGTGGTCTAGGAAGAAAATTTTGTGAAATTTGAAATTTGACAGTAACTGGTTTCCTGCTAACGTAAAACATATTTTTATACTGTCATTAACTAACTTTAGTTATCTATTCGCCAACGACATAAAACATTTCAATTAGTAAACTAGCATTTAACAACCTAGAGGCGGCGTCTGAAACTAACTGTAGGACGTAATCTAAGAAATGGAAATGTGCAATACTAATTGAAGTTCTAGATGAAATCTACGTAATAATGTATTCCTCGTACGTTGAACCTATAAAGATTATGATATTTAAGAACGTACTTCAAAAAATCTAAATATTATAAGAAAAGGTTGTTTACCACCGCCAAGGAAAAAATCTGCTGCTAAAACCTAACGGTGTTTGTAACAATGTGTCTAAATCATAGTTAAACATCTTAACGTACCCAAGATACAGACATTGAGCCTAGTTTGGGGCTCAATGGTAGGTACTACAAGATCTGCATATGATATATGTTTACCAATGAAGTGTTTTATTATAAAATTTCGCATGGTGGTAGGACACTATCAAGTGTCCGCCTGGCCAGCTACCACCCTCAAGCTAGAAAATCTTTCACCAAACATTTAATGTGTTCCGGCAGCTATACTTGAGAGACAGTTCCCATTCTAGGCCTAGCGTGCTTATCATCTTCAACCGCATCATCAATTACCAAAAGGTGAGATAGTGGTTAAACGCTAGCTTATAAGATATGAAAACATATATATTATAACTGTATTTTGATCATAATAACATCTATGATCAAATTAATCACACAGTCTTGACTAAGTTAATCCTGCTCCAACTTACCCCACCTTACCCAATCCCATCCTAAACCTCTCCACCTACTTATGCGGCAAACACAATAGAGGAAGCAATATTTTATTGTCAATGTTAAATAAAGTCATTATTTTGATTGAGCGACGTATCAAGAGTTTTTGTCGCTTCGAAACGTTCGGCACAAATCGATTTAGGTGGACGACCTACCTTATTGAGACATATTGGATAGCTGGCTTTTGTGGACACATTTGGTATGATTAGATGAAGTTTTTTTTAAAATATATTTTGTATTTTTTTTTATCATAACCATTTAAGCCCAGTCTCCTTCCTCATTAAGATGATTAAGACAATCAATTCGCAGCATACGCACAAAAAAAAACATACAGACGAATTGATATTGATATGTTTGGTAAGTTAAAAAATATGTTAAAAAAGTAAAATGTAAGTTTAAAAAATGCAAAGAACTACACCCTGCAGTGAAAGAACACAAACCTACAGATTGATATAGTACCTACTTATCCACTTCTTCCTGCATATCAATATATGTATCTTATTATATCTTCTTCTACCAAAATATTGTATAATATCTAAAGTTGACCGTAGAAAAGCACACGTCATCGCCTAGCCAAATGTCCGTACAAAAAGCAAAGAATCGATTTAGTTACAGTAGTTTTTCGACTGTCGTATTGAAAAATAGGCGTTCAAATCGCTTAGAATCGAATTGGATACAAATCGAGCGCGGTTAAGTGGCATTCGATTCTTGACGTAAAAATATGCAAGACATCCATCAAGGTCGATGGATTTAACTTTAAAGAAAACCGACTATTCTTACCTACGTGTATGTGTTTGAAGTAGTAGGTGGATAATAGAATAATCATCATTTTCAGCCGATATCAGTCTACTGCTGGACGAAGGCCTCCCCGACACGCACTGAGCCCGATCTTCGGCTCTTTGTATCCTGCCTACTGCTTTGCGAATGTCGTCGATCTACCAGGGGTGAAAGTCTCTACATTGATAGCGATGCGTCTTATCATCGCTAACGTCTCCTAGAATGAGATGCAGCTAGACAGTTGTTACCTGCATCTCTTTTCGTATCGACGATTATCACTCGAAATTCATCGCTTGCATGTAGAGACGACCGGCCCTGTGGTGACCGGGCGTCCTACGTGGTAGGTGGATAATAGAATAGGTAGTAATTGTAAGTTTATGAAATTAAACGTTTTTAAACATTTTACTATTAAGCTTGCTTAGCTTTGGAAAAAAATTGGATTGCATTTTTGTATTATGCAATTTGGAGTTTTGAAATAAAACTGTGAGAGCAGCCACCTTTCCCGATGTAGCTTCAGAGAAACTGTTTAAAGAAATATTTACCACATTTTGATCCGCATTCACATAAGATCCGGTTTATTTAAAGGATCAAAATACCTCATTGAACCCACTGAGGCTTAAGTAACAAATCGCTAAAAATCTTTTGCCACAAGTACAAAGGAGATAATAATATGAGCAATTTACACAATCATCAAAATAATCAAAATATCAGATAGATAGTATATATAGATAGAATCAAAATACTCTAACAGACCGAACAAATTTAGGATAGACCGTACTAGTAATATCAATAATGTTAATTAAAAAACAATATACTTATACAGATACTTTCATTAACTAAATTTGTCATCCTTGAGACTAGGAGACACATTTCTTAATGTAGAATTAACTTCTTTTATCTTTTTAATCCTTCCTCGTGAGCTATATTATTTAGGGTTGACGCTGATGATGAAAAATCTTTGCTAACCATGATGACTTTTTTAACAAGGTAATGTTTGATTTATTCGGGCGCTGTGGCGCATCTTGAGAGAAGCCTACGTCCAGCCAGTGGACTGACACTAGCTGGACGTAGCAACCTAACATAAACCTTAGAATCACTGCTGTCGATGATTATGTGGGACTCTATCTCTCTCTCTCTCTCTTTCTTTTTTAGAACATTATCTATGTTATACATGTTTATTTTGCCAAATCCATTTTATAATAACTGTATTAAATGTACAAATTCTTCTCTGTGGAAAGCAAAAGAATAAAGCACCTTTTTATGAAAAGTACAAAAATAGGAGTAGAGAAATAAAAACCAAAAACAAAAACATCCTTTTAACAGCCTTTGTCAACAGATAATCTTAAAGGACTCAACACCCAACAGACCAATTACTGGCACCAACATCACCCCCTGACTAATAAGCTCCTCTAATATCCATCAATCAGTGTTGTACTTCCGAGAGATAAAAATGATTAGCCCGATACAATCGGTATTGGACCGATAGATCGGTAAGCTGATTTGTGTAGCCACTGGCTTAGATTGTACAGGGTGTTTGGGTTTTAAATGTCAATGGACGGCCCATGCATTGGTGTTCGTCCATAGGTGGTAGCAGCATTATATATATATATATATATATATATATATATATAGATATAGATATTCCGCCTTACTTGCTACTAGAAGTAGCTTACCACTAACAAGGAAAAATTTGCCACCATACTTATATAGGTTTTGACTGCATGTCATGGCATATTCATTACAGTTTTGGAGGGGGATACAGTAAAGCAAAGACTTTGGCTGTAGTTTGCACCACCTACATATTTATAGTATAGAAATATCATCAATGGCCATAGTGTTTAGTAAGATAGTCAGAGCGAGTCAAGGCTGACACGTTATATGAATTGGACTGAGGTCAGTAGCCTAAGGATTTGTCTTATCACTGAGAACGAGCCCAATGACATATCGTCACTTTCAGTGATAAAACCGCCGTTTGTTACACACATTTTATAAGTTACATTATGACCGTTTCTTTAAACACTTTAAAAGAAGTTTTTATAAAGTTATTACAATTAAATAATTGAATTGTGATTTCCGAGATCAAGTCACAAAATGCGTAAATTGCTCCATTCAACGCACAAAGTATCAAATGTACCTTTGCTTAATTTCCAGCACATCCTGTATCGAAGTCCCACCGGTCGCGAGATCAAAACCTCGCGATACTGTCCACTTGATAGATAATCTCTAAAATCGAACACAGTTCGACGGCTTCTCCGTACGACATCCATTTATTCCCTTCCACACTCCAACCTTCTTATTGGAAGGTCACTGACTTAGTTTGGAGGTGTTTTTCAATACGACGATCAGACTAGCACTTGACCTTTGTCTTTAATAGACAATGACGATGTATCACTAAAGGGACTACTGGAATTGGTTTTGGTTGCCAAAGAGCTAATAATACTAGTTCAGTGGCACGAATGATTAGAGCTGTATAAATGAACTATTGATTTTATTTAAGTAATTGATTAATATTGTAGGAATCTACTTTGGTAGCTGTAGTAACTTAAAAGTCTGTGCTTGGGATCAGAGGTCATTAGGCTTAGTCTACTCGTTCTTGCGAGTGAACTCACATCACCAATAGTTCATTTTTAGTTTGAAAGTTTTCGCGAGAATTTATTCATTTTTAATGTGAACTTACCGGCTGTTTTTTCCGCGTTGTACAGTTTTACAAAAACTGTGCTAATACGTAGGCCATTGTCTGGGAGCGGCTAGGATGGTGGCGACTGATGACGTTGTTCCCGTCGCAACTGAAGAAGTGCGCACGTATATCCGTTCACATTAAAAATGAATAACTTTCGCGATAACTTTCAAACTAAAAATGATTTTTTAATGACATGAGCTCACTCGCAAGAATGAGTAGACTTAGTCAGATGACCTCTGATCCCAAGCAAAGCCTTCCGAATTACTATAGCTACCAAAGTAGATTCCTATAATATTAATCAAATATTTTTTACTCATATAAACCCTAATGGATTGAAACCTCGTACAAAAGTTTGAAACTTCGTCAGTCGTCAAAAGTAGTGATTAATAGTTCGAGACAGTAGCGGCTATATCGTTTTTTGTAACGTCCGGTCGCCTTTTGTGTCGATCCATTTATCAAGAGATTTCACCGGGTTTTGATCGAATTGGAATATCGATATTATATTAATACCTTTGTATCTACATCCTGGAGAACAGTATCTCAACTTTATCGGATCACACCTGAGGTAATGTTTTGTATTTGAAATGGAGCGTTCATCAGGTTCAGTAGTCGTCGCGATATTGCTGCGTAAACTCCCGAGGAAGTGCCTAGGACATGCACGAAACCTAGATCGAGACAGTCGACAATAAACAGTAGAGAGTATAATAGTCTATATTTTTTAACCGACTTCAAAAAAAGGAGGAGGTTTCTCAATTCGACCGTATTTTTTTTTTACTCTCTTAAGGCTGTCTGGTTATATTTGCGGAACTGTTTATGAGGTTGATATGTTCTAGAATAGTGACTATATGGTTCGTTGAAACTTATCCATAACATCTGAAATGCTGTTAGTAAGTGGCACGTAATTGAATAGACATATTATGTCCACCAGCGGACTGGGCCTATGATAATCCTGTGATATGAATAGCTTGCTTGAGGTAACTAATATTATAAGCAAGTACCTTGTTGATATGTTTGAGTCACGTAAAAATAAAAGTAAGGTATCAATATGAAAAATTCAGTTATTTGAATACTCTTACTTTGTCTGTGTTGCTAATGTCATCTGTTTATCTATACTAATATGGTAAAGGTAAAGTTTGTAAGGTTGTGAGCTAGTTTGTACAAAGCAATCTCTGGAAATATCAACCGATTTTGAAAAACATTATTCAGTAATAAAATTATGATAGTTTAAAAACTATGACAACCGACTTCCATGCGCCGCGAGTCAATTTTAGTAGCAAGTTTTAGACGTTTATCGTCATATCTCTGGAGATACTTAACAGATCTCGATTAAATTACAATGGGACTGCCTCGGAAACGAATCCTACTGATTACACAAAAAAACATTTAAATCGGTTCACAATTGACGGAGTAATCGCGTAACATACACACAATTTTTTTTTTAACACACCTGCAAATTGAGAACCTCTTTCTTTTTGTAAGTCTGTTGAAAAGTTACATTATTGTTGAGTGACATAGGCTATGAAAGTGGGCACAAGCTCTGGTAACTACTATTGAAGGCAAAGTTAAAATAACAACTCAGGGTAAAAAATAAGTGTAAAAACAAAAAAAAAACAAATGATTCAGATATTATCCAAGAATTGAAACATTTTAGTCAGCTAAGTACCTATTCAATGGGCGTTTGCACACTGGACGATAACTGTAACTACACGATATCGTTCCGATATCGTCGGACTGGTAGTTTGATACAATCACTACTAAATGCTTTCACACAGTCCGCCGATATCGGAACGATATCGTGTAGTTACAGTTATCGTCCAGTGTGAAAATGCTCAATATTGTATAAAAATCTTATCATTTCTAAAAAGATATAGATACAATAGATGTTTCCCACGGTCAAAGAGCTGGCGCTTATGAGTATTATTATCTGTTCTGTTGTTCAGGCATCGAATTAATTTCGCCATTCAAAGAGTAATGTAATGTCGCCAGCTTTTCGGGTACTCTATCAGCAGAATGCGACCTAAATATTGTAATTTTATGTGTAGTTTGTATTTTATTTATTAGTCATAGTTAATATTTTTATATTTCAACTGTAAATAAAAACATTTCAAAGAAATAGATTAAAAATGTATTTAGTACAATCACGGCTGTGGTAAGCAGTACTCTAGATCGTCAGAATTTGGGACCACCGTACTGCACCTTAAAATATAAAGATATAGGGTCCCACATAATCGAAAACTCATCAAGTAAAAAGTTGCGCTACTGTTTCTAGTTATAGTTTCTACTTATCGATATTCCGTGGATATTATTACACGATTGGCTTGTCTTTTTATTTTGCTACTGGGCGTTCTTTGATGAATAATCCTCAAGGAATGTTGGGCTTAGACAGATTCAGGTTAAGATGCACTCGTATTTCTTCTTATTTATACATACTGCATTTTATCATGCAAAACTTGATAATTTTGACCGATTTTTTTACTTCTGATAAAGAAGAGGTAGTCAATTTGAGCGCATGTCGCATATTGTTATTTTGTATTTACTTTAAAGTGCCGGGACTTTATTGAACCAATTTGCAATAATATTTTGTGTTATTTTTCCTTGCAGCGTGGTCTCATGATAATTTTATCTAGATCCAATTAATAACTTCAGAGATTTGCTGTAAAATACCTCAATGAGCAGCAGAATATCTGGTGCCGCATATTAAGTTTTTTATATAAGTATAAAACAAAGCTCCAATGACCATAAGCCAGGTAATGATGTTTGTTAAGCAACTCGGGTTCTTCAATCCTGACCTCCAACCCTACTACTTATTCCTAGAATAATTGTGTAACCACTGGTAGATAGTAAAAGCACAGATTATATAATAATTATTAGGTAAGTATTAAATTGAAGTAGATAAAAATTATAAATCAATAGATTCAACATTTTTAGTGCAAGTAATATTCACGTGATTGGACGTGCCTTTGACGTGATCGACTGACAAAAAGTCATATCGCTAAACGGGTCGATAAGTTTTGGCACCATATTTCATCATCATCATTATCGGCCAATTTCCGTCCACTGCTGGACATAAGTCTCTCCTATGGCACGCCACTGAGCTCAATCTTCAGCTATTTGCTTTCATGTTTGACCCCTCCTAATTCGGAAGACGAATTGCGCTACATCGATACAACTGGAGTCGGTTCTTCGTCTAACCGTATTTTGCTTTGAAGGTAGCACGATAGGTAGTGTAGGGTGCCTTCCAGCTGGATGGAGCGATGATATACGCAAGCTGGCTGGCAGCGGTTGGAAACAAGAACTTAAGATCGAGCTCAGTGGCGTGCCATAGGTGAGTCCTATGTCCAGCTGTTGACAGAGATAGGCTCATGTTTATTTTTTTATCCTTTTTTTTGTAAGGGCTTTGAGTCGCTTAGCGACTATGTCAGCCCTATCGACTGCATACATTAATTCTTACACAAAATTATCTATTGATACATAATTTCCTAGCCAAATCACACGCAGGTGATGATAGGATTGATTGAAAGATGCCCATATCTAAATGATTTAAATAATATTTTTGATTCATATGTGCTCTCATAGACTCGGTCCGTGCACACTCAATCAGAAGATGATAAATATCTTCTGGGAACATGAGGAACAATTGGGGGAGTCTGCCCTTCTCATAAGGTGTTTAAATTTGTTGAGAAGCATGTGCTCGGAGTGAAGTCTATGTGCCACTACAATATACTTCCTATTTAGCTTAATATTAGTCCACCATGGTATTAGAGGAGGCTCTTGTTGCAGTGTTCTATACCAGATTCCTTTTTGACAACTAATATTATCGTAATCTGACTTCCACTTCTCAAAAATTTTGTATTTGTATTTTATCAAAACCTCTATGTCTTCGTGTAAAATATATGTTTCCATACCACTGTAACAGCCTCTTTCGCTAATTTATCTGCAACTTCGTTCCCTCGAATACCAACATGTGCAGGAACCCATTGTAACCTCAGATTCACTCCCTCACTCAAAAGAAAACGTACTTTCTTTAAAATAGCATACGCTGTCGAACTACTTCTGATACCAGCTAGGCTATTCTGTAAGTTATCTCGACAGCGGAATCCGCGGTGATATACGAATTTTGTACTACGAAATTCAATCGTATCACGTTTGTAATGCGATTAAATTTCGTAATACGAAATTCGAATCTCACTGCGGATTCCGCTTCCGAGATAGCTTACAGAATCGCCCTACAGAGGCACATCGAGCAATATGCTGCAGCAGATAGCTCATGACGAAGCACGATTGCACCTTAAACCACATCATCAAACACCAAATATATAGTAATATCAATAAATATTTCCAATGGCTTACTATTGACCAAGTAATTTTCTGAGTATGACAAATTGTAATTACTTTCATTTGTACACATCAATTTATTTCGGTCACTAAGTACCCTACCCGATATCCGATTATTCACATTATTTTGACATAAATGAGTAATTGAGTGCGGCCCTGGCCGGATGTCAGAGATTCATTGCGTGTGGGCAGGGGCGGACTTTGACATCGGATTTATATTTATTTATTTTCAAAATATTGAAGGATTTCGTGTAAACTTGGAAGGAAGGGGAAAATGGGGTAATGTGTTTTGTAAAATTGATGACAAATTTTAATGTTATATTATTGGCTATACTTTCATTTTCAGTTACTAACTTAAGGGAACTGGTATAAAATGGTGAAAATTATATCCATTTCCAACCTATAAATATTTCATACATAATGCAAATTTGCATAGTAATTTGATATGATTGAATACCAAAAAAAAAAGAGTGTGTGTACTTGTGTACACGCGTTAGAAGTTATACTTCTGTGGCGTATGGAAAAAAAATAACTAAAATTCAGTAGTGATTAACGATAAATATTAAAATTAACCAAAAAGATTTTATTTAAATAAAAAAGGTTTTATTAACGTAAAAATATGACGTTAAATATGACATATACAACTCGAACATAGTCATGCCACCTAGAACTAACTTCACGGTGTAGAATTTAAGTGTCGGTGTGCGCGCGCATCGTACCACCTAGAACTAACTTCACGATGTTAAATTTAGGTGTCGGTGTGCGCGCGCATCGTAAAAATTCACTCTCATCATTTTTCTCTATCGCGCTAAAAGAAGTATAACTTCAAAAAGTTTGTTTTTAATATAATATTATTAAAAATTGCTTTGATATCTGCATAACATTAAAAAAAAATACAAACGAACATTAGATCCTCCTCCTTTTTGGAAATCGGTTAAAAGTGTGATTCTGAAAATAAAAGTTAAACAAAAATGTTGGCAGACTCCACTGATATGCCTTATCACCATTACTTATGTAGATTAAAAATTGACGTCCTACAAAGTAATTATAAAAAACTACACATTTTTACATCATCATACTATTATTTATTACTATTTCTATTTATTTAAATTATTATCATCTTAATATAAGCCTCCACAACAAAAACAACTGAATATTCATGTTTTCAATAAAACTCATTCAAATAAATAAAAAAATGGTAATCACCCAATAAATTGCCACTAAATCACCCACCCACCAATCTGAAACCAGAAATACCACGTCCCGAATGTGAGCAGCAAACATTTAGCGGGAACTATCCATTACATTAATATCACTCAGTCACAGCTAATAAACTGCGGGATTCGAAATACATCGATTCCTGAAATTCCCAGTTCCCCCCACTCTCCCGTTTCAGCCCGCTTCACCTCTCCCCTGGCCCGTTTTACCCCTGTTTCCCCGGAGATGCGCGCGCGCAACATAAATAATGCGCAAGGACAATAAATAAGATCGAGAAGTATAAATCAATACGCGTACAGTGTCAGTGATGCGTGGGGTGGCTACGAGTTATTTTTTTCTAGGATATCTCACCAACTGTATCACAGTTATGTTCATTTTTCGCGGTTAAAGTTGCTAAACTTTTTTTAATATCTTATAGGCTGGCGTTTGATCACTATTTCTCCTGGTGGAAAGCGATGATGCGGTTGAAGATGGTGATCACGCTAGGCCTAAAATACTCTGACTCTCAAGGGCTGTGTGCTGCCGGAACACCGTAAGGGCAGTTATCATCGGTTATTTATTAACTGCTTATTTCGATTTTTTTGTGTGAGAGATTATACTTTCCGTTAGGTCCCATTGTAATTTTATCCAGATCTGATAAGTATTTTAGATATGGAGATAAACACCTCAAAGGTACTGAAATTGAATTCGCGGCATTTGAAGTCAGTTATTTTTCCGTTTTGTAAATATCTTCAATTATTATTTAGGTTAAGTTTTATATCAGTAGTCTACTGTGTGTCAATAAAGAGTGTTTGTATCTTTCTAATTAAGAGTTTTTATTCTAAAAGTTGGTCATCCTACTGACTAGAACTATCTGTCACGGGGATTGCACTAATAACGCTTACCGTGTCCATAAGTTAGTTCCCAGTTATTTCTGTGTCAACCGAAAATTAATATTATTACAGTGCACTGTTTACCGAGTCAATATTTTGATGTTTAGATTAATATTGTTGTCAAGTTTATAAGTTTGTTTTCGCTTGGATTTATAGCGAGTTATTTTATGGTGGAAATGCGGGTATTTTCAATCGAATACAAAATCCAAAAAGGAGGGGGTTTTCGATTCGTCTGTATGTTTGGTATCCGATTACTCCGGCAATTGTAAACCGATTTTAATTATTCTTTTTTTTCGTAGGTAGGTATTAGTTTCAAGGTAGTCTCACTAAAATTTTATTAAGATCTGAGAGGTACCTCCAGAGATATGATGATAAACGTCTCAAACTTCCTACTGAAACTGAACCGCGCGGCAGGGAAGTCAGTTTTTTAGTTTTTAAACTATCTGAATTATTACTTGCAAGTACCTCTAATGGGGACATATATAAACATTTTTTAATGGTGACTTTAGGGCTCCATTAGTCTACTTAGAGCCATTAACACACCTTCAATCTAGAGTACCACGACTTTGTTAGTTATTTACCATTTGAAATGTCTTTTAGTTAAAGTTTTAAAGGATAGGACAGGCACATTGTCTTCAGTCTAACGCTACCTTCTTTACTCTTACAAAGAACGAGTGAAATTCGTCAGGTCGTGTTAAACTTAACATCTTGATGTGCCCATCGTGACTTAACATGCAGATGACTCAAGGTAAAACGAGTGCAACTCCACGATAATGTTAGTGATAAGTGACATTATCTTAGCAGCACAGTGCAGTGACGTGAAAAATGCAGGTAACTCAAAGTTTTGTGTGCCAAAGACCTTATTATTTCGCAGCCAGAAGTTATCGTTCACTATTAGGCTAACATTGCTTTATCTGCTACTTACTTTACATGTATTTACTTTTACTACGTATGTATTATGTATATTTACACAGTTTCCAACCGACTTCCAAAAAGAAGGAGGTTCTCAATTCATCTGTATGCTTTTTTTTATTTTTTTTTGTGTGTATGTTACGCGATTACTTCGTCAATTCTCAACTGATTCGAATGATTATTTTTGTAATCGGTAGGGTACGTTTTCGAGGTGGTCCCATTGTAATTTCATCGAGATCTGATGATAAGTATCTCTAGAGATATGATGATAAACGTCTCAAACTAGCTATTGAAATTGACTCGCGGGCCATTGAAGTCTGTTGTTTTAGCTTATAAACTATCTTAATTATTTTGTTTGTCTATGTCGTAGACTAATTTTCAAACTAAGAACACCTCTAACATCTTGCTGGTAAGTAACCTAGTAACATTCAAGAATCATGTTTAGGTCATTAGATCATTTTAAGGGCCCGGTGGCGTAATCGGGAGAACGATCGGCTTTGATGCCAGAGATACCAAGTTCAAACCCCGCCGTGCACCGATGGATTTTTTTATCGAAAAATGTATGTGCGCTTTTCACAGTGACCCTCTGGTGAAGGAAAAACATCGTTAAGAAACCAACAACCCTCGACAGATACTATCTAGTGTCCGTCTGGCCAGCTATCACCCTCAAGTTAGAAAATCTGTCGCCAAACATTTAATGTGTTCCGGCAGCTATCTTTGAGAGCCAGTTCCCATTCTAGGCCTAGCGTGCTTACCATCGTCGACCGCATCATCACTTACCAACAGGTAAGATAGTGGTCAAACGCTAGCCTATATGATATTCAAAAAAGGTTCAGTTAAATTTCTAGTAGAGCCTAACTCTACACTTGTGTCCTTTTTACATTTGCGTCTTGCTTGATTCTAAAGGTACCTATGCATTTTGCATTTAGCGAAAATAGCATTATTCAACAATCTGTAAACATTGTTAAACACGATCCAAAATTTCATCGGACCGACGGGACTTGAACCCGCATCCTCCTGAATAACATGTTCAGGTACTCTGCCAATTAAGCCACAGTTCGATCTATCGATACGACGAAATTAGTGGTACGCGCTTAGCCTCAGTTAACCCAACGAGTACATTTTGAACTGACTTCCAAAAAGGAAAGCTTCTCAATTCACCGGTTAAAAACATCCTCGACCGCATCATCACTAACCAACAGGTAAGATAGTTATCAAACGTATAGATAGTTATCAAATTTATATCGTATATGCTAGCTATACGATATAAAAAAAATCTGTCAATTTTTTTGTGTGTATAGCTAGGTCATCTGTCGTATAATCGACGTGTTTTAGCAGTGTATTTTAGAATGGAGATCAGGGCAGGGTAAACTTAGTGTAGGACGCCCTCCTGCTAGATGGAGCGATGATATACGCAAGCTGGCTGGCAGCGGTTGGAAACAAAAAGCTGAAGAGCGAGCTCAGTGGCGTGCCATAGGTGAGGCTAATATCCAGCAGTGGACAGAGATAGGCTGATGATGATAATATAAAGATATTATCTGTCTTAAATCAGAACATCTGATTTACTAAAATGATCGTTATGTATGACCAAACTGATTGCAAGAATGTAGTTTGATATTCGTTCATTGGGTTTGAATGGGACATACATTTTGAGCCATCGACACCAACGCCCACCAGATTTGGCACTAACGTCTTGTACTTTCACGAACAGAATACATTAAAACTGTTTACTAGGTATTAAGGAGTTGCTTTCTTCCATCAAGGGGAAAATCTGCCGCCATAACTTTAATGTTTGGGCAGCATACAGCCCTTGAGAGTACTCTGTCTAAGCTCTAGAATACTCTCTAGAGCTTACATGTTTATCATCTTTGACCACTTCATCGCTTACCACTAGGTGAGATAGTGGTTAAAAGGATTTAAAAAATTAAGTAGTTTTAAACTTATGGTACAATACACATATATTTGGTATAAAAAGTAACCAAGTGACTTTGATATCAAAATTCTCCCAACAAATGCAGGTAACTACAAAACGTGTGGGCTAAAAAAGGTAAGAAAAGCCTCACCTGTCAATTTGCACAATAAATCATAATTACCGTCCGCGTCGGCCAAACAAATCAACGGGTGCCGATCGCTAATCCAGTCCGGCCTTAAACTCGCAGCTCGTATTTTATCGCCAATGACATTAGGAAGCTAAAATGCTGCTCCGTTCATGATGTGCTTATTGATAAATTAAGTAAGCTATTTTTAACACTTTCATAATCATCATTAACAGCCAGTATTCGTCCACTGCTGTACATAGGCTTCTCCTACGGCTTATTTGGGTTTTTATTTATTTATAGTCTGTGTAGTAATTTCCAATTTTAGTTGTAGTTTATAATAAGAGAACGTAAAGTTATAATTTTAAAATACATTTAAATTTTGTAACTTTGATATAATTCCCAAAGTTTTAATATTAATTTAATTTCAATGCCCTTTTTGTAAAACTAAATAATTTAAAATTTGCATACCGTGCTCTTTTAAATCAAACAATATTTTGTAAATATATTTATATAAATATTATGAAAACGATTGCGTCTCACAAAACACTATATTTCAAAGCGCCATATTATTATTTTATTTTTATCACTTCACTTTCGCGTACGATGGTCTGTGGGCGGTAGCATTGTGACAATACAGTTCAAAAATAACTGATTTTGATTTAGATACCATTGCAGTTAGACGAGATGAATGTTTGTACTGGATTGTAATTTAATAGGCATTTTTATTACGACAAGCAAAATAATGGTCTTATTAACAAATGAATTTCTTCTGCTTGCCATATCTAATGACATTTTGCAAAGCAATTTTTTGTATGAAATTAGGTTAGCAATCGAGAAATTCAGTTTTTAGCTCAACATTATGCCTCCATAAAGTTAGGTTTATTAGAATTATATAAAAATAATATAGGTACTTATGTGTGAGACCTAAATGTATATAAATTATGAGTTTTGTCTACTTTTCAAACTTCAGACTTCCAAAAGGGAGGAGGTTTTTAATTCGTCTGTATGTATTTTTTCTTATTTTATTTTGTACCATTTTTAACCCCAGACGCAAAAAGAAGGGGTGTTATAAGTTTGACGTGTGTATCTGTATGTCTGCCTGTGGCATTGTAGCGCCCAAACGGATGAACCGATTTTATTTTTTGTTTCGTTTTAGAGGTGTCTTAATAGAGTGTTCTTAGCTCTGATTCGCGAAAATACGTTCAGCCGTTTTAAAACTAAGTATCAGCTTTTTTATTTGATGATGCTACGAAATAAACTTTCATAGCATTATAGGCTAAGTACCACCAATAATGAAATGGTGTGGCAATGCAGCCATGGAAATGTTAAATGGAAATAGGATCATTTATATAATGTTCGACTTTCATAAGTGTACAATGTCATCATCATCAGCCTATATTAGTCCACTGCTGGACATAGGCCTCTCCAACTGGTACGATGTACTAACATGAAATAAAGGATTTGAAATTGAGAAAATAGTTCTTTCTTTCACTTTCACCTACTTACTTTATTTTCAATTTGTAACATTAAAGCCTAGATTAGAGTATATATAGTACCTACATAATAAATCTAATAAGCAACAATGTGTTTCATTATACAATGAGTAGTTATTAATTCTCTTGGATGCAATCCAAAAGGGCCAAGCACTATCAATAAAGAATCTAATAATAACTTCTGAATGGAGATTAAAGGCCTAATTAAGAGGACTAACGTTTATATTTTGTATCCACTTGTAGGAGCTTTAAAATATTTTAATAAATAATTTAATACTATTTATTACATTGTATCGAATCAACAGCCTAAAAACATTTTTTTTATTTACTCTGAACATTAACATTTACAAAGTCAAAATATAATTAAAATATAAAATCACCATTTAATTAGCTCGTTACATGAACTAATAATAATATCATTTATTACATTACCTTTATTACCTTTTCAACCGACTTCCAAAAAGAAGGAGGTATTCAATTAGTCTGTTTTTAGGGTTCTTTACCCAGGGTAAAACGGGACCCTATTACTAAGACTCCACTGTCCGTCCGTCTGTCTGTCTGTCTGTTTGTCTGTCGGTCTGTCTGTCTGTCTGTCTGTCTGTCTGTCTGTCTGTCTGTCTGTCTGTCTGTCTGTCCGTCTGTCACCAGGCTGTATCTCATGAACCGTGATAGTTAGACAGTTGAAATGTTCACAGATGATGTATTTCTGTTGCCGCTATAACAACAAATACTAAAAACAGAATAATTTAAAAATAATAGTGGGTCCCCATACAAGAAACGTGTATTTTTTGGCATTTCACGCCATCTATGAACGCTTAGTGCTCGATCTTATAAAATACTGTAGTGTGGTACGGAACCCTACTAGTGCGAGTCCGACTTGCACTTGGTTTATTTATTTATTTATGTTGCGCGACTACTCCGTCAATTGTGAACCGATTCGAATGATTGTTTTTGTAACCGGTAGGGTACATTTTCGAGGTAGTCTCATTCTAATTTCATTGAGATCTGATAAGTATCTACAGAGATGTGACGATAAACGTCTCAAACTTGCTGCTGAAATTGACTCGCGGGGCGTGGATGTCGGTTGTTTTAGTTATCCTAATTATTCATACTATTATGAATTATGAAAAAGGTATGTTATCATACTCGTATGTCTAAGCGTTGATAGAAAATTCATGAAATATTTTATGATGTTCCGCTCGCCTGATGGTAAGTGATGCCGTGTTACAATTTACAGGTATATTCGCACACTACATTTTAGCATGTCACTTCACTGCGTCTGTTACCTTGAAACATCTAGATGTTAAGTCGCGTATGACGTGAGCGTCATGTTCTGTACTTTCCCTTCACACATTGCCATTGAAACCAAAAAGCATTACTATTTAACGGTTAAATAAATGATGAAGTGGTAATACCGCCCCTCAAGCAAGAAGTGTTTTATTTGACTAATTAGTGTTATAGGGGATGTTCTGTCTCAATCTTATTAAAACATCTGATGTTTTATTATTGGACCGTTTTTTTTATTATATCTTATAGGCTAGCGTTTGACCACTATCTCACCTGTTGGTAAAGTGATGATGCGGTCGAAGATGGTTAACACGCTAGACCTAGAATGGGAACTGGCTCTCAAGGATAGCTGCGGTACACATTAGATGTTTGGCGGCAGATTTTCTAACTTGAGGGTGGTAGCTGACCAGGCGGACACTAGATAGTGTTCCACCACCATGCGGGGGTTGTTGGTTTCTTAACGATGTTTTCCTTCACCGGAGGGCCACTGTAAGAAGCGCACATAATTTTTTCTATAGAAAAATTAATGGGTGCACGGTGGGGTTTGAACTCGATGCCACGGCATCAAAGCTCCCGATTACGCCACCGGGCCCTCAAACTTTACTAGCATAAACTACAAACACAGTTACTAAGCATAAACCTGCAAGCCATTGTACCTTAAACCTTGACCCTCAAACAATACTTCATCCTTACAACATAATATATCTATCTTAATATTCAAAATCAATATACCATATAGTGTTTGCAACAAGCCCAGGTGATCGTAAACATACGTCGGGTAACATCTTAATTTGTGCTGCGCCCTGCAGCGTATAAATAATGTTGAAACAATGATATGTACTGCTGTGTGGAACGACTGTGGTGGGCAGTGAGGTTGATGTGTAGAAGTGGCAGTAAATATTTGAAAAAAAAAAGAGTGTGTGTACTAATGTACACGCGTTAGAAGTCATACTTCTGTGGCGCATGGAAAAAAATAACTAAAATGCAGTAGTGATTAACGATAAATATTAAAATTAATCAAAAAGATTTTATTTAAATAAAAAGGTTTTATTAACGTAAAAATATGACGTTAAATATGACACATACAACTTGAACATAGTCATGCCACCTAGAACTAACTTCACGGTGTAGAATTTAGGTGTCGGTGTGCGCGCGCATCGTAAAAATTCACTCTCATCATTTTTCTCTATCGCGCCAAAAGAAGTATAACTTCAAAAAAAGGATTTTATTTGCTACTGTTTTTAACCGACTACACAAAATGGGAGGAGGTTCTCAATACGACTGTTTTTTTTCGTGTTTGTTTCCTCAGAACTCCGTTGAATCTTAACCGATTTGAAATATTCTTTTTTTGTTTGAGAGATTATGCCTCCCGTTTGGTCGCATTCAAATTTTATCGAGATATGATAATTATCTCCGTAGATATGGAGATAAACTATATTAGCAAATTTGTATACTTAGATGATATGACTATAACTTGCCAGTACTTTGACTATCGCGGTGAATATATACATATGAAGTCGGTTTTTTCGTTTTCTTCGATCATAAATTATTGAAGGATGGTCAAAATGTATAGTACCTAGAAACTATTAGATTTTATAAAGATCCAATGCTGTTTTTATTAAATTTGACAATTTAAAATATTGTATTGGTATATTACAATACAAATAAAAAAAAACTATTAATTGAGAACCTCCTCATCAAATCCAAATTGTAGCAGTCTTAAAAATATGTATAACCACAGACTAAATAATTTTAACCATAGAGTATATGCATATACATTGTATGGTAGTCTGTAAGGTATTTGTAGTACCTATGGGTCTAAGAATAACAATGTATGTTTTCTCAAGTTAATAAACTTATAAATACTACCCGTTCTATACTTTCGTAAGTCTTCAACCAACACGCAGCGGCAACTTTGACGTTAACAGAAAAATCTAAAATCGTAAAGCACAGGCAGCGCGGGATCGAATTGCAATTGCCGACTGAATGCTAATATTTCTTTGTACACTACCGAAGTTATGTTTTGCGAGATTATACTTCTTGATATAGACATCATTTTATATTATCCAGGTATATATCAGGTAACGACTGTTTAATAAACTACGAGCTGTGATCTAAAGTGTTGGGGGATAATACTATGAGTTATTGCACACTTTTATTTAATTTGCAATGTTTGTATGTCAGCTTGTATATATATCGAATGTATATACAAGCTGATACCAACGACTTCGTTCACGTACATCAATAAATTTATCATAGTAAAGCTCTGTCAGTCAATATTTGATCTGAGTTATTTAAGTTATGTGTTTAAATCTTGATTTTTAGGGTTCCGTAGTCCTGACAAGGAACCCTTATAGTTTCGTCATGTCCGTCTGTCTGTCTGTCCAAGGTTTTGCTAAGAGACCGTTAATACTAGAAAGCTGTAATTTTGTGGGGGTATGTAAATATATAAATATAGGTCTTTTAAAATGACTTTAGGGTTGTTAATACCATTTTTCGATTGAATGCTCCATTTACGAAATATTAAACTTTAACGTTATTATTTTCACAAAGAGTAGCCTATGTTTATCCTGATGTTATAAGCATCTCCTTGTTTAATTACTGTAAAATTGGATCGTCCGTTTAGTTGGGATTAGGTAACAAACAGGGTGTCAGAGTTACAGAGTTGCAAACTTTTACATAATATTATACATAATATCGGAAATTCGAGTCAAATCTTGCAAGCCTAATTTGACCTACTTCTCGGTGTTTGATCGAGCTGAAATTTTGCACATATAAGTAAATCATATAAAATATGAAATCATTTTTTTTATTTTTACACAAGTGAATCACAGCAAGTAAATAAGAGACTAAAGTACCAATCGAGCACACGGGCTGGTAGCACAGTAATTCCCATAGCCACACAAAGTTCCCATGTCATGATGCGTAGTTTCATATGCGTAAGCGCACGCGCCACTAGATCCTTATCTCCAGATGAAAGGTGACCGTTCTCTGCGTACCACTGATTTGAATTTTAAATACAGTTGTTAGATAAATCGGTGGTTACATACGTAATATACAATCCCTACGTACTTAATAAAAAAGCTGTACACGTAGTTTGTATATGCAAGTTTTTTTGAAGTTATACTTCTTTTGGCGCGATGGAGTAAAATGATGAGAGTAAATTTTTACGATGCGCGCGCATACCGACACCTAAATTTAACACCGTGAAGTTAGTTCTAGGTGGTACGATGCGCGCGCACACCGACACCTAAATTTAACATCGTGAAGTTAGTTCTAGGTGGTACGATGCGCGCGCACACCGACACCTAAATTCTACACCGTGAAGTTAGTTCTAGGTGGCATGACTATGTTCAAGTTGTATATGTCATATTTAACGTCATATTTTTACGTTAATAAAACCTTTTTTATTTAAATAAAATCTTTTTGCTTAATTTTAATATTATCGTTAATCACTACTGCATTTTAGTTATTTGTTTTCCATACGCCACAGAAGTATAACTTCTAACGCGTATAACTTGGGATAGTACACATGTACAATATGGCGTTTCATTGCAATTTCATCAAGAGTCTGCCACAGACTACCACAAGGTCTAATTTATTACAATACTAGATGCACCTCACGGCTTTTCCCGCTTTTAATACTGGTTTTAATCCTTACTCTTGAATCACTCTATCTATTGCTGTAAACTGCATAAAATCCGCTGCGTAGTTTAAAACATCTAAGCGTACAGACAGCGGGAGCAACTTTGTTTTATAAAGATTTAGTATTCAATGTTATAATACATTAGTAAAGGAGCATTTTTCACTCTGTCACCGACGTAATAAGATTAAAATAACAATAGTTAGGTTCCTATGATAATCGTTGTATGCCACCCGATGTAAGGTAAACTTGGAAAGTAGCATTAAAAAGATTGAATAAAATAATTGGTAATTTAGCAGTTAGCGAATTTTAACTAAGTTTGAGTTAAAAGGGGAAAATATTGGCTAATTTAGGTTTCGTAGAACAAAAACCAACATACAACAAAATTTTATGTTTGTTGTTCGGTGGCTAGTCCAAATTTTTTAAAAAATGAAATGAAATTTATTTGTCTTTTACAAACATCATGTAAAACTTAGTACAAGTACTGAATTACAAGCATTTCTGATAAGGAAACGCATTGATATCCAAACTAGGTAGAACCTGTAAGATGGTATACCAATACCCCCCGCCAGACACATTTTGTATCAAACGTTACTATATAATATATACTAATAATTTATACAGAGGTAAACGATACAAACATTTCATAAGATACATTTAAGTATTATAATAAATATTTAAATAATATACAAAAAGCGACAAAATTTTTAAAGTAATAACATGCAATTTACGTTTTGAATTTGATTTGTGACGTTATAATAATAATGTTTCATGAAAGTATTGTTAGTAATGATTCTGTTGATGTGTAGTCTTGTTGGAGTAACCATTTCCTTAACGTGTATTTGCAGTAATTTCGTGTCATTGGATATATCTTTAGGATTTTATTTAGGTTATTATAAATATATGCTCCGAGAAAGTGAAGTCGCCTTCTTGCAAAGGCAGTTCTGCAGGGTGTTATCTTGCAAATGCTCTTAGCAGAACGTTTATTTGTAAAAGTAGGGTCAAACTTTAAATTTTTGGGGTAATATAGGATGAGATGGAGTATAAATAATTGCCGTACCGTCAAAACTTGGCATTCATTATAGAGAACAGCAGTTGAGTATCGAAAATGTTTGAATGTCATGACCTTAAGAACAGACCTCTGCGCTCTTTCGAGTTTAAGCATTTTAGTTTTGCACGCGCCACCCCAGACTGAGACGCAATAGCCAATAACAGATTGGCAAATCGCAACATAGACAGATTTTATTACGTCGGCGGGTAAAACGTGTCTTAGATTCTTAAAAACCCAGATGAGTTTCCTTGCACGTGCTGAAACTGTGTCAATTTGTGGCATCCAGGTGAGTTGCTCATCAATTGTTACACCGAGATACTTGATCGTACTTACTTGTTGTTATGCTTCACAGCTACAAATATTGTGTGGGTCATTTGAACAGGTGTGAGCTAAAACTTTAAAAGTGTCTTTATTGGGGATAGCGCTTTTAGGTATGCCGAAAGTTATAATTTTACTTTTACTAAAGTTAAGTGTTAGTAGGTTTAGCTTAAGCCATGATATAATATTTCGGAGACCATGTTCGACAAAAGCACGTGCTTCAACCCAAGTGTCTCCTTCAAATATCATTGCTGTATCATCAGCAAAAGTGAAGACTTTGCCTTGGGCTGGGGATAGTTGCAAAGGTCATTGATAAATATTAAAAAGAAGTATATTAAACTCAATAAAAGATACATTATTAGTAAGTTATCTAAGAGCATTTGTCCATCCGTTTTCGGTTCGTATTCGACTCGATTTGAAGTGGATTATATTCTTGTCGGCGAGCACAGAAGTCAAGCAAAGAATGAGCTTCCCAAATGCAATACAGGTAAACGTCATCCACATCGTGTCATAAAACAACAGCTCCTTGAACCCCAATAATTTCCAAAGCTGACAACAAGGGAGATGTAAATTATAAATTGGTTTTCCATACAATAACAGCGATAGATCAGCAATCGAATACTGATATAAACAATGGTCGCAACTCGATCTCACCCGGGAGCCCGCGAGTGAGACATAAACTGAGGAGTTATGGCCTTGTATGGACAGACAGACGCGGGGTGCAGTGGAGATGTAGGGAGTAGGGAATGTACGGACAAATGACAAAACATTACACTTGACAAAACTTGACAAAAGTTTACAGACTGCCAAGTTTTTAAAAATTTCTTATAGGCTAGCGTTAGCACACTATCTTACCTTGGTTGGTAAGTAATGATGCGGTCGAGGATAGTAGCACACTAGGCCTAGAATGGGAACTGGCTCTCAAGGACTGCTGCCGGAAGACATTAGATGTTTGGCGACAAATTTTCTAACTTAAGGCACAGATTATGTAATAGTTACTACGTAACTTAAAGGTGGTAGCAGGTCAGGCGGATACTAGAGAGTGTCTTACCATCATGCGGGGGTTAAGGGTATCTGATAGATGTTTTTCCACACCGAAGGGCCACTGTGAAATATACACACTTGAATTATCTTTAATAGCAAATTAGAAGAGGGTACCGATTTTCTTGTATGATTTTTTTTGTTTGTATGTTTCTAGACTTCTATTGCTTCATAATCATTATAATCAGCTTGAAACAGTCCACTACTGGATATGGCTTTTCCTTTTCGTTGCTTATATTTAATTCTGTCAATTATTATAAATCAATTTAAATTATTATTTTTGTCATTATTAGGGTATAACCTGGGTGGCACTGCCTCTGATGCTGCCGGAACACTGTAAGGTTATGTTGGCAGATTTTCTTCTTGATACAAATTGTTACGGAGTTGAAGAATAATGAAACTTTTGACTGACAAAATCCAACTGCCTTTTCACACTATGGCTCCACACAGGTTCACACTTTACTTTTGTAGTACGTGTTATAATATCAAGTATCGGTTCCGAGAAACGTAATCGATGGTTAAGATGTTCGGCGTTTCCAGATGACAGAATTATGATTTGGTGAGCTGATGGTCTTTTTGTTGTTGTTTCATACTTTGTTGCGGTTTAGTTAACCAGTGCAATAAAATCGACGATGTTTTAAAATCAATTATTAACTCTGATTATTAAGTGTTGTTAATCATATACGAGTAAGTTACTAAATAGTTAGCGTTTTGGCAATGCTGTTAGCTTACTATTTTCTTAAATAAAATAAATAAATAAGGTCATTGGTTTTAATATTTTTGAAAAGTAAAAAGCCTAATTGATGATATAACTAGCACATTAAAAACTCTAGATAAACATACATACATACATAAAATCACGCCTTCCCGTTGGGGTAGGCAGAGTCTACTTCTTTCCACATGCTACGATCCTGACATACCTCTTTCGCTTTTTCCACTTTCATGAGCCCCTTCATACATGCTCGCCGGTTATAGGTACTTTTGACTAGGCTTTTCTTAAAAAGTCTCCGATCTGCTCGTGATACGTTCGCCTAGGTCTGACTCTAGATTATGTCAGAATTTTACGTTGCACTTTTTTCTTTTATTGTAACTTTTAATAACATACGTTTTAATAAATTGTATTTAAATCTTCGTATCACCATAAACTTTTAAATGTCAACTGCTAGGCATATTAAGCCTCTATGTTCTCTACCCACGTTAACACTCTAAAATACTTAAGATATATATTTTATGTTTTTTTCCACAAATTCATTGAGCTCTTTTCATTTTCTCAGTACTGATGTTTAGCTTTATCTAGTTCCATAGCACATGGGACATAATATCACTATCAATGTAGACACTGTCATGGCAGGAGATTTCTCATGATATATTTGTAACCTTTTTGAAGTTATACTTCTTTTGGCGCGATAGAGAAAAATGATGAGAGTGAATTTTTAGGGTTCCGAACCCAAAGGGTACCAACGGAACCCTATTACTGAGACTCCACTGTCCCTCTGTCTGTCTGTCTGTCTGTCTGTCTGTCTGTCTGTCCGTCTGTCACCAGGCTGTATCTCATGAACCGTGATAGTTAGACGGTTGAAATTTTCACAGATGATGTATTTCTGTTGCCGCTATAACAACAAATACTAAGAACGGAAGAAAGTTAAAAATTAAAGAAAAGTTTAAAAAAAGTTTTTTACGATAGCGCAGCGAGCCACCTATCTAGTTGCTAAGATGGCGCTATCGTCTTTACCTTAATCTGAATCTCGGAAGCGGCTCCAACGATTAAATAAAATTTAGTATACCTACAGGGGATTTCGGGGGCGATAAATCGATCTAGCTAGGAGTCATTTTTAGAAAATTTTGTTTTATTCGTGTTTTCAATAATCAACTTTATTGATAATCAACTTAAAATATACTCTTCCCGACATCTATTGGCGAGTAGAAGTACTGTATCAGTAAAGCAGTTAGTTGCTCTCAATTAAAAAAAATAGTATTATTATTCGTCAATAGACGTCGGGAAGAGTCATATTTGTCTGTTTAAGTGGCAAAAAATACCGAGCAAAGCTCGGTCAACCAGATATTTAATAATATTAATTACTACAATTACTATTACCACTATTACTATTACTACTATATAATACTATTCCACCTTTGTGTTAACGTTTACTTAGTTGGTGTTAGAAGTTCGTTAGAAATTCGACAGATTGCGTTCGGAACCCTCCGTGTGCGGGACAAAGTCTGACTCGCACTTGGCCAGTTTTTACGATGCGCGCGCACACCGACACCTAAATTTAACATCGTGAAGTTAGTTCTAGGTGGTACGATGCGCGCGCACACCGACACCTAAATTCTACACCGTGAAGTTAGTTCTAGGTGGCATGACTATGTTCAAGTTGTATATGTCATATTTAACGTCATATTTTTACGTTAATAAAACCTTTTTTATTTAAATAAAATCTTTTTGATTAATTTTACTATTTATCGTTAATCACTACTGCATTTTAGTTATTTTGTTTCCTTACGCCACAGAAGTATAACTTCTAACGCGTGTACAAGTACACACACTCTGTTTTTTTAAATACAAAACAAAGAGGATTTATGCATGAGAAACCTACAACTAAAATAAAATTTCGCCGAAATAAACTGTATGTAATCCAACCTAATTATCGAATATTATAAAGTCTGTCGTAAACATGCCGTTTTATAGTCCCTTCAGATCTGTCCTCAATAAATTCTAATGCAAAAAATATGTCGCTGCCAGACAAACATCCGCGATGCTGGGAATATATTTGTATGATAATATATTTTTGTAATAAAATTGTAATAATCATTCAGTGAGTCGTCACACTGTCTCACACTCGAGGGTCATCTATTTAAGGCTAGGTTTACATGAAATTAGGAAGAGAGGTTGGGATAGTTGACACAATGTGGGTAAAGGATTTTTGACACTACGAGGAGGATTGTTCAGCGCCTCGTCTTACTTCCACTTCTAGTTTGTACTATTATTTATTAATCGCTTTTAGACTAGTTAAGCACGATTCCATCTCGTATCGCCTCGTTACAGATAAGATAATGGGTAAAGCGTTTGTGTGTCAAATACTTTGTAAGGATGTCAAATTTATTTATTTATAATTATTTATTTATTCAATTTATCAGTATATGGTTAACTTACATATCTAAATTACATTTTGAACCCGCATATTCTGCCGGCACCGGCGTACAAATTTAGATATTTTATTTTATTTTCTGGATATTTAAGTAGTTAAATAATCATACTGTATATTTAACATTACGAAGTCTAAATTCAAATTTGAATATGACTGTGATAATCAAATTTAGATAATAGACCTATTGAACGGCTACGTAAGTGTCATGACATGACAAAGTAATAAGTACCTAAATGAATACAAAAATTCTTATTTTCTGGTGTAATTGTGGACCAGTGTAATC
The DNA here is from genome assembly GCA_954871355.1 of Cabera pusaria. Classification (NCBI taxonomy): domain Eukaryota; kingdom Metazoa; phylum Arthropoda; class Insecta; order Lepidoptera; family Geometridae; genus Cabera; species Cabera pusaria. The sequence continues at coordinate 21,970,023 of OX940906.1, forward strand.
TATCATGTTTTCTAATACCGCATATGGCCTCAGAATCAGAATTTGTTGTTACTCATCATGAGGTTATGGAATGTGTATTGCGAAAATAAAAAGTGTCAACGAAATTACTTTTTTTATATCACGCAAGCAGACCTGATGGGAAGTGTCCACCGCCGGCTATGGACACGTGCAATACTAAAGGGATTGCCGTTGCGCTGTCAACCTTTTGTCAAATCTCTTTATCACCTCATGTATTCACGCCTTAAAAATCTGACTCACTAATTATAACATTCTCATAATGGTATCATAATATTTATACCCACCGTCACGATCCCATATTTTAACTAAACAGCTTTTCGTTTCGAGCTACTGAAACGTAGTGGACCATAAATGGCTATAACTTCTTTGAAAAGATAAACTTTAAGCCAATTACGGTACGGGAGCGGCGTTTCCAAAAATCCTCTATAATATGTTTGTTTTTATCTGCAATCGAGACTGTTTTAAACGTGCTTGATGGTATCATGATTATTTACAAAGTTATCTTTTCTGCTCATTAACGTTTTGATCTAAAATGTTATTCTTATTGTTTTAGGTGTAGAGGTTATTTTTCTTTAATTTTGGATGCTGGGATGAATAATTAGGATGGTAATGTGTAAAATTGTTAGTCACGAATGTGATGGCCTGTGTCTTACTGTTTACAAGGTGATATTAAAAGTTGACACGCCGTTTTGGTTTCGATCGTTTTCTTTTATTTATTATGTTTTATTTTTGATAAATTTGGGACACGGGTAGGTACAACAGATGGTATAGTTTAGTTAGCCAATAGATGTATTTTAATCATTCACGTTCTTTGTTAAATTTGCATGCCAAACTTATGTTCTTTTTTGCTATTGATGGGGACATGCAAGTACTTGACCACTAAGTGTCTCACCTGATGATAAGTGATGATGCGGGCGGCGCGGCAGCGAGATGAGAAGCTGGACAACTAACTTCAGTCAAATACAAATATGTTTGTACGCATTAGGTTTTTAGTTTGGAAAACACGGTATATGTGTAATTGGTATGTATTTTATTATTTTATCAATGAACTCTGTATATAAGACACAATAATTTTAGATCGTTTAAACAATGAGAAAGGCCGACTTCAAATGCCGCGTTAATCATATTTAGTAGCAAGTTTGGCGTGTTTATATCCATATCCCTGGAGATAATCATTAGATCTCTCTGAATTGACCATGAGACAACCTCAGAAGTTAACTTTTGAATAAATAAAGGGAACTAAGAAAACCGTCCCAAAATTGACAGATTGAAATCGGTGAACATACATAAAAAAATAGAAGCTAAGAACAGGCTTCCTCCTTTTTGGAGTCGGTAAAATAAAAATCCAAAACGCCTTAATATTTTTCCTTTGTAATAAATACCTGAAACTCCAAAAGATACCTTACAAGCGTCCAATTAAAAATATTTTCATAAAAATAAAGTTTGGAATAATTCGTTGTGTGTCCATTCCGATCAAAGGGGAAAACAATTATGAAACATTTCAAAAAACAAAGCAAAAAAAATGGTCTGAATAAAAAACGTTCGCATTCTTCAACCATTTGAGTTGAATTTTTTCTTGGGGTGGATTTCGCAACCCTTTCTGTTTCAATGGAATTTTAGAGCCGAAACAATACATAGGTTTTTCTCTCGCTCCTCGTTCTCCAAATAATATCATCATTTTATCAAGATTTGTTTGCTCTCTACCGCATTTTCCATTTTTAGCCACATCAACACTTCTCATCATTAAAAATATATTGTTAAGTGTTTAAGATTAAAAACATAATATATATCTAACATTTTAAACATGTAACTTGCCTTTGAAATGTGAATTCATTTTCTACTCAAAAATTGTCCGGTAGTGTTCATTCTTAGCTATTAAACCGTATTTTAATATATTATAATAAATATTTTAAAAATAATAAAAATGTATAATAATAAAAACATAACCTTGCCATCTTCCAGCAGCACACAGCCTTTTAAGAGTCAGACCATTCTAGGCCTAGCGTATTCACCATCTTCAACCAAATCATCGCTTACTACCAGGCAAGATAGTCGTCAAACCCTAGCCTATCATATAAAAAAAAAAAAAAAAACTAATTTGCACAGTATATAAATACTACAAACAACTGTTTTTTGGTATCGGAAGAGTGTCTTTTTGTCTTGTCGTAATTGCCAATAAAAATATTATAATTTACGTGTGCCGAACCCGTCACTAGCTCTCGTCCCCGGCTCCGTCCGTACCCACAGCTCTGCTCTGTCGTGTGTTAATTGTTTGTTCTTCATTATTTTCGCCTTCAATTGCCCTTTTGTCTCTCCATTCTTTTCACTTTACCATTATTTTGAAGGCTTTCTTCCAACGAATGATTCCGTTCATTTTTCATTCCTTTTCAATGGCCTACCGAATTGTTTTTCCTGCGTCATCATTAACTTGGATATTTTTTCCCTTTTTTCTGTTGTTTTTCTGTCTGTCGTTTTATTTGGGATGGAAATTTGGAGTCCAGCTTTTGTTTTACTGTGGTTATGGTTTGGAGGTTACAGTTTTACAGACTCTTTGCTCAGAAATTTCTGAACCATTTGCTTATTAAAAATTCACATGTATTTTTTTAATGAAACATGATTATTTGTGTGTAGTTTTTTAACGATTTTGTGTCTACAACTTTTGCTGTAAGTGTTTTATTCCTTTCTTATATAGTCAGTTTTCAGCACATTGATCAATCTACTTGTATTGTAGTTGTAGTCATTTAGTAAGATGTTTAAACCTCATATATTACCTCGAGTATTATTACAGTAGAAGAAATAACTAAAGATCAATTTAATAAGACTTATTAATTCGACGCTCAAATAAATAGTTACATTGGACACACTTTATTTTTTTTTTCTGACGATAAGCAAGCGTTTGACCACTATCTCACCTGATGTTAAGTGAAGATGTGATCGATGATGTAGCACGCTTGCCTAGAAGATACCTGTAACACAACTTCAACTGTAACACATTGTTTAATAATTTATATTGCACGTAAAGAAATTTGATAGTAGTTTAGTAATATTTAAAGATTTTGTAACAATAGCTGACTGATATTTTAAGGATTTAAAGAAACAAGCAAAAACAGTGTCATAATTATGTACCTGTCACTCCATAGTAGATTTTAGTTGGTCATCAACAAGCACTACCTGGCAATGACTATAGGTTCGTAAGTTAGTTTATTTTGTTTTGCTCTTTTTACAGCTTTATCGATTTGGGTTACATTTTTACCAGAGGCAAAGCCGCAGAAAATTAAACTATAAGTAGTGTTAACAAGTGCAAATTCTAGAATTTCATTAACACATACAAACTTACCTTTAGTCATGGTGTTTTTCAATCAGCTTTATACAAATATTCCTAAACAAGAGAAAAACAAAAGATATGATTTGTATTGAAAAAACAGCATTTCACGCCAGTTTGGTAAGCAGGCCCCACGGGAACGGCATTTGGAAACATTCGAAATGGGACGGGGGCTAATCTAAATTAGTACGGTGCGCAGAAAAGTTGATAGTTGCTACAAGCTTACAGGTTGGTATTTTGGAAAAAGTGTAGAACGGTAGGTATAATAAAAGGATTGGATACTAAAAATATTATAAATATTGCTACATTACTTTTCTAGCTACCAACATGCATATTACATTCTTGTTCAGTAGGCACTAATTATTACTATTACAGTCATATGCCTAGTCTAAATAACAAATTGTAAATATTTAAGTGAATTTTTGTAATTCTTTTTGAGAAATAAATGTCGTAAACCACATAAATTTGCTTTTTTTTAATTAATCATAGTTATATTAACATTATTCATGCCAAATTTTGCTGAAAATATGATACAGTGGAAAAAAAAACAATTGCTCACAATTAAATCGTCTATGAATGGAATGAAGTTTGCGATAATTTTTTTATACATATGGTTATTTTTTTTTAAATCATTTTGTAATGTTTATGAACACACTACATAAGTATTTAATTCCAAAAAATCATGAAGCGACATATCTGTTTTACACGCTACGCCTGAAATGGTCTGAATCTTTAGGGCTGTGTGCTGCCGGAACACCGTAAGTTTATAGGGGCAGATTTTATTTTTGTATTTGGTAGCAAATCAGGCGATACATCGCTATAATCGCCTACTACCTGTAGATATTATATAGTTTTGAGTTAGATGTTATATATTTATAGCACAGTGTGACCTGAATCCGCACTTTACGCACGATTTTCCGTGACTTAAATAGTCGATTATTGCACGGCGTGAAGTGCGCTTCGCTCGGGTGCTAAGTTGCACGCCGTGCAATATTTGACTACTTAAGTCACACGTATCGTAATATATACTATTTAATCACATTTATTATTTTGAAACTATTCTCTTAAAGATTAATACTTTCATACCTATTGTTAGTCAAATTGACGTTAATTAAAAAAAAAAAATAATACAAATTAAATAATAATAAAAAAAAAGAAACAAAAGAAACTTGATTATAATAATACTAATGGCTTTGCATTTTTTTAATGTTTTATAACATAACGTATCTATGATACCTGAATATTATATCCAAGTTGTGGATTATGAATCTAAACAATAAATAATACACATGACCCTGTTGCTAACGCTACCTAAATCGAAACCAATAGCTACTTTGCGCTTTTTATTTTGTCAGTAATTAGTATTAGACAGAGTCCATTAAGATTACAATGTTTTAAAGTATTTTTCCCCACCTATTAACGTTTATAGCTAAATACATTGCATGAAATACGCAAAAAAAAACAAATATTAATAAAATGTACCAAAGGACCAAACTTACTCAAACATTATTAAAAACAGCTCATTTCTAAGTTTGAAGTGTTTATATCCATATCTCTAAAGGTAATCATCAGATCTCAATGAATCTTATAATGGAACAAACGTGGAGATGGGTACCTTACCCATGAAAATAAAACCTTTTGAATCTTGGCGGAATAGGTAATCGCGTAACAAACATGAAAACAAAAAAAACATACAGACTAATTGAGAACCTCATTAATTTTTGGAAGTTGGTTTTGAAAACCAGACAAATACATAAACTCCTCATCCCTATTGGAAATTGGTAAAAGAATATGGTCTACTTGATTTCAATTATTCAGCGACTGCGACGCAGACAGCTGACAAAATCATCAAACAACAAAACAACACAACACAACGCAAACAAATCAAACCTTCAAAGGGCTTCACGTCGTCTGATATCAAAAAGCTCTCAATCCAGGGTTTGGAGGAACGGAGGGATCGAGAGCCATCGAGGGCCATCGAGAGGAGTGCCCTTCAAGAAACTGTTGGCAAATGATGAGTGAAAAACAAACCTTTGTCGCGGAGACACAATCGAACCTGCCTTATTACGTGGACTGATTTTGGGATCGGAATTCGCGTTTGTTTATTGACTTCAGAAAAAAGTAGGTATTCAATGTAATTTGTTAGCTATGTTATGTTAGTATTTTATATTATTTTATGTACTGATTGATTCACGTACTTCACAGAACTCTAGCGTCCGTTGATCGTTTTGGTTATTTTGTTTGCTCGATTTTATATATTTTTTGTATTTTTTATTGCAGATGTAGTCATATGAAAATGTTATCAAAATCTTCTGGTCATCTCTAGACACTCGTATAAAGAGCAAAACATACTGTTTATCATATTTTGTGTCTCACACGGTTCTTCTAGTATCGTTATGTTGTAAGTAAAGTAGTAAAGTCTGTAGAAGGTAGTTTTTAGTAAGTAAAAGTGAGCCGAATCACTAGACATCCAATTATTTTTCCAATCCACCTAACTATGCCTGACACCGAACGTTATGGCATTTGGTGTAGTCATTCAATGGATGGTTCAAACCGTTTCTGAAACCACCATCAGAGTTCTCTTATTCAGTATTTTCCAGTGATCATGTGTAGTATTTCAGGTCTACCTCTACAGACGTTGGTGATTTACAATTACTCTCCTATGGATAACAGTGGCCCTAAGAAATAGCAGGATTTACAACCCAGTTATTTTTCATATGCTATTAATTTACTTGTTACGGAATACAACCCATCTAGTGGCAATTGGAAAATTCTACAAATCAACTTCCGTCTCGGGACAGACTGTTACATCAACAACCCTTTGTTGGAGGGCTCTCTACGACCCGGCTAGAGGACAGTTGTTTTCCTGGATTCATTTAGACTTTTAATGACATCACATTGATCAATAAAGGTTTCATTAAAAATCTTGTATTTTAAGAGCTCCGTTGTGTTAAAGAATAAATGGCTTGACATCTAAGCGAGAGGTTGCTGGTTCAAATCCTAGAACGGGTAATCGTACACGGTACATTTATACCGATATTACACCTGATTATCTACCAATTAGTAGCTTACAATAAGTGACAAGGCCCATAGAGTTTCTTTGTGTTTCTTCTCTGATGGGAGTACTTCCGAAACACCAGTAGATTCAACAGTCAATCAGTTTTCATCTTTTGTTTGCAGATCTAGGGTTGCCTGTTACGACGGTATTATGCAGCTGATAGACGGAAAATCAGTTCCATTCGAAATATGATTTGTACTGCAATTAGTCTGCGTTTTATTTATTCATTATGTTTCATACTTTCACAATTTTTTGGATAACAATTGTCTGAAGTACTGAAACATGCACTGGGTTGCGGGTGCACGTAATACATAGTACGGTTGGCAACCCTACAATAATCAGGGGAATTAAACATGTCTTTTAAGTGTGACGTTCGACGTCTAGATGAAAGCTGAATGGCTTTGTGTTTTTTTATGTAAATTCAAAACAATAAGTTATGTTTATGTTATATCTATAATATTTTTTATTAAATATGATCTATTTTATGTTATTTGACGTGTGTGAGTGCAATTTTTTAATTTGCCCATTAACTGAATAAATGCTTTGACTTTTGTCTTTTACCACCATCAAGGAGAAAATCTGCCGCCATAACCTTACAGTGTTCACTGTTCCGGCCGCACACAACCCTTAGGAGTCAGAGTATTCTAACTATAAGTAGGTATTCTAACTAGAGCATAATTTTACGGTGGTAAAATAAAAAAAAAAACATAAAAAAATTACAATGAGGTTAAAATTAAGAAAATTTAGGTACTGATCAAAATTTTTGGGATAGAAAAGAATTTTTGTTTGAGCTGAAATTTTGCATCGCTATAATTCAAAAGTTTCAATAGGATTCCGTTTGAATATAGGATTCAGGATTAGGAATTTTTAAATTTAAAATTCAGGAATAAAATTCAGTTTGAATATAGGTTGGTACTGTTTTTCTGAAATTTGAATTCAGGTGACTCTTTTGTGAGTAAAACGAAGTCGTTTACTAATTTAGCAATTACATTGTTAATTGTCACTAGGCAATATAATATAAACTTACCAATTAAAAGCAGAAATAAATTTAAGGGGATTAAAATTTATAAATAAAATATCAACAGCACCTACCACTAATGACGTTTAAATCCAAATGCCTTCGGTAGCCAACCGCTTACCCATAATTGCATTTCGAATTCCCAATAAAATCGAAGATGCATGAGCAAACAAATAAACGCAAAATCAGAGCCAATTTCGAGAAGCTTCGATCTCTGCCTGCCAAAATCAATTAGCTCCTTGTAATCACAAAACCCAGGTAAATTGCCGCATTTGCCAGCGAATATTTAAACCAAATTAAGGCTTACGTCCTTGAGATAAAAGCCGCAAAGAATTCAGAAGGCGCACGACGAAATTTGTAATTCGTAAACGTAGGATGTACTCGGATTACCCAAAATTGCTACCAAACGAAAATACCAACATACAATATCATTACTGCTTTTTTCTTAGTTTTCGATATGAAAACAAAAAAGTTGAAGGAATAACTTATGCGATGCAATGACCGCGAGCGGCGACATCAAAGGCCTTTCTGGCGAGATTTGCTGTCTCTTTCCTTCTTCTTGATTGAAGGTGGTAAAAGAGAGATGGATGTATGATGTTGACGATAAAAAATGCCCTTTAAGCGTGGTATGAAGATATGCCAGCAGGAGTTAGTTCGTTTTGTCTTCGGTACGAATGTGCAAATGTGTGCATGCAGAATAGCAAATGTGTATGTCTGATTGTCATAAAGTTGGTTTATCTAGTTAAGTTCCGAGAAGACCATGATGTATGATGAAGGTAGGTATATCTTGGGACGATCGTGTTGTGGTAGGAACGGGTGAATAGCAATGAGAGTTAGTTAGAAGTAATGTTATAAGTAAAGTAGGTAAGCAAACGTATACTGAGGTAGGTAATTTCTAGTTTTTTCCGTAACAGTTTTAGTAAACACAATAACATATATTAATATAACAAAGTGTCCAATGAAATTAGAGGAGATGTGAGCTTCAACATCTAATTGATTCACAACAGCGGGCGCAGTGCGATTACGCCCAAAATTTAATCAATCCAGATTTGTTCTGGCAACAGTTTCTGCAATTTTGTCCTAAGGTCTTATCTTTTTTTTAATATCATATTGGCTAGCGTTTGACCATCTGTTGTTAAATGATGATGCGGTCGAGAATGGTAGCACGCTAGGCCTAGAATGGAAACTGGCTCTCAGGGATAGCTGCCGGAACACATTAGATGTTTGGCGACAGATTTTCTAACTTGAGGGTGGTAGCTTGCCAGACGGACACTATATAGTGTCCTACCTCCATTCGGGGATTGGGTGCTTCACCTACAGGAGAGCTACAGAGAAATGCGCACATATTTTTTTTAATAGTAATATCCATTAGGATTCCGGTGGGGATTGAACACGGTACCTGTGGCGTCAACGCCGACCATTCTCCCACTACACCACTGTGCCCTCAAATCGCTTATCAACATGCAAGTTTATATCTTTTTCTATCAATGTAATATATAAGTACCTACCTATAATTAGTAAGAAAATTAAATATTAGCCCATTTTAGAAATCCCATTAATTTAAGTCGGGCGGATTTAGCACATCTACTTGACCATATATATTAGTATATGCATCGCTAATATTATATTAGAATAATATTATTTCTTTGTATATTAAAATAAGACATTATAATTAAAAGTGATTATGTTATTAGAATGATCATTTAACGAATCCAAAAATCATGTATGTTTATATTGATAAAAATGCTATTTTTAAGTGTGTAATTTCCCATACGATGTATCATCTGGAATAAATTAAATGAAATGAAACATTACTCAGCATATCAACCAACGTTTTTCATGGCAGTTCGGGATGGTCATGAAATAATAATTTAAATAATAATGATTAAACTAGCTGTACCCTACGGTTTTGCCCGCGTAGACATTATCCCGCGGAAATATCGGGATTAAATGTAACTCCAGGGTCTAGGCTATCTACATAACAAATTTCAGCCCAATCGGTTGAGTAGATTTAACCTGAAGAAGTAACAATCATACACACAAACTTTTGACTTTATATTATTATATGACAAATCCTACTATTATTAGTATGATTTGTCAGGCAACAAAAAAATGTGAAGTGTTGAAATTATAACAAAACTAGCAGCCCGCCCCGGCTTCGCACGGGTAGAACATATATGCCTACAAAATTTGTATCAGTTTGTTGCATCGAATATAAAATATTAATATACATATATAACAATCATCGTCATATTTCAACCAATTTACACAAAACCTTAACGAATTATGCACCTAAACCTTCCTCATAAACACTCTGGCTATTGGTGAAAACCACATGATAATCCGTTCAGAAGCTATTGAGATTATTGCGAACAGACAGACAGACTGACAGACGCAGTGATGGACATTGTTTTATAATACTCACGTAGTGATATTGGACGGCCCTTTGGCGTAAAGGATAGTTACCCTGATTCTGACCCGAGGGTCGTTGGTGCTTATCCTAGCTACATACCTACCAATGAAAGTTTTATGTCCATTCATGAATCATGGGTTTTCGTGGAATCATTAAATCTACCAATAATTAAGATAGTTTAAGAACTAAAACAACTGACTTCAATGCCCCGAGTTAATTTCAGTAGCAAGTATGAGACGTTTATATACATAGATCTTTATTATTTTGTACAATAGATCATATTATTCTACTATATTAACTTCACATTGATTGTAATCGGTGGGGATCTACAGCATAGCTAAGCCTATAATAATATTTTCGGAGTAACTATGACCTATCCTGTGGTTTCACTGCAAATATTTTATTAATTTTGCGATGCGTGTATGTGAAATCCGTGATATCTTCTAGAGTTTTCATTTGAATTAAATACTGTAAAGGACAATTTTATTTTTTTGAATTTACAATATATGGCCAAGCTAATTAACGTAATTATTTGGATAAGGATTAATACTATATACTTGAAAATAGCCCTGGAAGTTATGTAATATTTTTTAACAAAAAATTAAAGATTGAAATGGTTACTGTGAGTCAACCTTAAGAGATAGACATATGCTGTTGCACACTTTTTTGTAGGTCTTATTAAGTTGTACAACTCTTCCATAGAAATATTCTTCCATCTTTTTTCAATTGAGCAGCGTTCGTAAGAAACGTGTTTTTTGAAACGTTTTTTTTTGTCGACTTAGGTTACAAATTAGGTCTCCACGAATGTACCTTTGATTTAAACGGGATAATATATAGCCTATTTTCATTTCGAAAGTCCATTCTATATATTAGTGAAATAATTTTTTAAATCGGTCCAGTAGTTTTTGAGCCAAATCATTACAAACATACAAAAATACAAAAATACAAATGTTCTCTCTTTATAATATTATAGTATAGATTAAATACTCAAATAAATACTTTTCACACTTACCCTGACAAGGGCTTAGTAAAACTATGTAAGTAGTAGTTATAAGTTAGAAAAACACGTAACTTAAGCACATCAATGACAAAGTAAGGGAATTCCTGCTCGACTTATCCCTTTGAATATAAAAAGGTTTTACAGCGAAACTTTTAATCAGGCCCCATCTACGGTACTTTTTGTTCTCGACGAGGAAGTCGATAATTGTATTAAGCTTTTTGACTGACTTTACAAATGGTAGAGGTTTTTATGTCTAACAGACAAGCATTTACCGCTCAGGTGATAAATCACCTGATATTAAGTGAAGATGCGGTCTAAGATGGAATCGTGCTTGTTTGGAAGACAGTAAGTAAGACAAGGTGAATCACAACCGACTTTAGTCCAATCCACTCGGCATAAAATTATCCCAACAAAATTCATAAATTATAAAAGTTTTTAAACAATATATTTTAACTAAAATATAAATAATATAAGATTGTTTAAGAAACTAAAAGAACCGACTTCAAACGTCGCGCTAGTCAAAGTAGCCAGTTGACGCAGTAACTATTACATAATCTATGCCAGTAGTTAGAAGTAAGTCGTCGAGATAAGTAAATGCGTCGTAATACAAATGTTGATATATTAAAAACGGCTCGGCCGATTACGTTAAAGTTTAAATGGAACCACCTGTGAAGGGTATCCTTTGAAACAAAAAAAGAATTTTCCAAATCGGTTCAGGCATCTTCGAGTAATCGGTGAACATACATAAAAAATAACCGGCCAAGTGCGTGTCGGGCCACGCGCAGTGTAGGGTTCCATAGTAGCCCGTTATTCAATGCAAGTCTTTACCCGTTATAAACAAGCTACAGGTACTTTGTCTTTGTCACTTTAAAGCATTTATTCTAAGGATTTTGTATTTGGTACAAAATTATCCAACACCCAAGTTCAACAACTATTACTGCTAAACTAATAAAGTTATCTAACCGCTATAGTTTTCCTTTAAAGTTCATGAAATGTACTATTATCACGATACTTCCAGATTTTTCAAGCCAGCAGTTTAGTTTTTAGAGGGGGGGGGGGGACGCCCTACTGGAACAAAAATTTAAACTTTAAAGTTTAATATTTCGTAAATGGAGCATTCAATCGAAAAATGGTATTAGCAACTCCAAGTCATTTTGAAAGACCTATTCAACGATACCCCATACGATGGGGTAGATGACGAATAAAAAACTTATAAAATTTTATTTCACTACTTTGTCAGCGTAATTTATATACATACTTTTACAAAATTACAGTTTTCTAGTATTAACGGTCTCTTAGCAAAACCTCGTACAGACAGACAGACAGACAGACAGACGGATGACATGACGAAACTATAAAGGTTCCTTGTCAGAACGGAAACTACGGAACCCTAAGAAAGGTTACTTCGAATTGAGAACCTCCTCCTTTTTTGTAAAGTCGGTAAAAAAATATGGATACATTATAAGTTACGTCTAAAATTAGTATGCACAGTCACTGTCTGCTGTTAGAGTGCCTAAAAACTTTTTCAGTTCAGTAGTTTTAGCGTGAAGAAGTAACAAACAAACACACAAACTTTCGCTTTTAAGGTACGGCCACACAGCTGTGTCCTGCGATCTGCGGGCGCGATCTCAGTACTTTTCAATTGTTTTCTGATCGCGTTCGGTGTAAACCAGTCGGTACAAATACTACTGCGCTATCTGATCGCCGCCTAGATTGCGCAAGAAGGATGCTGCGGTGTGTCACACCTTAATAATATTACCTTACTTTATTACTTTATTACCTTAATAATATTAGTAAGATAGTAGGGTAATAGTAGGAAGTAAGATAGAGATAGCAATTGAGTGCATAAAATTGCGCTATTTGCAATAAATATTATTAGCATGTACCCTACTTTAATATTAAAGTCATATTATTCAAAGCGAGAAGCAAGTGCTATCGAATTTTCACAGTACCCGCAACTGGAGGACATCGAGCTTAAAAATGAAAGCATAAATCTCGATCTTCGGTCCTAATTAATTCCTCGGGCCTTCGTTAGGGGTGGGGGTGAGTTATTCGAAAAAGGGGGGTGAGTTTCGGAAAAAAAGAGGTGAATTATTTGAAAAAGTTAACTCTTTCTGTGCTCTCGTTATCTTAGTCACCTGTGTTCGGTTTGGGTTAAACACTGGAACGTGAAATTCTTTGTTATTTCATTGTTTCCGATTTTTACAGATATGTATTAAGAATAGTATTTTTTTGTTGTTGTTTGGTTGTTTTAAGGTGTCCTATGATTTAAAAAAAAAAAAAAAAAGTGTCCTATATACGATATTATGAAAGAGATCGTGTCGTCACGATAAAGTTTGCAAGTAATATTTGGATGCAGTTTTTGTAGGGGAAAATGTAGTAAAATAGCATTATAGTGGAAAACATTAAATATTTGAGGCTCCAGTGTAGGGGGGAATGGTTGACTTTGACGCCAGAGGTACCGAGTTCAATCCCCGCCGTGCACCAATGGATTATTCTATCGAAAAATGTATTTGAGCTTTTTACAGTGGCCTTCCAGTAAAAAAAAACACATCGTTAAGAAACTAAATCTAGTGTCCGCCTGGCCAGCTACCCTACCACCCTCGAGATAGAAAATATGTCGCCAAACATCTAATGTGTTCCAGCAGCTATCCTTGAGAGCCAGTTCCCATTCTAGGCCTAGCGTGCTACCGTCCTTGATCGCATCGTCACTTACCAACAGGTGAGATAGTAGTCAAACGCTAGCTTATGTGAATTATGATATAAAAAAAGAAATCGTTTTATTATTTCTCCAAAAGTTCAGTGAAACCTTCAGTAAAACACCCACGTCTTTTCTGGGGACAAAACTCGGAATGAGGTGTTATTTGCACTTGATATGAACAACTTTGACCTGACTTTACTACTTGCACCAATATAATGTTTGACACTGGATAAACCCACTGAACTAGAGGAGACGTTAAATTCTTAAAAAAAATGAATTGCATGTGTTGACTATAGACCGTGGCCAATTCCCCTCTTTTAAGCGATTGTATTCTTTAAGCCAATGATGACAAACTGAATAAATGAATTTATTTTAGCTTGTGGTCCTAGGTTACAAAGTTGTTAAAATTACATTGAGTGTCAATACGTGTCTGCAGATTTTTTTTTATATCATAAAGGCTAGCATTTAACCACTATCTCACCTATTAGTAAGTAATGATGCGGTCGAAGATGGTAAAGCGTGCTTACCATCTTCGACTAGGTCTAAAATGGAAACTGGCTCTTAAGGATAGCTGCCGGAATACATTAGATGTTTGGCGAAAGATTTTCTAACTTGAGGGTGGTTGCTCGCCAGGCGGACAATAAATAATGTCCTACCACCATGCGGGGGTTTCTAAGCGATGCTTTTCCTTTAACGGAGGGCCACAGTTAAAAGCGCAAAACATTTTTCAATAGAAAAATCCATAGTTCACGGCGAGGATTGAAGTCACTGTGAGTGAAGTCATCAAGTGACCATGCTCCCACTACACCACCGGGCCCTCAAAGTCCTACTTAATCATTATACCAGCCCAAAAAAACTTGACATCGTTGTGGTTCAGCATTTTGTTGGCTAGCTTACAAATTCGAGGCCCAGGAGACTCCTTGATATTTTCTCCATACAACGTTATTCTAGTAAAACTTTTAAGTATAAGGCTGATAGGAGCATATTATATCGATGTTCCACGTGACTTGCTACGAACAAGTGGCTAACCACCATCAAGAATCTGCCGCCATAACCTTCGGTGTTCCGGCAGCACACAGCCCTTATGACTCATAGTATTCTTAGTCCTAGCCTCAGACTATCGTAAAAAAGGCAGACAGATTCGTGTCGAACACCCGAGTGACCGCAAGTTCAGTAATACTAAATTCTTGAGTAAAAAGTTTCCGCGTTCAGTCCGGCATAGTCAATACTGCATGATTATTACGTAAGCAACGCTGCGAAGTAATACTGCATGGAAGCGTCCGACCCTGCTGCCGCTTGGTAGCAAACTGAGCGTGTTCACCATCCTGGTCCAGGTCCAGGTCCTAGCGTGTTCACCATCTTAGATCACATCATCACTTACCACCAGGCGAAATAGTGGTCAAACACTAGCCTATAAAATATACAAAAAAAGATTATACCTACAATGGTTTTACACATTTTCTTAACACTACCAGGAATATGAGTTATTACATCGTCATTACCAATCGTAATACAGTTGCCACCTACTGTCTGACTGATTGAAATCAATTCAGAACTACTGATCATCGATTGTCTCCTTCATCATAACAAAGTACCACCATTTGGAAATTCAGTTCTATCACACAAAAATTAAGACACAATTCACCCTAGCATTATTTCTATCAGCTTGATTTCATACCACAATATATTTGCATCGTCATTCTTAAACCCTTTATCTAATATAACCTTTATTACAATCGATAAAGAGGTTTATTAAAATTTGTGAACGTTTCAGCAGATGTAAATGTATGTTTGTCGAAGTATAGATGGTTTTCTATTAAAAATTTAGATACAAAAAGCCCGATGAATCGTAGTTTTGATCCGAGAGGTTCCCATCGATGAGTTTTAGAATGGTCGACCACTGAAAGGGTTGCCAAGCTTCCCATCCGTCATATTATAATGGCTGATGGCTGTTATATCACGTCTGATAACACATCCGACTGATCTATGTATAATGATATTCATTTAATAACCTAGAGGACTCATCTTCTGTCATTCATACATGTCAAATAAAAAGAAACGGTTTAATTTTAGTTTTGTTTATACGTTTAGATAACTTAGTATAAGATTTAATTGTATACAATTGTTTTGTAAGTACGGCTAACTGCTAACCTTCGGGGGAGAGCGCTGTATGCTGAAACACAGGTGATGAGCCTATCTCAGCAGCAAATACTCAAGAATAATCATGTTATTGTAACAATTTTTCGAAATAAACGATTTATTTATTTATTATTATTGAGGCCACCAAACTTTGATATCTCTGCTGTAAGTTGGTGAGGAGTTCAGTATTCTGTAGATATCAGGACATCTCCCAGCGTCAGGTCAATGCTTCCACGTTCTTGCAATATCGTTGAAGTAAGAGGATTGGGCTCATCAGAATGGACTTAATGAACAGATTATACATAGATCGGTCAGGGGTGGTCTTAAATTTTAAATTTAAGTATTATTTATTAACCGACTTCAAAAAAAGGAGGAGGTTTCTCAATTCGACCGTATATATATATATATTTATTTTTATGTTTGTTCGCGGATAACTTCGTCGTTTATGAACCGATTTTGATTATTCTTTTTTTGTTGGAGAGGAGATATCCCAAGTGTGGTACCATGGTAATTTTATCGAGGTATCAGACCTCTCCAGCATCTCCAGATATATTGAGGTAAACACCTCAAAATTGGTACTGAAAATGAAGAGCGCGGCATTGAAGTCGGTTCTTTTTTAGTTTTTAAACGATATTATATCAGCTAATTTCATATTATGTAGAAGTGTTTTTCAATGTAATGAAGCGACAAAACTCATGTATTGCCACACATCAGTAAAGTGGTATTGCTACACAGTTTTGAGTTGTAAAAACAAAAGAGTTACCTTATAGTATAGCCGTAGTGAGTAGCACCAATATTCTACAATATTTTTATATCTTCCGCTCATCTCCAACAATGACACAAGCCTTACAGCAGTCCGATTCCCAACAATGTGATTTGGATTAAGTTTTTGTGAAGCGATGATCCGTTCGATATAAATAAATTAAATAAGTGTGTCGACTACAATAACAAAAACTTGAGGAAAGGCGCCGCACATCAAAGACAGATATCGACACAAGAAATTGATAAGAGTAAGACTGTAAATTGTTAAACACAATCCAAAATTTCATCGTACCGACGGGACTCGAAACCGCACCCCCCGGATTACACGTCCTAAACGCTAGCGTTTGACCACTATCTCGTCTGGTGGTAAGCGATGATATGGTTGAAGATGTTGAACTCGCTAGGTCTAGTCTCATTATCAAAGGTTGGCCGGAACACCTCAACGTTATGGGTCTAGATTTTCTCTTTGATGGTGGTAAGCTATTATTTTGTAGCAAGTCAGGCGGATCATCAATATAATACTCGTAGCCCAAAAAATATTAAAATAAAATAATGTAACCCACAGTATGCACTTGTACTAAGGGCGGAAGTCATTGAGGAGGTATGAAGGTATGTCAGTTCGATGTGGCCTGATCTTTGACGGTTAATTGACATTTTGAAGGATTGCGTTGAAAACTTATGGATCATGTATTTACAATGTGTGCGTCTGTTTTCATTAGTTCTATAATAAGCTGGCTTCATATTCCGTGTGTTAGTGTTTTTTTAGGAGCAAAACACTCGCTTTTAGATTATTATATCTATCAACAGCAGATACAGTGACACGTAAAACTCTTGATCGTCAAAATTTTGCGCGTCACCGGAGTGCGCTCTTAACTTAAGATACATGCTCCACTATTAGACGATACTAAACATCTACAAATACAAGCAGCTGAGCATGACTCCTTTTTAGGGTTCCGTAGTCCTGACAAGGAACCCTTATAGTTTCGTCATGTCCGTCTGTCTGTCTGTCCGAGGTTTTGCTAAGAGACCGCTAATACTAGAAAGCTGTAATTTTGTAAGGGTATGTATATAAATTACGCCGATAAACTGCTGAAATAAAATTGTGAAAAATATATTTTTTTAGGGTAGCTTCCCTATATGAGAAGTGGGGATGATTTTTTTTTCATCGTCTACCCCATCTTGTGGGGTATTGTTGAATAGGTCTTTTAAAATAACTTAAGGGTTGCTAATACCATTTTTCGATTTAATGCTTCATTTACGAAATAATAAACTTTAAAGTGCAAATTTTTGTTCCAGTAGGGCGTCCCCCTCCCCTCTAAAAGCTAAACTGCTTGAAAATTCTGGAAAAATTCGTGATAATAGCGCATTTCATGAACTTTAAAGGAAAATTATAGCGGTTAAGATAACTTTATTAGTTTAGCAGTAATAGTCGTTGAACTTGGGTGTTGGATAATTTTGTACTAAATACAAAATCCTTAGAATAAATCCTTTAAAGTGACAAATACGGAGTACCTAGTTGCTTGTTTATAACGGGTAAAGACTTGCATTAAATAACATGCTACTACGGAACCCTACACTGCGCGTGGCCCGACACGCACTTGGCCGGTTATTATTTATTTATTTTTCCCAGCTAACTTTGCACTGACTTGATAAATACTGAAGTAACAAATCTCTTTCTCATGAAGAAGCTCCAAATCTTTGTTTTCCATCTTCGCTGTAGAATTCTATCTTTATACTTTTATGGCTTAAAAAAAATCTCAGATGCGACCACGTTATTCACCCCCGACGCAAAAAGAAGGGGTTTGATAAGTTTGACGTGTGTATCTTTGCATGTGTGTGTATGTCTGTGGCATCGTAGCGCCCAAAAAAATGAACCGATTTTAATTTAGATTTTTTAGTTTGATAGATTTTATCGAGAGTGTCTTTAGCTTTGAATTATGAAAATCCGTTCGGCTGTTTTAAAACTATTGGCTTTTTTCTAGTTGATGGCGCTATGAAATCAACTTTCATAGGTCTGATCAATTCTAAATTCGGTATCCTTTTACTTCAACCATACTTCAACGATATTGTGTAAGAACATGGTAGAGTTGACCTGATGCTGGGACATCTCCTGAAATCTACAAAATACTTAACTTCTCACCAACTAAAAGCAGAATGTCAAGTTTGGGCTCATTAGGAATGGTCTCAATGAACAGATTATTTATGCATAGATTAGTCGGAGGTGGTTTTAAATTTTAGTATTATTAGTTTAAATAAACTGTATAAAATTTACCTTGGGTATGTCTATATTAAACTATCGTCCCCAGATCCATGACAGGTGATCGGATGCGAGGAGGCGAACGTTTCACATACCGTCTCGTTTTCTGAAGGCGGTGGCACGCGATTTGTGAAATGCAGTCGCTAATTGTTGTTCCCTTACAAAATGTTAAGTTGAAACAGTATGGAAGACGATTTTCCAGCTTTGTTTTTATTAAAGCTTAAATATTCAAAATCAACATGTTTTTGATTCAATAGCAAACAATTAAATATTTGTTTGTTTTGATCAGAAAAAATATATGGTGTAGTTCAAGAAACATTCTTGATTATTTAATGGTTCAAAACACCATATTTACGACTTCAGTTGATCATAAAAAATTACGAAATCAAAAATGTTTTTTCGTTTTTTGAGTGTTACTTAAAGTATATTAAACTCTGACTCACAAAAATATGCCAAAAAAATAGGAAAAGAAGTTTAAAATGAAATTAAATGGATAGTTTTTTTCCAAAATATTCCTTTCTTTAACACAATATTATATAACAAAATGGCCAGCGCGCCTTACTTCATTAGCCCGCAAGGTGTCTTCGAGGAAGGACTTGTGTCGCTTTTGCTAGCTGGCTGACAGTTTCCCACTACGTGATTGGATTCGCTAAATACCTACTGCGCTGAAATATAGTGGCCTGTTACCGGAAATGTTACTTACTGTTGAACGATCGATGATGACGCTTCCTTGTTTCACCTGTCTCTTGCTTCCACCACTCTACATGGTAACGACTTTTCAGCCTTATTAATGCCCTATTATGTTTAACGTTTGGAACTTTGGTTCTTAACCAACCGACTCCCAAAAAGAAGGAGGTTCTCAATTCGTAAGTATGTTTTTTTGTATGTTTGTTCGTCGATAACTCTGCTAATTGTTAACCAGTTTGTATGATTACTTTTTTTTAGATAGGGTTTATCTTTAAAGTGGTCCCATTAACATTTTATCAAGACCTGATCAATCATAAAAGTCTGCTGTAGCTACGTTCCTATCATTTTGACCAACCAATTGCAAATGGAAATATGACCATTCAAAAATCTTAGAGAAGAGATTAAAAGGCTTGCAATTGGTCGGTTTAAAAATATGATAGGGGCGTAGCTACAGCAGACAATGACTATTTGTAGAAACAAAATTTTCTTTAGAAACATTTTCCAGGGAGGAAACGGGAAATACATTTGTATGAAAATGTGCAACCCGCGTTCCCTCTTAAATTTACCCCGTTTTCCAGCGGGTGGAGCAGAAGGAGTCATCATCACCCTAATTTTCAAATAAGACATCGATCATCTACGACCGCATCATCGATTTCCACCAGGCGAGATTTTACATTAGCCTATCAGATATGTCTAGCATAACTCTGACAAAAATATACATTAGAACCGAAATAATCAATGAATGTATGCCAAAGTTCCGTTACCTTAATTAACCTACTAATCCAATACAGCTGCCCAATTAAAAAAACTGAAGCATTTGGGTCAAGCCTTGCATTGAGCCATATCGCTTCCCGGAAGTGGAACATTGGCGATGTTTTAACTGTCACTCATTATAGGCAATTAGCTATGCCAATGACAATGTGAGGACGATGTACGAAGCGGGTTGAACAGGGGCCTTATTCAGTATGACCAATGAGATAACGCGTTCCTTAACGCGCCAGGTTACGTTATTGAAAAATTGTATTCTGTATGCCACACGATAGGTAAATTATACAAAACGCGCGCGTTACACGTCCTCATATGTCACGATATTTTGACAGCTCAAAACGCGCTCATAACCTTACCCTACCGCGTTTTAATTGGCATAGAGAATACCATAACGCGGAGACAACGTAACACGGCAAGGTAAGACTTTAAAATGGTCATACTGAATAAGGCCCCAGATAAAAACGTAGAAATACATAATTTAAGATTGTTAATAAAACTAAAAGAACCGACTTTAAGAGGTCCCGGTGGCGTAATCAGGAGAACGGTCGGCTTTGATGCCGTGGTACCGAGTTCAAACCGCCGTGCACCAATGGATTTTTCGATCGAAAAATATATGTGCGCTTCTCACAGTGGCCCTCCGTAGGATGTTATCAATTCGTCTATCTGTATTTTTTTTTACACGAAAACTACAGCGGTCTTATTATGCAGTTCATTGGGATCTGATGTGTACCTCCAGAGATATGGAGATAAACACCCCAAGCTTGCTACTGAAACTGACTCGCGTGGCACGTGAAGTCGGTTCTTTAGTTCTTTTAAATCTTGATTATCAGTCTTAGGTCTGAGGTGCTTATTTATCTCCATAACTTCACAGACTTCATATATGACGTCCACTGAAATATACGCTATTTATAGAATAAACTGGCCAAGTACAAGTCGGACTCGCACTCGTAGGGTTCTGTACCACAATACAGTATTTTATAAGATCGAGCAAAAAATACCACTATCATTTTTCTCCAGCAAAAAATAATAATTAATAAACATTAATAACACACATTAATAAACTTATAACGCCATCTAACGTCTAACAAAGGTGTTAGGGATCGACATTTTAATATAACGCCATCTATGGGACGTTTACCTAACTAAGCGTACATAGATGGCGTAAAATTCCGAAAAAAACACGTTTCTTGTGTGGGCATTATTATTACTACAATTATTTTCAACTTTATTCTGTTTTTAGTATTTGTTGTTATAGCGGCAACAGAAATACATCATCTGTGAAAATTTTGACTGTCTAACTATCACGGTTCATGATATACAGCCTGGTGACAGACGGACAGATAGACAGACAGACAGACAGACGGACAGCGGAGTCTTAGTAATAGGGTCCCGTTTTAGCCTTTGGGTACGGAACCCTAAAAATCAGTTGATAATCTGGGCGTTTTCACATTGGACGATAACTGTAACTACATCGTAGCTGCACGATATCGTCGGACTGGTAGTTTGATACAATCTGTCGACGACACAGGACGACACAGTTTGAAATCATTTAGTAGCGATTGTATGAAACTACCAGTCCGACGATATCGTGCAGTTATCGTGTAGTTACAGTTATCGTTCAATGTGAAAACGCATATTAGTGGAGAAATCGAGTAGCACTCACAAAAAACACACAAAATGAGAACCTCCCCTATTTTCTAAGTCGAATGAAATAAAAATTAAGGTCTTGTAAGTTAAATACTCGAACAATGTGAGCTACTTGAGTTACCTATGTCATAATTATCCCTCCCACTATCACAAATAATAATAATGATCACAAGATATCGGGATCCCATTACCCGTGTCTTAATAATCACCATTGTTAATTATGTGAGACGGCAGATTATTTACCTCTTACTTGCACATTAGTCAAGTCGAACAGGGTTTATAACGTGGTACCTAATTGACTTTGCAACTAACTATTTTTAAATTACCAGTTTCACTCGCATTAAAAAGTAAGTAAGTAAGTGTACGTCCTATTTTATAAAAAAGGCAAATTTTGTGTAAGACCTACCGCACAGAGGTAAAACAAATTTACTTTTTTTAAGCCCCGACACAAAAAGAAGGGTTGTTATAAGTTTGACGTTTGTATCTGTGTGTCTGTCTGTGGCATCGTAGCGCCCAAACGGACGGACCGATTATGATTTAGTTTTTTTTTTGTTTGATTAGTGTCTTTCTTAATCAAGAGTGTTGATCAATTCGACAACACTCACTTAAAAATACTCAAACACACGTATTCACAGACGATACTATAAGATCTTACAGCGCCAACAAACGCATAGGGTCATTGAAACCAAAATATATTATAGACATTCATTAAGTATTTCACAACTATGCGTTTGTCACAATCTTCATGAATACAGCCGTTACTATATTTATAGCAAGGTATGTCGATAAGTATACCAATATGTGAATATTCGCCATCCGAGCAGTAATTCATAAAGGGCCATCAGTATGATTTAGGGCTTGCATTGTAAGGGTGCGCACGCCCACGGTAGCGGCCCACGGTCGCTAGATCGGCCCGCCTGGCGCGATACAGTTGGCTGGTATGGAGATGGCTTTACGTAGAGTATTCTCAATGTTACTTGTTATACATTGTCACACACAATCCAACCGACCGACGGGACTCGTACCCGCGCTTTCTGAGAAACATGCCCAGGCACTGTAACAAACTCAGCTACAATACGACAAAAGTAATGGATCTTTACAGTTTTCAGATCCGATGAGACATGTCACACTACTTAACTCATTTTTTTTTCTATGCTCTGTGGCCCACGTACAGAATATTTAAATGGATATTTCGAATTGTACACGTCGGGTGCCACACAGGCTGACCGAGTTTGGGACCCATAGTAAATGTATGTATTACTGAACTAGGTTTCATTATGGAAATAAATAAATAATATATTTTTTATTTAAATATTATGTTCATTGAGTTTGAATCTGTGTTTCCGGATAAACACAATATGGGAGTCTTCAAGTCGCAAGTGAATAAGTATCTTTTGGGTAAGCGCGCTCCATCATCGACCGCATCATCACTTAACATCAGGTAAATAGTGGTCAAGTGCTACCTAGTTCGATGTAAAAAATAATAATAAGAGTTACATATACACTTAATATTTTGTGTACATTGTGCACATCAATGTACAAAAAATACAAAGTGTGTAAAATATTTGATTACTTATTATGTTGTGAGTTAACAATAAGATCGTTTAAAAAACTAAAAAGAACCGACTTCAATGCCGCGCTATTAATTTTGAGTACCAATTTTGAGGTGTTTATCTCCATATCTCTGGAGATACTTATCAGACCTCAATAAAATTACCATGGTACCACACTTGAGATATTTCCTCTCCAACAAAAAAAGAATAATCAAAATCGGTTCATAAACAACGAGGCTATCCGCGAACAAACATAAAAAAAAACATATCGGTCGAATTGAGAAACCCCCTCCTTTTTTTGAAGTCGGTTAAAAATTAAAACGTTCGCCTGATGGTCAGCAATGACTTCTGTTTAAGACAATGCACAGTGCACGCAAAACTCTAGAATCTAGATTGATAGAACTTTACAAGATACAGTACTGCACTTGATACTTTGACACGTGAAGATGTTACGTCCCATCGTAGTCCTTTTATTGCAGCCTTTATATATTAAGCAGCGGCAATAGCCCAATTATGGCTAAAGCGTCGGACTTGCGTTCGAGAGGTCGTGAGTTTGATCCCCACCCATTGTACTATTGACGTAAACCCATTTCAGACACAAGCATATTTTAGCTTAGATGGAGGGGTTAACCAGACTACTAGTAAGTATAATGTGCAACGCACATTGCTAGTAAGCTTTTAAATAATAAAAAATAAATTAAAAATATAAAGTGTGAAACACTTCAAAGAAACATAATATTTGATTTACGCAGTGCAACATCTCTCGTCGGATTTGAAAACTGTAATGTATTCTTCCGAATGATTAACTTACGTAGTAAGTAGTCATAGATGGCGCCACCAATGCATAATTGGGTTAACAAATGCAATCCACTAATTTCGTCGTAACGATACTTCGCACCGTGGCTTAATTGGCAAAGCACCGGAACATGTTATTCCGGAGGTTGCGGGTTCAAGTCCCGTCGGTACGATGAAATTTTGGATTGTGTTTAACAATTTACAAAAATATAAAGTGTGAAACACTTCAAAGAAACATAATATTTGATTTACGCAGTGCAACATCTCTCGTCGGATTTGAAAACTGTAATGTATTCTTCCGAATGATTAACTTACGTAGTAAGTAGTCATAGATGGCGCCACCAATGCATAATTGGGTTAACAAATGCAATCCACTAATTTCGTCGTAACGATACTTCGCACCGTGGCTTAATTGGCAAAGCACCGGAACATGTTATTCCGGAGGTTGCGGGTTCAAGTCCCGTCGGTACGATGAAATTTTGGATTGTGTTTAACAATTTACAAAAATATAAAGTGTGAAACACTTCAAAGAAACATAATATTTGATTTACGCAGTGCAACATCTCTCGTCGGATTTGAAAACTGTAATGTATTCTTCCGAATGATTAACTTACGTAGTAAGTAGTCATAGATGGCGCCACCAATGCATAATTGGGTTAACAAATGCAATCCACTAATTTCGTCGTAACGATACTTCGCACCGTGGCTTAATTGGCAAAGCACCGGAACATGTTATTCCGGAGGTTGCGGGTTCAAGTCCCGTCGGTACGATGAAATTTTGGATTGTGTTTAACAATTTACAAAAATATAAAGTGTGAAACACTTCAAAGAAACATAATATTTAATAAAAAATAAGTTCAAAAACTAAAACCCGACTACTGAAAAATCACACTCTAAAAAGTATGAAACAAGAAAATATTCTCACCTGAGATCGCTATGTACAAACTATTCAATATGTATCGTGTATTATACAAACAACTTACTTGTAATAAATATTTTATTTTATTTCATAAATATTCTTAGTAATGTTTCTTTGAAGTGTCACACACTTTATATTTTTGTAAATTGTTAAACACAATCCAAAATTTCATCGTACCGACGGGACTCGAACCCGCGCCCCCCGTTTACACCCTCCCGCACCCATTATACGCCACCGATGAAAAAATATAAAATACTAGCAGCCCGCCCCGGCTTCGCACGGGTAGAACAAATATGCCTATAAAATTTGCATCAGTTTGTTGCATCGAATATAAAATATGAACATATTTAACAATCAGCGTCATATTTCAACCAATTTACACAAAACCTTAACGAATTATGCACCTTCCTCATAAACACTCTGGCTATTGGTGAAAACCGCATGATAATCCGTTCAGTAGCTATTGAGATTATTGCGAACAGACAGACAGACGCAGTGATTGACTTTGTTTTATAATACTTACGTAGTGATATTGGACGGCCCTTTGGCGTAAAGGATAGTTACCCTGATTCTGACCCGACGGTCGTTGGTTCTAATCAAAGCTATATACCTACCAATGAAAGTTTTATGTGCATTCATGAATCATGAGTCTTCGTACAGTGGTAGTGGGATCATTAAATCTACCAAAAAGTAGCTTACCACCAAGAAGAACATCTGCCGTACCTATGAAACCTTACGGCGTTCCCCGACGCAAAAAGTAGAGGTAATATACGCTTAACGTGTGTATCTGTGTGTCTGTCTGTAGCATCTTAGCACCTAACCGGATGAACCGATTTTGTTTTTATTATTGATAGTTTTTTTTTTGTTTGATAGATGTCTTCATCGAGAGTGTTCTTAGCTTTGATTCATGAAAATTCGTTCAATCGTTATAAAACTATGAGCATTTTTCTAGTTAATTGCGCTATGAAATCAACTTTCATAGGTCTGATCAATTCGAAAATCTTCTTCTTCAACGATATTGTAAGAACATGGAAAATTGACCTGATGCTGGGACATCTCCTGGACTCTACAGAATACTCAAATCCTCACCAACTTACAGCTCAGATTTTAAATGTCGTGTTTAGAGTCATTGGAATGCTATTAATGAAAAGATTATACATAGATCAGTCGGGGTGGTTTAAAATATTATATTATTATATATATAGATGAATATTATTTTATACAATAGATCATATTATTATACTATATTGACTTCAAATTGATTGTGATCGATGGGGATCTACAGCATAGCTAAGCTTATAATAATATTTTCTCAGTAACTATGACCTAATCTGTGGTTTCACTGCAAATATTTTATTAATTTTGCGATGCGTGTATGTGAAATTCGTGATATCTTCTAGAGTTTTCATTTGAATTATATACTGTAAGCGACAATTTTAGTCTATAATATGTGGCCAAGCTAATTAACGTTATTATTTGGATAAGGATTAATACTATATACTTGAAAGTAGCCTTGGAAGTTATGTAATATTTTTTAACAAAAATTTTAATATTAAAATGGTTAATGTGAGTCAACCTTATGCTGTTGCGGATTTTTTTGTAGGTCTTATTAAGTTGTATAACTCTTCCATAGAAAATATTCTTCTATCTATTTTCAATAGAACAGCGTTCGTAAGTAACATGTTTTTTCGACGACATGAGTTTTGCCGACTTAGGTTGCAAATTAGGTCTCCACGAATGTACCTTTCATTTAAACGGGATAATATATAGCCTATTTTCATTGCGAAAGTCTATTCTATGTATTAGTGAAAGAATTTTTTAAATCGGTTCAGTAGTTTTTGAGCCAAATCATTACAAACATACAAAAATACAAAAATACAAATGTTCTCTCATTATAATATTAGTATAGATATAGATAGATAACACCTAAATGAAAGAGAACTTAATACCTTCTTGTCAAGTCCTGCAGTTTTACGAAAGCGCCACCGAATTCTTCTTCAGGATATGTGAGATGTCCGATGACCTTCAAAACATTTTTAAATTGTTTAATTTATCTTTACACCTGATCACTAAGTGTTTTAACGAGAAAAAGCTTTCATTGAAAGGACAAGTTTTTTTCAGATATCAAGGAAATAGAATTTTACTAAAATTTTAGGTCTGTGGTTAAATCAATGATTAATAAAAGTAAATTAAAGGTGTTCTGTGCAATATCCATTACATGCATTTGAAGTAAACAAATATAACTGGCCAAGTGCGAGTCAGCATCGCGTCTCTTATCGCACACTTAGGGAGAGTTCCTTACAATACGAAACATAACATAGTTTCAACCTCATATATTTGATTAATTGATATTACCAAGAATACTTGGTTTGGTCGAGATGTAGAAAGACGGGGCTCGTTTACTTGCGCCATCTATGTCATTTTGCCGAAACAAATTAGATAGATGGCGTTTAAAAACACTTTTCTGTATGGGGACCCCCTTTAATTTTTAACTTTATTTTGTTTTTAGTATTTGTTGTTCTAGCGGCAACAGAAATACACCATCTGTGAAAATTTCAACTGTCTAACTATCACGGTTAATGAGCTATAGCCTGGTGACAGACGGACAGACAGACAGACAGACAGACAGCGCAGTCTTAGTAATAGGGTCTCGTTTTACCCTTTGGGTACGGAACCCTAAAAATAAATAATTTAAGATCGTTTAAAAACTAAAAGAACCGACTTCAAACGTCACGCTAGTCATAGTTACTATTATATAATCTGTGCCAGTAGTTAGTAGTATTACTTGTACAATTCATTATTCTGTGGTAGTATGTCGTCAAGATAAATAAATGCATCGTAATACAAATGTTGATACATTAAAAACGGCTCGGCCGATTTAGTTAAAATTTAAATGGGACCACCTGGGAAGAGTACCATTTGAAACAAAAAAAGAACTTTCCAATTCGGTTCTGGCATCTTCGAGTAATCGGTGAACATACATAAAAAAATCCGATGAATTGAGAACTTACTCCTTTTTTGTGAGGTCGGTTAAAAAGTGGTGACATTTACAGTTTGTAAAAAAAAATCAGAATCCTTCTCCACACTTTCCTATAACATTAACCTCTTAGAATAAGTAAAGTAAAAGTAACAAATAAGGCGACATCCATACAGGCATTGTAAGTAAACATTTTAAATAATAATTGAATCGATTCTATGCGCAGCCGCATTGTCTGATTAATATGCGTTTCTGTGATAAACTGTTGTAAGAGTGCGGTGGCTTAAATCTAATGGGTTCTGTATAAATATGTTTGAGGTGATAACATGTTATAAATCGATGGACGCCGGCTGCACGCACGAAAACTTGTCACGTTCCGCATGCAAGCGAGAGCGTGGAACAAGCGATAGAGAGGCACGATCGTATGACGTTATCACGTAAAATTATCGTCCGTAAACCGAGTTTAAAGACAACCAATTTTTTTTGATATCACATAGACTAGCAGTTCACCGCTATCTCACTGTTGGCAGGTGATGATGCGGTCGAAGATGGTGAACATGCTAGGCCTAGAATACTCTGACTCTCAGGGACTTTGTGCTGCCGGAACAATGTAAGGTTATGGCGGCAGATTTTCTTCTTGATGGTAAGCTACTTTTTGCTAGCAAGTCAGGCGGAACATCGATATAATAATATGCTCCTGCCACCTATGGACAAATACCCGTGCTAGTATTTGAACCGGTGCTTAAAATAAATTAAATATTCGCATTTCATAACAAAACTACCCACACTATCAAATATATATTTTTTATATTTACAGAATTATTTAGCAAAAACAAATGAATAGTTAAGTAAAAAAATTAGATTACTGCAATGTTTTTGTAAGATTATATTACCTTTTTAAGTCCCGCTTTCCACCTTCATACCCGACGACCGCCTTAGTTCGGGAAATGGAATGCACTGCAAAACCAGCCCTGTACCCTTAGTACGAGTTTTCATACCAAACTCGATATCGTATATCGAGCAAATTTTGTATGAAAAACAGTACAGCGCCTCTAGTGGTTACTACACTTCATTAATTTAGACCAATCAGGGAGCCAGAATTAGTCGAAAACTATGTGAGATCTGTCAAAAGCGTTTACGATAAAAACTCGTACTAAGGGTACTGCGTAAACCCAGTTTACGCAGTAAAGTGCTGAGTGTATTCCAATTGCCAAATATAATATATTTCTGAATTTTAGTATATGTTGTGTTTTATGTAATTGGCAATAAATGAGTTTTTTAGTTTAGCCTCTACATACATACGTAAACACAAGCCTACATACATAACCATATTATAGACTGCTAAAATAAAAACCCTTCCTTTGTAGT
Organism: Cabera pusaria; assembly: GCA_954871355.1. Classification (NCBI taxonomy): domain Eukaryota; kingdom Metazoa; phylum Arthropoda; class Insecta; order Lepidoptera; family Geometridae; genus Cabera; species Cabera pusaria. The sequence goes on from OX940906.1 coordinate 21,999,425, forward strand.
GGAGTGAAAAAGAGAAACATACATAAAGGATTTTAAGAAACATACACGTTCCATCACATCACGACAGATCCCTAATAAGGTATGAATTATGGCATTCTCTTCGATCGGATATTTATTTATACGCTACAAGTGGGTGTAATTCTTTTTAAAGTATTAGTGGCCATTCGTCCTGCCGCATGCCGATGTTTGATAGGTGAGAGATAAATCGGTCGCGTCTATTTTAATAGTATTGACTGTAAGTTTTATTGATTTTATGCACGGTAGAGCCACCGTGTATGAAATTGATAAAACTCATTTTAAAATATCGGTACCTTGTAAGGTACTTAGTGGGTAGCTCCACTCTACCTAGTCTAATTATTATTATTATCCGGGAAATCCAGCTATTTATTGATAAGTATTTTATAATATTACTTAAAGCATCGGATTATACGTTTCAATATCATCATTTTGGTATATAATACTAAACATAAAATACCAAAATATTCGATTTAATCGAACATAATTTTTTTTGCGGCACTATATTCACAATTTTCGCATAGAGGGCCCATTCAAAATGATATTTATTTCTGATGATAGAACAGGATGCTTGATGTGTTGGGAAAGTCTTCACATATCCCGGTCTGATCATTCATCACCTAATCCCACCCACTAATTCATTTCTATAAATATCACTGAACTGTAATTATAAAATACCGATTATAGTACTAACTACCTGTTGTACTACTGTTTGTTGTCGACTGTCTGTAGCATATCCGATGCTTCCTCGGGTGTTTACGCAGTGAGATCGCGACAACCACTGATAAACTCCCGTAGAAGTGCATCGAACATGCACGAAACCTAGCTCCAGACAGTCGACAACAAACAGTAGTGAGTATAATAATATTCGATGGTTCAAACTCCCGAGAAAAACCTAAAATATCACTGAATGAAAAGACAATAATACTACGTAACTGAACTGTATATAAATCGTCTACTAGTATGTATACTTAAATGCTATTATACACAACACTCACTTTATGATATTACATCAAATAATTCTAACATTATATTCAAAACTCACACAAGTCCAAGTCAAAGTTTCTAAACTATCGATAGTTATAAAGCTATAAATCGTATGGAGCCGTCAATGTGAATGATTATAACAACCGTTTAGATTGATCACGTGACAGCCTTTAATGACTCCAAGATTGCAGATAAGGGATTAGGCATAGATGATAATAAAGTACAGATGGGACATTCGATCTCAATATTGTATAATATGTAGCTGCAAATTAACTGTTTGACACTATTGTTTTTTTTATTACTAGCATTGATCACTATCTCGCACACACTCACATACATTGTATTTTCACCATCATTATAACCTGTGTTTTATGCAAATAAACAAATCTGAATCTGAATCTGAATCTAGCCTGATGGTCAGCGATGATCTAGGAAGATGATGAGTCTAGGCTGGAATTGGTTGGAATCTCAAGGTTTGTACTGCCGGAAAATTTTAAGGTTATGCCGGCAGAATTTTCCCATGATGGAAGAAAGGTAGCACGTGGAACATTGATATAATGCTCTTACCACCTGTTGTTTAATGCTATATAGTATCTATTAATTTCGCAAAAGTTTTGGCAAATATGTCACACTTTGCTTGATTGACATTAGTGCGTATTATAGGAGGTTAATAAACAGCAATTAATTTTGTGGATGACCATGTCCTATGTAAGCATATCACGTTATGCTTTGAGTCTTATAGTGTAAGGATCGATGCACAGAGCACAGCATGCGAGATTTGAAGCTCCAAACTTTTTCAACCGACTTCACAAAATAGAGGTTCTTAATTCGCCTGTATATAATATTTTGCTTGTTACCTCAGAACTCCGTCATTTACAAACCGATTTAGAAAATTCGTTTTTAGTTTGAGAGAGTATGTTTCTAGTTTGGTCCCAAAATGTAACTTTATTTAGATGTTATGAGTATCTCCAGAGATATGGAGATGAACACCTCAAACTTAGTACTGGAAATTACTGGCGCGGTATTTGAAGTCGGTTTTTTCATTCTCTTAACGATCTTCCATCATTATCATCAGCCAATTTCCGTCCACTGCTGGACATAGGCCTCTCCCATGGCACGCTACTGAGCTCGATCTTCAGCTATTTGTCTCCAACTGCTGCCAGCGAGCTTGCGTATATCATCGTTCCACCCAGCTGGAGGGCGTCCTACACTACGTTTGCCGAGTCGTGGTCTCCACTCTAGAACTCGTCTACCCCGACGATCTTTAATTATCATTAAATTAAGTTCAGGACAAGCAATATATAATATATAATATAATATAAGCTCGCTTGATGATAAGCGATGAAGTTTTATTATTATTATTTATAGCACACAACATTCTGATTTGTATCATTTTGCTCGTCACTATACTGTGCCCGTTGCAAACAGATGATACATATTTTAAGGCTCACACGCCCTTTACACATTTAAATACGTATTATTGTTGTTATATACCGGCTGTTATTCACGTACCTTTAGTCGAATTTTCTCGATTTCGAAGCGAGTCAGTCGCTCTTCCTCGGGAGTGAGGTCACGCGGTGAGATCGCGATGTTCACAATAATAATGTTACAAATTCACGATAATTTTAAAATCAAAATTAAGTACATATGTCTGCTAAACTCAGTATTCCAAATTTAAAATAAGAGCCTAATATTAAGTGACCCTTCTACATTTCACATCTCTTCAGCTAGATGTGCAGGTGTATTTCCGTGCCCATACGATTAGGTATGTAAATTCGATTACAAATCGATTAGTTCTGTATATCGATACATTTATATTCGACGCTAGTGGGACACCTTGTTATTGCTTTTTCGATACATTTTAAAATTCTGTCGTCATTGGTTATTAGTATTAACGAAATATTTGCTTAATCGTTAAGAAAAATACGCATTTTTAAGAGTTTCTAAAAGCTATTATGCAATAAATCAAATATAATAATTATATCGATTAGGAGGTACAATCATTAAGTTTAAAGACTAAAACAACCGACTTCCATGCCCCGCGAGTCAGTTTCAGTTGTAAGTTCGTCATATCTCTGAAGATACTTATCAGATCTCGATAAAATTACTATGGGACTACCTCGGAAATGTGGGTACATTTCTGAGGTAGCCCCATAGTAAGTAACCGGTAAGTACCGGTTAAAAAAATAATCATTCGAATCGGTTCACAATTCACGGAGTAATCGCGTAACATAACATACATATAAAATAATAATAATAATAAACTTACAGACAAATTGAGGATCTCCTTCTTTTTGGAAGTAGGTTGAACAGTTCATGTATATATACATAGTCAAAGTTTAAAATATACATAGTAAGTAAGTACAGTAAACAACTTCTATTTATTTTATCTTATTGAATTTATAAATAATTTCAAAAAATTATCTATTTGATGTAAGCATTGCAATATCTCTTGTCGGATCGGAAATCTGTATTACTTCATTTCATACTTCTAAACAGTAATCACAGATGGCGCCACCAATGACTAATAGTTAAAAATTAAATCCATTTGTTTCGTCGTATCGATAGGATTTTAGCGTAGTCTTGTTTCTCGGAGGCGTAGATTCGAGTCCCGTCGTTACGATATATATGGTATTGTATTATTATGAAAATATTCAAAAATATTAAATGTAACGTAATATAGATAAAAAACACTTCAAAAGAAACGAACCTAATATTTTATAAAAAAAATATTTATTACGACAATTTGCCAAAACCCAAAGTTTCTTTAATAAGTCCCATAAAAAACATATAAGGAACAGTGGCATTCAAAATTCCAAACTCGCCTCGTTTTTAAAAAACGGAAACATTACTTCACACCTGAACCTGAACCTATGTAATAAATTTACAAATTAACCGCATCGCATACCGCATTTAATTATATAAAAAATAAATTTAAAAGTTTATTCTGATTAATATCGCACATTAGCAGTCTTGAAACGAATCCAAAACGGTCCAAAAACGGTAATGTCTCGACATATCTTGGAATCCCAGTATCAGTTGATTAAAGTGAAAACTAACTACCGTTGAATACTGTTAGTAATGTTTTTAATTGCTTTACATTATTGGTGTGAAAATAAAGCCAATAATTTATACCAAATAACTATATATGCCAAATGATCTCACCGATGAATAAATTGATTATAATTTCAATGCTATAACTCTTTGTTGACACCAATTTACAATGAAGAAATAAGAAATAAGAAAGAAAATTAAATTGGGTGATGTTATCGCTAAGAGTGATCTCTATCAGACAACCTTTGGATGGATACATAGGATGGATTTGAAATCTATGATAAGCACGGACAGTGGCATAATAGATATTATAATGTTCATATTAAAACTTAGGCGCAGTGTAGAACTATATGGCAGGAATACTTTGACGAGCGTTCTAAAGATAATATCGTTTAAAAACTAAAAAACAACCGACTTCAATGCCGCGCTATTCATTTTCAGTACCAATTTTGAGATGTTTATCTCAATATCTCTGGAGATACTTATCATACCTCGATAAAATTACCATGGTACCACACTTGGGATATCTCCTTTCGAACAAAAAAAGAATAATCGAAATCGGTTCATAAACGACGAAGTTATCCGCGAACATACATTAAAAAAAAAAAAAAAAAAAAAAAATATATATATATACGGTCGAATTGAGAAACCTCCTCCTTTTTTTGAAGTCGGTTAAAAAAGGCATATGGTTCCGCACTATTCAACCGCAGATCGCCAAATACCCTTGGATCGACAACAGTGCATTGAATCGCAAAGTGTTGGTAACAGCTCTCAGGCTTCGTTCTGCTCACATCCCATCAAACAAATTTGCATTTTTAATGAAAAAAAAGTCATCTCCGAATTGTGATGAGTGTGGTGTTGTAGAAGATGTACTACATGTTTTGATGGAATGTATGCGGAATGAAAACTACAGAAGGTCGTGTTTCGACCAAAACAGGCCATTTGATGTTGGAATATGTAATTCTATTTTAGGATGTCCAATGTCAGATCAAGCTAAACGTTTGTATAGATTATGTGATTTATGTTTGCTTAAGTAGTATTTTAATAGTATTAAGTCTTCACAGGGCGATGTGGTCGCTCAGCGACAAAGCCCTTTATATAAATTTAAAAAAAAAAAAAAACTTTGGTACTTATGATCTACATCTACATATATTCAATAATTATTTCATAGTAAATATTTCATAAAAATGTTTAAATATACCGACATAGCTTATTAGTTTATTTTAAACTGAACTGGGTAGCACTTGACCGCTATCTCACCTGATGTTAAGTGATGATGCGATCGATGATGGAGCGTGCTTACCCAAAAGATACCTCTTCACTTGCAATCAGTTCAGATAGTCTAAAAGCAAACTGGTGTAACTATAGATTACTAGCTCTTTCCCGCGGCTTCGCCCGCGTTAAAAAGTATGCTATAGCTTAATCCATAATACTAGCTACACAAAGGCAATGTTTCAGCTAAATCGATTCGGCCATTTGGCCGTGAAGAAGTCTCAAACAAACATACAAACTGACTTTCGCATTTATAAGATTGGTGTTGATAAATTTTAATGATGTCGAATTTTACATAAATAAGCCTTCCAGATAAACTTCCAGATAGTTATCGGACAACATAACGCCATATAAAAGTTGTCAAAAATCTGTCAGACAAGTTCATTACTAGGGCTATCAGGACCTGCTGAAACTGGTCCTAAGCGTTTTATTTTAACTTAGACATTAAGGCGTTATCTTTACATGACATGGGACATGTGTTCTGTTTTAGGAAAAACCAGGTCTTGTGTGTAATTTTTATAGCAATATAACAAGCTCATGAACACTATCTCACCTATTATGTTTCTTTGAAGTGTTTCACACTTTATATTTTCGGTAAATTGTTAAACACAATCCAAAATTTCATCAATTGTGTTTAACAATTTACTATCTCACCTGTTGTTAAGATATAATGCGATGATGAAGCAAGAAGAAATGCAATGGGACGAGACGTTGATAAAACCAACATTTGTTCATTATAAATTTATAGTTATGGTGAGTTAAGGTACGGCCACACCGTGGCGTTTGCAATCTGCGAGCGCGATCTAAGTACTTTTCAATTGTTTTCTGTTCGCGATTGGTGTGAACCAGTCGGTACAAATACAACTGCGCTATCTGATCACCGCCTAGATCGCGCACGCAGGACGCTGCGTTGTGTCCGTACCTTTAGAATCATGATTATAAACTACCGGCTATTATACTCACTAGTGATTTTTGTCGACTGTCGCGACCTAGGTTTGGTACATGTCCGATGCACTTCTAGTGTCCGCCTGGCCATCTACCACCCTCAAATTAGACGTCAAAACATCTAATGTTTCGGTAGCTATCCTTGAGAGCCAGTTCTCATTCTAGGTCTAGAGCGCTACCATCTTCGACCGCATCATCACTTACCAACAGTTGAGATAGTGTATATGATATTTTAAAAAAACTTCCTCGTGGTGTCGCAATCCGAGTGATCCTCGCCATCTCGCTGCTTCGGGAGTTTACCCGAGGAAGTGCATGCACGACACCTAGGTAGAGACAGTCGATAAAAAACAGTAATGAGTATAATAGTCGGAACTTTAGAATTTGTTCATTAGTATACTTAGCGTCACACGCTAAGTATACTAATGAAATGTCTAAAATGTCTAAAAATGTCTACAACTTTACATAATGTCAACTGGCAAGTAATGTCTACAACTTTACATAATGTCAACTGGCAAGTAATGTCTACAACTTTACATAATGTCAACTGGCAAGTAATTTTAGTGAACCAAGATATTAGTTGTCAAAACTCTTTGTTTCTCTATCTTTGTTTGTCCTATAACGCTCAAACAACTGAATGCCGCTTGATGGCAATCCACCTGACTTCCTACCAAAAAGTAGCTTCAAGGAGAAAATCTGCCGCCATAACCTTACGGTGTTCCGGCAGCACATAGCCCTTGAGAGTCAGAGTATTCTAGGCCTAGCGTGTTCACCATCATCGACCACATCATCGCTTACCACCAGGCGAGATATGGACAAACGCTAGCCTATAAGATATTAATATCTGAGAAACACAACATCTGATAAAAACCTACACAACCCTTTTTATAATAACTGCATAGATAGTAGGTAATAGCAAAGACAATCCTCGGATAAATTCATAAAAGGGGTCAAAATCCCAACTGACCCTATAAAACCAATCCACAAAGTACAGGAGACCCCGCATAGTACAAGATTAATTGCCAATACGAGCGAACATCGCGAAACAAACAAACAGACAAATAAACGAACATGCGACACGAAGTTCCAATATACAGCCGTAATTTTAGTGTTTGTAACACCTACGTGCAGTGACATAGGGACGGCAGTATTCTGGAAGTAAGGTTGAAGTCAGAACGAAATGGTATTGCTCATAAATTAGTCTTGATACGTCATTTACTCATATCTCATAGCGAGGCCAGTTGTAATATTTTTTATTTATATCTTATAGGCTAGCGTTTGACAACTACTCGCCTGGTAGTAAGCGACGCTGTGGTCGAAGATAGATTGAATACGCTTGGTCTATAATACTCTGACTCAAGGGCTGTGTGCTGCTGGAAGACCGTAAGGTTATGGCGTCAGATTTTCTCCTTGATGGTGGTAAGCTACTTTTTTGGCAGCAAAGTCAGGCGGATTGTCATCAGGTGGCAGTCAGTTGTACTTAAGCTTAATAGGATAAAGCATATGTATCATCGTGTTCTGCAGCTGTATGAAGTTCACGCAAACTTTTTTTCGTTTTGCTAATGACATAGGTGTTATTTTCAATCTTTGATGTTCGGTTTTTATAAACTTTTTGGTGACAGAAGAACAATTAGGAAAAGAACTGATATTATTTATTAAAATACACATTTATATTTATTTGGGTTATGTTTAATCCGAGCAGTTCAATCATAATCATTAAAGTAAGATAGCGATCAAACGCTGACTTCACATATCCACCCAAACATCAGCTACCGCAGCTCTTGTTCTAGACTTTCGAAAATAAAATACCATCGATTGACGCCATATCAATTTTAATTATCATCACCTCATCACCACTACGCTTAAATTGATGTTTACTTAATTACTACATCATCGCGCTGACTTTAAAGTATTTCATGGCTTCTGGCAACATAAGACGCCACCATACCCTAGACTGCATGACCTGCAACAATCCCAAACCTAGAGTTTATATTCTGTGTCTTTTTGGACTCAATTTAACGGTATCCCAGAATTTCCTCACCTCCCAGGCACATCATAATCATCATCATTAGCCTGTGCCAGTCCATTGCTGGACGTAGGCCTCTCCCAAGATGCGCCACTGAGCCCGATCTTCGGCTCTTCTCTTCCAGTCACTGCCCACCGCTTTTCGTATGTCGTCGCTTTCTGGTCACAGGACGTCCTACGCTACGTTTGCCGATTCGCGGTCTCCACTCTTCCCAGGCTCGCTTTGACAGAATTCTTGGGGTCCTCTAATAAAACACTCAGCTTACTCTGTACAAGTATCTATTGGTCACTGCCACATCCAAAATAGCGGCAGGCCATTTATCTCAATACAGCATGCCCTTTTATAGATATAATATGTAAATGCTAATACATTATTTTTAGATGAATTAAAACTGTTCATAACAGATCGTAAGCAAGTAAGTCAGTAAAATGAGATCATGTCTTAGATTCAGTAAATCACTTCATTGCACCAGAATACCCCTCGATCGTTGCACATATCGACTTGAGGGATTGGCTTACCCGTGCGCACTAAATCAAACGTCGATAAAAAACTAAATGTTGTCCGATTGCAAGGCGAGAACTGGTGTGCATAAATTTATGCTCAGCTGATAAATTAGGCGGGTCGCGAGACTGAGAGTTATGGCCATAGATGCGAGCGAGCTTGTACGGATTGAGCAGGAAAGGTTACTTGTCAAAGGAAAGAAGGACTGTGTACAGTCAGAGTGGTACACTTTGTATTGTCACGAGCGGTGAATAGGTAAGGGTTTTGTCAGGCTTAGACGTGCATTTGATGGATAGTTTTTAGGGTTCCGAACCCAAAGGGTACCAACGGAACCCTATTACTGTCTGTCTGTATGTCTGTCTGTCTGTCTGTCCGTCTGTCTGTCTGTCTGTCTGTCTGTCTGTCTGTCTGTCTGTCTATCTGTCTGTATGTCTGTCTGTCTGTCTGTCTGTCTGTCTGTCTGTCTGTCTGTCTGTCTGTCTGTCTGTCTGTCTGTCTGTCTGTCTGTCTGTCTGTCTGCCTGTCTGTCTGTCTGTCTGTCTGTCTGTCTGTCTGTCTGTCTGTCTGTCTGTCTGTCTGTCTGTCTGTCTGTCTGTCTGTCTGTCTGTCTGTCCGTCTGTCACCAGGCTGTATCTCATGAACCGTGATAGTTATACGGTTGAAATGTTCACAGATGATGTATTTCTGTTGCCGCTATAACAACAAATACTAAGAACAGAACAAAGTTAAAAATTAAAGGATTTAAAACAAAAAACCTGTTTTTTACGATACGATACGATACGAAATTAATTTACCTCGACGCAACTAGATGGCAGCACAGGAAAAATTAGCACGTGCAAGCGTTTCATTTGTTAAATTTGTGGGCCTCGGTCGATTTGTTTACTTAGTTAAGGTTTACATGGAGAAATGTAGTGTACAGTATTGAATAATATATCTTCAATTTTAGTACTTAAAGAGCTTCAATTAGCTAGAACCAGAATAAAAGGTTAGTCGTACGAACACTTGGTCTTCCAGATATTTTATTTTATAATATTAATTACCTTTGCGTTAATATTAACGTAGTTGGTGTTAGAAGTTCGTGGCGTTCGGACTTCGGAAATTCGGAACCCTCCGTGTGCGGGACAAAAGTCTGTCTCGCACTTGGCTAGTTTTATTTTATATCTTATTGGCTAGCGTTTGGCCACAATCTCACCTATTGGTAAGTGATGATGCGGTCGAGAATGGTACCGTAGTACGCTAGGTCTAGAATGGAAACTGACTCTCAAGGATAGCTGCATGAACACGTTAGATATTTGGTAACATATTTTCTAACTTGAGGGTGGTAGCTGGCCAGGCGGACACTATATAGTGTCCTACAACCATGCGGAGATTTTAGGTTTCTTACCGAAGTTTTTCCTTCACCGGAGGACCACTGTAAAAAGCGCACATAGATTTTTGATTGAAAAATCCATTGGTACACAGTAAGGATTGAACTCGGTACCTCTGGCGTTAAAGCCGACCATTCTCCCACTATAGCACTGGGCCCTTAGGATGCCACTCGAGTCATTTTCAGTTGCAAGTTAGAAGTGTTTTTCTTTACCTACCTATCTTTGAAGATCTTGATGAGATGTACAATCGAATTTAAAAAAAATCGTAGATTATAAATTTGACTGTATTTTTTTGATTTTTGTCTTAGAACTCCATTATTCATTAACCAATGTTGACATTTTTTTTGTTTAAGAGAGTATACTGTCCGTTTGCTCTCATTGTCATTTCATCGAGATCTGATGAATATGTAACTCCAAGAATGTAGAGATAGACATCTAAAACTTGGGACTGCAAATTACTAGCGCTGCAATTGAAATCGGTTGTTTTCGTTTCATAAACGATCTTTTATTGTGTAGTTGATTACGAAAAGTAAAAGACCAACCCTTTTTAACCGACTTCAAAAAAAGGAGGAGGTTTCTCAATTCGACCGTATATTTTTTTTTTTTTTTTTTTTTTTTTTATGTTTGTTCGCGGATAACTTCGTCGTTTATGAAACGATTTCGATTATTCTTTTTTTGTTTGAAAGGAGATATTCCAAGTGTGGTACCATGGTAATTTTATCGAGGTATGATAAGTATCTCCAGAGATATTGAGATAAACATCTCAAAATTGGTACTGAAAATGAATAGCGCGGCATTGAAGTCGGTTGTTTTTTAGTTTTTAAACGATATTATTAGATAATATAATTAAGTAAATCGAGAGCCAGTCTCCTTAACCAAGGGCCATTAAAATACTCGTTCAAAATAAATTGTGTAAGATTTACAAATTCAATTTAAATTAAGCATTAATTTTTCATGCTTTTATTTGTTTTTTTAGTAATGTTTGCCAGCACCGTGACCCACAGTGACCCACCGTGATTCCACAGGGGTGTATACTGTCACCAACTCTATTTATTCTGCATTTCAACAATATGTTGTAGATTGCCAACAAAAATTATGATTACTATAAAGGCTATGATGCACAATATTCCGGTCATATTAACGCATTTTCTTCTGAGGTTTAGGAATGCAGAGACAACATTGTGTCTCTAATCAAAAGTTGCCTCAAGTCTCCAAATGGGGTTAATGTAATTTGGTCAAGTTTGCGCTTTACCCGCTAAATACACTGACTCCCTTCTCGGTGGCTCCTAGATTTCAGGGCATCCCCTGGGCGCTCACAATATCCAACAGTCCTAGTCGAGGTACATGTAAACCAAAGGCGCCCATCATAAACTGACTTACGTGCCGAGCGGCGCGCAATCGTCGTGCGGAGTACTTACGCTAAATTAAGTGATATGTAGATTCAGCACTGCTTTTTATTTGAACGTAGAGCTAGTTCGCTACGCCACATCGGGTACGAAGTAAATATACATCGATGACAGTCCTAGACTTCGTTTTAAAAACAATAATCGGTGAACAATAACTCTTTAACTTGAATTTGAGTAATCGGTGAACATACATAAAAAATACAAGTCAAAATACAGTCGAGCATATGATTCTACCATCTATTTGAAGTATTTTTTTTATAAAATACATAAAAATAAGCAAAGGTTACTTGCTTTCTTTGCTTGAGTACCGTTCTTTATAATTAAATCTCTTTTTACGCGTCTCCCTAAATATAAGGAAATAAACATTTCCTAAATATTTAATAATGTGTCTATTTGAACCTGTTTATTAAGGCCCTCAAACCACAGAATAAAATAACCAAATAAGAATACATTGTGGTAGGTAGATATTTGAGGGCCCGGTGTCGTGGGAGAATGTTCGGCTTTGACGCCAGAGGTACCGAATTCAAACCCCGCCGACCTAAAATTAATAGCGATTATTATTCAGACTAATTAAAAGCAATTCTTGGTATATTATAGGTAACAGGAAATTATTGGTTCACATTAAAATAAGAGGCTATTTAAAATGTTCGATACCGATACTCAACTTCACATACGAGTCCTTTTCAACCGACTTCTGAAAGGAAGGAGGTTCTCAATTCGTCTGTATGTCTTTTTTTTCTTTTTAACCGACTTCAAAAAAAGGAGGAGGTTTCTCAATTCGACCATATATATGTTTTTTCTTTTTTATGTTTGTTCGCGGATTACTTCGTCGTTTATGAACCGATTTTGATTATTCTTTTTTGTTGGAAAGAATATATCCCCAGTGTGGTACCATGGTAATTTTATCGAGATCTGATAAGTATCTCCAGAGATATGGAGATAAACACCTCAAAATTGGTACTGAAAATTATTAGCGCGGCATTGAAGTCGGTTCTTTTTAGTTTTTTATACGATCTTATACTCTTATTAAAGTACTATTAAGTATTTTGTGCTTTTAATCTTTTACAACAACTACCATCTATGCTTCTCTGCTTTGATTATAAACTCGCTTCTGTGGTACTTATTTGATTTTGTTTGATTTCTAGTCATATGTACCGAATATATATAGTATAAGATCGTTTAAAAAACTAAAAACAACCGACTTCAATGCCGCGCTATTCATTTTCAGTACCAATTTTGAGGTGTTTATATCCATATCTCTGGAGATACTTATCAAACCTCAATAAAATTACCACGGTACCACACTTGAAATATTTACTTTCCAACAAAAAAAAATAATCAAAATCGGTTCATAAACGACGAAGTTATCCGCGAACAATCTTAAAAATAAAAACATATATACGGTCGAATTGAGAAACCTCCTCCTTTTTTGAAGTCGGTTAAATAAAATATAAAAGGACCAAATGGACATGCCGCGCGAGTTACATTAAAGGACTTTCTGATGCTTCATATCTTTAGAGGTTGAAATGATATGATATGAGTTTATTTCACATGAAATAGAGTGTGTAAAAGATGTTCCAAAAATTATATGAGACCATCTATTTCGCCATGTAACGCATATGAAAAACATGCAAAACTGAGATAAATTATTAAATGAAATGCAACAAATTTTCAAATTATTTATTACTAGCTGTGCCCGCGACTTCGTCCGCGTGGAATAGTGTCTTTGCGTAGCATTTTTAAATATTTAGGCTAATTATTTTATAAATAAGACACATGCGTATCCCACCTACACCGCACCGTACCACGCCGCACAAATCCCCCTCCCCTTTCCCCCACTTCCCCTCCCCTCTCTCTTTTCCCCCACTTCCCCATCCCCTCTCTCTCTCACTTCCCCCCACTCCCCTTCCCTCACTTCCCTCTCCCCTCCGCTTTCTCCCCATTCCCCCCTACCCCCACTCCCCCCTACCCCCACTCCCCCTACCCCCACTCACCTCTTCCCTTCCCTTTACCTCACCTCCCATCCCTCTCCCCCTTTCCTCTTCCCCACACTTCTACCCTCCCTCGCCTCCCCTCATTCTCCCTTCCCCATTCACCCTCCCCCTTCCCCCTCACAAACTTTGAATGACATATTAATTTATATCGCATCAACAGCCTAAACAATAAGTTTCAAGCTTCTAGCTTTAAAAATGACGATACTTCTATACAACTTTTCATCCCCCTTTTAACCCCTTACAACCCTCTTTTCGCATTAAAAAGCAACCTATGTCCATTCTCAGGCTCTAGACTATCTGTGTATCAAATTTCATTTAAATCGGTTCAGTGGTTTTGGTGTGAAAGTGACACAGACAGACAGACAGAGTTACTTTCGCATTTATAATATTAGTTAGGATTAAATATTATTAGTTAAAAATAAAATATATAAGAGAATATTAAATTAGGAATAAATCATCGTTTGCTAAAGGAACAAAAAATAAAGGAAAATATCACGTGAATAACAAATCAATTACTGATAATGATTTCAGCAGCAACTTTTGGAGCAATTTTATCGACACGAAGCAGCTTTGCATGGACGAACCTAGCCGTGTTAAACACTAATCCTAATATGAACACTGCACTAGTTAGCGCAGTGTAGTTACAACCCATCAACCAATTACACACTAGACATCGTTACTCATACATTAGTCACACGTATCATGTATACAATTTGGCACCAGACGTTTCCTGCATCTGATCAAATCATCACTTTACTAGCTGTTTTGGAGGTTACCTAGAAGATCGCACGCTGGGACGTGGAAAGGAATACATTTGTTTTTGATATGTTTTGAATAGACAGCTTTTTAGGGTTTTGTAGCCGAATGGCAAAAATGGAACCCTTATAGATTCGCCATGTCTGTCTGTCTGTCTGTCCGTCCGTATGTCACAGCCATTTTATTCCGAAACTATTAGAACTACAGAATTGAAACTCAGTGGGTAGATGTATTCTGTAAACCGCTTTCCGATTTTTACACAAAAATAAAAAATTTCAAAGTTTAAGGGGGGGCATCCCATACATGGAACTGGAACAAAAAAAATGTTTTTCTTCAAACCTATACGTGTGGGGTGTCTATGTATAGGTCTTTAAAAATTACACTGAGGTTTCTTAAAATCATTTTTTCTCAAAGTCAATCATTTAAAAAATAGGCGCGTCTAAAGTTGTAAAATGTGTGTCACCCCCCCCCCCCCCCCCCTCTCTAAATTTAAAGAGTGAAAAATCTAGAAAAAATATATTCTGTAGATCTTAATCAAAACTTTCAACAAAAATTGGTTTTAACGAGATACAGTCAGCAGTTGTTGAGATATAGCGACGGCAAGTATAACTTTGTTTTTCATACAAACACTATGAAAAACAAAGTTATTTTTGTAGTTGCGAAAAATCATAGTTATAGAATACTATACTGTGTTACAGAACCCTACGAGTGCGAGTCCGACTTGCACTTGGCCAGTTTATTTATATATGTGTTGAGCATGAGTTTGACTATGATCTTGCCTGGTGGTAAGCGATGATGTGATCGAGGATAGTGAATACGTTAGGCCTAGAATGGTGTCTCAAAGGCTATGCGTAGCGGCTATGCGGTAACCGGAACGGCGGCATATTTTATCCTTGATTATGGTAAGCATATTTCCCCTACCACCTGAGAACAAACACCCATTAATGCACACAGAAATATCCATTGGTGCACGGCTAGGATTTTAGCTGATTGTTTGGGTGAAAGGGAGTACAGTGGAAGTCGATTGCTTTGTTTCAATATTTTAACCTCTTCACTGTTAACTTAATCGACATACAACAACATACTTTTTTTGACGTGTACGTACAGTTGGTCATGTACATCTTTGAGTATTCAGCCAGAATATGACGCGGAACGCGCTTCAACTAGTTCTATAAAACCAGTTGGAGTTGCACCCTTGTACCTTTGGCGAGCTGAATACTCAAAGATGTACATAGATCAGTGTACATATTTACGGGATTAATGTTTTAAATCCGCAGAGTGCATTTTACTTTTCTCATCGTCGGGCATCACTATAAGACGACAAGGGAAAATCCTTGCTTTAAATAGACAGTGAAAAGAGGTCAAATATTATGAGTAAACAAGAACTAGACCTATGGAAAGACAAAGACAAAGTAACAAAATATTCGTGATGATATTTCAGAGTAGCAAAGGCATAAGCTAGCGTGCCATTATTTTGTCCTCCGCTGGCAAGATAAGCAGCAAATACCAGTCGGCAATAAAATTGATTGCGAACAAACACAGCATCCTGCGCCCACGCCGCATCAAATTCGTCGCCCGATTGAGCAACTTTTGTTCGAAGATATTATCCACTTCCATTTGCCATCATTCGCTGTCAGATGTGCTTAACATTCTGTGGGGGTGTCATGCATAAATTCTATATTGATCATCTATTTTATTGCTGGTTACTCTTCAAACTATTTAAAGTGGCCCTTGGTCACAACACACCTTACTACGAATTGTAGGTATATGTATCGATTGTTAAAAAGTTCTCAAAATATGTGAGTTACAGAAATCTATCCCGCTTATAAATACTTCAAAGTTTAAGAGGAATACTTACAAAGTAGTTAAATGATACAATTTGCAGTCGTATGAAAAAGCCTTTGGCTTTAGTAGTAGTACTTAGAAGTAACTCAGAGATAGACTTCGCAAGCTTTTCCTGCAATTTTTTAGTGGAACAATAATATTAAAAAGCTAGATGTTCAAAATCAAGCTGAGGTTAAAGTTAGCTTTAAAGAAGTCTATGGCTGAGTTGCACCATCTTACTTTAGCTATAACAAAAGTCAAAAATCTGTCAAAATCCATATAAAAACACCAGTTAATAGTTATAGTTACGGTTAAAGTAAGATGGTGCAACCCAGCCTATGTCTAACAGTAGACAAAAACTGACTACTTTAATGAGAATAATATTTTCTGAATATTCTCAGCATTTAAAAAAACTACGAAAACGTTAATTTAAAAGAACTGCTAAAAATAGTGGAAAACTAACTAAGCCAAGTGAAAAAAACAGAATAAAAGAAAATGAAGAGATAGTGACTAAATTATTTAGTGGCTTTCTTATCAAAGACTGCTAAAGCAAAATCATGCAAGCAAATTCATTAAGTTACATACATTAAAAACAAAATTATTGCAATAATAACATGCAGACATAAACACAACCAGAAATTAAACTATCAGCAAAGACATGATCACACTAAAAGCCTACTCAAAAAAAAAAGTCATAATATCCTGTCCCTTTCCTTAAAAGATTAAGCAATTCATCAGTAACCCAACAGTTGTTCAAAAAAGCCACGAATTCCACCATACTTTTAATCGGCGTGACAGACGAGATCTCAAAACACCTCCGCCAGAGTATCAATACTTGGTTATCGAAGATCAACGTGTACGCCGAATCTCATTGATTTATATGAGAAATTATCTAGTCTGTGGAACAAACTTTCAGCTTTAAATCTTCACAACGAAGTTCATATTTGAATGAAGGTTGCTTGGGAGGTTTTGAGAGATGAGTGTAATTGAATTTGAGTTTTTTGAGCTTGGATATAAGATAGATTTTTGGAGGTTTGCTGATACCAAATGGCATACCACCAAAGACGAATATGCCACTTTCGAGTGATATATATCCGATACGGCATATTAAAAGTTTTGTTTCGTTTTTAAAATGTTAAAATCAGTTATTTATGGTTCAAAATCGAGAGGTCCGATTAAATTATGTCCGATAGTATTAGATTTATTGCCCAAAGATGTTTGGGGCATCCTCTATTTGTCGGTATTAAAGAATATTTTGTTTGTGGTATTGGGCTATAGTTTTGTGTAATAGCGGTAGCGGAGCTTAGTCTCGTTAAGGATGATTAATTGGAAAACTATGTATTGTTTTTGTTGTTTTAAAAGATATTTGTCAGGCTTTCTTGGATTTGCCTCAAGCAATACAGATTGATGGGTTTGTTAAAGATATTAGTATATTTAGTTTTTATGTATTAGTATTTTATTTCGCATGGTGGTAGGACATTATCTAGTGTCCGCCTGGCCAACTACCACCCTCAAGTCAGAAAATCTGTCACCAAAACATCTAATGTGTTCCGGCAGCTATCCTTGAGAGCCAGTTTTCCATTCTAGGCCTAGCGTGCTTACCATCTTCGACCGCATCATCACTTACCAACAGGTGAGATGTATACTAACTTAAAAAAATGTATACTAAAGTATCGTTTTGTGTCGAAATATGTTATATTTTCTATTAATAATATTTAGTTTGATTTAAAATCGAAAGCATAGGTACCTAAGTAATCTAATATATAAAATTCTCGTGTCACAGTTTTCGTTGCCATACTCCTCCGAAACGGCTTGACCGACTTTGATGAATTTTTTTGTGCTTATCCGGTATCTATGAGAATCGGCCAACATCTATTTTTCATCCCCCTAAATGTTAGGGGCAGTCCACCCCTAAATTTATTTTTTTATTTTTTAGACAAAATTTTTAATTTCTATTTTTTTATGATACAACATACATACAATCCTCAATTTTCACCCTTCTACGATCAACCCTTATTTTTTAATAGCCATTTATTTATATGGCAAAACAACGTTTGCCGGGTCAGCTAGTAATAAATAAGTGTTTATTGTTGATAAAGCTCAAGCAATAAACACCTATATGGTGTGTGATAAAATGATAATGATTATATTGAGTATTATTATTATAAACATTACTTTAATATAATAAGGTTCTAAAATCACATCGATATAGAGTAAAGGGAGAAATGCCTTTGCCCTGTAGTTAGAACAATTAAGGCCGTTGTTAATATAATTTCATTTCCATATACACAACATGATATTGTATCATGATATTGGTATCATCGGGTGCGCACACGCATCCTAACAACAAAGCAAACAAGTGGTGACCGGCTTGATTACACACATTCGGTGCACGGTCGATGCCTTAATTAATACTACTGCTAGTGATGTTCCTACCCTACCGTACTCGATATCGATATTTGTTTAGGCTAAGCTATCGAGTATTTTATATCATTTTTAGGGTTCCGTAGCCGAATGGCAAAAAACGGAACCCTTATTGATTCGTCATGTCTGTCTGTCTGTCTGTCCGTCTGTATGTCACAGCCATTTTATTCTGAAACTGTTAGGACTACAGAATTGAAACTTTATAGGTAAATGTATTCTGTGAACCACTTTCCGATTTTTATACAAAAATAAAAAATATAAAAGTTTAAGGGGGGCATCCCATACATGAAACTGAAACAAAAAAAATGTTCTTCAAACCTATACGTGTTCCTAAAATATTTTTTTCTCAAAGTCAATCATTTGAATGATAGGCGCGTCTAAAGTGGTAAAATGTGTGTCTCCCCCCCCCCCCCCCCCCCCCCTCCAACTTTTAAAGTATAGGAGTGAAAAATCTAAAAACAAAATATGCTGTAGATCTCAATAAAAACTAACAACGAAAGTTGGGGAACGAGATACAGTCAGCAGTTTTAGAGATATGGCGACCGCAAAGATAACTTTGTTTTTTATACAAACACTATGAAAAACAAAGTTAATTTTGTAGTTGCGAAAAATCAAAGTTATGGAATACTTAACTGTGTTACGGAACCCTACGAGTGCGAGTCCGACTTGCACTTGGCCAGTTTTTAATACGCTTTTATTAGCTTCACACGTATGTATGTTTGTATGTTAGTATGTAATGGAATCTTTGAACATGATTTTAACCCCATTCAAAACCTCGGATTAACTCAAAATTTGGCATACTTATTAAGGATCGATGACAATAAATAATTTTTTTTTTAAAATTAAAGAAATATATCGACTAAAAAATGAAAAATAAACACTAAAAAAAGCGTGGTGTGCTTTTCAGGATATTATCAAAATAACCCTTCTAGTCATATCTGTTCATAAAATATTTGGAACTATTGATACCATGCACCCACGCTTTTTTTTTACAATAAAATCATTTTTTCTGACACTATTTTTAATTCAAATTTATTAAAATTTATTTTCTATTTTTTAGATGGATTTTCTATAAAAGCGTATTTTTTTAGTTTTTTTAAACTATTATTTATTTAAATGTTTATTGGGGTTCCGTACGTGAAGGGTTAAACGGGACCCTATTACTAAGACTCTGCTGTCCGTCTGTCTGTCTTTCTGTCTATCCGTCTGTCTTTAGGCTGTATCTCATTAACCGGTAGATTCAACAGCCATTCAGTTTTCCCCTTTTGTCCGCAGATTTTCTTTCTAGGCTTGCCATTTTTATTTTTATTTAAACAATATTATGCAGCTGACAGACGGACTATCAGTTCCATTTAGATCATGATATGTACTGTGATCGGTATGCGTTTCTCTATGTTGTGTTTCACTATTTCACTTTTTTATTTTTTTTTATATAAAAATTGTTTGAAGTACTGAAACACACAGTTACATGTATGGTTGGTTTTAACCTACTTTATTTTTTTTTAATATTCTGACGTAAACGATTGGATGACAGCTGAATAGTTCATTACTTTTTTTTTCTAATTCAAAGCGTTAAATTCTGCTTTTGCTATGTTTACTTGATAATTGGTTATGATTTATTTTATGATTTATGATTTTGACGTGTATATATGCGTATATTTATACTGCCTACATACTGAATAAATGCTTTGATTCTTGATTCTTGATTCTTGAACCGTGATAGTTAGACAGTAGACATTTTCACAGATGGTGTATTCCGGCCAAATCACATAGATGGCGCCAGTAAACGAGCCCCGTCTTTCTAGATCGCGGTGTTCGGTATAAAAAAAAAAACGATTGTCCGTGACCTCGGACACCAAACAAAATATTCTTGGTAATATTAATTTATCAAATATGAGGTTGAAACTCTGTTATGTTTCGTATTACACTGTAGTACGGAACCCTCCCTAAGTGTGCGATGCGAGACGCACTTGGCCAGTTTATATTTAAGACAGATAACTATCATTATTTTGTTACCACTTGCAAAATTAAATGAATAGTGTCAATGGGCGGTCGTATCACTTACAGCCTTGTTTTCGTACAGACAAAAAAAAATGTTGCACACCAACAATAAAAAATCATCTGAGTTCTTAATCCAAAAATTAGAAAACTTATAAACTTACAAAATAATAACAACAATTTAATTTCAAAGTAAAAATAATCATATTAGGCAGACGGTTATTTAACTTGTATCAAAATTAACGGTGCATAACTCAACCGCACGTGGCAGACCATACTAAAATAATAACTACCGTGCGAAAAAAATTACCTATTCCAGAATTATTTCTTTGCAGACATCGTCTTTTTATACTTAATAGTTACAAAAGTGTAAACACTAACCATGAACATATTTGAATGGTTTAACAATCGCCAAATAATTGTCCGGCCGATTGAATTTATCGACAATACTATTGACATATTTCATTGACATTGCGACATCGATAAATCCATCGACATCAGCCCCACCGAAGTGTTAATAACTGTAACACCAGAGTCATTGAATATGGTCGTAATCGTAATTATTTTTAATTAATAATCAACACGCCATTAGGACGTGCGCGTAATAAGGATGTGCCAGTCGATGTCCCTTCGACAATTTAGTGAATGTTGGTGTTATTGAACCTTTTGTTGTGTTGAATTGTGTTCGGAGAATGTTTAAGTGAGATGCACGTACAAATCGATGTTAATTTTTTATTTAAATATTTGATTTCACATGTTATCGATGATTGATGTTTCGCCTGCCTTGCTGCCAAAAAGTAGCTTACCACCATCAAGGAGAAAATATGCCGCCATAGCCTTACGATGTTCAACAGCATTAAGCACTTGAGAGTCAGTGTATTCTAGGCCTAGCGTAATTACCATTATCGTCCACATCATCGCTTACCTAGAGGTGAGATAGTGATCAAACACCTAGCCTTTGGATTTAAAAAATGCTGATTAACAAACATTCTACCCCTTCGCTGCACTACACCCTAAAAATCTAGATGTGAAAGGTGTACGTACAGACTATGTTACATGTTATATAACTTGAAAAATATTAAATATTGAATACAAAAAGATGGAGATTTTGTACTAAAAAGATAGGAGGTGTATGTTCCTAGCAAAATTGTAAATACTGATATAATTTCACCTTTTCGCCTAAATTATAGTTTTTACCGTGATACTGTTGTACTGCTATTTCACTCGAGAGAGCTTCCGGAACGCAACAAATGTTGTATAACATATTATGTTTAATAGTCTGTACACACCTTTAGACTCACAGGCTTTGAAAACTTAGTGGACGATTCAGTTGTTTATTACTCCACCTGCAAGCCAAAACGCATTTCATATTCACTAACAGATCTAACAGAAGTCTTACCAATATATTTAACTATCTACAGAAGAATTTCCAATAAAATTGTAATTCTCTATACCTTATTATCTTACCAGTCTCTGCTTACCATCATCTCAATCAAACTAAAGCCTGACTAACAACCGGGCGGCTCGAAAAGCACAGGTAAATGCAATAAATACTAATAATGTACATATATCTGTCCTTTCGATCGTTACTAACGCTATAACGACCGATAATAACGATAACGATAAATATAACGACGTTGCGTCGTCAATATGAAGCGATGATGTGAGTGTAGATGAACTGAGTTATTTTAATGACTTCTTTAACTTTGTAAAAGCGATAGAGTTTTTTTATTGGAGTAAAAGGGTTGTTAATAATATGACGTGTGTAAATTGTTTTCGATAGCTGTGTTTAAATGCTGGATTGGTAAGAGTTTGACTACTTTTTGCCTGATTACTGATGTTGTAGTCTTCTTTAAAAAAATCGTTAAAAACTTTTAGGCAAAAATGCTACACCTTCGATTGTATGGTGGCCAAATGCTATCTTACGACCATAACAAATACAGTTACATATGGATGTGGTCTATGATACAGTACGCTGACCTAGAAGGTACCTATAGACTCGTTACTTGAAGATTGGTTCATACCAATAGGGAAATACAGATTCAGGCAAAAAAAAACGATCCTTGGCAATATAGCTCAGGTCATATTATAACTTTTGTCATTCAGAAGATCTATAGAGGTGCTGTTGCTGGAGGACGGTAATTTTGCGATTTAAGTGATTCCGGATTCCAGCCCGAGACGGATGTAATTGTAGTTAGGCTGCGTGGTTTTGTCTGCGTTAAAAAGTTTTTCTTTGTTATTATATTTTATAAATTATTTTCTATGCTATTTTTATTGGATATTTGTGGCCGTTTTTAACCATCAGAAGGTCACTTTTGACTGCTTGCCTGCGTCCGTAAGCCAACACCTTAATCTACCCTACACGTGATCTCTAGGTGGTGCTAAACGGATGACCACTGATGGTAGGCTTCGACCATAGTTCAAACCATTGACAAAGATGACACCGATCGGTTCGCTGAGATTCGGATTGATGTACGGTATCACCCAGTACGGCAAACGAACTGGATTACTCTGTGGATTGGACTAAAGTCAGTTTTACAACGCCTCGTCTTAGAGTCGTCTTTCAATTCACTTCAGTAGACCAGCACGATTCCATCGTAGACCGCATCTTCACTTAACATCAGGTGAGATTGTGGTCAAGTGCTTGTCTGTGAAGCAAAAACATAATTATATATTGGCTATTTTGCTTGCAAAATATCAGCCAAACTGTGCAAGCCGTGCAATCGTAACGAACAAGTAGTAATTAAAATAAGAACGTTTAAAAACTAAAAAAAACCGACTTCAATGCCGCGCTATTCAGTTTCAGTACCAATTTTGAGGTGTTTATTTCAACATATCTGGGGATACTTATCAAACCTCGATAAAGTTACCATGGTACTACACTTGGGATATCTAATTTCCAACAAAAAAAGAATAATCAAAATCGGTTCATATACGACGAAATTATCCGCAAACAAACATTAAAAATATAATATATATTTTTAATGTTTGTTTGCTAATGTTATTACATTATTATATTATATTCGAATTGAGTATTATTAAAGTCGAATTGAAAAACCTCCTCCTTTTTTTGAAGTCGGTTAAAAACTAAAATGTGACTTCTAAGAATCACGCTCTAATTTCAAAAATTATTCATAATTATTGGGTGAATGCAAGCAAAGCCGCGAGCAACATCTTACAATATATATAATTCTGAAGTGTGTATTTGATACCCAAAACGGCATCATCAAAAAGAAAAAAACTAAACCGGGGTTTACAAGGTAAAATCAAGTCTTCCTTAAAGTCGCTTAAAATGTAGTATTATGTTATCAAAGCCATAATATATAATCGATCGACATCTAAATCGGAAGAATAGTTTAGGCGCTGCGGAGGAACTATACGTAAATACAAACATATGTAAGTACACACACTGCTAAAATCATAACCCTTCCTTTTGTTATCGGGTTAAAAGAAATAACCTTACCACAGATATATATGTACAAATATATCTATGAACCTGACAGTCGCATTTATAATATTAGTAGCTGTACATTTGTATTCTTTTATAAAATATTACTAGTTGCGTCCGGCGGTTTTGCCCACGTTTAATCCCGGTAGTAAACCTACCTCTTGAATCACGCTATCTATTGATAAAAACCGCATTAAAATCTGTTGCGTAGTTTACAAGATCTAAGCGTACAGACAGCAGGAGCGACTTTGTTATATATACTATGTAAAGATTTTAGAAGTTACTCGTACCACTTAAGGTACGGACACACCGCAGCGTCCTGCGTGCGCGATCTAGGCGGCGATCAGATAGCGCAGTAATTTTCGTTCCGACTGGTTCACATCAAACGGGATCAGATAAAAATTGAAAAGTACTGAGATCGCGCCCGCAGATCGCAGGACGCCGCGGTGTGGCCGTACCTCTATACCATATGAACATTTGAAAGGGTTTCTTTACAACCTCCGCCGCGACTCGAAAATTAACTACCCAATAACATTATCTCAAAAACTTATATTAAACACGGCAATAATCGTAAAACGAATCGATAATCGTACAAAACAATAAGTTATTTGTGAAACCGAGATACCGATCCGATAAAAATATCGATGTAAATATCGATAAAAAACGTCGCTTGACTATAAAATGGGATTTATGTTTGTGTTTATGAGTTTTGGAAACTCTGAAAGGTTTTTAAGTAGGCCGACGAGGAAATATTTTATGTGCTGAGGAACTTCTCAATTGGGTTTGATATTTTGTAATCAATAAAACAAGCAGGTTGTTATCTTGATGGATAGTGTTTATGACAACAGTAAAACAGCAAAGAAAGGTGGGTATGTACCTATAGGATTGTCTAAAACTTCGCCACATACCAGGGGGAGAGAGGGGGTAAACAAGTTGCTAAAAAACATCACGTGAGAGCCCCCTTGGCGTAAAGGATAGATGGCTTAACTTCACTTCATTGATGTTCCACCTGACTTGCTACCAAAAAGTTGCTTACCTCCATCAAGGAGAAAATCTGCCGCCATAACCTTACGGTGTTCTGGCAGCACACAGCACTTGTGATCTAGACTGCCCTCATAACTCAAACTGCAGTAATCGACATTTTTGGGATATTGACTTTTTTCAAGAAATGGGGCCCCAAGGGGTTTATTTACATGAAAAAATTATAATATCTTAAAAAAAGTCTCTACAAGTATGTTTTTTAGGTAACGTTTTGCGCAGTACTTACATTAAAACTATGTCAAAATGTCTTTCACGCGTTTATCTCGAAACCGCCATTTTGCAGTTACTGCATTCTTAGTTATCAGGGCAGTAGAGTATTCTACGCCTAGCATGTTTACCACCTGCGACCACATCATCGCTTACCTCCATGCGAGATAGTGGTCAAATGCTAGCCTATAAGATATAATATACAAAAGTATGCATGTATCAATATATGTTCCGTTCTGACTCGTTCCTTTTAAAATAATTTTGACTTTCTTTTAATTTGTCTTTGTTGTGGGATAATTAATGGTTTTGCTATGGTGGTAAACTATAAGTGTACCTATGACAAAATATATTGTTGCATCATTATAAGAGAAATGCTTTTCAACAAAAATACCATAATTTTCAAATGTCATGTTTTTTATTTTATTATCTTAGCAAACCAGATTCATCTATGAAATCATCACGAACCATTCAAAAAATAGGTAAAAAATCTTCTTAAAAGGCTTTTTCTGTACCTACTTTTAATTATTACCATTTATTAGTACTTTCTTGTAAAGCTTACATATTTAATTTCAAATGCAAAGTTAATTTAAAGTTTGGCACCTCCATAAATTGAGGTCATCAATTACATAGATTTACTTCTAGGTAATCTACGTTATTTAGTACCCGCATATTAGCATTCCGTTCGATTAGGACGCACTACAGGGGCCTTATTCAGTATGACCATTTTAAAGTCTTACCGTGCCGTGTTACGTTATCTCCGCGTTATGGTATTCTCTTTACCGATTAAATCGCGGTAGGGTAAGGTTATGAGCGCGTTTTGAGCTGTCAAAGTATCGTGACATATGAGGACGTGTAACGCGCGCGTTTTGTATAATTTACCTATAGTGTGGCGTACAGAATACAATTTTTCAATAACGTAACGTGGCGCGTTAAGGAACGCGTTATCTCATTGGTCATACTGAATAAGGCCCCAGGTAGATAGCAGTATCAATTCTCAGTATTATCACAGAACAATTAATAGTACAAGTACAGAAGATGCAATCCCTGCGAGCAAAAATGCGAGTAAAACGTAAACTGTAAAAACACAATCCAACATTTCATCGTACCGACGGGACTCGAACCCGCACCCCCCGGATTACACGTCCAGGTGCTCTGCCAATTAAGCCATGGTTCGATCCATCGATACGACGAAATTAGTATTATTATCGATGGATCGAACCATGGCTTAATTGGCAGAGCACCTGGACGTGTAATCCGGGGGGTGCGGGTTCGAGTCCCGTCGGTACGATGAAATGTTGGATTGTGTTTTTACAATTTACAAAAATATAAAGTGTGTGACACTTCAAAGAAACATAATATAAAACGTAAACGTTACAACGACGGTAACGTTTAAAATACGCTACACGTCTGGGATGCGACCTTGAATTTGCGACACAGAATAAACTAATAGTAACTATAACCGCGTGTTGCTGTTGTAAAATGCACCGTAAATTCGCGTGGCGAGAGTCTGTATCACTCGCTCAGCTCGCAGGCCGTCAGCTGTCTTTCTCTGTAGGGTTGAGTGTTGTGAGAAAACAAATTGAATAGTAAAGTAAAGGCGCGCGTCCGATCGAGAGCGCGCGTCACACTACTGGACTGAACTTGTAGCCCACTAACTGCCACGTATGTACTAATATATTCATAGCTACGGCGCGGAGTGTGTAGATAGGGCATAATACAGGCCTGGTATTATGCCCTATCTACGTGAGTGTCAGTCACAGGTTTACGTGTAACATGTGTTTTATTCTTAGCATCTTTGTGACGATTTGAAGTCTCGCAAAAAAACTCCTATAAAACACGTTTCTTGTAAAGAATCCCCCTTAAATATGTATTTCATTATATTTTTTAGTATTTGTTGTTATAGCAGCAACAGAAATACTCGTACATTATCTGTGAACATTTCACCTGTCAAAATGTCACGGTTCATGCCATACAGCCTGGTGACAGACGGACAGACAGACAGACGGACGGACAGCGGAGTCTTAGTAATAGGGTCCCGTTTTACGCTTTGGGTACGAAACTCTAAAAACTATACACGAATTGAAAACCATCTTCTAATATAAAGTTGGCCGAAAACGTAACTGCCCCTACTGAGTTGACGTGTTGATAAAGACCGAGTATTGGCAAGAAAACAAAGGACCGGGGTAGTCTGGACACCAAATTTATGTTGGCAAGGGTTGTAGCGCTATCTTCGATTTATGCCCATCTTATCTAGAACAACTTTGATTTAGGAAGGAATTTAAAAGTTGAATCTGTGATTTTAGTTGGAAAATATTACTTTTAACTTATTTAATGTACATGAGTACCTAATTATAGTTTTGATCATAAACATTTAAAACTTTATAACATAATTCAAGTGTGGGCAAGGGTGATATGTATGGCGAGCCCAAATTGCCTAATCCCAATGACAATAGGTCAAACAAGTAACAACATTAAAATTTTGAATATAAAGCCACGACAATGTCTTTTAGAAAATTAACGTCGAAACATCTATCTAAGAACCACCAGTGATTAATTACGAATCGTTTAAAGACAAAATCGAACTAGTTTTGGAGAAAAATGGCAAGATGGACAAACAAATGTTTACTGCAGCGCCCCCTGGTGAGTTGACACCGTAACACCTATCTAAGAACATGTACAAATTAAACACAAACCCATAACTGAAAACTGCATCAAAATCGGACTAGTCGTTTTGAAGAAAAATAGCAACATCGGTTTAAACCAACAAATGATTACTGCAGCGCCTCCTGGTGATTTGTCACCATAAAATCTATCTAAAAACATGCACCAATTACACCCAAGCCCATACCTGAAAACTGCATCAAAATCGGACTAGTAGTTTTGCAGAAAAATGGCAACATGTTTTTTTTATTTGCATACACAAACAAACAAACAAACACCCTCTCACCCCAAACGCATATACAGTCTCCATTCCGTCGTGGGTAAAAATAGGCAAGATGCTTACCTGAAGATGCGTGATGTCAGCTTGTGTCAGATTCGTTAGCACGCAATACTCCGGATTGCAAGAATCATGGTAATTCCTGTACTGTTGAATTAACTTCAGACGTCACCTTTGTTGCCCTACCCCTTGAGGTTAATGTCACTCACAGCACATTGGAACCTCTGTCTGTCTTCAATATCCATATAAGCACGATTCCATCTTAGACTGCATCTTTACTCATCATCTGATGAGATAGTGGTTCAATACTTTTTCAGCCACTACAAAAAAAAAACAAACGAAAAACAAATGGTTCTAAATGCAAATTCTTCCAGATGAAGCAAAAACGTATATCGATGTATCGACGTGGCGTAAGTCACGTTCCACTTTCAAATATAATTAATTTCAAAATGAACGTGAGTTTTAATAAAAACACTTCTATTTCTTGAAATTGCATCAAAATTCAGCTGTTCAATAAAAAAAATCTACTCTTCGTTTGCGAATCTAAATACCACATTTTAGTAAAAATAAACCAGTCATCCGGCTTACATTACTTGAGAAAATGAATGTTTAATTTAAAAGTGTAAGGTATGACCGAAAACGGGAATTATGTGATATTAATGATCAATAAACACTTCGCGAAGACAAACGTATTATGAAATTAAAATTGTAGAAATTAAGGACAGGCTTATACTGGGCATTTTATTCGTTTATGTAGGTACTCGCATGTAGTGCGCTTTTGATATAAAAGGACAATCAGTCCCGGTCTCTACATTGGTAGCTGTCGTACAATGATGGCTATTGTATTATGCCCATAATCAACCTTTTCCAATTTACTGCTGTCGTTTTATCTTGTTAGTTAAATAAATTTAAAAATATCTTAAAATAACCACAAATAGGAGAGAATGTAATTTAATTGTTAGAGAAGCGAAAAATGGATTTAAAACTCTGTCTACAAAACTTCAGATCAATAATTAAATTATATACTCTACTGATAGGCACTGTCAAAAAACCGATAAGAACAAAGAATATACTATTCTCTTAGCAGAGAATAACGTGATATACCATTATTAAATCTAAAAATTGCATCGACATTACATCATCATCATCATTATATCAGTCCACTGCTAGACATAGGCTTCCCCCAAGACACGCCACTGAACCCGGTCTTCGGCTTCGGAGCTCTTTGTTTCCAGTCACTGCCCACCGCTTTGCGAATGTCGTCGCTCCACCTAGTCACAGGGCGTCCTACTCTACGTTTGCCGATTCGCGGTCTCCACTCTAGAACCAGTCTGCCCCAACGGTTATCGGTCCTACGGCAAATATGACCAGCCCACTGCCACTTCAGTTTGCTAATCCGCTAAGCTATGTCGATCACTTTAGTTCTCTGGCGAATTACTTCGTTCCGGATTCGATCCCGCAGAGAAACACCGAGCATAGCTCTCTCCATAGCTCACTGAGCGACTTTGAACTGGTGGACCAGTCGGACTGTGAGTGTCCACGTCTCGGCTCCGTATGTCATGACAAGTAGGACACTTGACATTACATAAGCTATTATATTTATAAAAGTTTATAAAGTGGCATCGAAGACCAGGCTGATGATTTTTCTGGCCTGACAGTACATTATCATGTGAGACAATGACGACAAGAGACCCAATAGTTCTGATAGAAAAATGAAATATAATGATATATATCGATAGATGAAAGGAGAGAAATACAACAAAAAAACATGTATAATTATGATGTATAAAATATATAAGTAACTGTAAGAAAGAGAAAAAACGATATGTATGAAGTGTTGATGAAAAGCAAGAAATTGAAGAACACACATATTGCGCTAATTCCAAAAAAAATTGTAAAGTAAGAGAATGGTGATGGAAACATACCAATGTCACATTATTGAAATATCGACATTTCAGTGTAAATTTGTATCACCAAACGAATTGTTCAAGAACAAGCCAGCATACGATGAGCCTTACTCGGTCGATCGCATCGATTTTGTATTCTCGCCGCGCGCGGCGCCCGTTCGATGAAATGCGATAGCAATAAGAAATTTTATTTCAAATTTATTGAGATTTAGTTAAAGCTTTCGTTTATGTTATTGCCATGAGAATTTACTATTGATATTAAATAACACACAATGAAATTGTCGCCGGGAACTGAATAAGGTAGAGGAATTATTGTTTTGAGTAGGATCAAATGGGAAAAAATCCTTTATTATTTTTAGCAATACTTTGATTCTGGATTTAGAATAGAATAACTCTTTAATGGGCACCATAAAGAACTTATTATCTTAAATAACAACTACATAATTCGGTGATATATTCGGCGGTCGTATCGTATAAAGGAATCTCTTCCAGACAACCTATTTGTGGACTAGTTAAAATACAAACAAAAGGTGTTTGAAGATGGCGTATAATTTATTTATTTTTCGACCAACTTCCCAAATAGAAGGAGGTTCTCAATTCGTCTGTATGTTTTTTTTTCTTTTTTTTGTGTGTATGTTACGAGATTACTCCGTCAATTGTGAACGGATTCAAATGATTATTTTTTTAATAGGTAGGGTACGTTTTCGAGGTGGTCCCATTTTAATTTCATCGAGATCTGAATAGTATCTCCAGAGATATAGAGATAAATACCTCAAACATAGGAGAATGTACTGGTTTTAGAAGAAGAGTCCCAAGAAGATTATACACAATGGAGATTGCTATTGCATATACTTTTGAAGACTAAAAAATATGACCTTGAATAAAGTTTTGACATCTTTCTTCACGTTGATTTTGGTTTTTGACAGATATTCTTACGGTAAATGTGAGCGTTTTTGAG
This sequence comes from Cabera pusaria, assembly GCA_954871355.1. Lineage (NCBI taxonomy): Eukaryota > Metazoa > Arthropoda > Insecta > Lepidoptera > Geometridae > Cabera > Cabera pusaria. Next base: position 22,030,490 of record OX940906.1, read on the forward strand.
CATACCTAATATTTTTTGACATGACGTCGTGACGTTTGGCGAAGATGGCGGTCATATGGCGGCGATTAAATGTTAATAATCGCAAATAATACTTTTTAATATTCATTTTGGAATACAACTAGTCCGTGTTATAAAAGTATTTGGAATTATTGTAATAAAATAGACAATTAATTATCGTGTGTGTCAGATGCTTTAATTGCACAGGGCCATTTTGGACATTGTCTTTTGATACCTTGATGACATAATTATTACTAGTGAATATTATCACTTTAGCAAGGCATTTAAAGTCAATTTTTTTAGGGTTCCGAACCCAAAGGCTACCAAATGAACACTTTCTGAGACTTTGTTGTCCGTTCGTCCGTCCGTCCGTCCGTCCGTCCGTGTGTCTATACATATGTGCGCACTTTAAAGATCTGTATCTTCTTAACCGTTATATACTTGAAATTTTCAAAAAGTATATAACCGTCAGTTTATAACGGCCCAGACACCAAATGTAATAGATGCATGTAATTTAATTAAAACTTGTTATGCACTAAAAAGGGTAAAATAAGTTATTTTTCAAAAAAATAAAACCGACTTCATAATCACAAACAGGCACTCAAAAGCGAAAAATAAATTACTTAAAATTATTATAAGCGCTACCCACTTATCTATTTGAAGTCGGTGCCAGCCAAGTCTATTGGATAGTAGATAGATACTATGTATGTAGTAGTAGTAAGTAGGTACATGTAGGTTAGTAAGTAGGTAGATACATGTAGGTATTATCTATCTACTAACTATTAGACTTGGCTGGCACCGACTTCAAATAGAGAAGTGGGTAACGCTTATAATAATTTTAAGTAATTTATTTTTCGCTTTTGAGTGCCTGTTTGTGATTATGAAGTCGGTTTTATTTTTTTTGAAAAATAACTTATAATAAAATATTTGTACTCATATACATTAATCGACAAACTAATACCATACCTTAAATAAATGAACATCGAATGTATATTGACTCGATGACAGTTCCTCAAAATGGTATGACATTGCTTTTAGCCCATTTCATTCCGATATTTATTACTGGATGTATCTGCACCAGTTTTAATTATTCAGGTGTTAATTATTTGCATAAACATTTGGATGTTCACGCCATTTGGCATCGGGTTAATGCTGCTATTCATATATAGGTTTTATTTGCTTAATTAACAAGGTATCTGGTAATCTGTTCTTAGTAAATTGACTACTGACCCGGTGAATACTTTGGACGGTTAACATTTTGGTGATTTCGAAAGATATTATTTGTATAACTTATAACATTAATTAATTATTTGTGTAGTTATACAGATTTTAGTCAAATTCTTAATGCTTATATGTTAGAAATTCTTGCATAGTATAAAAACATTTGTCAGCTAACCATTTGGTCAATTTTCTCTTAAATATGAGAAAAGGCAAATCTTTGAAACAATCAGGCAGCTTATTATATTCTATATATACTATATACAGTAAGTAGGCAGTATTAATATACGCACGTATACTCGTCTAAAATCATAAATTAAATCATAAACAATTATCAAGCAAACATGGCAAAAGCATAACTTAACGCTTTGAATTTTTGATGTCAGACTATTAAAACATTATTAAAATAGGGTTGCCAGCCATACAACTGCACCTATATGTTTAAGCACTTCAGATATATGCATGTTTTAAGGGAAATAATGAAACATAGTACAAATAATGCATACTAATTACAGTAGATAATCATGATCCCAATAGAACTGATCGTCCGTCTGTCAGCTGCATAATATCGTTCGAATAATAAACAAAATGGCAAACCTAGATACCTGCGGCCAAAATGCTTATTTTTCCTATCAGAGCAAGTAAGAATTAACCCAAATCAATCTAGTAGTCTCATCAAACCAATCTAGTAGCCTTTTGAAACACCGACGGTATTATTTGTAAACTACAGATGCGAAGATCTTTTCATCGTAAAGATGACGTATAAGAACCGATGAATAGGATAGGATGTCAAAATATGATAAGGAATACTAGTAGCACCAAAGAATCTTCTAATTAGGAAGCTACATAGCTACCATCCTGTGTACCCATAAATACAACCACAATGTTATCCTACACCATTACCTTATTAGTAAGAAAAACCAGTAAACATATCTCGGCCTCTATCCCGATTTCTCGACATCATACCGATCCGATCTCATTAAGAACTCCTCGTAATTCAGTCACGATATCGTTTCGAATCAATTACTAAAACAGCTAAAGCAATAACCACTTGTATTAATGTCTGTTTATATGCATCGGATCAGCTCGCACCGGCTTTCCGAGAAAAGCGTTTGTACGTACGTGGCCGTCCACCGATTTTTATCAAAATCGGGTTTTAGTTTTTTCACTAAAAACATTATAAAATCTCCACGTCGATTCTCGGAACAATAAAATATTATGTCTCTATCTGTGTTCGTGTGATCGGTAGATATTTGTAGATGTTTTCATTTGACCTATGGTTCTTATGCTAGTATTTGATGTATACCGAATATTTAAATTAGTTAGGTAAGTTTAAATATTCGGATATATATTAATTTGAATAATTAGGAGAGGTCTTTTCGAACAGTGGACAAGTACTGGCTTTTAATGATGATGATGATGATGATGATGATGAAACAACTGTGACATGTAGTTCGATTCAAAAAGTTATGCCGTGATACTATAAGTGGTGATATCTATGACATGTTGGCTTAGAAATATTGCACCGAATCGTATATAGCACCACAGGCGGCATATTATATCGATGTTCCACCTGATTTGCTACCAAAAAGTAGGATACCACAAAGAGAAAATCTGCCACCATAACATTACAGTGTTCCGGCAGCACATAGTGGTCAAACGCTAGCCTATAAGGTACTATAATATGATCTCGTATAAATCAGGATTATATCGTACACAAGTCCTAGAATAATATTAAGTTAGGTACTTTTAAATATATTATTCACCTTTTATTCTGCTGCAGCATAAGTGTCATCAAGTCCTTGTACGTATTGCGACTATTCTCCGCGTTTACTACACAAATGTGCGATTCTTCGATAAGGATTAGACAATCTCACCGAATTCAATCTGTGGGAGGACCAATGAGTGTATAGTCGGCATAGATGCACCAGTGGAACCATTAAATCAGAGGCAAAAGGTTATTTAGGAATTTACTCCATATAGGTTCCTCCCGAATTTCGAAAACAAAACCGTCCATCTCATACTAATCGAAAGTGTCTCCAAAAAACCCTTTAACACTCCAGACGCTGCCCTACACATAAATAAAGGGGGTTGATATTTATCGCTTGGTGTTTATTACTACGAAAATTATACCCCTAATGAGTTCCCGAATCCCCCTTTGCCTCAGGAGCTGAGGACAGAAAATCCTATCGGCTATTAGGAGTCGAGAAGTGGTGAATTATTGCCGTAGTTCTTCGCTCCTTATGTTAATGTTTGTACAATGTTTAATGGTGTTTTTGTTGGTAACTGTCTGGGATTAATAGGGAAACACCGTTATGAGAACCGGTTGAAACTTTGTCTAGAGTATCTCGAAGAAATCTGCTTGTAAAGTGTCTTTGTTAGATGATTTTTTAGGGTTCCGTACCTCAAAACGAAAAAAGGAAATGGATCACTTTGTTGTCCGTCTGTCTTTCAAGACCCTATTTCTCAGGAATACGTTGAGGTATCATGTTGTAAGTTATTTCAAATACTCGGGTCTACATTTCCTTTCAGCTGTGAAAAACCAAACATGTAAATCGCGATCATAAAATATTAAATTAACGATTACGTCGCATGTTTTCCCAAATTTTGCGAATGCAAGGGAATCAATTATTATCTATAGGGTGTAGAGTGACCACATGAGTAAAGAAATACTACTTTCCGTTGACCTAGAATCATTAAATTTTCCATGAAGTCGAAGAAAAAAATCTGAATCTGTGTACAGTTACGCATAAAGTTAAATAACAAAAGAAGGTTAATTAACTATTAAAAGTTTATTAATTTAATGAAATATATACGAATAAAGAAGAATTTAAGTTTGTCCTTTAAGCTAGTTTGTCTGCAATAAAGTCTACAAGTTTTTACTGATCCCTCGGTGCGTGAGTCTACTTGCATTTGCCGCTTTTTTTTTACAGTATACTAGCTGGTACCCCCGACTTCGTTAACGTACACCAAGAATTTAGTAGCCTATGTTCAGCCTCATACTATAAAGTATTCCTTGTTAAATTTCAGTAAGAGCGAATCTTCCTTTTAGGATTGATTAGGTAACAAACAGACAGTGACAGAGCGATAGAGCTACAAACGTTTTTATAATATAGGGGAGAGTGGGATAATTGCGAACACCTAAGGGAGAACTGTAATAAAACAAAAAGAAATAAAGTTATAAAAGTCTTTTATTGATAAATGTTAACTTAAATTAATCATTTTTGTACTCTCATAATCAACTTTGATAAATATTTAGTATAAAATCAAATTTTGAGGAAAAAACAAAACACTTGGTGTCCGGAATTACCCGCAGCATGTGGGGTAATTGCGGACATAGCCGTATGGCGTATGGGGTAATCACGAATATAGCCTAATCGGCACAGAAATCACAGAGAAATCCTCTAGACGTGCTTTCACCACTGGTACAATTTTCGTGGGCCCAGAGTTTACGTTTATAGCATATTATCCAGTCTTCGATTATTGGAGGTTCATACTTTTCACGTCCGAGATTGCCCCACTCAATTCGTCCGCCAATACCCGATACACACAGACACCTAAAACTATTTAATTTTTTGAGGTTAAAAACTTGCAATGCACGTGGTGATTATTTAAATAAGTTATAAATTTAGTCGTTGCTTCACAACAAAAATATCAGATTACTATCTTTTTCATAGAGTATAATACACGTATACAATTTATATAAAAAATTAGATGAAATTACAAGAAGAAAAAAGGATTAACTTACCTTGAACTAAGAGCGCGGCTTCACCTCACCAGTTACTGTTCGGCACTAAGTTCGGGTCCGACTCACGATTGCGATACTTGAGATATTTACTATTTCTTTCTAACATGCGAATACCTTAGTGTTCGCCATTACCCACCGTCCGTGATTCCCCCACTCTCCCCTAAGTATGGAAGTATGGATGGATAGCCTAGCGCATGACCACTATCTCACCTATTGGTGACTGACCACGTGGTCGGGGATGATCATGCTAGGTTAGAATTAAATGCATTTATTCAAGTCAAAACACTTTTTGTAGAAGTTGGTTGTGATAAAGGAAGGCATCGCTTGCAGTTAGAGTTGGAGAGTGTTATATGAGTGTAATTGCTCGCCCTGTTACCTAAAAGCATTGATAAAAAAGTGTCAAGAGCACGGCAGCATTGGCACAGCAAGAGTTGGAAAGTTTTAAAAGAATGCCAAATAAATGTACTCGTTTGACAAAAATAAACAATAGAAACACAGATAAGACAGAAGTAATGTTCTAATATCACGAAGTATTTAAAGTACCCCTTTGAAAATAGCTTATGACCCATAATTCACGGAACCCCATTTCGCACTTAATTCCAGCATCCATAGTGATCGATCCCAAATACCATAGAGTAATTATAATGAACCCTTTCGGCACTAAATTAGTACCGTGGCGCAATAAAATGGGACGAAATGGGACAATGTGTCCCGCTCGAGACTGTTAATTGATTCAATGTCTTAAAGGTCATTTCGGAGGTACGTTATGGCAATTGGGGGCTTAAAGAATTTAATAATTATTCTCGTTATAATTGTGGTGAAGAGTTTGAACAAAAACCATGAGCAGATTTAGCAGAAAAGAAACTGGTTATAGCCAGGAACCCTATAGGTTCTATCCCATATTACTTTGATGAATTTTATTTTTCTTTCGTGTTCGTTTCAATGTTGCCAATTATAATCATTTGCTGGAGCTGATGGACCCAGATTAGTGTAATTCCTAATGTTCTGTGGTAAAACTAAATCTAGTGTTGTGCAGAAACCGGGACATGATGGACAATTTTAAGTAAGTATTAGCTCAAATAAATGTATGAAAGCGGTCATGAAAGTGGAAGAAGCGAAAGAGGTATGTCAGAATCGTAGCACGTGGAAATAAAGTACTCTCTACCTTCCCCAACGGGAAAAAGCCTTGATTTTATGTATGTATTAGCTCAAATAGGAATACTAGCTGTGCCTCGAGGCTTCGCCAGCGTTAAAAAGTATCTTATAGCCAAATCCATAATACGTACCATCTTTGTACAAAATTTCAGCTACATGGTCCCAGCCGTCTGTCTGAAAAGAAGTCCCAAACAAATATACAAACTGGTTTTCACATGTATAATATTGTTCTTTTAAGGAATTCCTGAGGAAAATTTCGAACTGCTGTTCTCGTCTCGCCAAAAGTTAGACTTATGATCGGGTACGTTTGATTCAAGTACTTAGATAGATCTCTGATCAGTAGGTAATGAAAATTTCTACCCACTTATCGAGGGTTACTCACCTACTGAGTCCAGAAGTAGTCCCGATTTTCCATCAGCCTCAATTACGTTTTTGGAACTGTCAGAAAAAAGTTTCATACTTCTAAGTCCTCAGACTTAAGTTGTGAGAAAACTTTTAAATTTTATCTGAGCAGTCCAATTTATGAGACAAGCTGTTAACAACAATATACTCTGACCATGTCATATTTATTACAGCCGCATTCTAAAAAACCCAAAACGAGAAAATTACAGATCGTAATCTTACGCAGAAAAATCAGACAGACTGTCGCCATGTACAAACAAAATGGCGGATAATTTTTAAGTTGATTATAATATACCGCATACGCAGATCAACGAGTTGATGTTTTATCTTTTTTGTAGAAGGGATATTTTGCTTAGCTGCTTCTGTCATTACTTATTACAGAACTCCTTCATTTATTAACAGATTTAAAAAAGTCTTTTTTATTTTTTTTTTAAAGGGAATGCTTCCCGTTTAGTCCCATTGTAAATTTGTAGCGATCTGATGAGTATCTCCAATATCTCCATAGATATGGAGCTAAACACCTCAAACTTGTCTTATACTGAAAATGTCTTGATTTTTGGATTGGATTTGGATACATTTGGATATCTTTTGGAATCTGCAGAATACTCAACTTTTTACCAACTTACAGCAGAGATGTCGAGTTTGGGCTCATTGAAATTGTCTCAATTAACAGATTATAAAAATACATAGATCGATCAGGGGTGGTTTTAAATTTTGAATTTGTGTGTCTAAAATCTTACTCAATATAACAGATAATAATAGTAATAGATCAATGTAAAAAAATTGCAATATGGGTTGCACATTACGTCTAATAGTCTTGGTGACCCCTCCAACTAAGCTAAAATATTATATCGTTGCCATGACGTCGATGTATGCTTGTATTTGGAGTGGGCTACCGTCAATAATGCAATAAGTTAGGATTCAAACTCACCACCTCTCGATCGCCAGGCCGACGCCTTAGCTATTGGGCCATTACCGCTTCTAATATACTTACAAAGTTCAATGTGACAAGGTTCTAACGCATTTCCATCCTCTGAGGCCAGTAACAGCCTGACTACCGGTGAACCGACAGCTAATTTAACAGTAAGCGCTCATAAATGTAATATCACATGTTGGTACTCACTATCTTGGTTCGGCATCTTTAAAGTAGGTATAAGACGTGTCGATGTGCCACGTACAGGTAAGCACGAAATTGGTAAATATATTAGTTTTTTTTTACGCATTTGAAGTTAAGTTAAAGTTTAAAATAATTTAGGATCGTCTACAAAACAAACAAAAACCGACTTTAAAAGTCGCGCCGGCCATTTTCAGTACCAAGTTTGCGGTTTTTATCGTCATATCATATCTTTGGAGAAAAGTTTTTTTTTAATATCTTATAGGCTAGCGTTTAACCACTATCTCACCTGTTGGTAAGTGATGATGCGGTCGAAGATGGTAAGCACGCTAGGAATAGAATGGGAACTGGCTCTCAAGGATAGCTGTCGGATCAAATTAAATGTTTGGCGACAGATTTTCTAACTTGAGGGTGGTAGCTGGCCAGGCGGTCACTAGACAGTGTCCTACCACCATGCGAGGGTTGTTGGTTTCTTAACGATGTTTTTCCTACACTGGAGGGCCACTGAGAAAAGCGCACATACATTTTTCGATAGAAAAATCCATTGGTGCACGGCGAGGATTGAACTCGGTACTTCTGGCATCAAAGCCGACCGTTCTGCCGATTACGCCACCGGGCCCTCATAGGTATAGGTACTTATTAAATTTTGATTATCACCATGAGACCACCTTGGAGATGTATCCTACAAAAAATATAAATAATCATACGAATCGGTTCACAATTGCCGGAGTAATCGCGTACTTAACATACATACATACATCATCAGCCTGTATCAGTCCACAGCTGGACGTAGGCCTCTCACAAGATGCGCCACTGAGCCTGATCTTCGGCTCTCTCTTCTCTTCTCTTCCAGTCACTGTCCACCGCTTTGCGTATGTCGTCGCTCCACCTGGTCACAGGACGTCCTTCGCTACGTTTGCCGATTCGCGGTCTTCACTCCAAGACAAACATAAATAAATACAAACAAAACATTACATTACACTAATTGTTGATGTTTTTAAGTTAGAGATCTAATATAAGAAGTAAGTTATATTTAAAGTATTATAATATAATTATGAGTTCGTCTTAACTAAAGTTTAACAAAATATATTTACTTACAGAAGAATTGAGAACCTCCTCCTTCTTGGAAGTCGGTTGAAATCTGTGTTGCCGGACCACCGTAAGGTTATTGTGGCAGATTTTCTCCCTGATGGTGGTAAGCTACTTTTAGGTAGCAAGTAAGGCGGAACATCGATATGTTCTTACCACCTATTCGGTGGCACACTCTCCGAAGTGTATCCGAAGCGAGAGATTATATTATATTACGATATAGAGAGTTACGATAGAGACATAAATCTGACAGGGTACTAAGTCCGTCTGGACTGATCACTGATCACCAACAATTATAGTTACAGATAACACTTTTCTTCTCATCTCTAATTCTTCTCTTTACATTATTTCTCAGAACCAGCGATAATTCTTACAACTGGCTTTAGGTATCAAATATGAATCGCGCTGATTTATATAACGACCGGTAGACTGACATCTGACCGCCATCTTGTATGTTGAATCAACACAAAAACGTTGTTGGATCGACACTTGGGTCTTTGACACACTACTTCGTGACTCATGTAGATTTCATTATTAACCTCCGAAGCAAAAAGAAGGGGTGTTATTAGTTTGACGTGTATATCTGTGTGTTCGCCTGTGGTGTGGCATCGAGACTAAACCGTTTTTCGATTAGTCTCTTGTTTTTCTTAGCTTTGAGTCATGGAAATCCGTTTTGCCGTTTTAAGACTGTGATTTTTTCAAGTTGATGACGCTGTGAGATCAACTGTCATAGGTCCGTACAATTTAAAATTCGGTATCCACTTCCTGCAACGATATTGTAAGAACATGGAAGTATTGACCTGATGCTGGGACATCTCCTGGAATCTACAGAATACTCTACTCTCATCTCCTCATCAATTTACAACTGAGATGTCGTGTTTGGGATCATTGGAATGGTCTCAATGCATCGACGTCCTATCTCAATGTCAACTTTTACAATATTAAAAACATATATCATTTAATAGCATGTCATTCTTACATCCTTTTTTTATGCAACAACCAACTATTGCCTCAATATCTCTTCCATGTGACGTGACATGATCAAGGAAATAAATAATTAGCGACAACAATCAAAACAATGACTACTTTGATCACTGTAACATTCTGCGTTTCAATTATAGCCCTTAAATCGATCAGTATAAGGTTCGCTTGCTGAATTCAGTTTAGTTACGAAAACATTATTAAAGCGTCAAGAGTACACATAGACAATTATATTAACTTCATGACAGTAAGGAGAGGGTATAGACACAAAATATTACAGAAAGAAACTTCATATGTTCTGTTCTGTGGGTTTAACCTAAGTTGGAAAATAGAGTGTGATGTGAGTGTGAGAATAACGTGTAATGAGAGGGATGAGCCATTCGGCTCTCATGCAATCGCCGAAGACAGACTACAAATTGTGTTTCCTTGATTAATATAGAGTTGCAACCGTATACGCACCCCCATGATTCAGTTGCATTTTTTGGTGTTTCAGTAGCAAAAATGGTTAAATAATGCAAAACATTGAACTCGACAAATCCGTTGAAGAAATGTTGTTTATAGGCATTTCCCAATGTACAGTAAATACTTTTAACACATTCTGATGTGTTTCAGTATTTATCCTTGCTTGATAAATAGGTGACCTATTTTTCAAGCAAGCATTTATACGCCTCTCCTGATTAAGGTATAAGCCGTTAACTGTGTCCTTACTGTCAAACTTTATGAACGCATTATTTAATATAATTTTTATTAAAGAATGTGCAGAGGAGCGCAGCTATCTCGAGACTAATCGTCGCCAGTAATGATTGTTGCTTTCCGTAATTATTTCAAGCTAGCTGCTCTATGAAGAACACCGCTAGATGTGGCAACGTGAACAACAGCTTTTTTACAGCAGTCATACAATCGGGCCCCCTAGACAAAATCCAATTTCTGTTTTCATTTACGCTAACGCAACTTCAAAATGTATGGAAATGACAACTTTGCTGGGAAAAATTAGGGTCATTTCCATACATTTTGAAGTTGCGTTGGCGTGAATGAAAACAGTAGTTGGATCTAGACGGGCAACTTAACTGTGATCTTCCAAATTGAGAAGTAAAAAGGTTGCCTGGAAGAAATCGCTGTTAGCGATAAGGCCGCCCATTGTTACACTACAATTAAGATTTATTTATTGTGCATAATATGTAGTTTTAGGATGAGAGGTGTCAAGAATTTTGTATTGTATTGTATATAAAATCAACTAGTCCTTATAAAAGTAATGAGTCAATGTGGTTCTGAAATTCGTATTTCTGGGTTCAGGTTGAGATGCAGACGTATCGTTTTTTTTATTGCCGAAAGAACTCCTAGCTTGGGAACAATGACTACTTCGTACGAATGGGAGTGAAGTTCACCACCACTGGGTGGTCAACTACGTCAAATGCTTTTCCCAAGACATTGAAATAACACATTTTCGATAAAACTTACAAGCAAAGTGGGTTGCACATTACTCGTAGTCTTGTTACGTAGTACTTTTAAGTATTCTGTGGCCTTTTTAACCCTTCCCACTAAGCTAAATATACTTGTATCTGGGGTGGGTTCAAGTCAATAGAGCTATGGGTGGGGATCGAACTCATGACCTCTCGATCTTCAGGCCGACACCATAGCCATTGGACTATTGCCACTTTGAAATAATGATAACCTCGTTCATTTGTTTTGGGATCACAGTACGCAAAGCAGGACTTGAGTTTTTTATATCATATAGGTTAGCGTTTGAGCACTATCTTACCTATTCGGTAAGTGATGATGGTGGTAGCACGCTAGGCCTAGAATGGGAACTGGCTAGGAACTGGCTGGCTGGCTAGGACAGCTGCCCAAACATATTAGATTTTTGGCGACAGATTTTCTGACTTGATGGTTGGAGCTGGCCAGGCGGACATTAAACAGTGTCCTGCCACCATGCGGATTTTGGGGGTATCCTAACGATTTTTATCCTTCACCGGAAGGCCACTGTGAAAAGCGCACATACATTTTTAGATAGAAAAATCCATTGGTTCACGGTAGGGATTGAACTCGCTCGCCTCTGGCGTCAAAGTTGACCATTCTCCCACTACGCCACAGGACCCTCGAATATACTTTCAACGCCAATCAAACCACAAACCTCCAGCAGCCTGTAGAATGAGAGCCATATCCAGTATGACGGTACCACCACTATTTCATTACGGTAATCGTAATTTTTACGTAATAGCGGTGGCTGCGATACCATCATGATTGCAAACGCAGTGATTGCAAACGTTGCGGTGAGTCGTACCCACGCTCCTGGACACCATCTACCACCTACCGTTGGTGGTTACTGCTAACTTTATATTAGTTACTAATACCAAAGGTTTAATCTTTTTGGAATTATTACTGAATGACATCACACTTTTCAAGCCAGTGATGGTGAAGAGTAGGTATGATCATTTTTGCAAATGTTCTTTAGTAAGCAACGAACAGCATTAACTACTCACAAATCTACAACAGCAGTGATTATTTCACAATTTTTGGACAAAAATTGTCTGAAGTACTGAAACATGCATTGGGGTTGCACGTAATAGTACGGTTGGGAAATCTACACTAATCAGGGCAATTGAACATTTTTTTTAGTGTGACGTTCAACGTTTGGTTGAAAGCTTAATGCATGGAGACCAGAGTAATTGTCACTGAACACCTCTTGAACGCCTGGACTGATTTTGATAAATATTTTGAGTATATATATTTTTTTAAAGATTACTCGCAATGTCGGTTGCACATTACTAGTATTCTTTTTAATCCCTGCAACTAAGCTAAATATGCTTGTGTCTGGAGTGGGTTCACGTCAATAGTGCAATGGGTGGGGTGGGGATCGAACTAACGAACTCTCCATCGCCAGTCCGACATCCTATCCATTGTGCTACTGCCGCCTTAAGTTATGTTAATAATAAGCCTTATGTTAAGATTCACAATTGGACCCGGCAAGCGGCGCTGCGATCGTTCAGGACATCTTTTGATGGACCCCAATAGTATTATCAAACAGCAATAATTTCTATAAATCGACTAATAATAGAACCTAATTACACAAGTAAACCAAAACTTAATAACCCATTACACATACCCACCAACAGATGGCGTTATCACCAACAATCCAACTTCGTTGCGTTTACGCATCGCTTGTTAACAGATCTAAATTTACACACGGGGGGTAGATAGCAATCTTAACGACGTCTATCGGCGCTTGGACCGATGCTGGACGAATTTCAATGCAATTAAAAATTTAACTTAACGCTCCGATAGTTATGGGTCTGTATTACCACGACTTTAACCGACACTTCTATACTAACCGTAGCTTGGATGATTAACTTTTTTTTCAGATACTTAGATGCTCTTTACCACGATCTAACCTGCCGGATGACGCGTTCATATCTGGACATCATTCTAAGAAGGCTTGAGTAAGGCTGTCTCGTCCGTCACCAAACAGGTTCAATAATTAATAAAAAGTTTTATTCATCAATAATATTAAATTTAAACTTCAAATTTCAAATTATTTAATGTTGCACTACAGGTAAAGATACAAATGGTGAAATATTAAAATAAACTGTAGCATGCATTATAGGCGTACAATGTGCCAAATCAATCGTCGATGACCATTCTGGTCGTTAATTTGATGAAAGATTTACATCAGTAGAATTTCAAGTTCTATTTTATAAAACCTGAACCTTTCAGAGCGTTTCTGTTTCTATTCTATGAGTAATCTCTAAAGCCTCTAGCCCTATTGGCACGTCTGAAATTTATTCAACTATTTTATACATCTAATTTTAGGTGGTTTTTATAGGTGGTAGGTAGGAGTTTTGTATAATTAATCGAAACATCGATGCCGATGTTTCGATTTACTTGCTACCTAAAAGTAGTTTACCATAATTATGCAGAAAATCTGCCGCCATAACCTCACGGAGTTCCATCAGCCCACAGCCCTAGCACAGTTTTACAATCATATGTCATACCCTAGAGAGTCAAACTATTCTAGGCTTGGTGTGTTTATCATCATCGGCTACGTCATCGCTTACCATCTGGCGAGACAACGATCAGACACTAGCTTATTAGATATAAATAACCGGCCAAGTGCGTGTCGGGCCACGCGCAGTGTAGGGTTCCGTAGTAGCCTGTTATTAAATGCAAGTCTTTACCCGTTATAAACAAGCAACTAGGTACTCCGTCTTTGTCACTTTAAAGGATTTCTTCTAAGGATTTTGTATTTGGTATAAAATTATCCAACACCCAAGACAATTCAACGACTATTACTGCTAAACTAATAAAGTTATCTCAACCGCTATAGTTTTCCTTTAAAGTTCATGAAATGCGCTATTATCACGAATTTTTCCAGATTTTTCAAGCCAGCAGTCTAGCTTTTAGAGGGGGGGGGGGACGCCCTACTGGAACAAAAATTTTCACTTTAAAGTTCAATATTTCGTAAATAGAGCATTCAATCGATAAATGGTATTAGCAATCCTTAAGTCATTTTAAAAGACCTATTCAACGATACGCCACAAGATGAGGTAGACGATGAAAAAAAAATCATCCCCACTTCTCATATAGGGGAGCTACCCTAAAAAAAAATATTTTTCACAATTGTGGAATGTCAGGACTACGGAACCCTAAAAAGATGTCCAATCGGTGGGTGTTTCATGTATGAAAAATGGTTAGACTACACGGCTAAAATATCCAATTATGTATAGCTACGTTCGTGCTAGTTTGACCAATGATTTTCTCGTATGGGTAATAATCAGCTAGGCATTTACTCGTATCTAAATAAAAATAAAGTTACAGACCGTATGAGCCTTCTAAAGACAAGCATATCAACATCTTGCAGTGTCAGTATAACCACAGAAGAGATACCAGTGTAACGTGCACTGTGGTGTCACGCGCAAAACTTCTACCATCTTCCTTCCATCCTCGACCGCATCATCACTTACCATTAGGTGAGATAGTGGTCAAACGCTAGCCTATATGATATAAAAAAAATCTGGCATACCAGAATTGTGCATGCTTGCTGGAATCCATTAGGCCATCCTATTAAATGGGGACGCGGGTTGCACTTTTCCGTACAAATGTTGGTCAAAAAAAGAAAATGATACTATACTATGTATATATATATATACTATGTCTATGTATACTTTGTAGCTTCAGTAGATCTAGAGTTTTTGTAGATACACATTTTTCTCTAGAAGCATTTTCCAGGGAGGAAACGGGGAAATACATTTGTATGAATAAGTGCACCCAGCCTTCCTTCCTAAGCCATGCAAGGCGCTTTCTTGATAGTAAGCGCATAATATCGTAGAATTCTAACCCTCGGTTTATTTTGACCAACATGACCCCAAATTCATTCAAGGCTTACTTACTTACCAGGTTAATTTTATTAGTTAGTTGCTTAATATTGTAAGGTTAATTTTAATTTGATAAGTAGGAATTAATGCCCGGGAAACGAGTAATATTACATTTTTAGATATCCGTTTCTAATGAAGGTGATATTTTCTGTTAGGAATAATTGTATGTAATAATTATATTTTGGTTTGGTGTTTGATAGCTTCAACAAGTTCACTTAGGGCCAGTTTCACCGGTTTCTGATAGCGCTAATATGACGAAATCTGACAAATTTTTGACAGCTTTTATATGGCGTCATGTGTAACATAACTATCTAACGTATTATCAGGAACCAGTGAAACTAGCCCTAACTCTTCTTTATTGTTACTATAATATCTTTGAAAGCTTGGAAAGGCCTTTTACATTGTTTCGATGTTCCGCCTGACTTGCTACCAAAAAATTACTTACCACCATCCAGGAGAAAATCTGCCGCCATAACATTACGATTTTCCGAAAGCTTTTGAGAGTCAAAGTATTCTTAGCCTAGCGTGTATACCATCTTCGAACACATCATCGCTTACCACCAGGAGAAATAGTGGTCAATCGCTAGCCTATTAGATGTAAAAAAAATGAATTGATTTTATTATTTCTATCACGCTGCGTAGAATATCAATTCTTGACGAAGACAAAAAGATGACCTGGAGTTAAGAAATGGAAGAATGGGCAGCAGAAATCCGAATAAAGAAAGGGATACAATTTAGGCGTATAATACGAGTATACCTAAGGTAGGGTTTTTTGTTTTCGACATAATGCGTTATGTGAATACGACTAAAATCAGTTGTTCAATCAGATGGAAGACAAGAATTTGCATTGTTTTAGTGCAGTTCCCTTACTACGAGTTTTTATCGTAAACTCTTTTGACAGATCTTCGATTCCAACTTTTTCTGGCTCCCTGATTGGTCTAAATTTCGTGAAATGTGAAAACCGCTAGAGGCATTGTACTGTTTTTCATACAAAATTTGTTCAATACACGGTATTGAGTTTGGTGTGAAAACTCGTACTAAGGGTATTTACTGATCATTATTGACCATACAATTAAATGTAAGTACTATTGTACAACAAATTGAATCATAAAAAACTTGTGTGTACTTATGTACATGCGTTAGAAGTTATACTTCTGTGGCGTATGGAAAAAAAATAACTAAAATGCAGTACTGATTAATGATAAATATTAAAATTAATCAAAAAGATTTTATTTAAATAAAAAAGGTTTTATAAACGTAAAAATATGACATTAAATATGACATATACAACTTGAACATAGTCATGCCACCTAGAACTAACTTCACGGTGTAGAATTTAGGTGTCGGTGTGCGCGCGCATCGTACCACCTAGAACTAACTTCACGATGTTAAATTTAGGTGTCGGTGTGCGCGCGCATCATAAAAATTCACTCTCATCATTTTTCTCTATCGCGCCAAAAGAAGTATAACTTCAAAAAGTCAGAACTGAGATAGAAAGTCAGAATGTATGACACAAACAGCAGTGACGAGTGATCGTCGAGTGATGTGCATTTAACCCTTCATTACGATTCAATAGGGCAGTGGTTAGGTACGGTCTGTTGGGCTATGATAATTGTCAAACTGATTGACTGTCCGTAATGTGGGAACAGCGAGAACTTAGATAATGCAGCTTCAATGATGAATGTACCACTAATAGTTCTGATTTATATTTACTTTTATATGATTTTAAGAGTTTCTAATATGAAAGATGCAAGATCAAGACCCTTTTGTTGCACTGAACTAACGGGAGCTAAAACATATGAAAATATGACACTCTGACTTTAGATTCGCTTGACAAAACTCAAATAAGATCCGATTATCACCGTGCTTTTTAATATATGTATGTTACGTCTATCATACATATATGTAACTTACCTAAAGGTACGGACACACCGCGGCGTCTTGCGATCTGCTGGCGCGATCTCAGTACATTTCAATTGTTTTCTGAACGCGTTTGGTGTGAACCCGTCGATACAAATACTACTGCGCTATCTGATCGCCTCCTAGATCGCGCACGCAGGACGCCGCGGTGTGTCCGTACCTTTATACTTTCTACTTCTCAATCGACTTCCAAAACGAAAGACGTTCTCAATTCGTCTGAATTTTGTTGGTATGTATATTTTTTACGCGATTACTCCGTCAATTGTGAACCGATTCGAATGATTTTTTTTTATTGATTTGATACATTTCCAAGACTGTCCCATGGTTATTTCATTCAGATTTGATAAGTATCTCCAGAGAAATGGAAATAAGCTTTAACTGAACTTCAAACTTAGCATTGCAAACGACTAGCGCGGTATTTGAAGTCGGTTCTTCGTTTTATAAACGATCTTAAATTATAGAGTAGGTAGATTTTTGCAATGGCTTGCTTTTTATTAAATACTATTTTCCTTACTTTCAAACAAAAAATAATCTCGTAAGAATATTTTCTGTTTGAAAGTAAAATCACGTGGGTATCACGTATGATACCCACGTGATTTTCAGCATCGATATTTGGTACCTCATCTCACGGTTATCATAAGAATCCTATATTGTTTATTGGTAGTAAGTTAGTTTATAGTTATGTTATATTAGGTAAACTTTGTGTTTTTGTTTAGTTTTTTTTTCTTTACTTTAATTAGATGCACCCTGTTGTTGACAGTTTTTTAGATTCTTTCCATACTAAGGTTGTCTGGGAGAGATCGCTATTAGCGATAAGACCGCCCATTGTAACACTATAATGTAAGCTATTGTGTATAAATATATATAAGTTTTATTTGTGGTGTAACAATAAAGTTTTATCTATCTATCTATCTATCTGATTTCACAAAATTAAAAATGAAGACAACATTTTTCAATCTTACATTAAAACCACATCTCTGACTTATGATTACAGTCTAATATTAATACCAGCATATGCCAAGATATTTCCTAATCCTAACATTGCGACGATATCAACTACCATGAGTGATTTATTACCAAATTGCATAATAAAAGTACCACCAGAAGTGGCACACGTCAAACGAAAAAGGTAAAATCAGAAGGTTGACGTGAACCACGCAAGCTATTGTCAAAACACAATAAAATTGAAGTTATTCTTGCGACAGGTCCATTGTTATAGTTACGGTGGGTAGGACCTTGTGAGACGGTCGTTATTATTATTGTGATCGGAGGAAATATTACTGTTTATATCTATTGCTGAAGTGGCATTGGGTCGGCCTTATTAGCCGCAGAATGAGCTGCAGGCATTGGCAAAATAAAAGTGCTTTGAAAGCGGCTTGAGGACATTACGGTACACTTCATGACGTACAATAGGTTTTGTTGAAATGGAATGATTTATTTGTAAAAATTTCGGTACATGTTTGTGTTACAAAAAAATAAAATCCATCCAAATCCTGTATCGTGAGACGTACAAATTCAAAAGTAATCATTTAAATTACTTTTGAATTTTTTATATCAAATAGTATTTATTACAAATGATTGAATTGAATGTCAATAACTAAATAATAACAATATACAACAATAGCAAAAATATAAAATGTGAAACACTTAAAAAAAGAAACATAATAGCTAAATAATGTTTAAAATAAACATAAAAAAGTCAATTATTTTCCATTTCAAAACAAATTATTACTAAAAGAAAAATGTCTGCAAAGTAAATCTAAGAAATTATTTTATTTTACACTTAATCAAACGAAGAACATCAAACAGTTTTCAAACAGTTAAAGGTTAACTTGTTGTGAAATTGTCCAAGAGATTCTATAGTTTCAATTGGATAAGTAAATAAACAGAAAGTAAGCAGTAAGTTTGTACATTTTCTTTTTTTGGTCCGAAAAAAGATGCTTTAAATCTTTTTTCTATAGATATCGCTGGCCTATCAGATAAATATAAAAAACGCTACCTACCCTAAAATGTTCTAACCAGTCTTGATGAATTGCTGGCATGACGTTGATTTGCTCTGTAATGTAATAATATACTATGATGAAGGCAGATACAATGATAAAATTACCTAACATTGTTACCTCAAAGATCCCATCAGTAAAACTGATATGTAACATGATCCTACAGTTGACAAAAATGGCATAACTGGAGTAAGTTTCACTAACCACCGTCTCAGAAGATACCCACAAAATAACACATCTACCAAGACCTCACTAGCAATTTGCTGAACAATTCTGACCTTTATTCCGCAGAAGTTAAAGACTCATATAAAAGTCTAGATTTTCAAGGATTACATACACAGCTTTGTCTATTAGTGAGTCATAAGAAGTGTAAATGATATAAAATTGTTAGTTCCTCTGGTAATGATATTAATGTAGAGGTCTCTTCACACGCCTGTTAAATGACCAAGTGACACATATCGCAGTTTCCACTTGAGCTTCTACCTATGGAGTCTGAAATCAAGGGTCAGATGGAGGTTTGATTGGCTCAAGTGGCAAAAGTAGCAAATTAGGCTCTTATAATCTTGTGGAGGATATTTTGCTAATCAAAGTCATCGATATAGCCCAAGGAATTAGTAAGTTGAAATAGCAATA
The DNA here is from genome assembly GCA_954871355.1 of Cabera pusaria. Lineage (NCBI taxonomy): Eukaryota > Metazoa > Arthropoda > Insecta > Lepidoptera > Geometridae > Cabera > Cabera pusaria. The sequence continues at coordinate 22,050,116 of OX940906.1, forward strand.
GGCCAGGCCAAATAAGTCACATTAGCCTAAGAACCGACAACTACTGGGATAAACTAGGTCTTGAGTGGAGACCGCGAGTCGGCAAGCGTAGCGTAGGTCGCTCTCAGACTAGGTGGAGTGATGATGTTCGCAAGGTGGCTGGCATGAGATGGATAGAGTAGCCGAGGATCGTGCGCAGTGGCTTGCAATTGGAGATGCCTATGTTCAGCAGTCGACTAGTATAGGTTGATAATGATGATGATGATGATAAGCGGAGGATTAGGTACTAAGCGAGTAAAATTAGGACTTTTTACGCTTGAAAGGACAGCACCACGCCTGCTGCCTTTGCGAAGTTTATTCTGTACTATAACAAGTTACCTACCCTAATAAGTCGTAATCTCCATTTGTCTGTCTGTCCGTCTATCTTTGAGTATTATTTAAAGCATTTAAACTTCTACAGATGTAGGAGAGATAATCTAAACTAATATTATAAAGAGGAAAGATTTCATTATTGCTTTGTTTGTTTGTGACGATTTAACTCAAAAACTACCGGACCGATTTTAAATGTGGACTATGGAACGTGGTAACTATGGAAGCGCAATGAGCTATTGAGGAAATATTCTTTCACTAATTGAAAGTTACATTATCAGCAAAAAACATAGCTATATTTAATCCCCACATTATAATGGGTACAGGAACTACGCGGGTGAAACCGCAAGGCGCAGCTGGTAAGTTATAACTTGTGAGCAAGTCAACAACTATTTTGACCACTCGAAGTAAAATTTCTGAACATAAAATAAATATTATCGTGAGAACTGTAACACGTTTAAACTTATCCATACATTAACTATAATTTACACTTTAAATGACACTTTACACTAAAATACGTCAAATTTTAAATCACATTAAATAGAAAAAATAGTGTTACTCTATTTTGAACTATGTGTTTAAAGTTATAAGAGCTATCAAACTCTGAAGTTATGTACTTCTGAGATAGGTTGATAATATTTATTTTTCTGCCATCAAGTCATATGAAACGGCTATTAACGGCACAGTTCAAGGAATCTGCCGAAACAGATAGTTATCTCCGAATTAATTGAATATAATGTTACTCAAACGACTTCACCTACTGACATGACTAGGTGACTCAGAGTTTGGTCGAAAGTAAGTAATGCATTATAATGATTTTGAGTCTGTCATTTGAATATAGTATTACAAATTTATAATTTAAAATTTAATATATAATTATGTATTCAAAATTATTGTATCAAAATAATTACAATTTATATATTGCGAAATATGTTTTACTTAATGTAATAAAATAGTAATTTAAGATCGTTTACAAAAGGAAAAAGCCGACATCAAATACCGAGCTAGTCATTCAAGTAATATCAAGTTTGAGGTGTTTATCTCATATCCCTAAAGATACTCACTATCAGATCTCGAAAAAATTAAAATGGAACCAAACAGAAGTATACTTTCTCAAACAAAAAAAAAAAAAGAATTGAGAACCTCCTTCGTTTTTGTAATGTCGGTTTAAAAACGGTGCTGAAGGTGTTGGACGCTGTTTCAAAAAAATTATAATAATTCATGCTAATATATGAGTGAGGAATACGATGAAGTGTCACTCACACATCAGTGTTCATCACTTAGGTACTGCTTGTAGTTGTAGGCCTAAGAAACGACATTAAAAAACTAAAATATATTATATAAAATAATAAAATATATAATAAAATGTATAAAATATATTATCTACTTATAGATTTAAAGACGGGAATTCAACGTCACTTACACGATGTCGATATAGCGTCACGTTAAATTCCCGTTTTTAAATCTATAAGTTTAAAATGAACGTGAGTTTTTATAATAAAATATATTACCTACTCGTATCTGCCCACATGACGATACTAAAATTGACATCATAATTCAATATGTGTAAGTACCTGATTGCCCAAGGAAAGAAAAGTTTAAAAGTTTTAGCTTTAACGAGAACGTAAGAAAAATTTGAACCCATACTTTCAATATTTCGTATTCAAAAGCAAAAGTGCCAGGGAAACTGTTTTGTTCTACATTATCGACAATTTTATCATATTAACACCCAAATAATAACGTTAGCCTCTCTAAACACGCTGAAAGTTATTGATACAAATTCACAATCAAACCAAGTTTCGGTCAAACAAAACCAAATTATCAATACCGCTGTTTAAATTCGTCCATGCAATTAAGACCTTAATTAACATAGTAATAAAGGCTAGATTTTTGAGGTAGTTGGTGATGATGATGGTGCTAAGTTTGTTTGATTGACACAAAGCCATATGCAAATTGTGGAACTGCACATGGACAGCTCAATTGTTTTGTCTGAATGAAATGTCAATAAATGGAATGTTACCACATCGTCATTTTGTGGGAGAATTAGGGCCGGTTTCACCGGTTCCTGGTAATTTATTTATTTATACAAATGATTATACATTGGGTAGGCTTGACAGTATCTCAACCAATTCGCCCAACCAAGTTCTCACAAACTACAATCTTAAAAAAAATATTGGACTATAATTAAGATAGTTTAAAAACGAAAACAGCCGACTTCCGTGCCCCGCGAGTCAGTTTCATTAGCAAGTTTGAGACGTTTATCGTCATATCTCTAGAGATACTTATCAGATTTCGATGAATTTTTACTACAGTTTAAAAAAAGAATCATTTGAATCGGTTCACAATTGACGGAGTAATCGCGTAACATACATACAAAAAAAAAACGAATTGAGAACCTCCTCCTTTTTGTAAGTCCGTTGAAAATTAAACACATTCTAAAACTACAATAATAATTACACAAGTTCTTAAAAAAATGTACACTATTATAGCAATTTATATCATTCGGATGCAAATGCTGCCTATATTGTATTGTAATTCTGCGAAATTTGAGCTCCTTGAAGCATAATACTATAAAGTATATGGTACAAAATTCATAATGTGTCAGATAGTTACCTGGCAGATAACGCCACATAAAATTTGTCAAATATAATTCACATAAGTTCCTAATAGAGCTATCAGGAACCGGAGAAACGGCCCTGAGTATTTTACTGTCATCAACTTGTCATCAGCTTAAAAGTAAATGAACTAACTCGGATACTCGGCGTGTACTACGCAAAAAAATAAAAATGACGAATTTTTTTGGTCTAAAACCATCTTTGCATTATTGCTATTAATGCCGGTTTTGGGTACATCGGTTGAATCGTTTCAAAGTCTATAACGGACATAGGTGAAAACATTTTTTCTATTTTATATAGATAGATAGTATATCATCATAATCAGCCGGTATCTGTCCAATGCTGGACACAGGCCTCCCGCCTCTCCCAAGTCACGCCACTAAGCTCGATCTTCGGCTCTGTTTCCAGTCACTGGCTACAGCTTTGCGAATGTCGTCGCTCTGCCTGGGGCTCTATTCTGTAAGCTATCTCGACAGCAGAATCTGCGGTGAGATTAGAATTTCGTATTACGAAATTTAACCGTATTACAAACGTGATACGATTGAATTTCGTAGTACGAAATTCGACACAGAGCGTCCTACGCTACGTTTGCCGATTCACGGTCTACACTCTAGACCTGGTCTACTCCCAGACTAGATAGTGTATAGGTAAACAGTAACATTTAAAGCAGGTATTGAATATTTTTATGTATTTAATGCAGCTTTAGGGCTTCCAGGCTCTAACAATCTTACAACGTAGGAGTACAACGTAGGTATAATATTAAAATTAGAAAGTGTATGATTTCATATCTCACAGCAATTAGCAAATAATTAAGGCTATATATATAAATGCGGCGAAAATTAGTGGTTTGTTAAGTAGTTCTTTTGTGGCTTAAATAACATACTAAAGGGCAGCGGTTAGATCGGCAAATGATCTTGTTAAGAGATGTGGTCACATATCGTGCCCCAATTATTGTCTTGCTAAAAACTCAGCAAATTCATAGAAAAAATATTGTAGTAAGAAGGCGAGTTGTAATATACTAGGAAATAAAACTAAAGGCTTTCCACACCAGCACTATTTTGTAGCATCATCAACATATCGCTGAAAGAGTCTCCATTCGTCGATTCAGCGTTTCCCAAACCTTTCAACGGACTAACATAGTGTATAAACCGTTAGTTTAGTAATTACACAAACTTACTTAGACAAAAAAATTGACAATTCAATTCAATGTTAGTAGAAAACGTAGTTTACTTAACTCGAAAATCAGCTGACGTTTCTTAAAATAAAACATTTGGAACAAGTTCATCAGTGATCGTGTTAATTAATAACAATTGAACTCCAACCTGTGACAAATTGAAGAAGGAATTTACCAAGACATTGACTTAGCCGTAAATATTGTTTAAAAGCTTCTAGAAGCCAACTTATTATACAAAAAGTATAATTGTAAAAAGATAAATAGAGATACAGAAGTCCTCTTTCTCTCGTGTCGATGAAATTGTGTATTATGTAGTATATTATTTCAGAGTCGATAATTTTTTTTTTATAGTAAAAGGTAACAGGACGAGCCCGACGTTGGCCTTGCGATGATGTCTACCTATAACAGATACAGCATCATGCAAAATTCTGAACTGCCAGAATTTTGCATGTCACTGCACTGCACCTGTTACCTTGAGAGTTGAGACATAAAGGTGATGAGTCTCACATGCCCTGTAATTTCACTGGACACCTTGCCATTTCAACCCATTAACATTCCTATTTCACGGCTGAAAATTAATTGGCATTAAATTCATATTTAATTCTTTAGATGATTATTGACTAGACTATTAGTGCTCCGCGGCTTTTCAAGAGTCGTTTTATTCACCGATATGAGTGGCGGACATACAAACAAACAAACATACATACATACAGGGCCAAAACATAATCCCTTTTTAAGTCGGTTAAAAATACCAATAACTAAAGACGCGTCCACACCATGACAATTATATTTCGTGCCTCAGAAGCCGACATACCACCTGACCCTGACTTTCCTCCTCATTTGCCGCACACCACTCGTTACAGCGACCAACCGACCGTACCCTGATTTGACGTTCAAGGAAATCACGGTTGTTACCGCACAGAGGATGTGGGTAATGCCATGATTGATAGGTTCATACGAATCGGTTTCGTATTGTTGGGTTAAATTGATTGTGGCGATTGTCTTCTGTTCGTTTTTTTCTTTGTTTCGGTATTTCTAGTTTTGTTTCTTTGTGGCTTTTGCTACGAATAAATCATAATAGATCATTTATTCGTAGGGCTTTTGTCAAACAGTGTAAGTATAATATAAATAAGTTATTAGGTTTTCATTGTAATTGACACTATTATTAGTATCCCGAAAAAGCCCGCGTAGTGATCAAAAACGGGAATTTACTGTGAGCATCGAAATGAATGTACTACGTATACCTCGTTGACTGTGGGTGGTAGTGGTGCCGAGCGCCCAAAACTAGAACAAAAGAGGGTAGTTAGTTTCCTTTGCTCGTAAACATTACTTCGACCCGCAATCTACAGTTCATCCGTGATCATGGCGCTTGCAACAGACCCGAAATATCGGAAACTCATAAATAATAAAAAACATGGTAAATATCCCGTTAATAGTTCTACTAATAGTATAGTACCTATAGAATAGTGTAAGTATAGTATGTGTGTTTGTGATTTTTTTTTGTTTTAATTTAATATCTGATAGGCTAGCGTTCGACCACTATCTTGCCTGATGGTAAGTGATGATGAAGATGGTGAACACGCTAGGCCTTATAGAATGGTTTGACTCTCAAGGGCTGTGTCTGCTGCCGGAACACCGTAAGGTAATGGCAGCAAATTTGAGCCAAATGGGTGACTACTGGAGCTAGGCTTCGGCTGTGGCATGAACCACTCACACCACACCAGGTTTGTCGAGTTTCGGGTTGATACTCGATGCCAAGCAGTGTGGAAGACTAGTATGGATAGTTGTGCGATGTCAATTCGAATGACTGTCCAGCACCTTATTTCTGCCTATTATTTCCTAGCAGAATTCAATTCTAAACCGCAGCTTTGCTTAATACCAGTCAAAATAGTGGTCAAGTTCTTTTCAGCTGTACCTGAATAATTAAGATAGTTTAAAAACTAAAACAACCGACTTCCATGCCCCGCGACTCAGTTTCAGTAGCAAGTTTGAGACGTATATCGTCATATCTCTGGAAATATTCGAGATCTGATGATCTCGATGAAATTAAAATGGGATCATCTCGGAAATGTACTCTACCGATTAAAAATAGAAAAAAATAGATAGGGAATATGCATGTTTTTTTTTAATATTTTTATTTCACTCATTACATCCATATAACATAATAAAAAAATAAAATACTGCTGGAATTAGTCTAATAATTTTTTAAATAAACATTTAAATATACAAATAAAGTTGAGCAGTTTAAACGCCATCATTTCCCGGGCTCTTTGGTAGTGCATTGTGACGTCACACACTTACGTCAGACACACGCCGCTTGAAGCAAACTAGCTTTTTTTTCTTTAACTAAGACTGCGCGATTATTGTATTTAGCCAATGGCATGTTCTTATTAAATTATACAGTTTCTCTAATCTCGTACTCATTTTTATCTATATTAAATGGTTAGTAATATACATTTTTGCACAGTAATATGCGGCAAACACAATATTTGGAAATAAATACAATAAAACCACACCATACATTTATTTTTATGTTCCCGCGCTCAATGTTTCTATCACGTGGAGTAGTGCATAATGACGCCAACTTTCGGTTCGACCAATGGTGATCTGTTTTACAAACTTAAATTTCCCTCGCTTAAATTGCATTTTTAATTTATTTAATAAAAAAAATGGAATTAAATAAAAAAAAGGTTTTACATATAACTCCAGGACAACAAAGAATCGAAAAAGAAAATATTTCCAATAAGTCTGAGCTTCATGCATATTCCCTATTCGAATCGGTTCACTATTGACGTAGTAATTGCGTAACATACATACAAGAAAGATACATACAGACGAATTGAGAACCTCCTCCTTTTTGGAAGTCCATTGAAAAGAACTTTAAAGTCAGGTTAGTGAAGTCGCTAAGCACATTTGCAAGAGAACAATAATCAAAGTCCGGACACCTCCGTGATACCATCGCTTCCCGATTAGACTCGCCTGAGCCAAACCATTGTTGTGGGGCTTGTGGGGAACACGTTCAGAACCACTACCAATGTGTTTCAGATCGACATCGCAAAAAATAGGTACTTATGTATGTTCTGTTCCTCCATTACGCCAAAACGCCTGGACTGGTTTGGAAAATTCTGCTTTTGTTTGAAAGGGTAGGAAGTACTTTCCAAATGGTCTCATTAAAATTTCATTGAGATCTGATTAGTATATTCAGAGATATGGAGACATCTCACACTTGAGGGCCCGGTGGCGTAATCGGGAGAACAGTCGGTTTTGATGCCAGAGGTACCGAGTTCAATCCCCGCCGTGCACCAATAGATTTTTTTATCAAAAAAATTATGTGCGCATTTCACAGTGGCCCTCCGGTGAAAGAAAAACATCGTTAAAAAACCAACAACCCACGCATGGTGGTAGGACACTATCTAGTGTCCGCCAGCTACCAACCTAAAGTTAGAAAATCTGTCGCCAAATATCTAATGTGTTCCGGCAGCTATCCTTTACAGCCAGTTCCCATCCCCCCGTGCTTACCATCTTCGACCGCATCATCACATACCAACAGGTGAGGTATGAAACGCTATAAGACATATATTTTAAAAAAATAACCGGCCAAGTGCGTGTCGGGCCACGCGCAGTGTAGGGTTCCGTAGTAGCCCGTTATTCAATGCAAGTCTTTACCCGTTATAAATAAGAAACTTATATACTTCGCCTTTGTCACTCTAAGGATTTTGTATTTGGTACAAAATTATCCAACACCCAAGTTCAACGACTATTACTGCTAAACTAATAAAGTTATCCTAACCGCTATAATTTTTCTTTAAAGTTCATGAAATGCACTATTATCACGAATTTTTTCAGATTTTTTAAGCCAGCAGTTTAAGTTTTAGAGGGGGGGGGACGCCTTACTGGAACAAAAGTTTGCACTTTAAAGATCAATATTTCATAAATGGAGCATTCAATCGAATAATATCGTTTAAAAACTAAAAAAGAACCGACTTCAATGCCGCGCTATTCATTTTCAGTACCAATTTTGATGTTTATCTCAATATCTCTGGAGATACTCATCAGACCTTGGCAAAAATACCATGGTACCACACTTGGGATATCTCCTTTCGAATAAAAAAAGAATAATCAAAATACGGTTCATAAACGACGAAGTTATCCGCGAACAAACATAAAAAAATATATATCTACGGTCGAATTGAGAAACCTCCTCCTTTTTTTGAAGTCGGTTAAAAATGGTATTAGCAACCCTTAAAACATTTTATAAGACCTATTCAACGATACCCCACACGATGGGTAGACGACGAAAAATAAATTCATCCCCACTTCTCATATAGGGGAGCTACACTAAAAAAAATATTTTTCAAATTTATATTTCACGACTTTGTCGGCGTAATTTATATACATACCCTTACAAAATTACAGCTTTCTAGTATTAACGGTCTCTTAGCAAAACCTCGGACAGACAGATAGACAGACGTACATGACGAAACTATAAGGGTTCCTTGTCAGAACTACGGAACCCTAAAAATTGAGACTAGCGCGGCATTTGAAGAGGTTACTTTTAGATTTTGAAACGATCTCTTACCAGCCGAACGGTGCTTATCTGCATACTATATCTAATAATGAACAACATTCGTCGTGACTCGAGACTTAAAACCTCCAATAGCCATTCATAATAACTCAATCAAAATAATATCCACCTTAACCATTCTCTCAAAAGTTAATTGCACCCTTTCTCTTAGCCAGTAGTAGGGGCATCTGATCATCTAGCCAATGTCTGATACGCACTTCCTCGCACTGCTTCGTTAATTCTCAGAGAACGCTTTAAATATCTACTATTAGCTATTCCGAGATGCAATCGTGATTAGTCTTTGTTTTAAATGTTGTTCAGAAATTATCTGTTTGGATCAAGTTCGTATATTTTAAAGAGAAACGATTGAAGTCTCCACTTGAATCGCATCTCTTTAAAATATACGAAATTCTTTTGAAAAGGTATGGGGTAAAGGCATTTCCATTCGAAATTGTTTAGATTTTTTTCTTTAATTACTTCCTCGGTGTCAGATTTTCAGATCGCGTTAAGGTACACACCGCGGCGTCCTGCGTGCGCGTGCGCCGGTGCGATCTGATTTGCAATCGTTTTCCGATCGCCGTAGATCGCGTTTGGTTTGAACCAGTCGGTACACTACGTCGTACGCAGGACGCTGCGGTGTGGCCGTACCTTAAAACGATCTGAAAACCTGACACCCAGGCAAATTAGATACATAAGCACAATAGAAAATAGTTAAGTAAAATAAGGCTGGATAAGAGTATCCGAAGATAGCACTGGGCCCCTAGACAAAATCCAATTTCCTGTTTGCCTTCACGCTAACGCATGTTCAAAATGTATGGAATGACATTTATGTTTCCGCAACAAATATGTCATTCCCATACATTTTGAACTTGCGTTAACGTGAAGGCAAACAGGAAATTGGATTTTGTCTAGGGGCCCTGCTCTCTCTCAATAGCGTAGAATTAAAGAGACCGATAGCTACCCGTGTGCTGGTGCTTATATTATTTGAGCCGTGTGCTAATATTCCTTGGCTTAATGACCTTGTGTAGCATTTCCATGCGATTTTTCTTATCAATTCCCATAAAAAATATCTCCAACAACATAATAGCGCCCCATTCGTGCGTAGGAGCATCGCTTCGAAGACAATACTCCTTATCTTCACCTCTGATCTGTCACCACACATCGTTGATCACTAATAACGCATTATAGGTACAACTTACAGTATCATAAGTTAAACTTGCTTATAAAATATTTTAAGATCCTTTACAAAACATAGTAATTAAGATAGTGTTAGAAGATTTCCAAATACCCTCACGCTGCGACTGGGCTCGATAGTATAAAAGCGGACAGCGAGCGGGTATCATGACTCAGTCTTCGTGTGGCCGTCGTAGTGTTCGGACGTCGTGGTTATGTTGTTAGCTTAGACACCTTATGTAATTGTTATTATGTTGAGGTTCTGTGGCATTATATAGCTGTGGGTATTGTGATAGTGTTTATTTTTTTAGCCTTTTTCACTTCTGGTCTCTAAAAATAGTTTAAAAACGAAAACAACCGATTTTTCATGCCCCGCGAGTCAGTTTCAGTAGCAAGTTTGCGACGCTTATCGTCATATCTCTGGAGATACTTATCAGATCTCGATGAAATTGCAATGGAACTATGCCGAAAATGTACCCTACCGATTAAAAAAAGAATCATTCGAATCGGTTCACAATTGACGGAGTAATCGCGTAACATATGTACAAATAAAAACACACAAATTGAGAACCTCCTTTTTGGAAGTCGGTTGAAAAAGCGATTTCAAATGCCGCGCTAGTAATTTCAGTAATAACTTTAAGGTGTTTATATCCATATCTCTAGAGATACTTATCAGATATTGAAATAATTACAATGAGACCAAACGAAAAGCATATTCTCTCAAACGAAAAATAATTTTCCAAATCGGTTTAGAAATGACGGAGTTCTGGGCTGCGTTCACGATCTACGCTCGGAGTGCACCCAAACGCTCTAACACCGTTCACGACCTCAGAGCGTCACATTCGCTAAACGAGTTAGAGAGAGAAGTTAGAGCGTTTGGTTGCACAGGTTGCACTCCGAGTGCAGGTCGTGAACGGAGCCCTGAGGTATATATATTATACATAAATAAACTGGCCAAGTGCAAGTAGGACTCGTACTTGTAGGGTTCCGTAACACAGTTAAGTATTCCATAACTATGATTTTTCGCAACTACAAAATTAACTTTGTTTTTCATAGTGTTTGTATAAAAAACAAAGTTATCTTTGCAGTCGCCATATCTCTAAAACTGCTGACTGTATGTCGTTCAAACCAATTTTCGTTGTTAGTTTTTATTGAGATCCACAGCATATATTTTTTTTAGATTTTTCACTCTCATACTTTAAAAGTTAGAGGGGGGGGACACTCATTTTACCACTTTAGACGCGCCTATCTTTCAAATGATTGACTTTGAGAAAAAATGATTTTAGGAACCTCAATGTCATTTTTACAGACCTATCCTTAGACACGTATAGGTTTGAAGAAAAAAATTTTTTTTTGTTTCAGTTCCATGTATTCGGGATGCCCCCCCTTAAACTTTTATATATTTTTTTTTGTATAAAAATTGAAAAGCAGTTCACAGAATACATCTACCTACCAAGTTTCAATTCTGCAGTCCTAACAGTTTCGGAATAAAATGGCTTGGACATACGGACGGACAGACAGACAGACAGACAGACAGACATGACGAATCTATAAGGGTTCCGTTTTTTGCCATTCGGCTACGGAACCCTAAAAACAGGCTAATAGAAAAACTCTTTCTATCTTTTTGTAAAATCGGTTAAAAATCTATGATAATTTAATTTTTTGTCTCAAATCAACAAACGATCCACACTTTGTATTATAAAAATTGCTCCTGCATTTGCAAGGGCTGTGCTGCCGGAACGTAAGGTTTTACAAACAGACAAATCAGGCAGAATATTGATATAATGTTTTACCACCTGTTGACGAGAAACCATGAATGCCCATAGAAAAATCCATTAGTACACGGCTAAGATTTTAACCAACAACCTGCGGGCAGGCGTCATTCACTCGCGTTTTTTTCCTACCGCTTCGCGTATCGTCCACGATACAACCAACAGTCGTATTTTGAACGTTATCGACGTTGTAACTAGGCTTAATTTCGCATGTTTGCTCAAAGTTGCTGTCAGAGAGTGCATGTTCTGTCCGTAGGACAATTACATATCTTACCGATTTCATATTACATACATTACCGATCTTACCGATACCTGTGCTGCGGGTTAGAAATGTATCCACGCTAAGGAGTTGGCCAGTAATCAATATTTGTTTTCCGAAGTCATTATGTGTGAAGAGTTCCTACTGTGTTCCCCTGTATACAGTAATCGCAACTGTAATACAAGTAATTTGGTCGTGTCATGTGTGTTCGTCACGATCTTAGCTTAATTGCTGATGATTGTATGACTGGCCGTTTTAAATGGGTTTCATTTCAATGTTTTATTTAATTTCTAATTACACCGGATGTTGATACCATCGAATTTGTTGATCTTGGAGTGAAGGCTTCTATTAGTCTTTGTCTTTTATTGCAGAAGGTTTATTACCTTAGCAAGATTCTCGCCTGATGGTAAGCAATCATCGTTGTTATCAGCCAATTTCCGCCCACTGCTGGCCATAGGCCTCTCCTTGGTAAGGAATCAAAACTGAGCCACACAATCCTCTGGATTGGCCGAAATTTGCTCTTATTACACTGCGCTCGTTTCCTTGAGATGTTTTCTTTATAATTTGTCAGTAAGCGCTCTAACACTGTCTCATCTGATGTTAAGTGACGATTTCTAGGCTTGAGACTGAAAAATATATTTCAAACGAAATAAGATAATTAAGATAGTTTAAAAACTAAAACAACCGACATTCATGCCCCGCGAGTCAATTTCAGTAACAAGTTTGAGACGTTTATCATCATATCTCTGGAGATACTTATTAGATCTCAATGAAATTGCAATGGGACCATCTCGAAAACGTACCCTACCGATTGAAATGATCATAAATAATAATTCGAAACGGTTCACAATTGACGGAGTAATCGCGTAACATACACACAAAAAAACATACAGACGAATTAAGAACCTCCTTCTTTATGGAAGTTGGTTGAAAAGGAAGTGCGTAGAAAGCTACGCGTTAGATGTGAAACTTCATTCACATTGAAATATTGACAATTTAGATTTATGTGTACGTCACTTCCGTTGCATTCGGACCGTGAGCAGGCCTCCCTCACTCGCCTACTGCGATTTATACCTAAACTTTCGTCATCGCCGGCGGTACCATCTGCCAGTCGGTTGTCACTGCTCAGTGCTCACGCACGCGCAACATATATTATTATTCTAATGAAGGGATAACTGCGCATTCGTATTCTATATTAGAAACGATTTAAGTTTTTCATAGTCATTTTGCGGGTTTGACATGTTTCAGTTTTTTATGGTAACGATACTAAAATGACAAAACGGCGTAAAATTCACTTTCTCGACTTCAAATTTGACTCTTAGTTAGGAATTTTGATGTTATTTTGTGAGGTAAATAATAATTATAATAAGAATTCTTAAACTTTTTTTTATTTCATTGAGTCAACCCTGTACTGTATCAGGTGCGCCCCAGTACATCGCGCGCTGAACGAAGTAATAACAACGCTAGGTCGAGCGCCTTAGACACATTTTTGCTTGAATTGTCTGAAATAAACGTTGGTATTGTGTTTTTGTAGGAGAGTGAAGTATCTGTTACCTAGTAACTATTATATAATCTGTACCGTGACGCTACGTCACTTCCGTTGCATCTTTACCCCAGTGCGCCCAAAGAAGTTTCAATTACATTTTGGTACTAACAAGTTTTCGCGAAAATCTAAATTTGCCCATATCTTAAAAAAATGGTTTACTTTATGAAAGGCAAAATACTACATACTATTTAGTTTGCTAACCTGAACCTGTAAAAATAAGTGCAATTGAAATTACTAATATATAACATTGCAAAGTTAAAAAAAAAATCTGTAGTGGTAGGACTTCTGCTAGTCCGCCTGGGGCAGTACCATCACTTTGTCAATTAATTTTCAGCCGTGAAATAGGAATGTTTTTCGGTTGAAATGGTATCTTTATGTCTCAAGGTAGGTACAGTGCAGTGACATGCATAAGTATATGTCATCGCTCACCATTAGGCTAGCATCGTGCTTGTCCTGTTACTTTTTAACATAAAAATAAAACCAGCGAGTCGTATTGAACTCGCCCACCGAGGCGTCCGTACCAACCAATAAATCTAGACCTCTGAATTTTATCAGCGCTCATATAACTCTGAGGTCTACCTTAATTGGTGCATGTATGTATGTATGGGGACACCCTTAAATTTGAAACTTTTTTATTTTTTGGAATTATTCCTTAATTTGTGCTGAGACCTTGCTTCTTGCCAAATTTCATGATTCTAGGTCAACGGGAAGTACCCTATAGGTTTTAGACCCAAAACCTATAGGGTACTTCCGGTTTACCCAGAATTGTCAATTTTGGTTATAAGCAAGGTCTTAGAGCACAAATAAAGGAAAAATTCCAAAAAATAAAAAAAATAAAAATTACGGTACATTTTGGTACTAACAAGTTTTCGCGAAAATCTAAATTTGCCCATATCTTTTTATTGTGTTGATTCAAGACCTTGATTTTCATACACTCAATAGGGACTATAGACCTCAGTATCAGGTATAAATTTCAACTTGCTAGGTCCACCTGTTCCTGAGAAAATCAGTGGTGACACACGGACAGACGGACAGACAGACAGACGGACAAGAAAGTGATCTTATAAGGGTTCCTTTTTTTACCTTTTGAGGTACGGAACCCTAAAAATTGAAGATCTCATTCCAGCCTGTAAACGTACGTTCAATATAAAGTTATAGTCGAAGATATTTGACTCATAAACTCCTAAGGAGAATCCAAAAACAATATTTCCATTCGACCAGTTTAGACAGTTCCGCTTATTAACTCCTTCGAACCCATGCATGGTTGAGCCACCACTTCGACCTAACTAACCAAAACCCGGTGGTGGCACGGGTCATTAGTCGTGGGGTCCATGAGACCCAGGTGACGGGTTGATTGATTCCCGTCTATAGTGTTTACATGGGCGACCAACCGTGGGACATCAAATAATATGTCTCAATGATGATAGGTGAAATTTTATTGGGGAATTAATGTAATTTCAATTAAACTACTCTAGCATATAAGTATTAGAGTTTTGACGCTAATAAAGTACATTATTGGATTATATCAAAAGCCGAGATAGAAATTGAAGTCGAGAATGCACTTGCATTTCGTCATACTTGATAGTCGCATAAACCACAATGATAATGAAAGAAATATCCCAAACGTTTTGCTGACCACTGGACGGTCGACATATTGCTATATTATTTTTGGACTCTTTTACATGCATTCTATACTTTTACATGTATTCTATACTTTTCAACAGACTTCCAAAAAGAAGGAGGTTCTCAATTCGTCTCTATGTTTTTTTTGTGTATGTTACGCGATTACTCCGTCAATTGTGAACCGATTCGAATAATTCTTTTTGTAATCGTTAGGGAACGTTTTCGAGGTGGACCCATTGTAATTTAATCGAGATCTGATAAGTATCTCCAGAGATATGACGATAAACGGCTCAAACTTGCTACTGAAATTGACTCGCGGGACATTGAAGTTGGTTGTTTTAGTTTTTAAACTATCTTAATTATATTTTAAACAATTTTTCATCAAATGAAATTGTAGTAAATTCAAAATTTTTTACATCTAAAAAATAATATTAATTAATACATTACCACAGAATAATGAATAGTACAAACATTACCTCCCTTAGTACCATTGTATTTTGATTTACATTAACATTGGTAAGGACCTTAAAATATAAAACTATCACATTTACACAGCGTACTAAAACCTGCTGTTAATACCTCTGTATTTCGTTCCTCGTCATGTTTATTCAAATCAAAAATCAGTAGAGCTTGACCAACAACAATCGCTATTGATATATTCCTACATCAATATCACACATCTATATTGAAATGGCGAGGGCGTCACGCTACCCTGAGTCTGTGGTGATGTAATGGTACCGCCTTCCTTCCTGTCTCTTTGTAAGGAAGCGCGATGCCTGATGCTTGATGGCACGATGGCTTGATGGCCCACTTAGAGGGATGCTAATGGCACTTCGATGTATTTTAGAATTTTATTGCCGCTGTTAAAAGTTTGCTGAATTTGCGTATTGTTGAAGTGATTCATTGATTTCTTTATAATTTTATATGAGTCTTGGGATGTTTATTTATTCTTTATTAGACAAACTGACTTTTCTATGATCTGCGTTGATTTGAACTGTGTGCTACTGAAACACTGTATTGTTATGGCGGCAGATTTTCTGCTTGGTGGTGGTAAGTTACTTTTTGCCACCTATGGGGTAATAATACGCTATTGTAAGCACGGTAGGCAGTGACTGGAAAAGAAGAGCCCAAAAACTGGGCTCAGATGTCTAAGACGCCTTATCCATCAATGAAGGATGGTGTTGATAAAGAACCGGTAGGTGTATAGTTATAAATATTAAAATACGGGACTTATCGCGCCTAAAACATAAATCTTATTTACTCGACGTTTCGACCAAGTTGCATTGATCGTGGTCACGAGACGACTGACTCGGTTGGTGTATATTTGTAACTATTTTGTAATAAATTCATATAAATACAAACCTTAATATTTAAATACATACATGAAACGTCAAAAGTACGCAGCGTTGAAGCCGCAGTATTGTATGTGCCCATCGCAGTTGAGACCACAGGGTGTCGAGGGACAGAGGACGGGAGCATGATTGGGGATATAAGGCGAAAATTGAAAGAGAAGGTGACTCCCGCTCCGGCTCATACCTGGTGCAATGGTTGGTCATTGCCATCCAAACCGGATCGCCGCCAGCGTTATGGGTATAACCTATGCACAGGGTACTGTTAGAGGTGGGTTAATTTCATAGAATTGGAAATTTGTTAGTTAGGAAATATATTTATTTTTATAAAAAACATATTCAGATTTTCACATATAATACAAAAATACATACAATACATTAATCAGTTAAGTTGGATAAAACCGATTCAGCTGAGCTACCTCAAGTCTCATCTTTCACCGATACCTAATAAATAGCGGCTGTAGATTCCGTTCAGCCATCAGCAGGTATTTACGATGAAGATAAAGCCTTCCAAGTCAATGATCTTGCTTTAATTAGTGACAATGTAAGTCGTGTGAAGCGAAGCCAGCAGATATTCGTAGATAACACACAATGTGCGTGAGAGTGCGTACTTTCCAATGGCGTTATTGAGTTTTAATGGCTTGGTAAACGTTGAAAATAATGAAGATTTTTATTTTAATGAAAACTATAGAGAGGCCTTACTAGACTTATCGCAAATCAGACGAGTTTTGGGTGACACTTTACACTATATACTAATATAGTGTGTCCTATAGAACTATAAAAAATAATAATACGACAGGGTCAGAAGGTGATGACGTGAGAAACAAAAGACGTTCTTTAGTTTTCAAATACATTTTAAACCTCAAAGGATCTGGGAACATACGCGGCTACGCCTTACCTCCTTCTAGATACGCACGCAATTGTCTACCCCTCCTCTCTTCCCCCTTCCCTTCTCCCTTAACCAAAGATTTAAGTAGTGGTACTTAATTGTTGACTGCAGGTAAAGTTCTAAAGTCCAGTAGAAGCCAAATGGACAGCACTTGTCAGTTGCCAACAAATGGAAAACAATGTGGAGTTTGTATGCGTATACCTTCACTACTAATATTTAACCCATGCAAACTATAACTAGATATCAAGCACAGAGAATGCCCGATCCATTTGACACACGGACAACCAAATCCTGGCATCCATAGATAACGACCTCGTGTAAAGCACGACGAAAGTAAACACACACTGTACAAACATTCTATGAATTAGATGTCCAAAAAGCAACACGCTTGACGAGCGAAAATGACATTTATTCTCTTTAAAACAAGGTTTACATAAGCATCCGTGATGTTTAATGTATCTTTGTCAAGTAGCAGGACATGTTAATCGGGATAGTACAGACTTACAGAGTGATCTGATGTAGGCGGGGTACAAACGTGCTACAAGTTTATGCGACTTTATGTTGCAGGTTTTGCATGTTTGAATTGTCATGTTGACGTATTCATTGTTTGCAAGTCAGATCATTTGATTTCGGCCCGAAGGGCTTTTGTTTTCGTAAATTGTCATAAATTGTGTTCTGTTTATTTCGGCCATAAAGAATTGGCGCATCATCCTTATGTTTTTGCTGTCTACTGTTGCACAGAACTGCACGCCACTTAATCTTCAACTTTACTTTTCCTTCCAGTCTCAGCACAATTTTTATAATTTTAGTACGCTCCTGCAATACATATAAATTTAACTGCATTAATTGTCTCTACGTCACAATAAGGTTACGGTGCACAAAACCCCTTTTCATCATATTAATGATTATATCTTCGTAGATTGCATTTTTTAAATATAGATAGATAGATAAACTCTTTATTGCGACACCAAAGATACAGACACATATAACTTTTACAGCTTAAATTTAACGTGTAACAATGGGCGTTCTTATCGCTAACAGCGATCTCTTCCAGACAAACCTTTGTATGGAGAGGATCGAAATAGTAGCTTAATGCAGAGTGCGCCTAATTTAAATTAAAATGAAAAGAATAACAATAACATATTATACCTAACCTAACATAATCATACCTACTTACCTATAACAATAAACATTGATTACTTACATAAACTCCTAAATACGCATTCTTTAAATTTTAAACAGATACACATCTTATAAGCTTCGTTTAACCACTATCTCACCTGTTGGTAAGTGATATTGCAGTAGTAGAGTATGGTAGCACGCTAGGCCTAGAATTGGATTCGGCTCTCAAGGACAGCTGCCGGAACACATTAGATATTTTGGCTACAGATTTTACAAAAGGGTGATAGTTGGCCAGGCGGCGTTTCTGATAGTAAGCGCTGACATCTCCTTCACATGAGTTAAGAAACGGAACAAAGACAAAGCTTCTAAAGAGCGAAAAAAATCTTTACATATTCATGTAGGGTTGGCACCAAAATCGTTGTATCCAAACTAGACCCTGCCCGGAAGAACATGCTGTGAAGATAGATTTATTTACCCCACTATTTCCATCTCGCTCGCGCTTACCGTGGAAACATCCATCAATAACCAAAATCAAAGGGAAGCAAAGAGTAACAAATATGAACATATATAAACAAATATGAAAGCCCTGTCTGTCTCTGTTCCGTTTCTTTACTCGTATTGTCTACCTATGGCAGACACTGTGGCACACAAAACTCTAGATAACTTATATTTTAGTAAATTTTAAACTTTCGCGATTTACACACATAATAATATTGTAATAGGGACTTATCGCGCTAAAAACATAATTTTACTTACCTCGACGTTTCGATCAAGTTGCATTGATCGTGGTCACGAGAAGACTGATTACAATATAACTTATATTTTGCAAATATTTTATTTATATCAACACCAATATTATAAACGCGAAAGTCAGTTTGTTTATTTGTTTGTTTGTTTGTTTGTTTGTTTGTTTGGGACTTCTTCACGGTCAAACGGCTTGACTGATTTGGCTGAAATTTTGTACAAAGATAGTACATAAAGCAGAATAGGATATAGGATACTTTTTTTTTGGCTATCAAGTCAGGGGGTCCAGATATTTTCATTTGAGTTTTGTAAATATAAGACTTCTTCTCGAATAAACGACTTGACCGATTTGCCTGAAATTTTGTATGAATACATGTCATAGGGCAGAAAAGGATATAGGATACTTTTTTTCTGGCTGTCGAGTCAGGGGGTCCAGATATTTTTAATTGATTTCTTAAATAAAGGACCTCTTCTCGATTAAACGGCTTGGCCGATTTGCTTGAAATGTTGTATAAAGACAGTTCATAAGGCAGAATAGAGTATAGAATACTTTTTTTCTGGCTATCGAGTCAGGGGGTCCAAATATTTTTAATTGAATTAAGTAAATATAAGACCTCTTCTCGAATAAACGGCTTGACCGATTTGCCTGAAATGTTGTATACAGACAGTTCATAGGGTAGAATAGGATATAGGATACTTTTTTTTGGCTATCGAGTCAGGGGGTCCAGATATTTTTAATTGAATTTTGTTAATATAAGACTTCTTCTCGAATAAACGGCTTGACCGATTTGCCTGAAATTTTGTATGAATACATGTCATAGGGCAGAAAAGAATATAGGATACTTTTTTTCTGGCTGTCGAGTCAGGGGGTCCAGATATTTTTAGTTGATTTCGTAAATAAAGGACCTCTTCTCGAATAAGCGGCTTGGCCGATTTGCTTGAAATATTGTATAAAGACAGTTTATAAGGCAGAATAGAGTATAGAATACTTTTTTTCTGGCTATCGAGTCAGGGGGTCCAAATATTTTTAATTGAATTAAGTAAATATAAGACCTCTTCTCGAATAAACGGCTTGACCGATTTGCCTGAAATGTTGTATACAGACAGTTCATAGGGTAGAATAGGATATAGGATACTTTTTTTTGGCTATCGAGTCAGGGGGTCCAGATATTTTTAATTGAATTTTGTTAATATAAGACTTCTTCTCGAATAAACGGCTTGACCGATTTGCCTGAAATTTTGTATGAATACATGTCATAGGGCAGAATAGGATATAGGATACTTTTTTTCTGGCTGTCGAGTCAGGGGGTCCAGATATTTTTAATTGAATTTTGTAAATATAAGACTTCTTCTAGAATAAACGGTTACACCGATTTGCCTAAAATGTTGTATAAAGACAGTTCATAGGGCAGAATAGGATATCGGATACTTTTTTTTAGCTATCGAGTCTGAGTGTTTAGATTTTTTTTATTGAATTTTGTTAATGTGTGATCTCTTATCAGCTCAACAGCTTGACCGATTCAGCTGAAATTTTATACATATTACAGTTTATATTGCATAAAATCACATAGGATACTATTTTTCTGGCAGTCGAGTCCAGGTGTCCAGAATTTTTAAATTGAACTTTGTAAATGTGTGGCCAACTTTCGGTCAAACGGGTTAACCATTTAAGCTGAAATTTTGTGCACAGACAGTCAAAAAGACATAGAAGGACGACGAATACTTTTTTTTGGGTGGAAATTTCGGTTGTCTATATTTTTATTATGGAATTTTGTTACTGTGTGGCCTCTTTTCGGCCAATAGGCTTGACCGATTCTGATGAAATTTTGTACAAAGACATTTAATGGGGCATAAAAGGGCAAAGAATACTTTTTTTCGGCAGTTAAGTGCGGGTGCCTACATTTTTTGTTAACTTTACATAGAGTTTGCATAATCATAAAAGTTTGACCTTAGGTTCATCTATAAAGACTAAACTTAATAAGTGCATTAATTAGGCCATAAAACTGTCAGGGTCATTAAACGTCATCAAACTTTACGCGATGGCTTTGATTGCCAAACGTGTTTTATCTGCTTTGTAGAAAGTATTTCAAAAACATTCGTGTTTTAACAGCCACATTTAACCTTAGGGTCATCGGTGTTGACTTAGTAGGTTACAAAAACTGTCAGGGTCATAAAACGTAAAAATGTTCGCGCTCACATCGCTCGCGCAGTGATATTTTCGCGCGCTTTTGTATTTGAATAGCCACATTCATCAAAACGAGTCATAAATTGGAACAGAACAACCTTCAATAATCATACTGATTTTTTACCTTAAAATTAGTGGATATCAAGTTTAACCTTAGGGTCATCGGTCTTGACTTAGAATGTCATAAAAACTGTCAGGATCATAAAAAGAAGAAAAAATTTTTCGCGCTCGCTTCGCTCGCGCAAACATTTCTTTTATCTACTTTGCAGGTAATATTTCAGCATTTTTGTATTTTTATAGCCACATGCATCAAATCGAAGCCATAAATTGAAACAGTACAACCTTCAATAATCATAATGATTAATAACCTTAAAATAAGTGGATATCAAGTTTAACTTTTGTGTCATCAGTGTTGACTTAGTAGGTCATAAAAACTGTCAGGGTCATAATAGGTCGTAAAATTATTTCGCGCTCGCTTCGCTCGCGCATTGATGGCCCTCGCTACGCTCGCGCAAACATTTCTTTTACCTACTTTGCAGGTAATATTTCAGCATTTTTTGTATTTTAATAGCCACATGCATCAAAACGAAGCTATAAATTGAAACAGTACAACCTTCAATAATCATAATGATGAATAACCTTAAAATAAGTGAATATCAAGTTTAACTTTTGTGTCAGCAGTGTTAACTTAGGACGTCATAAAAACTGTCAGGGTCATAAAAGGTCGTAAACATTTTTTGCGCTCGCTTCGCTCGCGCAGTAATATTGCTTGCTACGCTCGCGCAGTAATAGCGCTCGCTCTGTTTTTTTTTTATTTCAGCAACTTTTGTATTTAAATAGCCTTATTCATCAAAACGAGTCATAATTCGAACAGTACAACCTTCAATAATCATAATATTTTTTTACCTTAAAATAAATGGATATCAAGTTTAACCTTAAGGCCATCAGTGTTGTTTTAGAAGGTCATAAAAACTGTCAGGGTCATAAAAAGACGTAAAAAGTTTCACGCTCGCTATGCTCGCGCAAACTTTTGTTTTATCTACTTTGTAGGTCATATTTCAGCATTTTTGTATTTTAATAGCCACATGCATCAAAACGAGTTTTTAAATTGAAACAGTACAACCTTCAATAATCATAAAAATTATTAACCTTAAAATGAGTGGATATCAAGTTTAACCTTTGTGTCATCGGTCTTGACTTAGTAGGTCATAAAAACTGTCAGGGTCATAAAAGGTCGTAAAAATTTTTCGTGCTCGCTTTGCTCGCGCAGTGATTGCGCTTACTACGCTCGCGCAGTAATATTGCTCGCTACGCTCGCGCAAACATTTTTTAACAATATTTCACAATTTTTTGTATTTTAATAGCCACATGCATCAAAACAAGTTTATAAATTGAAACAGTACAACCTTCAATAATCATAATGATTTGTTACCTTAAAATAAGTGAATATCAAGTTTAACCTAAGGGTCATCGGTCTTGACTTAGGTAGGTCATAAAAACTGTCAGGGTCATAAAAAGACGTAAAAATTTTTCGCGCTCGCTTTGCTCGCGCATTGATAGCGCTCGCTGCGCTCGCGCAAACATTTGTCATCAGTGTTAACTTAGCAGGTCATAAAAATTGCCAGGGTCATGAAAGGTCGTAAAATAGTCGTGGTCGTGTAATAGTCGGTATTTTATAATCAAGGTCGTAAAAATTTTTCGCGCTCGCTTTGCTCGCGCAGTGATAGCGCTTACTATGCTCGCGCAGTAATATTGCTCATAACGCTCGCGCAAACATTTGTTTTATCTACTTTGCAGGTAATATTTCAGCATTTTTTGTATTTTAATAGCCACATGCATCAAAATGAAGCCATAAATTGAAACAACTTTCAATAATCATAATGATTAATAACCTTACAATAAGTGAATATCAAGTTTAACTTTTGTGTAAGCAGTGTTAACTTAGTAGGTCATAAAAACTGTCAGGGTCATAAAAGGTCGTAAACATTTTTCGCGCTCGCTTCACTCGCGCAGTAATATTGCTTGCTACGCTCGCGCAGTAATAGCGCTCGCTCTGGTCGCGCAAGCTTTTGTTATATCTACTTTGTAGTTAATATTTCAGCATTTTTGTATTTAAATAGCCACAGGCATCAAAACGAGTTTATAAATTGAAACAGTACAACCTTCAATAATCATAATGACCTTGGTTAGGTTTACCAAGTACCAAGTAATGATTAATCATTTTAACAATAGACGATATCGAGTTCGTCCTAAGAGTCATCTGTATTGACTTGATTATTAGGTCATTAAACTGTCAGGGCTATAAAAAGTCATAAAAAATTTTCACTCGCCCAATAATAGCGCTCGCTACGCTCGCGCAGCACCTTATTTTCTTTGTAAGAAATGTTTCAGGAATGATGTTGTATTGAGTCAAAAATTTAAACAGCACAACTTCGTATACCTAACCAAAATGATTAATGACTTTAACAATAGAGGATATTGAGTTCGACTTTGAGGGTCATCTATGGTGACTTGGCCTAAGAGATCATCGATCTAGACCTCAATGGTCATAAAGACACAAATAACGCGGGCGAAGCCGCGGGTAACAGCTAGTAAATAGATATAATTAATATATCTATTTATTTTAATAATTTTAACCTACTCTAGTAGATGAAACAAAAGTTGCTCTGTCTATAACCAGCCTTACCTAGATCATAATTAAACACGGATGAGAGTATCGCGCTGGCGCCGAATGATTTAGGGTTCCACAAAAACTAAAGGAATTATTGCCCCTTTCCCAGTAGTGTACGGAACACCGGAGGTCATGTCTCTACCTCGCAATTGGCCTGTTTCTGCATGAATTGGATTTATTGTAGGAAAGGGAGTGACGAATGGTAATTAAGAGGTTAAAATGTACTACAGTCACAAATAAATAATGGTACAAGTACAGTCTTGGAAATTGTCCTAACTTGATGTTTTTGTTATTTTATGTACCTACCATTTGTACCATATGATTAAAACAAAAATACATTTTACTACAGAAGTGGTATATGGTAAGGAACACAGACAATAGACACAATATATTTTTTTAATTAATATATCTTATAGGCTAGCGTTTGACCACAATCTCACCTGTTGGTAAGTGATGATGCGGTTGAGGATGGTAGCACGCTAGGTCAAGAATGGGTACTGGTTCTCAAGGATAGCTGCCGGAGCACATTAGATGTTTGGCGACAGATTTGCTAACTTAAGGGTGGTAGCTGGCCAGGCGGACACTATAGTAGAGTCAACTTAATAGATCACATTTGACACTTCATCAAAATTCAACAACGTGACATTGTAATGAAGGGCACATAAAATTATTAATTATTTCAAAGTCAGAACTGCATAATTACTTAACATTTTTCAGTTACAAATACATATTAATTCTAATAATTACAAAAGAAAACGTTTTTACGATTTACTTTGACTAATAATTCATTTTAAACATAAAAACATCGAATTATAACCTAAGAAACCGAGTACGCGCTCGTCATTCTCGCCGTTCATTTGGGTCGGAATCCGACCCAATCGACGCCCGCGTATTTAGTGGTCCGTGTCACAAGGTAGCGAGTGCGTCTCCCGCAAAATTATTTAAATATGACATGTTGTGCGGTGATTTTGTGCCACAATTCATCGGAAAAGGATCATAAGGTTTCTGGTGTATCACCATGGTGTATAAGTAAAGATAAAGTAGGTGGTATATAAAATAGACAATAGACATAATATATTTTAAATTTATGGTATGTATTTCGTCTTCTAATCTATCAATTATTGAACCTCATGCCGCGATTTTATCATCAAAGAATAACATAATTATAGAAATATTAAGTTTTTGACCTTATACATATAAATGTATAACGCATTTTAAATATCCATATTTTTAACCATTGACAAAATAAGAAGTTGTAAAATGTATTTTGAACTACCGTTTATATTTTATATTTAGTCTATATAAGACTCATCAATGCATGATTTTATTACTGTGCTTATGCTTATAAATAAACTATCAATTTGATAATTTTAAGCGGCAATAGCCCAATGGACTCCGGACACCAGAATATTTAGGTTAGTTAGAAGGGCTAACAAGACTAGTATTGCGAAACCCACATTGCTAGTAAGTTTCAAAAAAACTTATGGTACGATTAGACTTCTTTCAAAGACTAACGCAGTCTAAA
Source organism: Cabera pusaria (assembly GCA_954871355.1). Classification (NCBI taxonomy): domain Eukaryota; kingdom Metazoa; phylum Arthropoda; class Insecta; order Lepidoptera; family Geometridae; genus Cabera; species Cabera pusaria. The sequence goes on from OX940906.1 coordinate 22,075,675, forward strand.
TTCATCAATTTAAATAGTGGCGGGAATTCAAACATCCAACGCGCAATAATCCCCTGTCATTACACAGAAAGTCACTGATGTGTCAATAAATCATACAATAATTTCACAGACCACGACAAATTATTCTAGCATCAAAGCATGTTTCGCCACCTAATAATCTAGACTAGCCAAACACCAGTTGATACCAATAATCTACATATTCCGCTGATTTCTAATTCTGCTAATCGCATTTGCACTTAATTTTCCATATTCCTGTCATGTCATAACATAATCTATCCAAATTAACATAGCCAGAAAATGTTTGAATCCCGACGTGATGTAAACACGCAATTACATAGCGTTTGCAAAACTTTGAAACTCACCTTTTCTTTTCAATTTTTTTTATTTTTTTTGAAGATTATTAAGATATATTGGGCCAGTTGGTAGAGGCCGACCTAGGCGAACGCATCACGACCAGATCGGAGACGTTTTAAAATAAAACTGGCCAAGTGCGAGGCCGCATCGCGTCTCTTATCGCACACTTAGGGAGGGTTCCGTACAATACGAAACATAACAGAGTTTCAGCCTCATATATTTGATTAATTGATATTACCAAGAATATTTGGTTTGGTCGCGATCTAGAAACACGGGGCTCGTTTACTAGCGCCATCTATGTCATTTTGCCGAAACTAATTAGATAGGTGGCGTTTTTTGTATGGGGACCCCCTTTAATTTTTAACTTTATTTTGTTTTTAGTATTTGTTGTTCTAGCGGCAACAGAAATACACCATCTATGAAAATTTCAACTGTCTAACTATCACGGTTAATGAGTGAGCTATAGCCTGGTGACAGACGGACAGATGGACAGACAGACAGACAGACAGACAGACAGACAGACAGACAGACAGACAGACAGACAGACAGACAGACAGACAGACAGACAGACAGACAGACGGACAGACAGACGGACAGCGGAGTCTTAGTAATAGGGTCCCGTTTTACCCTTTGGGTACGGAACCCTAACAAGGCCACGTCAAAAGTACCTATAACCAGCGAGCATGTATGAAGGCGCCCATGAAAGTGGAAGAAGCGAAGGAGGTATGTCAGGATCGTAGCGTGTGGAAAAAAGTAGTATCTGCCTACCCCAACGGGAAAAAGGCGTGATTGTATGTATGTATGTATTTATTAAGAGCGAACACGGTGTTCAGTTTTCCATACAAATGTATTTCCCCGTTTCCTCCCTGGAAAATGCTTCTAGAGTAAAATTTGTTTCTATAAAAAATCAAAGTCTGCTGTAACTATTCAAAGATTTCAAAGAGAAAATTGAAAGGCTTATATTCCTTTTTGCAATTGGTTGGTCAAAAAAAGGAAATAACAGGGGCGTAGCTACAGCAGTCTTAGATTTTATGTAGAAACAAAGTTTACTCTAGATGCATTTTCCAGGGAGGAAATGGGGGAATACACTTGTATGGAAAACTGCACTGTTTACTCTTAATAGGCTAGCGACTATCTCACCTGATGTTAAGCGACGATGTCGTCGAAGATGTAGCACGCTTGCCTAGAAGAAACCTATTCACTCGTGACTTGAAGACCCCCAAGTGGTAATTTTAAAAGTATCTTCTCCCCATATCCCGCATTTAAAAGTATCTTATAGCTCAGCTGTCTCAGCCATAACACCGGCTATCCCTTTAAAAATTTCAGCTAAATCTGTCCAGCCGTTTGACTGTGAAAAAGTCCCAAACAAACATATACAAAATGATTTTCACATTTATAATATCGGTATCGCATCATAAAATATGTTAGGTACCTCATATTTTCAGCATGAGCAGACATTTTTGAATGTAGGCTAATAAGGGTTGCATAGTAATTTCATATACTGTATGAAGATCTAACGGAAATATTTAGAACTACCTATTGAAGAATGCTTAGAAGGAAGTCTCTAGATTAGATGGCAAATAATTAAATAAATAAATAGATTCTACGACACAGGATATCCTAGTAAAGGATTTAGGCATTTAATTATTAGATAATGCTGAAATGTTTCCTAGAACAAGGGCCAGTTTCACCGGTTCTTGATAATGCGTTAGATAGTTATATGACACATGGCACCATATAAATGCTATCAAAAATCTGCCAGATTTCTTCAAATTAGCGCTATCAGGAACCCGTGAAACTGGCCCTTAGACTAAAGGTACAGACACACGCAGCGTCCTGCGTGCGCGATCTAGGCGGCGATCAGATACCGCAGTAGTATTTGTACTGACTGGTTCACACCAAACGCGATCAGAAAACAATTGAAAAGTACTGAGATCGCGCTCGCAGATCGCAGGACGCCGCGGCAGGTGTGGCCGTACCTTAAGTTACGAAGCCTTGTAAATTTTGCTATTGCAACAATAAATAAAAATAAAACAGAATAAAGCACACCCAAATTCACTTCATGCTTTTAAGGCTGTCTTTAGGAACTCATAAAAGTTCGTCGTGTCATGTCCTATCTGGCTGTCCTTCTTAATTTGTTAATGCAGCACATGATGTGTTTAAAGTTTTAAAAGATATCAAACACTAAATTTGGCCTGCGGTTTGGCCCGCGTCAAAAATAACTTTTATAAACTATCCTTTATATTTCACCCGAACCTGTTCAGCCGTCTTCGCATGATTGAGTAACAAACATACAAGCTCTTAAATTTTTCTTAACCGACTTAAAAATAATATCGTTTAAAAACTAAAAAACAACCGACTTCAATGCCGCGCTATTAATTTTCAGTACCAATTTTGAGATGTTTATCTCAATATCTCTGGAGATACTTATCATACCTCGATAAAATTACCATGGTACCACACTTGGGATATCTCTTTTCGAACAAAAAAGAATAATCGAAATCGGTTCATAAACAACGAAGTTATCCGCGAACAAACATTAAAAAAAATATATATATATGTATATATATACGGTCGAATTGAGAAACCTCCTCCTTTTTTTGAAGTCGGTTAAAAAAGAGGATGTTTCTCAATTCGACCGTATATATATATATATTTTTTATGTTTGTTCGCGGATATCTTCGTCGTTTATGAACCGATTTTGATTATTCTTTTTTTGTTGGAAAGGAGATATCCCAAGTGTGGTACCATGGTAATTTTATTGAGGCTTGATAAGTATCTCTAGAGATATGGAGATAAACACCTCAAAATTGGTACTGAAAATGAATAGCACGGCATTTAAGTCGGTTGTTTTTATGGTTTTTAAACGATATTATTATTAGTCTGATAATACAATTTAATCTTCGCTCGTCGGTAAATATTGTTAAAACAACAGGTTTACTCCTGACGCTATAAATCGTAGTGAGAGTGCCGGCAGTAGCTGATGCATGGTCGCTAGCTATTCTGACTATTTCGTACTATATTTATGTCTTCAGCTTGAATTCAGAGGAATTCAGTATTTTGCGTTCGTCAATAAAATTGTGTTTTTATTATACAAATAGTTTGTTTGAATTTATCAAAAAGGTTAGGATACTGTATTCTTAACCTTTGACATTCACAATTTTATATCTGTAAGACTAGCTGCGCCTCACAGCTTCGCCTGCGTAAAAATTATCCTTTGTCACTGAATAAATAATAGTTGTACTTATGTGCTAATCCAGGTCATAAACTACTTATCTGTGTGTCAAATTAAACTAAATTCAGTCATCCGTTTTTGTGTGAAAGCCCTAACAAACATCCAACCATCAATACTTACAATCTTTCACATTTATAATATTAGTAGAAAATATATGTAACCATAGATAAATAAAAAAAACATTAATAATTTATCTATGGATCTATTTATTGGCTCGTCTTATAGTATGTTCTGGCTTTTGCACTGAAAGTTACAACTGCATAGTAAGTAATCAAACCGCCATTACAAATTTTCTTTACAAGTTTTTCAATACTAAAACCTATTGGTGCATTGCTACTAGTCTACGTTTCACCCAATGCGCCTTATGTGCAATGGAATTTAAAATTGTTTAAAAACCTTTTAAAAAATTGTTTAAGAACCTTGCCCATAATCAACGAGTCAAGCATTTTTACTGTGCATACCATTTTTACTGTGCATACCATTTTTACTGTGCATACCATTTTTACTGTGCATACCATTTTTATTTAACCAACTTCAAAAAATGGAAGAGGTTCTCGATTTGCCGGAACCTTTTATTTATACATGTTCCCCGATTACCTACTCAAATAAGCCTGGACTTATTTGGAAAATTCTTCTTGTTTGGATTATTCCCAGATGGTTTCCTTTCATGGAGATCCAATAATTTTCTCCAGAGATATGGAGATAAAAACCTCTAACTTTGTGCTGTAAAGTAATTATCGCGGCGTTTGAAGTCGGTTCTTTAAGTATTTAAACGATCTAAGATAATTGGCAAAATTTGGCTACGCATATATTATAAAACTGGCCAAGTGCGAGTCAGCATCGCGTCACTTAGGGACGGTTCCGTACAATACGAAACATAACAGAGTTTCAACCTCATATATTGATTAATTGATATTACCAAGAATATTTGGTTTGGTCGCGATCTAGAAAGACGGGGCTCGTTTACTAGCGCCTAGTCATTTTGCCGAAACTAATTAGATAGATGGCGTTTAAAAACACGTATTTTGTATGCGGACCCCCTTTAATTTTTAACTTTATTTTGTTTTTAGTATTTGTTGTTCTAGCGGCAACAGAAATACACCATCTGTGAAAATGTCAACTGTCTAACTATCACGGTAAATGAGCTATAGCCTGGTGACAGACGGACAGACAGACAGACAGACAGATAGACGGACAGTGGAGTCTTAGTATTAGGGTCCCGTTTTACCCTTTGGGTACGGAAACCTAATAAAGGTGTAACTTATGCGTTGCTAAATACTCCAGTGCTGCAAGTGTTAACAGGAGACTGTGATCACTGGTTGATATTTTTCTAATAAATAAAATTCTCATGTCGCGGTGTTTGTTACCAAACTCCTCCGAAACAACTGGACCGATTGGTATGAAATTTCATGTGCATATCGGGTGAGGATCGGCCAACATCTATTTTGATTTTACAAGGCAAAACAACATTTGCCGGGGCATCTGGTGTTTATATATTTATGGTTGATATTCCATTCTGTCGCACAAAGAGTTTTGCATCTACATTTATCATACGTACAGCAAAGGAATGGAATTCTCTGCCAGAGTCTGTGTTACTTGTTAAGTACATAACGGGGGTCTTTAAATCGCGAGTGAACAAGTATCTTCTAGGCAAGCATGCTACATCGTAGACCACATCTTCACTTAACATCAGGTGAGATAGTGGTTGAACGCTTGCTTCTCTACTATTATAAAAATATTTCCTATCAAATGGGCCGTTTGCTTGTTTGCTACCTTTATCAGAAAAAAACTTCCTTAGCGATGTAAATTGTTAAACACAATCCAAAATTTCATCGTACCGACGGGACTCGAACCCGCACCCCCCGGATTACACGTCCAGGTGCTCTGCCAATTAAGCCACGGTTCGATCCATCGATACGACAAAATTAGTGGATTGCATTTGTTAACCCAATTACGCAAAGGTGGCAATTGGTGGCAAAAAAAAATTGGATTGTGTTTAACAATTTACAAAAATATAAAGTGTGTGACACTTCAAAGAAACATAATATTTGATTTACGCAGTGCAACATCTCTCGTTGGATTTGAAAACTATAATGATTTCTTCCGAATGATTAACTTACGTAATAAGTAGTCATAGATGCTAATTGGGTTAACAAATGCAATCCACTAATTTCGTCGTATCGATGGATCGAACCGTGGCTTAATTGGCAGAGCACCTGGACGTGTAATCCGGGGGGTGCGGGTTCGAGTCCCGTCGGTACGATGAAATTTTGGATTGTGTTTAACAATTTACAAAAATATAAAGTGTGTGACACTTCAAAGAAACATAATATTCCTTAGCGATGTTCTTACTGTTTAGTTTAGAGAGTGTATTTTTAGCTATATACTTATTATTTTTAAAGCACAGTAAATACATAACAGTCTATGTGATAGTTAAGCCCGTACAGATCGCAGATCGCTGATCGATGAACGTAAAGCTGCGCGCACGCACCGACGCGTACGCTTCCGTTCATTGTTCTGTTCCTAGCCTTATACTGTATTTTTGATTATATATATGTATATTGCTTACTCATTGTCATATAAATAAAGAAGTTTACATACGTATTTAGTTTGTAGTTACTATTAATTATTTATATGTGCATACTTTAACTTCTAAAACCTAAAAGAAGAAATAAAAGATACTTATCCGATCTGGATAAAATTAAATGTGACCACCTTGAAGATAAACTGTACCTATGAAAAAAAATTCACACAACACAATTTTGGACACGAACACAAAAAAAAACACATACAGACGAAATAGGAACCTCCTCCTTTTTGGAAGTCGGTTGATAAAAATGAAGATTGCTTTCAAACTTGCTATAAAAGAAAATAGTGCTAATATTTTCAAATAGGAACATCGCATTAAGGAGAAAATCAGGAATCGTTTAAAAAACCATCACGAACACTTTGATTTCACCATAAGCTACTCGAAATGAACGCCCATTATTATATGAAAACAACAAAAAACTTATTGTCACCTATTCACCAACAATCGAGCGATTTCTGTGATCATCTAACTTATTTATAACATCTAATATCTTCAAATAATTCTCAATTTGAACTTTATTCTTCACATCTTACGTATTATCATCTATTTTTTCAACTTCATCAATAAATTTGTCAGTATTTGAAAAATTTGCTTCGTCATTTCCATCTTTAGTTACTTCAACCGAAGAAACTATTTTGAATAGCAATTTAGGATTTTCTTTAAACTGAAACAAAAGCTGTTTTTATTTTAATTTAGTAATGATAAGCAATTTTGAATCGTATGCAGTAAAAGATAGAGATGTAGATGCATAGAAACAAATGAACCACTATGATGGTTTTAAGGTCTTGTTGGTGATAATGACGTCACGGTAGGTAGGTTATGGCGTATTAAAATGACATTACTAAAAGTACAAAACAGTTATGATAATAATTCACGCCTTTGGTTTGTAATATTCTGATTTGACGTGATTTAGAGTCCAATAAAATATTTCCACCAGGTATTGTCTACTTTTCAACCAACTTCCAACAAGTAGGAGCTGCTTAATTTATCTGTGTGTGTTTTTTTTAATGTTTGTTTATTACGCGCCTTTTGTCGATCGATTTGAAAGGTCACTTTTTTATTGATAGTTTTCATCTTCAAGGTTATTCATTTCATCCCATTTAAATATTATCAAGATCTGATAAACTCTACAAATATGTCGATAAACATCTCAAACTTGCTACTGAAACTGAATGGGGCGGCATGTGAAGTTTTAAAACTATTTTATTATTACGTAGCAACTTTTCGGCTTAGTCATTAATGAATAAATGCTTAATAATTGGTTGATCTTTATGTCCACATTTTTGGTCTACATTTTAATAAAACATCAAGAATTAAAGTGCCCAATATAAGAATATTTCTAGCTTGTAATGGTTCACGAACTTTAAGATAACGATGCAAAAATGTTCGTCACAAATTATGCAGCCAATTTCTCAGAGCTGATTACTCATAACATCTGTTCAAATTTGCCTCAATAAATGTCATTCAAGTGGCGCAAATAGATCACGTCCGACTTCGATGTCGAAACATCTACTTGTAACTCTGTACATGACATATGTATATGAATGGATGGATTTGTATGTTAGTCTGTCTCATTCATTGTGGAATCCAACTGGAGGGTGGGTAATGCTCAAAATGTTGTGAACAACATGAGTTATAACCGGTGCTGAAGGGTTTCCGCTGATTGGCTGCGGCTAGTTAAAGAACGTCTAGATACTGTGCTGAATGATTGTTACTTTTGTTAGAATTCAGCCTCCTAAATAGGTTCAACAAATCCTAGAATTTGGTGCGCTAGAACAAATAGGAATCTATGATTTAAAGTTGTATAACACTACCACTCGAGATCACGCATCCAAAATCGACTGAGCTGTCCATTAGTACTCAGTTGTAGATACCACTTACAGTCATCCATCCAAATACTAGGGTGGATAGTCTCTATGTGGTCACCGACGGTTTCCGCCAATGCAAAAAACTTATAAAGGAAAATGCTGCTAGGCAACTGGCTCTTCCTGAAGAAAATGAGACGCTACTATAGATTCTCGTTCTATAAGATGAATATATGGGTCATGACGTCAACATATCCTAGTTCAACATTCATGACAGCAAATTCAAAAATAGGTTTTTGACAGTTCATCGTTGTACACTTTGTTAGATGATCATCATCACTAATCATCTGCTGACATGACCTTACGGTGTTCCGGCAGAAGAACACGAGTTTTAGGAAAATACAATACAATGTACAATTAGAACACACACACTTTTTCACGTTTTCACCAAAACTCGGCCTGCAGATCATTCCGTGCTTAACTTTAGTGAACACTGTCAAATGAGGCTCGGGTGTTTTTAGGGTTCCGTACCCAAAAGGTAAAACGGGACCCTATTACTAAGACTCCGCTGTCCGTCTGTCTGTCTGTCTGTCTGTCTGTCTGTCTGTCTGTCTGTCTGTCTGTCCGTCTGTCACCAGGCTATAGCTCATTAACCGTGATAGTTAGACAGTTGACATTTTCACAGATGGTGTATTTCTGTTGCCGCTAGCACAACAAATACTAAAAATAAAATAAAGTTAAAAATTAAAGGGAGTTCCCATACAAAAAACGTGTTTTTAAACGCCATCTATCTAATTAGTTTCGGCAAAATGACATAGATGGCGCTAGTAAACGAGCCCCGTCTTTCTAGATCGCGACCAAACCAAATATTCTTGGTAATATCAATTAATCAAATATATGAGGTCGAAACTCTGTTATGTTTCGTATTGTACGGAACCCTCCCTAAGTGTGCGATAAGAGACGCGATGCTGACTCGCACTTGGCCAGTTTTATTTTTTACCACTATCTCACCTGATGTTGAGTAACGATGTGGTGGATGATGAAGCATGATGGCTAGAAGATACCTATTCACTCGCGACTTGAAGACCCCCAGATAGTACCTTTCCGGAAACACAGACTTAGGCGAGGAGTTCCTATCCCTCGCGGTACGTATGATGAATATGGAAGCAAATCAATTCAATCAATCAAATGTGGAATTTAATTATGAACGGACCAGAGTCCCACCACAGGACAAACAACTACCACCAAATATAAATACAGCTCATCAATGATGCATGAACTATGTAACGCTTATTGCAGTCGGTGGTAATGGTGCGAGCGACTGTCGGGAGGACATCAATATCTGTCGGCAGCTGCCGGTCGGACTGGCTTGATGGTTTGCCACCAACCTGGATCGTATTGGATTTAATATTGGAGATTATTTGGTGTTTCACTTCCTTGCTGATGCTACGGATTCCTAAATGTATATAAGTATGTTTTTTTATACATGATAAGTAAGCGTATGACTTAAATTCTATCTCACCTGATGCTAAGTGACCATAAGTATATTGAGTTATATTTATTATTATGAGTTAGTAACTGCGCCCCGCGGCTTTACCCGCGTTTAATCCTGGTAATAATCCTTTCTCTTGGATCACTCTACCTATTACTGAAAACTGTATTTTCAAATCCGTTGCGTAGTTTAAAATAAAACCGGTTAAGTCGAGTTGAACTCGCCCACCGAGGCTTCCGTATCAGCCAATTAAACTAGACCTCTAAATTGTATCAGCGCTCATATAAATCAGAGGTCTACATTGATTGGCGCAAACTATGTATGTATGGGGACACCCTTTAATTTTCAACTTGTTTTATTTTTTGGAATTTTTCCTTAATTTGTGCTGTAAGACCTTGCTTCTTGCTTAATTTCATAATTCTAGGTCAACGAGAAGTACCCTATAGGTTTTCGACCCAAAACCTATAGGGTACTTCCGGTTTACCTAGAATTGTCAATTTTCGTTATAAGCAAGGTCTTAGAGCACACGTAAAGGAAACATTCCGAAAAATAAAAAAAGTTGAAAATTAAGGTACATTTTGATACTAACAAGTTTTCGCGAAAATCTAAATTTGCCCATAATGTTTATTGTGTTGACTCAAGACCTTGATTTTTATACACCCAATAGGGACTATAGACCTCAGTATCAGGTATAAATTTCAACTTGCTAGGTCTACCCGTTCCTGAGCAAATCAGTGGTGACACACGGACAGACAGACGGACAGACAGACGGACAGACAGACAGACAGACGGACAAGAAAGTGATCTTATAAGGGTTCCTTTTTTTACCTTTTGAGGTACGGAACCCTAAAAAGACAGCGCGGAGCGACTTTGTTTTACACTTTGTAAAGATTTATTGCAAGTCGTTTTTACGTACCTATATTCAGATTTGTTTCAATTCTATGGTGCGGTTGTTACGTGCAAGGTGATGGTCTTTTAAATCAAATAGCTATTTTATCTCTTACCATGTTTAACTACTAACCTAAAAGGATCTTAGGTCTTTCTTTAGATCTTTAGTGATTTAGGCTAGGCTAGGAGTTTAGGCTAGGAGTCTGCTGCATTTCTGACTACCGGATGAACCTGACACAAAATCATTTTCAATCTCTGAAAAATCGAATCTTCCTTTTTGGAGGGGTGACGCATCATACTGCTACATAGTGCTAAATGTATATCGGCCCAGATTTTTTTTTTTTTATAAATAATTTTTAGAAGAAAAAAACAGTCATCTGTTTCAGCTTCTGAGTGAGGAGCATTTTTGACATCAGAATAAAGCTTTTGTCGATCTTAACAAAATAATCTTGACTTTACTACTAGTACTATTATTTATTCTGTGCCTTAACTTAAGGATCCATTTGTGAAGAAGCGACCTAGAGAAGAAACTTCAAAATTAACTAACTATTAACACGCTCTACCAGTACTATGCAGATCACTACTGCAGATACTACGACGCACTGCATGGTGCACCAAAGGAAACTGTTATGTTGATAAAATGCTTATAAAGACTATAAATTATCATCATCATCATACTCAGTCCACTGGTGGACATAGGTCTCTCCCAAGCCACGCCACTGAGCCCGATCTTCGGCTCTTCGTTTCCAGTCACTGCCCACCGCGGTGGTCTTTATATTATGATCAAGTTCAATACCTCTCCCGAAATACCCGCTTAAAAAAAACTAAAGTGACGATCCATCGATGATGCATCGCACATCGCACGCTATGATTTGTACGAGGGCAGGTGCACGACGCAAATATACACGGTTCGGTTTCGCCATCTCAATTGGCATTTGACAGCGATGCTCAAACTTTTGCATACTGACTTAGGTAACGATCTGTGTTCAATCAATCAATTAGTTTACTGAGAATATAGGTTGTATACAAAATGTTCATTCTACAATGACTTAACCAGTTTCTGTATTTAGCCATAATTTTTTACATTGTTGCACAGAGTTGTCAATTTAGCTGTTATGTATTTACATTGAGAGCATTTTATAATTGCTTATATCAATGCCACTTACCAACACGTGAGAAAATGCACAAACGCTAGCTTATATGATATTAAAAAAAATCTGGCGTAGTAAACTTGAAATAGGCAAATGTGTTAAACCTTGTCACGTGGTGGGTATTCAATAGTCCTGTTTCTGATCACCAGCTTTTTTCAGCCATGGCAAAGTAAGTTTCTTTAGCTTTTATATTTTATAGATATATTACTAAAATAAAAATACTCCAATAATAGTACAAAAATATACCCGAAAACATAACCTTAATTAACAAATAGTATTCCATTAATACCGTATATTTCTATTCTTATTTACCTATATGCTCTAAGACTCAATACGCTAAAAGGTACACAACACAAAATTCCACCATACCTTTTTGATAAGAGTAAGATTTCAATTCGCAAAAGCTTGAGAAACAGTCATTCATAAGTCCATTCCGTCGATAAATCTATGAAAATGTACGCGACTCTACGTCGCAGGAATGCTTTCATGATCTGACCGGCACAGAGACGGAGTTGAACTCAAATAATTTAAATAACTTAAGATTTCTAGGAGATTCAAAGTTATTATACATTAATAACTTAACTGATAATTATATTGGAATATTCATTTTAAATTCATTGCTAATAATTATTTACCTAAAACAATTCAATAAATAGTTTTAGGAATTAAGTTTAAAGATTAATGAAATAAGGATCTAACCTAGTTAAACACAACAGCATGTGTATAGGCAATAATTAAAGTATTGTAAATTTGATTCTACAATTTTATAATCTATAGAGAATATTATGTTTATAGTACAGTGTTCCTGTTCTAATTATTTTAAATAGTAATCTATAATTTATTGAAATGCTATTATAAGTAACCTAATTTGATTACGATAAATAGTATATGATTCTATATACAACATTGATAGTACTGATTTGAAATAAAGAAACTTAAGGTATTCTAACTAAAAACAAGGCGTATACGCTAACTAATGATAGTTAATAATTATAATACCCAACATAATAATAATTATAACAAATATAAACGCATCTACAAATATGAGTTTTCTGGATTTTTTCTGCAAACAAAATGTGACAGACAAACCAGATACACAACATATTTTTATTATGGCGTAATTAACAAACAGCAAATGAAGATTGCTAGATGTATTATGAAACGATACAATATTCTCGATTTGTAATGTACATAACCAGCGCAGAAACCTTTTTGATTTAACCCGAGATGCAGGGCGTCCAAGATACAGGTCTAGCCTAGTTTGGAGCCCACCGAAAACAATTAGTGGTTCATAGTAAAGCACTGTAATGTAATTATTTTATAATTAATTAAGATAATTAAGCTAACCAATTTATTATAATCACGAATAATCTGTATGCATGATGCATGGAAATAAAAATTCATTTCATTTCATTTCAAAAATTCATTTCAGATAATCTGTCGCCACAACCTTACGCTGTTCCGGTAACACAGTCCTCATACTAAGCCACACGTTCTCGACCCTATCATCATTTACTTAAAGGCAAAAACGTGGTCAAATATATAGCTTTATCAGCTGAAAAATAATGGCACAACCTCAATTTTTTAACCGACTTCAAAAAAAAGGAGGAGGTTTCTCAATTCGACCGTATAATTTTATTTTTTTTTCTTTTTTTTTGTTTTTTATGTTTGTTCGCGGATAACTTTGTCGTTTATGAACCGATTTCGATTATTCTTTTTTTGTTCGAAAGGAGATATCCCAAGTGTGGTACCGTGGTAATTTTATCGAGGTATGATAACTATCTCCAGAGATATTGAGATAAACATCTCAAAATTGGTACTGAAAATGAATAGCGCGGCATTGAAGTCGGTTGTTTTTTAGTTTTTAAACGATATTATATTAATTACAATCCATGAATACCTTTATGCAAAGGTCCATAACTATCATCTAATTGATTCAGGAGTGCCAAAGTCAAGGTATTAATAAATAAAACAAAACAACTTGTACTACATGCACTTCTTTCACGTAGTCATAAAAATATAATCAAAATTAAAAACAAAACAATTACAATTGTTAAACACAATCCAAAATTTCATCGTACCGACGGGACTCGAACCCGCACCCCCCGGATTACACGTCCAGGTGCTTATCGAACCGTGGCTTAATAGGCAGAGCACCTGGACGTGTAATCCGGGGGGTGCGGGTTCGAGTCCCGTCGGTACGATGAAATTTTGGATTGTGTTTAACAATTCTACAAAAATATAAAGTGTGAGACACTTCAAAGAAACATAATATTTGTTTTACGCAGTGCAACATCTCTCGTCTGATTTGAAAACTGTAATGTTTTCTTCCGAATGATTAACTTACGTAATAAGTAGTCATAGATGGCGCCACCAATGCATAATTGGGTTAACAGAATGCAATCCACTAATTTCGTCGTATCGATGTATCGAACCGTGGCTTAATAGGCAGAGCACCTGGACGTGTAATCCGGGGGGTGCGGGTTCGAGTCCCGTCGGTACGATGAAATTTTGGATTGTGTTTAACAATTCTACAAAAATATAAAGTGTGAGACACTTCAAAGAAACATAAAACAATTACAAGTCAAAAATAATAACTCAAAAAAATACTTCTATTCTCCATACTAAATTTCTTATCTCTACTTTGATACATTCTTATCGTATGAATATAAAGATATAAAAAATCTACCATCATAATATTATTTGGCATGCGCCAAATTCCAATCTCGAAGATGTATGAAGGACAACAATGTTGGTTACAAATTGGACTTTTCTGATTTACGTAATTCATCTTTTGGTAGATATATTGGCTATTCGACGTAATTGAATGGTTCATATTTGAATATTTTGGTATTTTGTGACTTATTTATCTAATTCCTTGTAGAGTAAGGTTAGCCAGAAATAAATTAGGAGAAATGCATTCAAAGAATATGAAAGCTACCAGAGGCAATGCAAACTATAGAAGGCAGTGTTTGTAGTGCTCCAGCTGGCAGAGTACAGGTGGTATCTTGCATGGTGGTAGGACTTTTTCTGGTGTCTAGCTGCCCAGCTGCTATCCTCAAATTGGAAAATCTGTCGCCAAATTTCTAATATATCCCGGCACCTAGCCTTGAGAGACCCAGTTCCCATTAAAGGTTTAGCGTGCTATAATCCTGGACCGCAACTTAATAATAGTAGAGATACTAAGCCAACTACTAACAGTGGGCAAACGCTAGTCGTCTCAGTCGTAGTCTATACGATATAAAATAATAGTTTAAAAAAACTAAAAAATACGCTTTTATAGAAAATCCAACTAAAAAATAGAAAATAAATTTTAATAAATTTGAATTAAAAATAGTGTAAGAAAAAATAATTTTATTGTAAAAAAAAAAGCGTGGGGTGCATGGTATCAATAGTTCCAAATATTTTATGAATAGATATGACTAGAAGGGTTATTTTGATAATATCCTGAAAAGCACCCCACGCTTTTTTTACAATAAAATCATTTTTTCTTACACTATTTTTAATTCAAATTTATTTTCTATTTTTTAGTTGGATTTTCTATAAAAGCGTATTTTTTTAGTTTTTTTAAACTATTATTTATTTTTCATTTTTTAGTTGAATTTTTTTTTTTTTTTTTTTTAATATATTTTTTTTATTTATTTATTGTCATCGGTCCTTAATAAGTATGCCAAATTTCGAGTTAATCTGACGTTTTGAAGGGGGTTAAAATCATGTTCAAAGATTCCGTTACATACTAACATACAAACATACATACGTCTGAAGCTAATAAAAGCGTATTAATAAAAATATCGTCGACCTACATATTCTAAGGGTGATTAGCTGCCGCAACACATTAGATGTTTGGCGACAGATTTTCCAACTTAAAGGGCGTAGCTGGTTAGGCCTTTTTATAACCATTACCAGACGCGCCCCGTGGCTTTGGCCGCATTAAAAAATATATTATGACATATACTAAACCTAAGTCCATTCCTGTAGTCATAACTAACAGATCCGCGACACTTCAGATCGAAGCGGCTAAATATAACGTACTCACATACGAAATTGTTATTAGCTGCATCCTCTACATTGTACCAATATTATAATAATACGAATGTGTTCTGTTATGGATAAACTGACGCCACCGGCAGGCATCAACGGAAGACCAGCGTTGGTCATTAATTGACTGACAATATGCTGAAGTGGCCGTTTGGTGACACTATGCATAGTTACTCGTATATATGTCTTAGATTAATTTAACAAATAATAAGTTTTTTTGTATTTTTAACCGACTTCAAAAAAAAAGAAGGAGGTTCTCAATTACACTTTTTTTTAATATTTGTTACCTCAGAACTCTGTAAAATCTTAACCGATTTGAATAAATATTTATTTGTTTAAGACAATATACTTCCCGTTTGGTCCCAGTCAAATTTTATCGAGATCTGATAATCATCTCCGGAGATATGGAGATAAACAATATAAACAAATTTATATACCTTGATGACAATCTAGCGATTTGTCTCATATTGTAACACCACTTATGGTAATACCTAGACCACAAGCCAATAAATCATTTCATTTCACATGATACTGGCTACTGTGACTATCGCGGCATGGGAAGTCGGTTTTTCAACCGACTTCCAAAAACAAAGGAGGTTCTCAATTTGTCTGTATGTTTTTTTTTTTGTTTTGTGTGTATGTTACGCGATTCCTCCGTCAATTCTGAAACGATTCGATTGATTATTTTTGTTATCGGTAGGGTACGTTTTCGAGATGGTCCCATTGTAATTTCATCAAGATCTGATAAGTATCTCCAGAGATATGACGATAAACGTCTCAAACTTGTTACTGAAATTGACTCGTGGGACATTAAAGTCGGTTGTTTTTTTAGTTATTAAACTATCTTAATTATTTGTTTTGTACGATCATAAATATACACTGTGAACTGTGACCGGGGTACGGGTCAGCCGGGAGGATCACTGTTACTTTTTTGCGTTCTGCATTGGTAGGTAAGCTTCGGTTGTAGCTTGAACGACCCACCAAACAAAGATATGTTGACAATCACGCAGTTTCTGTATGATGTTCGGAGCCATTCAGTTTCTAAGACGAGTTGAGGCAATTGCGTTAATTTGGATTGGACATAATTTAAGATCGTTTATAAAATAAAAATATCAAATTTGATTTATCTCTATATCTCTGGAGATACTCATCAGATCTTGATGAATCTATTAAGGGAGTCAAAATATACTCATTTGTTATTTGTAGGCTACTTTTAGGTAGCAAGTCAGGCGGAACATTGATGTAATCAGAATTGTTAAAATTATTTATAACCAGCAATAGCCCAATGGCTAAGGCATCGGCCTGGCGATTGAGAAGTCGTGAGTTGCACTATTGACGAAAACCCACTCCAGACACAAGCATATTTAGCTTAGAAGGGTTAACAAGTCTACTTAATAGTAATGTGCAACCCACATTGCTTAGTAAGCTTTATAAAAAAAGCTCTATTACCACCTGTGGAAGCTTACTTGCGTTACTTGCCGTCCATCTTAAACTAAAGGTAACTTTTTAAGTATCCCTTCTCTCCCAATAAGTGCTATACTCTATCCGTAAATACAGAAGCGCGCAAGAAGCTCAGAGCAGAAGCAATCTCCTTAATGGAATTTCAATTTCAGTGCAAAGTTAACTAGAAATCCAACTAGGTTGCGATACCATCCGGCTGAACGAGAAAAATGTTATTATGGAAATGGTTGCGCTGTCTGTCTGTCCTTAAACATTTACGACAGCGCTAAGAATGGTATATTTACAAGCTTTATCTCGACTTCACGGCGAATTTATTTGTCCGTCACAAATCTTGCGATTGATTTTAGAGCGACTTTCAGGGGTTCGATTGAGCTGAACTTTGGCATACAGGTGTAAATCGCGTGACAATGCAATATTATGATGACTTGGTGCTGATCTGATGATGGGGCTGGAAGGTAGCTTTGGCTACCTTCCAGCCCCATCATCAGATCAGATCATCTATCATCATCAGATCATCTAGGAGTTCCTTTGGGAACTCCTAGACTACACATTTTATACCCGTCGTGTTTGGGCTTGTTGGATTTGTCTTGACTTACTCTGGTCCCAGGTTATGTAAAAGCTTGTGTTTAAAAAGGTTTTTTTTAATATTACTTGTTTCTACCTAGGTTAACAGCAAGTACATGAAATTGTCTATGTTCTATTCTGCTCTGACAAAAATGTAGTTCGTAATCTTACTGAATCAGATTTTACTTACGCGATATGTTTTTGTTTTCTGCTTTGTTTGAGCGACGGCTAAGACCTACCTTTAGTGGTACACTTAGTACCATGCAGCTAGACCTATACGGTGGATGACAATGAACTCAACAATTCGTTTAGGAGTTCATTGTCATCCACCGTAACTCATTGTGGCCTGCCTGGGTCCTTACATAGACCTCAATCTACCTACCACGTGAATCTATCTACTTTACACGTGATCCTCAGGTAGTGACCACTGGTGGTAAGCTTCAGCTGGAGCTTGTACCATCGACCAAACAAAGACACGGCACCAAATAGTTACCTAACATTTTGTAAATCAAGGAATTGTATTTAATATCTGAAATTATCTGATAAAATCAAACATTGTAAAAATATAGAACTCAAATATTAGAATAGAACCTGAACTCATAGTTTTAAGCCGACTGCCAAATATGAGGAGGTTCTTAATTCATGTTGTGTTGTATTTGTTTGTATGTAGCGCTAAGACATGCATAAGACATTCATGAACCTAAATTAAAATTCTGTGTTTAATTTGTACATTGTTTTACTCTCTCTCTGTTTCCGTCGTCTTTTCAGTCACCAAACCTACCTTCACAAAAAATCTCATAACCTACCCCCAAAACCTCTAAAAACCCAACCTCACCTACCCTCACATAAACTTCAAACTAAACAAAAAGGACTCGCATTTAATATTCACAGCATCGCTCAAAGAAAACTACTAGTCTTTAATATCGGAAAGGGGGTGGGAGTAGGGGGGTAAAAAGAAAAATCTATACAGAGGCGACAGGGGGGTTAAGGGGGTGCCCCCACGTATCTGTACGTCTTAGTAGTTGTATATCTGACCCTGTTAAATTTTTCATCGATTTTAGTTCTCTGGGATGTTGGGGTGGTTTATGGCTGCCTAGGGTTTTGACTTTGAGGTTGATTTAAGAATAATGGGTGGGAAGTATACCTACTGTATTATACTGTTATTAACTTCTGAGGGTCGAAATTAGCTTCAAAATGCTGCTTTCATTTTTAACCGACATCAAAAAAAGGAAGTTTCTCAATTCGACCGTATATGTATACTTTTTTTTTTGTTTGTTCACGAATAACTTCGTCGTTTATGAACCGATTTTGATGATTTTTTTTTGTTGGAAAAGAGATATCTCTCCGGTATCCTAGTACCATTGTTCATCATCGAGGTTTAATAAGTATCTCAAGAGATATGGTTATAAGCACCTCAAACTTGGTACTGAAAATTAATAGCGGCATTTGAAGTTGGTTCTCTTAAGCTCTCTCTTTGTGCTGTAAGCTAAAAAAATACTATACGGATTTTTACCACGTTGTCACCAATAGATAGATAATTCATTAGGAAGATTTATGTGTATAATTTTTAAGGTTTTGTAAAAATTGTTTGAAATATGACCATGGTTGTTGAAAGCAATAGTTTATACTCGACTCAACAAACTGATGTAAACAGATGGAGGCACATAAATGTTCTACCCGTCCGATGCCGGGGCGGGTCGCTAGTAACAAAATGAAATATTATATTTTTTTTTAAATTAATGGTGAAGTTTACAGACATATCGCGATGCCCGTTGGTGGTCGTTTATATGTGATAGGCTAGCGTTTGATCACTATCTGATAAAAACATAATGTTAATACTTTCATTACTATATTCTCATGAAAAATACCTCACAATATAACCAAATACATAACAAAGCAAATACCAAACCGAACAGGCACATAACCGGCCACCGATCGTTTACCAATAGCCGTTCACGTCACTCCCATCTACGTGAAAAAACCGTGAAAATCTACGTTACGTAACTACGCATCGTAGCCAATGGCGTATCGAACCTTCGCTCCTAACGGCCACTTCAAATAGACCTCCCTCGCCTCCTCAATCGCGAACAAACTGCAGGAAAACGAAGCAGTCGCTGCGTTAGTCACAGGTCTGGCAGTTTTGGTCGGTTTTCTTCGAGAATCGATGGTGCATTCTGATTGGCTGATCGGTTCTACGCTATTGGTCATAAGAGCGCAAGCTCAAATCAATATTTACGCTTGTGTGTGTTCAATACCGCCTTCGATAGGTATTTGACGTGTTTAAATTTAGAATGGGATTTCAAACGGTTTTATTGATGGATTGATTGCTTTGCTCGTATTGGCTATTGGATAGCTATTTGTTTGAATTTAGAATGTTTATTTTGTTTTAGCTTTCTTCACTACTTTCGAGTAAACCACAGACTAATTAAAAGCTTTTTTATGTAACTGTCCGAATGAATGATGTTAGCTCATCATAAATGTATCCTGACATATTTGATATGTACATAAGAAGATAGTTTAAAAACTAAAACAACCGACTTCAATGCCCCGCGAGTCAATTTCAGTAGCATGTTTGAGACGTTTATCGTCATATCTCTGTAGATGCTTTTCAGATCTCGATGATATTACAATAAGACCACCTCGGAAACGTACCCTACCGATTACAAAAATAATCATTCGAATCTGTTCAAAATTGACGGAGTAATCGCGTAACATACCTTCACACAAAAGAAAAGAATTTTAAAAAAAAACATACAGGCGAATTGAGAACCTCCTTTGTTTTTGGAAGTCGGTTAAAAACTTTATTTGGGAACTGTCCAAATTACGAATACGATGTTAGCGCATCATCATTCAATGTATCCGGACATTTTTGATATGTACAAAACATTCAACGAACAAAGTGAGTCTCATGTCCAATAATGCTATAAAATAAAACTGGCCAAGTGCGAGTCAGCATCGCGTCTCTTATCGTACACTTAGGGAGGGTTCCGTACAATACGAAACATAACAGAGTTTCAACCTCATATATTTGATTAATTGATATTACCAAGTATATTTGGTTTGGTCGCGATCTAGAAAGACGGGGATCGTTTACTAGCGCCATCTATGTCATTTTGCCGAAACTGATTAGATGGATGGCTTATAGATTTAAAAACGGGAATTTAACGTGACTTACGCGATGTCGATATAGCGATCGACATATGTTTCGGCCTCGTCGGCGAGCGCCCCGCACTCAAGATCCTGAAGAAGGCTTCCGGACGTAAAACTTAACGTTAAATTCCCGTTTTTAAATCTATAAGTTTAAAATGAACGTGAGTTTTTATAATAGATAGATGGCGTTTAAAAACACGTTTTTTTTATGGGGACCCCCTTTAATTTTTAACTTTATTTTGTGTATAGTATTTGTTGTTCTAGCGGCAACAGAAATACACCTTCTATGAAAATTTCAACTGTCTAACTATCACGATTATTGAGCTATAGCCTGGTGACAGACGGACAGACAGACAGACAGACACACAGACAGACAGACAGACGGACAGCGGAGTCTTAGTAATAGGGTCCCGTTTTACCCTTTGGGTACGGAACCCTAATAAAACATCTGACTGAATTGAGTTTTGATGTAGAATCCACCATAAAACGCGCTCCAAATTAAAATCCGTGTTCCTCTCCATTTCCAGTATTATTCAGTAAAAAAAGTTTGCGAAAAATAAAAAAAAACAAGCTCTCTCATCAGCAGACTGTTCTATTAATAGGGAAAAAAGGCACCATTCACTAGCCAACTAATATTTAACGAACTTTCTAGATAACGGGAAATATATATGGTTTTCCGTGCGCTATGGAGGTAGGGAATGTTAGGGTGGTTTGTCTGTTTGTCATAGGCATTTTTATTTGTTTTTCATTTTTGTTATAAACAAGGACTTGTCCACATTATCTCAACCGATTGTAAACCGAATTATTTTGTTGTTATTTTAAATTTCAGTTCTTTTGGTTTACAGTAAGGAGTTCTAATCTAATCTAATCTATCTATATTCTATAAGATGATGCGTCAAAAGATAGTTAGTATTATCAGAGGTGTCACTAATAGTTTTAGGAAATAAATAAAAAGTTTGAGGTTCTGTATTCGAAGTCAATCAGGTAAATACAACCTATTGTAATATCTACAAGTTTTTCCCACAATTCAGATTTTTTTTCATAGAAATCTGGGTTCTGTTTGACGAAAATGCATACTATAGACTGCATGGCAACGGTAAGATACTGGGATCTTTAAAGATCGGTCAGCTTTGCAAATTTCTCGGACGCACTTCTTTTGTATAATTAATTTCAACAGTTTTGCAATATTATTAAAGTCTCGTATTACGTCATTAAAATGTATTTTTGTAAACCAGTCGGCGGATGCTCAACAATTTTGTGAAAAATTGCCTGTCTATGTGCAAAACATTAAATAAATCGGTCAAGGCGTTTGACCCTGAAAAGTCAACAAGATAATACAACGTCATTTTTGCATGTATGGTTGTTTAGTTTGTTTTTTGTTTATAATTAAAATATCTATTATTATTATATATATATATATATATATACATCATCATATATCATTCATTAGTTGGTGATATTCAGCCACAAACCTGCGTCAGTCCTCAAAAGCTACAACAACATAACACAAGTAAACCCGCGCGACAAACCTAGCCCACACACTTTTCCTACCTATTTAAAATGGAAACATATTTTCCGACAGCGTCGTCGGTTCCGCTGAGATAGCACCTACAATGTCCAATCGCATTTTTATATCGCAGTCGTAAATACATGACCTCTTTCTTCGTGCTTTGAGCAATGATATACGAGCCGCTGGAAGGAAATGCGCTCCTGAGTTAATGTATGGACAGAGACAAAGAGTTTATAAGTGCTACTTTTTATTCTAACTTTGTTGAAAGTATTGTTATGTTATATTGGTCGGTAGGCAAAAATAAACCCTCACTACAAAGTGAGGGTTTATTTTTGAGCCACCGTCTTTGACGTTGACGTTTAACTTTGAAGACCTTTGACGTGCGCGCTCAATTATAAATGTTCTTTACAATCACTCATTTAAATACATACATCAAATACATCACGATTCGTGATCACTATGGTCCTGTGACCATATGTAAAACTTTGATACTAATCACGGCCACCTTCAGGTCACCTTCCTAAAGGAAGAAAATCCCGTAACTTTTACCCTCTCATTTTCTCTCGATAGTGATACCCACAGATGATGAAGATATTTTTTTTTTAATGTCAGATAGGCTAACGTTTCACCTCAATCTCGCCTGGTTGTAAGCGATGATGCGGTCGAGGATGTGGACCACTCTAGCCTTATTATAGAATAGTCTGACTTTAAAGGGGGCTGTGCTGCTGGTTCACCGTAAAGTGTAGTATTATTATCTATTCTATTGTAAAGTTTGACGTCAGATTTTCTCAGTCAGGTGAATAAGCTCATACCACCTGTAAAGTCACTTTCATTAATTTTTGGTCACCTGAAAAGGGCGTATTAGTAAGTAATAAGCCATCAATGACAGTATTAGGATCTGTCTGAGAAGCTTGTTGTGAGGCAGGCGGCTGATAGTATAATATCGTTTAAAAACTAATAATTATAGTAAAAAATATTTTTAACCGACTTCAAAAAAAGGAGGAGGTTTCTCAATTCGACCGTATTTTTTTTTTTTTTTTTTTTTTTTTTATGTTTGTTCGCGGATAACTTCGTCGTTTATGAACCGATTTCGATTATTATTTTTTTGTTCGAAAGGAGATATCCCAAGTGTAGTACCATAGTAATTTTATCGAGGTATGATAAGTATCTCCAGAGATATTGAGATAAACATCTTAAAATTGGTACTGAAAATGAATAGCGCGGCATTGAAGTCGGTTGTTTTAATTTTTAAACGATATTATTAAAAACAAGCTTTTATCTGGGACAATGAACTAAAATTTTAAAAATAAATTCTAGTAAGTATTTGGCGTGCAGGTACTTACCTATATTCTTAAAAGCTTGAAGCACTACCAGTTTTTCAGGCTAGGTAATTACTATACTTCAGTGCCTCAAGCTTTTAAAAATATAGGTAAGTACCTACACGCCAAATACTTACTAGAATTTATTTTTAACATTTTAGTTCATTGTCCCAGATAAAAGCTTGTTTTTAAAAATATTTTTTACTTATAATTTATTTTTAATTTTTTAGTAGGTAGCTATAGATACCGACCACCTACCCACTTCCTAAGTATTTAAGAGAAGGCATGATGTTTTAAAATATTCCACGGATATTTGATGTGATTATGGGTAAAGTGCTCTTCAAGGAAAATCAATCGACTCGGTGGGGCTATGTTGCTTTATAACAGAAATGCCATGGCCACGTTACAGCTTCATCATCAGATCCTGGCTATCATTTAAGTGTAAAGTGCTCCTCAAGACGAATAATTTGAGCCCAAATTCCCTGGAGTTACGTTATTTTATCACAGAGCTGCCGTGGCCACCTTCCAGCTTCATCACCAGTCGCTAAATATCATCTAGGTGTAAAGCTCTCTTCAAGACGAATCAATCGAGCCCAAACTCGGTAGAGTTACGTTGATTTATCACAGAGATGCCGTGGCCACCTTCCAGCTTCATCATCAGACCCTGGATATTATCTAGGTGTAAAGTTCTCTTCAAGACGAATCAATCGAGCCCAAAATCGGTAGAGTTACGTTGATTATCACAGAGATGCCGTGGCCACCTTCCAGCTTCATCATCAGACCCTGGATATCATCTAGGCGTAAAGTTCTCTTCAAGACAAATCAATCAAGCCCAAACTCGGTGGAGTTATGTTGTTTTATCACAGAGATGCCGTGGCCACCTTCCGTCTCCATCATCAGACCAGCTCCATGGTACCATATTATTGTATTGTCACCAAAGATACATAAGTACATCAAATTTGAGTCCAATCGAACATCGGGAAGTGGGTCTAATTTAGCTTCCAAGATTCCACCTGAACATACATAGTGACATACATACATACATACATTGCAAGTTAAATAAAAGGTTGTAAAAAAGAACCGACTTCAATGCCGCGCTATACATTTTCAGTACCAATTTTGAGATGTTTATCTCAATATCTCTGGAGATACTTATCAGACCTCGATAAAATTACCATGGTACTATACTTGGGATATCTCCTTTCAAACAAAAAAATAATAATCAAAATCGGTTCATAAACGACGAAGTTATCCGCGAACAAACATTAAAAAAACAAATAATAACACATATAAGGTCGAATTGAGAAACGTCCTCCTTTTTTTGAAGTTGGTTAAAAAAACACTTGGTTTTGTTTTTACCCGACTGCGCGACGCAAAGGAGAGGTAATGTGTTTATCAGTCTATATATGTATGTATGTATGTATGTTTGTTCCTTTGTGGCACATTAGAGACCAAACGCGTGGGCCGATTTTGATAATTGGCACGTCAATAGATTCGCCATGCTAGCGCGAGTGTCAACGAAAACATAAGAAATTGAAAAATTCAAAATGGCGGATTTCAGACGCCAAAATTTGGGGTTCAAAAAAATTTTTTTTTTCAAAACCTTTCGAGTGGGGTATCGTATTAAAGGTCTTAAAATGGAGATTTAAAATATATTTATAACAAATAATTTATGATCGTACAAATCGAAAAAAAAACAATTTTACATGCCGCGTTAGTCACTTTCAGTAACAAGTTTGCGGTGCTTATCACTGAAGTTAATTATCAGATCTCAATAAAATTGCAATGAGACCAAACGAAAATCATATTAACTCAAACAAAAAAAGAATTTTCCAAATCGGTTAAGAATTGATGGAGTTCTGAGGTAACAAACAACCTCTTCCTTTTGGTATAGTCGTTTAATAGTACAACTGTAAAGTAAGTAAGCTTAAAAAGCAATAATACCCTATCTATTTCACGCATTTCGGTTTTTTGTTCTTTTTTCCATAATTGTAATAACGGTCATAGTTATACATATTTTGTGAAGATTTCAAGTCTCTATCTATTATTAGTTTACAAGTTCAAGCACAAAACGCCGAAAAATACACGTTACTTGTATGTAGACCACACTGTGATGTAGACCCCCTTTAATATTTAATTTTATTTTGTTTTTAGTATTTGTTGTTAAATCCCCCATTGTAATACATACTTAGTAGTGTAGACGCACAAAACCTTATATTTGCCAAAAAAATGCGTAAGCATATTAGTAAATATAATAGTACTGGAATTCTGCTGGCCCCATTTCATAAACAATAAAATATTAACGCTAACGTCAATATATTTATTTGAAATGTGCAAATTGGTACGTATATATACCAATTTCTATTCTAGAAAATAACCAAAAAGTGTAAAATAAAACATTAAATAAAAAAATCAAAAAACCCGACTGCGCAAAAAGTGAAGTGTTAAAAAACGAACTGAAAAGAAAATAACAAGTAAGTCTAGTAGTTTAGACTTCTGTTTAGGGATATCAAAAAACTATACCATTTATATTCTTTCTCGGTCGATACACTCATAAAATAAATTATACTTTGTTATATGGAATGTAGAGACTTTAACAGTCGGGACACATTAATGGCTTAACGAATGGGGATTAATGTGTCCCGACTGTTAAAGTCTCTATATTCCATATAACAATGTATAATTTATTTTATGAGTGTATCGACCTAGAAAGAATATAAATGGTATAGTTTTTTGATATCCCTAAACAGAAGTCTAAACTACTAGACTCACTTGTTTTTTTCTTTTCAGTTCGTTTTTTAACACTTCACTTTTTGCGCAGTCGGGCTTTTTGATTTTTTAATTTAATGTTTTATTATCTAAGTTGCCCTAATAACCCTGCGAAAATACACATCATCATCAGCCTGTATCAGTCCACTGCTGGACGTAGGCCTCTCCCAAGATGCGCCACTGAGCCCGATCTTCGGCTCTTCTTTTCCAGTTACTGCCCACCACTTTGCGAATGTCACTCCACCAGGTCACAGGGCGTCCGACGCTCAGTTTTCTGATTTGCGGTCTCCACTCTAGAATACACAATCACGCTATTTTCTTAACCAGGCACCTATGTGGATACTCTTAAATAAAAACACATTACAGATATGACTGTGATCACATATAATATAGATGTAATACATAAAGTCGTAGCTGCAATATGGAAATACACATAAAACAGAATACGTGAAACAGTCGCCGTGAAACTGCAAAAATGTACAGTTGCGACGTTATTAGATCGGAGAGAATCGTCGGGAGAAATTCGCGGGTCGAAGCGAATAAAGCTAAGGGTACACCGAGAATTTAAGTCCACCTATCGAACTATCTGCTTTATACATTTTGTAATCTGATTGTCACCTACGGACGGTTCATTGTTACCTATAGGTGCCTACGTCCGTAGGTCTAAAGTCCAATACTACACCAACGCGAGATTTCGTGATAGTGCTATGTAGGTAACCAATAACAGTCATTTTATGGAAATTATCGTGAGATTAACACTTATTTCGATACCTTAACCCGTAAATGTACAGCAATTTTTATTATATATTTTTTAAAAGCTTCGACACCTTATTCCATTGGGCTATTGCCGCCGATTCTGATGCATTTAGCTCCATCTAGCACCAATATCCCCCCTCCCCCCAGTACACCCTCAGACTGTTCAGTACACTCGCAATGCACTTCCCCACTCGATGCCGGTGAAACATTGCACTAGTGATGTCAGTGCTTTATCGTACACTGTGTCGATATTATGAGTTACCAGCTGCATCCTGTGGCCTTCAAAATGTTATATTCTAAATAATATCTATATATTCATTTATCTAAACCTATGTATATTGATGTTTGCATTTGTAACAATGGTGGGGATAATTAATTGCATAAGGAACTTTATTTATAAAGCAAGGCCGCCAATCTGTACCATCATCGGTATTTTATAAAAGGAAGCGACTTTACAAGCCACTCGTGTAATTCCAGCTGCAAATATATCTTGATGTCTTGAATGATCAGACATCAAATTAGAACTGAATAAAATGTCTCAGAAACCAATTCACCGCTATCTATATATCTTTACCAATAAAAAAATAATGTTTCGTCAATGATTGCCAGAATATTGTGGTAACATGATTACATAAAAGCACTATTTACACAAATTGTAATAGATATAACATTATGCTTTCTGCGTTTCCAAAATCGAAGTTGATAATCGTTCAGAACAAAAGGATTTAAAAAATTCTTACTGTATTTATAACACCTAGTCTATATATGTACTATAGTCTAAGAACTGAAGTAACTCTTGGTTTTCGTTCATCGAATACGTATCCATCCCTAACGAGCATTTTCGATATAATATTTCATATATTAAATAGTGATGCGCATGAAAAATCCACTGCAGATGACTCCGGGAATATTCCCGGGAATTTCGGTTCTATTTCGTATTGGATCCCGCTGGAATTAATGATGGCAGAATTTCAACTTGGATTTAGTGAAATGTGAAAATATACAGTTTTTGATGGTTATTTTTTTATTTTCGTAATTGCGAGCATTTTGTAAAACCGATACCCGTTGGAATAGACGTGTTCTAGAGTGGAAACCATAGCTCGGCAAACATAGTGTGCGACGCTTTTTAGCAGCGGTCGGAAACAAAGAGTTGGAGATCGAGCTCAGTGGCGTGCCACAGGTGAGGCCTATGTCCAGCAGTGGACACAAAAAAGCTGATAATTATGGTGATGAACATTTGTTTCGGCTATAAATAATGCGTATTGGGACAGTGGCGCTACTTGTATAAGACAACAGTTAGCTCTTCAATTTTCACATACAATAGTTGTTTTTAATAATTTGAAACATGGATTATGTTACTAAGATAAAAAAAAAATGCTTTACTACATCTAGCAATCAAGCTTCAGCGTCAAGTACAAGAAAAATAATTCTAAAACATAATCCATCGTTCGCTCGAGCTAGAGTTGTTTAAAACTTTTCGGGTAGATTTCGATTTATGATGTAGGTATCTAACTACTAATAATAAATTAATAATACTGGAATGTTTACTGGGAAAAAACATTTAGGCTTAAAAATACATTGAGGCTTTTTACAAACACAAATAAACACTAAGTAATTACCTTATAAACTATAGGATCTAAATCCGTGTGATTGGTACGACCTCTTCCGAATTTTAGAGCATACGTAGGTATAAAAAATCTTTTCTGTAAAATGCTGTTGGCTGCTAGTTTTAATTTTAATTTTTAAGGTTTAAGGAAATAAAATTAGAAAATTGCATAAAAATAGGAAAACTGAAGTGCTTTTTAACCGACTTCAAAAAAAGGAGGTTTCTCAATTCGACCGTATATATATATTTTTTTTTTTATTTTTATTTTTTTTTATGTTTCTTCGCGGATAACTTCGTCGTTTATGAACCGATTTCGATTATTCTTTTTTTGTTCGAAAGGAGATATCCCAAGTGTGGTACCATGGTAATTTTATCGAGGTATGATAAGTATCTCCAGAGATATTGAGATAAACATCTCAAAATTGGTACTGAAAATGAATAGCGCGGCATTGAAGTCGGTTGTTTTTTAGTTATATATTAGATATTATTCTATGACGTTTATTGAAATTTGTCAATCACAACGTTTGTATCTAAATAATGTTTGGATGACTTTAATGTGAATTATAGTAGACAATTAAGATAATCACTCATCTAATATATTTTCGTCTATAATTATGCAAAATTTCATCAAAGTCTGTTTAACAAAAAGTAGAGTTTGATGTCATATTATTGTTACAAAATATATGAGATATTTTTATTTATTTGTTACATACAAATCAAACCAGTTCAAAACATTAAAAATATCCTAACTACCCTTTTTTAAAGAAACTTACCCGATCGCAAATTTTAAATAAAATCAAAACGCTAGTTACGCCGCCCGGCGTTACTTTATAGTTCCATAAAACGGTCGCATTTGCCGCGGGTGGTAGGTGGTAGGTGGTAAATATGGATGTGATCGCAGTTCCTACTTTTCTTAAGAATTGTGAAGTCTGGCTCTGATTTTGCAACTTTAGAAATCGTTTGACTTTCAAAGAACATTTTCTTGGATAGTTTGCGGCTTTCATGCTTGTAAACTGAATCATTTGTAGAATACTATACGTAGGTGTGAACCGAGAATAGTTTTTATTAGGTTGTCTTAATAAACTGAAAATGGCGTAATTAAAAAAGTTTTGTGAACTATTCGAGATATACTTACTCTTTCAACTTATTGAACTTATTGATTTCACATATAAAGTTATTTACAATAATTATAGTACTATTTATGGTTTGATACTTTTTTTAGGGTTCCGAACCCAAAGTGTACCAACGGAAGCTTGGCGGGGGCACTACACTATATAATCTGTGGTATTACCGTGTCCCCAGAGACTGTAAAGTGACAAAGGTATTATACTTTTTAACGCAGCCAAAGCAACCAGCATTTTAACCGACTTCAAAAAAAGGAAGAGGTTTCTCAATTCGATAACTTCGTCGTTTATGAACCGATTTTGATTATTCTTTTTTTGTTCGAATGATAATGTCTCAAGTGTGGTACCATGTTAATTTTATCGAGGTCTGATTAGTATCTCCAGAGATATGGAGATAAACATCTCAAAATTGGTACTGAAAACTAATAACGTGGCATTGAAGTCGGTTCTTTTTTTAGTTTTTTAAACGATATTATTGTATGTATAACACCGAATATCCAAGGATATAATAATTTTAAAAACATTTGAAAATCGAAGTCCATATAAAACCTCAAAGGAGCAACTAGTTTCCAAATGATTTTTAAATAAAACGTTCTAAATCTGTTTGATTCCAGCCAGTCCCTGGACGTAGGCAGTAACCGTTCAACGTTTAAGTTTGTGTGTCCGTT
This sequence comes from Cabera pusaria, assembly GCA_954871355.1. Classification (NCBI taxonomy): domain Eukaryota; kingdom Metazoa; phylum Arthropoda; class Insecta; order Lepidoptera; family Geometridae; genus Cabera; species Cabera pusaria. The sequence continues at coordinate 22,106,155 of OX940906.1, forward strand.
ATAAATTCTGCCTCCCCGTTCTATATTCAAATTGGTTGCTACTATTGGCTGCCGCTTGCTGGTATTTTACATCCTTGGAACGATCTAAGGAAGGATTAGAATTGGTGACACTGCTTTGTGGGTAGGTCTTTAGAAACCTAAGGCTGAATTGCACCTTACCATCCACCATTTTTACCACACCATATTATCATCTTACTTTAACTATAACAAACGACTAAAATCAATTAAACTCCATACAGAAACACCGGTTATACCTAGTTATAGTGTGCAACTCAGCCTAATTTTTTTCTCAAATGTCAAACGAAGCAATCTATAGGTATATAGCTTGCTCTCCTATCAACAGTTCCCTTTAAATTTTTACGTCCGATGCAAAAAGAGGGGTATAGGGAGGAGTATAATATCTTTGACGTGTCTGTCTGTGCACTTTGTGTCTGTCTATTGCAACATAGCTCCTAAACAAATTAACCATTTGGATGTGTTTTTTTTTTGTTTAATAGATAATTTAACCTAGAGTTTTCAAAACTTAGATATAAAAAAAAAATCATATATCCGTTTGAAGTTTTAAGCTCTTCTCTAGTTATTTAAAGCGTGTTGTGTAGTGCTGTTTAAAGCGTGCAACATTCTTCCACTACCTTGCATTTATATAAAAGAGAGATTTGTTATTTTGTCAAAGCTCATCCTGAATACTTCCAAAAGCGAAGCGACATTATTACCAGGCATAGGAGGGCAAAACATATGAATATGCCCTATCAACCTCCATGTCGAAAATTTATTTATAAAAAAATGTATTTCACATGTGTATTAATACTTATAATAGGATTCCTAATGAACTAAAATTATTGGACGGAATTATCTTTAAACAAAAATTGTGTGACTGGTTATTATGTAATTGTATTTATAGCATTAAGGAATTTGAAATGACATGTAAAATTACAAATTTTTAACATTTGCACGTCTGCATGCAGGCTGAATACAACTACTGACCTTTATTTTAAGACCAATATTGTAAAACGTATTCTTGCAAATAAATGTATTTGATTTGATTTGATTGATTTGATATTGAGGCTATGAGAAGAACATTCATAGGTGTGGCCAATTCGTAATTTGGTATGTTACTTCAATGATATTGCAAGAACATTGTAACCTTCGCCTGATGCTGGGGCATCTCCTGAAATCTGTAGAATACTCAACTCCTCACCAACAAACAGTAAAGAATACACGTCGTATTTAGGCTCATTGGAATAGTCTCAATTACATGGTGGTAGGACACTATCTAGTGTCCGCCTAGCCAGCTGGCTAAACCAAAAATCAAGTTAGAATATCTGTCGCCAAACATCTAATGCGTTCTTGCAGCTATTCTTGAGAGCCAGTTCCCATTGTAGGCCTAGCGTGCTTACCATCTTTGACCGCATCATCACTTACCAACAGGATAGTAGTCAAACGCTAGCCTATTTGATATAAAAAAAAAACTAGCAAATTATACATGGATCAGTCGGGGTGATTTTAAATTTTGAATGTAAGTACCTATCATTATTGTGTTGGTAATTGTCAGGACACTGTTTGTATGAAAGGAAAGTTAGTTTCATAATAATAAAAGTAGTTTTTAGCGCTGGCAAAGCCGCGGGACACAGCTAGTAACGAATAAAATTATTTTTTTCTAAGTTCAACCATTCTCTAGAAGTAGACATTGGAATTACGTTCTAAGAGGTGTTCAATGATATATATCTCCATATTTTTATATCACAAGATGTTTTCTTTCAAGTTTCCCGGTTCCCTATCCAAGTTGAGTCGTTCCAACGAACATCTGATGAAATTTCCAGTACAGCTCCCGTAATGTCTATGCATAAAGTATTTTAAACTTGTTAAAATGCAACGTATTCTCGAACGGTGCATCAGGAGGTATTATTTGCTCGCTTTTGTGAGGTGTTCGGGGATTTTCTAAATGTTGTTTCGATCGTGGATTTGAATTTATGAGTAAGTTTTGAAAGGAGACGAGGAATAAATTAAGATCGTTTCAAAAACTAAAAGAACCGACTTCAAACGTCGCGCTAGTCAAAGTAGCCAGTAGACTAGTAACTATTATATAATGTGTGCCAGTAGTTAGTAGCTTGTCGTCGAGATAAGTAAATGCATCGTAATACAAATGTTGATATATTAAAAACGACTCGGCCGATTTCTTTAAAATTTAAATGGGAATACCTGGGAAGGGTACCCTTTGAAACAAAAAATAAATTTTCCAAATCGGCAATCGAGAACCTCCTTTTTTGTGAAGTCGGTTAAAAAGGTTGTAAAGTAGAAACTAGAAACACACAAAAAAGTCTTTATAAAACCTATATTTCTTTTTTTAATAATTACACGAAGAAGATAACTCAAAAATATTTATAGTAGACTTTACAACAAGTGAAAAAAGGTAATTTAATTCGAAAGATACAAAGAGGACTCTCGAATTAAATTCTATGATGTTATATACTACGGTATATTGTATCTATGTGTATCGTTGTATGGGATATTTATAGTATCCTAAAACAGACAGGCAAACAAACTCAGGCTCACCCTCATTCTAGGCCTAGCGTGCTTACCATCTTCGACCGCATCATCACTTACCAACAGGTGAGATAGTGGTCAAACGCTAGCCTATAAGATATAAAAAACAAAACTAAATCCTTTCCATTCTCAATTTTAAATTGTTGAAATAGGTAGGTATAACCTCTCTTTATGCATTTCAATAAAATAGCCTACATTAAACCAACTTCCGTAATGCAGCCATAGTCCACAATGCAATGCCTTTCATCTTATAGTTCGCATATTCAAGTTTTGAAAGCAATATTCGTTCGGAAGCAAAAGGAACATCTGTGCTTTGGAGCCAGCGACCCGCTTTGGATTTATTCCACTGAAATTATTTAGACGTACCGATATTGAATTAAGAATCAAAGCATTTATTCAGTATGTAGGCAGTATTAATATAAGCACATATGCCCGTCAAAATCATAAAATAAATCATAACCAATTATCAAGTTAACATAACAAAAGCAGAATTTTAACGCTTTGAATTAGAAAAAAAAAACAAAAGTAATGAACCATTCAGCTGTCATCCAATTGTTTATGTCAGAATATTAAAAAAAAAATTAAAAAAATTAAATCTGTATCTGTTTGTATTATGACATACAATCCAATAATTCGAGATACCAGTGGGGTTGTGGAAGAATGATCGGATTTGACGCAGGAGGAACCGAGTTCAATTTCCGCCGTGCACTAATGGATTTTTCACTAGAAAAAATGTGTGCTTTCCACAGTGGCTCTCCGGTGAAGGAATAACATTGATAAGAAACCCCCAGACCCCGCATGGTTGTAGGACATGTCCACCTGGTCAGTTACCACTCTCAAGTTAGAAAATATGTCGCCAAAAATATGTGTTCCGTGTTCCGGCAGTCATACTTGAGAGCCAGTCCCCATTCTAGGCCTAGCGTGCTTACCATCTTCGACCGCATCATCACTTACCAACAGCTGAGATAGTGGTCAAACGCTAGGCTATAAAATATTTAAAAAAATTATATGTATTATGTTTGTTGCGAAATGACAGGGAAAGGTAACTAACGGAAGAGATATACTTTGTAAATTTGCTCCTTGAAACTTACTATGGATTGTGCACGTCTTATTCATATTGATTGATTAAACAATAAAATTTAAGTTTACATTTACAACTCTCAACCACAAAGCCCTGGGATACATCAAAGTGCAGCGTAGTATAAACACCTCCTTATTCGGCTATAGCGTTCAAGGAAATTCTAATAGAAAATATGATTTTCTTTGAAATACAGTGGAGCTCGCAACCAATGTTAGGTGCCCTGAATATAGGTACGAATGTGTTACTGAAACGAGGTGTACATTTTTCAACGAATTTTCGCTTATTACTTTTGTATGTTCATACACATCGTTGGTTCCTGAAGGCGTTTTTAACCGATTTCAAAAAGAAGGAGGTTTTCCATTCGTCGGAATCTTTTATATTTATGTATGTTCCCCGATTATTGGAAAGAGCCTAAAATGTTTTGAAAAAAAATTTTTTTGTTAAAATACTGAACGGGTAGTTCCAGTCTAATGACATCGAGATTATGTTCAGTATCTTCAGAAATATAGAGATAAAAAACCTAAACTTGATACTGAAAGTTATTAGGTTATATTAGGCCGTATTTAAAGTTGGTTCTTTTTAACCGACTTCAAAAAAAGGAGGAGGTTTCTCAATTCGACCGTATTTTTTTTTTATGTTTGTTCGCGGATAACTTCGTCGTTTATGAACCGATTTTTATTATTATATTTTTGTTCGAAAGGAGATATCCCAAGTGTGGTACCATCGTAATTTTATCGAGGTCTGATAAGTATCTCCAGAGATATTGAGATAAACATCTCAAAATTGGTACTGAAAATGAATAGCGCGGCATTGAAGTCGGTTTTTTTTTAGTTTTTAAACCATATTATAGTTTTTTATACGCTCTTAAATTATTTAACAAGATGTTCAATAAAGTGTTTCTATCTACATATTGCAGTTAAGTGCTAGTCGCCATTATGCATTAAAATCTAATCACCAGCTGTGTGCTCAATTTCTTAAACAACTTAGTTCAAAACTTCAATCTACCCACATTTTCCATTTTCCAAACTAAGTAATATTAAACTAATATCGCTAATATTAGTGCAAAACTAATAACGGTACAATAGAGGAGATTGCACCAATACCGTGCACCTGGTCCGGTGCGCTTGTCACCCGGCACCACCCACCCCCGTCTCCCCTAGGGGAGACTCGGAACGTGTGAAACGATTTTTTGTGGATTTATTATGTGCATGTTTTGAATTAAAGTTGCTGTAATTGTTTTTAGTTTGCTAAGAAAATTACTAGAGGGAGTACTGTCGGTATTTTTGCTTAAAGATTTAGATTTTTTGAAAATCTTTAAGCTGAAATAGACATCATTGATATATGTATAATGTTGTTAATTTTAATCGATATAAAACACATGTTAAGTAGGTACAGTCATTTCGGACATCTCAATATAATAATTATTTATTTCGAATATGATAACTATAGAAATGACTTCACACTATAATATGATTTAAGCTGAAATCTTCCTTTACGTAAACTATTATATAATCAGTGCTATAGGTTTATCAGCTAATGTCATGTAGTAGCTTAAACAAAAAACATGCTGTCGCTGTGCGCGCGCGTCTTAGGGTGCGTACAGTATATGTAACATAACATGTTGTATAACATGGTTAGATGTGGACACTGAATGTTATAAAACAAGTTATAATAAAATTGCAAAACAGTGGTCAAAGCACCGCTGTACACTACTGAAGAACGACTAACATTAAATGTTGAATAACTGTTATTCCAATTTGTACAGTATTGTTTTATGTTGCAACGTTAAATAACAAGGTTACATAATTTGGACGTGTTATATAATACAAGTTAAATAACATGATACATAGTCTGTACGCACCTTTAAGAATTTACTCCCATATTTTTTCCGTAACGCGTCATAAGTTGTGTAATATAAAAAAAATTAATAGTACCTCGTCTTTCTGTAAAGTCGTTCAAAAAGTTTCCAATAGGTTTAAAAGTTACAATAAGGTTTTTGAGTCGAAACATTGAAAAGGAGTTTACAAAACAACCTCATATGGCTTCCTTTAAAAAGTTAAATGTCAAACTTCAAAGCCTTTTGTTTAAATTTCCCTTCTTTTGTTTAATTAACAGATTTTTAAAACAATGACATTGTAAACATTTATAAAATTCTGCTATTGATGAAATTAACAATGAAAAAATAACTTTTAAGGTTCACGTCGCTTATAACTTTTATTGTCATGCAAAATTATGAACTTTGAAATGAAGCAAAGTATAAGACCATGCTTCATATACATGTATAGAATAGAATAAAATTTATTGTTCAATATGTATATATCTTTCATATATATTCTTATATCTATCATTCTTTATACAGCACTCATAATACAATATTCTTAATATTCTGTAAGTGAACGCTACTAATTATTCTTTTACGTCTAACTAGATCGTCTTGTATAAGATCGTTTATAAAACAAAAAATAACCGACTTCAATGCCGCGTTATTAGTTTTCAGTACCAATTTTGAGATGTTCATCTCCATATCTCTGGAGATACTAATCAAACCTCGATAAAATTAACATGGTACCACACTTGGGATATTTCCTTTCCAACAAAAAAAATATTATCAAAATCGGTTCATAAACGACGAAGTTTTCCGCGAACAAACATAAAATATATATATGAACAAAGTATAGTATAGTGTAGTGTAGTGAGATAGTGGTCAAATGCTAGCTTATCAGATTAAATTTAAAAAAAAAAATTCAGTTAAGTTAAGTATTTCCTTATCCTCAGTCATTTTCTTCTTTAATTTATGCGTTTATCAATAAGTACCTCCAATATTGTATAAATATAAAAATAAACGGGCAAGTGCGTGTCGGGCCACGCGCAATGTAGGGTTCCGTAGTAGCCTGTTATTCAATGCAAGTCTTTACCCGTTATAAACAAGCAACTAGGCACTCCGGCTTTGTCACTTTAAAGGATTTATTCTAAGGATTTTATATTTGGTACATAATTATCCAACACCCAAGTTCAACGACTATTACTGCTAAACTAATAAAGTTATCTTAACCGCTATAATTTTTCTTTAAAGTTCATGAAATGCGCTATTATCACGAATTTTTCCAGATTTTTCAAGCCAGCAATTTAGTTTTAGAACGGGGGGACGCTCCTTGTCAGTACTACGGAACCCTAAAAGTATGTTCATATGTAATCGAATCTACTCATGGACATGGCTTGATTGATTTAAATGTTTTTTCTCTAGAAATGTCAGTGTTATGTGACAAGCTAGGACACTTTAAAACAAGGGCGTAGATGCGAGGCATCCAAACCTACCAAAACCTACATTATTATCATCAAAACCTTAACTCTAATAATACCTCAGTCTAAAACTATAATTTTGTAATAATAATCTGTATTTACAATCCATCGATCGCTCACAACCAATATAAGACGTCCAACTGTTCCGGGCCAACATTGTAGTACAAAAACTTGAAGCCCAGGAGCTCGACGGTTATAAGGCATTTTTCGAACACACACGTAAAGGAGATCGCCCGGTGGGTGGGATCGGGTTGGGCAGAGTAGCCTGGGAAACGAGACAGAGACTACGGGATTTATTTTGCCCACCTTATTTTTATCGATAATGTGGACTGCAATGTCGTAAAAATGTGTGACATCTTGCAATTTTAGGATAGACAGTGATTGTCAGTGAAATTGATGATGTTCAGAAGACAGAAAGACGGGTAGAGATAGTAGCGGTATGTGGATTGGACAAATGTTACTTGTCCAGCGTGTCAGACTGACAGACAAGCACAAAACCATCTTAGGCCATCAAGACAGAATAACGAATAAAATAGTACTATTTTATAGAACCACCAGACAACGATGGAAAAATCGGTGACTTCAAACCAAGCTATCTGCACAATATTTTGATTTAAATTGAAGAGTTTAGTTAAGTTACTCTTTCACGCTTGAAACGACTTGACGTTGATTGTTTATTCATAATATGTACCACATATTATCTCAAAAATCCGTAGGTTAGACCGAGTGCCGCGGCTACTGTTATTAAAATGAACGTAGATGTTTTATACAGGTTACTTACTCTGTACAATCGCATTCTCTATCTATGACTACTCTACCTCCACTCTTTGCTTCTTCGTCTCGGCGATAGCCGGCAATGTGTGCGGCTTCGGAATGCTGAAAGACGCCCTGTGACGAAGCCTTCCTGAAATGTATGCTGCCACCCCCACCCTCACTCACACGGAAAAAACTCGCCGACTCCGTAATCGACACGTAGCTTTGTCGGTGTGCGTGGAACTCGAGATGGGAAATATGCAAACAGTATAGTATGTTTACATTTTTTAACGATGCAAACACAATGGTATCTAGCGGCTTATTTGATAGGTAGCATCTTATCGACACTCTCAACACCAGAGGCATTGCTCATTGTTAACAGCAGAACTCATACAACTCTTATAACACTTTTTTTTAACCATTGAATGTTACATCGTAACGGGAAATTTTCTGATGGAATATTGTTTCACATTTTTTAGGCACTGCGACGGTACGACCGCATGTATGTGCTTCAATCAAAAAATTATTTACACCTAACAGTTTATTTTATGTATTTAGCTTATATTTAAACTTAGAAACAGACATAGTTGAGGCAACTTACTTTACTTGCTTAGGAACAGGCACTTCTCATTGGATGGAATCAAACATCGAAGCACCTAGCACCTTTGTCTTGCATTAGGTACCTACTTTAATTTTCGGCCAGTTTGGGCGCAGTCAGGAAGTGCATCGGACATGCACGAAACCTAGGTCGAAACAGTCAACAACAAACAGTATTTATTGAGTATAATAGTCGGTAGTTTATAATCATGTAGTTAAAGATCAGCTACTGCCTCCATTGCACCGTTACTCCACTGAAAGATTACTCTCTATGTAGCAGCAATACATATTACTGAAAGGTTTTCTATGTGTGTCTTATACATGTGTGCGTCCATATCGGATGTGCACGTCTGTGTGCGTTTATTGACATTTTTATACATGAAATTTTATGTGCGCGATTTAGATGTTTTTGTATATAGTGTTTATGTGTGTGTGTGAATTATTTGCGGCCGCCGTCGATGTTCGTGGAATACTGAACGTATGTAATTAATTCGTTTCAGATGAAACAGTTCGGTCTCAAGGCTTATACTTTTTTCCCGTAGAAAAGGTTTTTCCCTGGAGTTTTTATGCAGATACTTTTGTGTATAAGTAGGGTTAGAGTTTCTGAATTAATAATGAGTTATAGTTTATTGTATAAAAATAAAAACTAGCGGGAAGTGTGTGACAACTGTGTGATCCAGTTATAATTATATTTGTTTTATGTACTGGTAATATTTCCGATTTCTTTTCGATAGACCTCTGCATTCGTCTTTGTCAAACCACTTGCTGATGTATTTATTTGCAATAAGCTGTAAAATTCTAGCCTTTTGCGTAAAATCTTTTACAATACCAAGTGGAAAAAACCATTTCTTTGTATTGAAATACACTACAAATAAATAGTTAATGAAGAGCTAAGTTAAACATGCTATAATTAAATATACTGGACTATTTGTCCAGTCCAATCGTTTTTAAGGTAACAATATTTTGGAGAACTACTTCATCTGTTTTTAAAGTCAAAACATAAGTCTTTAAATTCCTGACAAGTTATTCCATCTTTGGCATCATTCCATTTGATTAGATGTGATTATGGCCCAGCGATAATCTATCTGCAGTTATAATAATACATAATTTATTTACTCGAAGGTCTAGGTGTTCTTTTAAAAACTAAAAGCAAGTATCACTAATGGTCGGTTTCTGAGGTCGGTTTATTGAGAGTTTATCTACTCAATTGTACCGTTATTGAATAGATAAACTCTCAATAAATGTACTCAGAAACCGGCCATAAGTCTGTTTTAAAAAAAGACAAAATTAGCTATAGCTACTTATCCATACACCCAAATGAGTCTTAAAATTAAACACCGTTCATTTAGTCCATGTAGCGCAATAAATCTGAAGATACCTACTTCCTAGTGCACAGACCTCGGGCTAGTGTGGGTGGACAGCGAATCGCAGAATTAAAGTAACGCCTCCATATAAAAAAACTGCAGTATGGAACCTCTTTTTAAATAATATAAGGTAACAGGACAACCCTCACATGGCGGTAGGGCACTGTGGTTTGCGCATAGCCAGCTACCAGACAGCTATCCTTGAGAGCCAGTGCCCATTCTAGGCCTAGCGTGCTACCATCTCCGACCGCATCATCACTTACCAACAGGTGAGATAGTAGTCAAACGCTAGCATATACGATATTATGATATTTAAAAAAACGCTCGCTTGATGGTTAGCGATGACGTCTACCTATTACAGATACAGCGGACTGCAAAATTTTGTATAGACAGGATTATGCACGTCACATGTGCATTCAATAATAAATAAAATACGTTAATTATATATAATACCTATATATATACCTAAAGCAATTTATTCCAGACAATCTTTGAATAAAGAGCATTGCTAAAAGTTGTTGACGGCGGTAGATATGAGAACTGAGAAGTGAGGTAAGTAAGTACTCTTATACTTTTTGCTACTACAATCATGAACTGCCGCGCCCATACCACAGAATAATGAATAATAGTACAAGTACTTACTTCCTTGGTAGCCGAGCAGCGGAAACATGGTGATATAAATAAAGATATGTCGTTTATATAACATAATAATCAGTAGCATCATAATAATTAGTATAGTAGTATGTATAAATATGACATTTTGTCCATTAAACTATTTCCCTTCTCTTGCCATAAACCATAGATTATATATAGATAGATTGCATTTGTATCCAGCATTTATATGTGTTTATTTTATTTTATTTATTTATTTATTTTCTTTTTTTTTTCTTTCTTTAGTAATTAGTTAGGAGGTTTAATGTTGTTTAAAACTGTATATATATTGTATGCATATATATTTTTTATTTACTATTTATTGTACTATGTATTGTATATTTATTATATTACATTATATATAATATTTAATATATATATATGTTTTCGCGCTAGTCCAACACCCGCAGGCTTAGCTGAAACCCAGCGTCTAGGTGTGCAACCCCCGACATATGTGCTGAGTTAAGCCTTTTTGGCACCTCACCTCATTTTTATCTGTTTTATGTTCTTGTTTTTTGTATGTTTACATTATTATAATATTTAGGCTGAGTTGCACCATCTTACTTTAACTATAGCAAATGTCAAAAATCTGTCAAAATCCATATAAAAACACCGGTTAATAGTTATAGTTACGGTTAAAGTAAGATGGTGCAACTCAGCCTTAGTGTTTTTGAATTTGTTATCATGTGAGTTTTTGCCAAATAAACGATTTTCTTCTTCTTCTTCTTCTTAAGTACAGAAGATGCACTCACTGACAACAAAAATGCGAGATTAAACCTAATTACAACGCCGGTAACGTTCAAAATACGCTCCACGCCTCGGATGCGACCTTGAATTTGCGTCACAGAATAAACTAATAGTTACTAGGAACTGCGTGTGGCGCACTGTAAAATGCACCGTAAGTCCGCGCTGCGAGAGTCTGCAATCCTCGGTCAGCCCGCGGTCCGTCAGCTGTCTCTTACTGTAAGGTTGAGTGTTGTGGGAAAACAGATTGAATAGTAAAGTAAAAGCGCGCGTTCGATCGAGAGCGCGCGTGACACTACTGACTGAACTTGCAGCCCACGGGCTGCCGCTTATGTACTAATATTTTCATAGCTGCAGCGTGGAGTGCGACGGGCCTACCCATACTGTAAATGCGGCAAGCGAGCTTGTGTGCCGATGTATTAGCTATGCAAATTTTACACAAACGTGTAGAGGTTTTTTGGGTGCAGCGAAATGAAATGCCTTTCCGGTGTTTATTTGGGAGGAAGGAGTTCATTTTAATTTTTAATTCGTAGTGCCTTTGACCATTGATCACAGACAAAACTAGAGATAATGTTACGGGTAATTGAAGGCACTAATTCAGTATAAAAAAGGAACAAAGGAATAACGGGGCATGAAAAGCACTTTGATCTATTTGATGGTAAGATATAATAAAAGATGATTTTTACCTATATAATATTAAATTCGAGAAACTGAAAATGTTTCATGTCTACATTTTCAGATAGGTACCTAGAATTATGCGTGTCACTGCACTGCGTCCATAATATTCTGAAACTTTTTGATAACGAGTGTCACACGCCCTGTTATCTCACTGGACTTTATTTTCAATTCTAAAAAAAATTACCCTTGATTAAAAACATAATACAAATAACCGCAGAAAGAATTTGTGAGAAAGTGACTTATTGAAGGTAGAGAACCCAATACATAGCAAAGAAAAGAAGAACACGTTCAATCTCAATAACAAAAACAAGTAATATTTTAATAACCTTTTTTTACAAACAAATTTTTACATAATCTCAGACCAGAGAAAGTCAATACAAATCCAATGAGCCCAAACACGACGGGTTTAACATGTGTAGTATAGGAGTTCCTGCGGCCATTTTCCGGCTCCATCGTTTGACGAGCTTGATGGTGTCATGACATTGCATTGTCATCCGATTTACATAATTATCTATGCAAAATTTCAGCTCAATTTCTTTACTGAGTTCGTATGACCACCTTCCAGCTCTATCATCAGATCAGACCCATCTAAAAATAAAGTACTCGGCAAGACGAATCAAACAAGCGAAAACTCGATGGGGTTGCGTCGTTTCATTACAGAGTTCCTATGACCACCTTGCAGCTATGGAGCTGGAAGGTGGTCATAGGAACTCTGATCTGATGATGGCATCAGATCAGCAACATGTCATCATAATATTGCATTGTCACGCGATATCAAATTCAATTTGCAAGATTCGATGACAAACATCGGAACAGCTTCCAGCTCCTTCATCAGATCAGCACCATGTCATAATATTATTACATTGTCACGTGATTAACACATGCATGCAAAATTTCAGCTCAATCGGTAACCGGGAAGTGGATCAAATTTAATTTGCAATATATTTGATGACAAACATCGGGACAGGTGAAACTAAATAAAAGCTTGTAAAAATTAAATAGATACATTAGAACACAAGTGACGTTTGAGGGTCCGGTGGCGTCATCGGGAAAACGGTCGGCTTTGATGCCAGTGGTACCGAGTTCAAACCCCGCCGTACACCCATGGATTTTTCTATCGAAAAATTTATGTGCGCTTTTCACAGTGGCCCCCGGTGAAAGAAAAACATCGTTAAGAAACCAAAACCCCCGCATGGCAGTAGGACACTACCCAACCAGCAAAAACTACACTTAAAACAATCTCTAGACCACTATTTCTTGCTCTTGTACCATTCTTACATCGTCGTATAAGCCTGGATTTGGGCACCATTTATAAATGTATTTTGCTCATTTCTTTCTAATACCAGTCTAATTGAATGTTGTTTGCACTTAAATTAATCTTACCAAAACTAATTTAAGCGTACGTAGGCTTACATTGTTTTAACGTTCCTGTGAGCGTAAAAAAGCTTATTTTGATTTACATTAAGATAAAACACAATCGTAAAAAAACTGTTGGTATAGATAGTGTTTGTTTGAAAGTTACAACTAATAAAAACTGAAACGAAATCGAAAACTGTAAGGACAAAGGTATTTAATAATTATATTGTAATAACCGTACCATTATTCACAAGTGTTTCGTTTTATGCTTTTCGGTAAGTATTAGTATTGGAAAATATTATTTACTGTAAAGTAGACCCTAGTTTATGCTTCACAACTCGTGCGCCTCATCAAAATATAGTATTTAGTATTCTTGTTTAATTATTTTATTTGTTTATTTGTATTAAAAGCGTCGCCATTAGTATTGCATTTATTAGAATCACTATAAGACTATTGTAAGATCATTTAGAAGTAATCTAATTAATTCCAGCATGGAGTCATGTTGGAATAAATTAGAGTTCTTTGAATTGACATAAAACATTATTTTAATTTAAGAGTGAACGTTTGGGATATGAAATAGTATTTTATGTGACCGCACTAAAATACTTTAAGTGAAATATAATAGTCAACATCAAATTTTATTCTCATAATTTTAGTCACAAATTTTATTTAAGATCAAACATTCTTAAATTAGACTCGTTTTCTCTATTGTAAGTATGATGATTCAATATCACTCTAATACCGTGCCTATCCACTGCTGTTGATCTTATAATAGTTTTGAATAAGATCAAAATGTACACGTTTTAAGTACTCTAACACAATGCTGATATTAGTCTAACATTCTTACAATAGCATTTAGAAAATATGTAATAAAATTAAATAAGCTTAGAAAATGTGGATATTAGATCTCAAGTGTGATAAGTCTTAATAAGTTATTTTTCAAAAAAATATAAAACCGACTTCATAATCACAAACAGGCACTCAAATGCGAAAAATAAATTTCTTAAAATTATTATAAGCGCTACCCACTTATCTATTTGAAGTCGGTGCCAGCCAAGTCTAATAGGTAGTAGATAGATAATACCTACATGTATCTACCTTCTTACTAACCTACATGTACCTACTTACTACTACTACATACATAGTATCTATCTACTATCCAATAGACTTGGCTGGCACCGACTTCAAATAGATAAGTGGGTAGCGCTTATAATTATTTTAAGTAATTTATTTTTCGCTTTTGAGTGCCTGTTTGTGATTATGAAGTCGGTTTTATTTTGTTTGTAAAATAACTTATTTTACCCTTTTTAGTGCATAACAAGTTTTAATTAAATTACATGCATGTGTCTGGGCCGTTATACACTGACGGATATATACTTTTTGAAAATTTCAAGTATGTACCTATAACGGTTAAGAAGATACAGATCTGTAAAGTGCGCACATATGTATAGACGGACGGACGGACGGACGGACGGACGAACGGACGACAAATTCTCAGAAAGTGTTCATTTGGTACCCTTTGGGTTCGGAACCCTAAAAAAAATTACTTTAAATGCCTTGCTAAAGTGATAATATTCACTAGTAATAATTATGTCATCAAGGTATCAAAGGACGATGTCCAAAATGGCCCTGTGCAATTAAAGCATCTGACACACACGATAATTAATTGTCTATTTTATTACAATAATTCCAAATACTTTTATAACACGGACTAGTTGTATTACAAAATGAATGTAAAAAAGTATTATTTGCGATTATTAACTTTACTTGCCGCCATATGGCCAACAGAGTACTGAATCACTCTACTACGTTATAAGAGGCACTTCCCTATATTGTTGAAACCCGAATTATTAAAGCACTGTGTAGCCAACCTAACAACGGAAAGTATTATTTAACTAGTAACTATTATATAATCTGTGGTATTATGCTTACAATTTTTTTTTGCAGTGTTGGTTGATACAAAGTACGTTCATAATTCTGAGTTATTTAATAATGTATGCAGTGTCGCCGCCATCTTCGGCAAACGTCATGTCATGTCAAAAAATCTTAGGTATGTTTAAAAAAGTTTGCACCCTAACAAGACTTTGCCCGGTAGAACATTCCTGTGAAGACAAATTATTTATATTTATACATAATTATTTATTATAATTATTAATATATAATTATTTATTGAGGGCCTGGTGGCGTAATTGGGAGAACGGTCGGCTTTAATGCCGTGGTACCGAGTTCAAACCGCCGTGCACCAATGAATTTTTGGATCGAAAAATATATGTGCGCTTCTCACAGTTGCCCTCCGGTGAAGGAAAACATCGTTAAGAAACCAACAACCCCCGCATGGTGGTAGGACATATCTAGTGTCCGCCTGACCAGCTACCACTCTCGAGTTAAAAAATCTGTCGCCAAACATCTTATGTGTTCAGGCAGCTATCCTTGAGAGCCAGTTCCCATTCTAGTCCACTTCTCTATCTTCGACCGCATCATCACTTAGCAACAGGTGAGATAGTGGCCAAACGCTAGCCTATAAGATATTAAAAAAAAATTAATATTTATTATCCCCACCTTTATTTCTATCTCGCTCACAGTTACCGTAAGAATATCTGTCAAAAACCAAAATCAACGAGAAGAAAGATGTAAAAACATTATTTAAGGTCATATTTTTTAGTCTTCAAAAGTATATCTAATAGCAACCTCTATTGTGTATAATCTTCTTGGGACTCTTCTACTAAAACCAGTACATTCTCCTATGTTTGAGGTATTTATCTCCATATCTCTAGAGATACTTATCAGATCTCGATAAAATTAAAATGGGACCACCTCGGAAACGTATCCTACTTATTAAAAAAATAATCATTTGGATCCGTTCACTATTGACGGAGAAATCGCGTAACATACACACAAAAAAAAAAAAACATACAGACGAATTGAGAACCTCCTCCTTTTTTGTGAAGTCGCTTAAAAAATTCTTTTTTAGGAGAGTGTGGCTTACAACGGCACTGTAAAATAATCTTATATGCATAATTAAGACAAGGTATTAAGATCATGTAACGGCTTGTCAGAGACTAATATAGGAGCGATAGCAATGACAAAAACAGATAAGAGACCACTATAAGCTCAGAACTCTTATAAAGTGAGAAACGTAAGAGGATTTTGCTAGTTGGGTATCTAGCGTCCACCTGGCCAGCTACCACCCTCAAGTTAGAAAATCTGTCGCCAAAACATCTAATGTATTCCGGCAGCTATCCTTGAGAGTCAGTTCCGATTTTAGGCCTAGCGTGCTTACCATCTTCGACCGCATCATCACTTACGTTCACTTTCACCTTCACTTACCAACAAGTGAGATAGTGGACAAACGCTAGCCTATAAGATATTTAAAAAAAACGTGTCAAACACAAAACACAATCGATATTATCACCCAACTTAATAGAGTAAAGAAACCAACTCCATTCCGTATGTATAGCTACCTATACACACATATATATAACAACAGCAAGTTCATATAATGTGGTATAGTCTCGAAGGATACCCGCGGATGTCTACTTACTACTTTTATTTTGTTCCAGCGTACTTTCCTTATAGCTGCGATAGAGTGGGGCACACTTTTATGACTAGCTAACTCGACTTGCAACGAATCTTGCTTCAAGAACTTTGGAGCGTAAAACGTCATGATTTTTAAATTTTCGAGAAATGTTTTAGAATACCAATTTTAACACAAACTTTTCTTAAAGATCAAAGACCAGTGATTCAAGTCCAAATTCTGCGTAAAGTCAGTATGAAAAAGAAATGCTCTAAAAAGTTTTTTAAATAAATTCATAATATTAATAACGTAAGTCAAATATCATCGTCATCATCAGTGAGTGCCACTGAGCCCGATCTTCGGCTCTTCTTTTCCAGTCACTGCCCACCGCTTTGCGTATGAAGTAAACTATAGCGGTAACATAGAGTCTGTGCAAAAAGAGAACCGTCATAGAAATTGAGGTCACGTCGGTCGTCGGTCTTTTAATTCACTATTTTTGTTGCATTTACACTGCTGTCATTACTAGTACGACTAAAAATTATTGATATTTGGTGGATACTTACTCTTATCATTATCGTGTGCTACGATAATGTGGCACACGTAATACAGGTAGGTTACCTTCCTTCCTTAGCTTTAAATGTTAGTAAATCGTAATGCCATGACAGTTCTCCTCTTGCACAGACTCTAAACTCATTGTTAAAATAATTAAATATCGTTTAAAAAACTCACAAACCGACTTCAAACGTCGAGCTAGTCAAAGTAGCCAGTAGACGCAGTAACTATTATATAATCTTAAAAAGGCGGCAATAGCCCAATGGATAAGGTGTCGGACTGGCGATCGAGAGGTCGTGAGTTCGATCCCCACCCCACCCATTGCACTATTGACGTGAACCCACTCCAGACACAAGCATATTTAGCTTAGTTGGAGGGGTTAACAAGAATACTAGTAATGTGCAACACACATTGCGAGTAATCTTTTAATTAAAAAAAAAAAAAAAAAAAAAAAAAATCTGTGCCAGTAGTTAGTAGTATGTCGTCGAGATAAGTAAATGTATCGTAATACAAATGTTGATAATATTAAAACAGCTCCGCCAATTTCGTTAAAATGTAAATGGGACCACCTAGAAAGGGTACCGTTTCAAACAAAAAATAATTTTTCAAATCGATTCAGGCATCTTCGAGTAATCGGTGAACAAACTTAAAAAAAAATGTAAAAAAGTTTCAGATGAATTGAGAACCTCCTCTTTTTTTGTGAAGTCGGTTAATAAAACAGTAGACTTATTATGGATTCTTAGCAGATTTGTTATTAGTAAGCAATGTGAAATTGTTTAACATTTGGGAGCAATAAAATGGACAGATGGCAGCAAGAGATGTCCAACTATATTGAAGGAATAAAAGGTCATAGACTCCGATGACTTTGTCACGTAGAGCGAATGAAAGATGATCCTGCAGTGACAAGGGCAACCACCTAGGGATGACCACTTGAATAGCGACAAGTGGATCTAGATACAGATAGGAGGATGAAATCCAGACAGATTAGCGATTTTGTTTTACCTTTCTCAACGTTGGCCAAGCTCGCTCGGAGGTAGGTTTCGTAGGTTTATGTAGTGGTAGGACTTTTTTCTTTTTTTTTAAATCTTATTGGCTAGCGTTTGACCACTATCTCACCTGTTGGTAAGTGATGATGCGGTCGAAGATGGTAAGCACGCTAGGCCTAGAATGGGAACTGGCTCTCAAGGATAGCTGCCGGAACACATTAGATGTTTTGGCGACAGATTTTCTAACTTGAGCGTGTTAGCTGGCCAGGCGGACACTAGATAGTGTCCTACCACCATGCGGGGCTTGTTGGTTTCTTAACGATGTTTTTCCTTCACCGTAGGGCCACTGAAAAGCGCACATAATTTTTCGATAGAAAAATCGATTGGTGCACGGTGATGTGAACTCGGTACCTCTGGCATCAAAGCCAACCGTTCTCCCGATTAAGCCACCGGGCCCTCAAAACGGATTCTTGCTAGTCCGCCTGGGGCGGTACCACCACTTTGCGAACTAATTTTCAGCCGTGAAATAGAAATGTTTGTCGGTTGAATGGCAAGGTTCCAGTGAAATTGCAGTGACAGGCGCAGTGCAGTGACATGCAAAATTTTTGCAGTCTAGAATTTTACATGCCGCTGTATCTGTAATAGGTAGACGTCATCGCTTACCATCAGGCGAGCGTCGAAATTGTCGTATTACTTTATATGATAAAAAAAAGTTTCTGTAGAATTAGATTAACATAACATTACCATAAAGGTATGGCCACACCGCGGCGTCCTGTGTCCTACGGGCGCAATTTCAGTACTTTTCAATTGTTTTCTGATCGCGTTTGGTGTGAACCAGTCGGTACAAATACTACTGCGCTATCTGATCGCCACCTAGATGCACGCGCGCACGCAGGACGCTGCGGTGTGTCCGTACCTTAACACTATATTTAATGGTGTGTTATTTGTAAAAGTGATGTAATATATTTGTAAAAACAGGGCCGACATAGTCGTTCAGCGACCGAAGCCCTTCAAAAAATTAGATTAAAAAAAACAATGTCTGGCATTGAACTTAAACCATAAAATCGAAACATAATAATTGAAGATATATGGGTTGTTACGTCTCTTATCCCTACTTTTTCACCATAACAAACTCTTGCGTCGTCTATCTTTTGTACAAAAAATAATTCGTTTCCGATATGAATACATATAATCCGCAATAGCTGCGCTCCACGACTTTGCCCGTGTTTTTAAGTACTTGCAAAAAGTATACATACAAATGTTTCACATCCTATTAATTGTAATATTATAAAAGCGAAAGTTTGTGAGAGTGTAAGTATGTTTGTAACTACTTCACGCTAAAATTACTCAACCGATTGAGCTGAAATTATGTATGTAGATAGCCGAGACCCTGAAACAACACATAGGGTACTTTTTATCCCGATATTTCCAAGGGATCTATCTCTACGTGGATAAAACTGCGGGGCACAGCTAGTTTGTCAAAAAAGTTGTTTAATTGTATATTTGTTGTTTTTTTTGGGTTACGTATCTCAAAAGGTAAAAAAGGAACCCTTACTCTCTTACCCTCACTTTCTTGTTCGTCTGTCCGTCTGTCTGTCTGTCTGTCCGTGTGTCACCACCGATTTTCTCAGGAACGTGTGGGCCTAGCAAGTTGAAATTTATACCAGATACTGAAGTCTATAGTCCCCAATAGTTGTTTAAAAATCAAGGTCCTGAATCAACATGATAGAAAGGTATGGGAAAATTTAGATTTTCTCAAAAACTTGTAAGTACCAAAATTTACCTTAATTTTAAACTTTTTTTATTTTTCGGAACTTTTCCTTTACTTGTGCTGTAATACCTTGCTTTCAACCAAAATTATCAATTTTAGGTTAATCGGAAGTACCCTATAGGTTTAGGTCAAAAACCTATACGGTACCTACTTCCCGTTGACCTAGAATCATGAAATTCGGCAAGAAGCAGGGTCTTACAGCACAAATAAAGGCAAAATTCCAGAAAATAAAAAAGTTGGAAATAAAGGGTGTCCCCATATATACATAGTTTACGCCAATTAAGATAGGCCTCTGTGTTATTTGAGCGCTCATACAATTTAGAGGTCTAGCTTAATTTGTACTACAACGTTGGTACGGAAGCCTCGGTGGGCGAGTCTAACTAGACTTGGCCGGTTTTTTTTAAATGTATTTATTTATATCAATACGATGAATTGTCATGACAGTTGCCCAATTGGATCATGAAACTTTTAAACTAACTCACATGAGGTACTTAGGAGCTATATACACATGAAAACAGCCAGAGTAATTATAATGTATGCAAGGAGGATGCATACGTCTCCATATACGATATTACCACTCTACACTGCTCTACAGGAGAATGTCTAGATCCTGGTATTGGTAAAGCGCTTTGCATCAACATTTATCATACGCGCAGTAAAAGAATGGAATTCCCTGCCAGAGTCTGTGTTTCCTGTTAAATACAATCCGGGGGTCTTTAACGCGAATGAACAGGTATCTTCTAGGCAAGCGTGCTACATCGTCGATCACATCTTCACTTAAGATCAGGTGAGATAGTGGTCGAACGCTTGCTTATCAACAATAAAAAAATAAAAATAATAACACTACCTATTATTTTATTTTATTGTTATTTATTTATTTTTTATTATTATTTTTTTCTACACCTATACCGCCATGTATGCTAATCTATTCCTTTCCCCCTTAAGGTTGTCTGGAAGAGATGGCTTTAAGCGATAAGACCGCCTGTTGCCACATTGTTTTATTTACCATTTTTTTACTTTTAATTTGTATGGTGTAATAAAGTGTTTATCTATCTATCTATCTATCTATCTATCTATCTATCTATCTAACACTATAAATAAACAGATCCTTGTCAATGAATATCTATGACGTGATAAGTTAGGTAAATGAGTCGAGAGTTCTTAATATTCATATTGATGATGGACATTTACATACAAACGATTGTTTTTCTCGATTATGTGCGGGATTATTGTTTCTGAATGCGAAAGTGGTTTGGTATTTAAAAGATCACTAGTCTGAAAATAGGGTGACTTGCTTTTTTATCGACATCGTTAATGGATTAGTTAGGTAGAATCAATTTGGGTGATTATTGCTTTTTATTGTACCTATCATCGATGATATAATGCTAGCTGGCTGGAAACAAAGAGCTGGAGATCAAGTCCAACAGTGGACAAGTACTGGCTATTAATGATGATGTTATAATTATATCATTATCGGCACTTAAGGGCATTCGTAGACCAATTTTAGTATTGTTTTGTTCAAAATGGTATAGCTGCAGGTAAATCCCAGGAAAGGATTATCAAGATTCTATTCACATATTACACACACACACACACACACACACACACACACACACACACACACACACATACACACACCCCTACACTCACAGAACAAATACTATTATTGGTTATATTTTGAATTTTTTACTACGTCATATTTAGGTACGATTTTCTGTCATTAGCAACAATGGCTGATGTCATTAGTGTTTTTCTTATTTTGCTGCCTTAATCATTTAGTTTAAGATTGTGAAAACATTAATCACTGAACAATCAACATCAACCTATAATCTATCTACTCGTTTATCTAATGGAATATAGAAGTCAAAATAAAAACCGTATGAACTCGTTTTTCTAATGGAATATAGAAGTCAAAATAAAAACCGTATGAAAACACTCGCAAGTTTCACATAATCGCATGCTCACGCAAAGCGAAGGACCTAGCAATTATCATCCACAGGATCGAGATGTATGATGCCTGATGCCCCCTTCCCCTTCCCTACTCCTGGGGGGAGGTGACCCATTTCTACCGTGTGTGCGGGCGGATTTAATAAATTGTAAAAATTGGATCGATTTGTCTAGCTCAGTCTGAATGTTGACTTTCTTTTATTTGCGAAACATTTTGAAACATATTTAGATTTAATTGTTCATTATAACCCCCAACGCAAAAATAATAGGTGTTAAAAGAAGGGGTGTTATAAGTTTGACGTGTGTATCTGTGTCGTAGGTGGTAGGTAGGTGGTTGAAAATTTTGAATTTAAGTATTATTGTTATTTTTGCTAGCACTACCACTTTATCAGCTATTCAATCTTCAAATACTCATAGAAATTATTATCGGTTAGAGAGAGAGCAAGCTCTCCAGTGAAATTAGATCACGTGTTCACTTCGTCGGACGAACTTTGTAAGCCCTTCTGCAGCATTAACACTTCCATCGTATGAGAAAAAAAGACATTCCTACTTATGTGATAAGACGATGACAGCATCATTTAAGCAATAAGCTATCTATAATTATATTTACAGCAATAATCTCTCGATCAATTTATATATCTTAACGCCAAAAGCAATATACCATCAAGACTGTAAAGGGAAGGGAATACTATATAATGTTGCAACGTTAATGAAAAATGGTTGCGTCAAGTCATACTCCAAATGTACCGACACAAATATTTAATGACTATATCAAAATGTCGCTTACATTGTAACCATTGTTAGCTATAATTGTTAAATAACCACACACGTAACGTGTTATGTAAGATGCTTTGTCTTTGGCAATTTTTATATGGCTATTCTAGTAGACTTCGATTAAATCCGGGTTGAGATTGATATCTTCAAAAGAGTCAGACCATTATATGCCTAGCGTGTTAACCATCTATCTTCGAACACATCACCGCTTACTATCTGCCGAGACAGTGGTCAAACTAGCCTATCAAATATTTAAAAAATTTGGAATTTTGATATACATAAATTTTACCAGTGAAAAAGAAAGGTACCTACGTAACTGAAGCATCTGGCATCTATTAACCGATATGTATAATTATTGTTAGGTCAGATATGCCTGCAGAATGGTTATAAAGAAATGTTGTCGAGTCATAATAGAGATATACAGAACACCTACTGTTAATCTATCATGCATTTAAAGTAGGAAAAAAAAGTTTCTAAACGATATTACTATACGCCAGTATACCTACGCATTTGTTTGAATACTTTCTTGAACAATATGAAAAGTGATGTGGTCAAACATTTAGACGTTTATTAAACAAATCTGTCACAGAGTTTCAATTAGTGGTAGTTCTAGTTGTACGGACACACCGCAGCGTCCTGCGTGCGCGATGAAGGCGGCGATCAGATAGCGCAGTAGTATTTGTACCGATTGGTTCACACCAAACGCGATCAGAAAACAATTGAAAAGTACTGAGATCGCGCACGCAGGACGAAGGACGTCGCGGTGTGGCCGTACCTTTATTATACATATGGAAGCAAATTACTTCTCACGAGTAGGAGTATTTATCCACTATGAAGAGATTCCATATGAATGTATTGATATAGTTGCCCAATGGTAGAAAAACGGGATCATCATTATCTGTGGTTAAAGATTATTATTTTCTTCTGCACATCTGATCGCATAACTGGCTAGTAGGTCATGTGCCTATCCCGTTAAAATACGACTTGTGATTTTTATTTTGACAACATCATCGATCACAATTCACACAAAACCTATGTTCTTCTTCCCTCTTATAAATTTGCCACACTTCGTTTTGCCACGCGTCTTACACAAAGTAGTAGGTGCTATTTAAAACTCCTGTTTTGACGTGTTAATGTAATGTTAACCATGGCTCACCTCGTAATCACGCATGTGAAGGCGATTATCATTTCTTTGAGTTGTATTCTATCAGACATCATGTAGCTAATTCAAACATAGATATTTAGACCATTAGATAATTGCCGTTAGATCGTCCATTGAACGAATTAATGGATCGATTGAGTGTGCACCCAATCGATCCATTCATTCGTCCAAAGCCTATAGAATTATTAGTTTGATTAGATACCCTCCCAACACCCAAACCAGTCCTTCCATGCTGTCACCAGCTCACCATACACAGTGGGAGACAATGGCGCGCCGTAACCTGGCAGACGCTCCATCATACGCGGAACAAAACAACACCTAACTACCGACTATGTACCGCCTCACATGGACAGTGGAGGGAAAACAGTGGGACATAATACTGCTGGCAGAATCCTCGAGTTAATGTGCCAGCCAGATTGAAAGAGTGAGATAATAAAGATGGTGTAAAGCCTGAGCGTATTTAGATCGTACAGGCTAGCAATGCTATTCTGACAGCCATGTACGGACCCTCCGGAGATGATAAATAGACAGATGTGTAGCGTTGCTTAATTTAAGGAATGTGGTCAGTCTGGTCAGTTGCATCCTCAAGATACTCCATGACCTGGATATCTAAATATTATTTAATCCTCACGCTGTTTCCTTGCACGGCAAACTTTACGGTGGTACACACACACAAAGTGGTACACCTGTAAAGACATAAGTACACGTTTTAATAGTAAACATTTTGGTTATTAGTCAGATCTTGAAGTGGTGACGTTTTCTTGGGCCACAGAGTCCGGATAAAGCAGATTAGTAGCTTTCGTGTCTTTCATTGGGTAGCACAACACTGTTTATACGTTCATTTTCTGCATTCAGCATGGCTTTTTAATTTGCTAAATAGATTTCAAGTCTCGAATTCTGCGGAAAAAACCCTAGATTCAGATCTTTAAAATTCACAATGCTCCGGAAATTTTCGACGTTTCAATTGAAAAGTCTGTAATTCTAGTCAAAAAAAATTGCCGCGAGTAAGTAGAAGATATTCATTCAAAATTCATAATGAGACTTTTAAATTTGAATTTATCCAATTTATACATGGATTCGGCTCTTGGGAGAGTCCTACGTCCAGCAGTGGACTGACACTGGCAGATTATGATGATGATAATACATGGATTTCTATTAGAATACGTATGCTGAGCAACTTGTAAAAATAAAGCAGTTTTATGCAGCCATGAATTACCGTAAAGGTCCTAACCTGTCCTTCTGCCTGTTTCTGTGCTACATCAGTGCTCCTAACAAAACCCGGCAGCTCGTTCTCAAAGCGTGCGAAAGTAGAGCCCTCTTTATCTAAGAGGCGTCGGGAGGGGGTTTGAAGGAGGACAAGTGCATCTCAAAGAAATGCAGATTTTACACGTCGCTACTCTTCGAGCGGGTGTATCGTACGTTGTATTGCGAGGTACGGTGCGCACATTGGGACGATGTAGAATTATGGCTTGATTTTATTTAAAAATTTAGTTTGGAAACAAGATAGCGAAGTTGCTAGTAATTGTTACCCTTAGGAAGGTCTTTGTAGCCTTTCCATGTGGGTGTAGACCTTAATTATCCCTACACGTGATCCTTTTATGGGTGACTTAAGCAATAGCTATGACATCTACTACTATAAGAATCTATGTCCTGACATACTGACTGACTGACTGACTGACTGACAGACAACGCACAGCCTACTGAGACTTGAAATTTGGAGGGTATATTTGTCTTAGTACGAAAGGGTGTACTAAGAAAGGATTTTCCAAAATTCACCTCTTAAGGGAATGAAATGGGGGTTCAAAGTTTGTATGGAGAAACATGATTAGATAGTATTTTCTATCCTAAACTTCACACACTTGTGTGTTGCTTCAGTAAAAAAATAAGTAAATACGTGTTTCAGGTTTTTTGAAATTCCATCCCTAAGAGGGTGAAATGGGGTAACAAAGTGGGAAAATAAATATTGTTTCGGATTGCGCTGAAATTTGGCATGCAGATAGTTATTACGACGTTAGTTACCTCTGAGAAAGGATTTTCCAAAATTCACCCCTGAAGGGGATAAAACGGGTATTCAAAGTTTGTATGGAGAAACAAGATTAGATAGTATTTTCTATTCAAAACTTCATACATGTGCTGCAGTAAAAAAAAAGTAAATACGTGTTTCAGGTTTTTTTGAAATTCCACCTCTAAGAGGGTGAAATGGGGTAACAAAGTGTAAAAATCAATATTGTTTCGGATTGCACTGAAATTTTTTATGCTCAGAAAGATTTTCTAAAAAATTCCTCCCGTTTACGGAACGCGGATGCAAAGTTTGTATGGCGAAACAAGATGAGATAAAGTACTTGTTGTAGGATTTTTCGAAATGGGGTAGATAACAATGTCTGTAAATTTGGGTTTTTCGGGTTTTATAAATAGGAATCCCGAATTGCCTTAGTCCCGCGATAACATGAAAACGGGTGAATCGATTTGGCTAATTCTTATTTGATGTCTTTAATGATAGAATCGTTTTTACAAAAGAAAAGTTTTAAGTAAATAAAAAAGATATTAACGCAGGCGAAGCCGCGGGGCACTTCTAGTGTCACTATGTAAGTTAAATGACAATTTTGTGGATAAAATAAATGACAATTTTGTGGATAAGATAAATGACTTTGTTGATAAAATAAATGTCGATTTTGCGAATAAGATAAATGTTAATTTTGTGGATAGGATAAATTTCAATTTCCCAGTGCAGCACCTTGGTTAACTTGTATCATCACTTAGCATCATGTAATGCAGTGGCTAAGTGCTCGAATGTATTCCATTAAGATAATTAAACAATATATTTTCACTCATTCATATCATTGTGTTGCGAACAGTACGTACCGAATATGACACTCATTATAGCGCAGAACAGGATTTCTCTAAAATATGTCAAACGTAAGTAGTGTCCCCCGATCCAGCCTGCGCTTAGTTCTCGTAATTGTTACGTTATTGCGAACCAGACGGATCTTGGAGTGAACCTTTTTCAGATGTCTGGAACACAGGTAGTTCAGAGAAAATTTGTTTTTAGGGTTCCGTACCCAAAGGGTAAAACGGGACCCTATTACTAAGACTCCGCTGTCCTTCTGTCTGTCTGTCTGTCTGTCTGTCCGTCTGTCACCAGGCTGTATCTCATGAACCGTGATAGTTAGACAGTTGAAATTTTCACAGATGATGTATTTCTGTCGCCGCTATAACAACAAATACTAAAAACAGAATGAAGTTAAAAATAATAGAGGGTTTTCACGTTTCTTGTATGGGGACAAGAAACGTGTTTTTTTTGGCATTTCACGCCATCTACGAACGCTTAGTTAGATAAACGTCGCATAGATGGCATTATATTGAAATGTCGATCCCTAACACCTTTGTTAGACGTTAGATGGCGTTATAAGAAATAAAATGTTTATTAATTATTATTTTTGCTGGCGAAAAATGATAGTGGTATTTTTTGCTCGATCTTATAAAATACTGTAGTGTACGGTGTATACGGAACTCTACTAGTGCGAGTCCGACTTGTACTTGGCCAGTTTATTTTTTATTATGCCGCATAGAGTAGCATGTGATGACTACAGGTACGACTACACTGCGGCGTCCTGCGTACGCGTGCGCGGGCGATATCTGATTTTCAATAGTTTTCTGAACGCCGTAGATCGCATTTGAACAAGTCGGTAGTGTCGGTACAAATTCAACTGCACTATATGATCGCGCCCGCGCACTCAGTTGCAGGATGCCGCGGTGTGTTCGTACCTCAACTCAGATACGATGCGGTCGCGAGAAGAGTCGGAAACGAGAAAAAAAAAACGTGTAAAGTAGGGCAGGGACTTTACTCTTATTTTCACGGCGCAAGTATCCCAACCGACGTCAGAAATCATGATGTAGCTCGGCAAACAGATTGATAAAAATTTGTCACGAAACCACATACGAAACCTTCTGAATCGAAATTATGGAGGTAAATCCACGTCTGAGGCAGTAAATGAGCGTACGCAGAGTATCACCTCGAAATGCGTTACTTACCATCGGATACTTAACTCAAATTTGTATTTCAAAAACTAATTGTTAACCTAAGATATTTATTTTAAATTAAGCTACTTTCCCCGCTGGCGCCAGTCACTAAGACAGGTGTTCTTCCGGTCAAGTAGCTCCCCACTAGCCTCCAATAGAGGGTCCTGGTGGAAGGGTGGCTATCGGGTGTAATCGTTAGTATCAGCCCGACGATCGCAGGTTCGATTCCCGCGCCCTGTAATTAGATTGTTAGTCGCATGCGATATTTACGTGTGATAGCAGGGTTTGAGAGGTTTTGGTACTTGAAAGTTTGTATTCTCATATTCGCAAGCCGATTTTTTTCGGTTATGATTATTTTTAATTTATTGATAGTGAAAACAATGTTTATAGTAACCGTAGATTTTGTTAAATTAGAATAATAAATATAAGAACCATCTTCCTAGCTGTATAAAATAATGCAATAGTATTATGTTTTACATGTTTGTATGCAAATGAAAGATGGCAATTATATTAATATTAATAAATATATATTTTTTAAATTAGACACTAAACTTTGGTCAAATTCATAGAATGTAGCTATCCCACCCCGTCTACCAAAATAGCTGGTTGTAAATATCATGCCAAAACTCGGCAGACCGATTGCCGTCAAGTATTTATTTAGAAGGTGACACAGGTCACTAAATAAATATAGCAATAGCTAAATAGCACCACCAGGATTAACATGTAAGGTTCAATATTGTAATATATCTAACCCTACCTTTGAATGCGTAATGGTAACAATGTCGAGGGACTGACAATATTACCCAAGAAATGGCGACAGTAATATACCAATTGCAGCTAACATGGTAAAAAAAATCGTTAAAATGATTGCGATTTTTTTACCACATCGTTCCTGTAATATGCATATACTAGCTGTGCCCCGTGGCTTCACCCGCTTTAAAAAGTATTCTATAAACTTATTTATAGTACTGGCACTTCACAGTACAACATTTCAGCTAAACTGGTCCAGTCGTTTAACCGTGAAGAAGTCCCAAAGAAAAAAAGAAAAAAACTGACTTTCACATTTATAATAACTACTAGCTGTGCCCGCGACTTCGTCCGCCTGGAATAGTGTTGTTTTTTCTCTTTGTTGTCTTTGGGTAGCATTTTAAATATTTAGGCTAATTATTTTACAAATAAGACACATGCGTATCCCACCTACACCGCACCGTACCACGCCGCGCAAATTACCCTCCCCTCTCCCTACCCCTTACCCCTCCCCTCTCCTCTCCCTCTCTCTTCCCTCCACCCCCTTTCCCTCACTTCCCTCTCCCCCTCCCTTTTCCCCCACTTAGGATTGGTGTTGATTATCAAAACGCTTATTAAAAATGTCAAGTATCAAAACATGTGCGTCCGCGTATCGATACAGTTTGATGTCGATAAGAAAGTCAGTTGTGAATTTAATACATAATTTCTTTTAACGAATATCGGTTGGTCATTCCTATTGTAAAACTGTTTTGTGTGTTGTATGTTAGTTAGGAATGTTCTTATCTATTGAAAGATTTGTGTTTTATTCTTGATTATTTAATAAAGGACGTCGAATTCTGTTGTCGGTAGTAAAAAGTATATAATTTTACAAGAAAGTTTTTCTATCTATAATTTGTTGTATTTTTTGTCAAAGATGCTAGATAGAATTTGCCTAACTGATGTCTCGTTCTGACGTTCTAAAGTGTAAATAGATTATAGATACAAACTACCAGTCGCAAAAACAGTAAAAAAAATTAAATAGGTATTTTCTTAATAAAATAACCTAAAAATTATATGTGACATTATTTATTATATTAATATTTATTACGGTGGCGAAATTATTTAAATGGTTTTCACAAAGACTGGCCACAAACGGTATTGTATAGTATAAGTTGGAAAAAAATGAGGGAGTTTTTTGCCCAACAGTGGGATAAAATAGGTAAATGACAAGACAAGCCCCATAGAGTTTCTTGGTGTTTCTTCTCTGATGGGAGTATTTCCGAAACACCGGTAGATTCAACAGCCATTCAGTTTTCCCCTTTTGTCCGCAGATTTTATTTCTAGGCTTGCCCTTTTTATTTTTATTTAAACAATATTATGCAGCTGACAGACGGACTATCAGTTCCATTTGGATCTTGATATGTGCTGTGATCGGTATGCGTTTCTCTATGTTGTGTTTCACTATTTCACTTTTTTATTTTTTTTTATATAAAAATTGTCTGAAGTACTGAAACACACAGTTACATGTATGGTTGGTTTTAACCTACTTTATTTTTTTTTTTAATATTCTGACGTAAACGATTGGATGACAGCTGAATGGTTCATTACTTTTTTTTTTCTAATTCAAAGCGTTAAATTCTGCTTTTGCTATGTTTACTTGATAATTGGTTATGATTTATTTTATGATTTATGATTTTGACGTGTATAGTGCAAAGAATAAATGCTTTGATTCTTTGATTCTTTGAAGTTACAAAAAAACCCAAACATAAATATAACAGAATTTTCTTCATTTTTCTCTCACAAATTTCACACGGAAGACGAAATGCTAAATCAGTACTACTGCATTTAAGGTGTGAACCAGTCAGTACAAATACTAATTTGTACTGACTGGTCCACACCAAACGCGATCTACGGCGATTAGAAAACAATACAAATTTAGATCGCGAACGCGCACATGGACGCAAGACGCCGCAGTGTGGTCGTACCTTTAATGCTTATACAGTTAAACATATTTGTTTAAATTAGTTATTATGTCTAAAACCAATATGTCTTGTAGTATGTAAGTAATCTTATGTTAAAAATGTTATATAACTGCTTTTATGTTAGGAAACCATGTTGTAAATTTTAAATAGAATGTACTCCTAGGATAAAACTTACAGTAGTTTGTACATTTTATATTACAAAATAATTAATAAAGACATTTAAAAAGTAAAGTACTTAAATAAATTGCAATTGCTCAAAAGTACCAAATATGATATGATTAAATCAATAACAATAACATCGTATCCATTTAACCCTTTTAAAACAAAACCAATAAAAGTGCCGCAGAACTTCGGAAGCGGATTAACAAATGAATTTCCCAATTAACATTAGCTGCTTCGATCTCCGCTATATTCAATAATACTGAACAGAAGTTAGGAAACTCATGGATGAAGTATGGAATAGACCAGCAAAGGAAACACATTGACTCTTACTAGTAGGGATCATTGTAAACCTTAATTACTGCCTTAGCAGTGATCCCTGGATATTAGTGGTGGTGTGTTCTGTAAAAAGAAATACATCACCGATTGGTTCAATGATGCTTAATGGATTTGGACATTCAGAGAGGATGGATTAAGAAAGATGACGAGACAGATTTATGAGAGGAGTGTGAATGGGCCAGCCGGTAGTGGCCGACCTAGGCGAACGTATTACGACAAGATCAGAGACGTTTTAAAGAAAGGCCATATCAAAACAACCTATAACCGACGAGCATGTATGAACTATGAAGGCGCTCATGAAAGTGGAAGAAGCGAAAGAGGTATGTCCCCTACCCCAACGGGAAAAAGGCGGTATTGTATGTATGTATGTATGGTTCAGTTCTGGCATGATTCGGTATCAGGTAGTTTGGAAAACTGATCTAATTGCAGATTTGTAAGTTGTCCAGCGCCTTGCCTCGTTTTCGTTTTTTTTAAATAAATATAGAGAACAGCAGACAAGCTTGCGGACCACTTGACGATAAGTGGTTACCACCGCCTATTGACACCTGCCATACCGATGCGTTTCTGATCGGTTTGGATACTTATGTTTCGATAATAGAACGCATTTATTTACTAAAGGTGAGATATTGGTCAGGCTGCACCTACGCCATCACTTATCCATCATATTATAAGATCATCAGATATGGTGTTACAAAAAAACTTTCTAAAGTTGCATATATTTTATTAACCGACATCATGTTAGCATTTCGTTGTATTTGCAGAAGATCCGCCGTCTACCAGCTAAGCCGTCGGTGCACATATCCGTTCCAATAACAGTGGAACTTAGCGCGTTACACGATCGTAATGTGAAACGATTAAAGGAAAGTTTTTACAAAGGGCGCGCCTGAGTACTACGGGACGGGGTTTCTACAGAGCTGTTAAAACCACTGAAGCAGATAAGACTTTTTTAAACATTAGGTTGAAAGCTAAGTTATACAAACTTCGCCCCATTTAATCACCCGAGTTAAGTTAAGAAATGTCATTATTTTTTCAATTATACGGCCTAACTACTCTACGCTATAGACTGTACATTATATGCAAAATTTTAGCTCTATCTGTCGAGATGTTTGACCGTTAGAGGTAAAAAAACCTGACTTCCACTTTTAAAATATTGGATGTGATTGATATTGATTCATCTTATAATACTGGAGAAAGAGAGATACAGCTCTAAGGTCTTCAAGTTTATATTTCAATTTATAAGACAAAGACATTATGATTGCAAAGAAGTGTTTTACTGATTTATAAATAACTAGACATAAATATTGATTTATTTGATTTTTTTATTGATCTGCTTTGCGCACTATTGCTACAATTAATGTATGTATACGTGAATAGCACCCGAATGTACTTTTTGTCGCATTATCTTGTTCAATCACACCAAAACCGACAACAATCACACCGGAGCAGCTCTACAAAGATGTACAATTAGACAATCGGCGCATCGGTGGACCATGAGCCATTAGGGGTTTAATTGAAAATAGCGTAAAAGCTGTAAATTGTACGAGTGCAACGTTGCCCGTCCTCCCTCTACCCCCTTCGGTTCCATTAAAAACGGAACTATCGGTCCTTTGAGACGAAACATTATTCAGGAATTCTATTTCAGGACAAAATTACATTTAAAGATATTTTATTCGTTCTGCTATTCTCTATCTGACGAATTTATAGCTCATACTACGTCAATGCGTCCATAATTTAATATCATATAATACGTAAATTTAAAATGTAAACCATCTCCGACTAGTATTTGTGTAATCTTTTCCATGAGACCATTCCATTGAGCATCGTACCGCACCGTGTCGAACTAAGAGCTTATTTTAGTTGATGGCGCTATGAAATCAACTGCCATAGGTCTGATCAATTCGATATTCAGTATCCTCTTACTTCAACGATATTGTTAGAACATGACAAACCTGATGCTCGGACATCTCCTGGAATCTGCAGAATACTCCAACATACAGTAGAGATGTCGTTTAAGGGCTCAATAAACACATTATACGTAGATGTAAGTCGGGGGTGGTTATAAACTTTGAATTTAAGTTTATATATGTAATACTTTTTAGTTCAATTTACCATTAAATCATGTTTTATTAGGTTTTTAAATTAGAGTTTGTTAATTTTGTAACCACCTCCGTGTGACGGAAGTGGATATTTTACGGGCTTGCTGCCTTTCTTGGCTGCATAGCCGATCATGTCAAGCTCTCTCTCCGAAAAATGTATTCGATACTTGGCACAAAAATACCACCGGTATCGGACATAAAAAATCGCTAATCCTGAAGATCCTGGTCAGTATAATGGGACAAACTATTTAAATTAATGCATTGTCATTGGTCCTTGATATGTGTGCAAAGTCTCAAATTAATCCAACGTCTTGAAGGGGGTGAAAATTCCGTTCAAAAATGTTGTTACGTAGGAACCTAACAAAAGAAACCTAAATATTAAACCTAATTAAATTAAACCTAAAAATTAAACAAAACCTAAATATTATGCAAGTCAAATGCTATAAGTGTGAATAGAATATAGTTATAGTTGCGGGTTCAAGTCCCGTCGGTACGATGAAATTTTAGATTGTGTTTAACAATTTACAAAAATATAAAGTGTGAAACACTTCAAAGAAACATAATATTTGATTTACGCAGTGCAACATCTATCGTCGGATTTGAAAACTGTAATGATTTCTTCCGAATGATTAACTTACGTAATAAGTAGTCATAGATGGCGCCACCAATGCATAATTGGGTTAACAAATGCAATCCACTAATTTCGTCGTAACGATACTTCGCACCGTGGCTTAATTGGCAAATCACCGGAACATCTTATTCCGGAGGTTGTGGGTTCAAGTCCCGTCGGTACGATGAAATTTTGGATTGTGTTTAACAACTTACTGAATATAGTTAGTTAATATGCACGCACGCGAGTCAGATGACCCTTTGACACCCTGCTAATAAAAGTACAAACATCTAATGTGTTCCGGCAGCTATCCTTGAGAGCCAGTTCCCATTCTAGGCCTAGCCTGCTTACCATCTTCGACCGCATCATCACTTACCAACAGGTGAGATAGTGGTCAAACGCTAGCCTATAACGTATAAAAAAAAAAAAAAAAAAAGTACCAAAATAAGGTGGTCAAGCTACACTGACCACTAACATCATTATCCTGGTTTCTATATCCCCAGGAACCTCAAATCTCCATATCTACCCAGCTGCTGATAAGGGTGACGCATCGCTGCCTCCCCTCGATGGAATCAATTAACCAACAAATAATTTATAACGGCAGATAGTTGATAGATTGGATGATGAAGATAGTCCAGGAATTACGTTTGATGGTTAATAGGATGCGATATATTAGTCTTCTAGAGTTAGTATAGCTTATGAGCTGAATAAGTAGGTGATGTCCACTAAAATCCATTAGAAAGATCCATTGGTGGACCTTTTTTTTACCTTTATTAACCGACTTCAAAAAAAGGAGGAGGTTTCTCAATTCGACCGTATATTTTTTTTTTTTTTTTTTTTTATGTTTGTTCGCGGATAACTTCGTCTTTTATGAACCGATTTTGATTATTATTTTTTTGTTCGAAAGGAGATATCCCAAGTGTGGTACCATGAAAATTTTATCGAGGTCTGATAAGAATCTCCAGAGATATTGAGATAAACATTTCAAAATTGGTTTTGAAAATGAATAGCGCGGCATTGAAGTCGGTTCTTTTTTAGTTTTTAAACGATATTATATCCACTTTAATCCACATTATCCATGGATTTTCGCAAAGTTAGCTTAGTAACGTTGTCGGAGTAATTTTTTATGATATGAGGAAATAAGACAAGAAAAACGCCCATGATAAGCAAGCACGCTCATAACGGAAACTATTATTTGACAACTATTTGCGTTTTTAACCGACTTCAAAAAAAGGAGGAGGTTTCTCAATTCGACCGTATATATATATATATATATATATATTTTTATGTTTGTTCGCGGATAACTTCGTCGTTTATGAATCGATTTTGATTATTCTTTTTATGTTCAAAAGGAGATATCCCAAGTGTGGTACCATGGTAATTTTATCGAGGTATGATAAGTATCTCCAGAGATATTGAGATAAACATCTCAAAATTGGTACTGAAAATGAATAGCGCGGCATTGAAGTCGGTTCTTTTTTAGTTTTTAAACGATATTATATGCTAACCGAAACACCAGTAGATTCAACAGTCATTCAGTTTTCATCTTTTGTTTGCAGATCTAGGGTTGCCTATTACGACGGTTTTATGATGCTGATAGACGGATAATCAGTTCCATTCGGAATATGATTTTTACTGCGATTAGTTTGCGTTTTATTTATTTATTGTGTTTAATTATTTCACATTTTTTTGGATAAAAATGATCTCAAGTACCGAAACATATATTGGAGGTGTACACAATAGTACGGTTGGCAACCCTACATTAACCAGAGGAATTAAACTTTTTCGTTCGACGTTTAGATGAAAACTGAATGGCTTATTACTTATGGTTTTTTTTTAATTGAGGGCCCGATGGCGTAATCGGGAGAACGGTTGGCTTTGACGCCGTGGTACCGAGTTCAAACCCCGCAGTGCATCAATGGATATTTCTATCGAAAAATTTATGTGCGCTTCTCACAGTGGCCCTCCGGTGAAGGAAAACATCGGTAAGAAACCAAAAACCCCCGCATGGTGGTAGGACACTATCTAGTGTCCGCCTGGCCAGCTACCACCCTCAAGTTAGAAAATCTGTCGCCAAACATCTAATGTATTCCGGTAGCTATCCTTGAGAGCCAGTTCCCATTCTAGGGCTAGCGTGCTTACCATCTTCGACCGCATCATCACTTACCAACAGGTGAGATAGTGGTCAAACGCTAGCCTATAAGATATAAAAAAAACGGCTGTATACCTGACAAAGCAAAAACACAACCCAGGCGGACTAGCAGACGTCCTATCACTAAAATGAGTACCTAGATGCAACATTTCATCATCATAATCAGCCAGCATCAGTGCACTGCTGGACATAGGCCTCCCGCAAGACACGCCACTAAGCCCGATCTTCGGCTCTTTGTTTCCAGTCACGTTAATGAAACGTTTAAGCATACTGTATATCAGACAAGAGTTTCCTATATCAGAGAACTTTCCATGAAGCTATATTGTGGTCTAGAGCCTGACAACAATAAAAATCATTGTCCGAATATGAATAGGAACGATAAAACAAAGAGACTCCACGATGAATATGCACAAAAGTATCCAATATCTATGACTCACTATTCCACACAATAGAGTATCATTAGATTTCACTAACTAAACAAAACTCAGTAGTTGCTCAGGGTTCCGTATCCACAAAGGACTTCCTGAACACTAGAGACTTTCTTATACATGTTCCTCTAATTACAGTCGTATTGGTGACCAGTGACCACCTAGCAGGTGCGCAAGCACCCGTAACGGATGTCAGTCAACCAGAACCTCAATCAAAATTCAACTTAGACACAAATGAGAAACAGTCTAAAATCCCTCGCTTCACACTCAAGGATGGAGAAGCGATTGGAGATCAATAAATGATTCTTATTAAACAGCAATAAAGTCTGTTATCGTTTGGTGGTATTGTTTTTGGAACAGTGGATTTAAAAGGTCAATAGCTTGGGCGAATTCTGTTTTGTTAATTACTGTACACTTTTGGTCGATCAGTTTTTTTTTGTTTAATGATTGTGTGATACGAATTTGATTGAGATAGTTAATTGTGATAGATTGGTTCAGTGTTAGATCTTTCAGTAACGGTTAGTTTCGGCCAATACGATAAAGCTAGACGCACGCCTGATCCTAAGCACCACGTTCCTTACCTGAGACAATATACGTTGTTGGTTGTGGGGTTGTGTGTGTTGGGAGCATTATTTAATGTTCCGCCTGGCTTGATAACAAAAAGGTTATTTCCACCATCAAGGTTAAAAATAGACCGCCAATGCCTTACGGTGTTCCAGCAGCACAGCTTTGGAAAGTCAGACCTTTCTAGACCTAACGTTATCAGTTTATCACCATCCTTATTGCTTATCACCAGGTGAGATAGTAGTCAAACTGTAGCTTAAAAGATCAAGAAAAAAAATCAAATACTGTGAAATTTTACTGGATATGTTTTTAATTGTAGTTTCTTATATTAATAACGACATGAAGTCATGTTTTTAACTTACTGCCTTCCCACAATTATAATTAAAACAATTACGTAAACATGACGCATGCAACCATATTATTACATTGGTGCCATTACCTATAAATTCTAATTTTAATTTTCATAAAATACTTGAAGCAACACTAGGCAATTGAATTTCAACGGCTATCGAAGCAATAAAAGTGTCACTGAGATAAATGACCCCCAAGCACTTTCTAATATAAACCAGAAATAGTGGAAGACCTAGCGTAAAACCTTGCGAGATCTCGCGTGTCTTCTGCAATAACGCTAGCGAAAGCGTCGGACTGATAGAAAAATTGAATTTATGACTACATTTTAAATTCGGTATTGTATAAAAGCTATTATTAACTTACGGGTAAAAACGGAAAATGTCGTGAATAAAAGATGGTATCGGTTGCAATTTCTATTTCTAATAAAGCTGTATGTAACTGTGACCTTCGCAGAAATTGATATATGAAGAACTGGGTGCTGTGACCTTTGTATTAGATTACAATTTTTCAATAATAAGTGACAACTTTTTAGTGTTCGCTTAAATGGATAACTACAATTGATTATTTTTAATTAATGCATCTGCTTACAAGGAGTTTGTATACAATTTTACTTGTTGCACCCGACAACCCATTAGGAGTGTAATGTTTTGTGATCGTATGTATGTTTCTATGTAACCACCTATAGCGTGACTAATTTTGATTTACAAGGTGTCATTAGGTACGTTTTTGTACTCAATTGCTTCGAGCATTTACCAAAGGAGATGTTACCGCAAGGCGTACCCCTCTGCTGACCATATAGCCATTTTTGGCCATATGAGCGTGCGTAACTACGCTGTATTTTTAATAATGTGTGCGTGTTTGAAGCTAGTGTGCGGGATCGTTAAAGTGAGTGATTTGTGTGTGTGCAATGCGTGTTTACCTCGTCCCCTGTAAGTATCAGCAGAAAAAAATGTATGCGGATTACAACGTTAACATCTCCATTGGTAAATGCTCGAAGACTCAATTGATAAAAATTCTAGAAATACTCAAACAATTTTCAAAATATTTCCAGAAATAGACGCACTTCTAAACCTTAATTAACAAAAGAAATACGTTAGTGTTGTCTTTATTACAATCGATACAATCGTTCGATAGTAATCGGTAAAAAAGCACCATAATTAAAAGTTCCCAACCGATGCCACATGTCATTCTAAAACAAAGCATCGACACTTAAATCTACACTGAAGAACCTTGCCACATTAAAAATAAGAACAACTTCTTTGAAAAACTCAATTAATGGTATTTTTTTTTACTTTGACATAGCCCTAAGTTTTATTCGTTAATAATAAACTGGTACATGAGAAGCTAATTACTAAACTAAAACAGAAAGGGACAGAAACTAATTTCAAGGACTTAACCCTAAAGTGCGAGCGGGAGGCCTCATCGACCGAGATCGGAAACGGATTGCAACGCACCACTGCCTACTGCCCGAATATGTTTTTTTACTAATTAAAATGCAGGCTGTTTGATGAATGGCGTGGCGGTCGATTTATTTGGTTTTTGAGGTGCGGTGAGTGATGTGGGGCAATTAAGTAATAGACGCAAAATACGGGCGGTCAGATAGACCTATGCTAGGTGCTTCGATCTATGGTTATAATAGTTTCATCGTATATTGAGAGTTTCGTACAAGTCATGATGAGTAAAACTGACTTCATAATGAACGAAATATACAAGATCCCGACAAATGCAATGCCAAGTCAGGTTGTAGGCTTCATCTTTACCCAAAATTGACATTATAACCCATCAGATCGATTGATCGTAGTACAGGCCAGTCATACATGAGATAATTATCATAAATAATAATAAAAAATAAATAATAAAATGTTTGTTGACCAAATAAAATCTTATTTTGTAATTAATATTACATTCTTAGTTGTTAATCAGGACAGTTGTTAGGTATGTTAAAACAATATGCTCACTAACGCTTAAACTAGCCGTAGCTGTGCGATAAGCGCAAGTTATTCGTGGTTGGTCTATGTTACAACTTTATGTATCTTTAATTCAATAGCAGGTTTATTAAAGGTTATATTAGTGTGTGTGTGTGTGTGTGTGTGTGTGTGTGTGTGTGTGTGTGTGTGCGCGTGTGTGTGTGTGTGTGTGTGTGTGTGTGTGTGTGTGTGTGTGTGTGTGTGTGCGCGCGCGTGTGTGTGTGTGTGTGTGTGAGAGTGTGTATGTGCGTGCGTGCGCGTGTGTGTGTGTGAGTGAGTTCTCATGTGTGTGCGTTTTTAGTGTATGCGTGCGTGTACTATGAAAGGAAAATGTAATGTAAGTGGTGTGCTTTATCTTTAATTGTTTACATGATGTTTGCTTATATATACTATTGCGGATCGTAAAACAGTGTCTCTGTTTCTTCGTATGTTAATGCTTTAAGGAAGTTTGTAGCAGTATTCTTACATTAGAATACATTTAAGTTGTTAAGTGACACGTCTTTACTGATTTTGTTGTAAAGGTATGGACCTACGTACTGTACGTACTATACGTACTGTATCATAGTC
The DNA here is from genome assembly GCA_954871355.1 of Cabera pusaria. Lineage (NCBI taxonomy): Eukaryota > Metazoa > Arthropoda > Insecta > Lepidoptera > Geometridae > Cabera > Cabera pusaria. Next base: position 22,145,890 of record OX940906.1, read on the forward strand.
GTGCATTAGATGAGATCGCGTACTCGTGATTGGTATCTTGCTTAATTAAGGATACTGAAGGTCTTGGGGTTTCAACCGACTACCAAGAATAAGGAGGTTCTCAATTCGTATGTACGTTTTTATTTTGTGTGTGTTACGCGATTACTCCGTCGATTGTGAATTATTATTTTTTAATCGATAGGGTACGTTTCCAAGGTTGTCCCATTGTAATTTCATCGAGATCTGATAAGTATCGCCAGAGATATGACGATAAATGTCTCAAACTTGCTACTGAAATTGACTCGTGTGGCATGAAAGTTGGTTGTTTTAGTGTTTAAACTATCTTAATTATGACTGTAAGTACATAATATATAAGCGTGAGATTTTTTTAACAGGTGTATGCATTCTATGATATAAAATCTACAACAATTTTAATCAACAAGAATAACTAAGTAAATATATTTGTTTATTTTTCGTGACTTTCCTCTATTCAGATTCTTCAATGCAAATACATTACCCACACATAATGACTCCCAATTCAAAGATCAAAGTGCATCCAAACGGAAAACCATAAATCCTGTATATCTTTCTAAAAATACACTCTAAATCACAATCATGCAAATTAACCCTTCGAACGTCATCGAAATTCAAATGACGACCATAAAATCGGTCGACACACAATACCTAATGTATTCAAGAATAACACGCACAATGTTGGCTTAAAATCCACCACTTACGCCCGGCTTGCTATCTACCATTAATGAGCTATTGAAAAATGATATCTAAAGTAATTCTCTTTGCGCCGAATTATCATAAACCATTTGAGGGTTAAAAGTTCTCATACTACTCGGGCGAATGTAATTCAAAACCAACTTTGTCTAATAGAACATACGATACATAGTCCTTGATACGCAACAATACAAAATTTTTTAAAAAGAGCATCGAATATTTTGCATCATCCTTTATGGATAAATCACGTGCAACTTTACTATAGCTACTATAACAACTGCATAGAGTTCAAAATGATGAGACTGTAAACGGATTTGATGATATTCCTTAAATGGCGTATGCAAATTCTAGACATTGTCAGTGAATACGCGTGCAAGGCGTTTGAGGGTTACATTCAATATGCCGTTGACAGATGCTGAGGCGATTTTTAAAACATCATATTGGGTTACGGGTGCTTCAACTGAGATGCGGAACAAATGGAAATACTGATATTTCTCACGTTATTACAATTAAATTGGCACAACTTTTGCCTTCTGGCAGGTTGATTGCTACATAAAAACAACTCAATGGTTATAAGATTAAATTATAAAAAAATAATCCTAAACATAAACTTTGAGATATTCGAATTATTTGTTTATTACTAAGTAATCAAGATAATGTCCTAAATTCTTCACTAGGATCTTGTACCGTCTTTATTCCTATTATATTTATATCCGTTTTATTTCTTGGTAGACTTCAGTATGATACACCATGGTTCTAATTCTAATTGGTAATGGGGGCAATAAGACCTGCACTACTCTACTCTAGCCATCCTAGCTCCTTGAAGAAGCGGAGCACGGCTTTAGGTTGCTGGCATAATGCTTCCAATGGTGATGGTAGTGATGTTGTATCGGTTAGTAAAGATGATGTTGTCCAATGTGTGTGTTTATGCCAGCTTATTTGTGAACTTAGATGTAATGATAGTGCTATAGCAGATGATACACCATGGTTATAAAACAGATGAACCGACGACAGAAGATGGAGCTCACTGAGGTGTCTTGAAAGATGTCTCTTAATCCAGCTGTGGAGTAGTGTAGGCTGATTATGATGCTCGAAAATATAGAATTATCTAACCCAATTCCAACAAAATTAAAGATAAGAACATCGAATAACGACAATAAAAACAAATATCTTTTCAAAAGACGACGTGATATGTCCTGCAATACTCTCTCCACACTACTTTACCATAAAATATAAAATCTATTTTAAACAAAAAAGAAATACGTGGCTTTGTAGAAATACAAGACAGTTAAAACAGTCTTATCGCAAGTCGAAACTTCATGTCTGAATAGCCCCATTCATGCAAATGCTTATTAAAAACGTTTTACGATGCAATAAAATACGTTGCGGTCAGAGACAGACAATCGATACACGTATCGATGATCTAAGAACCGTTTGCGAGGAAAGCTATAATAATCTGCAATTATTAACGGACGGGTACTTTCCACATTTTACTAGTTAACTAGTGTGGAGACAGACCCTCTGTAATATTCCTTTAAAATCTAGACAGTAATGCAATTAACCAATATCTCAATTGAAAGTAAGCGAAGGCTACGGTTTAAGATGGAATACTGCTGGTCTGGAAATGGAAGACGGTAATGAGACGGACACTGGAGCCAGTCTGTCGGAGTCCAGACACTAGACAGCTGACTAATCATCACATTGGTATTAGTCTATTGCTGGACATAGGCCACTTCTAAGACACGTCACTAAGCCCGATGTTCGGCTTTTTCCAGTCACTGCCCACCGTATTACGTATATAGTCCCCTTACCTTGTTACAGAGCGTCCTTCTCTACGTTTGCAGAATCGTGATCTCCAGATCAAGCCTCTAGAATAAGTCTCAAGACAGCTATAACGCAACTTTAAAATTTATGGGATATGGATGACATTTGTTGTGGGGAAAAAAATCCGTGACTTACTGGCTTCTCAGTTAATGTTTTGTTATTATTAAATTTGGAATATTTTTTTGTTAGAATTTGATTTCGAAAAAGAAATAAGCGAGTGAGTTTGGCGTGAATGTTAACAAAGTTATATTTTATGTAGGCCTGCTACTCCTTTAGTTAGCGTAATGAACATTGCAAGCAAGCAGTCTATCTCCACACTAGCCTCCACACCCCCAGTAGAGATTGCCGGCAGGTGGGTCGCTTCATTAGCCAGCGCGAGTCGGTTACCGTTCACGCATCGTGGAAGAACAGGACCCAGCTGATTCTTTTGGTGCTCAATTATATACTATTTTAATTTGTTGATACATTTCTTGTACAAGCTTGTACTATTCATTATTCTGTGTTACAAGGAAGATTTTTATTAACATTGTTACAATTTGTTAGGTCGCCATTAGACTAGGACAATTTCTCTCAGCTCATAAAATCTATGATACTGGCAGGTCGAACGTGTAACTTTTGGCTATTTTTATGATAAGAGGTAAAAATGGGCTAGACGCTCGCATGATGGTAAGTGATGACGTCTGCCTATGGAGACTGCGGCACACAACACTCTGGGATTATCAGAATTTTGGACGTTGCAGCTCTGTGGATAACACCACAGAGCTGTAACGTCCAAAATTCTGTCCAAAATTACAGAACATATATTTCTCCAGATAATAATATCTTGAGAAATATATGTTCTGTAATTTTACTAGACACTGACAGCCATTTAAAATAGGAAGTACCTTAAAATCGAAAAGTATCTTAAAATGTACATGTAATTCAAAAAGTACCTTCAAATCTGCGGAAACCTTCAAATCTACAAGTACCATACCTTCAAATCGAAAATGACGTTTTTAACGAGAAAAAATCTCCTAAGCAGCCTAGTCTGGAAAAAAACACGCGTTGAAAGACTGTTGGATAGGTTCCTTGTCGTAGCAAAAAAATAATAATAATTGCGACTCAGATGATTGTGAGTTCTACCACAAACCTTTTGGTTTATATAGCACAATAAAAAAAATACGACTATATGAACGTATGAATAAATATATATGTCGGAGAAGATTCTCTTTAGATTTGTATTGCAACCCTATGTGGCCGTATAGAGTTGATAATGGTTTATGGTGCGAGTTGGTGTCGGCTGTCAGGGTCAATGTCATCTTCACCCAGTCAGAAGTGCGTTAAATGGGTAAGAGGAAGATGGTGCTGGAAGCTGATCCTCTCGATAGAAACGTCTGCCGTCACAGTACGTGCAAAGCTGACGATAATGGTGAACATGGGCGATGACCCTGATGGGCGGCATTAACAAGTGCCTATTTAGCTTTCAGAGAGATCAGAACTAGCTTGCTCTAAAATATAAATAAAAAGCAATGCTAGACTTATTTGCAGCATTAGTAGATATAGCCGTAAAACTCAATTCATAGGCGAATAAAATCTTAATTCTCAATTAAAATCTATAAGGAAGGAAGGAAGAAGGTGATTCAACCGATGACATTACTTTAAACGGTAGGATCGTGTCATGGTCATAGGCTAAGAAGTTTTTCCTTCGACCACCCGCAGTGCCAATAATGTCGATAGTTTTCTATTAATAATTATGTAATCTACAATTATGATATTCATGATAAACTTTATCATGCGTTTAAAGCGAGATGTTTTTTTTATTACATTACACAAGTAATTAAACAATATTTTTGTTGCGTGCTTTCTTCCACAAGCATTTTTGTAAACTTTTTCAGCAATCAGCTCTGTACGTGGATAATTAAAACAATAAAAAAACTTGACTGAACGCAAGAGTGAGTTGCGATTTAAATTTAATTACATATGTAATATACAATATTAGTGACTATTATCCAATTCGACAGAAAATACATACAGAAAATAGTAAAGTAATCAGACAAATCAGTCTAGAAACTTTGAAGAAATGGGTAAATTTACATCTAATACTAATATTGCAAATGCGAAGGCAACTATGTCTGACTCTTATCATTTCATCGTAAGACCGCTAGACAAATTTGACTGTTCGCATGTGTAGCCAAAATTGGAAATATGTATGACACTTTCTAACTAAACGAATCGCCTCAGATTACTTAGCGGTTTAAAACTTCTGTACAATATATATTCTGAATAGGCAATCTTATTATTAAAATAATAATGATCGAATAATTAAAAAATAGCTGGTTCCTTTTCTTGAGTCGGATAAAAAGTAAACGTAAAGTATATATTTTTTTACGTTGGCGACACAAATTGGGCTCATTCAACTGCTGCGATTATTTTACCATCAATAACTTTACAACTGTCGATGTCACATTTCTTTACGAACGGGTTTCGCGAAATGTAGATTAATGATTCTGAACCGATATAATTGTGAATCGATCATCAATATGCATTACACGGTACGATTGGTGCAACGTGCATGAGGTAATGGTGATTTTACCTGACTGTTCAATAAAAGGAGGAATGTTTTTTAATGCAAAACAGTACTATAACTTTTGAATTTTGAGAAGATTTGCAGACGGTGTTTTTGGGCTTTACTTTACCTTTACCGAAATACACAGTTACGTGTATGGTTGGCAACCCTACTTTAATATTTTTTTTATAGTCTGACGTCAACGATTGGATGACAACTGGATGGTTCATTACTTTGTTTTTTTTTTTAATTCAAAGCGTTAAATTCTGCTTTTGCTATGTTTACTTGATAATTGATTGTAATTTATGATTTTGACGTGTATATGTGCGTATATTAATACTGCCGACATACTGAATAAATGCTTTGATTCTTTGATTCTTGATTCTTTACCCTTTTCGACAAGCATTTAAACATTATCTCACCTGATTCTAAGAGACGATGCGGTTTGATCAAATCAAATCATATCATTTATATTAATCAGGTAAGAGGACCCATTCATTACAAAAACATTAATATACACAAAATATTACATGAAAAAAAAAGAAAATATTGACAAAATATAACACACACACACACACACACACACGCACGCACGCACGCACGCACGCACACACACACGCACGCACGCACGCACGCACGCACGCACGCACGCAAGCACGCACGCACGCACGCACGCACGCACGCCCGCACGCACACACACACAACTTAAATTAATGCAATGATTGTACTGTATTTTTGTTTTCAATAAGAATATTTTGGAAGGGCAATAGTCTCCTCAATACAGGGTATCCAAGTGGAGACCCTATTGCTCACAGCGATATTTTATGTAAAGCAAAAATCTGAAATAAACATTACTCGTATTATTATATTACTTTATCATATATGTATATATATCTTATCAACAATTATTATAACAATAATACCAATTTTCTTATTACAATTTCTTTCTTTAAAATGCATAGAAATTGTCAGACAGATCAATAAAAAATTGACCGTCACGGAAGCCGCAAGAATGGCTGTGGCACTGCATGCAACCGCACCAAGTAAGCCAGATACTGTCTGTATCTACCAACACAGCCAGGATACTGTTGGTACTGCCACGCAACCGCCTAACTAATGATGCGCTTCTTTTGCGGTTGATGGCATGGAAGCCATCAATCCTTACTTCAGCAAACATGCCGGAGGTAGTGCAGGAGCGCGGCATCCAAACTCTAAATGATTTTAGAGTTAAGATGGAATCGCTCTTATCTGGAAATGGAATACGGTCATAATTCGAGGTACAGATCAACTGGCTTTACCTCAATCCACTTGCAACAATCCAACCAGTCTTACAGGTACTAACCAAACCGACGCTCTCTGTCTTCTCAAATGTCTTATCAAAAGAGAGAGGTAGTAAATAGCTGTACAGCAGCATCTCGTTTTATATCTGGTTCTATCTGTGATGTATGGTATTTAGAATGTCGATGTAGATTGTTTTTGCGTAATAACTTCTTCTGACATTGCTTGCGATGATTACAGGCGTCGGTATTTACTTAAAGATAACTTAACCTGCCCTTTCTCTGCAGTCAAAACACTGTTGGCTATGGATTTGCGACCGATGTTTATAGACCTACGTATACAACGAAATGCATCAATAGAACATGTCTAGCCGTATCTTATTCTACCGAGAATACCGATGTTAGAAAACGTTTTTTGAAGACTCTACCAGCCCTGGATTCTTTTTAATATAATAAATAGATATAATAAGCCTAAGACCGCCATCCCACCAGATAAAAAGAAAGCATACGCAAATAAAGACTTTCTGAAGAAATGTGTACTTGTATACATATAATGTACTTAGTCATCAAACATAAACAAAATTGTTTACAGGCATACAACGCTACAACGCGTCGACATGAGTAGAAACCTCCTGCTTTTGTAAAGTCAGTCAAAAAGTCTACTATAACACTTAACATAACATCAAATTAACCTACTTATCTCATCGCACAACAAAATATAAAAAGATAAAATCAACGCACAAACATCCCTAGGCACCAATCCGGAAATAATTAAAATAGAATCGGAATTCCATATTCATAAACGTAAAAACTCAAAGGAGCCATCAATTAGAGCAACTCGATACTCTGTCACATTAAAATGACGACTAATGGATCGAATTTGAATTACAAATGGATCGGTCGGATCCAGCAGGATGGAATGGAATATCGGATATTGACAAAGGTGAGCATGGTATGAATTGGGCAGTGTTTTCTGGAGGGCGCGTTTTTGATGGTACCCCTTTGTAGATTGCATAGACTCATAGATAGAGAGATACAACTGAAGGGTATTCAAATCGCGAGTGAATAAGTATATTTTTGGCGCTAAATCGTCGACCCCATCGTCACTTAACATCAGGTGACAGCCCATTCGGTCAGCCCATTTTCGCATAAAAATAGAGATATAGACAGAAAGAGAGATAGATAGGTATATTCTTATTATGTAGTGTATTGTTATTTGTACCCCGCGGCTTCGCGTTGAAAAGTATTTTGGCAACACCAGTGCAAAATGTTCCTACGCCAATTTAGCCCAGCCGCGTGAACTTGAAGAGGTTGACAATGGCAGGTTCATAATATGGATTTTTATTATAAAGTATGCTTAAAGCTCGTTATTTAATTGACGCAATCGCCAAATTTTTCATTTTGTTCCATATTTTTACTGAGTGATTTTTTTTCTGGAATAATCCGTTGTTTTATCCAATATTTCCAAGAACTTTCTCATACCTCGCATGCTTTAATCAGATACCAATCGATACAATCAAACAAACCCGCGTGATTAAACCGTCTCGTTTTTATAATTCTCTCTTACCACTCAAATATTCCACGCAACATGTCGATTGATCGAACATAAATCGATTACAATTCGATCTTTCGTTACTTTGATCGCACACCGTGAACCGGTGGCACGTTTTTGCCACCTCTAATTATGTCTATCAAGGGTAATTGCTGTGCGTTTACTTAAATGATGATTAATTAATCATTGCAATCGAAATGAGCCGATGGGATAAGGCTCACCGTAGACGTGAATAACTTCAGATGGAATCGGCCACATTTTTCGTCAACGATGGTTTCTAGTTTCAGCAACTAAAAGATACAAAATACAAACACAAAAGTGCAGTATTAGTATTTGTACCGGCTGGTTCACACCAAACGCGTTAAACGATCTACGGCGATCAGCTAGGCTATTCTGTAAGCTATCTCGACAGCGGAATCCGCGGTGAGATTCGAATTTTGTACTACGAAATTCAATCGTATCAAGTTCATAATACGGTTGAATTTCGAAATACGAAAGTCAAATCTCACCGCGGATTCCGCTGTTGAGATAGCTTACAGAATAGCTTACCAGAAAACGATTGAAAATCAGATCGCGAACGCGCACGCGGACGCAAGACGCCGCGGTCGTCGTACCTTAAGAGTAAGAGTACCACTGTGAAGTTGAGGGAGAAAAAGGGGGAGAAGGGTAGGAAATGAAGTTAGTCGACGTGATTACTGAAGGTTCCTTACTGCTTACTGGAAAATTAATATAGTTTAAAAATGAAAACAACCGACTTCTATGCCGCGCTAGTCAGTTTCAGTAGCAAGTTTGGGACATTTACCATCATATTTCTGTAGATACTTATCAGATCTCAATGAAATTACAATGGGACCACCTTGAATGTAATTAAAACAAGAATCATTCGAATCGGTTCACAATTGACGGAGTAATCGGGTTACATACATATTAAAAAAATGCAGATTAATTGAGAACCTCCTCCTTTTTGGAAATCGGTTGAAAATAGGAATCACCGAAACTTAATCTACATTTTCGTTGGCCAATTTTGAAATAATATAAAAAAATGCCATAAACAGCTTGACTGTTGCCGAAATATGAAGATTAAAATTGCTTTCGTCTGAGAAGCGCCTAAGTTCATCGCGGCTTTCTTTGAAGTTCTTGTTGCAATTATGTACTTAATATACTAATGTGGCCACGGTCGATTTGTTATGCTGGACTGAGCTGAGTACAATGTGAAGTAACATAACAACAACAGAGAGCGCATAGATATCTTCTGTTTGTAATAACTTGGTCTTACAGAAGAAATGGTGTTGTAATTGGGTAGCATTTTCATTCATGGAAAAAAAACTAAAGGTTTTTTTAATTTACGACTAAACAATCGTTTGGCTACTACGCTAAATGACGATGTAGCCGAATACGTAGCTCGCTTGCTCAGTAAGTACTTATTCACTCTCGCTTTGAACTTCAATTTATTTCCTTCATTCAACTCAAAATAACTGAAAAGTTCCCGTCGATTATACAGCTATTAGATCAGACACAAACATTTTTGTCACCCTGTTGGTCTTTCTTCACCCTTTAATTCCTCTATCAGTGCAGGATTCGGCACGCGGCCATCGTTTGTCATCGGTAATGATGTTCTGCTAAACTGATACCGTTGACTAATGACACGCAAATCTGTGGTGTATTAGGGTTTTCAATGTTGCTTATGACGGCCCTTGAAAAATAATCTTAATGCTTATTCTCTTAACTCTACAGCTCTCACAGAATATTAGAAGCACTAGAAAATTTCATATGATCTGTGACTGTTCTAATGTGTTTATTTGTTTTACAGATAACGAATCTATCCAATAGAAATAGAAATTAAATTTGTGTGTTTGTTACTTCTTCACGCTAAAACTACTTAACCGATGGAGCTGTAATTTGGTTTGTAGATAGCCTAGACATAAAAAGAATAAAAAGAATAAAAAGAATAAAAAGTATTCTATGTGTTAATCCAGGGATTAACACATAGAATACTTTTTATTCTGATAACGATGTCTATGCGAGTAAAACTGCGGGGCACAGCTAGTTGTCTATAATAAAAAAATGTGATGACATGAATATTTAGCTTATAGAGTACTTAACTGCAAGAAAAATGGTACTTAATTACACTGGTTAACTTGTATTCTTTACCCAAGGAATCGTGACTTATTTTCGGTTTTCCAGGATATCAGTTTACAGCATAGTTCAAAGAGAAATATCATACCAAATATCAATTTGTCATAATATTTTTCTCTGCACTAAGCTAAACATAGCGCAACTATCAAGATGCGCTATTTTTTTATCAGATATGAATTAGAATATCGCCTGCAATACAACACTTGATAGGATTTTAAAAAAATTATACATAGTAGGAATACTCAGTGACATCATTACCATCCTAAACTATCTATTCCACTGCTGAACATAGGCAACTCCAATAGCACGCCACTGAGCACGATCCATTGAACGTTTTGCACGTATATAATTATCAAGCTGACCAGGCGGGTTGGCAATTGCTTAGTGACAACTTTATGGCTTATGGAATCAATTTATAAGCAGGTAAGGGTACACCTTAAATTCTTAACTCGATTTTTTATTGCAATCATAAGTTTACATTGTTTCATCAATCGTTAATGAAAATCGAGTAACATATTATCTAGATACGGTATATCAATTCTGGGAGAAAACGGAACGTGATTTTTTTTTAACTTTGTGCAACATACTTACGAACAAGAGCGTCTAAATTAAGATTTATCGAATCAAATCTCGCCAAATCGAAACCAGACTTTTAATAAAAACCTAACAATACAAATCACTGTATCGCCTCTTAATGATCTTGATGTCTCAGAATGATTGCAGACTGAGATGCAAGACGTATTATTAGTAAGTTAGAATGAGAGAGAGATAGATACCTCACCGGAAATGGAGTAATATATGGCGTATTGTTGGTAATGAGTTCGGTTTGTACGTTCGTTTGTGTGATCACTTCGTGGGCGGACAGTGTGTACGGACCTTAAAATGGTGTTGCTTTTTCAATTATATTTAAATAGTGTTCGTCGCATTGTTAACGCTTAACCTTCGATGTTACTTTTATTAAACAGTTTAAAACGTTGATAATTCAAATGTAGAACCAAGCTTCCTTTATTGAGTCAACTTGCAACAAACTTGTGGGTGCCAAAGAACCAAGTTTTGTTCTTTGTAAGAGCGTTTTAAACAAAGATCGGACTTAATTTTTTTTAATGCCTGAGAGTAAGCATTTGTCCACTATCTCATCTGATAAAGTCGGTGAAGACTAAGCCTATGCATGCAGAAAATTACCAATAACTCATAGTGGGTGACTGTGAGAAAAATGTCACGCTGAGTGATTGTCTTTCTGATTTCGATGTCTCACTCCATATTTCTGAAGGATTCCATTGAAATATATTTTCAGTAGACTCTACTGTCAGTTACTAACTACCCACTACCCTGCCCTTTCGGGTAAGAATATAAATAATATTGAAATTGCATAACCTTATCTATAAAAGTTCAGCGTGGTCGTTCATAATGCTTTTTCTGTATATTCTACCTATAACTATTAACATCAGTTCATCTTTCTTTTTTAAAGCCGTTCAAAAACCATAAAGAATTCAATTTATATTTTCAATATTTGTCAACTTTCATGAATATCTGGTCTTGGAGAGAATTCCTCTTTTTTGGAAGTCGGTTAAAAATTACAGAAGACCTACGCGAATGTTGATTTTGTTCTTAAAATCAATTTCATAAATAACATTGTAATTCAAATCAGGATAATACAGAACTAGAGCAATGTTAATCCAACCGTCGTTATCAAACAAAGAATAAAAACTATTAGCTATAGAAAAATCCAAATTTCGAATACACATCGATCTCTTTGTCCCTTTCTATTCGATCCATCTATTATGATTGTGTCAAAAATTTCGGATCTATTTTGCATATGAACAGATCTTTATGTTTTGTTTGCGTGTTTGCTAAAGGATGCTTTAGATATGGTGGTCGGTATATGGATTGTCGGATGTCATATTTTTCACGGTGTTTGAAGCTGTTTAGTTGTGATTTAGAGGTTTTGATTCACTTTGAAGTAGGATATGGTCTTTTTAGGGTACCGTACCTCAAAAGGTAAAAAAAGCCCTTATAAGATAACTTTCTTGTCCGTCTGTTTTTTGTATAATATAGGCTAGCGTTTGATCACTATCTCACATGTTGGTAAGTGATGATGCGGTCAAGGATGGTAGCACGCTAGGCCTAGAATGGGAACTGGCTCTCAAGGATAGCTGCCGGAACACATTAGATGCTTGGCGACAGATTATCTAACTTGAGGGTGGTAGCTGGCCAGGCGGATACTAGTCAGACCTACCACCATGCGGGGGTTGGAGGTTTTTTTTTATGGTAAAAGGTAACAAGACAAGCACGACACTCGCCTGATGGTAAGCAATGACGTCTACCTATTACAGATAGAGCGGCATGTAAAATTCTGGCAAGCCAGAATTTTGCATGTCACTGCACTGCGTCTGTTACCTTGAGATATAAAGATGTTGTCTCACATGCCCTGTAATTTCATTGGACACCGTGGCATTTTAACCGAAAAACATTCCTATTTCACGGCTGAAAATTAATTGGCAAGGTGGTGGTACCGCCCCAAGCAGACTAGCAGAAGTCCTACCACTACATTAACGATTAACTCTTAACGAAGTTTTACTGTCACCTTCTTTGCTGAGGATTATTTCATAAAATGGAACTGGGCAAGACCCGTAGCAATACCCTTGCTGTTCGCTGTCTTAGACAGACAACAGGAGTCAGATGTCAAGCAGCAAGCTGCGTTTACGATACTAATGGTCAAGACCATGGGTCGATCAAGAATGGTGTCATTTCAGAGAGGCGTTACCTTTACCACGGAATAATCCAGCCAACAGGCTCTATGTCGGTTGTCTAGCATCATTTCTGTGCTGTCTTCTGATTCCAGACAAATACGATACCATCTTACACCGCATCGTCACTTACCACCAGGCGAGATAGTGGTCAAACGCTGGCCTATAAAATATATATTTTAAAAAAATCTGTCATTCTCTGAGAAGTTTTGCTCTATATCTCAATATTTTCGCATTCGATGTACCAGGCAATCATAACCAGAAACATGTCATAAGTACTTTCTTCTAAAAACTCTTCGTTCAATCGCATTCTTAAATTTCAACCCCAGCAAAGGCCACGCGATCCAAACAAGGGTCCGTACAATGGTCCCAGTCATTAGGAAATTTGAATAAAAATGTCGAGGGGTCCCCTGCATAAGTAATTATTACGATTATTTTTTGATAGATAATAAATTATTTGTGACGGGTGTACCGGTGTTCGGGATTCGCCATTTCTGTTATGCTGTTAATAGAATTAGATATATTAAATATCGTATTGTTGAACCGGGAATATTGTGTTACTTCGGTCAGACAATTATTTTATCTCAAGCAAACATTTAAATACTATCGTGTCAGCTAGAATCGGTGACGCAAATTTCAGAAAGTGTATTTCTGAAAAATTATAAAGAGTTATTGTGACTCTTGGTAGGTTCTTCTATTCGATTGATCCAGATTTCTTTCACCTGAATATTGCATTTCGAAAGCATAAAAAGGTAACTTTATAATATCAATAGCTAACTTATAATCTTGATATACAATAATATCGTTTAAAAACTAAAATAATATCGTTTAAAAACTAAAAAACAACCGACTTCAATGCCGCGCTATTCATTTTCAGTACCAATTTGGAGATGTTTATCTCAATATCTCTGGAGATACTTATCATACCTCGATAAAATTACTATGGTACCACACTTGGGATATTTCCTTTCGAACAAAAAAAGAATAATCGAAATCGGTTCAAAAACGACGAAGTTATCCGCGAACAAACATAAAATATATATATATATATATATATTTATAAATTATAAATACTTAATGATACATATTTTTTAACCGACTTTAAAAAAGGAGGAGGTTTCTCAATTCGACCGTATATATATTTTTTTGTTCTGTGTATGTTTGTTCGCAGATAACTTCGTCGTTTATAAACCGATTTGGATTATTCTTTTTTTGTTCGAAAGGAGATATCCCAAGTGTGGTACCATGGTAATTTTATCGAGGTCTGATAAGTATCTCCAGAGATATTGAGATAATCATCTTAAAATTGGTACTGAAAATGAATAGCGCGGCATTGAAGTCGGTTCTTTTTTAGTTTTTAAACGATATTTTTATTACAATAATAATTAAGATCGTTTAAGAACTAAACCAGTTTATTGTCCAGCAGTGACTGATGATGATGATGATGACATAATGATGATGATGATGATGATGAACTAAACAAAAACTGTTTTTTCATTCCGCGCTAGTAAATTTCTGTAGCAAGGTATTGCAGATCTCCATATCTCAGGAAATATGAATCAGATCTTCATGAATTGTACTATTGGACTTAATGTGAAGTTAGGTATATATACTCAAACAAAAAAAGAATTCCAAGTCCGTTAATAAATATATATAATATAATATAATATACCTATAAGCTAACAATAATGCATTGAGAAAGTAATTAATTGAGACAGAATAATTATAAGTACTACAGTGACGATCACAGAAATATGAATAATAAGGTATTTCATATATCTAAATTATATAAAAAAAGTAATATCCTTATATCAGTGGATATAGCACAATCTTCTCGCTACGTATGCAAACAGAAGCTTGTGTTGTGGCTTTCCAAAATGGACTACTTGGAAACAGAACAACACATGAAACACAAAACATAGCACTGGGGGGGGCCTGTCTTTTCGACACATTGTAACGCCGAGAGCATTGCAATCTGCCGAAAAACCAGGCCCTACCATGTTAGTAAGTACAACAAACATCTAACAGCTAATCTCTTAGTCAAAAATGTAAGCTCCGCCAAAACTAAGGTACTTATTTTTGTAATAGCACTGATTATTGACTCCGGTTTACACGTACATATTCACTTCAGCTATCTTCAGCTCTCTAACCTTACAAAAATAACCTCACACACACACACACTCACTCACACACATTCCACACACACACACGCAATATGTACTCGTATATATACATATTATCTTATTAAAACTTGGTTAAATATAAAAAATAAAAATAAAACATGAGTAGATAATAAGTAACTGATTCTAGATTGTACTGATTGTAAGTTCTTTAAGATTTATTTTTTGAGTTTTTTAAGATTGCTAAGATTTACTAGCGTAAGGTGTTTTTACGTGAAATACTGTGTCCCACAACACAGGTTTTTAACCTAGTGTGGAACTCAGAGCTCCATTAACATGTTTAGTTTTCTTTGGTAATAAACGTATTATTTATTTATTTATCTGTGGTGACGATGCAATTACACTTTTAACTGACTCGCTAAAATATTACAAATCTTAGAAAACCCCGATGTATAAATCTGGGGGCGCGGTAGTGACACCCATCCCCGCCAAGACGAGCCAAGCGAAGCGCAAGTTACCCTTTTTGATGTCGGTTAGCAAGCAAACTTTCGCTCTCGTCCAATAGAAAGTGACACTGACAAAAAGCACAAGCTGTACAAGGTGCACAGGAAACAAAACATCGATAAAAACGTACTAAAACATCGATATTGGTAAAGGTGCAGCGATAGATTTACATATTTATGTTTAACCCCTCTCTAATGTCTTTAGTTGAAAGTGTATTTGAATGAGTTTATTTAAAATAGCTTTTACTTGTAGGTGTGTGATAGAGCTTTTTTATGAGTGCTATACAAGCCAGACACTTGCTTGATAGTAACACCGTTGCCCTGATAGACCTGATATAAGTTAGAATCTACTATTTACATTTACACGAGAACATTTTTAACCCCCAACGCAATAAGAAGAGGTGTTATAAGTTTGACGTGTGTATCTGTGTGTCTCTGTATGTGTGTATCTGTGTGTCTCTGTATGTGTGTGTCTGTCTGTGGTATCGTAGCGCCTCGACTTTATTCGATCGATATTGATTTTAATTTAGTTTTTTTTTTGTTTGATAGGTGGCTTCATCGAGAGTGTTCTTAGCTTTGTTTCATGAAAATCCGTTTAGCAGTTTAAATACTATCAGCTCCTTATTGGTTGAAGAGACTACGATAGCAAATTTCGTAGCCCTAGACCCTTCGAGCATTTACCAATGGAGATGTTAACGTTGTAATCCGCAAACATTTTTTTCTGCCGATGCTTACGGGGGACGAGGTAAACACGTATTGCACACACACAAATCACTCACTTTAACGATCCCGCACACTAGCTTGAAACACGCACACAGTAAAAATACAGCGTAGTTACGCACGTTCATATGGCCAAAAATGACTATATGGCCAACAGAGGGGTACGCCTTGCGTTAACATCTTCATTGGTAAATGCTCGAAGCCCTAGACCACATGAGATAAGGTCTTTACTCATGTGCCTAGACGGCGAACGTCAAAAAAATCAAAATGGCGCTTCTGCGCCCTACCACAGAATAATAAATAGTACTGTGAATAGTAGTATATACTATATATTATAGTCTTGTACAAGACTACATACCCGTCACTCTACTGCTGTCTGTTTAGCGTTATTTACATTAGTCAAATCAAATGTATTAATTTGAAATTCAGTATCCTGTTACTTCAATGATATTGCAAGAATATGGTAAACTTGATCTAATGCTGAGACATCTCCTTGAATCAGTAGAAATCTCCTCAACTCCTCGTCTGAGATGTCGTGTTTAGGCTAATTGAAATGGTCTCAATGAACAAATTATGCATATAAATCAGTCGGGGGTGGTTTAAAATTTAAAATTTAAGTATTATTAGAACTTAGACTGTCATAAAAAAGGCAGACAGATTCGTGCCGAGCACCCGAGTGACCGCAAATTCAGTAATACTAAATTCTTGAGTAATAAGTTTCCGCGCTCAGTCCGGCGTAGTCAATACTACATGATTACTACGTAAGCAACGCTGCGAAGTAATACTGCACGGAAGCGTCCGACCCTGCTGCCGCTTGATAGCAAACTGAGCGCGGAAGCGTATTACTCAAGCATTTCGTATTACTAAACTGAAACATTTCGAATATGCTATAGTTAAATTTAAAATAAAGTTTCAGAACACTCCCAGTGTACTTACATCGAAAATGTATGTGCACTTTTTTTCACAGTGGTACCTAGTATTATTATATGTTCTGTGACAGTGGCCCTCCGATGAAGAAAAACATTGGTGGTAGGACACTATCTAGTGTCCGCCTGGCCAGCTACCACCCTCAAGCTAGAAAATCTGTCGCCAAACATCTAATGCGTTCCGGCAGCTATCCTTGAGAGCCAATTCCCATTCCAAGCCTAGCGTGCTACCATCCTCGACCGCATCATTACTTACCAACAGGTGAGATAGTAGCCTATATGATATTTAAAAAATCAGCTTTGAGATTTCACCGCTAACAAGTTGCATCAATAAATAGCGAAAATCGCTGACGCTGACAATGTTGTCGGAACATGTTTGAACTCAGCTTTTTGCTTCAATGTCTAGAAGGTGACAGAAGCACTGATTCTCAGCTCAAACCCATAGTGACGTCCGTTAAATCCACCTTGAAATCGAAAGTGAAATCAACCAATCTCTAAAATCTATCCCAATCAACCCTTTTCACACTTTGCAAACACCATCAAACAATCAAAAACGACCAAACAATGGTCCTACAGACCGTAGCACAGACGTACCATACAGATCTCGAAGTGTATGGCACCCATACAACAGCACCCATATCAAACGTTATAAAGAACCATATTTTTTAAGACGGTGCCACAAAAAACTGTGATCTAAATATAATAATATCGAGATTTGAATGTGAATAGAACATCTGTTATCGAATGGAAGGAAATGACGAGTCTTGTAAAAACTATGGGGGTGGTTGGTGGTGTCAATGCACTTTGAGATGAGATGGTTTGTCGAATTGATTTCCTGGAATATAATAAAGATTGGAGTCGGTCTTGGAATATGTCGACTTACATTAAATAAAATTTTACCTACAGGATATCTATTTCGACCGACCTCCACAAAAGGGAGAGGTTCTCAATTGGCCTCATGTTTCTTTTTTTTTTTGTATGTAATATACGCGTTTACTTCGTCAATTGTAAACCGATTCGAATGAAATTTAAATACGAGAGTACATTTTCAAGGTGCTCCCATTGCATAGTAGTTTTATAGAGATCTGATAAGTGTCTCCAGAGATATGGAGATAAACACTTCAAACTTAGTTCTGATTCAGAACTAACTAAATGCCGCGATAGTAATTTTCTAAACTTCTGAAAATGACTACGCGGCATTTGAAGTCGGTTTTTTTTGTTTTGTAAACGATCCTAAATTATAATGATAGAAAGCTTACTGCAACCGCGTGTTACTCTCGTGTTTTCGGTATAAAAATATGTATTATATATGGTTTGTATTAATTTAAGGTATAAACTATCTAAATTCCGAACGTTATCCAAATTCGTCAAGCAATTTTAACGTGAAGGAGTGTCAAACGTAAACTTTAGCATTTACAATATCGGCATAATTAGTAAGAAAAGATGATACTCGTGGCTTTGCCATATTATAAAGGTGATTAAAATATATTTATAGCCATTTTTAGGGTTCCGTACCCAAAGGGTAAAACGGGACCCTATTACTAAGACTCCGCTGTCCGTCTGTCTGTCTGTCTGTCTGTCTGTCTGTCTGTCTGTCCGTCTATCACCAGGCTATAGCTCATTAACCGTGATAGTTAGACAGTTGAAATTTTTCACAGATGGTGTATTTCTGTTGCCGTTAGAACAACAAATACTAAATACAAAATAAAGTTAAAAATTAAAGGGGGTCCCCATACAAAGAACGTGTTTTTAAACGCCATCTATCTAATTAGTTTCGGCAAAATGACATAGATGGCGCGAGCAAACGAGTCTTTCTAGATCGCGACCAAACCAAATATTCTTGGTAATATCAATTAATCAAATATATGAGATTGAAACTCTGTTATGTTTCGTATTGTACGGAACCCTCCCTAAGTGTGCGATAAGAGACGCGATGCTGACTCGCACTTGGCCAGTTTTATTAAAATCAGCCAAAAGATGTCGCCAATGGATTTCAGTCTAGTTCCGTCATGATGTTTGGAACACGGGTTTGGATAATGGCTCTATATGGATTCAGTTGTTCAGCACCATATTTCACAACCGTCTTCCATTTCCAGAAAAGCGTATTCCATTTTAGATCGTATCTTCACTTATTATCATCAGGTAAGACAGTGTTCAAGTGTTTATCTGACCGATATGAAAATAATAAAACATCGTGTTATTTGACCCAAAGGGCCATCTATATATAATTACATATACCTTACGATTTTTTTTAGGGTTCCGTACCAAAAAAGGAATCCTTATTAGATAACTTTTTTGTCCGTCTGTCTGTCTGGCTATCTGTCTGTCTGTCTGGCTATCTGTCTGTCTGTCTGACTGTCTGTCTGTCTGTCTGTCTGTCTGTCTGTCTGTCTGTCTGTCTGTCTGTCTGTCTGTCTGTCTGTCTGTCTGTCTGTCTGTCTATCTGTGTGTCACCACCGATTTTCTCAGGAACGGGTGGACTTAGCAAGTTGAAATTTATACCAGATACTGAGGTCTATAGCCCCTATTAGGTGTATAAAAATCAAGGTCCTGAGTCAACACGATAAAAAGATATAGGCTAATTTTAATTTTCGCGACAACTTGTTAGTACCAATATGTACCTTAATTTTGAACGTTTTTTACTTTTCGGAATTTATCCTTTACTTGTACTGTAAGACCTTGCTTTTGACCAAAATTGACAGTTCTAGGTCAACCGGAAGTACCCTATAGGTTTTGGGTCAAAAACCTATATGGTAGTTCCCGTTGACCTCCTATCATGAAATTTGGCAAAAAGCAAGGTCTTACAGCACAAATTAAGGGAAAATCCAAAAAATAAGAAAAGTTCAAAATTAAAGGGTGCCCCCATGCAAACATAATATACGCCAATTAAGGTAGACCTCTGAGTTATATGAGTGCTGATACTATTTAGAGGTCTAGCTTAATTGGTACATACCAACGTTGGTGCGGAAGCCTCGGTGGGCGAGTTCAACTCAACTTGGCCGGTTTTTTTTTATTGACTAACCAAGTTCAAATCAACAAATGTTTAACCGGAGTAACAGAATATTTTCGATTTAACAATATCACACATATTTTGTTTTTTATATCACATAGGCTAGCATTCGACCATTATCTCACCTGTTCAGTTGGTAAGTGATGATGCGATCGAGGGTGGTAGCACGCTAGGACTAGAATGGAACTGGCTCGCATCGCAAGGATAGCAAGCCGGAACACATTAGATGTTCGGCGACAGATTTTCTAATTTGAGGGTGGTAGTTGGCCGGTTCAGTATTATGAATCGGCATTGATGGGAAGGCCAACGAATTTCTAAATAACCGAAATAATTAAAAAGCGTCCGAGAATAACGCATAAAATTCTGGCATTCCACTTTTTTTATGCCACAGTAGGCAATTGTTATTAGTAAAAATAAAATACGTTTATTTTAAGTATCTTTGACTCATATACAATTTTAAAACCAAAACACAATATTTAAGAAATTCAATAATAATCATACATGTAAAATATACTATAATTAAAATCTTTACTAAATTACTAAGTAGGTTATATGCACATGTCATCGCTTACCATCAGGTGAGCATTGTCGTACCTGTTTCCCACAGATTGTCTATTACATGTCCCTACATCACTCTCTTTGCTCAGCTGTGGCGCGCATTTAAAAAGTTGGGTCCGGTTCTACAACTATATATAGCTCGAATTTTTATGTTAATTATATTTATCCGTTATATAAATTTATATATATATATATATATATATATACCTATTTGTTATTGTTAATTTTTGTTATTGTATCTATTTTATTTAAGTTATTGTTATCGCTGTTAGTTCTACTCCCGCTCACAGGCCATTCTGAAAATCAGCGTCTTGGTTTTGGGGTCTACGGCACAGATTATATATATATAATAGTTACTACGTAAACTACGGTCCAAAAATCTGGATATTTGTACTGAGAATGGTCTGTTTCAGTACCTCATATCTTATTCCTTTTTGTTTTATGCTCAAAATGTCAAATATATTTTTCATTTGTACTGTAACTTGAGGACTGCTGAATAAACAATTTTTCTTTCTTTCTTTATTTCATTTTCTTATGTAAGTGACCTGATGGACAGGACAACCTGTTGCCTATTAAGTATTACAAAAAATTACAAATCTATACCTACGTTTTTTAGAATAATTACCTAATCGTCTAATTGAGGTCTATAATGTTCGCACTTATTCTTACAAATGTGGGTATTTAAGTATTAGATTTGGTTAAATGCAGTGCAAGTGCAGTGCTGGAGTGCATTGGAACATAGGGCCCGCATCATCAAATTTTAATTGTTACAGCCACGCCATTACGTTTGTAGACCTATAAAACTCGTAGAGTTGACGATAAGGCCACTTGTAAGAAATATGTTGCAAGAGCCACGTACAAAATAGCCATCCATACTGATAAATATCATAAAAACGTTTGTAACTCTGTCACTCTGTCTGTTTGCTACTACTACTAATCACGCCTAAACGGACAATCCCATCTTACTGAAATGTAACTAGGAGATAATAGCATTAGGATGAAAATAGGCTACTAAATTCTTGATGTACGTAAACGTTTTAGAATCTATATTCTGTATGGCTTCATTATGTTCACTTGGAAGGTTAAGCAGATCCCTACGACACAAGACTAGTCGTAGTGTAGGGTCTGCATGTTTATTGCTATCGCCATTAAATCATGTCACCAGTGCGGATTAGTCACTATCATTAATATAATTTATAAACTGTTATATAGTTATTTTATCGACTATTTTTGTACAACTTGTGTCCAATTTATGCTACAATGTTTGTAATTTTTATTTTGTGTCAATAAACTATTACTATTACTATTACTACTATTACGAAATCGCGGGGTATCAGCTAGAATATTATATTAATTAAAGTAGTTTTTAGTTTTAATTAAATAATTAAATAGGTCTAATCTAGCATTTCACTGCCGGTGGGAAAAGAAAGGTAAAAAGTTAGAGTACACAATACGAATACGAAGTACGAAGAAATACTAAGTACCATATTATGGTACATAATTCGTGTATATTCACATAGTATACTCAGACTAGTAAAAAAATAGATGTGATGTATAGAGTATAGATATATAGATATATAGAATATGCTGCACGGAACGCTAGAAACTGTCAGTTCTATAATATTGTATGATCTATGCACAGTCCTTAGCTCTCATTTGAAATGTAACACAGAGGGACTTCGAATATAATGATTTTGATTAATTAATGATCGTGGTTAAAACAATAAGACAATGACCTCAGGGTGGACACAGAATATGCAGCAGTTTGTATGCGGCTTGGTAGATGAGAAGCGGTCTGTTTACGTTAAGGATAGATTGCTCCTTGGCTTTTCACCCAGAGTTTGCTGGCTCAAATCGTTAGTTACCTAAAAGTAGCTTACCTCTATCATGAAGAAAATCTGCCGACACAACCTTACGATGTTTCGGCAGCACAAGCCAGTCCATTCTAGGCTTAGCGTGTTCACCATCTTCGACAACATCATCGCTTACCACCAGGCGAGATATTAGTCAAATGTTAGCCTATCAGATATTAAAAAAAATCTGAAAATAAATAAGTTCGAATAGCCTTTCCTAATAGGTGTGGTGGAGCGATGTAATACGCTTTCTGGCTAGCAATGGTTGGAGACGAGATTTGGAAATCGAGCTCTGAGGCGCATCATAGGTGTGAAGCCTAATCAATCAATTAATCAATCATTTTTTTTATTGCGGACTAGATACATCCATTTATTAGTAATTACTCGTATTAATTAGCTTATAAATAGGTTAGTATACATAAAACGTATAAAATAGGTTAATATAGAAGAAGAAGAATAGATGAAACCAGCTGCCATAACGCACTCTATGCATGTACTGATCGTTTTCTGTCAACCAACACACGCACAAAGTGCACCATGACAGGTGAATTGTATCTCTCCGATACTGTCCTTAGAATGCTGTTGGGGCTGTCCCGAATCCTCCTGAGCAGTGAGGCCGTCTTCTTCCTAATGACAGCATGGAAGTCATTTGTCCGAGCCTGCGCAAACATTTCTGAAGCGCTGCAAAATTGAGGCAGACCCAACTACATTCTGAAGGCATTGTTATATTGGACACGTAGAACACTAAGCGATTTTTGAGTACAATTAACCCATAGATTGCCGGTGTAGAATCTCTGGCAGTACGCTTTAAAAAGGGTGATTTTGAATTCTTTACTGCACCGAGCAAATCTACGAGCCAACATTGTTACTTCTGACCGCCAGTGCTCTACGTTCCCGTTCGATATCAGTATTGTCTTTAAGGTCGTCGGTTAGAATGTGCAAGAAGTATTTAAAATTATATGTCCGCTTGATTTAAATACCATTTAAAGAAATAGTTGGGTATCTTTCTGGATATTTACCGGCGGCCTTAAATATCAAATACGACTCCACAAAAATGGAGAAGGTTCTCAATTGAACCGTATTTTTTTATGTTTCATCATCATCATCAGCCGCGGGCACCGGCTGATGATGATGATGATCGACTGCTGGACGTAGGCCTCTCCCAAGATGCACCACTGAGTTGTGTTTGGTACCTGAACTCGTGTAATTTATTATTAACAGATTTGAAAAATAATTTTGTTAGATAGAGCACTTATGCTTCCAGTTTGGCCCCATTGTAATTTTATTTAGATCTTATTAGTGTCTACAGAAATATGGAGACAAACACCTCAAATTTAGTACTGAAAACGCGGTTGTGAACCGCGACGTTTAAAGTCGATTATTTTATAAACAAACGATCGAATTATTGTACTGTCTCGACCTAGGTAGGATCAAAGCTGTATAATCTTCTTCAGGAAATACTTAAGATATGCACAAAGCAATATTATTATTATATAAATATTCCATGGATTTAAACGATTAAAATGGGGTCTTATCACTCAAAGCAATCTCTTCCAGGTCTATTTTTAATAAAAGAGTACAGAGTTACTCTACAGTTACTCTGTAAAAGCTCCATCATGACAAAAACAACATAAAAGCATAGGATTGTACATACACAATAAATGTACAACTGTACAATTTCGGTAATGTCTATCTCAGATCGCGAAGTGTTGTAAATATCGAAGCGAAAACAAAGTTATGTTCTAACAAAACCATTGAAAAGTGAGTCTTAACTATAGTGGCATAAGAGGTAAGAGAGTGAATGGATAACAGAGTTTTTGTTTAGAAATATTCAACCCTTATGGAAACCGCGATGTGCATTTCGATAATAAGACACAGAGTAGGGAGAAACAAAGGAAACAATATCTACAGTTGTTAAGAATTTCAATTTCTTCATTGAACAAATCTTTTCGCCTATCTATCGCATGTCGCGACATGCATGATATTCCGGTGCTGATTGGCGGATATGATGTATGACATTTAGGTCTAGCTGTGATTAAAGGATCATACTGGCCATGATAACATGATATCTATTCACTTAACCCAGATTTCGGAAAGTAGCTGGGATACGAAAGAATGCTGTCACTTTCTGATATCCCAGCTACACTATAATATAACTAATTAGGTACTCATCCAAGGAAATTTAAATCAAAAGTACGAATATAACATGTCCAGCAGAACTAATACAATAAGCATTTTATCTAAAGTTTCCACTCACTATAATCAGTACAAACATGAGCGTGTTATTGTCCGTACCTGATCAGATGAATATCATTTTCGTAAATTGACGGTTAGTCTGGTCCTAGGATGCTTTTCACTGCATATTTTCACTGGCGACAACAATCATGAATAAAATGTGAAATAAAAATATATTTTACACAATATTTTCAATAATTTATTACTATAACGAGGCGAGTCAATCTCGTCTCGTTACTCTATATAGACCCTAAGCTGCATACATTCAGCCCAAGGCTTCAAGCCAAAGGCCCAAGGTCAATATGTAGATTGTTGTAGTTAGGCCATCTATATTTGAAACTGATGAAAAACACTGACAGTACGACTGTCGAGAACATTCCTTGTAATCTCCAACATTTGGCTACTCTGTCCCAAGTATCGCGGATATGAAATATTCAAGATGTTATCCATGGATTATTGAACGAACCCTTTCGTTTGTTGTTCATATCGCTACATGTCGTAAACATATCCTAAGTCGTTTCACCAATCCATTTCAATTTTTTTGTTAATTACATTAGGTACTGAAAGTTTAAAATACTTTTTTTTTTTAAATAAGAAACTATTGGATAAGTTTTTGTCGACGAATTTATCAAAAAACTTTTTTAACATTTTTACTTAAGGAGCTTAAGAAGCTTTAAAGCACTACCTCGTCTGATGGTAAATGGCGAATGTTAATGCTTAAACAAAAATGGCGGGGATTATTATAGCTCCGTCTCTGTGATTTTTAGGGTTCCGTAATTCAAAAGGAAAAAGAGACCCTTATAGGATAACTTTGTCCTTCCTTCTATCTATCTATCCATCTGTCTGTCTGTCCGTCTATCTGTCTGTCCGTTTGTCTGTCTGTCCATCTGTCAAGACCCCTTTTTTCAGGAACGCGTAGAAATATCAAGTTGAAACTTATATCAAATACTTGAATCTACGGTATCTTTTCGCTGTGAAAATGAAACTTGTAATTTAACGCGATAAAAAGATAATATGATCGTTTAAGTACATTATTTTGCGATTTCAAACGGGAATCAAAACCTTTAGGGTACTTCCCGTTGACCTACAAACATGAAATTTGGCAAGTAAGGTCTTACATAACTTATAAAGGAAAAAAAACAAAACCCATAAATAAGTATTTAAATAAGAAAATAAGCGAATTTACTATTACAAACCTTTATTAATTATGGTTGATGTGTGAGTTTGTCGTTTAACTTAGTTTGATAAGTTTGTACGTAACCCTCGGTGCGCGATTCCAACTCGCACTTGGCCGATTTTTTTTCTTTCAATCACAGTTAAACTTTGTGATAAGGCCCCTTATCTACGTTTTGAGCGTCGTTCTTTAATACTGGCACCAAGCGTGCCCCACAATTATCCAAGCCAAATCATCATAAATACGTCTTCGAGACATCAATTAATTCACACCCCCTTCACAGCCAGTGCCAGCTGTAAAACCAGTTGCTCGTTGAACTCGGAACTATATAAAAAGCAGACAATACGTGCGACAGACAGACGGACAGACAGTCACCCACTACCGAGCTCATTGTCGAGAGTCTTGAATATGTGGCCTGAGTTATGAAAATATTGCGAGTTTCTGATAAGATTTTGGTATGTAATGCGATGTGGTAGTATGAAAGCGCTCATGAAAGTGGAAGAGGCCAAAGAGGTATGTCAGGATCGTGGCATGTGGAAAGAAGTAGTATCTGCCTACCCGAACGGGAAAAAGGAGTGATTGTATGTATGTAATATGGTAGGAACATATTATATTAATATCCCACCAGACTTGCTGCTATAAAGTAGTTTAGCACCATCAAGGAGAAAACCTGCCATCAAAACCCTACGGTGTTCCGGCAGCACAAAGCCTTTTATATCATATAGCGTTTGACCACTATTTCACCTGTTGGTAAATGATGATGCGGTCGAGGATGGTAGCACGATAAGCCTAGAATTTGAACTGGCTCCCAAGGATAGCTACCGGAACACATTAGATGTTTGGTGACAGATTTTCTAACTTCCTTAAATTATTAAGTGGTAGCTGGCCAGGCGGACACTAGATAGTGTCCTACCACCACGCCTACCCATTGTGAGTTTCTTAACGATATTAGTCCTTCACCGGAGGGCCACTGTAAAAAGCGCACATAAATCTTTCGATAGAAAAAGCCATTGGTGCGCAGTGTGGATTCCAAAAAGTACTTCTGGCGTCAAAGCTGACCATTCTCCCACTACACCTATGGCCCCTCAAAATATTAATTATTATCATAAGTATTTTTAGTTTTTTTTTTTCATACATCCCGCCTTTAAAGTATGTTTGAACCACACTCCATCGTTAGATCAAAGCGCGACCGGCTCCCGTAGAAGAATCTACTTTTGCATCAATTATTTATGAACGTTGAAGACTTTATTACGTCTAGTCGAGATATCTCATATCTCTGCTATAGGTATTTGTTCTTTGTATGTTGATATTACTTGATTGAAATTATATAGAATTATATTCATAACTGTTATTATTTGTTGACAAAGAAGTGTAGTTATATTTTAGTACCTAGTCATGGTATAACTAGCAGTGCCCTGCAGCTTCGCTCGCGTTAAGACGTATCCTATGGCCTAATCGATAATATGCTATGCCTGTGCAAAATTTCAGCTAAATCGGTCCACCCGTTTGACCGTGAAGAAGTTCCAAACAAACAAATATACAAACAGACTTTTGCATTTATTAACCGACTTTTAAAAAAAGAGGACGTTTCTCAATTCGACCGTATATATGTTTTTTTTTATGTTTGTTCGCGGATAACTTCGTCGTTTATGAACCGATTTTGATTATTCTTTTTTTGTTGGAAAGAAGATATCCCAAGTGTGGTACCATGGTAATTTTATTGAGGTCTGGTAAGTATCTCCAGAGATATGGACATAAACACCTCAAAATTGGTACTGAAAATTAATAGCGCGGCATTGAAGTCGGTTCATTTTAGTTTTTTAAACGATCTTATAATATTGGGGTTGATGTATTATGATTTTATTTTATTATGATGCGTTCTAAAATTAACTGCACACCATTTCTTATCCGTATTATTGTTTGAGTGCTTCTCTTCATCACCTCACATCACATGAGACCGAGATGCTTGAAGTCAAATGCTACCTCGCAATTCCGCGCGAGAGATGTTCAGATCGCAATTTCAGGTGTTTCCTTAGATCAAAAAAAGGCACGCAGCGTTTTGCTCCTACATTCCTAATAAGCACTGTCAAGGGATGGAATTCTTTGTCTGAGTGAGTGTTTCCCGATAAAAACCACCTGGGTTCTTCAAGTCGCGAGTGAATAAGTATCTTCTTAGCAAGCGTGCTACATCTTGGACTACATCTTCACTTAATATCAGGTGAGATAGTAAGCATAAAAAAACCTCTGAAGATTTTCTTAGGGTCTTGATAAACATTTTATTATTTGTAAACTTTAAACTTTCGCGATTTGAACACATAGTTATAAATAAAATATCTAACTGAAATATTTAACTGTAATATCTAACTGAAACACTTAACTGAAATATTTAACTAAAACATTCAACATAAATATCTAACTTAATTAACTTAATTAATAAAAACTTTATATTAATATTAAGTTAATATTAATATAAAGTTTTTATTATTTTTATATTATTATATTAACTTAATATCTAACTTTATTTATAACTATTTTATTAGTACCAACCTGCAACCATATCTTTAGCCTAAAAGTAGCTCAGTAGGTATGTTAAGGTAAGGTAGTAGGTACCTTTAGGTATGTTTGAAGGTTAAAGTAAGTTTTGAGGTTAGAGTAATATATTTCAACAACAAAAAAAGTAAAAGTACGTACGTAGTTATTTTGTGAAGATAAACTGTTTTACTTAAGATGTTAAACAACAACCGTGATTAAAAAAAAATTACCATCCAACAATATCAATTCCTTTCAATATTTAAAACTAAATAAAGATCTACAAAGGAAAATTCTAAAGAAAGCTGAACCTCCTTCCCCTTGATTGCCTCTATTGAAAAGGGAAAAAAAGAACCCTTTTTTCATCGGCACGTTTCACAAATCAACTTAGAATTTTTCATAAGCCCAATTTACTGGGAACGACAAATGAGGATATGGTAGTCTTTGGGTAAAGGTTTAGCTGTAATAGAAGACGGGTTGGGATAGTTGAATTCATAGAAATATTATATCGATATTCCAACTCACTTGCTAACTAAAAACAGATTACCACCATCAAAAAAATAAATCTGCTTGCATAACCTTACGGTATTCCGGCAGCACACAGGCCTTGAGAGTCAGAGTATTCTAGGCCTAGCGTGTTTACCATCTTCGACCACATTATCGCTTACCACCAGGCGACAGTTAGTGGTCAGAGGTAACCTAGAAGTTATTAAAAAAATATATATCAGACACCCATCTACAATGTCTAGTCAAAACATTTCCATTGCTATGCTGCAAGCCGGTCCAAACTTTTTTTATATTTAAAGTCTAATCTACAATTTTATTTATTGGGTAGAGAGAATAGAGAAACGACAGTTTGTCCACAAGTCGAATCGTGATTGTTCAGAAGAGAAAGACTGGTCGTCTTCAGTCCATCTCTATTCTATCTCTATTTCCTTCGCCCATTAACAAATCATAATCGTTCCAAAACTTTTAAAAGGACTTGCGAGAGATTTCCTGTTTGTCGTTAAGGTGCTTTGCTCCATATTGCTATAGCTCTGGTTGGATTTCAATAAAATTTTGAAGACTAAAATAATGGCACAAATAGGTTAACGGCTAGAGTTATGAGCTGAATCTATCAATAGTATCAAGTTATTATACATATTGGTAAATTATTCCTCACTCAACGTATCTACCTATATGTTTATATCGGTAGAAAATTCACTCTATCAGTTTTTATAGTTCTCACTCTATAGTTGTTTATTTACATAGCACATAAATACACAAAAAAAAACTCACAAGAGTAGAACCTTCTCATGTTGTGAAATCAGTCAAAATACTGCACCTATCTAAATCCCTTCATTAATAAATAGGTCCACCCTTTCTTCCCTCCACGAAGATTAAAAGAAAAAAGCTAATAAATCATTTGAAAATTAATAATTACTGAGCGCGGGCGGCGTTAAAATCGAAACGTTTCAGTATTTGCATAAGAAGGGATACTTTTTATACTTGAGCTGTGCTTTTTCGCCTTTTTTTTAATTCACTTTTCAATTTTTATTTGATAGAGTAATGTGGATAAGACTTCAAAAATTCAATGTATTAATTAGTTTTTAATGATAATGAACTGCAATTAAATTTGTACATTTTGAACCAACTTTAGTTTAGCATTACTTCACAGTTTTTTTTTAACAGCCAATCGCTTGTTACCAGTTTTATAATTTACTAAGTACCTAGTTTTTATTTATAATTATAACCTCCAAATGCTTAAGCACTTTGTTTACCAGGTATGATATAATAGTTTGATAATATGACCGCGCCGCAAGATGTTTGGTACGCTTTCGAGGACAATAAGACATTTTACTCGTTGAGAAAATATAGCTTTTTTAATCGAGTGAAATTGTAATTGAAAATGCACGATCACGTCTAAAACATAAGTAAAATTTTAAAATCAAAATTTTCAAGGCATCAAGTGTGAAGAAAAACCCTCGTTAAGAAGATAATTTTAAGAGGCAAAGAGTTCAATAAAATCGCTGTAAAACAAAAAAGGAATAATATCACTTGGAACATACGAGTAAAAGAAGAAGAAGAAGAAAAATCATTTATTTGAGTAACATCAATATTTATCAGGGACACGAAGCACGCGCGAAATTTTGGAAAACTAGAGTTTCGTTCACGACAACGCCACTAGATTTTAAGTATCTGTCAATGGTGGACATCATCGCCGATCATGAAACAAGCGTCTAGATAGTTCCTTCCAAATGGTTTTAAAACATAAAGTCGTATCCACACTATGCCATCGCAACCCCTTCCTCAACGGATATCGAGGGACAGAAACGAACAGATGTTTTTAATATCAAGACGACGATGTTTGCCTTTGTACCTTATTGTATCGGCGTGTCTGTTTGTTTGGGTTCCTTGTGGAATAGAATACCTACAAGCTTTTAAGAAAGGAAGGAATATTATAGATTATTGTCTTAGCTTTGTACAAAATGACCCGGTAGAAACCTTTTTGAATACCGGACGAGTGGTAACTGACGATGTTTTATAAGATAGAAACGTGCTCGATTGGTTTTTTTTTATGATATAAGGTAACAAGAAAAGCACGACGCTCGGCCGATGGTAAGCGATGGCGTCTACCTATTACAGATACAGCGGCATGCAATATTCTGGACTGCCAGAATTTTGTATGTCCTTGCGCAGCGCCTGTTACCTTGACACATATCACAAAAGGATGATGAGTCATACCTTGTAATTTCACTGGACACCTTGCCATTTCAGCTGAAAAACATACCTATTTCACGGCTGAAAATTAATTGGCAAAGTGGTGGTACCGTCCCAGGCAGACTAGCAGAAGTCCTACCACTACAAAAAGTAAATAACGTTGGTAAGGATAATCCGCAATGACCGCTGGACGACTGACTTTATTCCAATCTAAGTAGCGCTATCTACCATCTTGGATTACCATAAAACATTGGAAGACTGGTTGGGTCTTTCAAACTATCTGGCACATAACTTTGTACTGAAACAAATTTTCAAGACTTGGACTTCGCACACATCTCGATTCATAATCATAATATTTATTCACGAAATAAATTGAATAATTCAGATACAATTAAATAGAATATTCTTGAAGTAATTATTACAATATAATGTTAATTAGGAAATATTGTTATTTACAATATTCCATTCAATATAATCTAATGATAAAATTTATGGTAAATTATGGATTCAAGCGGTCATTTCTCCCGTACACTTGTATAACGTGGAACGAGCTGCGGCCTGCTGTTTTCCCGCAGAGCTACAACATGGAGTCCTCCAAAAGGACGTTAAAAGAATCTTGACAGGTTGACAACGCATGAGTGACATCCCGCGTTGCAAGTGTTCCTAGACGACGGTGACCACATCCCATCAGGTGGGCCGTCTGCTTGTTTACTACCTGTATCATAAACGTTAACATTACCCTTGAACAGTGTGAGGGAAGTAAGTAACCTCCGTATTCACAAACAACACTATGAGTTCTCACAGTGCTCGCGAACGCATAGTGTCTTTATTTATCTCAATGCATATTATATGCCTATACATTATTGAAAACATTTGAGTGATTTCCATACACGACACACAATAGATAACGCAATATCGTGTATTTCCCGCATCTGAACCCCGACAAAGCGTCAAAGTTGGCCAACCTTGACGCAGACTGTAAGCTGCTGCTTACAGTCCGCGTGCGTCTGTTTTCGCAGCCGGACGGCCGCGAAAACTATAAAAATGCCTCATTGAGTCATAATTAAATGCAATAGCCCAACAATTTCGAGCTCCAAAAGGTAAGGACATATTTTCTATCACTTTTTCCGTCACTAATTTCGGCTGTGCCGTCACAGTATGTATTAAAAAGTTGGCACGCTTAGATTCAAGCCAAATCGTGATACTTGCGTTATCTATTGTACAATGGATATATCTGTAGTAATATTCACTACCGCTGTGGTTAACAAACACGCAAAAATCTTCTAAAATACGGGTGTAAGCCTACAGACACGGTGGAGTAATAATGACCACTCCGTTAATTACAATGACCCCTCCAATAGAGAATGTAAAATAAAGTGCCTCTTAGACAGACTATAATTAAGCTTTATCGAATATTCGACTTTTCAATACCTATTGTTCCACGGAACCCGCCAAGCGAAATAATTGCAAATAAAAACCTTGTGAAACTAAGAAAAGCACATTAATCTCCGTTGCCCAATGACAACAATTGCTATGCAAATATTACAATAATTTAGCCGACAGACTGAACACAATTATGCGTTTGATTGTGGTGCAAGTCATGGAGTAAACCAAGCTAAGGCATACCTAGGTACCTATTCACCTAAGTTTGCCTCTATAGTAGCTAATGTTTAGTTAGTCTAAGAGAGACCATCATCGAAGATGAGACCAGAACTTATAAAAAAAACCTTACTTCACAGTAGTGCGATTCAGTTTTTTTATTATTTTGTATTTGTGTCAGTGCCCACAGAATAGCTCTATTTTTGACGATCGACACATAAAATGATCAAAAAATCGAGTAAAAACTTACCACCAACAGACGAAAGAAATTGGTAGGTACCTACTTACATGTAGGGGTTGACCCCACCTTCAGATTAAAAGTCGAGAACTTATTTTATACGCCAAGGGGTTTTAGCGGGAACGTGAATATGTTGTGTTGTGTAAGTGATCCCACGATGTCATGGTATTTTTCCTAAAAACTAGTGTTTTGCCGCGAGTTAATTTGACTAACATCTATTATACATTTTTTTTATTTTTTTTTATTCCGAACTGGGTAGCACTTGATCACTATCTCACCTGATGTTAAGTGATGATGCGATCGATGATGAAGCGTGCTTACCCAGAAGATACCTATTCACTCGCGATTTGAAGACCCCCATATTGTACTTAACTGGAAACACAGACTCAGGCAGAGTATTCCATTCTTTGGCGGTTCGTATGATGAACGAAGAAACAAATCGCTTCGTTCGGGTAGATGGTATATCCACCATAAATCGGTGGCGCCTTTTAGTGTCTCTGTATGTCCGATTATAAAATGGGGATGGTGGAATCAAATCATGCAGTTCCATTGCACACTCTCCGAAATGTATTCGATAGAAAACCGATAAGCAAGCGACTTTGCGGCGATGCGCGAGATTCTGGAGTCTCTTGCTTACTAGTAGGTCGTCGCTTATGAGTTTCTTTGCTCTCCTCTCAATAGCTTCCAGTGTCTCCAGCTGGGATTTGGCAGAGCCATCCCAAAGGTGAGAACAGTACTCCATACACGACCGGACTTGTGCTTGGTAAAGATTAAGCAACTGTCCCGGTGTGAAGTACCGTCTCACCTTAGCCAAAATGCCAAGCTTTTTTGAGGCTAGCTGGGCTCTAGACTCAATATAAGAGCCGAAATTGAGAGTTGGTGTCAAAGAGATGCCAAGAAGCTCGAGATTGTTACTTATCGGAACGGACACATCCCGGAAAGTAGGAGCCAGTAGAAATGGGCTCCGTTTAGCGGAGAAGAGACACGCCTGGGTTTCTTAAACTTAACTTAAATGTTAAACTTAAATGTGACAGATTGTATATTTGTAAACTAATTTATAGCTAGGTATAAAATGTAGCATTCAGTTATTTTATAATATGGATAATCACAACAAAAACTTAAAACGCGAGCGAAGCCACAGGGTACAACTAGTTTGTAATAAATGTGAAATATTGACCAAAAAGTGGCGGTGAATGTGAACGAGTGCAAGGAAACAGCACAATATTGAAAAATATGCTATTTTGTGTTCCCCCCAAAACTCGATGGCCCTTTAGTAAAGTCTACATCTTTGCTAAGTGGTATGATGAACGAGACGGTTGGAAACGGTAGCTGAAAATAGAGCTCAGTGGCTTACCATAGGAGGGGCGTATGTCCAGCAGTGGACGAAAACTGGCTGATAATTAGTAGGCTTAGTACGACCACATGCATGAGACTATGACTTCACATGAATCTACACAAACTTAAACTTTAGTCATACTTTTAGTCATACATACATCTTTAGCAATGCATACCCCAATGGCTAAGGTGTCGTACTTGCAATCGCGAGGTCTTGAGTTCGATCCCCAGCCATCGCACTTTTGACGTGAACCCACTCAAGACACAAGCATATTTAGCTTAGTTGGAGGGGTTAACAAGACTGTTAATGTGCAACCCACATTGCCCACATTGGTAGTAAGCTTTCTAAGAAAAAACTTTGACACGGGTAAAATACAAAACTTGTGGACCCATTATAGAAGTAAAATGTTCTTTTTTTTAATGGTGTCCTACCACCATGCGGGGGTCGTTCTTATCGATGTTTTCCTTCACTGGAGGGCCACTATGAGAAGCGCACATAAATTTTTCTATAGAAAAATCCATGGGTGCACGGCGGTTTGAACTCGGTACCACGGCATCAAAGCCGACCGTTCTCCCGATTACGCCACCGGGCCCTCAAAGTGTATCGAAAGAGCTTTAGAAGTCTGGTATAATTGGATTGAGGGAGTAAGTATACCTTACATTTCTATATGTTTCAGTGTAGACTGCTACTTAGTCCAGTCGTAGTAATCTCATAACTTGCACAGTGATCAGTCTATCGTCACAATAAAGCTGCGTGAACTGACTATCTGGAATTACTTTCGCACGATCGACGATTACCTACTGTTACTAGAACCACCTACTTTTGTCGACTCACTTCCCAAAATAATATGCCTACCTATTTGAGATTTAGCTATTTAGACTAATCATTATCTAGATGTTGACTTAGGTAGCACATATAATCTTATTGATATGTATGTTTTGATTTTTTTTCTTTTTTTTAATGGTAAAAGGTAACAGGAAAAGCACGACGCTCGCATGATGGTAAGTGATGACGTCTACCTATAACAGATAGGTACAGCGGCATGCAAAATTCTGAACTGCCAGAATTTTGCATGTCACTGCACTGCGCCTGTTACCTTGAGACATAAAGATATTGAGTCTCACATGCCCTGTAATTTCACTGGACACGTCGCCATTTCAACCAAAAAACATTCCTATTTCACGGCTGAAAATTAATTGGCAAAGTGGTGGTACGCCCCAGGCGGACTAGCAGAAGTCCTACCACTACAATATATCAAATGAATGTTAATACCTATAGGTAAAGTAAAAAACTGTTATACCTACTTATAGGTTCTGACAAAGATAGAGAACGGAATGCTTAGATGGTTTGGACATCTAGAGAGGATGGCTGAAGGAAGGAAGAAACAGATTTATGAGACGAGTGTGAATGGGCCAGCCGGTAGAGGCCGACCAAGGCGATCGTATCACGACCAGATCGGAGACGTTTTAAAGAAAAGCCAAGTCAAAAGTACATAAAACCGGCGAGCATATATGAAAGCACTCATGAAAGTGGAAAGAAATAGTCTTTGCTTACCCTTTACTTTGTAAAAAGGGCGTGATTTTATGTATGTAACAGGTACCTTCTCCTATAAGTCCTTACTTAGTACAGATTTTTACTAAATAAATATGAATAAAGAACCCTTGATGGTATAGTCTGGCCTGTACCTACTAGTTATCCGGTTTTCTTGATTTCGGTTTTACAATTGAAATATAATGTTGTGTGACAATATACCTACTTAAATAGGTTATTATCTATACTATATATATATATATATATATATAATATAATATAATATAATATAATATAATATAATATAATATAATATAATATAATATAATATAATATAATATAATATAATATAATATAATATAATATAATATAATATAATATAATATAATATAATATAATATAATATAATATAATATAATATAATATAATATAATATAATATAATATAATATAATATAATATAATATAATATAATATAATATAATATAATATAATATAATATAATATAATATAATATAATATAATATAATATATATTATATATATAATAATATAATATTATAAAGAGGAAAACTTTGTTTGTTTGGTTGTAATGAATAGGCTCAAAAACTACTGGACCGTTATTAAAAATTCTTTCACCATTCGAAAGCCACAGTATCCACGAGTAACATAGGCTAAATTTTATTTTGGAAAAAAATAGGGTTCCGTAAGATATTTGGGTTTTAGCAAAACAACGTTTGCAGGGTCAGCTAGTAATAATAATGAAGCACGTGCCATTTAATTATTTTTTATATTTTATAGGCTTGCGTTTGATAACTATCTCACCTGTTGGTAAGTGATGATGCGGTCGAAGATGGTAAGCACGCTAGGCCTAGATTTGGAACTGGTTTTGAAGAACAGCTGCCGAAACGCATTAGGTACCAGATGTTTGGCGACAGATTTTTTTACTTGAGGACGGTTAGCTGGCCAGGCTGACTCTACTTAGATAGTGTTCTTCCACCATGCGATAGTTTATTTAGCGATAGCTTTTACTTTTTCAAAAAGTTTCTGCACCTTTTATTTCCTTGTTACATCAACAATAAAAGCAAAATTTTTACTATTATTTTTATTCAGTTACTTTCCTACTTAAGCTAATTAAGAATTTAATTTTTTTTTATAATTTAATAGTAACTAACATTCTAATCACAATAATCTCACAAAAATTAGTGACGATATCCAACTTCCCGCATCCTAACTCCCAATTCTCGACCTCATATATGAACCCGGCATCGTTTTGGGTTCCATTTCTACGTGTTACCGGTGAAATGCTTGGAAAATTTTATGAAAATTAGGAAAAGCGCCGTCTGACGCCATCTATTGGCGAGGAGCGCGTAACTTGAGTGTTACAATTTTCGTAAACAGAAGCGAAGGGATGAATGGACAAACCTTAAAAAAATTGTACTAAAGTAAATTCCTTTATTTTACTTATTCAAGTTATTAATTGTGCAAGTAATTAAGATAAAATTGTAGTTAGGTTACCTATCTTACTTATTTTTTGAATATTTTTTTTGTAATAAACATTTGTATAGTTCAAGAATTAAGTATAATCACATATATTAAATAATAGCGATAAATATTTTACAGTGGAACAAGTAGTTACCTACTTTTATTTTGATAACATTTAATTTCGCAACATCAATATATTCTTAGCTTTTTATAGAAAGCCAATTCATTATAAATACAAGAAACAAAACACTTATAATTGACTTATAGAATATTAATTTGTGAAAATAGCGGCGTACCTAGTAACCGAATTTCGGGCGCGAAACAAAAACTGACCTACATCGGCGCCCTACCGAGTTCACCCACCCCTGCCGAACTGCCGACAACTGAGACACTTACCCTACGCGTCTTGCCCTTCGACAATCATGCACTTTCGATTGTTACTTGAAGTTTGTTTTGTGTTATTTAGTTAAATAAATTAAATTCCAAATTTAAAAAATGAATAATTGAATTAATGAAAATAAAACGAGGAGCGAACAATGGAATAGCATAAGAAAAATAGTAACTATGTTAATCTAATAAAATATAAATTGTAATCAATATCATAGGTATTTTTATCGTAAACAGAGAGTGTAGGATGAGGTGCCCAATGGTTACCCACTGGCAAGCTCGTGCAAACGTAAACAAATAGCAAGTTGCATCCAAGGAGCGGGCAGTCGATCGCGCCGCAAAAAAGCGCATCCTATTATCGACTACAACAAAAGGAGTTGTGCAGTGATACCTAAGTACACATCTCGATTCATCGTCTCGACTCGATCCGACGAACCGATGCTATTGGCGCGCCCCACTGTCGCCGCGGGGGAGCGAGACGGGGATAGTGGAGCGTGGTATGAGTGAGGGGGAGGGAGACGGTCATCTTAGCTACCGAGTGGCGTCCCACTGGGCGGGGCCGCGCCAAGGAGCGAGCCTCAGATGCGCGTAGAGTTGGTGGGGCTTCGCGCGAAGGATCGCACTGCAGTCGTGTGTCGCGACGTCGACGCGCGCTCGCTCGCCGCGTCGCGCTCTCAGGATCACCTTACGTAATAATTACTAATCGGATCGAACCCGCTCATCCGATCATCGATTGTGAATGTCGACTCACGATTAACAACTACTATTTATACCCAATCATTTCTCTCAATCAACATATTTTTTAAAGTGAACTTGAGTTTTGTGTTTGTGCTCTAATGTTTTTGTTTTGTTTTCGCACGGACTTGGAAGATTATTCCTGGGCGTAACTGACTGTGTTTCTTTCTTGTAACTTCTGTTGGTTTGTGATTGTGTACGGACGTTAGTTGATAAACACTACGAGTTTTTGTGACATTTTGACTTGCAAGTGCACGGACATGTTCAAAGTATTCTTTGAATTATTATCCTTCAGCTGATATTACACGTAAGTGTTTTCACCTGCATCTGTGATAAGTGTTTAGGATTCGTGTTTTAGTGAAAATGTTGTGTTTGTAATATTCATGAGTTAAAAATGATGATTAGTGACTTTGCTTGAAATATTTTAACTTGGGACTCAACAGAAAATCTTATAAGAAATTGTGAACTGGAACAAATTCCGATTAATACACTACAAACAAAAACAAGAAAAGGATTAAATCACTAAACCTTATAAAATAAATTGTTTTTGTTTGCATTCATTTATTTTTCAATCTCGACAAAATCATCAATAAATCGGCACAGACGACGGAGATATCGGTTTAAAATGTTGAATCTCGGCCAAAAACTCAAGTCGAACTTTACGTATAAATCAATGCCAGCTTAAACTATTCGTGACAGATTTCAAGAAATCAGACAAAAATTATCTTTAAAAATGCTCATTAAAAATAAAATGTGGATTTTGTGAAAAGCACCTCACAGATCGATATGTCAGATGATCAATTACATCGAGAAAGTTTATCGAGTCGCGTCGGACAGCGCCGAGTTTGCCAAACGCGGAACGTCCCGTTGCAACTCGGTTACCGATACGTGATGTCCAATTAATGGTGTTCTCACCCCGATTCCTGCATCCGCATTTTTCGTATCGTACTACTTGATTGACTGGGGCGAAAATTGGTGCTCTCACCTCGATATTTTTCATTTTTATTAGATCATTTTTGTGTTCAACATGGAATTTGTTGAAACAAAATAATTTTTGTTAGTGAATAAAATATTGTTTGCGCTGTCCTATTAGATTTATAAAGGTGTTCAAAGTAATATTTCTATGTCTGACAAAATTATATATTACTACACAAATGATTGTCACACATTTTTGATGAATTTGTAGCATTCCAAAAAATGTTTTATGGAACAAGTGGTAGATTGGGTATTTTGGTTCGTTTAATCTTGTTCTATGATGATACAATTATATTTAATTTATTTAATAAATATAACAAATAAATTAATTTTTGGCTAGCTAACTATAAATTTGCTCGTTTTTATTAGAACTTAAGAACCACATTAATTGAATTTGTGTTTTTGTAGTATGTATAGGTGAAAGAAAGTACCTACTAGTCACAGGTATCTATTAGTGAAACGCTTAGTTAAAACAAAATTCGTGATGTAGCTTAGGTGAAATTTTTAAGTTAAATAAAAATAATACAACAAAGCTTTGGCTTTCATTCTATTAGTTGTAATTATTATGGTAATAGTTCACCGAGTGTCGCACAGATGGCGTTACGGAGGTCGATGACCCCGTGATTGACTTTACTATTTCCGGAATCAAATCTGATGCCTTGGAATTCAAATTTAATAGGTATAATAAATTGGGGAAAATACAATGTTAATGTTTTTAATCTTACAAGAACGGTGATCGACTCTACCCATTAAATTATTATTATTCACGCCACAAACATAAGTAGGTACTTTATTATACTTTATTATTTTAAATAAAATACTATAAACAATAAACTTGCAAAATTTGCCAGTTACAATGTCCTTACTGAAGCTTAGTTTTTTAAAAATGAGATTCTTCAGGTTACATAGGTAATTTGAAATATATTTATTATATTATGTCATTGTAAATCGTTTAATTTTGTTGGTTACTAACAAAGACATTAAATATTAACTACTAATAAGAATGATATATTTTGGTAAAAGGTTTTAAGGCTAATCTGGGCAAGCTTGCATCATTTTATACATCTAAATAATAAACTTTAATCTCACCTGATATAATAAAAAATGTTTTAATTCATAGTTACTTAAATGCAAAAATTATCTAGTTATCTACCAAGAAATAATTGTTTATGTTGGAATCCATAAATAGACCTACCTACTCATATATAAAAAGCATTAAATACAGATATTTATAATTATGATGTACTTATCTCACACCTATGTATCAATAAAATAAAAATCCATTTACTACTAAACGCGCGACACTGTGAGACATTAGCCAACAATTGGTGTTTTTACCCTACTCAGTGACAATAGGGAATTCCAATTAGAATCGAACAAAAACCTAAATAGATACGAACTGTATCGATTAACTGTGAATCGATTTATTTACTGAATGGTGAGATTTTTCTTTGTTTCGTGATTTATTGCAGATTTGCGGCATTTATTTATTCTTTAGTTAATCAGTTATAAACAAAACAACACCTGTAAAATTTAGCGATAACTTATTAATTTCGTGTAAGGTATCATAATACAATCGGTATAATATAATAGGTAAGTGTAATATTATAAATGACCCCAAAATTAAAAACTCAAAAATCAATTCAGCCCAAATAAATATTTTGCTTTTTATGATAATTCTAATAAATATCTAATAACATTGAAAACTATTGCAGCTTACACATTTATTTTTTTAATTTAAGTAGGTAGGTAATACTAAAGAATTTAAGTAGGTAGGTAATACTAAATAATTTAAGTAGGTAGGTAATACTAAATAATTTGCTGACCAATTATAAATATTAATATACATTATCAGTATTAAACAGTGAGAAATAAATACATGGATACTTAATTAAGTAACTATAATGTATTGGATTGAATGTTTCAGTCACAAGAAATTGTGATAAGATGCCCTAAGAAATTATATAGAAAATGTTTCCATAAACTCCTATGTACCTATATAACAATTAATTTTAGTGTTTCAGTAGTATATAGGTACCTACTGATGAACTTATTGTTTCATTATTTTAAAAATTGTATATTTGACTGTCTGTCTATAGGTAAAAATATTTTGTGCATGTTTTAAAATTATGTTTTTAAAAAATGCATGAATATTGAAGTGGTTTAGTGGATATATAGAAAGATTATCCGATTTTGGTTTTTAAACTCTTCTATTACTTGTAATTAGGCAATCCTAATTACAGATAGGGTTGCCTAATTAGAATTCCCTAATTACAATTAATAGAAGAGTTTAAAAACCAAAATCAGGTAATCTACCCGAACCTGTAATGCATTCCTGCAATGCATAGCATTAGTTTAGTGAAATACGGTGTACAATATGAAATGTGAATTTTCGAAGAAACTTGTGTTTTTTTTAATGTTTCTCGGTAGAAACATTTCAAATCAACTCAATGCCATCCACTAAATAACAGATAACTAGTATTGTAACAATATTTCATTGTTACCTACTGGCTAATAAAACTATGTGTTCTGTGAAAATAAACGATTATTTTATTATTATTGTAACAATATCTGGAATAGGTTTTATTCAAAAACATAGCTTATATTATCTGGTGATAAATTAACAACTACATAAATATTGAAAAATATAAGCTTTTCATTCATATTTTTTTACCTACGTATCTAAAAGAAACACAGATAAGACTTTAAATTGCAGTGGAGACCGGCTGGTGTTAGAATCTTAATATATTTATAGATTTATATTTAATATTTAGGATTTAGTAGGTTAATATGCAATCAGAAGAAGTTTTTATCGATTTTGTTTAGGTTTATTTTTCTCATTAGGTTTCATTCATTTTTATTGTATAAATAACTTTTTAACTGCAAAATTTAACAATGACATGTACTCGTACCTATGTATGAATAATCCGAGATTGAGACAGAATTATTAATGACATTTACAAAATATAAAATATAAGTTATAATATCTTAAATTCTGACATCTAATTATTTGTTATTTATTATTGTCTCAATTATTAATACGTTAATTCAATGATGATTTATTTTCTTATTTAATATTTAAGTTGAGATTTTATTTTAATTGTAATATGAGTAATAATTTTAATGTAACCTGAAAATTTGTTAATTATCCCAGTTCTTTCACATGCCATTACATGGCGAAATAGATGGTCTAATATGATTTTACAACTTTGTTTACTCTATTTCATGTGAAATAAACTCATTTCATTTCATTTTCAACAGTCAAAAGTCAAAACATTTATTCAGTAAGGGCAAATCTTATATAGGCAAATTAAAAATATGCATTTCTAATAACATAAGAGCTAGTTTCACCGGTTCCTGATAGCGCTATTATGAAGAAATCTGACTGATTTTTGACAGCTTTTATGTGGCGTCATGTGTCAGATAACTATCTAACGCATTATTAGGAACCGGTGAAACTGGCCCTAAATAGATCATATCAATACTGAATATCTAAATAAATAAATATAAATATTTTTAAAAATATGTTATTTATTGCTTTGAATTAAAAAATAAACAAAACTAAATTATTAAGCCATTCAGCTTTCACCTAAACATCAAACGTCACACTTAAAAAAATATTTGATTCCCCTGATTAATGTAGGGTTGCCAACCATATTTTTAATAATTATATTTGTTTCTAATTAGGTAGTTGTAATGTTATATTGATGTTTATACAATATGAAAATAATTATTATGTTTCTT
This sequence comes from Cabera pusaria, assembly GCA_954871355.1. Classification (NCBI taxonomy): domain Eukaryota; kingdom Metazoa; phylum Arthropoda; class Insecta; order Lepidoptera; family Geometridae; genus Cabera; species Cabera pusaria. Next base: position 22,189,034 of record OX940906.1, read on the forward strand.
TAAAGTGTTACACACTTAATATTTTATGAAAATAATTGTACATAATCGAACATCATGCACCACCAAAAATTGGAAGATTAAGGTAATCGTTAGTCGATTGTATTAAAGTCACTTGTTCTGCCCCTCGTCTCTCACCGTCTTCCATTTACATATAAATACCATTCTAGCTTAGACCGCATCATCACTAAACAGGTGACACAGAAGTCGTCTGCTTGGCTTAATCTTTATTAAACGAAAATAACCGACTTCACATTCCGCACCAGTTATTTTCAGTACATACCAAATTTGAGGTGTTTATCTCAGGGTTCGAGGATATATATCAATGGATATATATCCGATATATATCAAACTGGATTTGATGATATATATCAAATATTTTTTAAATAATATATTGCAATACAAAAATGGTTTAAAAAATTAATATTATTTAGTAATTTTTAGCGTTTGTTACTGTATCTACTATTTCTACTTCCTATTTTATGTTTTTTTAGTTGATTTTGCCTTATCTAAAAGAAGATTTTAGGTTTCTGTTTAATTTGTCTGATTTTAAGTAGGACATACAAATAGATAAAACATTAAAAACATTGCAGTTTTTATTTGATAATTTTAGTATGTTTATGTAACACATATGCAAATAGTATTAATAAATAATACAATAAAATAATAATATGGCTTTCATACAAAATTGATATATATATATCAAACTTGATATATATCCGATATATATCATAAATATCCGATATTTTAATATTTATAATAAATATCGGATATTTTCGAACACTGGTTTATCTCCATATCTCTGAAGATACTCGTCAGATCTTGATGAAATTAAAATGGGAGGACCACCACCACCTTGGAGTTGTAAATAAATACTTATGAAAAAAAGAATCATTCAAATCGGGGCGGAGCAATCGCGGATCGAACACACAAAAAATAGATAATACAGACTAATTAAGAACCTCTTCCTTTTTGGAAGTCGGTTAAAAATACGTAAAAATACCAACTTGAAATTATTTTCGAGATACATTTTACTAAGAGCAGGCAAAGCCGCGGTCAAATATAAGTTATAGTTGGCATATTATTATAACTACCAGATGTTCTAATTTCGTTATAGCCACATACATCCGTACTGACAGATTTACAGACCATTATTAACTATTCGCCAGTTTAGTATAATAATAATTACAATACATAATAGTAATTTATATCAATGTGCGGCCCAAGTGGGAGGGATTCAATATTATAGGACAGTATATCGAACATATTTAGTACCTAGATAATATACAGCATCTGGTAATCATTTTAAAAATTGATTTTTGATGTGAAAACTTCTTTAGCGGCGTTGTGAACTTCTTGGGATGGGTAAAATATGTTAAACTCGCGTCAGGACCTCGCGTCAGGAAACGTCACCTGATCGAAGATTCGTAAGACGTAGGGAGAGTAGAAACTTTTTTTTGGATGGGTAAAAAATGTTAAACTCGCGTCAGGACACGTGATCTGATCGAAAATTCGTAAGACGGAGGGAGAGCAGACCAAATGCACAACGTTAATGTTCAAGTTTTCACTTCTGCCGGCACTCCCGGAGTACAACCCTGTCTGGAAGAGATCGCTATTTAGCGATAAGACCGCCGTGTGTACTTGTATTCTTTTTTCGTCCTGTTTTCTTTTATGTGCAATAAAGTGTTTTCATTCATTCATTCATTCACACAACCCGTTTTTTTATGTGCAAGTTATAGCTAGCTTATATACTTTCATATGCATTTAGTGAAAAGCAATTAATGTGGAATTACAAACAGATATGTACTTCAATTTTATTTATCTGTATAGATGTAACAGGACCAGCTCGGCGCTCGCCTGATGGTAAACGATGAGAGACGTATAACAGTTACAGTGGCATGCACTGCACATGACTGCACTGCACATGACTGCACTGCGACTGTTACCTTTAGACATAAATATGTTAAGTCTCATATGCGCTGTAATTTGACTGGACACTTTGCCATTAAAACCTAAAAACATTAACATTATACAAACAAGCCTGTAACACAGGAATGTAATGTATGGTACAGAACTTTATAAAAATTCTTAGGTAAAAATAAGCCATTGGTTTCCAATAGCAAAGAATGCAAGTGGTCAAGAAATCAGTAGGTCATTGGGTATTATGTCAATAGGTAGTAGTTATGTCAGTAGGTAGTTGTTATGTCAGTAGGTAGTAGATAAATAACGTGGGACGCAGCCGACTGAGGTGCTCCCATATAGTTCGATTAAAATGACGTCACTTTTATTAGCTAGGATGGAGATACAGGGTGCGCTTATATTAATTGTAGATTTTTTTTTCATACATACATACATAAAATCAAGCCTTTTCCCCGTTGAGGTATGCAGATACTACTTTTTTCCACATACTACGATCCTGACACACGTCTTTCGCTTCTTCCACTTTCATCAAGCGCCTTCATACATGCTCGCCGGTTAAGGGTACTTTTGATTTGGCCTTTCTTTAAAACATCTCCGATTTGGTCGTGGAGTATACATATCTAATATATAAAATTCTCGTGTCACAGTTTTCGTTGCCATACTCCTCCGAAACGGCTTGACCGATTTTGATGAAATTTTTTGTGCTTATCCGGTATCTATGAGAATCGGCCAACATGTATTTTTCATCCCCCTAAATGTTAGGGGTAGTCCACCCCTAAATTTTATTTTTTATTTTTTAGACAAAATTTTTAATTTCTATTTTTTTATGATACAACATACAAAAATACATACGATCCTCAATTTTCACCCTTCTACGATCAACCCTTATTTTTTAATAGCCATTTTAGTAATTTAATCATTTTTCCTCCATACATACTTACAATAAGTAAGCTATTTTTTGTCTACACTAGAAATAACTACGAAATTATTTATATGGCTATTAAAAAATAAGGATTGATCGTAGAAGGGTGAAAATTGAGGATTGTATGTATTTTTGTATGTTGTATCATAAAAAAATTGAAATTAAAAATTTTGTCTAAAAAATAAAATAAAAAATTTAGGGGTGGACTACCCCTAACATTTAGGGGGATGAAAAATAGATGTTGGCCGATTCTCATAGATACCGGATAAGCACAAAAAATTTCATCAAAATCGGTCAAGCCGTTTCGGAGGAGTATGGCAACGAAAACTGTGACACGAGAATTTTATATAAATCTCCGATTTGGTCGTGGAGTATTAATATTTTTCATATAAAGTTTGATTGAGTCATTTGTAGATTTATCTATTAATTTCATTTTATTAATTATAGGTTAAGTTATAAGTAACATAATTATTGTAAATGACAAAGTTTGTGTGTTGTATGTTGTTACTCGAATTTGGGTTAAAATGGCACACAGATTACTTTATTACCTGGATTAAGACAAGGTATACCTACATTACAAACGCGGGCGAGGCTACAGCACAAAACTAGTTTTTATTTTATGTTTATATTCGTTTTTATCGTTTAACTACTCGATGTAATATTAAAAAGCTTACGTCTACACCTACGGAATGTTTGTATTTTAAAGTATTAAATGTATATTAATTGAGCATTTTAAAGTTGAAACTCTGCCTATGGAAGTTGAAATCGTAAATTGCGTTTTTTTTCACAAATATACAGCTTAACAGACCTGCAAAAGCTTTTTAAAACTAGTTATTTAATGTTAATGTCAAAATGTATCAGAAATATACTTATTACTAAAATAGATAATAGAAAGTATAGATATACGTACTTATGTCTGCTTAAGATCTAAATTTATTTTTGTCTACTACCTTGAAACAGAGTTTTTCTAGATTTCATATATTATTGATATACTAATAAAGCTTTAAACATAAATTATTTATGTAGCTGCATTTCAATCTAAACACAGGAAACGGATATCACTAATAGAGACATTCGTCTTGGAAATAAATATTGACAGAAGCGTCATAAAACGTATATTATTTGATATACATTAATATAAACTAAAAAAGATTAAATTGGATGTTCCACACATCTTTGAAAACACGATAGCTGCCGGAACACATTAGATATTTGGCGACAGATTTTCTAACTTGTGGGTGGTAGCTGGCCAGTCGGACACTAGATAGTGTCCTACCACCATGCGGGGGTTGTTGGTTTCTTAACGATGTTTTTCCTTCACCGGAGGGCCACTGTGAAAAGCGCACATATATTTTTCGATAGAAAAATCAATTGGTGCACGGCGGGGATTGAACTCGGTACCTCTGGTATCAAAACCGACCATTCTCCCACTTACACAACCGGGCCTCATTTTAAGCAGTCCCAAATACTAGTACTAAGTATGTACATATGTTTTTAACACAATATACCTATGCAACAAAACCAAACACCCTGTACCCATCCAATAATGTTTACGTTGTACAATCTACAGGGTGTAACACGATCCACCGGACGATAGATCGATTATATTCATTGCGGAGTTGTATAGCATTATGATATTAACACTTACTTTAACTATACATAGGTAAGTATTGTTTTTATGGTGGGAACCGTGTGTGGTATTTAAATTATTAATTAAGATTTGTGTATCAGCGTTTGTAGCCGATTAATGGCGTAAGCAGATATACCTAGCATGCAGAGATATAGCAATATAGTGGTCAATAGCTTGCTTATAAAACATAAATAAAGATTTTATTATAAAAACTCACGTTCATTTTAAACTTTTTTTTTTTTTTTTTTTTTTTATACGTTATAGGCTAGCGTTTGACCACTATCTCACCTGTTGGTAAGTGATGATGCGGTCGAAGATGGTAAGCACGCTAGGCCTAGAATGGGAACTGGCTCTCAAGGATAGCTGCCGGAACACATTAGATGTTTTGGTGACAGATTTTCTAACTTGAGGGTGGTAGCTGGCCAGGCGGACACTAGATAGTGTCCTACCACCATGCGGGGGTTTTGTTGGTTTTTTAACGATGTTTTTCCTTCACCGGAGGGCCACTGTGAGAAGCGCACATAAATTTACTTAAAAACTTATAGATTTAAGACGGGAATTTAACGTGACTTACGCGATGTCGAGGCTGAACGAGGCTGAACGCGTCGGCGAGCGCCCCGCACTCAAGATCCTGAAGAAGACCTCCGGATGAGGCCGAAACATATGTCGATCGCTATATCGACATCGCGTAAGTCACGATAAATTCCCGTCTTAAATCTATAAATAAATAAAGATAATTAGGGTAGTTTACAAACAACAGAATTCCACCCCATGCGAGGCAGAGGTGTTTATCTGCATATCTCTGGAATCATTAGAAAGACTAGGTTGAGATAGTTGCGCCATGTTGACTGGACTAAAGTCAATGGGCTTGTGCTTCTGCTTTGTTTTCCTGCCGTTTTTCACTTCTAGAAGACTAGCACAATTTCATCTTTGACCACATCGTCATATAACATCAGGCCAGATAATGGACATGTGATTGTTTGTCTAGCATAAAAAAATGTGGACTGGATTAATATTAGTTACAGCGCGTGACAACTTAGTCACTTCTTCCACCTCCACATAAATATCGTCATTTAACATCAGGTGAGACCAGCGTTGCCAGACGTCCCGATTTTTAAATCAAAATTATGTGTCCCGCGTGGGACAGGCTCAGTCCCGCTTTTCGGAATTTTTTTTACTACTGCTTTTATTTTGTTCCGATGACGAATAAGAATCAACTATTTAACGATAAGATAAATCTAATTTAAAATATTATATTTTTATTGAAATACATTTTCTATGGCTATTTTTGCTATCTATTATCACGTAAACGTAATTTTAATTTAAAAAAAAGATAATTTTTGAAAACTTCCGATTATATACGTGTTTTTACTATGTCCCACTTTAGACGAAAGAAACCCGCTGTTTTCACTCAAAACGTTCCAAAATCCCGACTTGGCAAAAAAAAACTGGCAAAGCTGGGTGAGACAGACGTGCCATAGATACTTAGTACTATGAAGTATTCTGTGCTATAGACTACCAATTGTTTCTCTTTTGTGAAGGTAAAAAAATTACAGACGAATTGAGAACCTCCTCCTTTTTTGTGAAGTCGGTTAAAAAAAAAGGAAATATTAGCTTAGTTGCGAAGCAAATAAAACCGTATTCAATATTATAACAGTAATGACGTCAGCAAATGCAACGGTCATCTATGATTACCGACATTTCTCTATGAATACCGTAACTGGATACCATTAATTGATCTATAGTCACTTGTTTGTATTAGCAATATTGTGAACTTAACACCTGCGGTGGAAGGTAAGAACTTACAGCGAGCTAATAAAACCTCGTTAAACCCTAATTAGCTCGCTGTAAGCTGTTACTGACATTAGGTATATAACAAAACAAAATTAGCATATTTTATTACCTTTCTTAAATTCTCTAGAATACTTCTATTATGACGATTGTAAGGTAATTCTATGACTGTCTAAAAATGATAAGATAAAGATAATATAAAATAAATAATATATTATTGGTAATAGTCAACATTTCTAACTAAATATTTTAAATAAATACTATGGAATTCGTTAATAGTATTAAATTATAAAAAAAGCAAATAGACGTTGCTTAGGTTAAACAAATTAGGTTCAAATAGTTTACTTTCTGCCACTTGCGACTTGCAAATCATTGTATTTAACAATAATTGGATTTCTCTTATGCAGAGATGACATTAAACTTGGTTGGTTTCGTCTCTGTTTAATTTTTTTTCAGATCAGTTAATATTTCATTTACCCTTAATGTGATACTTACTCCTCTACACAAAGTAGTGGTACAACAAATTGTTTTATAAAAAATAACTGTCAGTCGTAGGACTGCACGTCAGAAGTCACAACTTAAAATAAAACAATTGAGTGTTTTATCTGTGAACAATGCCATCGATCGTTTTTGTTAGGAACTTACTTGAGCCGACTTTACCCGAACGAGACCCGAACGAGTGTGACATTGCCGAGCGTTACGGCTCAGTCTCATTAAATACCCACAAAATAAAGTGTTCAGCGCGTCTAGAAGTTTTCACTTTATTAATGTTAATTGGTCAATGAAAAGTTCAACCAGTCGGTACCAATTTTATATCAATTAAAACGCTATCGCTTATGAACTTATCCCACACTCACATGCTCTCACACATCATATCACTAATATTATACTTTATCTTCATGAAAATAGAATCCAAATTCGTCCAACATCACCGTGAGAAATATGTCAATCATCGTCAATTTGATACGAAACCTACTGCTATGTAATCTGTGTCATTGATAAGGCGGTGTGAAATGCGAGTCTATTTTAATACGTTATTGTAATTATATATTTTTATTTATATTTTCATGGAACTTTTATCGACTCACATGACTTTGAATGACGTCGGGGGAATATTTGTTGAAGAAACTGTTTATGTAAAAAATAGGTCATTGTCACACTAGCATAATTACCTAATTTGTCACTATGAGACAATATTTTCTTTTTTAACCGACTTCAAAAAAAGGAGGAGGTTTCTCAATTCGACCGTATATATATATATATATATTTTATGTTTGTTCGCGGATAACTTCGTCATTTATGAACCGATTTTGATTATTCTTTTTTTGTTCGGAAGGAGATATCCCAAGTGTGATAAAATTACCATGGTACATGGTACCATGGTACATGGTAATTTTATCGAGGTCTGATAAGTATCTCCAGAGATATTGAGATAAACATCTCAAAATTGGTATTGAAAATGAATAGAGCGGCATTGAAGTCGGTTCTTTTTTAGTTTTTAAACGATATTATTATATTGGATTGCACATTACTAGTATTCTTGTTAACCTTTAAAGGGTTAACGATAAAATTATTAATAGTAATTTAGTATAAATAATTTTCTCGGCTTATTCACTTTTTTTTTCACAAACTGTGCCCCACGGTTTTACCCGCGTAGACATCGTTCCCGTAGGAATATCGGGATAAAAAGTACCTGTGTGTTATTCCAGGGTCTAGACTATCTATATACTAAATTTCAGCTCAATCGGTTCAGTAGTTTTAGCGTGAAAGAGTAACAAACATCCATACATCCATACAAACTTTCTTATAATATTGAGGGCCAGTTTCACCGATTCTTGATAGCGCTAATATGGAGAAATCTGACAGATTTTTGACAGCTTTTATATGGCGTCATGTGTCAGATAACTATTTAACGCATTAAAAGGAACCGGTGATACTGGCCCTAAGTATAAAATATGTAATAATAGTAAGAATGATTTATGAGTTGCCCATATCTAATCACAGGGTTTGCAACAGAGCTGAAATATTGGAAATTTGGAAACTATGATCATACCTTGAGAAATGGTGGAATAGTTTTTTTTAAATATCTGATAGGCTAGTATTGGATCACAATCTCGCCTTACGGTAAGCGATGATGTGGTCGAAGATGGTGAACACGCTAGGCCTAGAGTGGTCTGACCGCTGTATCTGTAATAGGTAGACGTCATCGCTTACCATCAGGCGAGCATCGTGCTTTTCCTGTTACCTTGTACCATAAAAAAAACTCCAGGCTGCGTGCTGCCGGAACACCGTAAGGTTATGGCGCCAATTTTCTCCTAGATGGTAACTTACTTTTTGGTAGCAAGCCAGACAGGACATCGATATTATATGTTTCTACCACCTGTTGCAGCTTAGGCTTATTTCGTAGGTGCTTGACTCAAAATGTAAGACGGCAGTGTGACGAGGTGTGGAACAACTAACTGACTTTAGTCCTATCCACATATTAAGTAGCACAATTACCTAACCTAACTCTTCTCCGAACGATTTCTCTTCAAATTATAATAAAACCGAAAACATTTGTCAACCTTTCCTGCACTCTATGAAAACCGTATCGTTTATTTGTCCAGTCCAGTAACCAATTTTATAGCCATCACACACATGTGGCAAAATCGGTGCCATCATTGAAGCTTTAAAAAGAATAAAAAAATATCATCATCTCCCTCGGCTGCATAGCGCTGTCCCTTTCTGCCTTCACATGTGTTTCCCTTCTGCGATCAATGGATGTTTTTTACAATAGTTTTTTATCAATTTTATCGCTGTACTGAGAATTTATCGGGAGCTCGATTATCGAGGATAATGTTGCCGATTGGTAGCTACTTGTTGCTTCTGTTTGCCTGGTACTTGCAGATTACAAACACATGCTACTGTGCAATAAAGTGGTCACTAAAGACTAATTTTGTGAGTACTTAAATTAAGTTTTAGTTTGTATTTATTTATCTTTAGTAAATAATTTAAGATATTTTTAACCGACTTCAAAAAAAGGAGGATGATTTTCAATTCGACCGTGTATAATTTTTTTTTTAATGTTTGTTCGCGGATAACTTTGTCGTTTATGAACCGATTTTGATTATTATTTTTTTGTTGGAAGGGAGATATTCCAAGTGTGGTACCATGGTAATTTTATCGAGGTCTGATAAGTACTCCAGAGATATTGAGATAAACACCTCAAAATTGGTACTGAAAATGAATAGCGCGGCATTGAAGTCGGTTCTTTTTTAGTTTTTAAACGATATTATATAAAACTAAAATAAAAGAACCGACTTTAAACGTCGCGTTAGTCATTTTCAGTACTGAGTTTGAGGTGTTTATCTTCATATCTCTCGAGAAACAGAAAATATATCGATGAAATTTATATGGGAGACCACCTGTGAAGTATGTCCTTTCAAATAAAAAAAGAATTTTCCAAATCGGGTCAGGCGCCTTTGAGAAATCGGTAAACACACATAAAAAAAAATAAAAACATACACATAGTCGAAAATAGAACCCCCTCCTTATTTGAAGTCGCTTAAAAACCTGTAAGTAATCAATCCCTTATTTTGCAGGTTAGTACTTTTAGATTGTTAAGTTTTTCCAGACTCCATCCATTGCAACTAAATATTGAGAAACTCACTGACGCACAAGTATTATAATAATATGTAGTCACAAGATCAGCAAGCTCAATCTACACAACGCAACTGTTCCACGACCCTCTACGCAAAGCAACATTTTTCGCTATGACATCTCCAAAAATAATAGCTGTCATAAGCATCTCCCATTGACATTCTCTCGAGTTGGCCGCAGCTCGACAATGACAAACGGACGCCGATCATAACACAAATAAATATAGATATTAATCGTAGAGCTATGAGTAGTCATACTAGATGTGTCTTCTTTTTAACCGACTTCAAAATAAGCAGGAGGTTTCTCAATTCGACCGTATATATATATATTTTTTATGTTTGTTCGCGGATAACTTCGTCGTTTATGAACCGATTTTGATTATTATTTTTTTGTTGGAAAGGAGATATCCCAAGTGTGGTACCATAGTAATTTTATTGAGGTCTGATAAGTATCTCCAGAGATATGGAGATAAACACCTCAAAATTGGTACTGAAAATTAATAGCGCGGCATTGAAGTCGGTTCTTTTTTAGTTTTTTAAAAGATCTAATTTCTGTTTGATTCTTTGTGTGGATTATCTAAAAACAAGAAAAATCAATTTAAAAAATCTTTTTTTTAGCCAAAATTCATTTGTACATCAAGATTTAGGAGTTATGGAACCATCTGGTTTACACATAAGGTATGCCAAATTTTTGCTCAATCGAACACCAGGAAGTGGGTCAAATATAACTTGTAACTCTGATGGGTTAGCGTTTGATCATCTAATTTGACCACTATCTTGCCTGATGGAAAACGAAGATGCGGTCGAGGAAAGTGAGCACCCTAGGCCTAGAATGACCTGAGTCTCAAGGGCTATGCAGCCGGAACACCGTAAAGTTATGCCGCTATACTTTCTCCTAGTAAGTTGTCATTCCATTTATCGACATTTGCAATATTAGAAACACCATCACTTACCAACAGGCGATATAGTGGTCAAACGCTAGCCTATATGATATAAAAAAGCCTAGATTATTAAAGAATGCTCGCAATACTACCCAGTACCACAGGTGGCAAGAGCATATTATATCGATGTGCCGCCTGACTTGCTATCAAAAAGTAGCTTACCACCATCAAGGAGAAAATCTGCCGCCATAACCTTACGGCGTAATCTTACGGTGTTCCGACAGCACACAGCCCTTGAGAGTCAGAGTATTCTAGGCCTAGCATGTTGACCATCTTCGACCGCATCATCGCTTACAATCAGGCAAGACATAGGTTAAATGCTAGCCAATCAGTTATTAAAAACAAATTGACGCTCACTCTCCGATATCCATAAAAATAAGTCAAACTTCACATGTCTATTTCAAAAGTCCATAATGAAATGAGTACGTATTGAATGGAGGCAGCATATCGCCTCTAGTAGATCTCGCAGGGTTAAATATAGAGAGACAGATACATATCGCCTCTAGTAGATCTCGCAGGGTTAAATATAGAGAGACAGATACATATCGCCTCTAGTAGATCTCGCAGGGTTAAATATAGAGAGACAGATACATATCGCCTCTAGTAGATCTCGCAGGGTTAAATATAGAGAGACAGATACATATCGCCTCTAGTAGATCTCGCAGGGTTAAATATAGAGAGACAGATACATATCGCCTCTAGTAGATCTCGCAGGGTTAAATATAGAGAGACAGATACATATCGCCTCTAGTAGATCTCGCAGGGTTAAATATAGAGAGACAAATACATATCGCCTCTAGTAGATCTCGCAGGGTTAAATATAGAGAGACAGATACATATCGCCTCTAGTAGATCTCGCAGGGTTAAATATAGAGAGACAGATACATATCGCCTCTAGTAGATCTCGCAGGGTTAAATATAGAGAGACAGATACATATCGCCTCTAGTAGATCTCGCAGGGTTACATATAGAGAGACAGATACATATCGCCTCTAGTAGATCTCGCAGGGTTACATATAGAGAGACAGATACATATCGCCTCTAGTAGATCTCGCAGGGTTAAATATAGAGAGACAGATACATATCGCCTCTAGTAGATCTCGCAGGGTTAAATATAGAGAGACAGATACATATCGCCTCTAGTAGATCTCGCAGGGTTAAATATAGAGAGACAGATACATATCGCCTCTAGTAGATCTCGCAGGGTTAAATATAGAGAGACAGATACATATCGCCTCTAGTAGATCTCGCAGGGTTACATATAGAGAGACAGATACATATCGCCTCTAGTAGATCTCGCAGGGTTACATATAGAGAGACAGATACATATCGCCTCTAGTAGATCTCGCAGGGTTAAATATAGAGAGACAGATACATATCGCCTCTAGTAGATCTCGCAGGGTTAAATATAGAGAGACAGATACATATCGCCTCTAGTAGATCTCGCAGGGTTAAATATAGAGAGACAGATACATATCGCCTCTAGTAGATCTCGCAGGGTTAAATATAGAGAGACAGATACATATCGCCTCTAGTAGATCTCGCAGGGTTAAATATAGAGAGACAGATACATATCGCCTCTAGTAGATCTCGCAGGGTTAAATATAGAGAGACAGATACATATCGCCTCTAGTAGATCTCGCAGGGTTAAATATAGAGAGACAGATACATATCGCCTCTAGTAGATCTCGCAGGGTTAAATATAGAGAGACAGATACATATCGCCTCTAGTAGATCTCGCAGGGTTAAATATAGAGAGACAGATACATATCGCCTCTAGTAGATCTCGCAGGGTTAAATATAGAGAGACAGATACATATCGCCTCTAGTAGATCTCGCAGGGTTAAATATAGAGAGACAGATACATATCGCCTCTAGTAGATCTCGCAGGGTTAAATATAGAGAGACAGATACATATCGCCTCTAGTAGATCTCGCAGGGTTAAATATAGAGAGACAGATACATATCGCCTCTAGTAGATCTCGCAGGGTTAAATATAGAGAGACAGATACATATCGCCTCTAGTAGATCTCGCAGGGTTAAATATAGAGAGACAGATACATATCGCCTCTAGTAGATCTCGCAGGGTTAAATATAGAGAGACAGATACATATCGCCTCTAGTAGATCTCGCAGGGTTAAATATAGAGAGACAGATACATATCGCCTCTAGTAGATCTCGCAGGGTTAAATATAGAGAGACAGATACATATCGCCTCTAGTAGATCTCGCAGGGTTAAATATAGAGAGACAGATACATATCGCCTCTAGTAGATCTCGCAGGGTTAAATATAGAGAGACAGATACATATCGCCTCTAGTAGATCTCGCAGGGTTACATATAGAGAGACAGATACATATCGCCTCTAGTAGATCTCGCAGGGTTAAATATAGAGAGACAGATACATATCGCCTCTAGTAGATCTCGCAGGGTTAAATATAGAGAGACAGATACATATCGCCTCTAGTAGATCTCGCAGGGTTAAATATAGAGAGACAGATACATATCGCCTCTAGTAGATCTCGCAGGGTTAAATATAGAGAGACAGATACATATCGCCTCTAGTAGATCTCGCAGGGTTAAATATAGAGAGACAGATACATATCGCCTCTAGTAGATCTCGCAGGGTTAAATATAGAGAGACAGATACATATCGCCTCTAGTAGATCTCGCAGGGTTAAATATAGAGAGACAGATACATATCGCCTCTAGTAGATCTCGCAGGGTTAAATATAGAGAGACAGATACATATCGCCTCTAGTAGATCTCGCAGGGTTAAATATAGAGAGACAGATACATATCGCCTCTAGTAGATCTCGCAGGGTTAAATATAGAGAGACAGATACATATCGCCTCTAGTAGATCTCGCAGGGTTAAATATAGAGAGACAGATACATATCGCCTCTAGTAGATCTCGCAGGGTTAAATATAGAGAGACAGATACATATCGCCTCTAGTAGATCTCGCAGGGTTAAATATAGAGAGACAGATACATATCGCCTCTAGTAGATCTCGCAGGGTTAAATATAGAGAGACAGATACATATCGCCTCTAGTAGATCTCGCAGGGTTAAATATAGAGAGACAGATACATATCGCCTCTAGTAGATCTCGCAGGGTTAAATATAGAGAGACAGATACATATCGCCTCTAGTAGATCTCGCAGGGTTAAATATAGAGAGACAGATACATATCGCCTCTAGTAGATCTCGCAGGGTTAAATATAGAGAGACAGATACATATCGCCTCTAGTAGATCTCGCAGGGTTAAATATAGAGAGACAGATACATATCGCCTCTAGTAGATCTCGCAGGGTTAAATATAGAGAGACAGATACATATCGCCTCTAGTAGATCTCGCAGGGTTAAATATAGAGAGACAGATACATATCGCCTCTAGTAGATCTCGCAGGGTTAAATATAGAGAGACAGATACATATCGCCTCTAGTAGATCTCGCAGGGTTAAATATAGAGAGACAGATACATATCGCCTCTAGTAGATCTCGCAGGGTTAAATATAGAGAGACAGATACATATCGCCTCTAGTAGATCTCGCAGGGTTAAATATAGAGAGACAGATACATATCGCCTCTAGTAGATCTCGCAGGGTTAAATATAGAGAGACAGATACATATCGCCTCTAGTAGATCTCGCAGGGTTAAATATAGAGAGACAGATACATATCGCCTCTAGTAGATCTCGCAGGGTTAAATATAGAGAGACAGATACATATCGCCTCTAGTAGATCTCGCAGGGTTAAATATAGAGAGACAGATACATATCGCCTCTAGTAGATCTCGCAGGGTTAAATATAGAGAGACAGATACATATCGCCTCTAGTAGATCTCGCAGGGTTAAATATAGAGAGACAGATACATATCGCCTCTAGTAGATCTCGCAGGGTTAAATATAGAGAGACAGATACATATCGCCTCTAGTAGATCTCGCAGGGTTAAATATAGAGAGACAGATACATATCGCCTCTAGTAGATCTCGCAGGGTTAAATATAGAGAGACAGATACATATCGCCTCTAGTAGATCTCGCAGGGTTAAATATAGAGAGACAGATACATATCGCCTCTAGTAGATCTCGCAGGGTTAAATATAGAGAGACAGATACATATCGCCTCTAGTAGATCTCGCAGGGTTAAATATAGAGAGACAGATACATATCGCCTCATACATATCGCCTCTAGTAGATCTCGCAGGGTTACATATAGAGAGACAGATACATATCGCCTCTAGTAGATCTCGCAGGGTTACATATAGAGAGACAGATACATATCGCCTCTAGTAGATCTCGCAGGGTTAAATATAGAGAGACAGATACATATCGCCTCTAGTAGATCTCGCAGGGTTACATATAGAGAGACAGATACATATCGCCTCTAGTAGATCTCGCAGGGTTACATATAGAGAGACAGATACATATCGCCTCTAGTAGATCTCGCAGGGTTAAATATAGAGAGACAGATACATATCGCCTCTAGTAGATCTCGCAGGGTTAAATATAGAGAGACAGATACATATCGCCTCTAGTAGATCTCGCAGGGTTACATATAGAGAGACAGATACATATCGCCTCTAGTAGATCTCGCAGGGTTAAATATAGAGAGACAGATACATATCGCCTCTAGTAGATCTCGCAGGGTTACATATAGAGAGACAGATACATATCGCCTCTAGTAGATCTCGCAGGGTTAAATATAGAGAGACAGATACATATCGCCTCTAGTAGATCTCGCAGGGTTAAATATAGAGAGACAGATACATATCGCCTCTAGTAGATCTCGCAGGGTTAAATATAGAGAGACAGATACATATCGCCTCTAGTAGATCTCGCAGGGTTAAATATAGAGAGACAGATACATATCGCCTCTAGTAGATCTCGCAGGGTTAAATATAGAGAGACAGATACATATCGCCTCTAGTAGATCTCGCAGGGTTAAATATAGAGAGACAGATACATATCGCCTCTAGTAGATCTCGCAGGGTTAAATATAGAGAGACAGATACATATCGCCTCTAGTAGATCTCGCAGGGTTACATATAGAGAGACAGATACATATCGCCTCTAGTAGATCTCGCAGGGTTACATATAGAGAGACAGATACATATCGCCTCTAGTAGATCTCGCAGGGTTAAATATAGAGAGACAGATACATATCGCCTCTAGTAGATCTCGCAGGGTTACATATAGAGAGACAGATACATATCGCCTCTAGTAGATCTCGCAGGGTTAAATATAGAGAGACAGATACATATCGCCTCTAGTAGATCTCGCAGGGTTACATATAGAGAGACAGATACATATCGCCTCTAGTAGATCTCGCAGGGTTACATATAGAGAGACAGATACATATCGCCTCTAGTAGATCTCGCAGGGTTAAATATAGAGAGACAGATACATATCGCCTCTAGTAGATCTCGCAGGGTTACATATAGAGAGACAGATACATATCGCCTCTAGTAGATCTCGCAGGGTTACATATAGAGAGACAGATACATATCGCCTCTAGTAGATCTCGCAGGGTTAAATATAGAGAGACAGATACATATCGCCTCTAGTAGATCTCGCAGGGTTAAATATAGAGAGACAGATACATATCGCCTCTAGTAGATCTCGCAGGGTTAAATATAGAGAGACAGATACATATCGCCTCTAGTAGATCTCGCAGGGTTAAATATAGAGAGACAGATACATATCGCCTCTAGTAGATCTCGCAGGGTTAAATATAGAGAGACAGATACATATCGCCTCTAGTAGATCTCGCAGGGTTAAATATAGAGAGACAGATACATATCGCCTCTAGTAGATCTCGCAGGGTTAAATATAGAGAGACAGATACATATCGCCTCTAGTAGATCTCGCAGGGTTAAATATAGAGAGACAGATACATATCGCCTCTAGTAGATCTCGCAGGGTTAAATATAGAGAGACAGATACATATCGCCTCTAGTAGATCTCGCAGGGTTAAATATAGAGAGACAGATACATATCGCCTCTAGTAGATCTCGCAGGGTTAAATATAGAGAGACAGATACATATCGCCTCTAGTAGATCTCGCAGGGTTAAATATAGAGAGACAGATACATATCGCCTCTAGTAGATCTCGCAGGGTTAAATATAGAGAGACAGATACATATCGCCTCTAGTAGATCTCGCAGGGTTAAATATAGAGAGACAGATACATATCGCCTCTAGTAGATCTCGCAGGGTTAAATATAGAGAGACAGATACATATCGCCTCTAGTAGATCTCGCAGGGTTAAATATAGAGAGACAGATACATATCGCCTCTAGTAGATCTCGCAGGGTTAAATATAGAGAGACAGATACATATCGCCTCTAGTAGATCTCGCAGGGTTAAATATAGAGAGACAGATACATATCGCCTCTAGTAGATCTCGCAGGGTTAAATATAGAGAGACAGATACATATCGCCTCTAGTAGATCTCGCAGGGTTAAATATAGAGAGACAGATACATATCGCCTCTAGTAGATCTCGCAGGGTTAAATATAGAGAGACAGATACATATCGCCTCTAGTAGATCTCGCAGGGTTAAATATAGAGAGACAGATACATATCGCCTCTAGTAGATCTCGCAGGGTTAAATATAGAGAGACAGATACATATCGCCTCTAGTAGATCTCGCAGGGTTAAATATAGAGAGACAGATACATATCGCCTCTAGTAGATCTCGCAGGGTTA
The DNA here is from genome assembly GCA_954871355.1 of Cabera pusaria. Classification (NCBI taxonomy): domain Eukaryota; kingdom Metazoa; phylum Arthropoda; class Insecta; order Lepidoptera; family Geometridae; genus Cabera; species Cabera pusaria. Next base: position 22,206,584 of record OX940906.1, read on the forward strand.
AATATAGAGAGACAGATACATATCGCCTCTAGTAGATCTCGCAGGGTTAAATATAGAGAGACAGATACATATCGCCTCTAGTAGATCTCGCAGGGTTAAATATAGAGAGACAGATACATATCGCCTCTAGTAGATCTCGCAGGGTTAAATATAGAGAGACAGATACATATCGCCTCTAGTAGATCTCGCAGGGTTAAATATAGAGAGACAGATACATATCGCCTCTAGTAGATCTCGCAGGGTTAAATATAGAGAGACAGATACATATCGCCTCTAGTAGATCTCGCAGGGTTAAATATAGAGAGACAGATACATATCGCCTCTAGTAGATCTCGCAGGGTTACATATAGAGAGACAGATACATATCGCCTCTAGTAGATCTCGCAGGGTTACATATAGAGAGACAGATACATATCGCCTCTAGTAGATCTCGCAGGGTTAAATATAGAGAGACAGATACATATCGCCTCTAGTAGATCTCGCAGGGTTACATATAGAGAGACAGATACATATCGCCTCTAGTAGATCTCGCAGGGTTACATATAGAGAGACAGATACATATCGCCTCTAGTAGATCTCGCAGGGTTAAATATAGAGAGACAGATACATATCGCCTCTAGTAGATCTCGCAGGGTTACATATAGAGAGACAGATACATATCGCCTCTAGTAGATCTCGCAGGGTTACATATAGAGAGACAGATACATATCGCCTCTAGTAGATCTCGCAGGGTTAAATATAGAGAGACAGATACATATCGCCTCTAGTAGATCTCGCAGGGTTACATATAGAGAGACAGATACATATCGCCTCTAGTAGATCTCGCAGGGTTACATATAGAGAGACAGATACATATCGCCTCTAGTAGATCTCGCAGGGTTAAATATAGAGAGACAGATACATATCGCCTCTAGTAGATCTCGCAGGGTTACATATAGAGAGACAGATACATATCGCCTCTAGTAGATCTCGCAGGGTTACATATAGAGAGACAGATACATATCGCCTCTAGTAGATCTCGCAGGGTTAAATATAGAGAGACAGATACATATCGCCTCTAGTAGATCTCGCAGGGTTACATATAGAGAGACAGATACATATCGCCTCTAGTAGATCTCGCAGGGTTAAATATAGAGAGACAGATACATATCGCCTCTAGTAGATCTCGCAGGGTTACATATAGAGAGACAGATACATATCGCCTCTAGTAGATCTCGCAGGGTTAAATATAGAGAGACAGATACATATCGCCTCTAGTAGATCTCGCAGGGTTACATATAGAGAGACAGATACATATCGCCTCTAGTAGATCTCGCAGGGTTACATATAGAGAGACAGATACATATCGCCTCTAGTAGATCTCGCAGGGTTAAATATAGAGAGACAGATACATATCGCCTCTAGTAGATCTCGCAGGGTTACATATAGAGAGACAGATACATATCGCCTCTAGTAGATCTCGCAGGGTTAAATATAGAGAGACAGATACATATCGCCTCTAGTAGATCTCGCAGGGTTACATATAGAGAGACAGATACATATCGCCTCTAGTAGATCTCGCAGGGTTACATATAGAGAGACAGATACATATCGCCTCTAGTAGATCTCGCAGGGTTAAATATAGAGAGACAGATACATATCGCCTCTAGTAGATCTCGCAGGGTTACATATAGAGAGACAGATACATATCGCCTCTAGTAGATCTCGCAGGGTTACATATAGAGAGACAGATACATATCGCCTCTAGTAGATCTCGCAGGGTTAAATATAGAGAGACAGATACATATCGCCTCTAGTAGATCTCGCAGGGTTAAATATAGAGAGACAGATACATATCGCCTCTAGTAGATCTCGCAGGGTTAAATATAGAGAGACAGATACATATCGCCTCTAGTAGATCTCGCAGGGTTAAATATAGAGAGACAGATACATATCGCCTCTAGTAGATCTCGCAGGGTTAAATATAGAGAGACAGATACATATCGCCTCTAGTAGATCTCGCAGGGTTAAATATAGAGAGACAGATACATATCGCCTCTAGTAGATCTCGCAGGGTTAAATATAGAGAGACAGATACATATCGCCTCTAGTAGATCTCGCAGGGTTAAATATAGAGAGACAGATACATATCGCCTCTAGTAGATCTCGCAGGGTTAAATATAGAGAGACAGATACATATCGCCTCTAGTAGATCTCGCAGGGTTAAATATAGAGAGACAGATACATATCGCCTCTAGTAGATCTCGCAGGGTTAAATATAGAGAGACAGATACATATCGCCTCTAGTAGATCTCGCAGGGTTAAATATAGAGAGACAGATACATATCGCCTCTAGTAGATCTCGCAGGGTTAAATATAGAGAGACAGATACATATCGCCTCTAGTAGATCTCGCAGGGTTAAATATAGAGAGACAGATACATATCGCCTCTAGTAGATCTCGCAGGGTTAAATATAGAGAGACAGATACATATCGCCTCTAGTAGATCTCGCAGGGTTAAATATAGAGAGACAGATACATATCGCCTCTAGTAGATCTCGCAGGGTTAAATATAGAGAGACAGATACATATCGCCTCTAGTAGATCTCGCAGGGTTAAATATAGAGAGACAGATACGGCTTGATCTAACGAAGAACAGGTGACGCGGTATGAATGATGTCCACGTATCTATAATTAGTTGTGATCTTTGCGATAGCGATTGTATGGTCGCTGCTTTGTTGCTGGTGGAAGCAGCTGAGGATCTAATGATGACAATGATGGCACCCTCTTCTCTACATAATATATAGTATTCTCTAAAATAAAAAATAAATTCCCCCAATTTTCCCTCCAATTAAAAGACGCATTCGACAAAAAATCTTAAATAAATCAAGGAATTTGTGTGGCAATTTTCGTCAAAATCGGTTGAAAAATGGGACCTGTAGGCGAGAACAAACAGACAGACAAACATCATGAAAAACATTTTTGGCAGTCGAAATTGTGATGCTTCGCTCGCTACGCTCGCTCGGTCAAGTATCCAACAGAATACAATACGTGACACCAAACATAAGATATAGCAAACCACGTGTTGTATCTTGATGTATTGGTATGAGATCTGAGGCGAGAAGTGACCAGTCGTCATTGGGGCCACAAGAGACTTATACATACATACATACATACAATCACGCCTTTTTCCCATTGGGGTAGGCAGAAAATACTTCTTTCCACATGCTACGATCCTGACATACCTCTTTCGCTTCTTCCACTTTCATGAGCGCCTTCGTACATGCTCGCCAGTTATAAGAACTTGTTTTGACTTGGCCTTTCTTTAAAACGTCTTCGATCTGGTCGAGACATATAAATCAATATAAACCACGTAGTTTGTCAAGTTTCATCTTTGGTGGCACGTACTTTACAAAGTTTCAGTTGCATCGAAGCATTTATGAGGATGCATAAATGACGAGGGTAAAAATACCCCCAGCATCAAGCTGACATTTAGGAGCTGGCAGACCGTCAAGAGATCGAAGAAATTGGCAGGTTGGATTGCTGACTTATGGCGGGTTAGAATGTGTCGCAATTAGCTCTACTCGTTGGAGATTGATCGGGAGTAGAAGCCAATTGGCCGGTCCGGGCCAGTGATGCATCGCAGCTTTAAATAGACGGAAATCTTCGAATATTGTGATGGTATCTACTTAGTTTGCGACTGGCGAAATACAAGATTTTACAGTAATCGTAATTTCAAGGTTATCTACCGCGAAAAGGATGATATCTCAATAAATCGGAATAATTTTGAATTTGGAAGATGCGTTGAGACAATATGGTACGGCTACCGCTTGTGAATTTGCCGTTAGGGGCGTTAGTGTACTACAAGGTCTACGAAATGTCTCATAATGATTACTATTGCGCCATTGAATAAATGTCTATTTTCCAGCGCCTTGTCTCACTGCCGTCTACTACTTACTTCCGAAAAAGCACGATGCCATCTTAGACCGCATCATCCCTTATCATCAGGTGAAATTTTAGTCAAGTGCTTGTCTTTTTCAGTAAATACTTAGTCAATGTAAAAGAAAGATTGAGACAAATACGCTATCTGTATTGGAGTAATCATTAGTTCAGTACAGATAGTTCCATACGAGGCGCTCCTCGTATAGTATCATTGCCATCCTCCAATTCCAGAGAAATATGATGCCATCTTAAACTTTATCATCACTCTTCATCAGGTGAGATAGTGTCTCAGTGCTTTTCTGTTTGCAATAAAAAACACCTTGATTAAAATCACTATGGATCAAGAAGTTTCGCAAAGTAATTAAAGTTAAGGACAACATGTCAAAGGTCTTTAGGTCTATACATTTCGACATATTGCTACTAAATCAACACATACAAATGTCATTTACTTCACGATTGTGTCACCCGTGAGAAGAGATTTAACAGTCGATACTCAAATATCGACAGAAATAGTCGATCCCACGCGAGGGTGTCATGACATACTGCCTCAGATTTGGGATATATAGGATAGCTATTATAACCATAAGTTGTATGGTGGTAGGACACTGTCTAGTGTCTACCTAGCCAGCTACCACCCTCAAGTTAGAAAATCTGTCGCCAAACATCTAATGTGTTCCGGTAGCTATCCTTGAGAGCCAGTTCCCATTCTAGGCCTAGCGTGCTACCATCCTCGACCGCATCATCACTTACCTACAGGTGAGATAGTGGTCAAACGCTAGCCTATATGATATAAAAAAGTTAAAAAAGTAGGTACCTGGTAATCAATAAACCCAAGTTCATATTATTGGCTTTGGTTGTGTGTTGCCCAACAGCGTTGAGATTTATTGAAATAGTTTTAACAGATGAAATTCTTTAAAACCTTGAACAACTAACAGTTTACTTTTTTTTTTATTTACTTATTTATACTAGGACTTATTAATACTGTTTATATTCATGTATATTTAGCTAACGTAAATATTATCTAATTTACGTGAGCTCTGAAAGTGCGTTGCATCGTTTAAACAATGCCACGTCAGGTTCTACTATAAATCATGCTATGCTAGCTTTCATAACTTATTAACCATCGATTAAATTAAGAGACCTTATTATTAATTATATGCTTCATTTTATCTCAAATATTTTAGTTTCTAAATCAGAAATAAGTTAATTATCTATCTCAACAAAACCATGGCCACCCTAACCGATAGGGAAACAAAAAATATGACTGTCATATTTCGTTTACCGTTTTAAGGGAGTGACCTTATGAAGTGAATCGAAGGAAATGCTTGTAACGACACATCACATTGTATTTTGGTACTTTGACGAATTTCTTAGATGCGTAACTTTTTGAAACTTTTTTAGGTAGATAGATATTTTAGTCTGTTGTTCATTGCGGAAAATGAGTTTCTTTTCACATTACAGAGATATTGTGAGTGAGGTTCCAAAGTTTATTTTTATTCCGCCAATAGGGATGTTGCCTGGGTCGAAAAATAGTAATTCTAATTAGTCCGTCAGTTAGATTATTATAAAATATTGGACAGGTATTTTTTTATTTTACAAATCAATAGAAATTGACAAAGCTAAAGAGCGTCAAAGTTCGGGAGTGGGAACTCGTAAAGTCACTAACCGCTGGAAATTAGTACGGTTTGTGACGTCACGCGGAATTTCAACGCTCTATACCTTTGTCAATTTTTGTTTAATTGAAAAAATAAAAATTACCCATCTACATTTTTTTGATAATGTAAATAAAATAGTTTTTTTATTTAAACTAGCCTATTGTGAACCGATAAGAATGATTATTTTTTCATTGGTAAGTTTCATCACCAAGATGATCTCATTGCAATATTATCAAGATCTGATAAGTATCTCCAGAGATATGGCGATAAACATTTCAAACTTACTACTGAAATTGACTCGGGCGTTACATAAAGTAGTTTTTTTAGTTTTTATTTTCATTTATTTAACTCAATATTAACACGTCATAATATATAACAATAATAATATAATACCATAATAGTATATTTGTTCAGTCTTCATCAAAAGTAAAATACCCTCTAGAACAAATATAAATAAATCACACTAATCTCTGGAGACTACAGAATTTATTATATCTATTAATAAATTATTTCTTTTGGGCCTTCGTATGGAGATGACATAATTATGCTTTCAAAATACTCGGGAGATATATTAAGTATATTTTATTTGAAACAAAATAGCTGAGAAGATATCGAATAATAATGTGTAGCCATAGATAGAAGAAGTTTTAAAATAAATAATTATTGTTATATTTTTCTAATAGCGCGTTAGTTTGAGGGATCTATAGCAAGATAGGTTCGTACCTATCGCGTGCGGTTCAGGTGCCTTTAGAAGGAGACTTAATACATTACAATTTTTTTTAAATATTTTCTTCTATATTTCCTTCATTTATTAACCGATTAGGAAATTTTCTTTTTGTTTGAAAATGTGTATTCTGATCTAATGAGTACCTCCAGAGATATAGAGATAAATACCTCAAACTTGCTACTAAAATCACTAAAAATCATCATCAGCGCGGCATTTGAACTTGAAGTGTGTTTTAAGTGTTTTAAACGATCTTAACAAACTATTCGCGATATGAAATATCAAACTGCGAGAAGAAACAACAATAGACAACTCAAATTTAAAGAAACAAGACGAGCAAGTTTGGCAACACGTAAATGTAGAAGCAAATGGTAATCCTACCTTGAAACAAGCTCACAAGTCATCATAATCAGCCTGTGTCAACTGTCAGTCCACTGCTGGACGAAGGCCTGTCCCAAGATACGCCACTGAGCCCGATCTTCGACTCATTGGGAGGGATATGCCCTAATCGCCACGCTGGGCAGGCGAATTGGCGATCGCAGGACGTAGCTCCTCGCACCGGTGACGCTACTGCCCGTCACCGGCCTGTAGTATTTAGCTACTCCATAATTTGAAATGGTTATACGGCCACTTGTCGGTTGCCAGAGCCTCGTCTGTTTGGTCAGTTTGGTCAACAGGATGCACCAGGGGCAGGTGATATTGGCTGGGAGCACTGAGATGGTATTTGTGCTCCCTTACATCCCACAAGTAATATTAGCAACGAACTTACTTTATAGTTCCAATTTATATTATATATAACTTATTCTAATCAGCACCAAATCAAACTCAATATCTGATAGCCCTATTCTACTATTGCTGTCCTTTTCACAACTCACAAGTAAGAAAGTGACAACAGCAGTTCTAGGGCTGTCGAAAGATAGTTTCAAAACATTGCACATCGAATAGATCTAGTAAACGAGTGTATAGAAGCGCTCAGTCAATCGATCACGTTGGTACAGTTACATTGTAATGTGATATCGGCTTTGCGTGATACAATGTACTATCGACAACAAAACACTTTGCAAATTATTGAATTTTGTTCGCGAAAAATTGAACACTCTATAGACCATTAAGTAACTAATACTCGACTACCTGTGAAGTCCTTTTGTCTCTTTCTTATTTCAATGACGATATTTGTTTAAGAGATACAGAGCTGATTTAGCGTCTACCATGATATTAATCGATTTTTGGTGAAAAATATTAATTTAGTTATGCCTAAGATTGATCGATTATTATTATTTGCGGTAGGCAGTGACTGGAAAAAAAGAGCCGAAGATCGGGCTCAGTGGCGTGTCTTGGGAGAGGCCTACGTCCAGCAGTGGACTGACACCGGCTGATAATGATGATGATGATGATCGATTATTGGTGAAAAAAGTTAATTTAGTAAAAAAAAATATATACGGTCGAATTAAGAAACCTCCTCCTATTTTGAAGTCGGTAAAATAATATAAATGGAAATATTACGTTACTTAAATATGCAATAAAAATATGATATGGTGGTTATACATAGATTATAAGTAGTAAATAAAGAATACTAGAGTAAAGTTTTACGAGTCTTCAAGTTCGCAACATTTAGTAACCTTCAAAAATTCAAATAAATATTAATGGATACATAAATTGTTTATCGGCATCAAGAAACTAGTATATTTTATGTCTATTTTATGTAAGGTCGGCAAAATAAAAAGCCAATAAAATTATATGCAAGTTTTTACACACGATCAGATTTAGAATTTGTAATCATTTGTCATTAATTCAGATATCAATCTTTATTAATTCTTATGTAAAGTTTAAAAACGTATCATAATTTAAGAGTCAATGAAATATTTACATTTTGTCACAACTATAAAATACCACCTACGTAATTATGCGACAAAATGTCAAATGTAAGAGGTATTGGAAATAAATCGCGAAGTGCCTAACGTTTTATCATTTGAAAATAAATGATGTTATGGGAAAATAATTCACATTAAAAGAGCCAGAGACCATAATATAACTGTCACTTTTAAATGCTTTTGTTCCTGATAGTACTTACGTTTTTACGCCAGTCATTCACGACAAAGCTATTTCTTACTCATTCAAGTGAAATGTAATAATTGTTTCTAATTAATTACATACATATAATTTAACAGCTGTATGTTCTGTCCGTCCGTATAATATCAAAGATGACCTATTCTACTGAATTCTGTCGAAAGAACTGTCGTGTTATGTATGACCTTATGAGTTACCCATACATCATTTATTTTAGCCATCGATTTTTCATTTTAATAAAGACAACATCGGTGAGACCACTATTGTCAACAAATAAATTAATTTACCCACACCTGCCTCAATAAATATGGTCACACACGCGATGTCTCGATTCAATTGAAGGCTATATCGAATAATCGAGCTTTTAATATCGCGTCGCATCACTATCGTGATAGGTTCACGTAAAAGCAGCACTTATCGCATTCGAAATTGAAATAGATCATTTAGATGCTCGTTATTTGTTCAACGGTTAACTTTCTTTTTCATCGATTTCATAATTCGATTCGATTACATACACACGAATGACTTCAAAAATGTAACATTAAAACAAAGGCTTTATTTAACTGGCGTTTGAAATCCGATGGAATACGACAAAAAGGCACTTTGTACGTTCAAAAACCACTCAATGCATCCAAAAACAGCAAATAAAATCCATCAATCAAAGAACAGGCAATGAAATAATCGAATTTCAGAACGTCGAGCGCCGCTCAAAGCAGAAACGAAGAACCGCAACAGATTTGCCAAATTGGAAGTAAAAAGACGAAACATGACTAATATCTGGCACAAAGTTCGTGTCGATAACCGACGGAACAAAACGACTAAAGGGAAATAGAGGAACGAAGAAAATGAAACAAGCGCTCTGTTTGCGATTGTCATCGATTTATGCAATTCGAAGACGGTTGCATGTACGAGTAGGTAGATGAATAATTAGGTTACAAAGAAAGCAAAACCTTTACCTATTTCGTGAATCGATAGATACAAAATCGGATCACGAATAGTTTTCTATTGCGCTTTGTTTTGCGGTTGCACTATATGTTTGAATTTAGAATTTCGAATATTCGATAAAAGTTTTTTATGCGTGTGAGGGTAATCTTAGATTCGTAATATTTATGGAGGTGATAAAAATGTTTGCGGCGGTGTTCGACGGCGGATATTTTGTGGAGCACCTGTCTCTTTTTGTAAGTCGTTAATGTTCATCGGTAACTGTCTGATATTTTTAGTGTTTACTTAAATCATTGTAATGGTGCACGCGATTGGCTTTTTATTTTTTAAGGAAGTTGAAATTGTAATATTATTTTTAGAAAAAAATGATTTCGAATGAACATTATGGGTGTAATATTTCTAGTAAAATTTACTTATATCCCATTTCTACATATATATTAGAAAGAAAATGTAATATTACTTTTGAATACATTTCAGAAACAGTATCGTTGTATTAAACTAAGACACCATTCTTTGAGTTCTAATCTACCCTCATTCAACGACAAAAATTAACAATTCAAATTAACAGTTAATTCCAACCGATTTTTATATTATTTCTAAAGCCGTTTTAGATTTGACGAAAAATAAAGTTGTTAAGGACCAAGTTAATAAAGGGAGCCGAACGGTGAACGTCACGCGAGAGATCACTATCGATACATAAATTTAACAATGCAAACTGTCAACCGTCGACTGAAACTAAACACATCCCTATTACTTAGAAGCTAAGGCTAATAGTCCCTAGAAACCATTCAATGCTAACGAAACCATAAAATGGTCGCAAACTCAAAGACGTTCGATTTTCGAACTGCCCCATAAGTTTTGTAGACGTTCAATTTTTTACTAAACTTTCGTTTTAAATATTCGAATTAGGAATGCTTTCTTTTTTATTAGATTTTGCTGAATACTAGCGATAAAAAATAAACCATAACGATTATCTTTTTTCGCATAACCTTTATGTCATTGTGGCTTAAGTTGTTTGACTTCACTTTTAATTAAGCTTTTCTAAGATTAGTTACATGATAATACGATAAAAAAATTATAAGACATTTAATTTTAAGTACATTAAATTTCAACTGTACTGTAACTGTTTTGCCAGCTTTTTTTTGCAACGTTATTTATTATATCTTATATTTTATTTTGTTTAGTGAAACATGGTACCTATCATATATCTTGTTCATATTGAGTCCCCAGCTTACCTTATATCATAATAAGGCTGTATCAATAGACTAATAAATAAAACAGTCTGTGGCCCTGCTTATCGGCCATCTCCCCCTAATGAATATTAACCAATATCAAACTGTACACTTGGAGTGGCAATAATTTACCGTTATGTCTCTGTGACTCATTCCCTTTTAAAAAAAAGTTCAATACTATTTTTAAAATTTAATGTTCTAAATTCAATTAGCTTAATAATTGGTTTATATCGTTTAGAATTAGCATTACACAGGGTAAATAAACTACCATTTGGAGTACTTATCAAATTTGAGTTCACCTATCCCAAGATTTCCAAGTAAAAGTTCTGAGTGATTTTGTTTTTGCATATTCCAAAGCATTATTTTCTTTCTGAAAAATAACATCATTCGACCAAGTACCTACGCCTGACTATTTATTCATTGCTATTAATAAGTATTACATATTATTTTACTTATTACTATTTGCTATTATTACATAAATATTTTAAAAAAGATTGCTACGATGCATACCAACTAGGCATAGGTACGTATTGCAGCTTCTTTTGTAATGAATGATCTACCAATATTAGTAATTCTCTGTTATGTATGGTGCCCATGGAACAGGTTCTGGTCTGAAGGCTTAAGACTCCTTTGTCTTAACTGTAGAAGACGGAATAGACAATGAGGTTTGAGTCGTGTCTTGGAAGCTTGATCTGGTTGCATCTTACATTCTGACATCCTAGCAATGAGCTAGGTTGGTTATTATCACAGAAATATCTACATACGAACTGCAGTAGGCTTACAACCCCATCAAATTATTCTACGCTTACAAAACCATTCCTACAGTTCATAAACTCAAAGACATTCGAATTTTTAATTGACATTGACATTCGAAGGTACATTAAAAATCGTAGGTAGGTTTTTAAATTAAATTTCGAACATTAGTAAGTAGCAAAAGGAACAAAGCTGGGATAAACAATCGACTAAATAAATAATCTATTCAAATGCGACAACTCTCTATCAGCGTAAACTATGTGTATTCTATGAAATAGTAAGGCGACACCTGGAAGCAAATCGATACAATCGATAGCTACAATCGAGTAAGGTGGCGTGACGTGTAATCCTGTTTGCATATCGGACCGGCACGAACTCAGCACTTATCATGTTTATTGATTGACACGCCACTAATTCACTGCTACCGTGCAAAATGTAGGCGGTAGACAAAGACAAAGGGTTTCTTAGGAGTTTTTTTTTTATTTTAGTTTCAGTACATCAAGTTGTTAGATGGTGCTACATTTTAGATTATGTTTCAAGTAAGAATACAGTTTGTAATTAAAATTAAAAATATGTCTTTTTGTTTTTATAATTTATAACTTATATAATTATTAATAGATATTAGTGGGATAATTTCTTGAGTATTAAGTACCTAGTTGGGTATTAATGCCACAAATTTCCTACTTAATTAAGTTTGAGTGTTTATTTAGTTAATGTATTTATTTCTGTCTTATTGTAGACAAAATCTTTTAGAATCATTGTTTAAATAATGTGAAAGAACACTAAATTTGAACATCAAAATCTTTTTCTACCCCCAAAAAACGACCTAGCTCGCTGCAACTCGTATTTTGGGTCCAGTTAGTTTACTACACTTAGTTCAGGAGCTTGGTTTTAGGCGGCAATAACTTAGTTTTTGCATGTTTTTCTATTGTATTCAGCGTACTTCAGGCAAAACAAATTCCACGTCCTGACTAATAAATTAAACCTAATTTAGTACCGAGCTGTTTGTTTGTTCCGCAAAAAATATAAGTGATAACAATAGTCGATGAAACCTTTAAAAGATAGTTCGAAATTCAAAACAGACAGTAGTCACGGCCTATGATAACCGACAACAGATAGGCCGATATCTCAGTTCCCCGGTTCAACAACAACACGCCATTCTATCTACGGAGCTGTCAATTTTCTTTTTCGCCTCGCTATCGCACCGAGCATCGAACCGAACACCCAAATTAGTTTCGACACGAAAACGATTGTCTACAATACAATCGATAAAACACCGCCTTTTTCTGTTTCAGGCCGATAAAGAAAACGGCACGCGATTAGAAAAGAACAATCGAACTGGCTGAAAAGAAAGAAAAGAAGTTTGAAATGTGTCGGGTGGATCGGTGCAGAGTGCGAGGTGATTCGGTCAGTAGGCGCCGAGCGTGAGGCGCGGACGGCCGGATGCACCCCACGGGCGCGGCTAGCTTGCCCGCACCACCGGAAGCGGAGGTGCAAGCTATGCACTCCATGGACTGGCTCTTCAAGAAAGAGAGAATATACCTACTCGCACAGTTCTGGCAACAGGTAAGATTGGACGCCTTTTGCTTCTAGCTCACAGATCAACAGTCGGAGGCTCAATAGGAGACAGTTTCTTTATCTACAGATCGAGCATTAATAATAGACAAGTCTTTGAGACATACTGATGGAATATACATAAAAGATACATTTTTGATAGACCATGAATAAACGTCAACTCAATAGAAACCTCGAAACGCTACTAAAAAAGATCCAAAACAGAGAAAAAAAGAAGCAAACACGTGACTGATTCTAAAAAACCACTGAGACAAAACAAATCAAATCCAAAACAATAATTGAATTAAGGACAAAACCACCATTCCACCGATAACAAAACAACAAAATCAATTAATAGGAAACCATTAGAACAATAATTAACCTGTAAGGGTCGGGAAGAGACCAATTATGTTATTGTTTGAACAACTATTGTTCTGTATGGTAATCACTATTGGATAGTAATCGTTGTTTAAGATCGGTATGGTGATGAGCCGACACTAGTTAGACAAGGTTCAATATTGAAATTATAATAATCACTGATATGACATATTTGTTGTAATATCAAGTTCCAACATATTATTTATTTTTAGACGAGAGATAAATTACAAACACAGAAGTCTTAGTAATAATATCTTGGACTTCTGTGATTACTTATAATTCTTAAATTGGTGATGAAACAACACACAACATTCACAATAGTACAGAAACAAATTCGTATTCAAAACATGCTTATCTTTAAAAAAAAATATGTCCCATAGACTAGACTAGCGTTTGACTACTATCTCGGCTGGTTGTATGCGATGATGTGGTGGAAAATGGTGAACGTGAATTGAAGAGGAATTCACCTGTTACTAGTACAAGCTTTAAACGCTAAATAGCAAAATTCAAGATTAGTATAACTGTGAATGATCATTCTGATTTAGAACCAATTAGTAAAGAATCAAACGGTTGGATTTCCCTTAAAACGATTGCAGTAAATAAAAGGACCTCGATTTAAGTGCCACAATCGAGTCTTATCGATTCAGCAATAGACAATCAACTGATTGTCTATCTCGATCTAGAGGCCGTCCATCATTGTGGAGGGTCTTGAAGGCCAGAGGATGCGGGATGTGCAAATCAACGATCATTGGAGAATGCGATGACGGCATGCCGGTGCATCGAATTAGTAATCGAAACATTCTACTTCCTAACTATTTTCGAAAGAAAAGATTTGAATTTGCAATAAATAATTAAGACAGTTTAAAAACTAAAACAACCGACTTCCATGCCCCGCGAGTCAGTTTCAGTAGCAATTTGGAGATGTTTATCATCATATCTTTAAAGATACTTATCAGATCTCCATGAAATTACAACAAAACTACATCGGAAACGTACCCTACCGATTAAAAGAAGAATCATTCGGCTCGGTTTACAATCGACGGAGTAATCCTGAACATACATACAAAAAAAAACATACAGAATGAAAACCTCCTTATTTTTTTGAAGTCAGTTAAAAATAAAAAATTTGACATAATTGATATTTTTGATAGACGAATGATTTTTATCTTAAACACACTAGGAGATATAAAATGATTAACAGATAATTCTCAAACAATGCTATGTGCTATATAATCATACAGTTGTATCAAACTATAAATCCTAAATTGATACCTATTCATAAACAAGATAAAGGCCTAAATGGCTTGCTATGACAAGGAACAAAGGTAATGCTTGGATAATCTACATGAACAATCTGTAGAGCATTGATTACGTCTAATCAACTACCCTCAACGCTGTGCATAATAGCTTGATCTATGACATTACAAGACACTAGTTCAGCTGTCATAGTGTCAACTGCAACATTACTCAATTACAATCCAAGTACAGGCACTAATGTTGGTGTCTCCTAGACGTAAGACACTAATGTAGTGTCTCTCCTAATGTCGAATAATCGCATCGATTCTAAATGACATACACGTAGAATGGATTAGCATCGAATATGGCGCCTACACAGCCGTATCTGTCAGTTAGAATGCAGTCTACAACAATCAAATAAGATGCAAGCAAAATTTTAACATAAAATTATGTTTCATTTGGAATTTCAATATTTATTTCTGTTGACCTTACATTGAAACAATTATTAATATGAGAATGGATATAAAACAAGTACTATATTATGTAAATGTAGATTGCAGTTATGGCAAGATTGTAATATTTAAAATTTAAACAAAATAGACGTAGTGATGTAAAAATATCGATAGTGAATAAATAACAGAACGTGATTTCTAAATTTAAACATAAATAGAGTTATTCTGATATCGCGACATTAGCGACAAATTACGAACAATAGAACGATATAAACGGCATTGCTAAATAAATATTCATTCCCGTTCAGAGAAAGGGCCGGGAGCGATGCGTCCCACTGATACACTACACATTTGAATGCTGGCTCCGATAGTATTGTTAGTATTACTTGCTAAGCCTTTACATTGATTAAAAACCATATTTACATTTCAAATTTACATATGCCGTGCCTAGAATTGCACTTATCGATTAGAAGCAAGGACGTTTTGTTTTAATTTTCATACTTTGTTTACGATGGTCTGTTGCATGTTTCAATAAAGAGTTTCGTGGATTTTATAGTTTCAACTTTGCGGTTATACTTTTGCTTCCTTTGTTCGGATTGATAGAGTTTTATTTATGTGTAAGATGCTAATAAATTTTAACATCGTTGTGGAATAGTATTAGTCGCTAAGCTTCCTTTCATAAACTGACGTAACATGTGCTGTAATAACTTCTTGACGGCAGCTGCGCTTCTATAATTATATTCACAAGAGTGGTCAGTTAAAAGATTTCAATTAGAATTTCTACCGGCACGCCAATTCTGCGTAATCAATCGCCATTTGCAAGGACAGTAAAATAAAAGTTATACGCTATCAAAACCAATAGTAATAAATGGGCCATTAGCCACCCATCTTGACGAAAGACTGCTTGAAAACTATACTTATTCGACGGGTAAGCCAGCTTTCAAAGGAGCCTGTTAATAAAACTAACAATTAACATCTATAAAACCTTTACCGACCGATAACTTAAGGAATCGCATCGCTTTATTGTTCCTATAATTGAAAACGGATTCGATTTTATCGTTTTTGTACAGTTTTAGGTTCGTTTGACGGTGCTGTGATAATTTGATGGTAAATATGGTCTGAAATCTCATGTTTACGATCGGTATTGATGTATTGAGGTTACCACAATTTTTAAGTTCTTTCTCGTTTTGTTCTGTGAGATGCGTACTCTACAAATGCAGCAAGTGTAGCAAAGAAAAAAAACTTAGTTAATAAAAAACCGGTTTCATTCATATTTATTATTATATCAGTTCTGAATCGACAGTGTCAAGCAGTTAGAGGTTTGATTTCCTAAATGGGTCTGAAATTATCTTTTTTTTTTTTGGTCATCGCGCTCCTTAGTGTTAATTAGTGGTGGCCGGTCGCCGCAAACATTCGCCTTGGGACTATAATTAATCGAGTCGATTCATCGGCGATCGTATCAGATCGGATCGTAAAAAGAGCATTTCCCTAAGAGTCACAAACGGAATGCAATCGGTTCCCACAGCCTTGATGTTTCGAAGAATGTGTCCCGTTTAGAGCAAAAAATCGCGCGCTTTCCCATGCCTTGACAGCTCGGGTCGAAGGACGGTCCGTGACGTCAGCAAGGACGCCAAAAAATAAACTTCGACCCATTTTGCAATAAACAGTTTATTTTTAAAACAATTACCTTTTATTATCAAAGAGCCACATATTTCAACGAATCCTCAAAGCGAAGAAATCCAACAAAAACCTTAACCTGTATTTAAAAATCGATTGCAACCAAAAAATTGTCACTGACAAATGATTCGAACGCCTTGCGGTTGAAATTACGAATTCAAATCTTTGACTTTTGAACAAAAACCGCCATTAACGACGGTTGTTACCTTTTTTCGGCTGTCGATGATTTTCGGAGCTAATCGTGTTTTTTGCCGAACGTTTGAGGTTAATCGATGTATTGGGCTCACTAATTCGATTTGCGCCCCTCCCACTGGACTATAAGTGGGCGTGATCTATCGATCGTCTAGTTTTATTCGATGGATGACGAGCGTCACTAATCTACTCATTAATGTTTGGAGTCGATTTGAGAAGTCGTGCAGTAGCGCGAATCGTTTAGACCGCGACCGAATGAACTTGATGTCTCGATAATTTAATAACAAAAATACGTAAAAAATAAAGAATCGATTGAAGTTAATGGCCGACCGCACGAATCATGCGTGGAGCAGTCCCAGCTTCAAATCATCAAGCACTGATGGTTTTTTAATGATATTTTTCACAATCGGTCCGATCATTGATGGTTATTAGGTATAGGCGAGAGCCTCAAGACATGAATGTTAAACCTTCGACAACTATTAATGCCCACTACACGCTAATCTAGCTCTTACTCTACGACTTTAAGTGTTACAATCCTATGGGTAATCTAGTTATTACTAGTAATTTCTCAGTCGTCATCTGTAATATGGTCCGTCTGATATTGTGGGAACATTTTTTAATATTCCTTGTCATAGATACAGAGGACTTAAGTTTTAATCATAAAGTACGTATACCGATAAGCATTGTAGGTATACCCTATTATACAATTTAACATATTTCTTTTCTAATTAATTAATATTTAGTTTGTGTTTGTTATACACTAACAAATTAATAACCAGAATGATCTAAAATAATTAGAACCATAAAATACTAGTTAAAATAGACTAGACAATATCAGTAAAAGAACGATATACTAAAAACCCCCCTGGAAGGGCAGAGCATAAGCATAAGCACCCATAAGCATAATCTTAGCCACATTGAAGTGTATCTAGAGCTCGACTAATTTTCTATTCTCCCATCGCGTGTTTAGTCGATTTAACCAACAATCGATTTGAGTAGCGATGTTGGTAAACACTAGTGGCTGAATGACCCTTATCGACTAGAGATGCGGTGATTACCTTTATTAGTGAAATCGAGTTTTATCAACATAATCGAGATGTTTATTCTGAGAACCGATGTTCTTCACTGTTAGATTTGAGCATGATTGCTTTTATTGATTTTATCGAGTAGAATGAGACGATGTCAATGTTTATTTCCTCAAATCGAATGATCATAATAGTGAAATAGTGATGGAATTAGATTAAGTTTACGACGTGGGCTGTTATTAAATCGAGTTATATCAATTGGTCGATAAAACTATGTTGTTTTACTAACCGAACTGACGGAACTGACTTAAGATGCTTCCTTTAAACATATCGTTATAGAATAAGGTCGCAAATAGCTGGTTTGTTCGTTATATAGTACGTTTGTGTTGGTAGTGTTACTAATGAACTCAGTCATTGAACGTGGTAATGGTAGCCTTGAACCAATTGCCACTTGCCACCTCTTTTGTGCGCGTTTTTATCGAGTTTAGCAAAAAATTCTCTTCACGTGTAAACAAACTGGTAGATAGTCAATGATCTCTTTAAAACATACGTGCAAATTTTGGTTTCATTTTTGTTGTGGTTAGACAAGTGTCTTAACTACTGTCATCGATTATTAGTGTAGAATGGTATTGCACTTTTTTACTAAAAGTGGCCAAAGAATGGAATTCCTTATCCGAGTCTGTTTATCGATATCTACCATCTGGGGTCTTCAAGTCACAAGTAGAAGATACGTATTCGGTTGAGAGCCAGTTTCCATCCGAGGCCCAGCGTGTTTCAATACTTGACCGCATCATCATTTACCAACAGGTGAAATAGGGGTCAAAACAATCCTATACGATTTAAAAAATCGTCCTGGCAAGCGTGATATAATTTGGACCACATCGTCCCTTAAAGTGAAATAAGTTTTTTTACATTAATTTTATTTTTTAATATATATATAATATAAGTTTGAGTGAAATAGTGGTCGAATGCACCTCAGAGATGAGGCGCTAAACAACTGACATTTATTCAATCGATATAGCGCAACTGTCCTAACCCGTCTTCTAAACTGGATTCAGGACTGAAAATCTTGCCGGCAATCAACGAGCTGATTAACGACGGCTGAAGCCTACAGATAGTGTTCACCCATTTAGCACTACCTAGGTATTACATGTTTTTTTTTTATAATAGATAAGCAAGCATTCGACCAGTATCTCAGTATAGATAGATAGAAAATTCTTTATTGTCACACCTCATAACTTAAAAAATAACATACAAATCATTCATTTTATTAGTGTTACAATGGGCGGTAAATAGTGTATGTATAAATACTGGTCAAGAACGAAGGTCTCTCCTGCGGAATTATGATTCCATTTACAACATTCATTTTCCTCCCAGTCTTATCAGTAGCAGTGTGGTATATAAACATTTCGATTTCTTGTCTTCGATATTCAAAAACCTAAAATATCGACGAATCCAATTCTCAACCAAACATTCCTAATTCAAAAGTCAAATAAGACTAGAAACCCGCGTGATCGAATCTATAAATAACAAATCGATATTCTAGAATCGAGTGCCAACCGAGAGATTTACGATCGCATTATGTTAAACGACACTAAAACGTATAATTAGTGATGTCCCAAAATAACTAATCATTAAGTTTTATGTAAAGTGCGAGTTATCGAGTAGCCATAAATAAGGGCATTTGTACAATATACGAGGTTTTAAATATTTCGTTAACATAAAGAGGTAATGGCTTAATAGTGTTAAAGATGTCGAAGTTATGGGATATGTAAAATAGCAATCAATATATTCACGGTTTCCCATTTTATCGATAGTTTATGTTATTTTGGTACATCGTAGTTATTAGGAATTAGGTATATCGATATTTACTTACAGATTTACTTTTTTACACTTTATCTATTTTACAGATTACACTTACAGATTTAGTAAGTACATCTGTTATCTTTCAACAAAATTTTGCAGCAACAAATTTTTAAACATTATCATTATAAAAATCCTACAAAAATGCGGTTTTATAGTCATATAACGAAACTGTCTGTCTGTCTGTCTAGCTTTTCGCGATAAACTCAAAAACTACTGAACGGATTTTCATGCGTTTTTTATCAATATACAGAGTGACTCAGGACAAGGTTTAGGTGTATAATTCAAGGTTTTGTGTAAAATTGTTTAAATATGACGGTGTTTGTCGAAGATGTTTATTCATACAGGACGCAAATAACACAATAACTGATGCAAAATATGTATAGGCATATCGTGCGAAGGGTAGCTAGTTACTTATTATTAACTATTAAAATCCTGCCTATAAAAAAATTATTACGGCTTTTTTTAAAGATAAGTAATATAAAAGGAAAGGAAACTACAGGATGATTCTTTTCAAACCCAACAATGCATCTTCGACAGTTGCCATACTCAACAATCTATGTTTTCAAGATGCCAGCATCGATGCCAAGTTTGACTCATGCTTTACAAAATTAATCCCTGTTAGTGACTGTTTAAGTACAAAATGTAATGAAATATTTTAAAAACAAGTGCCAAGTATACAGGAAATTAGACTCTATTGTTTCTTAGATAGAGTTGAAGTATTATCTTACAGGAAGAACTACTGTTGCAATAGTGAAAATGTCACATGAACTTCTTAGCGATTGCTATCGAGCATTATTGTTGTACTTTATTATGTAGCGTTAAAAATGGCTTTTTAAACCGCAGTTTTTAAATTATTTTGTACCTAGGTTACCTACTAATGTAGGAACTCACTACTTTGTTTAAATAACTGTTCAGAGTACAAGTCGATTATAAAATTAGCTTTGATAATTAAATAGATTTCAAAAATAACTAGTGGGTGTGTTCTGTATCAAATAACTTGTAAACCTCGCGAGTCTGTCTTTGCAAAACTTATAATGAATATCGTTAAATAATAAAGATAGTTTAAACTAAAACTACGCACTTCCGTGCCCCGCGAGTTCAGTTTCAGTGGCAAGTTTGAGACGTTTATCGTCATATCTCTGGAGATACTTGTCAGATCTTGCTGAAATTACAATGGAACCACATCGAAAATGTTCCCTACCAGACGAATTGTGAACCTCCTCCTTTTTGAAAGTTGGGTGAAAAGTAACTAAACCGACTTCAAATGCCGCGCTATTTTCAGTTACAGTAGCATGTTTGAGGTGTTTATCTCCATATTTCTAAAGATACTCATCGGATCTTGATAACATTTGCAATTCGACCAAAAGGAAGTATACCCCTCAATCAAAAAATAATTTTCAAATCGCTTAATAAATGACAAAGTTCTGACTGTGTACGTTTTCAAAACCCATTTTGAAAAAATTCCAAAACTTGTGAAAAAAAATAACAAAAACTCACAAAATATCACCAAAATCGGTTCAGAAATATGCGACCTGTAAAGGAGAAATACGAAATCATTTTTGGCCAAGCTGAAGAGAGAGACCTTCGATTGGCTCGATCAAATATATAAATAAAAGAAAATAACAGCCAGAAAACACAAACCGTTCCAAAAACGTTATAAATATCTTAGTAGCGTTATAATTATGACACTGTGTTTTTTCTCTTACACATCATATCACGAAAGTAAACTCCAAAGCGAAGAAAACTAAAAGCTATCAGACAGGTGCAAACAGCACAACAGTTTTTGCTGACCGTACAGTAATATCCCATTGTTCTGACGATACGATCACGTAGCTCGCACGCCTGCACGCGTCTCGAACACCCCGTAGGTTAGTGACTAGTGATGGCTAACATAGATTCATTCAATAGTTACTAGTAATTAAATAGTATACAAGTAATCGTCAGTTTGAGAGCAAGTATTGAGATAAATAAACCTGTCAAGTCAGACTCGCACACGAACCTTGTCTATAGGGATCGAACGGCGAAGTTAGGTTTGTCCTTTAACCTAGTTTGCCTTTTAGTTTGAGCTATGTCTACAAGCCTGTACGGAACCCTCGGTGCGCGAGTTCAGCTCGCACTTCTGAAGTTTTTTCTACCGACTTCAAAATAGGAGGAGGTTCTCAATTCGTCTGCACGTTTGTTTTTAAGCTATGAAGTTTCCACTTCTGTTCTGACGTGACCTACGACTGGCAGTTTTTTTTTACTCAGAACTAACTTCGTGTTGCTATAGCAACTTGAAATATATTAATAGAATTCTCAATAAGCACCAAACATACAACCCATCCTCTTTCATCGTCAGTTACATACTAAACAATCTAACATTATAGTCTATCAATGAATAGAGAATGTTGAACGAAAATGTCCGCCATTTTACATTTTCGTGGTGCAACACTAAACCACGACGTGACTTGGATTATATTCAAAAGATTAATGAAAATGTATTTGAAATATTTTGTTTTACGACTGTTTGTAATAGCTGATAGGATTTGGTGTAGTGGGCCAGCATAGTCCAGTCCGAAGCACAGAATAAAAATAGCTCTCCGTAGCAGAAGAAGAATCAATTGCTCAGTAAGTTCGTTTTAAAAAAACCTAGGATCTAGGACTATACTTTAAGTTGATAAGATGACAGGAAGAGCTATGCGTACTTATCTTAAGTTGTTATGTTTTCGTTTTATCTTAAAAATTGTAATCAATAAAAATATAAAGCTTTTTTATTTCCATTAAACCCTTTACAATAATTCCTTTTTACTTATGCAGCATTTAAGCAGCATTAGCGCAGCGAGACGCCGCGCGGCGCAGCCTGAAGCTGCCGAACTAACTCAATGAAATGTGTATCTTGTTTGTGTAGTAAATAAAGTTCTTTTTATGGTTCCGTTTCCGTTTTACCCAAAGGGTAAAACGTTTCCGTTTTACCCAAAGGGTAAAACGGGACCCTATTACTAAGACTCCGCTGTCCGTCTGTCTGTCTGTCTGTCTGTCTGTCTGTCTGTCTGTCTGTCTGTCTGTCTGTCTGTCTGTCTGTCTGTCTGTCTGTCTGTCTGTCGGTCTGTCACCAGGCTGTATCTCATGAACCGTGATAGTTAGACAGTTGAAATTTTCACAGATGATGTATTTCTGTTGCCGCTATAACAACAAATACTAAAAACAGAATAAAGTTTAAGATAATAGAGGGTCCCCATACAAGAAACGTGTTTTTTTCGGCATTTCACGCCATCTATGAACGCTTAGTTAGGTAAACGTCCCATAGATGGCGTTATATTGAAATGTCGATCCTTAACACCTTTGTTAGACGTTAGATGGCGTTATAAGAAATAAAATGATTATTAATTATTATTTTTTGCTGGCGAAAAATGATAGTGGTATTTTTTGCTCGATCTTATTAAATACTGTACTGTGGTACGGAACCCTACTAGTGCGAGTCCGACTTGCACTTGGCCAGTTTTTTATTTGTATCACTCTTTTAATAAGTGCGCGCCGCGTCGCGTCGCGGTCTGTGCTGACCCTAAGAAGTCTGACAGAAAGACATATGAAGTCTGACAGAAAGACATATGCTCACCCCTATGTAAAGTTGTGTGTCAATGACGTGATTTTGCCACCTAATGACGTGATTTTGTGATACTTTAAATATTTTACAAAATCAATATTAATTAATTGTGCATTTTTTTATGTTTCGCTTTTTATTTTTCTATTTTTAATATATGTAGGTATGTCTGTAAATAACTTTTTCTGTCAGCAATAAAGAATTTTATTAATCTTATTATTTGCTATTATTGTTTCGCACAACCACAAATATATTTTGCTTTACTCCATAACAAGCATATTTAGCGTAGTTGGAGGGGTTAACAAGAATACTAGTAATGTGCAACCCACATTGCGAGTAATCTTTAAAAAAAAATAAAAAAATACTTAGTCATAAAAAAAAAATAGACAACCTAATCACAGCATCACCATCTCTCCGCCGAAGTAACATTAAAACAAGACTGATCGTGGTAGCCCCCTGTATAATAATAATCACTAACACAAGCAGATTTATTAAAATTAACAGTATTTACAGTATTACAATTATCGTATTCAATGATAATGCAATAAACTAACATCTATTTAGTGTATATTGTATAATTGCTGTTACTACTTTCGCCACAGATGAAATAACAGTTACTGTGAACGGTTACATTGTAAAATGGTCACTGTATTTATATTTATTAATCTATGCATTATTATGAAATTGTTTGTAATCTTT
Source organism: Cabera pusaria (assembly GCA_954871355.1). Classification (NCBI taxonomy): domain Eukaryota; kingdom Metazoa; phylum Arthropoda; class Insecta; order Lepidoptera; family Geometridae; genus Cabera; species Cabera pusaria. Next base: position 22,230,537 of record OX940906.1, read on the forward strand.
AATACCAATAAGTTATAGGGAAAGACAGGTAATCAGTTATATCTATCTAACTAATATGGGTTACTGCACACTAATTTCTAGGAGCGTTATATCAATGTGCCGCCCTATTTGCTACCAAAAAAATCTGCGGCCTACAAGATTGTGTTGAATAATTAAGATAGTTTAAAAACTAAAACAACCGACTTCCATGCCCCGCGAGTCAGTTTCAGTAGCAAGTTTGAGACGTTTATCGTCATATCTCTGGAGATACTTATCTCTCATCTCAGATCTCGATGAAATTGCAATGGGACCACCTCGGAAATGTACTCTATCGATTAAAAAAAGAATAATTCGAATCCGTTTACAATTGACGAAAAATAATTGCGTGACACATATACAAAAAATTTTTTTTAAAAAAAACATACAGACGAACTGAAAACCTCCTCCTTTTTGGAAGTCGGTTGAAAATGTGATAGTTGAGCATCCATTGTTTTTATTTACTCAGGTCATATATGGAAGTAATAAGTGAGGGTCGCAGTAAATGACGTCCTATTTGATGTAATTTCAACTAAAATACATTTATGATTATGTCCATTATAAATGTTCGTTTCGTAACTGAAATCATCAAACTGACAAACATCGTAAAGATAAGAAATAGAACGCATTCCCAGATTTAAAATTAAAACCGTCATATATTTAAAAGTTCGAACTTCGAACGGACACTTAAAACTAATCGCTGTTTTCGATTCCCGCTATTTTGAAAGAGTTCGAACGCGTTCTAAATTTGAAATGTATTTGAAATGTTTTCGATTTTCGAACGGCTGCCGGGACGCATCAATGGCGCTTGCTGAAAAAATATCGTGTCTGAAGTGAAGTGTTCCGTAGATTATTTTATGCAAGTTATTGATGTTATTTTATCGTAAATGTATGTAAGTACTTATGAGAAGTTCGTTTTAAAAACGCAAAAAGTAAAAATAAAATAAACTCCTCACAACTATAAAAACAACAAAACTTTAGGTATAAAGAGGCAAAACCGTCAAATCAAATTATAATTCAACCTCTAGGAGTCTGGATAATTGCGATTAAGTCACATGACTTTCATAGACGTCTAGCAGCTAATGTTTTATTAATTTGTTTGAAGTTTACTCGATTTCATCGGAGTATCGATTTTCATATAAAAAATGGCCTTATATGAAAACCAATACTCCGATGAAATCGATTGAAATTTTAAGAGTTCTTACGTACCCCATGTCAATCTTCTTACGTCATATTCAAAGACAATCGTACTAAACTCCGATAAACTCCAGTCATGCGTCAAGTGTGTGTGTCAACTGACACACACACTTTTTTATACCATGTAGACTAGCGTTTGACCACCTGTTGATATTATATGAGGGAGGATGCGGTCGAGTATGGTACGGCACGCTAGGCCTATTTAATGCTTAGGATTCAATGTATTTTCATGTCAGAGTCATGGAACCCTAAAATAGAAATGGCGGGAAAGTTATGAAACAATTATTTATTTGTGTTTCGTTTTGTTTTCTACAAAATAAATTTTAAAAAGAGAACTCCACTATTTTGTTTATGCAATATTGTCTCACCTATGTTTAGCGTGACATTCCGGAACGTCGGAAGGGAATCCAGCACGACAATTAATTTTATTAATCACTAGCAGCCCGCCCCGGCTTCGCACGGGTAGAACATATATGCCTACAAAATTTGCATCAGTTTGTTGCATCGAATATAAAATATGAACATATTTAACAATCATCGTCATATTTCATCCAATTTACACAAAACCTTAACGAATTATGCACCTAAACCTTCCTCATAAACACTCTGGCTATTGGTGAAAACCGTATGATAATCCGTCCAGTAGCTATTGAGATTATTGCGAACAGACAGACAGACGCAGTGATGGACTTTGTTTTATAATACTTACGTAGTGATATTGGACGGCCCTTTGGCGTAAAGGTTAGTTACCCTGATTCTGACCCGACGGTCGTTGGTTCTAATCCTAGCTATATACCTACCAATGAAAGTTTTATGTGCATTCATGAATCATGAGTTTTCGTACAGTGGTAGTGGGATCATTAAGTCTACCAAAAAGTAGCTTACCACCAAGGAGAACATCTGCCGCCGTAACCTTACGGCGTTCCCCGACGCAAAATGTAGGGGTAATATATGTTTAACGTGTGTATCTGTCTGTAGCATCTTAGCACCTAACCGGATGAACCAATTTTGTTTTTATTATTGATAGTTTTTTTTTGTTTGATAGATGTCTTCATCGAGAGTTTTCTTAGCTTTGATTCATGAAAATTCGTTCAATCGTTATAAAACTATGAGCTTTTTTCTAGTAGTAATTGCGCTATGAAATCAACTTTCATAGGTCTGATCAATTCTAAAATCTTCTTCTTCAACGATATTGTAAGAACATGGAAGCATTGACCTGATGCTGGGACATCTCCTGGACTCTACAGAATACTCAAATCCTCACCAACTTACAGCTTAGATTTTGAATGACGTGTTTAGAGTCATTGGAATGCTTTTAATGAAATGATTATACATAGGTCAGTCGGGGTGGTAATAAAAATATTATTTTATTATATATAGATGAATATTATTTTATACAATATATCATATTATTATACTACATTGACTTCAAATTGATTGTGATCGGTGGGGATCTACAGCATAGCTAAGCTTATAATAATATTTTCGTAGTAACTATGACCTAATCTGTGGTTTCAGTGCAAATATTTTATTAATTTTGCGATGCCTGTATGTGAAATTCGTGATATCTTCTAGAGTTTTCATTTGAATTATATACTGTAAAGGACAATTTTAATCTATAATATGTGGCCAAGCTAATTAACATAATTATTTGGATAAGGATTAATACTATATACTTGAAAATAGCCTTGGAAGTTATGTAATATTTTTTAACAAAAAATTTAAGATTAAAATGGTTACTGTGAGTCAACCTTAAGAGATAGAGACATATGCTGTCGCGGACTTTTTTGTAGGTCTTATTAAGTTGTACAACTCTTGCATAGAAAATATTCTTCTATCTATTTTCAATTAAGCAGCATTCGTAAGAAACGTGTTTTTTCGACCGTTTTTTTGCTGACTTAGGTTGCAAATTAGGTCTCCACGAATGTACTTTAATTTAAACGGGATAATATATAGCCTATTTTCATTCCGGAAGTCCATTCTATGTATTAGTGGAAGAATTTTTTAAATCGGTTCAGTAGTTTTTGAGTCAAATCATTACAAACACACAAATGTTCTCTCTTTTTAATATTAGTATAGATTTGTATATAGAGCGAGTTAAACATTTTTTTTAAATTAATACACAGTATAGAAAAACTTAGGTAATCAAATCATTCGAAAAACAATGGTTTTAGAAATTAGTTACTTACGAATTTCTTATTATGATTTTTGAGCTTTGATCCTTATCATTTTTAATGGCATGTGTAGAAAAAAAACATTTGATAATTTTATGTTATTATTTTATGATAAATGTCATAATCAGCCAATATTTGTCCACTGCTGGACTCGGATAAGCTCGTAAAGGTAAAATTATAGATTTTTTAATTCCAGATAGAACATTTTAACCATTTAGACATTTTAGACAAATTGGAAAAATATGTCTAGTCACTTCTGCAACTGTATTATTTAGTTAACAATAATATATATTATATTTTCCTTTAAAGCATATTTAACAGATAATTTTAACAACTCGGTTTAAGTGTTCTCATCACATAGAAGCCCGGCTCTGACAGTTGTAATACCCGGTCAGATGACTTTGACACATTTCCAAACAACTGGATTTACATCTCACAATAATTACTAAAGTAATATTCTGCGATTTACATCTAAGATATATACTTAGCTATAGCACAGTCTTACAATCATATTGTAAAACTGTCACTGTAGTCTGCTACTATAAGGGCTAGTTTCGTAAATTGTTAAACACAATCCAAAATTTCATCGTACCGACGGGACTCAAACCCGCACCCCCCGGATTACACGTCCAGGTACTCTGCCAATTAAGCCACGGTTCGATACATCGATACGACGAAATTAGTATATTGCATTTGTTAACCCAATTATGCATTGGTGGCGCCATCTATGACTACTTATTACGTAAGTTAATCATTCGGAGAAATCATTACAGTTTTCAAATCCGACGAGAGATGTTGCACTGCGTAAATCAATATTATGTTTCTTTGAAGTGTCTCACACTTAATATTTTTGTAAATTGTTAAACACAATCCAAAATTTCATCGTACCGACGGGACTCGAACCCGCACCCCCCGGAGTTAGCCGGAGAGGGCTAGTTTCACCGGTACCTAACAGCCATATTAGGAAACTATCTGACAGATGTTTGACACATTTTACATGGCGTCATCTGTCAGATAGCTATCTGTCACTCTGTCATGAACCGGTAGAAATGGCCCTTAATCTAATAGCTTAGAATATTTATAGGCAATATCATTACTTGCTCTACATACAGACTCTTTGAAAGAATTATGTGTCCAGCCAATCGGAATGTGTAAATATTTAAAATAGAAACTATAAAATGCCTGATTTCACAATAATTCGTAGACAAATTCCGATTCGGAAACTGCCCCGCCTCCGATTTGGCGTTTTGCTATTCACAATGCTTCGATCCGACTTCTACCTACATATTTATTTCGATAAATAAAATAGTGATTGAATAGAATTACTAAAGGAAAGGTTTCCGCGACCAAAAAGCTCACTTTATCAATATTCAAAATTCAAAATGCCGCTTCCGATATCGAATCTATCCGATTGAAATTGAAATTGACAAGCGTAAGTGCGTTAACACGGCCTACATACTGAATAAATGTTTAGAATTTAATTTAATTTTGAAATGAGAATCTATACAGAATTCATAAAAAATCTGTTCGATTCGGATCGGGAAATAGGAATAAAACTCTGCTTTCGTAAGAAAATAAGAAGGAATATTGTTTATGGCATTCATTTATAACAATCACGTGTAGCCTATAAAAAATAATATTTAGCGACTTTCCGCATCGAAAACGGAACAGTGTTGCAACATTTTGTAACAGTGCCACTCTCCAATACAACAGTTTTCATCGTTTTATTTAATTTAAATTAATGCTGGCCGCTAACAAAACAGATCAATATTAATGTGAACAAAAGATCTAGTTCTATTTTTGAATTCTCAGAGAATTGTATTGCAATCGATTACAAAAGCTTGCAAAGAACTTTATATGACCTACTCGATTAAAATCGATTATACAGAACGCTGTATTAATTATGTTAAAATGCAATACAAATTTACTTATAATAGTTGCGCTCTTCCTAAATTTATTAGGGTTTTGTCGTTCAATTTGTTTCTGTTTTATTTGTTAATGGAATGCGGTTTAATTTCACAAGATGACAAATAATCACCACAAATAAGCGAAATGGAAAGTGCTAAAAATAACAACATTATGTTTTGTTTCATTGACACTCACCCACTTGGCACTGTTCGCAACAAAAACACTTATAATTTTAAAGTATTTTGTATTTAAAATGTTTTGTGGGTATTGTTCATCTCGATCGATGACATATTTATTTAGTCATTATACGACGGCCTACTTAGAAAGCTTACAATTACATGCATGACCTATCTCACTAGATTTAAAACAATTATTTACACTAGAGCTAGGTTCCTTTTTGGTTGGGTTTCAGACAAAACGTATGTGTACCTACCCTAAATTATTTCTTAAGAACACTCATTTGTCTGACTAGTTACGTGTATTGTGAGCTTGCTGTAGGTACCATTTTTATATTTGTAAACAAAAAAAAAATAAGAAAATTTTATTAAGTAGGTACTGGTAGTATAAATTAGTAACATGAATTTTATGATTTTGACTTGCATACAAAATTAGTAAGTTTACTTCTGGAACACGGATTTCAATTTTATTATATTGTTTTCGAACTCCTCAGGTTAATCTCCAATCATTGAGTGTTGGCTCAAAGCGAACTCCACCAAAAGCTCATCGCATGCTATCGACAAGAGAGAGTCATGAAACTGTCCGAGTGTCGTAAATAACAGCAACAACTCTAGTCGTAAATACACAGAGTTTCCGATCTTTGGTAGGTACTTCTCATTGGATTAGAGAATAAAATCTATAAAAACTCATAAAGTGCTCATAAACACTGTGCAGGCAATAAAAAACAGTGCTATGTCGTTTCTCAGCTGTCGCGGCTATTTACGTTCAGAAATCGAACGATATCCGAGGGGGATCGTTACGGTTTTTAAAATTAGAACCAGTGATGCCAACTTTGTTCGATAAACTGTTGAGTGACTAAAACTAGTGGCTCTATGATAGACCTCGCGAGTTTTGCATAACTTAAACCTGGATAAATGTTCAAAAAAAATACACCCCCGACCCCTTGAAGTTTATGGGATGAAAAATATGTTCGGACAAAAAAGTCGTCTTAATAATGTAACAAAAAAGTTTAGTGAATTTCCAAAAAACTGAATCAACAAAAACATTTTAGTTATCGAACCTGCTCACAAAATTTCACGAGAATCGGTTGCGAAATGCGATCTGTAGAGAAGAACAGACATCCGGACATACGAAAGCATTTTTGCCCACGCTGATACGGTAACCTTTGCTTTGCTCGTTCAAAAATCTGTAGACTAAGGACCAATTTCATCGGTTTTTGGTAGCTATTAGGTATTATTACCTATCCTTCAGATTTTTTGAAAACTTTTATATTATAGTCATAGTCAGAAAAATGTCTAAAACTTTATCAAAAACTGGTGAAACTAGCCCTATCTGTAAAAGCTGCATCTAAAAGCTATTGAACGCAAAATATGCACAAAATAAAATTCAGTATTTGTAAATAAGTATTATATAAACTACACAGTTACCACCACTTAAAGGCTCTCTTTTTTTTCACGTTTACAAAGATTATATAAAATTTAATAAAAAATGAGATTAACTAAAAACTGTAGATAATATCGACGAGATGAACTTAAAAACGGTAGATCTGCGATAATACTGAAGGACTGGCCACACTGATTAGAACGTTCTTTTTCATTTTCATTTGGGTCTTTTTTCAGGACAGTTCTATAACTCCATAGCTACTTTATTTTTATTTTGTCGAAGGGTCGTATCATATCCGTTCTTATTGATGTCATATTTGACATTTGGCGAAAGTGGACATCATGGACATATTGCGATCAAAAGAGTACACAGACGAACGGTTGATGAGCATTGAGCTCAATATTGAGTTTTCTTATGTTTTTTATTATATTACTGTAGGATATTGAACTGGACGGAGAGGTCGTTTGTGCTTCGCATCATTTTTGGTTTCGTAGAAACTAACGAGTCGCTTCTATGACGAAGGTTACAAATTAATTAGGTTGTAAGATGAGGTGCACATTACATACTGACTACTGACAAAGATTACTTAATACATCGTTACTACGTAATACGTTACTTAAAAATAATTGTTGCTACTGACTTCAGTCAAGCCTGATTATTGCACTTTTTTGAACAGTCTTCACATCAGAAAGCATACCGAAATTAATAAAAGAGTTCTGCTCGCATACTTTTTAACCGACTTCACAAAAAAGGAGGAAGTTCTCAATTCGTCTGTGTTTTTTTTGTGTGTATGTTACGCGATTACTCCGTCAATTCTGAACCGATTCGAATGATTCTTTTTGTAATCGGTAGGTTATATTTTTGAAATGGTCCCATTGTAATTTCATCGAGATTTGATTAGTATCTCCTGAATGACGATAAACGTCTCAAACTTTGTACTGAAATTGACCCGCGGGGCATTGAAGTCGGTTGTTTTAGTTTTTAAACTATATTAATTATTCCTTATCAATCTTTATTCTACACATTTGATATAAATGCAATGCTCCAAGTTCTAAAAATTTACAAAAATACTATGGAATTAAATCTTAAAACTCCAAATTGAAATAAAATAGGTACATTGCAAAATATTTGTCATAGTATTTGGAGCCCTTACGTTTCACCTGTGAATTAAATGGCGCGATCAATCAAGTAATTATTTATTAAGCTACAATTAAGAATGATCGAATGCCCACTCTGGCTAATAATTATCGATAAAGTGCTGCAGGTGGCAACACTAGTTTATAAGTTCAAATTATATAGTCGAATTTTTAACTAAACGGAGTAAAATGACATTACGAGTATTGCCACTTTTTCATGAAATATAAATAGGCATGTGGTATAAAAGGTTTAGTTAATGGAGTCATATCAATTCAGTGAACTAGTTCAATAACTCTTCCTAAAAGTATTACATATTTTTAACCGACTTCAAAAAAAGGAGGAGGTTTCTCAATTCGACCGAATATATATTGTTTTATTTTTTTTATGTTTGTTCACGGATAACTTCGTCGTTTATGAACCGATTTTGATTATTATGGCTAAAACATAAACTTAAAAGTGATGGCAAAACAATTTTTTTACAAAAAAAAACATTGTGTAATCGACTAGCGGACGGCTTTGCCCGCGTTTAACCCTGGTTATAAAGCTTCCCCTTGAATCACTACTATTTATTGATAAAAACCGCATTAAAATCCGTTGCATAGTTTAAAAATATAAGCGTACAAAGGAAGGTACAGATGGCGGGAAGTGACTTTGTTTTATACAATGTCAAGATGTTTTATTATTGTTACTACAAATAATAAACAAAATTGATTTAATTGCACATAGCATATTTTTTTAATAAACTTTTTGTATCATCCTACTTAATCACTTTTAATTGTACGGTAGTGAGAAAAATAATTATCTTTAATAAAATAAAGAATTGTCACTTTACATTAGGCGTATTGGTCTATAAAGTAATTGATAAAGATTAATAAAATCTAAAAAAGTTGATTATGTAAGCATCAATCATGTATGCCAATTATTGCATAATTTATGTGTATAGTAAGTTGTATCTTAAAATATTCAATAATACAAAAAAGTTTGCATAAATTGAATATTAATTCCCGATGTATCGATAATAGAAACCGCCAGACCAGCTGTTACAAATTAATGCAAAAACTCGATACATCTAAGATAATAGTTTTTTACATACACATTGTTGTTCCACATTTACATATTATTATTTATCCTTGAAGCCGTTTAACGGATATGTGAATTAAGATTATACTTATTTTGATCTGATTTTCTCGTATATTCTCAAGCTCACACTTTCCCAGTCAACATTAAATTATCAGAAGTCTCTTATTTTTTACATATGCACTTACGTATTTAATTTTAAGATTTCGATTGCCTATATTTGTCCACGTTCAAATTAGTTCCCCTTTGAATCGTTCAATTGAAGCTTCAATCGATAAATAAGCGATATCCTTTCCAAACGAGGTCACTTATCGAATGAATCTATATTCGAAATCCAATCTCGTTCGGTATTCAAATTACCGATCGAGTTCCGCACTTAGTTCGCATTCAATTTTTTAAAAAGAAAAACCTATTTAAAAGACGCTTCTGTTTGAATTAAGAACGGAAATCAACCGTCGCGGCCGCTTGTTCGAAGTGTGAATCGATTCGAATTATAAAAGGGGTATTTTTTCCTTTCGCTTATTGACATGTTACGTGTTCTATTTTTCTTTTTCTTCGCTGCCAGTATTGTGTTGTGACGTGCGTTAAGAAACGCGAATAAATTACTCCGGTTACCATAGATTTGATTTGTCTCACATCGATAGAGGTAAAAATTGAATAATATAAAATTATATTTTATCGTTTATCGAGCACTTAATGAAGTCAAATTAGGGATTTTCGGCTCCCATCGGCGGGTCGTTAAAATGGCAGTAAAATGGTTAGTATTGATCACGGTCAAGTAAACTATTTTATGTTGTTTTTATTGTTATTTATAGGGGAATAAAACCGATTTTATTATTGTCATCGGTTCATAAGGACCGCGGTCAGTGAGGTTCTAGATAATTAAAGATTTGTTTGGACTCTGACGCTCTGGTGGGTCTCTAAAAGTCAAATAATGTTAACTTTACTACTTTAGATAGGTGTCTATACTTTGCTTGTTAGTTTATCTATAATTTTTCTCACTGTTAAAAAATACACTAATGGTAGATACAAATTATAATTCTAATAACGGCAAGCTAGGAGTTATTTGATGAATAGTTATTATTTTTGATTACGATTTCATTCTATAGTAGGAAATACTTACTTCGTCGTGGATGCATATCGGTAGGATGGCAATCACAATGGCAATAGTGTAAGGCGATGCTATTTTTAATTTGCTGATTTAATTTTTCTATTTTACGATAAAAAATAACGCATTTTTATCGTAAAAAATATCGGTAAGAGCAAATCTGCTACAAAGTAATGGCAACCCACAAATACGAGTAGATAGTATTGTACCCATCTCGATGACATTCTCCGACAAATGAAGCGATCGTTGTCGTCGTCTATTGCCGACCGATTAACGCTAGTTACCGAGGAATTCGGTTTGAAAATCGAACTTTTATGAAAATGTTAGTTTCCGTATTATTATAAAACTTTTTTGAATTAAAATGTATTGTTGCATGTATGTACAATGATGGAAGGTACATACTTACTATTTTTTTAACTTAAATATATTGGTTCCAAAAAATATTCGTAATTTTTTAAACAAAACATTATTAATCAGGAAGAAAATATATTATAGCTTTTCTACATCATTACAAATTGTAGACCGTATCAGAAACTGTCTCCTAAAATGTAATACAATCGAACGTTTACTACCAATAAAATAATCCCAAAGCCGTAAAGCAAAATTAATGTAACAGTGTTACTAGTAATTTTATAGGTACACCCGCATTGCCTACTGAAATAATCCTTTATGGATGCATAATCTGTACTACATTTAATTGGAGCACATCGTCCGTCATTAGGGCACTTACATTTTTATGTCAGTAGGCAATGGAACAAGCAAGACTATCACTAAATGGTTAGCGTTGTCTTCAGCTACTTACAGCTAGGCAAAATAGAGTAGAAATAAATAGGGGCGCCACTATCGCGTGTGTGTCTATATACTAGTAGCCCCGATAGCAGAGAGAGTGGCGGTAAACTTTAAAATTACTTCTGTAGTGGAACTACGGATAGTCTTATTCATGTTAAAACGCGTTTAAGTCGCGTAGATTACGGCGATGAATAAAATACTTCTATTAAGTTGCACAAAAAAACTATGTTCACAAATTTTCAGTCACTGACCACAGTTAACATAGAAAATTTATCACAAACTGGACTATTGCCAGGCTAGAAAAAAAATAGTTCCGTTTCAAGACGTTTTTGCCAACCTGTCTGTACTACTACGAAAACTTAGGTATCTAGAGTTGTAGTGGGTAGTAGCGGCTTTAAGTTGAGGCCTGTTAACTTATGGGCACGTTCCTTGAAAAACAAATCAATTTTTTTATAAATATTTCATACATTCTCTATTGTTATCATTGTTTGATCTGTACTATTCCTAATGTTAAATATTATTTTTTCAGGTAAATTAAGCCTCAATCATTCAACGTCTAATTTGTAAGTACCCATCAATTAGTTCCAAGGTTTTGAACGAAAAATTAGAGATTAAAAAAAAAACCCTGACAAAAGAGATTCAAAGATGCATTCCAATGCTATTAAACTTTCGAACATCGAACGCAATCAATATCACGCACGCAAAACAAAACAACCAACAACGGGGAGACAATTTTTTCCAACTTTAGAACTCCCGGATGAATTTTGAATTTAACAAAACGAGATCGAACAAATGCCCCCAACATCGTCGTGTGCTTCCCGCGTGAAAATTAATTATTAATTTGTTTCCATTGCCGCGTCTCCCCCGGAGACGTGTGCTGTTTTGTCTATGCCCTTTTTTATATCTTTTTTTCTCAATTTATTTTTTAACGCTTCAATGATGGCAAAGGTAATTTGTATCAATTGCGTTTTGCGTCCCGCTCTTCTTTTGTTTTTTGTTCGGTCAGCGCAGCGCTGTCTGTTACATTTTCGACCAGTAGCAATATTAATTATGTACCAATTTTAAAATTCTCCTTTGATTATGTTGTTTTCTTTTTAGATAAGTATTGGGTCTTTTTTCACGGTGGTTTTCGATTTTAAAGTGCTAAGTTGTTTGTTTAGTAAGATTTTTTATGACTTCGTGTGAGGTGCCAAGGGCTGGAAGGATAGTCAACAGTAGATATTGAATAGTGATGTCGCTAATCAAATTTACAATTCCTTCACGCATCCGTATTAGTGATTCTAGGATATATTTATTCGAATAGTTATATTTATCAATCTGATTGAAAACTCTCTATGCGGAACGAAATACCAATGGAAATACGAGGAGTATTATAATAGAACACACATTTAATAAAATCGCAGTCTCCTTCGGCTTTTAAAACTTTTTATTCTTAACACATGCAACACTCGCAAAGTTGCCAACACACTGTTAACTGAAGATCACACACTGACTCGATAAAAAGTTGGTTTCCCTTCAAAGCTATTATATCGTTCTTTTGATGTTTTTACCATTTCTTAGGGGTTGAAGCGTGACGGTATATTGCCATAGTGATGTGACTTATAGGTCAATTTTATTGTCTTCATAGAATTATGTGTTTTATTCTTTTTTGCAAGACTTCTCTACTCATTGCCTATTTTTAAATTAACGAACTATTATTTTTTACAGCTTATTGTTATAAATTATTGGAAGAAGATGGAGGATACCTTTGCTCAGCAGTGGCATAATATACGTTAATAAACAAAAAAAATGTAAATGCGATTTAATGAAATATAATTAAGTGTGTATCATATGCATGTAAAAACCTACTTACGTAGTGTTTTGTATGGGTGTTAACAATGATTGACCATTTATGTTGTAAGTGTTCTTATAAATAATCCGAAAGATTATAATCTAGTTAATAAGTAAAAGTTAACTTATAGACATAATAGCCTTTCGACTTTAACACATTCTTTACACTGGCAACTTTTTATCAAGTAAAATGTGACATTAACTTTTACTGAACAGTAAAAATATAAAAATATTTAAATAAAACCGCCGCAATTATTGCATTTCACAAATGCACTCGGCTAATTTATTTTGACACAAATTCTATGAAAAATATGCCTTTTAAATGCATTATCCCATATAAGGCAACAAGCTTTGCGCCCGACTTACTTTCAACTTGTATTAATTCAAACATTCGCACGTCGTAAGTAAGTACGCTTCGTTTTATAAATGTTAATTATTTACGAATGTGTCGCCAAAAGGTTGATTTTAAATAATAGCAATATCAACATTTGTAATTAATTAAAATAAAGATTGTTAGTTATTTATGTGGAAAGTTTTCTAACCAAACTGGCAACATTAATTAAATGTCAAACATATTTTTATAATGGAGGATCCACATATATCGATCTCGAACTAACAAACTAGTCTCATCTAAACACTTCTAACACGTCTTCATAATGAAGTTAACATTAAGTTTATTATAATAATGTATAAACAATATAATAATATTTTAAAATATAATTATTATTTACTTTTAACATAATTATTATCCTAAGAACTAACTAATGATAACATTGTATACACAGTTCAACTAGGTAAATTAAACAATAAAAAAATTGAATTCAGTACCAAGGTCACTGTCTGCCAAGGTCAGGTCAAGTCAAGGTCAAGTGAATATTATCTTCTTATGAATTGTTGATGTCCAACATTAGTTCATTAGGTATATGTAGGTAGGCACCTACATACGATGGACCAGAGCCAAAGTTCGCCGTAGCAACATCAAACTCGCAAATAAAAATGTCAATTCAAAAACAAATTCCAATATAACAACAAAAGAACAAACAAATTCGATTTGTTCACCGAACAAAGCGATCGAAGTTCACCGCTGTGATTCCACAGCCGTTGTTTACAAGAAAGTATACCCTCTAACAGGTAAAGAGGTGCTTAAAGATATTTTTTCGCAAACAGATCACGTACACCCCTAAGTGAGACATCTTAGAGCCCCTCGAACGATTTGAGAGAAAGAATTCTGAACGTAACTTATTGATTCTTGGCGCGGATGCGTTCGAAATTTTAAATGAGTTTCGAAATTTAAATCTACGATGTGGTATAGTTTCTTTTTACTTTGAAACAGTAATAGTTGCATTACTGGCTGATGACAAATGGTATCGACAGTATCGATCTCTGCGAGGAATAATGTCATATGTGTGTACTCTTGTAATAAAAACATTTTTTTTGGGTATGCAATGATTCAAGTAAATGTCAAAGTAATTAAAGAAATGTAACAAATCTTTCATTTCACTTACCATATTCACGCAGTACCCTCGTGATCCGAGATTGCGCCACAATTGTCCGCCTATTATCCGATAATGCCGATCAATCTGCCATGATTGAATAATCAATCGTTAGCCAATTGAACTCGATTTAGCATATTGCTTTGAACTCTGAGCTTTGTCCGTAACCATTTTGTTTGTTCGTTGCTCTTTATGACGATATTCCTATTTATGATAGATGAATAGGCATAGATAATAACGGTACCAGTGTTTCGTAATCTAAATTTTAACAAAATCATTGTTGCTATATTTATTAAGTATATCTATTGGGTAGCAGACTTTGGGCTCCAGTTATACGAAGCACCTGAGTATTAAATCAAAACTGTTAGTTATTTTTCTATGTATTACATCATAAGATATACCTACACGGAAATAAATAAATAATTAAAAATTAATTTTCCGTAAGTACATCCTATTCTTTCTCAGTGGCATGCAATTGAAAAGGCCTATGTCCAGCTGTAGACTAGTAGAGGCTGATGATGATGATGATATTCTAGTACTTAGAAATGTAATAACTAATCATGTACAATACGTTAGTTTTGATTAAAAACTCAAATGCTTATAACTGGACTAAAGCCAAAATCTGGTCTTTTCTTTCACCTTATTTATGCAGTGTTAAACAAAACGCACAGACAGTGCTCAGAAAAACAAACAATAAACGTCACAAGATTTTTTAAATGGGCCGATCGTAAATGTTTTTATTCTGAATTCGAACTTGATCGACAATCGAACGCGCGGATTCCACCGCCGCGGCGTCGGCAAGATCAAAGGCTCTCTGCCACTTGACACACTATCATATATTCTGTGGCAGCGTAATTTTGACAATTAAAACGCTACGCATCGCGCACATTGTCTCAAGAACATGTCCTTGGGAGGAATGTTAGGGACCTTTTTCTTCAAGACCGGTTCGATTTGTACGCAACTCTCAACGCTTGTTTGTTGATTTTAATTTTTAATTTCTGCTAAACTTGTTGTTCTTTTTTGCTGCCCTCTCTCTCTCTTTTAGCTCTTTCTTTTTCTCCCATTAAGTTGATACGTTTTGTACATAATCATTCGTTTTTAAAATGAGTATAGAAATTTTGCTATCAGTCGTGTAAAGTAATTCCGGTCGAATAAACAAAATAATGAATGTAAAAGGTGATGCCTACTGCTTTAATACCAATAAATGGGCATTTCGTTGCTGATAAACTAAGATTTAACAACATCCCGAGACAAAGTAAGTAAGCAATATAAATGAGCATCTCGTCTTCTCATTACATCAGTCGTTTTACGACAATCCTAAATGTTCACCAATAGCAATCACGCTTCTAATACCGTAAATTTTTACGACTCGTGTTTTCATCAAATCTTATATAGCATTATAAAAATCATCAATTTGTTATATCCACAATAATATAGGTAAAATCGTATCGTTTAGTTTTAAACCGCCGTAAATAACGACTTTCGGTCGTAATATCGAATTTTTAATGTGAATTTTGGAGCGATCCATGGCGAGTGCCAACGGCCCTTAGAATAAGTCAACTTTTTATTGCTCGTAAAAATTTAGGAGTTTCGTAGGTGACTCTATTCTGTGAACGATCGATTTTAAGTACCCCATATTGGACCCGAAAAAATTTTAATTAAAAGATTATAATCTTAAATCGTAAATTTTATAGGTCGTTAAACCATAAATACTTGTCAAAAACGCATTTTTTATTTAAGTATTGATTTTACATTCTGTAATGGAGTGCTGTTTACCATTATATCGATATTCTGAAGGTGATGTTAAATTAAGTAATTTTGTTTGGTGGCGAGAGATATTGGTCAACAGTGTTTGTTACGTGTTAGTGCCTTTAACTGTTATTACATTTTATGTATCGATAATTTTTCAATTCGATGGAGGCAGCTGCATTGGTTATGGTTTGAGAAAGAAGTCGAAATTAAGAACTCATTTTCACTTACACTATAATATCAATCAATCAATCAATCAAATACATTTATTTGCAAGAATACGTTTTACAATATTGGTCTTAAAATAAAGGTAAGCAGTTGTATTCAGCCTGCATGCAGACGTGCAAATGTTAAAAATTTGTAATTTTACATGTCATTTCAAATTCCTTAATGCTATAAAAACAATTACATAATAACCAGTCACACAATTTTTGTTTAATCAGTAGGATCAACATCAATATCATAAGTGTGAAAGTCAGTTTGTATAGGGACCTCTTCACGGTCAAACGGCCTGACCTATTTGGCTGACATTTTCAACAGGGATAACCAGTATAGTGGATTAGGATATAGGATAATTTCTAACTCGGGCATAGCTGCGGGGCGTAGCTAGTAAAAAAATTTAAAAAAAAAAAATATATATTTTGCACCTGAAACCACCTGACCACTAGGATCTTACCTGATGACATGTGATGATGCTCTAAGATGGTAATGTGCTTCCTTGGAAATTATCGACAGCAGTGAGATGAGGCACAGGACAACCGAATTTTTTAAATCCACATTGCGAAACTGTACCTGAAATATTTTGTGCTCGCTGTAAAAATAATACCTAAATTTACACAATTTAGCCAAAATATGTTCTTCTGAACTATCATCGTCATTATCAGCCTGTAGTAGTCCACTGCTGGACATAATCACTCTCACTCCATCACTCGCTCTTCAGCTGCGCCACTGAGCTCGATCTTCAGCTATCCTTTTCCAACCGCTACCAGCCACCCTGCGAATTTCGTCACAATAATTCTAAACTACTGTACGACAACTAAATCAACTCGTTGTATACAAACATAAATGAGTGTGTAATAGATTCAAGAAACAACAAAGTGTTTGCGTTGTGCTCAGTGGCTTGCGGTGCGCGGACGCATCGGTCAGTGCGCGTGACCCTGACCCCGCCGGGGAAGTGGGGCTCCATCGATCTGATCGTCCCACTCACTGACCCCAGCTATTGAGGATCTCTTTACTTTTGTTCACTTTTCTTTGGCTGCGTATGATGTATTGTTATTTATTTTGACTTACTTAAAGCTCTTCTTTCCTTTCATGATAAACCATGTAAGTATGGTAGCAAAATTAACCTTAGTGTGACTGAATAGTGGTCCAGTCTTTGATTGTATGCAGTAAAAAAAACATGTTCAGTTTGTCAATAATATTATTAATTAATTTAGAAACATCACTCGTTTACATAAAACGAGTGATGTTTCGAAATCAATATTGAACATCAAAGACACAAATAAGATAAATTACAGTTTAAAATTCCTTTAATATTTGCATAAAAATAAAAATGAGCAGAAATATAAATAGCAATTATGAATTTGCCGAGATTGTCAGTTGAAATCATGCTTTTTATGAAAGCGAGAGAGCTCAGAATAAAGTGTCAATCAACTAAGACATCTGCAATTATAAAAAGGTTGATCTGAAAACATTCGGAGTCGCGCACGCTTCTTTTTGCTTGAATGCCGACGATTCGACGTGACGTTCTCACGAGTCGACTCCCGCAACTCCCGTCCCTTCAACGGGCCGCCCCGATTCTCGAGCGATCACCGGAATAGGCCCCAAGAACTAAGACGGATTCCTTTAACGAATTAGCGAATCACCTGTCTAATTACGCGCTTCGGCTTGGATCCCGAATCCGGAATTCGACTCTTCCATTTTTAAACGAAGAACCTTATATCAATCGCCGGTTCGATGCAAACGCAACGTAACTCGAAAATAAAGAAATATCGGCGCAAAAAAAAACTAAATTAGCATAACAAAAGTGACGAGAAGTGTTTGTTGAATTGACAATCTGACAAATTTACAACCGATCGCCGCAGAAAACACACAAAAGTGCCCCTTTCGAATGCAAATTTGTCTGAGGGATTTTTTCTCCCCGGTGCGAAACTTCCGCCTATTTTCCCGCTCAACGCACATCCGGTAGGGGGCGCCGCTTCCGCTATCGGTGCCTTCGGAAATCGGATGAGTTTTCCGACAGACGATACGTCTATACGCAGCCCTCGCCCCATTGACTCTTTGTGAAGTAGTCATATTTTCTATTTCATATTTTTTATTGACTTTCAATTTCTATCACCCTATAAATGTGCAACATTCTATCCTTTGGCATACTCCGGGGAATGGAAATTGCTATTCAACGACTTAAACAGCATCCCCTAGAATTCCCTTACAGAAACGAGGTTTGTATGTTATAATAATGCAGTAACAACATAATATTTTCGAAGACTATATATAAAATAGTTTATTCGGTATCTCTTAAGGTATCCTGTAAACAAGCAGTACCACATCCCCGATTATCGCAGCAAATATCGGGTAACCACATAACTGAGGATTGGAGATCCCGATCGCTCGGGACGACCGCAAACCGTCGATTGTTGACGGAACCCGAACCGTCTCATTAAGTGCTACTGTGAATATTTGATCATCAGGTTACTGCAATTTCCAAAGGAATACATGAATTATTTGTCGCACTGCATTAGAACTGTTGAGCGTTAGTTTTCAATCGACTTCCTAAAAGAAGTAAGGTTCTCAATTCGTCTGTATGTTTTTTTTGTGTTTATGTTACATGATTACTCCGTCAATTATGAACCGATTTGAATTATTCTTTTTGTAATCGGTAGGGTACGTTTTGGAGGTGGTCCCATTGTAATTTCATTGAGATCTAATAAGTATCTCCTGAGATATGACGATAAACGTCTCAAACTTGCTACTGAAATTGACTCGCGGGGCATTGAAGTCGGTTGTTTTAGTTTTTAAATTATCTTAATTATGATGAATAGAGTAGTTCTGTTCTTTTTCGGATAGCTTCATCGAATATACGGTAGTATAGGAGTAATGTACTGTATTTTTTATGTTTGTAACCTTAGGACTGGAGTCCGTCAATTATTATCCGTCGTGAATATTTTTTTGTTTTAATTTGTTATCGGATATTTCGATTTCGTTTTGTAAAAGATCTTATATAATTGAACTCTGATAACTATCGATAATATATATAATATATATATATATATATATAATATATATATTTTATTTTGTATGTATTTGTCTCTAAATGTATATATTTGTATTATGTATGTATATGTTTATACATGTATATTATTAGTAAGTCTATGTATTTTATATTAATTTAAACCATTTCCTCATCATACCTATCATGCCACAGTCCATGCTCAACATACTTAAATATAATTTCCATCCTAAGGTTGTCTGGAAGACATCGCTTTTCGCGATAAGACCGCCCATTGTACCAGTAATTTACTTAGTGCAAATGTGTGTATCTTCTTTTATGTGCAAAGTGGTGTTAATGTATATATATCTTAACAAGTAACAGTAAAAGAACACTAAAACCAAGTATTTTTAATTTAAAGTGTAACATTAACATTTTTAATAATGACATTGCTACGCATAAATAAATGTAAAGTCAATAGTATTAAATATCGGTACTAATGGGTGGTAATCGAAGAGTGAGCAAACAACAGGTGTCGAGAATCAAACCCGCTGACAGTAACGGGACGCAGGCGACTATCGATGGCTATTTCTGGATCAAATGAGACTTTCTAATAAAATCCTGCTAAGTTTATTTTGAGTATAAAAAAGTAAGTTTGTTGCATATATTGTAATAGCAGTACAAATGCTGTATTTCAGTTTAGTTTTTAACCGAATTCCAAAAAAGAGGAGGTTCTTAATTCGTCTGCGTATGTTTTTGTGTTTTATGTTTGTTACGCGTTTACTCCGACAATAATTGTGACCCGATCCAAATGTTTGCTTGGTAGGTTGCTACTCCTAAATTGTCCCATTGTTATGTCATCGCAATCTGATAAGTATCTTCAGAGATATGAAAACAAACACATCAAACTTTGTTCTAAAAATGACTAAAGTGGCATTTGAAGTCGGTTTTTTTCGTTTTGTATACGATCTCAAAATTATGTACCTATAGTATACTTGAATTGTAAAATGTGAGCTATAACTACAACGTGAGCAAATCTGGGGTTACCCAGATTTGCTCAAATAAAAATTGAAATAAGAATTTATAGAGGAAAAGTTACTGGTCGATTCCCTAACTCCCGCTAATGATTTTCCATTCAAACGGGCTTTGTGTTCAATTCATTCGAAATTACACGACTACCCACTATAAATTAACTTATTCTACCCGCAAACGAAAACATTTCAAAGTCCAATTAATACGAAAGTAACACCTTTCTGCAACTGACGTCCTAACCCTCCGTCACTCAAGTGAAATTGGACCACAGGGTTATCGGTACAAGGATTAAAATTGTATGGATCCGATCCAGACACAAAGGGACTAAAGGGTAGGGAACAATAAAATACTTTTGGTCAGCCGCAACTCAATAAATACTTCATAGTATCGGTTAAGGGCGGCTTGACCGGAAGTCTGCCCTTCGATCTGTGCCCTTGCTGGCCCTTAGGGCGAAGGGCTACATGCGTTTTGGTGTCTTATAGTAATTTATAGTTGGTATTAACATTACATTAGGCCAACGGCCGGTTTAAACTGACTTATCAAATCGATAATTAATAATGATATGGCGACGAAGGAAGTGGAAAGCCTAATAGCGGTGCAATTTATTTCATTGGACAAATTGTAAAGGGAACATTAACTGGACAGCTCAGGTGCATTCTTGATCAATAATTAAAACATATTGTGTTTAACAATTTACAAAAATATAAAGTGTGTGACACTTCAAAGAAACATAATATTTAATTAAAACACATGTTTGTATCATAAAATTATAGTATATAAAGCTTGTTTTTTAATCCTTTAAAAAAAATTTAAAGCCTTGATCTAATCTACTGAAATATGGACACTTTTTTTGTCATCATCGTCATAATCAGCCGGCGTCAGTCCACTACTGGATGTAGGCTTCACCCAAGGTACATGGTGAGCCCGATCTTTGGCTCCTCTTATTTAGCCAACCCACCTGCCCAGCGTGGCGATAAGAGCACAAACCCTCCCACAATGATGGAAGTTCTTAAGAGTTTTAGCGGTACTAAAATGAGTTTAATTAACGCAACCTTTTAAACTTTTTTCACCATCTATTTTTGCCACTAGGATAGTCTATAGATAATTAATCCAATGTGTAAAACTAAATCTCTTAAACCTTTCGTATTACAAGCTTACTACAGATCAATGACGAGGGTTCAAAAAGTCCAGCCAAATCCAAATAGGACCAGCTTGATGCAGATATTGACCAGCATAATTTGAGCCATGGATTAGCTGTTCAAGCGTTGTTTTTGTTTTAGTTTCTGAGGGGTCTCGAATAATGGACGTAAGTGAGAAGATGTTGAGGTCAAGAGGTGTTTTATTGGAATAATCTCGGATTACCATTGTATCCTGTCACGGGCCATCGCCTTAATTAGGGTTCAAGTAAACTGTTGGTTACTTTAACTAACTAACTGGGGTCGGTTTATTTGTGAACTTGACCGTTTTGTGTTATGCAAATAGTTGAGGAGGTTCTAAAATGAATATCTAATATCTTAATGTGGATTGTTAGGTACTACAGTAATTTAAACATTTAAAGGCAATTTCTTAAAATATCGCCATAATTCGTAGTCTTTAAATATTCTTACATTATTTATGTATACTTATTCTACTGAAACGTATTGAAGTAGCAAGTCAGTTGAAGCATTTTTAACCAACTTCCATAAAAGAGGAGGATATCAATTCGTCTGTATTATTTATGATTCGACTTATTGTTTCTATAGGTAGGGTACATCTTCACAGTGGTCTAATTATACGATTCATTGAAATTTGATGAGTATCTCCAGAGGCCATACCTCTGGAGGTACTAGAGATAAACACCTCAAACTTGTCACTGAAAATTAACCGATTTTAATTATTCTTGAGCAGTAGTCTAGTAATCTTTTGTAGTAGTTTTTTAATAGTAATTTTTTTTACAAAATCTGATAAGTATCTTTAAAGATATAGCGATAAATATCTCAAACTTGCTTAAAACTGACTGGCGCGGCTTTTGAAGTCGATTGTTTAGTTTTTAAACTATCTTATTTAATCATTTCACCAAAAGAGCGGTTAAAGTTCTTTATATTTAAAATTTTAAAATATAAATATAATACGTTGATAACGATCATCACAAAGGAAGTCATAAAGTCCAATTTAACGACACTCATAATTATAAGTTTTAAATCGTCAATAACAAATACAAAGAGTTAATCCTGATTTCAAATTCTACCTATTGATCTCATTCATCGATTGCAACATAAAAGTAAAAGTGTCCTAACTGCAACCATTCATTTAAACAAAATTGTTCCATATAGTTACCTAAATAAGGTTGGGAGTCATTTGTAGTTGAGAATACACGTGCAATAAATGTTTACAAAGTGAGCGGATATCGCTTATTAATGTTATGACTGAAGACTATCGCCAATAGAACTGATTGACGAGCAAAGCCTGGGAATGTTTGTATATTTATGTTGTTTCAGTCCAATTCTGATAGATCAGCAACTTGGTTCTAGGAACTAAAATAATAGCGTATTCTTATCAATAGAAACTAGCTGGTAGCCGTGCCATAGCTTTGATAGCAATAACATTGTGTTGAAAGTTAAGCTAATTTGTAAATAATAAGTACTCCTGCAGCCTATTTTTTGAAGAATCCTGTATTTCTGTACCTTTTTAAATGGTGAAATATTTTTTTTAATTGATATTACTTCAAAATGTTGGCACTATAGTGCCAGAAATTGCCCTCCATATACATACTCGAACTCTCAGCTCGAACTCAAAAAAAATTAAGATAGTTTAAAACAGAAAAAAAAGTGAATTCAAATGTCACGCTAGTAATTTTTAGTAGTCGGTTTGAGGTGTTTATCTCCATTTCTCTGGAGATATTTATCAGACCTCGAAGGATTTACAATAGGACCACCCAAAGAGTATCTATGTGTAAGTTTTATATTTGAACTTTATTTTGACTATTATCAAAAATAGTTTCACATTATTCAATGATATTATGAAGGTAAACATAATGTCCCATATGTAAAGACTTATATAGGATTAGTAGATGTGATCTCAGTGCATGTTTTTGTTCAATTTACCTACTCATATTAGTGCATATTTCTTTTGTTAGGAAATCATAGTACCTTATTTTAAACATAAATATCATGCCAGCTTGCTTACATTCAATAACTGAATTATCTCCTGACAAACAAAATATACAGACACACTGTACTTACACACTTTTTCTAAGACATATCGTATAGCAATACATATATGTTTCTCTGTAATTCAATAAAACGAACTAAACACAAAACACACTTTTATTGTTACTAGACAAAATAAAAACTTATAAACAAAGAAAAACATTAATATTCTCACTAATTACCAACAAATTCTACAGGATCAATAACATAAGTAACATAAATAAATCCTCGTAAAATATCAAACGTGCACGATTGAGACGCCACATGTATTATATTTATGTTTTGAAATGCTATTTCTAGTTAAATCCAAATAAAATAAACTTATACAAACATATTTTTGAATTAAGAAAACATAATAAATGAGGTTCGTAACCATACCGTTGACGTTAATCAAATATTGAATTTTTTGAGTTACGACATTGTTCCCTTCAACGGTCGAGATTTCTACATGACAATTTTCGATGACAATTTGTGCTTATAGCTAGTAGAGTAGTGACAATAAGATGAGTTGTGTTTTTCAATACTTCTTAGCTTAAATAATGACTAAAATGCTACCTTTGTCAGAGTTAATTTTATTAGGCTCTAGAAATCTTCTAACTCCCAAATCCTAAAACTAAAGAACAATTAATTGCCTGAGTAGTACTTAGGTGAGTAGGTAGGTGCCTACTAAAGAAAATCAAGCACACCCTTTGCACTTAAATCTTATTGTAATTGCAAATTTTAATTGCATAGTATATTTGTTATTATTTATTGTAAAGAACAATATAAATAACAATCCAATTAAACAAAGTACTAGGACATAATAAACATGTAGCGATTTTAATACATTTTCACATTATTTCTTGATAAGAAAGAATGCGCAGACATTCTGAGCACAGGACCTGCGCTGAAGAAAAGGACGCGTGTATGTGAAAAACTTAAGAAAGAACGGGACAGAACCATCCCGATAACACGTCAATACATTCCTTGCACCGAACACATACGATACTCTACCGTATCGCTCGAGAAATAAAGTCGGTATTCGCCAGAGTTAGTTAATGGAAAACCGATACGGCATCAATATGTTTTACGATGTCGTCTCGCAAGATATTTTCAGTCTTATCTTTCGAGAAATAGGGACTATAGTTACGTGCGAGCAGTTTTATAAGAAGGCGTATTCCGATATCTTGTGAGATAGTAAGGGCGTTCGGAATCGATCGAAGACCGAATCGGTATCGGAAAAACACCTCTATTTTACGAGATAGAAGGTTCGAGATCACGAGGCGTGCCTTTATCGAGACACGCCCATGTTTTATATGGAAAAATGAGGAGTGACGTATATTTTTTTTGTTTCCCCCGATCGTACAATACTTGATACGAGATAAGGTTTTATATTATTTTATTGCTGAAGACTTAACGGCTATAGACAGACGGTACACGCGTAGGTTGTTCTACCTAATTCTGTATCTGTGAAGTAATAATATCATCTTTGTTACAGGTACGCTAAGATGCTGTGTATTTTTCAGGTAATTTCATAATCTTTTTATGTATTAACTACCTACATTAAGCTCCATCCATTCTTTACTATAGAGTATTGGATTTAATCGATGTGTTAAGATTTGAAAACTTCTTTAGGTAGAGGACCTACTATCTATGATTTTTCATAACTTAGACTTTTCTTTATTTTCGGAATCTTGTACTTAGTGCTTATCAACATTTTAAATATTAATAGTATATAATAAAAAATATTGTAGGTACACATAGAAGGTTATACTAGTTTAGAGGGGTTCGAATGCAAAAATTACGTCACCCACTTCCAATAGAACAAAACACAAATCCATGCCATAAACAAATCAACGTTCGTTCCGTTAATTCATATTGAATTACAACCTTAGTGTTTTAACACAGCTCCAATTTTAAAACAATTCAAATTCGTACAATAATCGAATAAGCCCTCGATCCAGTTGGAATCACAATGATTAAAAAAACAAAAATTAAAAAATAAACGATCGAAACAAATGAAGTGAAAGAGCTCGATTAACGATTTTGAAAAACGAACGCATTCATTATTCGGATTTTAAAACAATACGGCATTCAGTTGGCCCGTTTGAATATGGAATGTGATGGACGGTTCCGCAGGGTTCCGCTTTTAAAACTGTTTATTTCGGTTTAGGGAAGGATTCATTATTCCACCAATTGATTGACATTTGACACTTTGTGTGTCAATTTGACAGTTTAGAAGATAGGTACCTGATTCTATCCTCATTCCAGTTACGTTATTTGGTACGTTTTATTTTCTATACAGACAGGTTTAAATAATTTTAATCTGATGTAAACAATATGATTAGCTGAAATTGAAACTTTTTACAACTAGGTACTCTATTCTGAGAATTTGTTTACGATGACTAATATTATTAGGTACCTTAATATACCTTATCTTAATATCAATAAATATTTCTATAGCGTCTGCATAATGTGTATAAGATAAGTGTGTCAATGGGCTGATTCACGACAATCAGACATAAATGCAGGAAGAGTCACATTTGTTATATTAACGATTTTTTTGTCCAGCGTTTGTCCACCAACTTTATACCTACTACGTAATAGGTACTATTAATTATTCTGTGTACCTACTGAGGTTAAGTAATTCTACACATTAAATTTGTGCAGATAAATAGTTGTCCTTATTGGTAAACTATTCAGTCGGCAAATTTTAGCTGTAATTGAATATAATTACGTAGCAAATACGTTTACGACACGTCATCTACCACCAAAATAAACCCGTAAACGTACCTACCTAGGCACAGTAAATAAGTTGCAATTCACTTTCATCTCGAATTCGAATAGAGATCTATGAGTCACTCGATCGCTTCCCATCCCTACGAATGATTCGATACGAACAAAGAGCAATTTAGTGTAACAGTGATTGATCCCGGCTATACATCACTAAAGGCGTTTTTCTATGAAAAATTGCCATAATCGACTTAAAAACTCATTAGGGAAGACAAAACCGACCGCCACTCGTCTAATTTGTTCCCCGATCGAGAATTTCGTGATTGCCTCCCTTTTTTGTGATATTAAATGTATTTGGGAACTACGGATTTGATGCGGTATTAGGTACGATATTTTATTAAATGTTGGTCACGATTTGACCTTCACATAGATGAAAACTATACATCCTCTTTGGTGGTGCCAAAAAGCGATCTTTGTACTGTTTACTGTTAACAGTTCTGTCTATCCAACACTTGCCAGGTAGATATCTTACTTCTTCTTCTTCTTCTATGGCTCTGCCGTGGTTATGATGACAGGTTTTTTTTTAAATATCTAATAGGCTAGCGTTTGACCACTATCTCACCTGTTGGTAAGTGATGATGCGGTCAAAGATGGTAAGCACGCTAGGCCTTGAATGGGAACTGGCTCTCAAGAATATCTGCCGGAACACATTTTTCTAACTTGAGGGTGGTAGCTGGCCAGGCGGACACTAGATAGTGTCCTTCCACCATGTTGGTTTCTTGACGATGTTTTTCCTTCAATGTAGGGCCACTGTGAAAAGCGCATCATAGATATGGCCTTCAAGCGACCATCAAACTCTGACAACAGGGCTATAGCCAGCCAACCTAAACGAAAAGAATGCAGGTGAGATAGTAGTAAAGTGCTTGTCTGTTTGAAATGTTATAATCAAAACCTAAGTTCCAACATGATGTTCGGTATAGCCAGTTTGAAATTTCGGAAAAACCTTCAAAAATAAACCGAATAAAAAATAGGGTTCAATATATTTGTGTGTCAAGTAAACGATTCAAGTTTGCTCAGCTCACAGTGAACTTATCATAAACTTTACATTATTAATAACAGTTGAGTCAGAACAGGTAGAGCCCTTCGTCGAGACATGAGTCACAAATCAATCGATTCAAAAATTTAAATCGAGTCAACGCGACACGTCCTAATGAGCCGATAACTCTCGAAACAATGGCCCGTGGGCGTTCCATTCGAATTACAAAAGAATATTAATGCAACACTTATTCAAATACGATCCATATTCAGAAATTATCTCGTTTGAATAACGGATTTTATTTTGTTCTATTTTTAAATTGAAAGCTTCCTAGATGACAGCGCCTTATTTTATTTGGATACGTTGTAGGGTTCACTCCGTGTCTGTGAGAAAGGATCATTGTAGAACTGATTATAATATGCGTTTTACAGTCACAGAAATCAAAATGAGATCTTATATTACTTTTCTGTTTTATTGCTTATTGCTTTTACTGGCTACTCTATAAAAAAATTTATAAAAACTCACGTTCATTTAATCAACTTATTAATTTAAATATGGAATTTTAATTTATTTATTTTATACTTTTGCACACAAAACTTGTACACGGAGGACTTAATGCTAGAATAGCATTTTCTACCAGTCATTCTGGAGGTGCAGAGAAAATGGTAGCGGTGCAGTGAAAGAAGAACAAAGAGAGGCGATTATTCCATAATGAATAGAACATATAAATCTTCATAATTTTTACGTGAATTATTGCGATCTGCTATTCTGATGATCTTCTTATGATCTAAATTTACCTATATTTATAAAGTGACCAGTGTCTTGGTATGTGCTGTTCTACCCATGGATAAAAAGTACAGAACCCCGCTCTCATAATCTGACTTACACTTATATTTATGATTACTATATTGGTGTATAGTTGTGTGATACACGTTTTATTACTACTTCCTGCTGTCAACGTTAATAAATGTAACGCCTGTCACGAATGACATGTGTGTTTGTTATTTATTTTAATTATACATTTACAGTCATTAATTACTGTAATTAATTATAGCAGATTAAGAAAACTGCTTAACCACATCTTCAAAGGATTGTGTATAAAAGATCAGTAAGCTTAAAACTTATCAATAAACTACCGGAGTATTCTAATTCTAAATCAATAATGATAATAAAGGTAAAGAAATATAATTAAATAACAATAATCACATAGACACCAATATTATAAATGCAAAAGTCAGTTTGTATATTTTGTTCGTTACCGATTTAGCTGACATTTTACCCAGGGATAGCCAGTATTGTGTATTAGATCATAAAATACTTTTTAACGCTAGCGGTGCCGCGTGCCACAGCTAATAATAACGGAATTTTTCTCGTATGATTTTTCGTGTGGTGTAAAATCAATTTCATCAAAATTAAACTGTCCAAATAAAGAAAACCAATTTCCTAACAACAGTATCCGAGCGATCTCACATTGAGCTGCTCCCGCGCTTACGCTATCTGAAATCAGTCTGAACAAAGAAATGATATATTTGAGCAGTTTTGAACGAGTTTTGTGTGACAAAGAAAGTCGCCCACGGCCAGATGTTCACAATGTTCACAAATTACGTATGGTAATGTACCATGTGATCCTTCCGTTGGACCTCCCTGTTGTCTTGGTTCTATACGAATGGAACAATAATCGATCGATTGTTTTGCTTAATAGTCGCGTGTCGCCTCACTAGTGTTGACGTTTGGATTTAGATGAGCTTAGAATGTAACAGATACACACATATATATATATATATTATTTCGTCATTTAATTTTTAGTAATGTTATAAATATAAACATTTATATAATTATAGGCACGCGATACGTAGGTAGGTAGGTACCGTACCTATTTTACCAATTGTAAGGAAAAAAATATTAATTAAGAATATCTCAAATAATATATTAAAAGCGGCAATATAGCCCAATGGATAGGGTGTCGGACTGGCAATCGAAAGGTCGTGAGTTCGAATCCCACCCGATGCGAGTAATCTTTATTAAAAAAAAAAAATCTAAGCAATGACAGCGTATTTTTTTTAAATAATTTTTTTCTAGAGCTCTTATTAAAAAATATCAAAATGGTGTAAGAAAAGTCACATAATATTTATTAAATTCCAACAAGACGTCCCTTGACATATTAAATTAATCGAATACCATAACCAGATATTTGACAAATAAATGTCATTCCGAGTTTTATTAGACGTCATGACATTTGACGGGACCGATACGAAAGCTCGAACCATACATTACAATAACCAGTATGGTCTTTAACATATATTGTATTTTTTTTGCACTAATTAGAGTTTTAAATTTTACAACATTAATTACCTATCTTCAAAAAATTGTACCAATATTTCTCGAACGCAAAGATCTTTGGCCTTCGTTCCTTCTACTCATCATAATCAGCCTGTATCAGTCCACTGCTGAGCAATGGCCTCTATTAAGACACGCCACTGAGCCCGATCTTTGGCTCTTCTTTTCCAGTCAGTTCCCATCGCTTCTACGAATGTCAGTTAAATTCAGTAAAATATATATATTTTATATAATAGCAGCTACTATCCTAGAAACACCTAGAACATACCACAAAGTCTAAAACAAATTTAGATCTATGTGGTCAGCCGTATGAACTCGCAACATATATTTTTATTTTACTATCGGTAATATTAAAATTTTGTTCTGTAGTAGATAATATTTTCTGCATCAATGTCTGATATCGATAATCTCACAATTTAACGTGCGGGTGCACGTAATAGTACGGTTGGCAACCCTACATTAATCAGGGGAATTAAACATGTGTTTTAAGTGTGACATTCGACGTCTAGATGAAAGCTGAATGGCTTTTTTTTTTTTTTTGTAAATTTAAAGCAATAAGTTATGTTTCTATTATATCTGTAATATTTTTATTGAATATGATCTATTTAATGTTATTTGACGTGTGTAAGTGAACATTTTTAATTTGCCCATATACTGAATAAATGCTTTGACTTTTGACTTTAACCCATTAGAACTTTGGGCAAAATTATCACATACTAGCTATGCTCCGCGGCTTCGACCGCATCACAAAGTACTTTCGTTTATTTAAAAAAAACTTTCATACAAATCTGGTTCTGGCAATAACAAACACAACAAAAAGCCAAGTTGGTCCAGCCGTTATGAAGATATGCTTAGAATTCACTGGACAATTAATTTATGTATCACTAGTGACCCGCCCTGGCTTCGCACGGGTAAATCCTGTATCTGTTTGCATTAGTTTGTTGCATCGAGTATCTTCAACAATCATCGTCATATTTCAACCAAACCTTAATAGTTGCACAAAACCTTAACAAATTATACACATAAAACTTCCTCATGAATCACTCTGCCTATTGGTGAAAACCGCATGAAAATCCGTTCAGTAGTTTTTGAGTTTATTGCGAACAGACAGACAGACAGACGCGGCGGGATGGTTTTGTTTTATAATATGTAGTGATGATGTTTCCTAAACGAGAGATCCCATACTGCTCATGTTTAATACTGCACAGAAATCAGGGTGACATAGGGTAATAATGTTTTATGAGTTTTCGCGGCAAACAGTACGCCCCCTGCCTCACCGACACGTACTTGTAAAAAGTTACATTAAGATACACGGTACACCGATAACGTTATAACTTTATACGAATATCGTTATTTGGTGTCATTAATATATTATTATTTTGCGGATTCAGTTATTTTTACCGGTATCGATAGTCTACTTCCAGCTTCGAGCATTTACCAATGGAGATGTTAACGCAAGGCGTACCCCTCTGCTGGCCATATAGCCATTTTTGGCGATATGAGCGTTCGTAACTACGCTGTATTTTTAATACTGTGTGCGTGTTTCAAGCTAGTGTGCGGGATCGTTAAAGTGAGTGATTTGTGTGTGTGCAATGCGTGTTTACCTCGTCCCCCGTAAGTATCGGCAGAAAAAAATATTTGCGGATTACAACGTTAACATCTCCATTGGTAAATGCTCGAAGACTTCCAGAAGATAGGTAGGTATATGATAAGAATAATTAAGGTGCCGGACTGACTCACTTCACATGCTTCGATAGTGAAAAATCCACTAGCCATAATCATGCCATCAAGGTATCAAATTTGTTTATATTGTTTATCTCCATATCTCCGGAGATAATTATCAGATCTCGATAATTTTTTAATGAGACCACATGCAAAAAGCATAATCACTTAAACAAAAAAAACTTTTCAAATCGGTTAAGATTTGAGGGAGTTCTGAGGAAACCAATATAATAAATAATAATACAGTCGAATTGAGAACCTCCTTTTTTGTGAAGTCGGTTAATAAAATACGCTCTATTGTACATACAAACTGATCTAGGTTTTTTTTTTTTTTTTTTTTTTTTTATACGTTAAAGGCTAGCGTTTTGACCACTATCTCACCTGTTGGTAAGTGATGATGCGGTCGAAGATGGTAAGCACGCTAGGCCTAGAATGGGAACTGGCTCTCAAGGATAGCTGCCGGAACACATTAGATGTTTCGTGACAGATTTTTCTAACTTGAGGGTGGTAGCTGGCCAGGCGGACACCAGATAGTGTCCTACCACCATGCGGGGGTTGTTGGTTTTTTAACGATGTTTTTCCTTCACCGGAGGGCCACTGTGAAGAGCGCACATAAATTTTTCGATGGAAAAATCCATTGGTGCACGGCGGTTTGAACTCGGTACCTCTGGCATCAAAGGCAAGCGTTCTCCCGATTGCGCCACCGGGCCCTCAAACCGGTTACTCCGGTACCTCCGGTTACTGTTATTTTCTCTTATCTCTGACCACCAAATTCTTCTAGACATCCAATAGGGTCAATAGGGTAATTTTATACGCGGGACCTTTACATCACATACTTATAATATTTTTGAAAAACGTTTTTCGACTTGTCGATATAAAAGTTTCAAACAACAATTGTCTAGGAATACTTATACAATGCAACAAAATGCATCACGTGTACTTAGATGGACGACTGCTCGTAGCCTACATCATCTCTATAATAGCACGTCCACAAATTACTAACTACCCACACATTCACACAAAATGGCCTATTATTAGTCATTATCATAAATTTCCTGTCAATACAACGACTGTTATTCTCTGTCACACATTTTTATCAATAGAATTGCGATATTTCGTTCGAAATTAGAATCAGTACAGTTTCCGCTTCCGTTCGATATTCAAACGTTCGAATTAGGAACGCGGTCAAAATGATAAGTGCCAATGCAATATTATATTGGATTTTAATTTTCACTCCTGATAATAATTATTCTGTTTTAACTATAGTTATTACTTACATATGATCAGTTACATAAATAAATTAGACATGTTCTGTTACGTCAAACCTGTTTACTGAAGATACAAAATACTTAATCTAGACAAAAGAAACACAATCATCATCATCATAATAACCAACTGATATCAGTCCTCTGCTGGACATAGGCCCCTCCCAAGTCATGCCACTGAGCTCAGTCTTCGGCTCTTCTCTTCCAGTCACTGCCCACCGCTTTGCGAATGTCGTCGCTCCACCTGGTCACAGGGCGTCCTACGCTACGTTTACCGATTCGCGGTCTCCACTCTAGAACCAGTCTACCCCAACGGTTAGCAGTCCTGCAGTAGATATTATGACCAGCCCACTGCCACTTCAGTTTGCTTATCCGTTGAGCTATGTCGATCACTTTAGTTCTCTGGCGAATAACTTCGAAAAATAAACACAATAACTGTCCAATAAAAATTAAATTAATAAAACAATCACAAATCTGCGATGCAAAAAAATTGCTGGCACGAGAAAACTTCGTAATAAATTTCATAAAAAAGCAGAAACTACTAAATCGTGTACCGTTATTCCCTATTTAATCCCCGAAATGTAAGGAGCAAGGAAAAATCTGATTAGGTTCGATGATATATCGCTCGGAACGCTCGCTTTAGTGCCTTAATTTGAATATTAGACGCGTTATTGAAAAGAAAACTTTGAAACGGCCCTCTTTTAATGGTTATTGCGTCTTCCCTATCTGTTACCAAACGGATGTTAACGGTTCAGGTGTTTTTGAACGATATTTTTACGGCACTCGACTAATCGGCAATCAATCTTGACAGTAAAACATTTTAATACACTTTCAATGCAGACATTCTTTTATCTTGAAATCTTAGAAAGAAAATTTTTCAGGTACCTCCCAACTAACTAAATATTGGCTTTAAAATAAATCCAATTTGAAAACGTCAAAATTCAAATTCAGAACCATCTGTCATCTTAATAAAAGTGTGCGTTCCTTATTTAAAATGTATGAATACAAGCAACGTAGGTGATTGCATGAACCCGCAAATTTGAAGCGCGGGTAATCCCAATAAGAACGCTTGGCAAACTATCAACAAAACTCTGAGAACCAATATTTAAAAAAAAACTTCCTTACCTATGAATAATCTTCGTTCCAAATGTGAAACTATTAGTAAACTTTTATATCTCGGAAGTTTCTTTTTTTAATTTCACTCTATCATTTTCTACATCTTAAAATCAGGATATTATACTTAGGGCTAATTTTACCTGTTCCTGATAGCCGGCCCTATCGGGAACTTGTCTGACAGATTTTTGACAGTTTTTATATGGCGTCATCTGTCAGATAACTATCTGAAACTTTATCATGAACCGGTGAAACTGGGCCTTAGGGTTGAGTTTTATTTACAGAATAGATTAGATACACTGCTTTGTAATAATAACATGGGTTGGTCGCTAATCACTATGGACATCCCTTTACAAAACAAACTATTCGTTAGTCGGATTTTATTGATCGGAGATTAATCAGTCGGATTAATCTGAATTACGAACAAGTATTGTTAAAATAACTTAAAATCGAATCGTTAATACCAATGCCAAATTCAAAATTGGAACTATTGCTACAGCCAGTCATAAGTCATAACTGCGTTCCTCATTCAAAATTAACGAAGTCAAACAACATAGGCAATTCCGATTTAATCCGAACGCTTGGCGTACTCTCAATACACTTGAGCGCCATAAAAAATAATTTAAATTGCTCTTGGTGTAACAGTGTCGCTATCTGCGAACATTTGCATACTAAAATAATGCAGAAATCTATGCGAGTGCGGCGCAGCGCGGTTCCATTGTCACACGGGATTTATGACGGTGCTGTGCGAAGCCTTGCCAGCGTTCGCTTGTTAATTCCAAGTCTTGTATTGTTTTTATTGGAGACATTGGAATAAATCTTCAATATTATCTTGACACGTTATGATAGTTTTCTAGCTTCTTTCGAGCATTTAATCCACTATTGCTTGGCTAGAAGGAATCTCTGTCGATAAATTGGCATCGATCACATCTTCCCTTAACTTTAGATGAGATAGTGATCAAAACTTGCTTATTAATATTATGTATAAATAAAAGATGATCAATCGATAAGTTATTCAATAGATATAACTCCATTTTCAAAGTCAATAACCAATAGAGCGCAGACATTGAAAACGCGCGCCAACATTAGACGCATGGGGCAAAGAAATTTTATGTGTTATTTTTTTTTCTTGTTTTGAAATATGCGCACCGTTAGGTTATTTATTGCCTCCATAGAGGTTATATTTCGGGAAGTAATGAGGTTTCGTTCGGAAAGGGCAATTTAAATGTGCGAAGATTGAGTCGTTAGATGGAACCCATTGGTTACACTTTACAAGGAATTTCATTCACCCTTTTTTAAATTTTTCCGAAAGCTTTCGCGGGACTGTGGCTTTAAAAGTTACGTGAATGTAGCCAATAAATAAGACAATGTTTATCGTAAAATACTGTAAAATAAGTTTAGAACCGGATAAAATAACACTTATTTAATTTTTGTTGTTGTCAGGCCATTGTTTCTAATTAAAGCCTATTATAAGTTTTAAAGATTTCAATACAGAATCAAAAACGATAATAAATATTTTTGGGTAGTATTTATATGGGGAAGTCGTTTGACGACTTTTAATATAACCAACCATTTCTACTGAAGTTTATTAAGTTTTAAAAATAAGATACGGTAGATAAAATACAAAAATGAACAGTCTCAGTCACAGTCGAGCGGGTTGCTAGATCCCAAAATATGATAATGGTAATAAAACGCGTTACTCATAATTATTATTTTATAATAATAAATTAATTAAACAGTGATAAGTGTACCGCGTCGGGGTCGACGGACGGTTTCGTTAAACCGGAAGTCAGGTGTGTGCCTTAACCTCGTTTTGGGGCTTGTTGGTATTACTGTGTTTATTACTCATATTTAAGTAAAAAATATTTTAAAAAGCAATACACATTGAATAAAAGAAACACGAAAATACATGCAAATTTTTTTTTTTTAGTTTTTAGTGCCATGCTGTTAGACGAGTGTCGTTCTTGTCATGTTACTATCTATTTAAAAAACAACAAACATTTGTTCAAATAATACATTTAAATAAAAATGTTACAAAACGTAGCAAATTTGTTTATTAGTATAATTATCTATTAAATTTAAATCAAATCAATAATTTTAAGAATTTTAAAACGAAATGTTGTCTACGACCAGCCCATTGAACATTTTAGGTAATCTAGCCTTATTATGCAAAGCCATTATTTTATAGCATACGAAATCCACAGTAATTGGAGCATAATTCGATACGCCCATCTTTCTTTTTTAATTTTTTCTCAGCAAACCGAAATTTTCGTTCACAGATTAATAAGCAGTTAGTATGACTCCCAATTACTTTATCTAGATGCTTCTAAATTCAAATTATTATTGCGTTAATCCAGACAATGATCGCGCTCATTCATTGGCCAAAACAATATAATTTCTCATAAAAATTCTGTCGTTCTATTTTAGATTTTAATGCTACAGCAGTGTAGTTCATTTTTGATTGCGTCTGAATGACGTATAATGATAATGTTGATAATTAATTAAAAAATATGTATTCACTAAAACATTTCCAAATTCTTTCGGAGTCAACGAATCGTGCATTGAACGTGTGAGACCGCGCTTTTAACGGCTATTGTGTTTTATTGTGCCGTTCCGTTATCCGAAATAATTATTTTCGGTAATTTCAACTTTTATTGGTGCTCAAAAAATTAAATATAAGTTTCGTCTTCTTTAATCGAAATTGGTTGCGTACTTGCAAGTAACCGTTAGCCATTATAACACACAACTATAAATCATAGCATTCTCATAATTAATAGAATTTAATATTAAGTAATACAATCAACACAACAATGAACTATATAAATAATTTGATACATATATAACATTATCATCATCATAATCAGCCGGTGTCAGTCCACTGCTGGACTATGGCCTCTCCCAAGATACGCCACTGAGCTAGATCTTCGGCTAAATACATACTCGTATTAGGTAGAATTAACAAAAGTACAGTCAGCAAAACTATCTAGGAACGCCTAGCCTTAATTAGTCCGACCTTCATTCGATGGTAAAAAATACAATTATTACAATTAAACGCTATTAGCATCCGAAGTGAATCATCCAATATTTTAACGCTATTTTAATATTTCAACGGGAAACGTTAAATTCTCTTTTCCTGTACGTGGGAGGTCAAAAGAAAGATTTTTGACGAAATGTTATTCTTTTAATAGATTCACTATTTTCGTGTCAGTACTTCGGTTTTTATTGATGTCACCTTCACACGGCAGCGCTGATATTATTATTTATTTGTTTGTTAAACTCGTTTAATGTTAATGTAACGAGCGAGTAATTAATTCAAAGATCATGAGAATCGATCTCGCGTTACCGACTCTATTCAAATGAGCGCCGGGTTAAGGGAGTCAATCAAGCATAAAAATAATAAATCTGATGATCGACCCCTAAGGACATGAACTTTCTCACAAAAAACCAGTCCGAGACATTATCTGGCATTTTAATATGCAAATAATTGTCACAAACTGTCGAACTCGCCCTACGTCCTACAAGTAGGTCAATAAATTAAAAAACACAAAACCGGTCCCGATAACCCCCTTCGATTGTTCTATGATTTATACCCATCGATCTGCATATGCTAATGTCGGGCTCGTATAAAAATAATTATTAAAATTATAACCGAGGACGTTTCGAACTTCGTCTACTTAATATGCGAATAATAATTAGCGTTTCCTTATTTTCTTGAGCCGTTTTCTCACGAAAGGGGTTGATTGATCGAACCGAGTGTGCTAATTAAACCTCCGTTTCGAATTATAATTATTATTCAGCAAAAATATTTTGGTTACAACCTGAAATAGCGTTTAGTGTAAAACATAAAAAAAAAATATATGTTTGAATTTCGAATAATAATCCATCACGTCTGAAATAGCAACTTAAAATTCGATCGTCATTTTTCTCGACCGATTATGTCAACCGTACAATGGATAAAATATTCAATACTGCATAATAATGCACACATGCGATTATAAAACGCATTTCCGAATTCCGTATCTCTCACAAAGGTAAAAAATATCAATGTGGAATTGACATCTGGCCCATCTTAACCCTAATCTTTGCGGGTACAAAGAGGCATCTTATTTTTTAAACCTGTTTACCGATTGATAGGTCGATCCTATTTTTTTTTTTATAACAAAAGCGTAAGATCCATTCCTCATATTAGCATACGTTTTCTTTGGCTATGCAAATGATTCGATACGATTTGTGTAAGAGCGATAGTATGGGAATCGTTCAGGAGCCGGCTGTATGTAAATGAGGAGATAACGCGTAGATGCTCGCGTTTATCTGACGCAGTCAGTTGCTCGCGCGCTTTTGATGTGTCAACGTCATTTGTGGCGCGAAACGAAAGCGAGACGAAATTTTCGACAGTAAACCGGGAACTAATTAGTGCAATTCCAAATTCAAAATTTTATCGAATTCTTTAATTTGATTTTACTTATTTATTTTTGTGTCCATAAATTTTTGAATTTGGAATTAATTAGGGATAATTACCTGCAATTTAAATTATTTAAAAATTAATGTCAGTTACAGGTGATGCCGGAAGTGATAAAAAGACATTTTTTTAAAATTTAGTTTGTAATTAAAATCAGTGCCTATGAATGAACAATATTGTGACAAACTGAACTCTCTCTATGTGGAAATTATGAAAATACGAAATTTCTACCATGAGGTATGTACTATATTTAAGCCTTTTCACTTCTAGTTTTTTTTTAAATTTTTAACCTGTGGAAATTATAAACAATGCCTTGGTTCAGTGGTGAATAACTACTTACGATTCAACCTCTCACTGATATTTAAAAAAAATGTAAACAATAACAAACGCTATAGCCGCCGCCGTGATTTTTATTTTTATTTTAAATCTTTGTTTAATATTCTTCCATAAAATTTTTCTTTCAAACAATCTGAAACAAAAGACCAGTCACATATCGCGTTACAGAGGTTAATCATACTTCAATTATCTTATGTCAAAAAATATTAAATAAGAGTTAAGATACCAAAATCACTCCTAATCCCCGTTGGGGTAGGCAGAGACTACTTCTTTCCACATGCTACGATCCTGACATACCTCTTTCGCTTCTTCCACTTTCATGAGCGCCTTCATACATGCTCGCCGGTAATAGGTACTACATCTAACTTCTTCCTTTCTTTAAAAATAAATTTACATTTTAATGCGTCAAACGTACTAAGTTGTGGATACATTTACAAACCTCTGTAAGTAGATTAGGAGGCGGGCGTGTATTCCGATCACAAAGTTCACATTTAACCCTGTTTACAACTTTCGGCTGCTAATGAAAAGAGAATCTATAATGGGCGACGCTAAACCACGAAACTTTCTTACGATGTGGCATTTATTTTTAAATAATAAGATACTTAAATTAAGCAAAAGATATATAATAAAATATTGATAAAAAAATTATGTTCATTTAAAAGTTTTGTTTGGTACATATTTTTTTTAAATATCTTATAGGCTAGCGTTTGACCACTATCTCACCTGTTGGTAAGTGATGATACGGTCGAAGATGGTAAGCACGCTAGGCCTAGAATGGGAACTGGCTCTCAAGGATAGCTGCCGGAACATATTAGATGTTTGGCGATAGATTTTCTAACTTGAAGGTGGTAGCTGGCCAGGCGGATACTAGATAGTGTCCTACCACCATGCGGAGGTTGTTGGTTTCTTAACGATGTTTTTCCTTCAGCGGAGGGCCACTGTGAAAAGTGCACATAGATTCGATAGGAAAATCCAGTGGTGCACGGCGGTGATTGAACTATGCTTGAAATTTCTGAAATTCAATAGATATCATAATATATGCTTTATAATTATATTTTTGTTTTTTATTTATGCATGACTACATATGCTTGACCATTATTTTACTTGATATTAAGTGACGGCGATCTGTACTCGTTAAAGTAAAGCCCAGATAAAATTTGATTAGTTTTTGAACATTCTTGTACCTAAATATATCAAAACAAAATCTAATTCCAACATAAAAGATACAAAATGAAAGTTTTTCATTCCACATTCATTCTTTTCTCTCAAACACAGAATCAAATTCTAATTACCAACACGTAAAAAACTAAATTACTCCGTACCAGATAGATTTACATATAGGTTTTAAATGTAAAAGTACTTTTAGAAAATACCGCATCAAAAGCGGGTTGCATCAGGCCCCTACATCTCTGGTAATTAAGAGGCGAAAATTAGCGACACGGACGAAAGAAGACTGTTTTTCTTTTATTTAGCGACATGCGGGCGGGTGAGGTTAGCGTTAATGAAACATTGCAGCGGACATGCTTATTGTGAGGCTAATTTATATTTGATATTATTTGTTTTTAAGGTGGTGCAATTTCTATACAAAAGTATAATGCACAACTATGAGTTGATGGAGCACAAATGAGCACTGAAATCACCTCTATTGGTATTATGTAAGTCTTTACGTATGGGAAATTATATTCACCTATATAATTTGATTTTGTAAGTTAATTTCAAACGGATTTTGCACAAAATATAGTTAAAAATATATGAATGTCTCACTGAAGCGAAATGTGTTGTAATTTAATAAAATTTCAAAATAATGGGTAGGTATACAAAATATAAATTATATTATGACGTCCTACTTATTTTACTGTTTATATCAATTCTAATTCTTTGCTGAGTTTCTTATCAAAATTGATAAAATTCTTAATTAGCACTGATTGAACATAACTTATCTCCGCTATCGACTCCGGCTCGAAGGACCAACCAACCTTGGCACGCGGACGGTAGGTACACATTAAAATTGATCAACACATAACGATGTTATCCACATAATGCCGACCCTTCTCAGCGGTCACTTCGACAGCGGCCGCCAACCTTTTCCAAAATTTCCACCCCCTAATTTTCAACCCACTTTTTACGTCAATGTTTTTCTATAGAAACACCCCCAGTATAAGTGAATGATGGGGGATATCAAAACATCGCCCTTATCAAACCTACCCGCGTCGGGGTCCAAGTTTTTAGGAAAAAGGATTAGGTACGACGCTGGGCCCTTTCAATGTGACGTCGGACATGACACGGCTGCTTCGCTTCACTCGATCCGATACATCGCTATGAATGGGTTAGCTTCACTCAAAGACCGAATGTATGTATACCTGCCTATCTATAAAACAATCTATTCAGTTTTTATTGTTACTATCTACAAGAGTTTTTTTTGTTTGTAGCTATCCGTTCGGTCTATATTAGCTAAAATGTAAATAAGTTTTTTTTGTAGGTAAAAAAAAATCGGCGCAGATAAACACGCCCACATTCAACTTCAAAATTGATGTCTCAAAATTAATCTAATTTTTATTACATTTTCTCGATTTTCAGGTCAGTTACTTTAATTTTTCAGACCGACGCAAAGTTAAAATGACTGTACAAGAAGCAAAATCCAACTACCGAAATAAAAACCAACCCTACGACTAAAATCTTATCTTCTGCTTTACTAGACATATATAAAATCCTACACACCCTACATACACATGCATCACAGTCCAAAACAGCCCGTCCTAATTATTCACTCCTTTACGTAAGTAAAAACCCATAATGACCGGTCGGAAATTTTCGCCACTCATATTAATTCCTTAATATTGATGTACACAGGGAGAAAGGGGTCGCTGACCACCCCAAGGGGGCAGATAACGGGAGACATAAAACGTAGGAGATCGCTAATTCATCATAAGTTAAAGGGGTTTTACGTACCCCGCTTTGTACGGAGCGCAAAAAAGTTGCCTTTTTCTGTGCGATATCGCTGAAATTAGCTTCAAAGGCTAAAGGATGAGATGAGATATTAATTAACGGTAAAGGTTTAATACACCTGCCTATATTCGTTCAAAGGAATTTTATTCAGTTTTGATCAGAAAAACTCTTATTTATGGTAGATTTTATCTTTCCTTCTTTTTCTTTCACTTTTGATAAAATCAAGTGCGTTTTTCCGGATGGGCAGATTAAAATCTTCAATATACATTTATTTAGAAAGAATTAGTTTATT
The DNA here is from genome assembly GCA_954871355.1 of Cabera pusaria. Lineage (NCBI taxonomy): Eukaryota > Metazoa > Arthropoda > Insecta > Lepidoptera > Geometridae > Cabera > Cabera pusaria. The sequence continues at coordinate 22,272,220 of OX940906.1, forward strand.
AATAATCTAATTTCATTTTCTGGTACCTACGCGTTATGTGTAGTTTTATAAAGTTTTAAGACTGATATAAGACACTCATGATAATTTTAATTTACAAACAGTAACATCAATACCATGACAACCAACCCTTATTTTATATCAACCAGGTTGTTTATTTCCCATAAAATGAAAATATGTATTCATATAAGATAACCTCTTGGGAACGTTACCGGCAGACAGCTGCGACCTAAGTTCTGTTTTTTATTTATAACTACTTTAATTTTTAACATTTCATTTATTCTCAGTTAATAGTTTAATTTATTTTTAAGTTGTATATATGTAACTTCTGTAAATAAATAAGTCGCTATATAAGATATATATAAAAACATTACATACTACGTACTTACTGGTCTGTTTCAGCACCTCATATTGAATTCCTTTTTTGTTTTATTTAGTTAAGTTTTTTGTCAAAATATCAAATATCTTCATCTGTGTAACTTGAGGACGGCGGAATAAATGTTTTTTTTTCTTTCTTTCTTTACTATGATCTAACTATTTGAAATCACCAACACATCTCTAATGCTCTTCTCATATACCAGGGTTGTCACAAACAAATTGTTTAAAAGTTGCGCCACCAATAAATCCATGACAATAATTGTTTTAAAGGCAAAATCCTTCTTAACTAGATCAATATACTTTAATAGAATTATCATTCTGTTTACCCTAAGGGGCAGGGATCGATAGGATTAAAAGTGAAGTTTTCAACGAATTTTCGACGAAATATAATTAATTTTGTAAATGAATTTGGATGGGATTCGACGTCGATACGTAACGGGTGTCGTTGGGGGTTCTTAGTAACTTTTAAGTGATTTACAAGTATTTAAGGTACTTTGTTACTTACTTAGGTAAGTGATCAGGTATATTAATTTATGTACGAGAATATTTTGTTTAAAATTATGCTATCTTAGATTTTCTATTGGACATTGAGAAGTTTCCTCTAATAAAATCTTACAAGCTAAAGTGTCGATTAAATTTGATATTGTATTCAATAACGCAAATTTTTTTAAAGAGACTGTTTAATTATTAGCAATGTATTTCTTTAAACTTTCGCGATTTGAATACATAGTTATAAATATTACAAGACTTTAGTTATAAATGTCACGAGACGACTCTTGTGACCACGATCAATGCAACTTGGTCGAAACGTCGAGTTAAATAAAAATTTGTGTTTAAAGCGCGATAAGTCCCGTATTTTATTATTTATAACTAAATGAATTTGTTAAGAAAAACATACAGATTGAACTAAAAAACCTCCTGTTGCCCTTCCAAATGTTGGTTAAAATGGGATTGACATTTAAAATATTATGGATGGATGGATGTATGGATGAGACATCCTATAAATATATACACAACTACAATACTACCCCGCTTACTACCGGGAGAGATAGCGGTCCAACGCTATATAGCCTATAAGATACAAACTGCCATATGTCGACAAGCATGATTCAATCTAAGAACGCACCTTATTTTTTAATGATATAAAGTAACAGGTCAAGCACGACGCTCGCCTGATGGTAAGTGACGACGTCTACTTATTACAGATACGAGCGGCATGCAACATACTGAACTGCCAGAATTTTGCATGTCACTGCACTGCGCCTGTTACCTTAAGACATAAAGATGTTGAGTCTCACATGCCCTGTAATTTCAGTGGACACCTTGCCATTTCAACCGAAACCGCCCCAGGCGGACTAGCAGAAGTCCTACCCACTACAAAATTACATTAGATTAGACTGTGCCTCAAGTCTTGAAAAAAGGTGTCGTCTCTTTAAGCCACACGCTTCAGAGCTTGTCCACACAAGTATATGTAGGTACATTATGGTATGGAGTGTCTATTAGGCACACATCCCTTAAAGTTAAATCAATTAGGGGCCCGTTTTAAAATCGTCCTCGAGGGGAGGGCGGAGAAAAACTTCTAACGAATGTCCACGGAACCCTTTTTAATCAATTAATTACTCAATCCCAACACATTGTTCCGATTCATTATACCTATGTTTAGTCACGACCTCAAAAATATTATATTTAAAAATATGTTTGAGTACGTAGTACTATTAATTATTCTGTGGTTTGAGGTTAACAACAATTTTAAGAGCATTAAAGAAGAATGGATGGTTTAAATATAAATAGGCTAAATAGATTATAGGAAGTAGACGTAAGCGAACACCATTGTCTCTAGTTAAGCAAAAAAAAACTGGTAGATCATACAAAATTTTACGAGTACTTACTACTAACGCTTTTTTTTTAATAATTTTTTTTTTATATTTACGAAAAAAGGACACTTTACTCTGCGTATAAGTTATTAAGAAATTGTGTTTGGTTTCTATTACAAATTATTTTACACCAAAACAATACTCATCGAATAGTTATAATTTTATTGACAGTGTTATATTCTAAGAATGATTTCCTGGTAAGCGAGTACAATGGCCGATCTATTCTGGGGGCGAGGAGTGACTGCGGCCAAGCATTCGATCCCAATTAGAATCGAATCTTCGCTAAATGAGATGCGAATCGATGACAACCCTAGTCGTTTTGGTGGCATATTAGTGATAGGACAATGGTGAATTAAAGTAGAAATATTTATTAAATTTTCAAATATACATTTCCAACTAAAAATAGAAAACACACAAAACAAATACAAATAACCAATTAGCAATAATTATAAATTAACGAAAACGCTCCCAAAAAGTCCATGGCAAATATTGCCGGAGCGACAGACAAGTAAGTTCGCAAGTTGGCAACTTTGACAAACTTGGAAACTTGGAGCAAGTTCGACGGAACTCGATGAGCTACAAATAGGCATCGGAATTAAGTTCCTTTGGGTTTCTGCGGGCCTTTTAATTATTTCTTCTGTAACCCTTCAGGTGGGGTGCACTCCCACTTTTGATTTTGTTCAGAATTCGACTGATAGGCACTTATAAGTTGTAATTACTCGTCGAAAAGGCGAACGATTTCTTTTGATTCTAAAAGTCGGTGGTAAAAATTTGGGATACTTTGGCGAAGTTACCAAAACATCTTCCTTGTCAAATAAAGTTGTTTTAAGATTTACAAGAAAATAAAAAATATCTGTGAATTTACTTAAGACACGTGAGATTAATATTCGATTCTGAGAAATGTTCTGGTTACCTAATGAGAAAACTTGAATTTATTTGCAATTGTAGTAGTTCTTGAATTTATACGATACACACAGAAATTATTTTAGTTTAGTCCTTCGTTTAAAAATTAATCTTATATAACGATGTCTGCTAGAATTAGGTAGATAACGAAACATTAAAAAATTACATAAAAACACGAGTATATAATATAAGCAAAAATTACATTTAAAAATTTACGAAAACAATTTTGCAATCAATCACAAATTTCAACTCCGTTTTTTCTAAATATCCAATAAATAAATCCATTTACAAAATAAGGTTTTGTAAACTTTCTACTAAAATACAGACATATGAAATCTATAACTATATTATAAAAAACTGAATATATTTTAATGTATGATACTAAAATTAACTTACATATAGACGAGCTAGTAGTAACGTGTATAACAACAATTTCACAGCCCATCCCTAGTAAGCAACCAAAGCGGACAACACAAAAACAAACGCCGCATGGCAACGTTCCAAGCGCACGCTCAATGGGCACTTCCCATTCACGGTACATCACTAACTCTATCGTTCCGTTAGCACACATCTTACTCATTTTATTGACTTTATTGACTTTGACGCTACCTGAGAGTTCTGTTCAAACTGAGATGATTTTATTTTCATGACATGCGTAAAAATAAGGACTTTAAAGTAAAGGCTTTCAGATGACTTATCGTGTGAGCACGAAATGCCGTGTTTTACATTTTGTGCTGCTTTGCTCGTACATATTCAACGATTTATTACACGAGCTGTGCCCCGTGGTTTTACCCGCGTAGATATAGTTTATCGAGCAAAAAGTACCTACCCTATGTGTTATTCCACAGTCTAACCTAAACCTTATTTGATTAGCTTAGCGTCTAGGCTAGGAGTATCTACATACCAAATTCAGTCAGCTCAATCGGTTGAGTAGTTTTAGCGTGAATCTTTGACCACTTCGGTCAAACGATTGACTACTCTAAAAAACTACTAAGCTCAAATAGAAAACTCAAGTCTATTTATAAGAATCGGTCGTAACTCAGCGAATCTAACAGAAAATCAAGATAAAACTTAAAATAGATCAAGAGCTGTATTCATTAAAAAGACTGAGAATCTACTACTTATACTTTTACTTACAAATTGTATCAAATATGGACCAACCAGACAATCAAAAAGTTTTTTTTATGATATAAGGTAAAAGGACAAGCAACAAGCATGACGATTGCCTGAAGGTAGGCGATGACGTCTTCCTATTACAGATACAGTGGCATGCAAAATGTTGGTTGGAAAAATTTTGCACGTCATTGCACTGCGCCTGTTAACCTGAGATATAAAGATGAAAAAGCTCGCCTTTATAATATTAGTAGGATTTTTTCAAACTGTTCAATGTGTAGTAAGACAATGTAAATAGAGACAGTATAAATTGAGACAGTGTATCAGACGCATCTCAGTTAACTGTACTGCAACAATGGTAGATACACATCTAAATGAGTTTAGTTAAATGTTTAGGTGAGCTTAACGTAATCATAGGTTCGAGAGAGGTAAGTACCGTTTGCTTTTCGGAATAACTTTAATTGTTTCATTTAGTTTTAACTGTGCAAACACAGTGACCACTGAGCTTAATCTACTTTGATTGCTTTATCTATGGCATGGTAGTTTAAGATCGTTTAAAAAACTAAACGAATCTTTTAAAACATTTTTTAATTATTAAGTTTTCAAGATTTGATCCTCACAAACACACGGCAAGTCAATAAAAAGCTTGTAAAAAGAATTGGTTGTCTGTGAAGTCGGTTTACGGACGACTTGACAGACGATAATTTTACGTGATAACGTCATACGATCGTGCTTCTCTATCGCTTGTTCCGCGTTCTCGCTTGCACGCGGAACGTGACACTTTTTCGTGCATGCAGACTGCAGCTGGCGTTCTTCGATTTATAAAACCTTATCACGTCAAAAATTATCTATACACAATCCATACTTTATGACGAAACACTGAGTATGTCTACCATGCTAATAATAATTATCCACTTATAGTTACGTTGTTTAAAAAAATTCCATACAATAAAAGAAAATCTACCACCTTATTTACAAGTTATCAATCTACCCCCGTTTCACCCGCGAGTCAAAGGGTGAAATATCAATATATATTCCAATAAAACCTGTCTGCTATAATATACGTGTAAAATATTGTCTGTCGGTTTGTTCTTCACGCTTGCCGAGATAAAAGCGCCTAGTAATAACGCCTCCCCTTTTCTACTTAGGGCAAAGAATGAACGTGTAGAAGGTTATGTTATTTAAGAACTTTCTGTTTTGCTACCTTAATGATTTCTACATAGTAGATGAATATTGTTGTTCCAATATACACATGCTAAAAAATATCTTAGATCTAATAACTTTCACATCATTATGTAAAAAAAATAATCTTCTGCATAAACCTTCTGGGTGCGTAAAACTACGCTTAAGTAAAACTTCCTAGTTTATTCAATTTATTTATCAACATCACTCTTTTTTTTAACCGACTTCAAAAAAAGGAGGAGGTTTCTCAATTCGACCGTATATATATATTTTATAAATATATTTTTTTTTTTTGTTCGCGGATAACTGTGTCGTTTATGAACCGATTTCGATTATTCTTTTTTTGTTCGAAAGGAGATATCCCAAGTGTGGTACCATGGTAATTTTATCGAGGTATGATAAGTATCTCCAGAGATATTGAGATAAACATCTCAAAATTGGTACTGAAAATGAATAGCGCGGCATTGAAGTCGGTTGTTTTTTAGTTTTTAAACGATATTATTTACTACTCTATTTGTTGAACTTGAGTTAATATGTCTTCGTAGTTACGCCGTTCTACAATAGAGGGCGTTTATAAATATAAATAAAACATGACGTTTACGTGACTTCCGTTGCCTTCGGACCGTAACGCTACGTCACTTCCGTTAAATTTTACCCCAGTGCGCCTAAAGAAGTTTCACTTCTAAAAACAAAATCAGCAAATAACAATGGCGTGTTCCCTACAAAATTAAAATCATGATTAAACATTGCATATACTTCATTCATTTTTACTCTATTACCATTATGATCAATTGGTGATATCCTAGACCTAATACCTAGCTGTCAAAAATTAAATATATGGTTGAACTGAGTGTAGTATATTTATTATATTACTTACCTTCACTGAGTTTGTAAGCCTTGTTAAGTCAACATTTTAGGCATTTATTTAAAACAGTCGCTTCTGTTCATCCAATTACTCCATGTCACCACTTTAAAGCACAGCTCATTGTGAACATGATAGAAGATAAAAGCCCAGCTAATAACGCACCAATAAAGGCATTATTGAGCCGAACAGAATTAACACGGAGCCTCCCGAACACACCCGATCGCGCCCGAACATGCACGAATTTAATAACGTACTTTTTGATCACTGCAGGTGTAATTAATGAAGGCGTTATTAAATTTTGAAATTAGAATTGATTACTATGTCGCAGATAATTAAGGAAATATTCGAAAATTGAATGAAGTTACAGGAAAATAAGGATGTGATTTTAAACAGTTTGACCATCTAAGAGTCAAAGGAGATTTTAAGCTGTAGAAATTAAGATGTTTGCAAAGGTTTGCTACGATTGTTCTAGCCCTAAAGAAATCCATCATAATCATTAAACCTAATATAAGCCATCTAAAATATTCTATTCAGAGGTCGATTAACCATAACAAACATGTTTTATATCAAAACTTATCTTTCGATAACTTTAATACGCTAAAATCACAGGAATCGAATCAAAACAGATAACTCTTCACAAAATCATGCCAAAAGTTAAGCACCACATATTACCACACAGTTTCAAAACTTTTTCAGGTTCAATCCTACTGCAAAGTTCACAAATCGAATGTGCGGTCGATCGTCGGCAAAGTTTCGAACTCGGACCGTGAATGTTTATGTTAACTATAGTGGACCTTCTAGACTTTACTCTTTGCTATTGTTATTTGAATTTTTAAAAGTAGAACTGTTCTGTTATTGGCCAAAAACAAAAGGACTAAATTGACAAGGGTAACATGGGGATTTGTGATCTGGATATTGATTGTATCAGACGGGTAATATCATAATATATTTAGAAAATAATTAGTAAGTAATTATCATTTCTATGGGTAATATAGGTAAAGCATTTTGAAAAATAAAACAAAATTAAAAAAGGATAGTCCTACATAATTATGTCTTCTATGCGTTAAAAGTGTTACTTATACGACGTAACCTACGATACTAACCTACAGACTGACCACTGCAAAGTTTCAGCCGAATCAGTTCAGCCGTTTGAATGTAAAGAGGTCCCAAAATAACAAATGTCTCACTGACAAAAAAACAAACGACACACTGACATTCGTATTTAAAGCACTAGTTTCGATTACAGTAAAACATGCAATTTATGTGTTGATAACGATAGTTCCTAATCACAGTTCCTAATATATAGAATATCGCAGATAATTTTCCTTGCCTGTCTTTATGTATCTCTAAAAGAACCTTACTATTTATGGATCGTAGCGACTAAGAGTTAATGTGTATGTTAATTGTCTCGAAAAGCTAGAATATCATAAACCGTATAACTACCAAAATTAAGATAAAAAAAACTAAAACAACCGACTCCCATGCCCCACGAGTCAAGTAGCAAGTTTGAGACGTTCAGCGTCATATCTCTGGAGATACTTATCAGATCTCGATGAAATTACAATGGAACCACCTCGGAAATGTACCCTACCTATTAAAAAAAGAATCATTCGAATCGATTCACAATTGACGGAGTAATCGCATAACATACATAGACATTTATAAAATATAAAATATAAGTTATAATATCTTAAATTCTGATATATAATTATTTGTTTATTATTATTGTCTCAATTATTAACACATTAATTCAATGATGATTTATTTTCTAATTTAATATTTAAATTGATATTTTATTTTAATTGTAATATGAGTAATAATTTTAATGTAACCTGAAAATTTGTTAATTATCCCAGTTCTTTCAGATGCCATTACATGGCGAAATAGATGGTCTAATATGATTTTCCAACTTTGCTTACTCTATTTCATGTGAAATATAAACAGACGAATTGAGAACCTCCTCATTTTTGGAATTTTGGTTGAGAATTAAGCGTGATAGTGGTCAAACACAGTTTAAGTACTATACCTAGTATTAAAATCTTACCAATTATCACATGCTACTATGTGCCATTTGTACAAACTAAAGTAATATTTGCATTCCAGGACCAAGTTTAAAATCCATCGGATCCCTCACAGTCACAACTCCGTCTGATGTAAAACTTCTCTTTACTTTGCAAGGCTTTAACTACATTTAGATTTATTGACTTCGGTTATAGAACCTTGAATTTTAGTTGTAAATTCTAATTATGTGACCTATGTCAAAAATAGTGGGAGTTTTGCAACTCATTTATTTTGTTTTTTGTGCCGGATAAAAGTATATTTTCAGATTATGACAAGATATATTTCGTAATCGGTAATCGAACCTTGAAAATTTAATGGACACAGACTGTATTTTAAATATGTACGTGAATCTATAAATCTGTTAACATAGTCTAACGAGTTTCAAAACTATTTGATAGTTTTTTTTTAGGAATTATTGTATAAACATTCTGTGAACATTATTGTTTATGTTAACTATTTGAGCTCATCATCTCACACAACTCAACAATTCAATATTCAAATAACGAACGGATCAACACATCATTTCACGAGCTATCATTCTATTTTCGAATCTTGTCAACGTTCGATTTTTCAACATATTTTTTCAGCCAGTGTCGAAACGCGTTTCCTTTCTACAAAATAAACTTCGAAAATAAAACTCTTGGAAGGTAATTCGATGCTGGAAGCAAATTAGAGCCGACATTGAGAGATTAAGATCCCGCCTTGAGTGTGTATCGGAGATAGGCAAACGTTTTTAATACAACTTGTAATTTGATTAGCCAACGTTTGATGGACAAGATTGAGACCCTCTAGTCTAGTGGGGAATTTTTGTTTAATTTACTTCCTAAGCGCCTGATTTTATAATATTTTTAACCGACATCAAAAAAGGAGGAGGTTTCTCAATTCGATCGTATAAGTATATATATTTTTTAATGTGTGTTCGCGGATAACTTCGCCATTTATGAACCGATTTTGATGATTCTTCTTTGTTTGAAAGGAGGTATCCCAAGGGTGGTACCATGATAAGGAAACCAGGATCTCCTGATGGCATCCCAGAGAAATCAAGGAGAACCTTCGAAAGTCGTATTTATTACTTTTTAGTTTTCAAGTTTAAAGTGATTTTTTTTGTTAAAATTATTAAAAACAATATTACTTTAATTTTTGTTATATTGTACCTACTGCTATAATAAAAAAAAAATCTATATATTAGTCAAATAACCCGCCCCTGAGCGCTCCGGGTGCAAAGGTGCCCATCACACTCGCCGCATTTCCACGATGAATGGCGATGCTCATCCTTTGCACCAGGAACGAGCCGGAGCGGGAGTCACCTGTACTGTCCCTAACTAAGCCTGTGCTTTTGTTTAAAATAAAATAAAATCTATAAATTCTACAGTAACTCCAAACTCCCTATTTACGTAGTAGTTAGTACCTCAAAACGGTCGTAAGCAAACAATCTAACATTCTAAATGAATACAAATAACCTTATTGATACAGGCACAAAACAAAATACCCCGAGCATAAAGAAGTCAGGTAGCCGCGTCCACCATTGGCAAACATTGGCCAACATCGACCAATACTAACTCCGCCAAAACTAAATAATCAAATTTGGAACAAAGTAAAGTACGATTGACAAATAGGAAAATGGCGGCGTATCGGCAGGTACCGAAGTAACGGGGCTTGATCATTATTAGATATTGAATTTTCCTAACTTTGGACTCATCCCGCTCTAATTTACTAATGAATCCGAGTGGTACTGCTATTACCCCCTTCTCCCCTTCCCCCTCAGGGGGTAAAAAGGGGTAAGAACGGTATTTCGTCTTTTATACGTGTAGCGATAATCCGATTGGCGACTCGGGCGTTCCACATTTGAATTTTCGTGTGTTTTCGTTAATTCTCGTGTAGAATAGAACGGTCTTAATAGAATGAATTGTGCGCGGCTTGGGGGCACTTTGATTCGTTTTCTTGATTTTGTAAGACTTGGTTTGGTATTCGTTTAATTGTCAGACGGATTATCTACGAGCTTGGAAGTATTTCTTATGTACCTACTGCTAGTTCTCATGTTGACCTTTCTTATTATTAGGGCATTATTTAGAGATTGCTAATAGTATTTTTTCATAAGAAACTTTAAAGGTAATTTTGTCAGTTGAGACAATTCATTAGAACGATTTACTTAAGTAACTTTAAGTAAAGTTTAAAGTTTATCTAAAGTTGTTTACTGTTTATCATAAAGATATAATCTCTACAAAATCTCAAACCCACAACACTAAGGTTACTGAATTTAAGTGATTTCTTCCAGATAACACAAAGTCAACTGGAACTACTGGAGTTTTGTCATTTTTCCCCTATGAAGCGCCGAAAACGCACCCTTTCATACATACCTATGTTCAACACAAGACGGGTGAGGGTCAACAGTAAATAAACTTCAAAATATGTAGATTTTAAAATGGACAGACAGGACATTTTAAAATTTTATTTTAGATGTTCATGATCTTAGGCGCTTTCTCATCTGATGGAAAGTGGTGGTGCGGTCTAACAGATCGGGTAGTTTGAAATTTAGATTTGAAGGTGGTAGATCTTTCTTTTCAGCCTGTTTTCGTGCATAACTGAGTGTAAGACTCTAAAGGCAATCCACGGCCTTAAAAAAAACAGAACAAGTACCTTTGTAAAAAATAACAGTAACGATCTTATAAGAAAACACTGATCTAAATTTAAAAACCTTATAAAACTTTTACTTGTTAGGGTTCCGTAGTCCTGACAAGGAACCCTTATAGTTTCGTCATGTCCGTCTGTCTGTCTGTCCGAGGTTTTGCTAAGAGACCGTTAATACTAGAAAGCTGTAATTTTGTGGGGGTATGTAAATAAATGACGCCGACAAAGTGCTGAAATAAAATTTTGAAAAATATTTTTTTTTAGGGTAGCTCCCCTATATGTGAATTGGGGATGATTTTTTTTTTCATCATCTACCCCATCGTGTGGGGTATCGTTGCATAGGTCTTTTAAAATGACTTGGGTTGGTTTAGGGTTGCTAATACCATTTTTCGATTGAATGCTCCATTTACGAAATATTAAACTTTAAAGTGCAAATTTTTGTTCCAGTAGGGCGCCCCCCCCCCCCCCCCCCTCTAAAAGCTAAACCGCTGGCTTGAAAAATCTGGAAAAAATCGTGATAATAGCGCATTTCATGAACTTTAAGGGAAAATTATAGCGGTTAAGATAACTTTATTAGTTTAGCAGTAATAGTCGTTGAACTTGGGTGTTGGATAATTTTGTACCAAATCCTTAGAAAAAATCCTTTAAAGTGACAAAGACGGAGTACCTTGTTGCTTGTTTATAACGGGTAAAGACTTGCATTGAATAACAGGCTACTACGGAACCCTACACTGTGCGTGGCCTGACACGCACTTGGCCGGTTAATTTATTATGGCTCCACGCAGTGTTATTAGCCAGTGTAAAGTATGAATGCTGTTCAAGTTTTTGTACATAAAGTTGAGTCAAAGGGTCAAGTTGAAGTCATAGTGTAGTCTAAGTAAAGATGTGTAAGATTTTCATTGTGCTATTTCCCTACACTCGCACACATTCACTGGCACTTAATAGTTAATATAACCCACGTTTATACCACATTAACTCGCGGAAGAACACAAGTTTTAGGAAAAAATACAATAAAAGCACACACTTTTCCACGTTCCCGCCAAAACTCCTTATAATACTTAATACACTTTTAAACATACCAATAACCCTTCAGTGGCAGGGGGGGTATTACAGACCCCATTTTTCAGAGCGATTCTGAATCGTTCTAAACAATTTGTATTGTTCAGCAGACCGATGAGAATCCGCCCGCAGTCCACTAATGCTCTTAATTTCACGTCTAAGCTGCAAAAAACGATTCATAATCATACCTTCTTATGTTTGGGTTGAATTTGAAACATTTTCCACCCATTGGAGTTTGGGATACCGATTGGTAATGCTGAATGTGAAATTCGAAAGTGTGTTTGTTGGTTGTGTCTTTTTTAGTAAATAATCGTTATGTGATTAAAGATATGTCAGCCCCTTTGGTTATTATTACAATAATGTATGCTCTCATACCAAATGGTCAATTATGACCATAATCATCATCGACAGCATTCAATTATAGTATTATTGTAAAAACTAATTATAGAAAATATTGTCTATCTCTGTTCTCTAGCTCTGTCTCAATTTTTTCCTTTCTTTATTACTCAAACCGTCTAATACAAGACGCATCAATTCATTCTTCAAAGCAAAACATTCCAAAATTCATTACCCCCATCGATTAACATGCCCAAAACAAATGACTGTATTGACAGCGACCCCCAAATAAAAACAAAGCCGCCGTCCAGCCAAGGCGGTCCTTTATCATATTTATTTTATTTCAATTCGGTACGAATTTAATCCTTTTTCATTAATTAGTGACCGCTCCCGTATAATACGGGGTCTGGGGGTCGCCGGGACCCCTTGCGAGTGCGTTCATTTTTCTTCGACGTTTTAGGGTTATGTTAGGTTTGGTTTAAGTTATAGAATTGAGAAGTTCTGAAAGATGTTTTAGAAAGTCTTCTAGCTGTACCCCGCGGCTTCGCCCGCGTTAAACGTATCCAATAGCCTAATCTAATCCATAGGCAATCCCTATTCCCTATATAAAATTAAAACTAAATCGGTCCAGCCGCTAATAAGCATTCTAATCTCCTCTTTAAGATTTTTGAATGGTCATATTTCTATTTGCAATTAGTTGGTCAAAAAAGAAGCAACAGCAAACCTTGATTTTTGTAGAAACAAGTTTTTCTCTAGAAGCATTTTTCAGGGAAGAAACGGGGGAATATATTTGTAAGGAAAAGTGCACCCTGCGTTCTCTCTTAAACACTGTAGAAGTTTGACACGGTGACGTATTAAAGTAACTAAATGTTTGTTATATTATTTTATTCACAGCTACAATTTATAATTACCGTCACAACCAAACTAAATAATAATCTCTGACTGTACCAGATGCTTTCTAATAAAAAAAAACTTTTTAAATACAAAAACAGAAGAAGTAAAGTACTGTAAATGCAAATCCCCTTTTCCCATTTGCCAACGAACCATACAATCGTTCGTAGCAACAAACTGAGATTATACAATTACTCAAAATAACTGTTCAAAATAAAGTCGAATTTTTAATTAGAAATAATGACTAATTAATATGATGCTCGAGCTCGGATCTGATAACTGTTGAATTACAATGAGACCACTAAAATGGTTATAGCAATAAAATAATATGCGGTGAGAGCAGTTACCTGCTGTTACATACTTTAAGTTTTTTGGTAGTCTATTTTGTATTAAATAAAATACTAAGGCTGACAAGCAACCCACAGCTTTTACTGGTGAATCTACAGTGGACCGCAAAGAATGCGGGTCGGTTACAATAACCTCAATAACTTACAATATATTGCAGCTAGCTTTATGAAATAAGGAGTTTATTAAAGACAATTTGTTTAAGTCATAATAAAGTTTGAGATTATAATGTTCTTATCGGTTTAAGTTAAGATGTCATAATTTCAACAATTTGCATTTAGTTCTTTCGATGTTTATTAAATAACTAACAGACAAATTAGAATCCTATGTGACTTCTAAATCAGTTTTTCCAATAATAGTTTCTCTAACTATTATTAAAAAAATATATGTAAATTATTAAATAATATAATGATATTATCAATTCATAGACCTACATCATCTAAAAATATTAAAATATTTAGAGATTGTATCAATACCATATGCATTTTGTATTGTATTTGGAAAGTTTGTGTTAATTTGTTCACGGTTTGGGCACGCTTTTCTATGAATAATGTACCCTTGTTAAGTTTCATCATTATTTAATGTTAAGTACTTTATACCATTACCATTTTAATGGTTTGTTAGCTTACAAAAACTACATCCAATTTTGGGATCTTTGGCCTTCATGCATCTAAAAATCTGTTGGTATATAGCGAGTGCAAGGCGCTTACAATGTTACCTAACACACACACTAGATGGCACTTTCTAAATCCATACAAATCTGCGTTTGCTGTAACGTCAGTATCATTATCTTTTCTATGGTTACATTGTCGAGTAAGTAAACCAATCAATAAAACTCGCTCTTAGGCACTCCGATATAAAAGACGTAAGGCGTGGACGGGGCGCAGAAGTGGCGACTTATAAATTGACTTTCATACAAAATTAAGCGAAGTCTAGCGATGCAAAATATAGAGTGAGGCGGGGCGGACACGCGTCTTTGTCCCACGTCTCACGTCTTACGTCTCTTAAGTCTGGCTTGCGTGTGCGTGTGAATTAACATTTTAGCAATCCAGAATATATACATCATAAAATCACTTTTTTCCCGTTGGGGTAGGCAGAAACTATTTCGTTCGCCATGCTACGATCCTGACATACCTCTTTCGCTTCTTCCACTAATAAATGATAATAAATCAATCCATAATATTGCGCTAAATATCATCGCTTACGAATTACAGATCAGATCTACATGATAAAAAAAATCATACATAAATTAATAAATTTCGCTTAAACACAATTATGAAATCATTTCAACACAAACCGTTCAAACAAATAAACGATATTCAAAGCAAAATCAAAGCAAGCGAAACAAATCGAGTTCGATTAGACTCGACAAAAGCCTCATCTTGGACAATAGCAGCCTTCAATAGCATCCGAACTTGTATTAATTTCTCTTTTCAAACTAAATTAATCAATCAATTGTTTAATAAATTCAAAGATATTTGGGACAATGAAGAAGTTTTCCAAGCATTTTTTTGTTAAAAGGTAAAATTTGAATCACGATCAAATGAAATTACGTGATAAGTTTCAGAACAAAAATGTTAGGTAATGACAAAAATATTATCGAACTATAATTTGGGTCCTCACAAAAGCAGATTTGGAAGTAATTTTGACAATGTTCCAGCATATTTCATTGCGTTCATGCAATAACATTCACTCAAATCACAACTACGTATCAAGGTGCTCTAATGAATACAAAAAATCCAATGTCAACAGTCAATTCTTGTCTAAATTACAGAGAAACCGCTTTGAAATTTTATAAAATTGAAAGACACGACGTGTAATATCGCTCGTAGACGCTTATGATAAAAATTGGCACGATTTTCAGAATATATGAGTCAAAGTGTATTTACTTTGTGTATCGGAGACGGCGCATCTGTTTAATGAGTTAGTCGAAACGGTAAATGAGACATTTGGTAGGTAAAATGATGACCTAGAATTGGTGACGATGTTTAGAAATATTATATTTTAAATATTGACTAATTCTTTGCAGTGTTTAGATTGCTATTTTTAAGTGAGAGTATATTGTACAAACTGCTGATCTGACAATGGATTGACCATCAAAAACGGAGGTCAATTAATTTTCAAAAAAAACGTTTGTTTACGGAGTATATTACTTTACTCTTAACTGGGTTACTTTGATCCTAACTGAGATCGTACATTTTGTAAAACAAGTCTTATAAAAAAGTACTAAAATTGAAAAAAGACATCATTTCATCCTTTTATCCATATCTATAGTAATATTATAAAAAAAGTTATAAATATTATAACTCTTATCTGTTTGTTACCTAAACACGCCTAAACGGACGATCCGATCTTACTAATACTTTATAGCATGCGATTTTATTTATTTTTTATATCACTTATAGGCTAGCGACCACTATCTCACCTGTTGGCATAAATAGGCTACTCAATTCAAAATGTACCTACGTAAACGAAGTATCAGCTAGTTGTAATATAAAAATACTATCATCTCTTTTCAAAACTTAACAAATTTCTAATGACAGTACAACAAAGACAAAAGCTTTGATAAGACAGTCAAAAACAGTCATAATTTGAGATCAAATTATCGACATAAGTAATCCGACTTTCCAACCATCACCTCAACGATAATCACAATATAATATCCATCTGCAACTCAAACATAGCTAATTGTTCCAAAACAGAGAGCCACTTCCGGCCTCCTCGATTCATAATCATTCAATGAATCATTATGATGACTTCCGTTATAATTGCCATGAGAGCCGAAATAAGTAACAATTACTTAGTAGAAGTTATTGCACCAACAACCAGCTAGCTTGATGGTTCCAATAGATAATTCTTTGTTTCGTACGAAACTTCGTGTAATGGTTTAATTGCAATGAGCTTTACAATTCGGGTGGTGTTTAGTACATTTGGTATAGTCATATCTGTAATCTGAACATTTTGCTGTTACAAAAGCCAATATAACATTTCATATGGAAAAAATGTGAAATCTTACTTTTTTTATAGGTAACTGATAGGCTAGCTTTTGACCACTATCTTGCCTGGTGGAAAGCGATGATGTGGTCAAAGATGTTAAACACGCCAGGCCTACAATGGTCTGACTCTCAAGGGCTATGTGCTGCCGGAAGGTTATGGCAGCAGATTTTCTCCTTGATGATGGTAACAGGAACATCCATATAATGTTTCTACCACCCGAGCTAACTTATTGTTTTTCACAATCGTGTACCTACAAAATCATTCATAATCTTTCTACACTTATCCCACTTAAATGGGGTCGGTGCAACATGTACTTGCAGTACTTAAATGTACTAAATCATCCGGAAGTCATTGTTATGAGATTAGGTGAGATAATCGCACCGAACTATGTGTGTATCTAAGATTGTTTTACTTGCAATAATCAATGAAAATCGTGCCATCATCTCTTGCAAGGAAAATCTCCATTTATCTAGCAATTATTGTCTTATACTTGCTGCGCCTCCCGGCTTTGCCCGCGTTTAATCCTAATTGTAAACTTTCGTCTTGAACCACTTTATCTATTGATGAAAACTGCATCAAAATCCGTTAAGTAGTTTAAAAGATCTAAGCGTACATACAGCAGGAGCGACATTGTTCATGCTATGTAAAGATGAATAGTAAGTTGAGTAATTTTGTAAGCGGTCTAGTATTTAGTAAATGTTTTAGTTGTGGTTGGATTCATGTGAACTTGCAAACAAAGGATCGGTTGTTAATCTAGTGTCTGCTTTTGTTGTTATTTTAACTACAATTGAACAGGTTCGCACAAATTACATTTACAAATATGTTGAAAGCATAATACTTAATTTCTTTTATTATTTTATGTCTCTTTCTAAAACCAACAATAATAGTATATGATAATAACTTTCGTTTTGCGATGAGTAGAATACTAGCTTTATAAAAACCTATTAATCCTATGAACAACTTATGTCTGATGCATTTGCTAATTAGATACTAGTGATTGACTGATTATTAGTATTGACACTCATTTAATTTTTCTGTAGTGCATATTTAAGATCGTTTAAATCGAAAGCAAAAACTTCTACAAACGCCGCGTTAATCATTCTAAGTAGTAAGTTTGAGGAGTTTATCTCCATATCTCCGGAGATACTCATCAAATATTTATGAAATTATAATACCACCTCAAGTGTAGGTACACTCTTTCAAATAAAAAAAGTATTATGAAAATCGGTCCACAACCTTCGGAACCCTAAATATAAAACAAATATATCAAAATGATCAAAATCTTTCACATGTTTTGACTTTCTTCGACTTTCACACATTAAAAGTTTAAACTGTGTCTACTTCATACAATTGCAATTATAAAAATATTTTCATCGTTAAACTGTATTCGGCCATTTTGATTATAAATAATTATTTTTTCTGTAACACTTCACACGTCTGATAAATATTCTAGATTTAATTGAATGGCCAACATTCTTTTTAATGAGCATATAATGCTACTTTCAAATTCTCTGCTTTCTAGTTGTAAAACATTATTTCGACCGAAATTATTTAGATTTTTTTATGTATCGCGCTTTATTGTCATAAATAGTAAACAAGTTGATTACTGTTAAGATTGTTTAGTTATTCAACTTTTTAGAAAGTTTTTATTTTTACGATTACATCTAAGTTAACAAGGGTTTCCACTAGGTTTGGTATTTGGACCTAAACTTTTATTTCTATATATTTTTGAAGTGAAAACTTCATTAGCAGCGTTGTGAACTTTTTTGAGATGGGTATAAATATTAAACTTGCATCAGGACATCGCGTCAGGACATGTGACCTGCTCGAAAATTCGTAAGACGGAGGGAGAGTAGACCAAATGCACAACGTTAATGTTAAAGTTGTCACTTCTGCCAGCACTACCGGAGTGCAACCCGTTGTTGTTTTTAATTATCTTTTTAAAACTATTTATTATAACTCAATTTATTATGATAGCTTATTTCTATGCGTCAGCTTCAACAAATCAAGTTCTTACCCTGAAATACCCATTAAATCTCTCAAATAAGACTTAATCTTTTGATGTCTCATATCATCTAATTCTTCCATCGTTTCAACTGATTCCCTAATGTCACATTACGGTCAATAAAAGGTAGTTTAGTGATTACTTAAAGGTCGCAGCAGTAACTGGAGTAAAGATTTGTCATCTCGGTTACGTCAGATGGCCATAGACAATTGAGCGTGATTGATCGCAGCTTTATTGTCTATGATTCATGTGGCAGGTTTGAGAATAGACGCCCTTGGTTATTGGTTATTGAGGAATTCATAGATTTGTTGCTATTCAGAAAATATTTATACTTAATGGTTGCTGGTCTATGTTTCTTCAACAATATTTTGAATGTCTTCAGTAATCAATTAAAGTCATTCATCAGATTAAATAATGATACGAATTTAATTATCAGTCTTACGCCTGTTTCACTTTTAGCTTCTGCTTTCAAAAAAGCATAACAATATTTTTTTTTAAGTTTTAATTTTATAAATTAAATTAAATATAAAGCTGTATTAAATTTAAAGCTGTATCTATCTATATCCCTTGATATTCGTCCACATATCCATCAACATCAAAAACTTCAAGCTCAATTTCAGAGATGTCAACAAATTGAACGTTTCAAGAACAAAGTATATATATACTACTTTTTATATCTATTGCCGTCTCAAAGTCGCAACAGTTGATGCCAATCAGTCTAATAATATATTTCAAAGGCTCCGAATTCACTAATGAGTGTTTAAAGAAAGCGATGCGCGTGCGCACGCCTGACGGTAGATTGCATCCAGCTTAGGCGGTATGTGCAAAACTTTTACACAATAAATAATTTTTAAAATTCAATTTATTGAGATTAAAACTTTTATAAAAATGTTTATGAATAAAATTTATGGGATATTATTGGTAAGACATTGTTATTTATCGTGACCGTGTTTCGCCATATTTGAATCGCAAAGTTACGTTGTTTAAAGTTGAATGAAAGGTTAAACAATTTCTTAGATGCCTTTAGTACATTATTCCTGTGTTTTGCACCTAATACCTACTTCCTAGTGTGTGCAATTTTGTTTAGTAGAGATCCTAAGACGGATTCTTGTCTTGACTAAGATCTTAAAATTCAACTGTTTATAAATGTTTAATGTGAAATTCATTAAACCTTAAACTGGAGTCCTCACTGGTTAAAACTAGAGAAATAAACTGACTGCGTTAGTCAGTTTTTTTAATATCCGGTGAACTGTTTTGTTTATTCTGATTGATCTAATAATTGGATAAACTTAATTCACATATTCAGGATCAAATCTTTACATAGAACAAAACAAAGTCGCTCCCGCTGTATGTACGCTTGTATGTACGGAGTTTTCAGCAATACATAGTGATTCAAGAGGAAGGATTGTAACCAGGAAAAGATGACGCGAAGGGCAGCTGGTAAATTATATTTTTTTTTAAATGAAAAACTGTTTGAATGTTCAAACTGTGAAACTTCATTAATGGTAAACGTCAGATTTAAATATGACATAGCAGTGTGAACGCAGCTTATGGTAGGCTACGCACATCACAACATATATTGCCCGATGAACATCGAAGACTCAGATTAACTGCCGTTTGTAATTTACGACGCCGATGGCTTTCAGTGCCATTTCGAATCCTTTACACGCAGAGTTTTTTAATCGCCACTGTTAATTCGGATTCACAGCGGGTAAGTTCAGCTCGATGTTTAAGCCTATGCTTAATATTGAAAACCCATGCATGTTTTGGCTGATTCGACATAAACTGAAACTATAACTTGATGGAACAAAGTAGTACATGATAATAAATCGAATCCTTACTAATATTATAAACGCAAAAGTTTGTATGTATGGATGCATGGGTGTTTGTTACTCTTTCACGCAAAAACTTCTGAACCCATTGAGCTGAAATGCGGTATGTAGATAGCATAGACCCTGGAATAATACATAGAATACTTTATATCCCGATATTTCTACGGTAATTATGTCTATGCGGGTAAAACCGCGGGGCAAGCCCAGTACATTTATAATATAATGAGATAGTGCGCTATATAATAATTGTCAATCCACATTGCAGAAATGTCCTAAAGGATCTTTCAAAGGTTCTGGCGAATTTCAGCCATTTTTAGTGCTACAAATAGTAACTGCAGTTCTTTTAATTATGTCGCTGCGTTTACACTTTTAAATATTTTTTTAGCTGCAAAAGGCTGGAGAAATTCATTTTCTGGCTAGAAAAAACGCTCCGTGTTAGGGCTTAAGAAATGTTATCTTTGTAAACACTAGGCTATAGAAACACTAGATTTCATTATCAGAAACCACTTAGTGTCTCTATAGTTGGAATCTGAGATAATTAAATTGTAAAGGAATTCCAATTCAATTAGATGTGCTTTTACTGGTTTTCAGTGTATTTTTATTGCAATGGCTCACTCAAAATACTTCTGAAGAGAGATTTTAAAACTAATCGTATAATACTTCAGACATAGTTTTGAAAATGTATTTATTAATTCTTACTAATTTATATCGATATAACTTATATTTTTATAAGTTAATTAATAAGTTGGATCAATTACAATTATGTCGAATATGAATACTGTATCATCAATACATCAAACACATGTTCACTTCCCTTTCAATATTAAATTCTAAAGAAACCAAAACATCCAAAATCAACTTAATTCCAGATTTGAACTCGCGACCTCTGGATCTGAAGTCAAATATCAAAACCACTAGGCCACAAAGCTCTGCATTCATACACCCATAATACTCCAATTAATACCAAAAACAAGTGATTCGTCAAAAGCAATCAGCGCATCCGCTGATGGGATCTCTGGTTACCGAATGACCAGACATAATGAACGCAGGAAGTACCCAACAAAGCCTGGGAACTGATAATTAGATTAAAACTATAGAACGCGAAACCAATGGCTGAAACATCCTCTATGTTTGTTTTATTGGAATAATTAAACAATTTTCCCGCGATATTGTTCTAAATGTGAATGTTAATTACATTTTAATGCAGACTCTTGTATATGATATAGATAAGGTAACAAAACAAGCAATACGATCGCCTGTTGGTAAGCAATGTCTTTAAGTTTGGCGCGCATTAACGTAATCACCGCGCCTCTCCGTAGACTCAGCGATGGCTTGCCGTAAGCGCAGCAAAACCTACCCGTAGCCACAGCGATTTTCCGACGCTGCTGATCCACTGACCGTTGACGTGCCGTTTCCTTTATATCTAGATCCGTATAGTGTGCGACGCCGCTTATTATTAACCGATAAGTTGGCAAGCAAACATGGAAGACGAAACTTAGCGCATTACTACACTGCGCTTGCTACCCTGAAACATAGGTGAAGATTTATTTTTTAAATTCTCTATGCCAGATACAAAATATGTTAATTAACTATATTGCTTTAATTTTTTATGGTCTTCAAACCATCAAATATTTACGTTAAAAAATGATTAACAAAGTCGTGATACCACCCCGAAAAGACAAGAAAGACAAAGGAAAGACCAATAACAGTGACTTCTTTCTTACAACTAAACAGATACCATAACAGAAATTTTGCAGATATATAAGCTTATCATTTTAACATGCTTTATTATGATACTATTATAAGTAAATGAGTATAACCCCCAAAGCGGTTATTATACACACTCAATATAATGAAATAGACAACAGTTATTAAAGTTATTTCGTTGATTAACAGTTGGCTTCGATTAGGGCAGCATTATTCCCAAAGCGATACAATGGTTCCGCGAACTCTATCGGTAAATGACTCAATTATAGACGAATCTATGGTGTTTTCTTTAATACATAGTATTTTTAGTCACGTATAACACCATAACATTTCGATCAGAGTTAAATATAAAAACATAGTAAGGCTGCATTGCCATCAGAATACTAAGAGTAAAAGGAATTTACTCAAGCGATTAGTCGGTCTTATCAGCAAAGAATCACGCGTTGAAAATCAAGAGAAAACTGAGAATAACTCACTTTTCCTTAAAAATACCAAAATATGTTTCCGCCTAAATAGGAACGTATGATATATCACTCTAGATAGGATATAAAATGGAAATAAAATTTGCAAGCAAATAAGCCCATTTTAACTGACCCACCTTCACCACCAGTTTTCTTTGTTACAGAGAGCCACACTGGCTGAAAAGGAAGTGACTACACTCAAAGAGCAACTAGCCACGACCAGTCCAACCCCTCTGCAAGCAAATGTGCCACCTAAAAGCAATGGGGGTCTCATAGACCAAGCTACCGAGACAAGGATAGCTTACAGTCCTGATATCAAGGAAGAAAAGTTTGATGAGGACAAAATGGAGATGGCAGCTACCGCCAGGAGTAACAGCAACTCGTGTAGAAGCAGTCCAGTCCAAGGAGCCGGACTAGAGAACGAGCTGGCTGCTAAAGAGAAAGAGGTAAGATTACCTATAAGACTCTTTGTTACGAAGATCATTATAACACGCCTAGTCTTTAAGTGGTTAGCAGAAAGAATAAGACACACTGCCAGCTTTCATAATGTCATTAAATTATCATATCTTCAGAGATCTATAAGACTAGCCTAGCAAAACAAACCAATATTCTACAATTTTAACCTCTAACCTTCCCACATATATGTATGTGTGGATTCCCGGTTCACATTGCATCAAATAACATGGGGGTCTTTGATTCGCGAATGAATAGGAATCTTCTAGGAAAGCGTGCTACGTTTTGTACCACATTGTTACTTAACATCAGATGAGGTAGTGGTCAATCGCTTGCCTATTAAGCATTTAAAAAAAAACAAACGAATGTTGCTTCAAAAGTCAGTTTTCCCTCTGACCCTCCACTCTCTGAAAAAGCCTAGCCAGTGTTCAACTGTACCTTTTTTCTCATCATTCACAACAGTTTATCCAATCTTCTCGGAGCATTACACGCTACTTCCATAAAAATCAAAGAACTATTGGTTGACTAGTTGAAATTCCTTCAGTCTCCCAATCACCCCTTGGCCCATTTAAACACTAACGATACACAATCAATGTCCAACCCTTCATTGGTCATAAACAATACTGAGCCGAGATATTTATTCTGTACAAGGATTACCGTTCGTCCGATGCCGATCAATCATCCCATTGTGCGTATCCTGTGACTAGTGGTGCGACGAGTCGATATATTGCCGATAGGTATCGATAGATTTTGTGATAGATCATCGACACATAGAGAGATAGAAAGAATACGCTTTATTGCACTTAAAAAACTTAGAATAGGGTACATTAGTGATAACATTTTACAGTACAATCGGCGGCCTTATCGCTAATTAGCCATCTCTTTCAGCCAACATTGGGCTGATTAAAGACAAATTCATAACAGATAGATGTTAGGTGTGCATGAGAAGCAGCATTATATTATTATTTTATAATTATTAATTACACATAAAATAGTACACGTGTAATTAATACCTACATAATTATATACACATTATTTTATAACATACTAATTTAGTACATACTATTAAAATTAATAGATAGAATAAATCGATAGTTGTGATAGAATAAAATTTTATCAAATTATCAACACGCAATTTTTCGATTTTAAATGAGTTTCACTTTGTACCAGCATGTCTTGAATGCATAATAAAATATTATTAGTTTTTTTAGGGTTCCGTACCCAAAGGGTAAAACGGGACCCTATTACTAAGACTCCGCTGTCCGTCTGTCTGTCTGTCTGTCTGTCTGTCTGTCTGTCTGTCTGTCTGTCTGTCTGTCTGTCTGTCTGTCTGTCTGTCTGTTTGTCTGTCTGTCTGTCTGTCTGTCTATCTGTCTGTCCGTCTGTCACCAGGCTGTATCTCATGAACCGTGATAGTTAAACAGTCAAAAACTTCACAGATGATGTATTTCTGTTGCCGCTATAACAACAAATACTAAAAACAAAATAAAGTTAAAAATAATAGAGGGTATGTATATATAATATATGTATGGGAATACAAGAAACGTGTTTTTTCTAGCATTTCACGCCATCTATGTACGCTTAGTTAGGTAAACGTCCCATAGATGGCGTTATATTAAAATGTCGATCACTAACACCTTTGTTAGACGTTAGATGGCGTTATAAGTTTATTAATGAGTGTTATTCATGTTTATTAATTATTATTTTTTGCTGGCGAAAAATGATAGTGGTATTTTTTTCTCGATCTTATAAAATACTGTATTGTGGTACGGAACCCTACAAGTGCGAGTCCGACTTGCACTTGGCTAGTTTATTTAAATGACACCTCCAGACTAGTCAAAATGTTATTCGTCTGTTAACGCAGGAGTCACTTGAGACAATCATAATTAGAAACAGTGTCATTTAAGTATTATTGAATTAAATTCTGTATATACAATTTCGTCTGATAACCTAGTTACAAGTTAATTAAATAAGAATTGAGATAATTTTTCGTGTAAAATCACTTTGGCAAAAACAAAGATAATGCAGGTTTTAAAACAGAAGTAATATAAAAATCAAATATTTAAGAATCTTTCAAACATCACCCGTCGTTACACCAATCCGTTAAGAAAGAACTAAAAAATACAAGAAAATTGCTTTAATAATTATACGAAATCCAGATCGAAACTATCAAACTCCTCTCTGTGTCCCCTCTGATACCCCAGCACTAGATCTATCCTGTCAAACCCAATTGAACGGTGCGGGGGCAGTCGTAATTGATTTATTGATAGTTAGATTCGATACGAGATGAACGCGAGTGAGCGAGGTGCATCCTCAGCTGGCAATAGACTATCCGAGGACATAAGTTAAAGAGGTGATAAAAGAGTTAAGGATGAAGATACTCTTGGAGAAGAGTTCAACCAGATTTAAGAGTCTTATTAAGTTGTTGTTGATAATTATGTAATAATAAAGGGAGAGTGAGAGCAAGTGGCTTGGTAAGGATTTGATTCTCGATCGATGAAATATATTCAGGATATATTGGTTGTTTTTTTTTTATTTTTCGACAATAGATAATTAATATCATATTCTTCAAGATTATCATCTCAATTATTACTTAGACATCCTTTTCAACCGACTTCCAAAAAGAAGGAGGTTCTCAATTCATCTGTATATATTTTTTTATGTATGTTACGCAATTACTCCGGCAATTGTGAACCGATTCGTATGATTCTTTTTCTAATCGATAGGGTACATTTTCGAGGTGGTTCCATTTTAATTTTATTAAGATCTAATAAGTATCTCCAGTGATATGACGATAAACGTCACAAACATGCTACTGAAACTGACTCGCGGGGCATGGAAATCGGTTGGTGTAGTTTTTTAACTATCTTAATTATTAAACCCAGGATTTCTTAAACTCTATGCATTAATTTTTTTAGTATCTCATCATTAGCTACTACTATTAGTATTACTAAGCAATGCAGAAAAATACACACGAAGATCGCGCCAAATTTCTCAGGCAGGACATTAAAATAATGTAACTTCATTTCAACAAAAGTATTTATACCTGCATCTGAAACAATCTCATTCAGCGGCGTTCAATTTAATTATCATTCCGTATTTAGCTTTCAGTAAAATGTAGTCTGTAGGATCTAACAAAGGTACCTAGCTGTACGAGCTCTTTAAATTCGGCAATTCAATGGACTAATGATTTTGGCTTGAATGGGTGCATTTGAAAGCCTACTCGTTACTAGACTTATCTCGAATATAGGAATAAACAGTAAGGGAACTTGAGCACAATAATCAAAGTTCTTATCTGAAAGAATATGCGTTTGTAAACTTTACTATTCGGCAGATGCATTGGGATATTTTCGCTGCAAGTTGTTAGTTTATTTATTAGCTCTCTAGTGTGCCATCTCTCTCTACGGTCATTCATTATCAGATAAGTGCAAGTCTATCTTAGATCGCGTCATCACTTCACACTTGGTATGCTCGTGGTCAATTACTTGTACGTCTCCAATAATAAAAATCACGGACTCAGCAATCACTTAGATTTTTCTTGGTCGTCATGCCTTTTCGTTGTTTTAACGACGACCAAATAACTTAGCTCCTCAAATATTTCATTCTTTATATCAATAAATATATATTTCATTCTTTATATCAATAAAAGTAAATAGATGTTTCGCGGTGCAGGACCTCAGCTAAACATTCTTCATGAGTATTGCAAAATTTAATTATGCCAAAATTGAGGAAACACTGAGTTCCCGCAATGTTAGGTTACTGCTTCCATCCATAAAACAGTGCAGTCTTTGAAATATTTTGGCTGCCCATTTCGATGTGGAGAACTCTTGAAGCGAGGGCGATTCTTTCACGTTTGTCTGTTTGTTTGATGCACGTCTGCTTTGCTCTTTGGATGCTGAAAAGATGCTGATTAAATTGAAAACGCGATACTTTATGTTTTTCAGTAGTTTTCTTTCAACACGGGGAAATGCAAAAGGATGTTACATAGATAATATTCTGTAAAGAGGAGATGAACAGAATAACACTGTCTTAACTATAAATTGTTTTCTGAATTATTTTAATATGATTATCATTATGACTTTTACCAAAATTAGGTAACCAATTTAAATATTGAGCTAGACATAGAAATTTGAACTATACATTTCAGCCGCTTAACAATTACAAAAATGGTTTTTGAAACAGTATTCCAAAAGTATCTATTTCTGTGTATTTACCATAGTTTTTCCGTATTAATGAACATTGGCACCAGCACTGCCTGTTTCAATTAGTCGTGGCACTAACGACCGCTCTTCCTGACACTGACATGTTCTAAGTGACCGCTCTTGTATACGTCTGACCTTGTGTTCGTTGGATTCACTTCTGATGTTCGACATCTTTGGATTTAACATCTTTTGTCGGTGTTTGCTCATTGAGGTAAGGTTTGACCTTGTTAACTGGTTGTTTCGTTTTCTACTCAGTTTTTTTTAGGATTATGCAACTTAGTTTTAAATTTAATGTAAATTAAAACATTGGAGTCATTTAAAAAAAATACGTTATGGTGACTAATAAAGTAGAAGATAATTTCAGATAAACATTGCATTATTTAAAGTGTACCTAAATTCGATACTTTCTGAAAAGCTCTCATAATATTACAAAACAAACAGTTAGACCCAATAACGGTAATCTAGTTGCAATTGACGCCCACCGATCGATCAATCAATATTATCGATACGCTCAATTAATGTAACTCGGCGCGGGCGCACCACTAATTGAGAACGATGGCTTAGTACCGGACAGTACTCCATCTTTATCTTGAAGAAAATAGTTTTATACTATAGAATAACAGCAAACTGCATTTAAAAGTGCAATTTAAAGTATTTTTTTGTAGAAAAACAACTGCCATAAGTGTTTTAGCCCTTTATATTGTCTTAAATTGCAAAAAAAACTGCTTTTAACTAAAAGCTTTGTTTTTTTCAACACATGGCAATTTTTATTAGCGATAATAGATAAAATAGATAAATAAGATAGTTTAAACACTAAAACAACCGACTTCCATGCCCTGCGAGTAAATTTCAGTAGCAAGTTTGAGACGTTTATCGTCATATCTCTGAAGATACTTATCAGATCTTGATGATAATACAATGGCACTACATCGAAAATGTACCCTATCGATTAAAATAATAATAATTCGAATCGGTTCACAATTGATAGAGTAATCGCGTAACATACATAAAAAAAACATACTGACGAATTGAAACCACCTTTTTGAAAGTCGTTGGAAAATTCGACATAGAATAACCTATTTATATTCTGATCAATTTAAATAGGTAAGTGTCTAGTATTTTTTTAAACTAGCTATGCTTTGTGGCTTTCTCCTATCCCTGTGCAACATATCAAATAAATTGGTCGAGCCATTTATCCACGGAGAGGGCTAACCTACTGACTTTCACATTTATATATTAGTGATGATTAAAATGACCATGTAGCAGTAATTAAAGATCTAATGTCCAAATTTCTCCTTAAAGCTTCAGTACTGCAAGACAGAAGCAAAGCAGTGACGATGCATCCAGCCCATTTCGTAGATATTACAGATCATAAACTATCATACAACACCCACTGCATCCTGCGGTAGATCGCCTGAATTGAGGGTTAAACGCTTTGATGTCATCCATCTATTACTCGATGCTGGTGAGGTACACATCATTCTTAGACGACTATCAATCCTTAGACCAGTTACGGAAAGGAAACTGAAGTTCGAGAATTGTACCTACTTTTTTTGAAGAAGAACAAGCGAAGTTACAAGTTTCTTGGCGTCTAAAGTTACACTGTTGTTGATGGAATTGGAAGGACCAATGCAAAAAATGTAATTTACCTATAATATTTCAAGAGAAAGTCACGTAATTTGACAATATCAGAGCTAGATATAGCCAATGTTTCGATTGAAATGTTTCTGGCTTTGCTAACCATTGCTATTTTCTTCAATCTTCATAATTCAAAGCACAATGTTGTATAAAGATATACGAGCAATGTAATGAGATCTACTTAGAGGTTGCAAAGGCGTTACGGTAAATGATTTTATTTCCGGAGCGAATGGAGTTTAATATCTAATAATTGTAAGAGGCGGTCAGATAATGTGTATTTTGTTTTCTATTTTGAATTGCTTAGACCACCTCTAAGTCTAAGAACGTTTTAAGCAAATTAAATTTTAGAACATTGCAATATTTGATCATTCAGTTAATTTATTTCTTTAATCTGAAATTACAGATCAAATACATCTTTAGGTTGGTTTCATAATCAAGCTATCATTGCTTGATCAAGATTTGTCGTATCGAAGAAGTCGATGTATCACATAGACAGTCAGACACTGCGAAGTACAAAAGCTTAAAGAGCTCATTGAGGAAGTTTCTCAATTATCACGTGACTTCAAAGAGGATTGTTTAGCAAACTCGTCACAGCGACATCAATTTTTTTCCGATTTGAAAACCTTTGCGGGGGTCGTGAGGTCAAAACAAGAAGCCTCAGCAATTTGTAAAGAACACAAACTTTACACAAAAGGGTTAAACGACGGTTCCCGATTCTTTCGTCGATTGTAAAGAAACATTTTTCAGTCAATAGCCGAAAACCCTCTGAAAACCTCAAAACTTATTAACTGTATTGAGGGGACAAAATTAAAAGTTACTCCATGGCATTGCGTCCATTTTTTTTAAATTAACTCAACGAAAGGGTCGAAGTTAGATGTTATTCCTTTTTGATGACATTCGATAAACGATTCAGGAACTTTGTCTGATTTTTCTTCTGGTGCTCTGTGAATCGGTTTTTGATTCGAAAGTAATTTTTCATCAAACTTTTCACCCTTTTCTTCTGTTCTTTGATTTCTTTCATTTCATAAATCAATTAAAACTACGGTGGGTAATATTGATATTGATGTGAATTTAATTGATTTACTTTGATTGATGGTTATTAGTAGTCGTAATGGCCGGTATCGTCCGTTTACACGGTTTTTAATTCTTGTGTGGAAAAAAGCCGTGGATTGTTAACGATAAAACTAAATTATTGCGGCCTGTTTCACCAGTGGCTGATAAGCCTAATAAGAACTTATCTGCCAGATGCTTAGAATTTTTGTATGGCATCATATGTCAAGATAACTATCTAAAACTTTTTCAGGAACGGGTAGAACTGCCCTTAATGTTCGTAATTAAAGAAACAGTAGAATATTATTTATATCTTATGAACATTCAAACACCTGCCATTTGTACACACCCGCACCTGACTTGTAAAATGTAAACATCACATAAATCCGAGGCAGCGACGTCATAAAAATACCGAAAACATTCATTTAGTATCGAAACGGGTGCTACTATTTAATTTCAAAAAGCAATAATAGACAACGTAAATCATAAACGGCTTTCTTTTTGAAGCAGTAAACCGTCACTTTCATCTCCCGCACATAGATGGCGCTGCCTGTAAACCCTGGCTGTAAATTATACTTTAATGTCACTCGAGCGCGAGACATGAAAGAGTGATGACGCTATTTTTGTACATACCAAAACGAAAACACTCGAAATTAGTTTATGACGTCTGTCTGTCGTTCGATTTATTTTAATTTTGTTATTTTTGGGGGACGAGCACGTTTCTCTTATTAAGTCTCGGACGTCGTAAAATCGTAGTTCGACAGTGAATTATATTGGAGTCGTTGACTGATGTCGCCGGGGAAGAATATGAACCGATTTAGAACGTATTGACATTAATCGATGATAATGGTGTTGTATAAGCGCTACATGATAAATCTTCGGCCACTGGAGCGACTTATTGTCGGACCCGGTTGCTTGGTAATTTATGGTTAGTACCGCGTTGCCAAAACGCATTAGTGTGACGTCGTAAAGAACGATAATATACCCATCGATTGATTTACAATACTAGATTTTGTAGCCCGTGACGATTCAAATAGAACGGGACCACTGAAAGGTCAGAGAGATCACATCGGCATGCAATGTTAACTACCCACAATAACTACTTCGACTAATCCGACGTATATTTATTAGGATACTAACAGGAACAATATAACATCAGATCGCCAACATTGTAATGAGAACATCGCAGACGTGTGTTCACACAGAATTGACGCGAACAGACATCGAAACAGACACGGCGACCTTACACGATCTCCGAGGCAGTCAATCAAAGAGAAAGCATCAAATAAGAAATGTCGACAAGAGAAGCAATCAGATGCCCCATCAAACCGACCCAACCTATCATCTTGTCAGAAATCGGCACGCACGATAATTTAATAACAAAAAAGAAGCTAGAGCAACATTAGGAAAAAAGACGGAAATAAACTTTAAGTACAAGACAGTAAGGCGGCGCATCGGGTGTAATTATGGCCCAAACACGCGAACCGACATGAAAGCAAATGTCAAACTCACATATTTATTTCCAAGTATTGAATGCTGGGCCCGCTTCTCGGAAGACCCGCGTAAACATCATCGTGTCGATGATGAAAGCGATCTGCTTCTTTGTACTCGATGCTGATTAGTCTAATTTTATCCCAAAAAAATATAAATATGTAATTTGGTTTGTGCCGTGACATCGCAGTGGCGTGAGTGCGTGACGCAACGTCGATAATGACGAGGCAACCGGCGAGTCGGGTCGGTGGCGATGTCAGTGCGACTCGGAGATGTTTCTTTAATAACCTCGTAATTAAGTAAAACGAAGACGGCTCGACGAATTCGTCCCGGTTTATTTATACGCAGTGCGCGTCGATATTCAGAAGCCGACTTGATAGATTCATAGCAGCGAACATCAAAGACGGAACATTAATCATAACACACATCAATCGCCGGTGAAACATTTCTGTTTTTATTGTAAATCAGTATTAAAAAGCGACAGCGCAAGCGCATGAATCAAATGTGCGCCTGAAGACGTCAACGTATGCGATAAATTCGTAAAATGTAAATAAAAAAGAGTAGCGGTCCGATTAGACCACCCTGCGGTACACCTGTTGAATCTATTAGCGTTTCTCGCGAGACGAACGATAACGCGGAAAGCAGATAAAATCGTAACAGTGCGCGGGTTTTGTTAAGAAAATGGACGTGTCATATATCAGAGTACGCAGTGCGTACAGAAAAATCGTAGCGATCACTTCAGTCGATGCCGCTCAGTCTGAAGCCGAGATAGCGGATCAAACGAATGGCTCTCCATGCAAATTGTGCGTGGAATACATTTTTAAATTGCCGTAGGTAAAGTGAGACTCCGACGAGCTAATGAAAGCTATACTTCTACGAAGTGATA
The DNA here is from genome assembly GCA_954871355.1 of Cabera pusaria. Lineage (NCBI taxonomy): Eukaryota > Metazoa > Arthropoda > Insecta > Lepidoptera > Geometridae > Cabera > Cabera pusaria. The sequence continues at coordinate 22,304,574 of OX940906.1, forward strand.
TTTGTGTATGTCCGTACTCGCGTGTGCGTCTGGCTTCTATCGCTTTACGATCGTCAACAGTTACATATTTAATGTTCGATGTTTATCAACATTTCTTTCTTATGCAGGTTTTAGTGGCGCGATAAATTATTTATCTTCAAAGACTTGCTTGTTTTCCAACTTTTGTTATGTTGAAGCAATTTTCGGAGCTGACGTCATCGGCATTATTAAGTTTGCGTTCCTTTTATCGAGCGATTTTATAATTGTAGTGATAATAATTGAGGAGATATCGCCGCGTTTGATAAGAAGCTCGACATAGAACTCGATTAGAGTATTGAATGACATCACTTTGTATACATTAGAGGTAGTCACAGTCGAGGCTGCGGTTTGTTCATCTGACTCACGCTGAAAATCTCTGAAACGGTGACGCATTGTTAATGTAAAACCATTGTTGATTTAAGTGTTTGGTAAATCCTCTCCGCTTCAATAATAGTACTCATTCAACACTCGAGCTCAATAAAGCAACATAACAGTCGCATCGATTACTTAGAGTACTTTGGGGCGTAATAAAGTTCCCTGAAATCTGTTTGTGATTTCAAAGCGAACTTATTTTCTTTAAAAGCTCTTTGTGTCGAAAGTGTCCGTGTTAATAAGACACATCTGCTTCGACTATATTTTCGGCACATCGTCTTTGAAATGTCATATTGAGGAAAAGCGTTGATATTTGGTTACATTGATGTTTATTGACTGGAAATCTGAACTCTCGTACCTCGTTATAAAGTTTTTTATTCGATTTCGTACGAGGATCATTAGTTGAAGTTTTTGCTTTAAACGTTCTTGAATCAAAATGGATCCCACACGAGTCGTGGATGAATCAAACTATAAAAAACTTTTATTGATACTTAGTGACGTTAGTAACAAATTTTAAGAACAAAAAGATAACTAATTATCTGCATTGAAATCTATTTTATTTATTTAACATTTATTTGCTCGAGATAAAGTAGATTGACGTCACTTATTTTTGAGGATGTTAATGCCTTGATAATAATTATTGTCATCTACATCAAACACAGTAAATTAATTGAGAAGAGTCGTCATATCTCACGTACACAATTAAGTCACTAGGAAATAATAGTTCATACTAAATCACAACGAATCTTATGACGTAAAGATGCAATAAAAGAAAACAATGTTGCCAATAAAAAAGGAAAATCCATAAACCATTACCAATCAGAACTTAATAACCATAATGAATAGCTGTCACCTTCAACATCTAGAATATTAACAGGCGTTTGATCAGGTAATGTTTTATGTATGTGTCTGTAATGAGTGCGATCCACTCATCAATATTCATTACCTATTACAAACGTGTAGCCTAGGGGAACCCTATTACTTCAGATTTGAAGATATTGGTTCCGATGGAGTAAAGATTTCAACAGAGAGAACCAAGACCTTGTAAAAAAAATCTTAGCTGGCCAGCAGCTAGATGGGTTAGCGACATTAATTAGCTTTTAAAAGGCTTATCATTCGTTTTTCCAAACAATTAAATAATACCTCGAAAACATGTTGCTGACCCAGAGTTTTAAAGAAAGCCATAAAAGTAGATAAATTCCTTAAAATTAGTACAAACTCAACTAGATAGATGTTGCTAGGTCCTATAATAGATTAATATGTTATGTATGTTGCAGTAATGATTCCAATTCTCATCTATATTTATCAGCCACCGTCGTCTCCAATGATTAGTTTTTGTTTGTTATGTATTAAGTTTTAATTCGATTTGTTTTGTGTCGTTTCAGTTACGCGCCGATGGTGGTTTGAAACATGTATTTTTTACTAAATGTCTCGATATATCTCTCACTTTTTAGGGTTCCGTAGTCCGGACAAGGAACCCTTATAGTTTCGTCATGTCCGTCTGTCTGTCTGTCTGTCTGTCCGAGCTTTTGCTAAGAGACCGTTTATACTAGAAAGCTGTAATTTTGTAGGGGTATGTATGTAAATTACGCCGACAAAGTGCTGAAATAAAATTTCGAATAATATTTTTTTTAGGGCAGCTCCCCTATATGAGATGTGGCGATGAATTTTTTTTTTCATGGTCTACCCCATCGTGTGGGGTATCGTTGAATAGGTCTTTTAAAATGACTGAAAGAGTTGCTAATACCATTTTGCGATTGAATGCTCCATTTACGAAATATTAAACTTTAAAGTGATTCGTGATAATACCGCATTTCATGAACTTTAAATGAAAACTATAGCGGTTAAGATAACTTTATTCGTTTAGCAGTAATAGTCGTTGAACTTGGGTGTTGGATAATTTTGTACCAAATAGAAAATCCTTAGAATAAATCCTTTAAAGTGACAAAGACAGAGTACCTAGTTGCTTGTTTATAACGGGTAAAGACTTGCATTGAATAACAGGCTACTACGGAACCTTACACTGCGCGTGGCCTGACACGCACTTAGCCGGTTATTTCTATTCTATATTGGCTTGCTATCAGTTTTTTGCGGTTAATTATTAATTGCACTGCTACCCTTGTTGCCATTTGAAATGTTCTTACTTTGTTCTTAAGATGGTCTTTATTTATTTATGTATTATGTATATAATATCCGGTATTATAAATTATAACTCTGAGTAATATGATCTCTTAACGATATTATTACACATTGATTCAGCAATAGATAACAAAATAGCTAGAATCGATAGCGAAAACAATTAACAAACCCAAATTAATGAAACGGAAGCCATCGCTAGATACGTCAATTACGGAGAATTCGTACACAACAATACTCTCCTTAATGGTTGCAAGAACAGATAGGGCTCTATTCCTATAATATGTCACAAATCATCACACAAAGTTTATAATGAATTGACATTCACCACACGTGGTTCTCGGTAAACGCCGACATGTGTTCCTCATCCACGCAAGCAAATTTGAACTTTACTGTCATACACTAAAATCGAAACAGTTGAGTACACATGTTATATTGATTGCTGTTATTGGAGATTGATTCTTATAAGATAAAGGATTGGGTACACATTTAAATGGAGATATGATAAGCGCCGTTGTAGATGTTCCAATAAGTGCTGGTAATCTCGAGTCGATTGTTATTAGTATTGACAATGATTGCGAATATATCGACATTCTAATTGGATCGTTTTACAACTGTACAGGATGAGGATTTCATAAGTTTTTATTGGATTTAATATTATGCTGCTGATGTATGCGTCTGACCTGTTTATAGAGCTTCAAAGTTTTTATCAAATCATAGATAATAATATGAGATAATGGTATTTTTGGAGCAAGTCATGCATCTGTTTGTAGTTTTTTTATGAATATTTATAGCACTTCTTTTAAACTCATCTCTCCCCAAATGCAATTATGAAGTGTCCAAACCACTCCGAGTAACTCCGACTATTGTCTTCATTGAAATTAATGCAAGAATCAATCAATTTAAACTTTCTCCCTCTTCCATCCCCATTTTTAGAGACAATGGGAAAATGGTTATTAATATTGTTGTAAAAAACAAGGCAACAATAGGTGTTGTTAATTTGCTCATTAAGATTCGTGGGGTGTGCGAGGGAGGTTGAATTAGTTTGGAATTTTGATATTAATGGATAGTTCAATGTCCTTATTGCGTCTATCACAGATGGTATAAACATTGGAGCTAAGTTTATTTATGTTACACTTTACCTGTCGGTTGAGCAGATAAAATGTTAATGTTAAAGTTTTGAATGCTAAATGAGTGTATTACCTTATATAATCGTGTATCAGCCGGTTAAAATATTAGATACAGTCTAGATACTCAATCCGATAAAATTATGTATTTTGAGGGCCCGGTGGCGTAATCGGGAGAACGTTCGGCTTTGATGCCGTGGTACCGAGTTCAAACCGCCGTGCACCAATGGATTTTTCTATCGAAAAATTTATGTGCGCTTCTCACAGTGGCCCTCCGGTGAAGGAAAAACATCGTTAAGAAACCAACAAAACCCCCGCATGGTGGTAGGACACTATCTAGTGTCCGCCTGGCCAGCTACCACCCTCAAGTTAGAAAATCTGTCACCAAACATCTAATGTGTTCCGGCAGCTATCCTTGAGAGCCAGTTCCCATTCTAGGCCTAGCGTGCTTTACCATCTTCGACCGCATCATCACTTACCAACAGGTGAGATAGTGGTCAAACGCTAGCCTATAACGTATAAAATAAAAAAATAAAAATGTATCGAAACCAAACAAATCAAAGATCTAAACTGAATCATGTAAAGGTTCCAATGAGATAATTTCCCATGAACTGTCTGAATATAATTCTTCAGAAACTGTTGACAAAGCAGCTAATAAACTGTAAACCACGATTGACTAAAAGGTTCATCTGATTGATAAAGATAATACACCTGACGACACCGGCTGAGTTATACCCGAAGACAAATCCGCCCTATTTTAGAGACAGTTTCAAAGAACTATGAATTAGAGCTTCAAACATTTACGATGGATATTTGAAATCTAGTTTGATTAAGCTGTGAATCATTATAGTTTATTTTTAGTTATACCTATTTTAGAATCATAATTTGTGAGTAGCCAAATTTTTGGCGTAAATTAGAGAACGTGACGATGGACATACACATGCTTCAACAAAACCTCAACGTTTATTTTTATAGTTTCATCGTTTGTTTATCACAATAAATAATACTTACATCACTCCAATATAGTTCATTCGCACTTCATAAAAAATATTGGCAACGTTTTCATCAACCACTACGTATCAATCAAAAATGTTACAAATACATTTTTTCTTGAATTTCTCCCCCTTGTTCTCCCCCTTGGTTCTATCTACAAGTTTCTATACCTCAGGGGCAAGGTATCGGGCCCCGGCATTATAATAACAAAGGGCCGAATTACACCGAATATTAAAAACGGGCCGTTTGTTTCGCGCCAAAAAATTAATATTAACGATATCTCGACACAATGAAGTGTTGAAAAAAAAAAACGAAATAATAATTTATGCAAGAGATTTCTTTGACGCCTTTGTTCCGGGGCGTACTGGTGGAATAATTGGAACTAATAAAAAAAGATTGAATTTATTGACAGCAGTTGGCATATATAATAAAATATTTTGGAATTTTCCGAAAAATAAATATGAGTATTCTGTAATATTGTGATTAATGGCCTAAATATAATCAACTACACAAATACTCTAAATACTACTAAATAAAAATAACTAATACTAAATAAATAAAATACTACTCTATAAATTGCTATAAAAGCTCAAAAAAAACTAATATCAATAGATCTGATTCGATAATGAAGCAGCTGGATGATTGTATGGATTTCATAAAACTTGAATGGATACAGCTACTAAAACATATTGGACGACATCGCCTACATTTGCTTGTAGAAATATGACCTTTACCGCATTGGGATAAGCTCGAGGTTTGTTTGCAGGTTGCAGAGTGATTTGAATGAATTAGTGATGGACTGTTCGATTCAATGGTTTTATTAGAGACCGGTGTAACCGGTTCGGACCCTAGACACGTGGTCAGTTTTGTCATTCAATGTATTAAAATTATCGGACCTTTTGTCAAGTTTGCATTTAAAAATTGGTGATTTATCGTGTATATTATTTTAATTTTAAATGGGACGCACAATCATGTTTGTAACAGGCATTGTGTTATTTAAAAAATAAATTGTCTTATTTTGGCATGGGACACCATTTCGATTGGTTGTACGATTATTAATACCTATTACTATTGTTAATAATCCGAAATTAGAAAATGTTTTTAGCATTAAGTCCTCTTTTGGTACTCATTTTTGTGCAATAAAGAATTTACAAATAAATAAACATGTTACTGATGTTTGCAATTTTCAAATACATAACTTCAATCAATGCTGAGGAAGAAAATAAATACAACTACATAATAAATATCATCAAAATTATTTCAGTTATTTCAGAATGAGCACAAAATTTCGTAAATCGTCATCAGACAAGAATAAAATCTCCGCAACAGATATAGTATAAAGTGGACTCATCTTCTTAATTTATATCAGGGAAAAAATCCAACAAATTATGTCAATTCCCAAAATGACGAGGCTCATTCTGACGCAACCTAATTTCCTACACGTGTAAATATATCGCCAATATAAAATGTATAAACAATCGATAGCAGATCCGAATTAAGTCAATGGCCTGCCCTTATCTGAGGTCAGCTTCTACGATATCTTTAGTCACACGCGATCTCTGTGGATCTCAAAGTTTTATAACTCTGCTCTGTTAGTTAAGTTTTCGTCATCGTTAATGACTAAAGCTCTTATGTGTCTTCTACTGCCATTGTAAAATCTACTTAAGCTTCGATTGGATTATTTAGTAATGAATTTTTAAATTACTTTTAGAGATTCGGTGAAAAAAACTCATTGATGAAAATGAAATTTTTAAAACTTTCTTGCTTAATGTCAACTGAATATGAGGCTGAAGAAATCGCCCTTATCACAAATTGAATAGACGTAAGAATTGAGATGATCGGTTTCTATAATCATAATATTTTTAAAAGACAGATTCCGCACTCAGAACCTACACAGGCTCACTAACTTTTTGACTACTGGCCATTTATATCGATAATCAAGTTTGAACATTCTTTGATTATTTATTAAGCTTCTTTTTACGCATGTATTTAGTAATAGTACTTACAATATTTTATATTTTTTCACAACAAAGTTTGAGAACCGCAATACGCCAATTCATAACCGATTCATCTACACATTGTATTTAGTTGATAATAAACTCTTTATATAACTCAAAGTTTTTGTTTGTTTGAATATTTTATTAATTTTAGACATATTTAAGCGGGCATCGGTCGCGATAGCTCGCATCCGTTCGTGATAGTGTCATCATGTTGTGGGAAGCGATCAGTTTTGACATTAGAAGGTCAATTCACTTTCTTCTCAGTGTTGTTTGAAGGACCTTTATATATATAAGCACTGTATTAGGTATGTGATTCACCGTCTTTATTTACCTTTAAATCCGTTTCGATCGAATGGTTTTATTGACATCATACAGTTTTTGAATATTTTTGTTGAAAGTTTGAAAGACTGGTTGAGATAGTTGCGCTATGTAGATTGGGCTAAAGCTAGTTGTCCAACGCTTCGAGGCGTAGTCGTCTTCTACTTCCAGACGAGCACGATTCCATCTTTGACAACATCGTCACTTTACATCAGGTGAGATAGCGGTCAAGACCTCGTGAGTCTCGTAACATATCTTTATGTTAAAAAGTATTTAATTCTAACAGGAAACAGTAAACGCAATTTCACCCACTGCCATAGCTATATCAGTAAATATCTCAGCAATATTTGTTTCAATAACTTCGCTTACATTAAAGTGATCAAAACACAGCCATAAATGCCATTTGCTATTCCACTATCCCCCAAAACCTTTCAAATACAGATATTTAAATTCAATTAATACAAACAACAAACAAACGGCAATCGAATAGTAACGTTCCAAAACAAAACATCTCCTTCGTCCGCTTAAGACATTTACCAATTTGCTTAATATCTTCCCAAAATACAAGCAATAGAGAACTTTAGCTATCGATAAATAAGAAAGATGTTCGATTGGACACTTCGCATCGTCCTTGAGACCCTACTATAGAAACTAGAAAGTTATAACACACAACTAATGCCAGTGAAATTTCGACTGTATACCAAAACGATAAAGTTTATTTCGTGTTGTTGAAGGGTGGTGATAAAATCATTAATTACCATAGACATTTGTGACCAATCTATCGGAATAGTTGTGTAGTAGTAAGGAGCTATCTAATGCATTGTCGTTAAATTAATGCGAGAATTTATGACAACAGGAATTAGCTGAAGGGACGATGGATCGCCGTCGTATTGATGGCAACATTTGAATATAGATGGACTGGGGCTGTCTAATGGGGAAGGTATCAAACAATGGAACTAAATTACAAACTGTTGTCAAACTAATCACACATATTGTTCAATACATCAAGTGGCACTTTAAAATGTATATTACTGTGATCTTACGCGATGTCTATAAGGTGATCGACGGTTTTGGCTTCGTTCGTCCAGAAGCCATTATCTTATCTGTTGGATCTTATGTGTTTAAATTGTAAGTACGTCATATACGCTAGTTCAAGACGGTTTCGAAAAACGATTCCATAAAATAATGGCTGTGCACCATTTTTATCATGAAGTATGTAAGTCAAGAACATCATGTCTCTGACAAAAAAAAAAGTTTAACAAACACTTCATTGTCACACCTATGAATGGAATACCCTGCCTGAGTCTGTACAATATAGGGGTCTTCAAATCGCGAGTGAATAGGTATTTTCTGGGTAAGCATGCTCCATCATCGATTGCATCATCACTTAACATCAGGTGAAATAGTGATCAAGTGCTAGCCAGTTCGGTGTAGAACAAAAAAAACAAAAAAAATATATATTTATTTCTTTACTTATACTTATAGTGCAATTCAGAGATTTGAAGATATCTACTAGAGTAGAAAGGTATACTACATCCAAACTGTAGCTGTTCTTATTTCATTTATTTAACAGTACTGCCAATATACAATATTCCCATAGAGGTTTCTATTCGATTCATCTATCAAACAAATGCCACCGACTCTCGTTCCTCAATTGTCTTTATATAAGGTGGAGTAAATGCAGCACGTCTTGCCGACTGTAATAGCTCTCCGAAGGAAGCAATTTTCTTTTATAATACACTGATTTTTATTTTTTCTTTGTGATCAAGTAGGGTAACGAAATTATAAGCTATGCAAATGTACACAATATTTGAGAAACGCTGTGTGTTTTACAGCTATGCGTGCTTCATTTTCTATTATGACTTTTCAATTCTTTAATTTGTAAAGTATATATTAACTGTACTTTGTACCAATCCTAAAATGGTAACCTTTTTTATTTATAGCCAGGAATTGTCCCCAAACAGAGCCGCTTCGATAATTGAGAAGGGAATCCCTTTAATAACCTTCGATTATTTATTTAAGACTTTCGCCACCTGAGGCTGACAAAAAATCGTACTAATTATTTCGCATTGCAGGTTCCAATCGAAAACAGTCCTTAACGTAATGGAATTAAATCTTAATTGCAGTGAAGTCTAAGCTTGTTTCAAAAGATTTGTGGGTAAAAGCGATTAAGTCCTGGTTAATGTTGGGAGAGACTTTTTGTTTGGTGGTTGATGCTTTGTATCTTTTTGAATCGATAGTCACAAGTAATTTTGGTTAGTCATAGGCACTAAATTTTAAGCTGTTATAAATTGAACTCAAATAATAACTCTGACGACGCTTTTCGTTACAACATTTAAATACATTTGCATTTTATAGTTACTAACCACATACAAGTTTAAGTGACTTAAATCCTCTAGGTGGTACCTTCCGTCAACTTTATCTCATATATTTCCAGTAATTAACAGTGAAAATCCGCATTATTATTAATTAAAACATTTCCTTAATAAATTGTCCAAAACATCAATTCCAAAATTAATCAAAACACACAAAGATACCTACCTTACCTCCTTGATTTCAAGTATCCAAACCAAATTCAAAACTCAATCTAAAGACGTCTTCCTTACAAAACCAAATGTATCCAAACTTTCCACCGCCGCCATATAAAGGGGAGGTCCAAACCAAACCGATACACAATTAAAGAGCAAAACAAGGAGACTGTAAGTACTAATGCTAAGACGAATGTTGCGGAAAATCGAACCCACCCCTCTCCCCGTCTGTAGGGACGTCTGATTTACGATTTGTACAAACCCAAACGGGGTTTTTGTTTTTAATTTTTTTTTAATCGCACGCAAGTTTGAATTTAGAATCGCTTTTTTTTCAACTCGCAACTTTCTTTATACAAAACTCTATGAACGTTTATCTTTTGTTTTTCTTTCGAGCCTGTTTGTACTCTTTCTGTTTAATCTTAGCGCTTTATTTTTATTTTTAATCCGTAAGTGGTCGCACGAAGCAGGTGTTTGGTTATAGTAGTATTTAGTAAATGTCATGTGTAATCTTTATCTGCAATTTGTAGGACACGTCGCTTTACGAGCTCCTTAATGGATCATTTTTGATTAAACTTATATATATGTCTCATGTACCCATTTTGATGATCTGGTCTACGTTTTATAAGATGCTTTTATTTTTATTGAAGTAAAACACATTTAAAACAATTTAGTGCGTTCTTTCTTCAAAAAAACTGCGTAAATACTCTCAATAGAATCCTTAGTAATAACATTATAATTCTCAATTTTAATTTATGATCGGTTTTTTACTGGTTAACTTTGGCTGATCTTAATTAGGCACATGAAAATGTCAAGTTACAAAACACAAGCAAAGCCATGCTACTCATACGAGTCATGTATATAAAGATACACGGTTTTATATGTAGTAATATGAAGAACCAACATCGATACAGACAGCTGCTTAATCCTATTAAAATACTTAGCGTATGAGGCAACCCTATGAAATTCAGCGTTTTCTTTCTCTAATTGATAATTCTTCCGCATTCCCTCATCGCTCGTAGAATAATACAATTAATTCCCTTATGCCGGGACCTACTTATACATTTCTTACGCGCAACCCTAGTAAGGGGGAAAGCACACTGTAAGCTAAAGACGCATAGGATCAGTGTGTTTGAATGTTATTGTCGGATACGATTTTTGTGGTACCATAATGCTATTATGACAATACTAAAATCTTTAAATAGTTTGATGTAATTATACATCTTGCTTTATTTTTAAAGATAAATCACATAAATAATAATTAATTTCACTTAGTAACTAAATAAATACAATACAAACCAATACACTACATTCATCTTCGGCTACAGCGTCACTTAATATCAGGTGTAGTAAATCGTTTGTTTAGAAGTATGTAAATAAATATAAAAACAACAACTAATAAATAGTATATAAAGATACAGAATATCTAAACAATTTTATAGGTCTCAAGAGGTTCTCTCCGCGATTTTATAGTGTACAATCCCCGCGTGATGTGTCGTGTTCACCCTTTCTTGATACCAGAGTCGTTTGTAATTGCTTTCTCAATCCAGCGCCGGTATCTTTTGTTATCCGCATACTAGAACAAAACATGTATAAGACGAGCTTACGTTCGCGGTCGGATCAAGTTATTGTTGTACTTATGTACTATATAGTAGGCGTCAGAGAGGACAAGTGAAAAGGCAACTTAATATTCAAATATCTTTTAGATCGGGGACACAACTTTTTCACTCCTTATCGATGTTACTCCCACTTACACAAACTTTTATTCGAAAATCATTGGCATAATACACAACAAGTTTAGAAGTCATATAATTGCAAAAAATGTGTTTTAAACTTTATTTGTTTGATCTGGAAATGTATTAACGATTGTGTAAACAAATACAATTATTACAATACCCTCGCTTATCAACATCCGCGCAAGTCCATTGTCTAACCTTATTTAACCTTAGATTTTATTTAATCACGTACTGTATGATTTATCAATGTAATTATAATAAACATAATGTTGCAAACATATATTGATTTGGCCCAAAAATTATATTTACTCCATCAATTTTGTCGATAATTTTAATTTTAAAATTGGAAAAAGACATATCTTGATGACTTATTTATCGTTGGTGATAAATAAATGGAGCAAATTCTAAGAGGAATCCAACTTAATTAATATTAATTCTCAATTTACCCGTGTCGGTTGTCGTTTGCTTCAGATCACCGATAATTCGGTTTTATAAATTGTTCCGATTCCCCCAGGCTCCCTCGTCGCGACTTTCCAGATGGTTTGACGATTCGCCTTGCTGTGTTGTAACGCTTAAATATGGCCGCTTCGTCTAATCACATTGAAATACACGCTATTTTCTCATCGATTGTCTTTGAATTGTTACTTAATTTAACTGTCTTTTATTTTACAGGTAAGCATCAATAGATCTCAAGTTATCGTAAGTACTACGACTTAACTGTTAAGTTAAACGATATTCAGCCGTAAACAAAAAATAAACAGTGTTAATCAGAGTTCCATTAACAAGTGACAAGTGAACAATCGAAGTTTTAAAATTAGAACGGATATTGTAGGATTAATGGATGACATTTGTCAATACCATCGAATTGTTTTAAATACTGGCCATTAATACGGCGCGATAATCTCGAAACGTCAACCGATTACAGCCAATCGCGTGACTATTATAAGGTTCCATTTTTAAAAAGACTTTATCGACTGTCGACTGATATGTAATCAGGTAGAGGCAGCACTAGTTGTTACACCTACTTTAGGTTACCTTCTAAAAAAATATTATAATTATAACTATAACTAATCAATGCTTTGTGTTAAACACAATTTGTAATGTTAAATGCACGTGTAAGTAAAAAATATTTAACTAAAAAAAAACAAAATTATAATTATGAATATCATTAACTTGACGTCTTGACGGTCAAATTATAGCACGTCGCAATAATAACGTAAAATCAATATTAAGTGAAATAACGATAGCGAATAACGACCAACGGGTTATTAATTTTCTTTAACGTTCAAAATAAAAATATTTTCTTTTTGTTTTTAACTGCTTGAATATGCAGATGGGGACGTTTTAACGTTTTCTTTTATTGACAGTTTATGGTTTGGAAACTGAAAATGACTCGAGATACGATCCAATACTTTCTGTTAATGGATGCGGAGTTTGCTTCGTTGTTAGAAATTATGGCATAATGTTGATAACCACTCAAACCAAATAAAAAGCGATCAATGCTCAAACATCACCATATACTGTAACACTGGGATTATATTATTAAACTTATGCCGATAATGTTTATTTTATAAAGTAATGTTTACGCGCCTTACATTTCTTGTCGTCTCTGTTTTACTTCAAAGGTGAGACAAGGATAGCACCGTTTTAATGCTGTCAAAAGTTTAATTAAAGTCCCCAAATGAATCAGTATCATTATCACCTACGGTATGTAGCAAAGTTTAGTAGCAAATGTATAGCAAAAGTAAAAGTAAAAGTACAACTCTTTCTAATCGTACTTCAAAATCACTAATAACAACTGTAACAAGCAGCGATAGTCAATATTGAATAAGAAGAGAAACCTCTATTTCTATTTATTTTTTAAATCTACTTCAAAAAAAGAACACTAAATTCAATAATTCGAAGTGAGTAAATATTCAAAGTAAAGTCACACCTAATATTAACGTATCATCATAATCGTTACTCGCGATTATCGATTTCTCGTTATTCAGAGTCTGTCATTAATAATTTTAATTAATTAATGTGTGGGGGTGCGTTATAGATGCTTCCTATCTGCCTATTGTCGTAGCATCGTGTCAGATGATTTATGCGAGAATATATATACGTATAATTACACATAACGTCTTTCAGTTACGTAGTTAGGTACGACGCCTCATTGACTTCTGATGACTATGTGAAAGGAACCGTGATTATGTGCTATTTAACGAATTGAAGACGTTAATTACCGTCTTTTCTTCGGTTTTAACGCATATCGTATCAGTTAGTAACTGTTTGTGTGGCATTTATCGTCCGATGATCTCTAAACTTGGTGCTTTAACTGTAATTTGATACAAATCTTGTTTATTGATGCGAATATAATATTTGAACTAAGCTTTAGCGATTATTTACTATTCCACATCACTTAAATAAATAAGTACTTTACAAAGTTAGTAGTAGTTAGTAATAAAAGCAACATTCAAATATTTTTAATTCAATAAAATGCATTTGAAATTAGTCCATATTAGCCTAGAATAGAAATAAGGGTTAGCAAAATATTACATTTAAAAGTTACAATATCAAAAGCTACCTCGACCGTTGTTTTTTCACCACCTCGCCCGTTCCTCCAAAGCTCCTACCCACATTTGAATGATTAATTATACACATTTATTAGTAAAATTTCGCCTCCGATTCTATAACATAGGGGTAGAAGAAAGGGTTAGTTTCGCACGTCTCTGTGTGTGTGTCATTAATATTTATTTCGCATACATAAGTTATTTTATGGTGTTGTACGATTGATTGCTACAATGAAATGCTTTGTAATGATTTATAAAACTCGAAATAATAACATAGAATAAACAGCTATTCGCTTCGTAACTTTAGAATGCTTTATAACAGTCTCACTCGAACAAAATGTTGAAATTAAATAAGTTCGTGAGACCTCTTAAAAATTTCACCAAAGCCCGCAGTAAAACTAACCAAAAAAAATCGCCCATTAAACATAAGCACACCACAAAATATACAGTACGAAAACTAGATAACAATCACTAATTGCACGCCCAAAAGCGAGACGTTAAACGCGAAAATTTGAGTGTGAAAACTACAGACGATTTCGTGTCAAATACAACGCCGGCTCGTCACGCGAATACCTGGTAAACGCTATCCTGCTATTTCTCTGTGTCGTTTTTAACAGGTGAAATAACGTTCTGTGCCCCTCTGTGCCCACACTACAGCACTGTAGTACCAACTTGAAAAAGTTTAAATGTTATCATTGTCTGCCATTTTGGATTCGTAAATAATCAGTTGCATGTCCTTGGTTAATAAAATGCATTATCAGCTAGTGAATTGTTTAAGTTGGTTTTTTATTTGGTTTTTGTGTCCATGTCCATTTTATCTTTCTTCGATATGGGCTGGCCTATATTGGCTTATTGTATAAAAGGTATGTACGCACAATTGCTTATGAATCGGCTGCTTTTTTATCTGTGTTTTCTTAGCAACATAAACGTTTCAGAAAACCAAGTTAATAGTTGTTGGTATATTTCTACATTTTCTACTATACTTTCGTTTGGCAACACTGTAAAGGTTGAAACTCTTATACTATATTATACCTAACGGTTCTGAGAGAAGGATGTAGAGAGAGTAAGATGTAAGGAGAGAGGAATTTATATATTTATTAACAAGTACTTGTTACGTTTACAGCCAAAACGCCTAACAAGAAAAAATAAATAAATAAATAGAATAATATTTATAATTATACGTCGTAAAGCAAACTTCACTACTCCGCTAACAAAATCGCGCCCCGAGATTGCAACTGACAAAATCTATATACACATGACAACCCCTTCAATGTTTCACTACCCCTTTATCGGCACCCCTTTGATTTGGATCTATCGATTTGGATTGACCAACCCTTATTATTTACTCTCATTTTGTCTATATATATATCCACTATGTACAAAATGTATATGCACAAAGTTTCGCCAACGTGCAGATTTTAAAACTTTTTTTAAACATATTCGTAAAAATAGTTTTCTTATACATACTAAATAATTAATATCGCAGACTCATCTAAGCCAATTTTAATTCTTATTTTATTGGTCACATTTATTTTATGATGACCTTTAAAGTACGTATCCCATGTAAATTTAAATATGTCAAGAATTTATGTAATTCACAGAAAAGAATGACATTCACAGATATAGAAAAGAAATCGCATATATCATTGGTATTTTAAAAGTTGGTTTATATATTAGAAATACTATACTTTTCTATTATTAATGCCCGTAACCTATCGGCATTATTATTATTTTTTTGCAGTATCAAACTAGGTTACGAGACGTCTACGAGTGCTACGAGAATGAATCTGTACGCAAATTATTTACATTGATTGAAAAATGTCATTAGTTTTAGTTGCATACGCTAAATCTCTATTATAAATATATCACAGATACAACTATCGATTCAGAAGACGTCTTAAGACAGATGTTCTATGGAGATTGGAGAAATGTGATTTCGTCATCTTATGCCGTCTTCTACTTCCAGACCAGGGGCCTTATTCAGTATGACCATTTTAAAGTCTTACCGTACCGTGTTACGTTATCTCCGCGTTATGGTATTCTCTATGCCAATTAAAACGCGGTAAGGTAAGGTTATGAGCGCGTTTTGAGCTGTCAAAATATCGTGACGTATGAGGACGTGTAACGCGCGCGTTTTGTACCATTTACCTATCGTGTGGCATACAGAATACAATTTTTCAATAATGTAACGTGGCGCGTTAAGGAACGCGTTATCTCATTGGTCATACTGAATAAGGCCCCTGCATGTAACTATCTGAGACCGCATCGACACTTAACATCAGGTGAGATAGTGGTCGAATGCTATATAGCTGTCCTCAATATAAAATTATGTAGATATATATAAAAGATAATTTACTCATACTACTAACTCATTTGTTTTCATAAATATTAAGACTTTATGTTGTATGCATAATAGCTAATTAAACTTGCATGTACCTATAACAGACACCCAAGGGCACAGTTTTAATTCCTACACAATGCCTCATATAATGTACAAACCTTGTTCAGTAATAGTAAAGGGTGGGCCCGCAGTGTCCCTCGAGGGACCTCAACTTCTAAGGGCTCAAAAATCGCGATCGGGCCCTATCGAACTTTCTAATATGTGTTTGTGTGTGTTTCTTTTTAAATGTGCTTGTGTGTGTCAGGGGTGACATCTCAGGGGTTACATTTTTAATCCGAGTGTATTGATTTGCGATTTATTAGTGACAGTATTGGCTAATCACACCCTATTGGTTTTGGTCTACAACGCCCCTTAGAACACATTCTAAGAATTTAATTTGCGTGTTTATATATTAATGTTATATTCATAGAATACAAGCTGATAACCGCGAATTCGTTCACGTACTTCAAGAGTTTAGTGGCCTATGTTCATCCTTATGCTATAAAGTATCTCCTTGTTAAATTTCAGTAAGATCGGATCGTCCGTTTAGGCGTGATTAGGTAACAAACAGACGGAGTGACAGAGTTACAAAAGTTTTTTTTTATATTTACTATTATTATATAATAAAATAAGACTAGAGACATGGAAAAAAATATGCCTCTTTCAAACTGATCGACTCATCTTCATATGTTCCTAAAAATAAAACAAAAGTCCTAATAACCTCGCCTCATACATCGGCGATAGCGAAAACCCAAAGGGTTACCAAATCTACCATTAAAATAAAAATAAAATCAAAAACATGGCAACACGAACCGCAGTACAAAACGATAGTCAAACCGTGGCATCCCTTTAGCTCGAAAATAATAAAAACGAAAACATTCCTGGCACGCAATACCTCAAATATATATAGTAATGATCGGTCCGTCTGTGTAACCCTTTGTAGAGAATTAACCCTTTTCGATAGCAAGGTGAACAACCCTGTTAAAAAGGGACCTCCTTAGCAGGGTCATTAAGAGATGAGAAAACAGCGATTTGAGCGAAGCTCTATTCCCTACATCTTAAAATACTCAAACACACTGGCTAAATACAAAATGTATCGTGACCGATATATACGTAAAAAAATACAAATTTAATATATGTATTATAAAATGATTATTTAATTCTCTATTGTATTTTAAAACATTATTTACTTTTGTATAAAACGTGAAAGTCTGGTGTTATTTTCAAATAAAAGTTATTTCATGCTCGTTAAAATACGAGTAATATTTAAAATTGCCTTTTATATTATTATATACAGATTAACCTTTAATGCTCACTCGTTGGTTGAGACAATATTTTTTATTCTTATTTATATATGATTTATGAATATACCTGATATAAATACATTAAATACAAAAAATACATCCAAAAATATGTTTTTTTTAATTTAACAGCATATAAATGTAACGTCTTTTAAAAATTTAAATAAAAATATATTCAATAGTTTACAATGCACTTATAGTATATATAGCCTAAGGAGTGATAAAAACTCGCTGTAGCTTATAATTTGTATTACAGATTATCCGCAAGGCGACACGACGTGGTAACGAATATTCATATCATATGTAAAAACGTTCAATTAGAAAAAATCTGGAAGCTTGCCAAATAGATGAGTTTTATTAGTTTTGACATCGCAGACTTTTAATTAAATTGTAATTTGTCAATCGGTGGAATTTATAAATAAAAGAATTCCTAGCGTTTGTGGCATAAGAAAAATGTTTTGATATGAACGTGATTTATATGAGATGAAACGTTTTTTTATCCAATATGGGTCTAACATTTTACAAAAACCGCGTAGCCGCGAAGGTGACAAAATAACTTGTTTTCGCAGTTGAAATAATGTTGCCATGAAAATTGCACCATTTCAGATACGATGCTCTAAATCATCATAACTCAATCATTTGTTAGACGTTTGTCCTCCGCGACAGCAGGGGCTAGCTAGAATGACATTGACAGCTTATTAATGAAATCTGACGTCTCTTGTGGCGCCCTCGATTTTTGACTTGTACGATTGGCAGTCAAATTAAAAACAAAAGTAGAACGGAATTGCGTTCGATTTTAGCTAGTCTCTGGTTCAGTTGTTTGTAAACGAAATAAGAATATTGTTTATTCTTTGAAACAACGGAGTTCAAAGTCAAAATTAATAATAGTCGGGGTCGACAAAGCAATTAAATTAAAACCTTCCAAACGCTCTTTTCCACATAAATATCAAATTTCATTGTATTAATTTATACACATTCGTAGAACGGAACGTGAAATCATTAAATATCTGGTCGCGATAGCTGCCGGATGGGAGAAATTAATTCAGATGCCAGCAAAAAATAATTCATTTTCATTGGAAAACAAAGTTCTGAAAGGAAACCTTGCATATCTACTAATAATTAATCTTTGAGTGTAATTTACCTTTATTTTAGATAAAATAATGAAAATAATAGCGAATTTTTTCGAGGCACTGCTGTGGAAAATTCGGCACACTTTTGATATCGTGACGTCATATCCGCTGTAGAGATCTAACTTTTGATGTCATAGACTAGCTTTTTTTAGCTCCAACTTATATAGTAGATGCTTCGACACCTTCAGAACTTGCAATCGTAGTTCAGTTTGTATGGAGCAATATTTAAACTGATTCTTTTAAATCTATAGATCATAAAACAAAGCAGGGGTGAGATGCATCGGGCAAAAGATATCGGCTGGACGAAAGGGGTTGATTTTGATTGAATATCTGTTATTAAGACCCTCCCTTACACACACAGACGAAGATATTAAATAATATACACGGTTACTTTATAAATATGCATGAGTTGAGTTAAAATTTGTGTGCAATCGTGAATGTGGCTGTGTGAGTGATAGGGGTGCTTATTAAGAGATCGATACTTGTAAGAAATCGCATTCGGAATTCGAATTCGAATTGCTGAAATAAGTTCGTTTGATATATTTGAAATTGGATTTGTTAAGTTCCGGGTTCAAATATTAAACAGTCAGTTAATTAACGGTGTTGCCAGAAGTTATGGAAATTAGATAATAATATGAAACATGGATGATATCGGAAATAGATCTACCCACGTACAGCTTCCTACGCCTTAGTACATTTGTAACAATTATAAAGTAAAATTCTAGTAAGTACGGTAGCTTAACACATAAAAAAAAACTTAATAAAAAAAACCATGCGTTTGCAGAATGCCCCACCATTGATTTCGTAAAGATTCTTGTCGATCTTTGATTACCGGGTGGTGTACACCGGAAACATTTGCATATGAATAACTACCAACCCTTGGTCGAAAACTATTGCTAAAAAACACAATTCATTGCCAGTGGGGTAGTTTTTACCTGTATTTCATATTGTTCTACTATGACATTTTAAATTTAGAATAGAAAATATAATAGGTACTCGTGTATTATGCCTATAATCTTAAAGGCAATATCTCAAAAAATACAAAGATTGTCTATACTTTGATCCTTCAAAACACTGATTCATTACAGAATATCATAACGAACCCACAATTAAACCCTCAAACACGAATCGAGTCAAAACAAAAGGCCCGCCCAGACAAAATAAAAAGTAAAACATGTGATGCATCAGTGAATCGTAGAATTTAAAGCATATCATATATGATAATGTGTATAAATCTTACGGCCGGTGGTGTGAGACTGTCTGGTCTGGACTGAACCTCTGTCGTGTTTACGTTAAGTTATTCCCTTTGATTCGAATGATAATTTCGTTCGGATCCGCTGCGGGTAGAGTTTTCGCAACGTCAACAAAAACAATTGACACACAAAAATACAATGTTGAAGCCGAATAAAAAAAAATGCATGAAAAAGTTTTAAATTTGAATTTCGAATTATGTCAATATCGCGATGGTATTCAAATACAGATGACACAAACACAGTACCATAGAGCAGGCAAACTTTTTCGCCGGCGAGTACGTTCTAAAAGTTGTACGGAAGCTTTGTTTCGAGCAATCATACGCTGTATTGTAAGGATGCGATCCGACGAACCGCGATCTCTACTCATCCTTTTGCAGACTCTACTTTGATTTTCGAACCGCTTTGATTCAAACTTTTAAGCAGCGTTTTACCATTGAATATTGCATTCCCGTGTATGTTTATTTTCATATTTGGTTTGAACTTGTCTAGTCAGTAGTCACAGACTAATGTTAGATTTGAGCTATTTTCTAACGCAGTTATTATTGTTTTAATAAATATTATTCCATAATGCTCGATCAGGGCAATAACACTCAGTTTCTAGTTATTCCTATTGTATACAGTCTCACCCCACGTAGTCGCCCCTCTGAGAAAAAATAATAAATTATTTTAGTTAGTATGCAAATAAGCACAGACCGATATTTTAACCAACACCCCATTGGAATCGTGCAATTTTTTTGAATATCTGATCTTTATGGTTTGGAAGAATGCGTTTTAGTAGCGATGCATTTTTTGCATTGAAATTCTAATTTAATTATAATTTTTAAAGTCAAGTTAATTCAAGATAGATAAAATGTTACCTAGTTTTCACTAAGTAACATTGACTTACATGGATGGATTACGGACTACTTCTGCTTTTTAAGCTTTCCTTTCTTTATTCCGTCATATAATATCGGACTGTGTATATCGATTAATGTTGTACAGTGAACATAGAGCGTACCTAACTTCATCATAGAGTATAAAAATGGATGGTCCTTACAAACGTGACACTCGACCCTTCAACTTTAATCTAGATCTTGTTGCGTGTGTGTGCGTCAGACAAGCCGATGATATTTAATTCGGAGGGTAGATTCATTGATTTTAATTTTATGCGCGCATCCCGTCTCGGCGTGTATTATTTGTTTTTTATGTAAATAATCCCGATCTCTTATTCAGACGAGTGGCGTCCATTTTGCGGGTTTTTTCCTTTTCCGTTATTTAGAAGGATATATTAATAATGGGTTTTTCATGTGTTGCATATTCATTACTTTTTTAGGAAGTATCGCTTTATTTTTAAGGTGTTTTTACTTTCTTTCAATTCAAACCACGTATATGTAAACAGAGAGCTGAAGATCGAGCTCAGTAGCGTGCCATAGGTGAGGCCTATGTCCAGCAGTGGACGGAGATAGGCTGATGATGATGATGATATGTAAAATAAGAGTTTTGATATAAAGTCGATTTGATAACTTGCTTATGACATTTAACAAAGTTTTTAAAGCTCTTTCTTCTACCACACACTATCAACTTGTCTGAATGTTCTTCCCTCTTTTATGTAAACTCCATTCCTACATATCAAAGGACAAATCGTACAGTTAATAGGTACCCCGATGGATATCAGTCAATATACTCTCTAACCCACAAAATTAATACGGGTCTGAGGTACCTCAAAAATCATTATATTTTATAGCGAGGCCAAAATAAATGACACTTATACGATACCCGCTGAAAGTTTATATTCAAATTTCACTCAGTCCGTTCATCCGGCATCTCCGAGGATCAATTTACATATTTTCACAGGTTTCCACGATTATATTTAATGTTAGATGTGTGGCGTTAGCTCCAAGTTTGCCACTTTTAGAACGAGGCTTCTGGACGAGTATCAATTTTATGTTCTGTGTTAGTTACGTTCTACGTTCAAATGTCTGAAGCCATGTTTTGTATATTCGAACATTGATTCGATTCTTGTCATATTAAAATATACCTCTTTTTACTCTATGGTAAGTAAACCAAAATATTGGAACATCAAAGAATTGAGTTAACGTTAATTCTGCCTACGTTAGCCTCTACAAAACAAAACATATTGTGTTCAACTTACTTTCTAATTACACGTGTGCTTGTTAACAATGAACATTTCAATTAATTATTCTGCCTCGAATAAATAATCAAGCTTTTGACGTGTAACTTTTGAAAATAGACCGCACAACCCAAAATGTGTTCTAAGAAACGTCTCAAAAATAATTCAGCGACGAATTCAATTATATAATGAGGAGGAACCGTGCTGTTGTACAAATAACCCAACTTTATATTGGTTTTCCCGCCATACCTTCCCGTCATAATTGAAACCATAGAGTAACATTTATATCTCATCGAAAACAAAAGGCAACCGCAGAAACTACGTTCTAAAATCAATTCCCTTCGCGAATTAAGCGCATTAATAATACAAAATTTGATTATCCCATAAAAGACTCGGTCCATAAAACTCATAGTTGGTAGTGTGCGTTGCCGAATGTACGAATTAGAAACCCTTTTGATCAGTTTTGTGTGAAACAGTAAGACAGCTTCGTACAAATCAATCAATGTTGTCACGCACACAATCTTAAACTAAACTTGCTTTTCTTCAAATTTGGAACTGAAAAACAATTGAGCATTTGATTATTTAAAAAAAAAGAAAACAAAATTTATCTATGATTTCACTGTCAGTTACAGTAGAGATAAGCGTAATACAATATCGCGAAAATGTATGTAGCTAGAAGAATGTTGATATGTCGTGATATTTAGGTAAGCTCGCTCACTGTCTCACACTTATATTACCATTTGATCGCCCCCTCCTCCCCCTGCCCGCCTGCCATTCATTTTCATAATAAAATCGTAACAAACGGCACAGGTAACAAAATATGGAGAGAGAATCGGGATTTATGCGAACGCAATGTTATTATTTATGTGGTAACTTGAGATCCACCCGATGATGGGTTTGGCGCCGGATCTCGGTAATTGATGGTGTTTCTGTTTGGACATATATGGTGGAGCATACGTGCTGTTATTTACAGAGCTCCATGTCCATTTTACTATTAAAATTCTTAAATTACCCTTAGCAAGAATCTATAAGCTAAGGCACGTGTAAAGGAAATCTAAAAACCGTAAATATGTAGTCTAATAACAAAACATTAATTTACGATTACAAACGTATTATTTGCAGTTAGCGCAATAATCGTGTCGTCGTCGTAAAGTTAAGTTTTTCCTCTTACCTAATTAGGGTTCCGTAGCCGAATGGAAAAAACGGAACCCTTATAAATTCGCCATGTCTCTCTGTCTGTCTGTCTGTCCGTCCGTATGTCACAGCCATTTTATTCCGAAACTGTTAGGACTACAGAATTGAAACTTGGTAAGTAGATGTATTCTGTAAACCGCTTTCCGATTTTTATACAAAAATAAATAATATAAAAGTTTAAGGGGGGGCATCCCATACATGGAACTGAAACAAAAAAAAATTTTTTTTCTTCAAACTTATACGTGGGGTTTCTATGGATAGGTCTTCAAAAATGACATTGAGGTTTTTAAAATCATTTTTTCTCAAAGTCAATCATTTGAAAGATAGGCGCGTCTAAAGTGGTAAAATGTGTGTCCCCCCTCTAACTTTTAAAGTATGGGAGTGAAAAATCTAAAAAATATATATGCTGTAGATCTCAATAAAAACTAACAACGAAAATTGGTTTGAACGAGATACAGTCAGCAGTTCTAGAGATATGGCGACCGCAAAGATAACTTTGTTTTTCATACAAACACTATGAAAAACAAAGTTAATTTTGTAGTTGCGAAAAATCATAGTTATGGAATATTTAACTGTGTTACGGAACCCTACGAGTGCGAGTCCGACTTGCACTTGACCAGTTTATTTTTCTTTTAGTTTGAGCAATTATTTCTACAAGTTTGTACGGAACCTTCGGTGCGCGAGTCGAACTCGCACTTGGCTGGTGTTTTTGTACATATTATTTTTTTTTTAAAGCTTACTAGCAATGTGGGTTGCACATAACTAGTATTCTTGTAAGCCTCTCTAACTAAGCTAAATATGCTTGTGTCTGGAGTGGGTTCACATCAATAGTGCAATCGGTGGGGATCGAACTCACGACCTCTCGATCGCCAGTCCGACACCTTATCCATTGGGCTATTCCCGCTTCTAGTATACCTACGTGCTATTCTTTTCACTATTCTGTCAATTGTATTATATTAAGCAAACGCCTTCTAAAGTAAGTTAAGTTTCACTTTCATTTATTTCATAAGCATTATGATGACAATTATTTAGCTAGCACAATTTAGTATAAATACATTATAAGTTTTTATTGTATAAATAAATATATAACATATATAAGTATTTAGTATAAGTTAGTGTATTTTGAATCCTTACTTGCCATTCATCTTCAAAATAGTTATAAATAAGTACACAGTACGTCGCTCGCCGACTCGGGCCCAATCAATCTGTCTGAGCGAGATACAGCCTCTAAATCTAACTATTGTTCACGAATAGGGAAATTTCCATTCGGATTTATTCATTTGTCTAACCATCCTCCTTCCTACCCGCGTACTAATAATAATTGTTTCAGCCGACAATGTTTGAACGTTCCTAATTCAATTTTTAACCACTTTTTGTTGTTATGACCGGTAGACCATAGACAATTAAGCTTTAATTACCGATCTATTCTAATTTAATATTATGAAAATTAAATTCCACGTTGGTTTTATAGCGTTTGTAATTTTAGACATTCCAAATTAGAATTTGGAAATCGGAACGCGATTATCGAAGCGTTCCGTTCCACGTGGAGACCGAAAAGCCGCTATTGTAATAATAAATTTAACGACAAATTCCGATAAGAATCGAGCAGGGAACGCAATTTTCATAGATATAGCTCAATTAACAATTGGTTTCAATCGTGAAGACATTCTGGATAATAAAGTGCCACCCCACGCACCCCCGGGCGGCTCGAGCCAATCTTATTTCTGTTTGTAATATTGTGGTGTCAATTTCGCATATTGAAGTGTGAGCACGAATATGGAAGCCATTGTTACAATCTATATTGTCTATGAATTTGAATTGTTCCCTCCTTATCCGTTAAATTGGATGTTCTCAATTCAAATATTGTATTTACATTTCTTCGATCATTCTTCGTCTTCAACTTATCATGTTTTTATATATCTCCTAATACGAATACTACATGAATAAATCAATTATTTAGCTTGTGGTCCAAGATTACGGAGTTGTTGTAAACTTAGCACATAATTAAATAGGGTACAATTAGTGTCACTAGGTACAAATACTACACGCATTCAAGTATTTTAACAATAATGCATGCATTAACAGCAATAGGTAATAAAGATAAATCATAATCTCTGCAACATTAAATAAATAGAAATTCTTACTATGAAAAATATAAAAATATATTCAATTCTTTAAAAACAGGTTGCCTACGCCTTGATGATGAGAAATGTATTTTTTGTTTTAAACACATGCGCTATATGGACAGAAAATTGTAACAAAAGTGACGGCTAATCAACACTCAATCATTCTAATCAAATCTATTGTCCAAACAACAAACATGTAAATAAAAATGCCAATGAATGCAGACAAAAAATCGAATCTATTGTGTGAAAAAAGAATGACACAATCGAATTGTGGTTGCGTCAACAAGGTCCGTAATAAAAAAACGCCACCCCACGGCCACATTAATATCAATTCATCAATACTCAGGCGTGATCAATGATCAATAAAAAGAAAAAAAATAGGGGAGTTTCCCCTCCCTATTAATAGATTATCGGCGATCGCGAACGTAAGTTGTTTTGATTGGTTTTATAGAGTTGTCAATTCAATTTTCGAATATCGAATTATGATTTGAATGGCTCACTTCTAAATTTATTTATGGCGTAATGAATTCGTTTCGCTGTTTTTAAATTAGGAATGAACTTTAGTTTTATTCGACGAAACCAATTGAATAATAATGTGTAAATCAATTTCCAATTCAGAGAACAGGTGCTTCAGTTAATTAATTTAAAATGATCCACCACTCGTAATCTCCAGAAAAGCGTTCCTAACTCAGTCGTCTAATAACTGGGAGTTGGTAAACTTCGTTTTAAACATGATTACTTATCGCTAACTCCCGATTCACATGTACTTAATTACTCTTCGCAAACACAATGACGTCATAGCTATCGATATACTAAGAAAGGGGGAGGGAGATAGCAATCGTATGTTTTCGGATTAATTCGTTCGTAAAATCGTCTCCTTCGATAAGAATGGCAACTCTGCTACTAATTGAATCTACAATTGCCGGCATGTCTGATTTCATTAGATGTCTATGTGTGTGTGTTGCCAGGGTGGAGGGTGCTCCAAACTTTCAGCAAAAATTTCGGCAATATCGAACGTTGGCAACACTAGAGATTAAACTCGTGCGTGCATGGCAGCTCCAACATCGATGTAAAACATAAAGTCGATAGTTTGTGAAATATCATCTGAAAAGAGTTGCACATAAAAACTAAGTATTCAGACCATTAGTTATAAGCCTAGCGAGTTCATCACCGTCGACCACGTGGTCATTGGTTACAGCGCCTGGGATTGTTTCCTAGGAGGCGCAGGTTCGAATCCCGTTGGTACGATGACTTTTTGGATTGTGTGTAACAATGGTCAAACGCTAGGCTATAAGATTTAAAAAATCAACAGTATTGCAATGCAATGATAAATCACAATACGCATAGAAGAAAAAACTACTACTTTTATTATAGATAAGAATATAATGAAGCAAAGTTTATAAAAATCATACTAGCTTTTATTCATTAGACAATATAGGTATGTATATAATTATATCTTCCCTCTCTTTCTTCTATACAGCGGTCTGTGTCCACCATCAAGGTAAACATCTGCCGCCGTAACCTAACGGTGTTCCGACAGCACACAGCGCTTGAGAGCCAGAGTATTCTAGGCCTAGCGTGTTCACAATCTACGACCACATCATCGCTTACCGACAAGAAAGTTGGTAAACGCTAGCCTATAAGATATAAAAAAAGAAAAAAAGGTGTGTAAGTTCGGCCGATGTTTGCATTACACCATATTACCTACACTACTACAATAAACAAAAGATTGTTGTTGATTCAAAAACGTTTCCTAAAGATGTTTCTTTAGTTAAACAGCTCGAATATTCGGCAGCTATCACAAAACATTAAAGTTAACGTCCTCACAGTGCCCTGGCGTGAATTGTTTCAGAATAATGGTATTTATATGCTACATTGGTTTCATGGGAAATCACTCTAGGCATCGTCTTCGACGACTTATTCTGAGAGAGGAAAGCTACAAGCGCCTTTTTGTAAGGGTGTGAAAATAGAATAATGGGAAATCAAAAATATTTTTGTAAATTGTTAACACGTTCGCTGCTGAAAACACACACCGTGCGTTTTTTGATATTTTGGTATCGGAAGTAAAATTAAAAAATAAATAGAATACATGTTTTTTTTAAAAAAAATTTTTTCACAAGTGGTGCGTGTAACCTTCTGCCGTTGGATTTTAGTTTTGATTTGATGCCACAGCTACGAAAAAAAATTACAAAAAATAATTAAAAAAATATAAAAGTTATGCGAAAAAGTGCCGCAGTAAAAGTGTTAAACACAATCCAAATTTTCATCGTACCGACGGGACTTGAACTCGCAACCTCCTGAATAACATGTTCAGGTGCTTTGCCAAAAATATAAAGTGTGTAACACTTCAATGAAACATAATATTTAATCTAAAATATGTACATGTAGTTTTTAAGTAGTTAAAAGTAGTCAACCGATCTTAAAAGTTTTAATGATTGATGAAGAAAAAAGTTAAGAGGTCACAAAGTGTTAAGAGGATAATAAAACGCAAACAACTGATTTCTAATGTTTTTATTCATTTAATCTACTTAGCACAGAGTTATACCAAAAATCATGATGAAACTAGAAAAATTGTTAACAAGTCATTGTGCAGTAGGAGCTACACAGATTACCATTATCATCAACCCTGTCAAATAAACTTTTAAAATTACCCAGGGTGGCTTACTAACTCCTGGCGTTCTTATGACGATTGCCGATTTCAGAGTGCCTGCAAAAAAAATAGCATATGACATAACTTCTATAAAGC
This sequence comes from Cabera pusaria, assembly GCA_954871355.1. Taxonomy (NCBI): domain Eukaryota; kingdom Metazoa; phylum Arthropoda; class Insecta; order Lepidoptera; family Geometridae; genus Cabera; species Cabera pusaria. The sequence goes on from OX940906.1 coordinate 22,332,591, forward strand.
AATAAGTCAAATTCAATCCCTAGTCTCTGCATTTGATGAAGACACCATTTTGAAAAGAGCGGTACATTACCTACTCTAAAATCTGTCTCCCTCACAATACCCAATACTACTTTAGCCTGTATTGAATCAAGAATCGAGGGTAAGATTCGAATAATAAACATTCACATTTATTAGTTTGTCCCCGTATTTGGTAGTCTAAACGGAGTAGTTTCTAAACGAAGCGGAGTGTGTTAACGATTCTAAGTTTTGAATCGACTTCACTAATGGGGCAAGGTTTCGAATCGATTCCAACTTGCAGAATACTTACCTACTTTGTGAGGTTAAGGGTTGACTTGGAAGCGCTAAGTTTAATTGTGTGTTTGTTTTATTTATTGCGTCGTAGACATTTGTAACTTATAATTATAATAAAACTATTTTACATAAGTACTTAACATTATAAAAGCGTTAAAATAAATCACTAAAATCGCAGTAAGATCTACCTAATCGATAAAGAGACTAATCGATTGAATGGCGGAACATCACCATTTATTTTAAAAAGAGAATATTACCATTCTAAACTTAAAACCAACTGTAAAACAATCAAAGATTAAAAAACAAGAAGAGACAACTAAAATGTATAACACAAAATCATAACTACGCAGAAATCAAAGCGTCGCGAACCCCCTCAAATACCAATAATCCGAAAAAGGGCAACATAGAACATCCTACAAATCGCTGTATGAAACGTGAAAGAGACAAATCCATAACTATAGCTATACTTGTCAACAAATAGCAGTATGATGGCCGCAAACTCAAAGCTGCCGTAATCGATGGTGCTCTGTAAAAGTCAAAGGACACCGATCTTTGATCGTATGATCTACGAGATAACTAGGCAGAAGCTAGAGGAAAACAGTATACTAACTTAATACAATCTTGTAAATTTATAGTTGGTTCTGGCTATAAAAATATACATAGCCAAAAACTAAGCAAGAATATTCTTTGCTACGAGAAATGTCTCCTCCGCCTTTCTTTATATCCTATGAACGATTCATTGTGAGCTGCTAATAGTTGATGGCTTTGTGACCGATGCTCATGGCAGAGGACGAGTAGAAGCTCTACACTATCTATCTATATCTGCCTGGCCAGCTACCAATCAAGTTAGAAAATCTGAAATCCCATTCTAGGCCCAGCGAGCTTACCATCTTCGACCGCATCATCACTTACCAACCGGTGAGATAGTGGTCAAACGTTAGCCTATATAAAAAAAATTACTCTTCTCATGAGCACAGTCAATTTTAAATTGATCGACACTTTGTGGTAAATAAAAATTAATGTTTTAAGCGCGATAAGTCCCGTATTACAATAAAATATTAAGCTTTAAGTTCTAGCTGCATCTTCTTCTACTAAACTTTTGCGATGACAGAAAGTAACGCTCAATATAGAGACTAATAGCGCTAAGCAAATATTCAGATCTTATACGTAAACTTAACTCATAGATTTCAACCTCTCCGTCTACTTTCAATAAAAGTTTTCTCCAAAAACTCGTTCTCTGTTTTCCACGAACCAAGGGCCCTTACAAAGGCAGCTATCGGAAGGAAAACGAAAGGGTAATGCGGGCATAAGATGCGCATCGTCACACACGGCCTAATCACGACCCCCGCCCAACTTCTGCACGTCGGTATTGCCCAAATTGCCCGCCTTTCGCGTTGGGGGTGTAGTGGCGGGCAATTTTTAAAAGTTTTGATATTGATTTGCTTACACGATATAGAAAAATAATGTTTAATAGAATATGTTGAATGCTTGTAATCTGGTCGTCTTATGACCATATATACTATAGCTATACATTTTATTGTCATTCATTGATTTCATGACTTTCATCGAAAATTCTACGAAATATGTACCCAATATAGATATAACCTAATTATAAACCAATCTTATAACTAAATAATTTCTTTCATCTGCGTTGTGGCTTTTCAGTTCTTACTGACATCAGTATAATATGTTCGATGTACATCTATAATTCAAACTAAAAATATTTCAAAACACATTCAAATGTCCAAATGCGAAACCTCCATATCAGCAAGCAAGATAATTCTTTACCCCTTTGCGTTATATTTGTGTACAATTTTAATCTGTATCCCGTTGCGATAAAGCTCATCTGTTGTTTTTATACCACGTAAGGGTGACATGACGTTTGAGGGATGCGAGGCATCTTAATTGTGAGGGTGTATCGATTTTTTAATGCTTCTCCTTGTAGGGTTGGTAATTAGGGTCCCGGTCCTCTGCAATTGGCATTACTGTAAAGGGAAAGTATTCATATGCATATAAAGATTTTTTAAACATTAATTTTACTGATTTTTCGTCGGGTTGTGCTATTTGAATTGTATAAAAGTTAGTTTTGTATTATTATATAAGATAACACAGTATAAGGTATTTCAATCATATTTAAATATTTATAAAGGCGGCGTCAGTCTGTAAAAATAATATTTGTATAAGACTGTTGTGCATAATATGTAACTGTATTGTGTATTACTTATTGTTTGTTACATTGTAAATAAAGATATTTTTAAAATAATAAAAAAAAAAAACAGTATAAGGTAATAGGACAAGCTTGCTTGATGGTAAGCGATGACGTCTACCTATTACAGATACAGCATACAGCGGTGTGCAGAATTCTGGAGTTGTCTTGTTTAACTTCTCACTGTTCTATCGAGACTTCATTGTTACTTTCCATCAGTCTGATTGTGAACAAGTAAACAATCAAGAACTTATCTGTCTTTTATTTACTTTTCCAAAAAACTGAAAGTCTATTTTTGATAGTTTTTCTGTAAATTGGTTAAGTAGTTTAGTCACTACAGTGACTTAACTACTAAACTAATTTATTGGACACTCTTTATTAGACCACCCAATTAGAATTTTTTTCATTGCAGAAATCATGCCTCCATTTCGTAACCAAGCTAAAAATATAAGCTCAAGATGTCTGAATTAAATTCCAATTTATCATTCAATATCAATTTAAAAGCCATCAAAAAACTTTTTAGGCCATACATCCATAAAAATTGTTGAAAACCTTGAGTTTCCACTAGACCCAGAAAAAAGCAACTATTTACTATAAAACTCCGTGTAAATGGCCTGCCAGTAGTAATAAGAGGAAAAATAAGCGTAACTAAGTGGATAACTATTTATACGATAGTTGTCGCCATTAAGGCTTCAATGTATTTAATTATACGACAAAAGTCCAAAGAAGCCGCTTTGATGAAACCTGCTTATAACATCATGATGTAGAATAAAAAAATAGTACGGATAGTGTAGCTCTGACGAAGTTTAAAGGTACCTACCTTTTATAAATGATCACGTCTGCACATCAGCGATATGAATATTATTAACATTTGACATACATCGTTGTCAACGCAGGATAATTGGTAAAAATAAAATATAGGTAAAAAATATATGTGTAAACACTAATGTGTCTACACATATATTTTTTTACTTGATACGAGTAAGAAGTCAGTTTGTCATAGTTGCTATATCATATCACATCAAAGCAAGAACACTATGTTTAGAGAAAAAAAAACACTATGACAGGGAACTTCTTTATAGGCAATAAAGCATGTAAAGCTATTTTCGTTATTAGTGGCCCATCTTCATCTTTATTTACTCTGCGTCTTTAATCTCTATCTCGTAAAATTATAATAATTGCAACATTTAACTGCGTTTCATTACATGTCTACCTTCTCTCATATTAAACGAATAATTCCTAGAAATTGCTAACCCACTTTATAAAAACATGGAGTCTCGCAATTAATGTCAATTTTATTTATAATTGCCCAGTGACTCGGGCAAAACGGGCAATATGAGTGCAGTGATTTAAATATTTGACATTTTTCCACGGATCGTTAGAGTGTCGCATCTGTACTATAGACGAGTTTTTGTCTTTGACTACATTTTTAACACGTTATTTTATTTTTGATATCTTGCCAACTGAGAGGATTAATTTGATTTATAAAATCTGCGGTTGTAATAAAAACTACGGATCATGGTTCAGTCTATCCTGGGTACAATTATGTGCATTTAAAGATAATAATCGACCGTATTGTCGCGAATTACACAATGGCCGGTAGTAGTTATATCTATACAATTAACTATAGGTATATCCTTATGTGTAATACGACATGTTTGTTTGCTGAGGAAACTTTAAGGGGCCTATCACAGTCTAAAACAATCTTATTTTAGTGTTACAAAGCCAGAGAGAGAAATGGCGCTATACAGTCACATCGCTTGGTTTTCCCCTAACCGTCATAGCAAGACCAAATATGTATTTTTAAAACCTTCGTGGTAACCTAATCAGTGTAATAAATCAGGCAGCTAGTAGTCTGTAAACTTGAAAAAAAAAATTAAACATCAACTGTAACTGGCTAAGTACGCTTATCGCGTAAAGCCAAAAAACTTAAACAAAAACATTTTGAGTCTGTCAAAGTCCAGTCAATATTTGACCAATAGGAATGGCTTTAAATAGGTACTCACTTTCAGTATGTAGAAAAGTACTCTGTGGTAGTTACTAGGCTACTCTTGTATTAGTAATAATACGAAGAATCTATGCGGAGGAGGCAATCGGAGCTCATTCAGTAATAACAGAGTATGTTTCCTTGATTGCCTGTAATAAACCAGTTACATAATATCGTGGAAAACTAGGATCCGATTCAAAGATACGAGTATTATGCTCGCAAGTGTACTCGTAGGAGGATCTCAACATACTTGTTATGACTTAATAGAAGTACCATTCACTAGTTATGACATATTCGTAGATACCAACACCAAACAACACTATTATATACATGCGAAAGTTGGTTTGTTTGTTTGTGACCTCTTTGCTAATCAACGGCTCGACTGATTTTGGCTAATATTTGACACATGGATATGCAATTAGAGGCTAGAGCGTAGCCAGATAGGCAGAAACACTTCAATGAACACCTTATATAAAGAATCTATACTTACTGATAAGTTACTTACTAAGATAAGTATGTAAATTTAGAGCAGTAATCATCATCATAATCAGCCCATATCAGTCCACTGCTGGACATAGCCCACTCCCAAGTCATGCCACTGAGCCCGGTCTTCGGCTTTTTATTTCCAGAGCAGTAAGAGGTAGTCGATTAATGGACCTTCAGTTAGAGCGAAATTATGATTGAAGCGGTGTGTAGTGTCGGCAACCTATATGAAACACAAATATATATTTGATTAACATTTACTACATTTAATCATTTATAAACGGCAATAGCCCAATGGCTAAAGTGTCGGCCTGGCGATCGAGAAGTCGTAAGTTCGATCCCCACCCATTGCGCTATTGACGTGAACCGACTCCAGACACAAGCATATTTAGCTTAGTTGGAGGGGTTAACAAGAATACTAGTAATGTGCAACCCACATTGCTAGTAAGCTTTTAGAAAAAAAACGAACTAAATTAGATTTATTCTTCCGTTGGATTTATTCATCAAGTAGGTAAAAGGAGGTTGTCTTTTTCTATTATATTTGTCTCCCATATCACATGTCCACAAAACCTACAGGCTCATGTTAACAGATCCCTGAAACTTCTAGAAGAGGCAAATGTCATGTAGACAAAACATTCTAACATTTTATCGTTATAGTCGAAATAGTAAGTACCAGTCGTTGACATCAAGAAGTGCGCTGATAAGATCTGGCTAAGAGTAGCTCAGAACATGGATGGTGGTGTAAAGGCTTATGACCAGCAGTGGACGGCAACCAGCTGAAAATTATGATGATGAGTCTAAGTAAGAGTTCCCAAAAAAATTGTTAGAAATTTTTAATAGAAATGCCATGCTGAGTTTCAAAAAATATGAATTTTATACAAAATTAACCTATCGATATAATACTACGATTTCTTTGCAATCAAAATAAATATATGTCAAAAGTAGCATCCAAATAGAGTCGAGGTGTTGCTCAGTTTTTAAGAAAGTATGGGGAAAGAAGAAGTAGAAAGAAAGAAATAATGATTAAAAAATTAAATAATATAAAATAATAATAAAAAATTATGTGTTAAAAACATAATATTATGAAGATTAAATATTGTATCTTGATAATGTATCTACGACATATTATTAAATTTTAGTTATTAAGTCCCATTCGTTCAGCAAGTATTTAGCTTATTTTTAATAAAAATATACACTTCTCCTAACAAAGCATGATGTACCATATCTAGTGCGACAACAATCCGTGGCCGTCCCCTTCTTCCAACGTATTTGCACATCTCCTTAATGCTTTATTTCGTTTGTTTGCGCAGTCTAATTAGAAAACTCCCTCTGTTAATGACTAATATCGAATTGTCGGTTCTTGTGTATCTATATCATTGTTATCTGATTGGTTATATTCATATTCAAAGATTAATTTTGTTTTTTTTTTTACATTTTTACATTTTTTTCACTTTACATCGCTGAGTCGATCTCTCGTACCACCCTAAAATGAAAAAATTAACCTAAACACTGCAAATTTTCTCTCAAAAAGCCCGAATAACATCTAAATTTTATTGTAAAACATACTTAAAGTCATAAATATAAAACCTGTAATTAGCAATTCACAAAATATATTTTACAAATTCTGAAACTCGCTCGTGACTTGACAGCTTCACACTATTGGCGCCAAAAATAACTCTTCTCCTTTCAAACTGTCATGTCCGCGATGGCGCCATCTTAATTCCGTCAATCTCCGGCGTTTGACGGATGACATCGGAACTCCCGTTCCCGCCATTCGGTTCGGGAAGTCATCGGTTTACGCGTGAACTCGTCTCATTACTTATTTTATTTTGTCTATGAAATTTCCCGCCGGTTTTTTTATTTAAATATTAATTTTGTTTCGAATAAATCACATTTCTTATATTGATTGTCGTATCAATAATTACTAAATCAACTGTATATTTTTCGACATCAAATGTTGTTTTTAAACGAAATTGAAACAATTATTTACAACATTCTAGAATGCAATTTGGGAGCGGTGCAAGACTGAACTGACTAAAGGTGTTTTACTTCATGGACATGATATAGTATGAATAACTTGTATTGGTCATTACACTTCTTAAAATTGTCAAAATTTGCGATGCTTTAAGGTTTGTTAACTTTGAAATTAAACAGTTAAATTAATGGAGATTAGTTGTCTTGAACTAGGTTCAACCCGTAATTAAACAGGTACGAAAAGGAAAAGCAAATCCTATTATACCTCAACAAAACGACCAACGCAAGCCGTCCCGACCTCGTCCATAGACAACCGCTTTTAATTGCACCACCGAAACGATATTTTATTGTCTGTGGTATGCGCTTTTTTACCCCCGCATCGCGAGTCGTTACTCAAAATTATCTAACTTAGATATCTAACACCCCCCTGTGATATATTCCCTCTACCAACGTAAAAGAAATATACTCCACCAGATATTTTTCTTTTAATCGAGAATGACGTCTGCAATGTAATTGGATGTATTCGCGTGCAACCGTTTTTGTTTGGCGGTGTGAAAATTTGAATTTACTTTTTTTAGTCATGTGGCAACAACGTAGGTTATAATATTCAGCCAAAAAAAAATAAATTGAACAAGAATTAAAGCATGTTTTTTTAGTAGTAGACTGGTATAATAACGAGAGGCCAAAATATGGAAGCTAATCAAGTTGCCAATAGTCGAGGTCGCACGCTCGTGACCGCAACGAGCGAACTTAGTTTTCCGTTTGGTTTTATAACTGGAAACGATAGACAGGTTATAAATGAGCTTCCAGAACTTATAATTGCTTCATTTCGTTGTCTACCGGAATCGGGACCAGGACGTGTATTGCATTCTGCCGTGTCGAAGGATTTGGAAATGTTCATATTTGACTAACTTGACGCCGCCTAACTTTTCGTAAATTCAAATCAAAACTTTTACTGAAGTATATCCATAAAATGCTTCTACAATACACTTTCTTGTAATTCTCTAAAACTGACTTAATTTCAGAAAGTGACTATTATAAGGGTTTCTTGAAAATGCAGTCACTTAATTAAGACACCTGTTTCTGTCTTATTTAAACTGAATAATGAAACGATCACGATCCATCGCCGTGTCTATCTAAACATGACGGCATCACTATTGAAAGTGCATAGACAAATTCCCGCCTATTTTTGCCGCGTTTAATCTACCATACTTTGCAAATGTCAAAATACATCACTGGCTGTTTTCAACCTTCTCACTACGAAATAGAGAAAAATAAACGAAACACTGCTAAATTTTTACCATTTGCATCATATTTTTGATTTGACACCTGATTGATTATCGTGACGTTTACTGTCAATCAAATTGGTGTTCTGTAAAAGCTTCGCTTCCATTGTGAATATTTATGAATTGGTCACATTTCACATAACAATTCGTTAAAATATCATTTCGCAATTTAATTCCGATAGATGACAGAGGCCCGTCATAATCCGGGAGCGCAAAGCTGGAATCTCTTTTTGAAACTGCACGGAAACTGGCTTCAATCATTCATGTCATTTATCATTTTTGGGGACGAAACTCGTCGTCAAAACTAGACAGTGCTATAGATGGCGCAAAAAGAAGGAGTGGAAAGTTGCCGAAGCTTTCGCGAACGTCTTTTTGTTCGTACAGTTGGTATTGCCCGTCGTGGCGCGTTTGAATTTGGAACGCGGGTTCCACGGCCGGTTTGTAGGTTTCCCGCCGATCCCTGTCCGTCCGACCTCATGTTTGACCAGTTTGACAGATCGCCGACATGAATCCTACTTTCTGACGGCAAAATGGCGTATTATGCATTTTTTATTCGTACACTTGTCTTTCACCACTTCTTTTGTGATTGAGCTCTGTGCGGATGCCGATGCATTGTCAAAGAGGGAATTGGATCGTTCGCGTTCCTTTTTGGGTTTTAAATCGCCATTGATGGGTTTTCTCGTGTATTGTTTTCGGTTTTCGTTCCATAACCTGTGGACGTTAGGGAAGTTAATTTTTCTCAGTTGTCAGCGCTGTATTGTCTATGGGAGGAAGGCATGGAACAATAAACGCGTGTTCAAATAAAAACAGCTGAATATTTTAATGAATGTCTGGCGTACGCAGCGCACTATAAGTTTCGCGAAAATGCCGGTTTCGTGATTAAACTGCTTGTTGAAAGATAGATTTTGAAAGAAAATTGGTACAATTTTCCCTGTAAATGAATGTAATGTACAACATTATACTCAAGTACACTTAATTTAGTGTTGTTATCATTTAAGTCCATGTTCAATAAGTTTTTAGATTGAAATAACTTTAAATCGAATAGTTCTAAACAAAACTAATATTTTCGTAGCAGCGTCGTACTACACTGTAGCGCGTAACCCCTCTACGCCCGCCCTTCGTAGCCTACAGTTACATTGGACTGAAGAGATGGTTTCTATTGACAGTAGTAGTATGTTTCATTTTACGTATTTGTAAAGATTATTATAATTATGATATTAATATTGTACGTTCATATTTATATAGCCTTATAAAGCAGTGTTACTCCGTGTGATATCGTATTGCTATATGTATAAGGTAAGGTAAGTTTTTTTATAGTGTATAAACCATAGATATAATGGCTAGTAAAAAGTACGCAGTACATGTGCAAACTATCAGCAATTTGTATGAAACTTTTCATTTACAAGGCAAAGCGTAGAATCGAAGATAAGAGAGCGGAGACACACGGGTGGATTTATTGCGGACACTTTGCATGTCTCGGAAAGCGATTCGGGAAGAATGCACATAGTGTGACACGATTGCTGATGCTTTATTGCCGTAGGTTGGCATTATTGCAGCTTGTTAGGTTGGTAACACGTTATTGTTAGGTTGGCAGCGCGTTATCAGACGTGCGGGGTGGCCTACGTGTGTTTTTTTCTTTTTGAGGGTAAAATGGGGACAGTTGGACTAAAGTATTGTTAAGTTTGCACCTTATCCGCTTGCGTGGATTAAATTGGAAATAACTTAGGTAAACCTTTGAAGTCTCTTAGATTAAATGCCACACTAGCGACACTGTTAACTGCACTTATTACTAATAAACTATTATTTTTATAGATTTATTTAGTAGACAGCTGCTGCTTTTTTTTAATCTGCTGACTCTTCGTAATAAATGTTGTTGCAATCTGGCGTTAAGTTTCACTAAAATTAGAATTATCAAGAGAGTTACCAAGTAATGTTTGAGGGTAAAAATATAAAGAGATAAGCCCTTTCCGCAGATACAGTCAACTTTAACCTATTTTACCTTCATGATAGTCGAAAAGGTACTTCTACCATGTAACGAGTAGTAACAAAAACAAAAGGTATCTCACTCTGCTATTAACCAAAACATATCATTTCCCTTCTCTACTAAATTAAACTTAAACAAATTAACAAACATCCTGTAACTTTAGTAACAAAGCATTTGGACAACATCCTGAGCTTTTCGACATTAGCCAAATCTCATCTCCTTTAACCGTTCCGTTAACCTTCAAACTACCCTCAAATAATACTTTTTACCTCCGAATAATCTCGCTTTACCCCAAATAATGTGTTTTTACCCTTAAGGTCATCGTCACACTCGTTGGACATGGGGTCTGTACAATTAAACTAAAAATGTGGTGTGTGTACTTCAATAAAAAGCTTGCGTTGCCTAGTAATGATGGTAGGTAATTGTGGGGCGAGTGTCCCTTCAGAGGAGAGAGTTGTGAGTGACGAGAGGTAGCGGGTTAATACTTCTAGAGTCTGTGCAAAAATTGGGGTCGCATCGGTCGTCTGTCGTTTTAATTTACTGTTTTTGTTGCATTGACAACACTGCTGTCTTTACTAGTACGACTGAAAATGTTTGATACTTGATAGCCACGTTTGATAGGTAGTCTTATCATTATCGTGTGCTACTAGGTAGGTATGTACCTTCCTTCCTTACCTTTGAATTTTAGTTCATCGTAACGCCAAGACAATTATCTTTTTGCACAAACTCTACGCCATCATTTGACCGTCGTCTCATCTTGTATTCAGTCCAATGTTACTAACTCGCGTGGTCTGGAGTGGTGCTAAATGGGCTACTAAACAATAACCAATCAGGGCGTCAACTTCCAGCATGATGTTTGATGTTAGCCAATTTAGAAGAAGGATGGAACAGGTGCTACATGTTTATTGCATTTAAGTCAGTACAAAAGTGAGTTTTAAGATAAGAAAAAGTCAATATGCAAAGAAGTCCAGCGTCTCGTTACACTTCCAGAGTACGAGTCTACCTCTAGTTCTGCGCCACGTAGTATTTATCATCGAATGTGCTACTCTCTACTCTACTCTTCTCTCTACTCTACTCTACTCTACGTATATCTCATACACCAAAGTCATCAGGCGAGTCTTCTATTTGTTTTGTTCCTGATAATATAATATAAAAAATTGTAGAAGTAAGAAGGTTTTCCAGAATTAACACTGTAATCATTTAAAAATACATAATAATTTAAAACTTTTTCTAATCTAATATAACTTTTTTTAAAAACGCTATCTTTCGTCCCTTGCGCCGCCAATCCTAATGGCGGTCAGGCCAGGGCCGAATTAAGACAATATGTAATTACTCTCGCTCAGAGGACGTTTCGTTTCGCCTAATACTTTTTATAGCACGATCTACCCCTGTTCTCACTACCCTAAAGGGTTAATACTTTAAATAACTATAGCTTGAGAAGTCAATGGACACAACCTTTTTGAACTTAGTAAATATTGTTAAAAACAAATGTGATTTTCTTAATTCGGTGTATTGCTTAAAAACTTTCTGTTTGTCAATGTTATGTTTTGGTTCATTATTTTTACGTTAATCGATTTTTTTTTATTTAATACAATTTAAATTAATGATTAATTTTAAACTTGACAGTCAGACCAGGCGAGACAGGGGTCAAACGCTAGCCTATTAGATGTAAAAAAATCGTCGTTAAAACACTGAAACTAAAAAAACGTCTGATAATCCACACCAACATTATAAATGCAAAAGTCAGTTTGTATATTTGTTTGTTTGTGTCCTCTTCACGGTTAAACGGCTGGATTGATTTGGCTGAAATTTTGCATAGTGATGGCCAATATGGTATAAAAGGACATAGGATACTTTAGTGCGCAGCTAGTGCAAGATATATATTAAAAAAAATGTCCCTGTTCTGTGGCAAGAAACGTCTTGAGCACCGCCATCTTGGAATCTGTTTTATAGCCGTTCCATTTTTAAATGTAATATAATACCTGAATTTACGATCTGATAAAATAATTCGACGCAGTGTGATAATATTTTACAGCAGTCTATAAAATAATGAAAAATATGTCATTCTCATACTTTTACAAACAAATGTTAATGATAATATTAGTTGACGAGTTATCTTATAATATGTCATAGACAGAGATATCGATGTCAAGGCGATAAGTATATAATTATTGCCAAGCGATATCCGTCTTTCTTTTCTTGTCTCCATAGACTATAATAGTTTGGCAATTTTGTCGTAATTGTCAAGATAATGAAACAGAGTTACATAGATTTAGAGAGACCTTGAAAATGTCAAAACAAAAATCAAAGATCATTGAATGACGGTAGACGAGAAAAAATTATAAATAGACTGCAATTTATCACTTATCCATTGTTAAACTAACTATTGTAAATTCAAGGTTTCAAGGTTTTAAAACTAAAATAAGGTTTTAACAATAATATTTGCGATGAAATAGAAGTTTACTTTGTTTTTATTTGGTAAACTGCAATTATTGTTGTATTTTATTAGTGTTGTTTTAATCAGTTATTGTTTGAAACTTTAATTTGAATAGTGTAGATAGGATTTTAGTATTCATGAAATAAATTAAAGCTTTTTCAGTGTACGCAGTAAATAATAAAATTAGCCACCTTTGCTCGACGTTAAAACCAATCACGGTGAATAAAACAAATAAAGGTTAGTTAATAAACCACACAAACTACACAAAACAGATTCAGCATATTTCTCTTAGATACAAATTTAAGATTTGCGTCTGAACTACCGATCAGTAATTTTAGAGTGTGACAAAATGTTCACGACAATCTTAACATATTCGCGTAACTGGTGAGTTCCGTCGCATCCGTCTTGGCACGATACGATCTTCACGCACCAGTGCCTCGACGCCCCACCTTGATGCACCTACAATTGATATCTTCCGAAGGTCGACAAATAACTGCCTGCGAACAAACCATTACAACCCTACTCTACGTCAAACTAAACCTTATAATCATCAGTACAAAGATCGATTTCGTATGGTGGCACCATCGATCATGTGCTGATTTTATGAATAGTCGCCGATTGTCGAACGGAAACGTGAGCTGCAAATTACTGGCTGTTTTATAACTCGTGATTTGAAATTGGAACGCTAGTCTATTGATTGTTGATTTTTTTCGTTACTGGCTGAATACCTAATTTTTGCGCCAAGTAAAAAAAAAACAAAATCAAAGTTATTATTAGTTATTATTATGATTATGACATTATACGTACGTACAGCTTGGCCGAAAAACAATCATTCTGTAAATAGAAATGGAGAAATAGAAATAGGGCATTAATTTTAAATAATAAAAGTAGTTATGTCATGTCATATATATATCATGTAGGCAAAGAAATGAATGACACGTCAATCTACTCATGAAAAACATTACTTTATAAAATATTTTTTTATATCTTATAGGCTAGCGTTTGACCACTACCTCTTCTGGTGGTAAACGATGATGTAGTAACACGCTAGGCCTAGAATGATCTGACTCTCAAGGTATGTGTGCTGCCGGAACCACGTAAGGTTATGGCAGCAAATTTTCTTCTTGATGGTGGAAAGCTGCTTTTTGGTAGCAAGTCAAGCGGAACATCGACTTAATATGCTCCTACCACCAGTGACAGATGCTCAATTTTAACCCAAATGTCACGTTTTTTACAAGCACTATCTATGATAATAAAATATCTCTGCGCTGTAATGTTTAAACTAATATTTGTAAATCAGACGTTCGAGGTTCATAATTAACGAAATAATACGAAAACAAATATATTTTATCGCTGTTTTTCCTTCACTTTTTGTTGATAAGTTTATTGTTTAAATAATTTTATAATGATCTTTTAACGATTATCGTTTGGGTTTTCCGGTATTATTGTATTAGGTATTGACTTTGGTTATCAAAAGTTGTAGGTACCTACCTAATAATCTTTGTTTCATATAATTTTTACTTTTTACGAGGTAGGTTCGTTGATTTTTTTCAGGGAATTATAATTATTGTTTAAAGTTAGTTAATTACTTAACTATTAGGTATCTTTGTCACATGTTCTGATCTTTCTTTTCTTACCCGTATCAAATGTCTAAAAATAGGTTTTGGAGCAACTTTAAAAGATTTAGGGCCATATTCATCGGTTCCTGATAAAGTGACAGATAGTCAGTTATCTGACATATAAAAGTAGTCAAATATCTGACAGATAAGTTTTGTAAAGAGAAAGTTTAAAAAAGTAAAAACAAAAAAAGAGAGTTTTGTAAGATCAAATAAAAAAAAGGCCAAATGCTTTATTTACATAAATTATTTACAGGTAAGTAAGTGATGATGTGGTCGAGGATGGTAGAACGCTTGGCCTAGAATGGGATGGCTCTTAAGGATAGCTGTTGGAACTACACCCCTCGGATTACACTACGCGTTGAGGCACGTTATTGTTTGGGGACAGATTTTCCCGATAGATGGCGATAGTCAGCCAGGCGAACACTAGACAGTGCCCTACCTTTTTCAGATTTGTATGTTCTCGTTGTTACTCGCGCTAGCATGGCGAATGTAACGACGTGCCACTTATCAAAATCGGTCAACGCGTTTGGTCTCGAGAGTGCTACAAAGGAACAAACAGGCATGCATAGACTTCTTTGCATCGCACAGTCGGGTAAAAACAATTCCATCTCTTTCCCACTCAGTATAACTAACATCTCCCCTCTGTTTTGTTGCCAGATCGCTCAGCTAGTAGAGGACGTGCGGCGGTTGCAAGCGTCTCTGAACGCGCTACAAGAGGCGCACGCCCAACAGTTACAGCGCCTAGAGGAGAGGCTCGATGAGAAGAAACAACACATCGCCAGGCTGGAGGCCAGGTTGGACGGCCAGAGAGACTATGATGATATTAAGAGAGAGATTAAGTAAGTACACTGATATTTTTTAACTGTAAGAGTTTAACCGGTTTCTGATAAAGTTTCAGAAAGTTGAAGTTTATCTGGCAGTTACGAGATATGATCAGAAAATAGGGTGAATAATTATGTTGCGTAAAAAGTCTCAAGTTCACATTAACTTTAAATATCTATCTCCTTCAATGAACCTTCCAACTTCCAACGAAGCATTTCTGGAAGGCTTCTTTCGGATAGGCCTCGTATGTTTCTAATAGACCTTCAGAAAATCTTTCGAGAACCGGAGCAGCTGGGTCTAAGAGTCGTGTGTGCATTATACGAACTATGATCTCTACCTTAAGCGACAATTGTCTAAAACCTAATTTTGATATTGATTTTTATAGCACTTAGGATAGCTTTTGACCACTATTTCAACTGTTAAATAGTGACGAAGGATGGACAAAGGATGTGGTCAAGGATAAAAGATAGCACGCTACGCCTAAAATGAGTTCTTTCTGTCGTTCTGGTTCTCAAGGACAACTGTCGGAATACACCAGTGTTTGGCGAGAAACTTTCCAACTTGGTAGAGGCTAGCTACAACCTTTCTTTATTAAGAAACATTATTCCTACATCAATATGTGCAAAGTCTACGTTGTTATAATAACTTCTGTACGATATTTTATATTTTTTGGCTAGTGTCTTGAGATCTGCGAAGTCTTTCAGTCAAAATTAGTCAGTGTTGGAATTGTGAAACTATCAAGTTTTTAAGCCATTCTCCAAAAACACCAACGGTCTCTTATCCTATCACTTATGTAAGTAGAAACAAAACATATATTTAAAAACCATGTCTTTAAATAAATCCAGCTGTGCGTGTGCAGTTTTGAGGCTGATAGCTGATTGAATATTATATTATTGTAACAATATTTGATTGATATATCGAACTTCTCTTATGTTCATCTAGTAAGGAGGCGATTAGACTCACTTCCTAAACATAATAGAAGCGTGCCTGATAACACTATCAGGTCATTCACCCCGCATTGTTTGTGTTGAGCAACAAGCCTTCACAGCGGCAAGGCTGAACATTCTACATAGTACATAGCCCGACAGTTAAGAGAGCATCGTTGCATTCCAATCTACTGAAAAAAAAGTCACAACTTCTATTTCGTTTTGTTTTACCTACTCTAGCCAGTGAGCTAGGAACAAAAAAGAAGACTTAGGAATAAAAATAGATTATAATAAAAATATGTTATAGTTAATAAAAATAGGTTATAGTTTTGCATGTAGCAATAGTTATGCATTTGACCAATACAAAAATTTGAATAGAAATGACGATGAGTTCTAAAATGTTTAACACTTGATTGGAAAATACTAATTTTAAGACATCTTGGAAATAAATTGTGATAATAAGTAACTATTGTGGGACATAATAAATGATAGTGTAGGATTTTGAGCCTATGCTCTATGGTGGCTAAAAGACTTTGACATAACAGTTGCTGAAAAATGGCTGGATACTTTCTCGATCGTTCTACAGCTGCACGAGTCGATGGCGTAAAAGAATTGAATGTTCTAGGTTACATGTAGATAGGATTAGGACAATTGCCGAAGGGCACTTAACTGTATGCCATAACTCAGGTGTATGCCGATGAAAAACTTTTCTCTTACCTTTATATGTCCGATTCTATGATCGGCGGCGAATGATCACGAGAGACGTCTGCGAAGTGTCACCACTCTAATTTGTAGAATCACGTGAGTCTTGGAAGGCGGGAGATGGTTCGGAAAAATCATGATATATCACAAGTGTTATAGTAAGATATCACTTGTATATTTTTTTCTTGCACGGTGCATAATTTTTCAGAATCCAATTAGATAATACCCTTACTTAAGAATAAATAATAATAATAAATATCCTAAAAAATACCAAATAGTGTGTTAACACGTGTCAACAAATTCACGTGTACTAACACGTGAATTTGGGTAGGGGGAGAGGATCAGCCTAAAACCTCACCACGTATCACTAAGTGAAAAATCGTGTGATTAATAGGCGACCCCCTTAGGTAGAATAAAAGAAAGGAGACCCTGACAATAAGTACTTATTTCATTGTGTTTTTTTTCTATTCGCTGGTCATAATAATTGGATCTCTTGTCATATCAAGGTAGGCTGATGAATAATTAGGTGGTGCAACTACTTGTATGTACATAAAGGCAGTTTATATACCTAAGGTACAGAAAGAAGAACTGCACAATGTTCATTGCACAAGTACGTCAATATTAGTAGATAAGTTAACATGACTCAAAACAAGCTGCTTAAGTTTATTTTTATGGTTAACTTTATTTATAGTTTACTCATATATTGTATTTATCTATGAATACATAGGTACTTTTATATTATGAAGACATAATAAGTTATTTTTGTCTTGTCAAAATGAGTTTTAATGTAATGGAGAAAAAGTTGACAGTCGTTCTACCTTCCTTTCCCGATTTTTAAATATCTGCGTTTCATAGTTAATAATTGGGCTTTTTGAAGCATCAAAATTATTTACTTTAAGTCTCAAGTACAGCAAAATCAGAACATTAAGATGTCTATATTACTACGTTTACACTTACAATTTGACAAACAACACGCAGCTACACTTTACATCAGGTGAAAAGTAGGAAAATGCTTGTCTGTCTCAGAAAAACCTATCAAGCACGGAGCTTGTTCCTAATAAAACGAACAAAGCCACAAATCATGCTAGTCCTAAACTTACAACATAGTTTGTTGACAATGTTGACACAAGAACAAGTAATACATTAGTAATTGTTGACTGAGCCTACGACGGAGAAAAGGGAATATAAAGTAATATCAACAAGAGAAATGCTTAATCTAAGTTGTCCTCGTAGCTCGTACAGAATATTTACCGTCCCTACCTTTGACTGATAACAGTAGGCGCCGTAACTTACATACACACAACTCATACAAACAATGCATTATACATGCACTTGAAGTAAACGGCCTTACGATTTGTATGTGGGTAAATATTTAGCTAGTTCGGTTTGTATGAGATTGGGGAAGTTTTTACTAATTTTCATACGTACATAAACTCGTGACAAGTTGGAACAATGTAGTTCTTTAGATATTTTTATAGTAGACTGTTTGCTTCCCGCAGGTTTTCCCGCGTTCATTCCTAGTTATAAACTTCCCTCTTGTATCACTCTATCTATTGATGAAAACCATATTAAAATCCGTTGCGTAGTTAAAAAGATCTAAGAGTACAGGCGGAGGGAAGACTTTGTTTATACTATGTAAAGATGTCTTATAGGCTAGCGTTTGACCACACCTGTTGGTAAGTGAAAATTTAGCCGAGGATAGTAGCACGCTAGACCTAGAATGGGAACTGGCTTGATAATTGGTACATATGACATAGCAACTTAAAAATATTTCTTGTAATGCAAATAGTTCATTGGAAATAAACATTCAGTCCTTATTGTTTCAAATATTTTTTCGATACTGTCACGTGAAAAACATACTCTAAATAATAGAAAACACTATTTTTGAGCTAAAATGATCACCTAAATCACCCACACGAACAGATAATCAAGATGGCGTCCAACTACTTAACTTCAAACAGATTTCACAACTTCATTACTCACAACATCTCAATCCAATTGTTTAAAAAACCACAAACAATAATTCGTCGACGTTGTCAAAAGAATCCCTAAGGATGCGGTGTCCAAACAACAGCATTTAGTCTTAAGACAAGCTGAGAAAACAACGTTCAAAGGGCCCAAGTTAAGTGTGTAACTCACAACAGTCGTAAAGACCACCCCATGTTTTTCGATGTTAATTGACTTTTACAATGTCTCGGAAATTAGGTGTCGTAAATAGATGCACACCTCTTTGCCTTAGATGTCATGTTTTATGTCGTATCTACGCAATATTTGTTTTAATTAATTGGCTAAATGTATCATTACATGTGAAGCCGAAGAAAAATGTTGACTATGGTTTAATGTTTTTTGAATCCATAGAGAAGAAAGTTATTGTAACCGTCATCTTTCTACAGCAATTAAGGTCGTCTTTGATTATATTAAGTTGTTACATAAGCTTTGAGAAGATAGGTGGGTAATCGATTTTGTCCCGAAT
Organism: Cabera pusaria; assembly: GCA_954871355.1. Lineage (NCBI taxonomy): Eukaryota > Metazoa > Arthropoda > Insecta > Lepidoptera > Geometridae > Cabera > Cabera pusaria. Next base: position 22,351,781 of record OX940906.1, read on the forward strand.
TACCTTTATCTTGGAGGATGTTGATAGATTACTTCCTTACTAATTAGCAGCCATATAACACGTGGGAAAATGTTATGTAAACAAACCAAATATGAACCTATGATGCATTTATGAAAACATAAACTTATTTGAAAACCTTTCTTCTTTTCGTGAAATGTTGAAGAAGCCATACTAAAGGATAGGACATCTCGTAGCTGTGTAGATAGACATTGAACATACATTAAGTGAGTAGTTAACAAAACTCTCACCATAGACAGACATACAAAATAAACATCTACTCTATCTCTTTGAAAATCAACTATCCATAGACAAAATTTACTTTCCATGTCCAGCCCACTCAAACCAAAACGGTCGCACGGAGGAGGTCCTATATTTTTTGTAGGTACCTCTAATCGGCACCACTTGTGACACAGTATTTTCACATCTACCCGCTAAACGATTTGAGATATGGAATTTAGCATCCGACCACCGTGTTTGGACTAGTTATTGGTATCGCTCCCTGAGAACCATCGGGGAAGGAAACCAGTGAGAAATATAAATATAAATATTTCTGTGAGAATAACTTTATCGAATGAGGGTAAGTAAATAGAAGCAGGTTGACGATTTCTGCCTTTTTGGGCGGAAGTGTCGATGACTTGATAATGGTTTTATTAATTTGAGCGTTATTTAACTTTCGCCGATAAGTCTAGTTCTTGATACAGGTGTTTTGATAAGCATTTGATGACTGTTGAAGATAAGATGAAATTATAGGCCACCTTAATCAACACATTTAAAACAGAAAGTTCAGAGATTTGATAATTTTCTGTGAAACCATGAGTAGTAACATATGGACCGCTGGATCAAAAACAGACACAAGAACTGATTGTATAGTGTCCTAATTTTTCAGGTTTAGAATGATAGGCGAATATTATCTATTGGTTTCTACGGAGAGCTAATAATACCTACTACGATCGAGAGCAAAATGATCTATTTTAAAATCCAAAAATTTAGTACCAATAACATTGCTATAAAGAAAGAAATAAATAAATTCAGACCAAGCCACAGAACAAATAACAGCATCTTGTTTTTTTTAAGAGTTACACACTTAACATTTTTTGGACATTGTTACATACAAACCATTTTTTTTAAATAATATATTATTCAATTTTGGATTGTGTGTAACAATGTAATAAATAACAGTACAAAAGTACCAGTAAGTATACAAAGTAATTAAATAAGATAAGTAACAGTACCAAGTAAAAATAATAACAATCAACTTGACATAGACATGTTCATTTCTAAAACCGTACAACAACAGTCATACAAACAACCATACAAACATTCGCGACAGCTAATGTGTTATTTTTACCAATACGTCCGATGAGCGGCGCGTTTGATCTCCCATCAAAGGGTGTCATCAAAGGCACCGCCGCCGACGACACAGCGCGACATAAAATCACGCTACAACACTAAACACCTATTTTGGTAATAGTTTAGTTAGATGTTAATCGATAGGTTTTACTACGGGAAGCGTGGTCAGACGATCCTTGCGAAAATAGATGAGGCATAAACTGATCTGAGAATTCGTCTTAATATTTAGAAACGAATTTCTTTCTGCATTTAACAAAGCTTAAAGTAACAAACAGTTGACGGATGTCCAGCAAAGTAATAAAAGGAATGAGAGAAATGCAGCTATAACTAGACTAATAATAAAAAGAGGAAACATTTGGTTTTTTGTTTGTTACGATTTAACTCAAAAACGGTTATAACTATTATATGTACCTATTTCAAATTTTTTTTCTCTAATGAAAAGCTAATTTATCAGCGAGATACATATAAGTAAAATAGGTGTGTAAAGTAAATGGACATAGAATGTATATTTTTTCTTTGGATAGCTTTTTTGTAGGTACCTGATAGACTCAGTGTTTCACCACTATCTCGTCTGGTGGTAAGCGCTGATGTAGTCGAAGATGGTAGATGGATAGATGTAAGTAAATACTTATTCATATATCAAATATACACATAGCACAGAAAGCACAGAGAGGGATGTAAGGGAAGACAAATACCACCTCAGTGGTCCCAACCTCACCTACCCGTGGTGTATCTTGCTGACCAACAAACGAGGCTCCGGCGACCGACAAATGGCGGTATAACTATTTCAAATTATGGCGTAGCTAAATTACTACAGGCCGGTGACGGGCAGTAGCGTCACCGGTGCGAGGAGCTACGTCCTGCGATCGCCAACCCGCCTTACGTGGCGATTAGAGCATATGCCTCTCAATGAGCCGAAGATCGGGCTCAGTGGCGCATTTTGGGAGAGGCCTACGTCCAGCAGTGGACTGACACTGGCTGATTATGTTATGATTGCACAGAATAAATTATATGTAGGTAGTAATACACATACAAGTAAACACAGTAACTCTTAGGCAATCTAAGCGGACGTATTGCGTAGTGATAGAACACATTATTAGGAAAATCCCTCGACTAATGAGCCGTGGTCGTGCGTCCCTGCAGTCGGTTTCCCTCGCGTCCCCCTACTAGAACAATAAAATAAACATCGGCAATAAATGTAACCTTTCCAAATTCAATAACAACCCATAATTCCGAAACCCCCCACTGGATTGTCAAAACATGACACACTATCGACTCACACGAAGAAACCTAACGAAAAATAGAAAAAATCGTATTTCAATTATTGCTCGAGACACGCGAAACAACAGTTGTCCGTTCCCATGATCTTTTCTATGAGTTTCCGAACCAAACGACGGAAAGATTACGTAAGGACGTTCTATTATAGGTGAAACGGTACGGGAAAATAATCCTCTAATACCCGATATAAACACTGGAAGGCACCTGTAGCGGTTTATAGCTTATTTATTCCGGTTCTCAAGTCCGGATTAAGTTATAGCCAGCCTCCGAAGATTAAAGCTTAATGGAGGGAGGGAATGGATTGATTTCTGAACGATACCTCCCGAATCTCCCGCTTTCTTGCCTCGGTCGGCGTGATTGCGTTCGATATTTCAAATTTTGAATCAGATTTCGCCCTTTGAAATTGGAATGTCCGTCTGCCAGTATTGAACTGATTTCAAATCTAATTTTATCAGTAGCTTATTTCACCCTGGCAACTTTGATGAGTCGTTTTAAATGAACATCGAGTTTGTTTTGGACCCCTAAATTAACATTTTCCAAAAATCTCAAAGAAAAAAGGCCCGAACTAACGATGTTGACACGTCAAAGTTTAAAAAAGCAAATAGAGAATGAGGCGTAGGCTATCTCTTGTTTAATTATCGTCTAAGCACACACTGATTTACATATTTCGACGAAGTATTCGTTTATATTATATATGTTTGTTCGTTATATCAATGGGCTGGCCTATCGCGGACACCTGTCTCCATTTGCTTAGGTTTGTTTGTCTTACGTTTAACGAAAGTTCACGTCGCACACAAATTATCAACTAATTTACTGTTACCGACGTTTTTATATTGTTTGTAAAGCGTAAGAATGTTGTGTGTCAATATGTGGAGGGTATATCGGAGGTTCGTATCGGCCGGCGAGGCGTGACGGGTGACCGATCGATCGCCGATGATTGGTCAGCTCGAGTGGGCGGGGCGAGCTATCGACGACCGATCGTTCCACTGATAACGACCGATCGAGTGACGTCACACTCATTGTTCCTCAAGTAGGTATCAAAGGCCATTATACCCGCAATTTTCCGATACGATCAACGTTTTGAATTGATAATAAATCGTGTAAATTATATGCAGATCTCTTTTCCAATTAACATTAAAACGGAAACACACGAGTCATTGCGAGGCTTTAATTGTTTTTCATTTTGTTTTATCTCATTGAAAACGCATGAGAATCTGACGCGAACATCCTTTGTGAAATCGTTCTGGAAGAACCGATGAATAGATATCTAAATATTTAATATAAATACTCGGAAAAATCTACGGGAAAACCTTTACACAATCTAATTCAGAGAGAAGATAACCTTATCAAGTTCAGTGACGTTCTCTGTAATCATTGTCTATGGTTATCAGCTTTTTTCGGCTTCTCACAATTGAAGCATTCAGCCAGTGTTAAGACGCATACTCAATATAAATCTTTTCGCTCTGCTAGCTGTTGTGGCGCGTTTGAAGTTTTATTAGAGGCAGCCCCTTCAGCCGATGTAACATGCCTTTACAGCTACATCAAGGGGTTTTTAATTGTCATTCTGTAACCGAGAACTCGAAAGGAATTCATAATTCGCCAATCGATCCGGGCATCGTTTGCAACCCTGTGGAAATATGTCTTTGAAATCTTTACGGGGTAGTTCGGTGTTCACCCCCTTCATTTGAAACGGAAGCATCAATCAGAATTTGACGAAAATTTTAATGGCAAATGTCTGTCATATCTACTGACTCTTGTGTAATTGGGTTTCCGTATTACGATGGGTAGGTTAGAAAAGTTATTTTTTTTTATTTTGTCAGAGATAGGTATTGTTTTTACTAATTTGAACATAAGAGAGAAATAATATCTATATATCTGGGGGCACGGTAGTGCCTCCGCCACGACGAGCCAAGCGAAGCACAACCTACCTACCTTTTCTCAAAGCACTTCATCGTTTTTTGGAATCCTCATAACTTGGGTTTCGATTATACCAGAAAAACAAAATTCACGGGATACGATGTCAATGTTAGACCTATTAATTGCATAGCTCTTATACTTTAGATTTTATTCTTACTTAAAAAACGACGATTTCGTCACTCACTGACTCACTGGAGATAACCATCATTCTTAGGTTACTTCCCGAAGTCCTAGAAAGCTGAAATGTAGTATGTAAGCTAGTGTTAGTACTTAACCAACAAAAACAAAATAAAAACTTGGAAAACATAAAAACATAAAATTTTACCCCTGAACACCTTAAATTCTAGAGTTTTTTTAACTTATTTACGGGTATTGGAAATAAAACTTCCTTTCAAGTTATTTCAGTGATAGATATCAGTCATTTTATACTCACAATTCATTTCTGGGTTTTTCTTCGCTTTACTTATAGCTATATAAATACTTTATAGCTATGACGTCATCTTCACCCAATTGCTTGACTTGTTGCTTTTTAACTCCCAACGCAAAAAGAAGGGGTGTGTGTGTGTGTGTGTGTGTGTCTGTGGCATCGTCCTAAACGGATGAACCGATTTTGATTTAGTTTTTTTTTTGTTTGAAAGGTGTCTTAATCGGAAGTGTTCTTAGATTTGATTCATGAAAATCTGTTCAGCTGTTTTCAGACTATGAACATTTTTCTTGATCAAATGTTAAAGGTCTGATCAATTTGAAATTCGGTATCGTCTTACCTCAACTATATTGTTAGAACATACATGGTAGCATTGACTAGATGCTGGGACTTCTCATGGAATCTGCAGAATACTCAACCCCTCACCAACTTACCAGATATGTCGAGTTTGGGCTCATTGGAATAGTCTCAACTGATTATACCTACATAAATTGTTAAACACAATCCAAAATTTAATCGTACCGACGGGACTTGAACCCGCAACCTCCGGAATAACATGTTCCGGTGCTTTTCCAATTAAGCCACGGTGCGAAGTATCGTTACGACGAAACTAGTTGATTGCATTTGTTAACCCAATTATGCATTGGTGGCATATATTATACCTACATTTATACCTACATAGATCAGTCGGGGGTGGTTTTTAATTTTTAATTTAAGTGTTATATTATCAATATAATATTTATGAAGACCGTACCTAAGTTACTTACTTACTTTTTACGTTACTAAAACCTAGCACCTTTTTCCCTAAATAGGTGTATTATCCATTGTACCTTAAGTGTAGACTTGCGGTAGCCTATACTTCCAAACGTGAACTTAACAAATGTTATCTTCATACTTTAAAACTTTGTAGAGTTTCGCTCACTCCCGCATACATTTTAACTAAAGCTAATAAAGGTATATTAATGAATTCAAGCCAGTTAGGGGGACGCACATCGGTTACAGAGTTTGTCTGATAAAATATTCAGTGTGTTACATGCCTTAAACTGAAGGCTTTTGGCCGAAGACAAAGATGCTTTTAAGCTTGCGCTTAGAGAATAGGAAGAGGTGTGGAGTGGTGAAAATCCTACTGTTTTTTGTTTTGTGTGATTATTTTTTTGGTCAGTTGTTTGTATTACATACCTGCAGATTGGACCCTGTGACTGTACCTATTATTTTAAGTGCCGATGTGAACTTAAGTAGATACATTTTTAGAGTTCCGTACCCAAAGGGTAGTGTACCAATGGAACCATATTACTTAGACTTTGCTGTCTGTCCAATCGTCCATCCATCCGTCCGTTGTCAGGAGACTGCATCTCCTTAACCATCATAGGTAGACAATTTAGACATAGGTAATATCGTATTACTATGGCCGCTGTAACAACAAATAATAAAAATTAAATTAAATTATAAATAAGAGGAGACCGACCCCCTTTACGAGAAAAGTGCTATACCTATTATTCCGCATTTTTTGCTATAAACTATACTTAACAATATATTGTACAATGGTACTTGTACGGAACCATTCGTGTGCAAGTGCGACTCGCACTTGGCAGGTTTATTTATTACCTAACTTGAATAACGCAACAGGATAAAATACCACTTGGAACTAGTGTGAGTGTAATCATTCTGTAAGATAAAAGAATAACTGTAAAATTACAATTAAATTGATTTTTTTTCTTTTAAAAAGTCTTTATATATTTACAACAAACAATAGCAACTCTACAAAACACCAACCGCGCCATCTATTAAAACTCATCGCTATCATGTCACTTCCCTGTGCCAGCGTTACACTCAAGTTGCTGTTAAGTTATACTAAGTTACATAATACTTGTATAACTATGTCACCCAGTTTAAGTGGCCCGTGTTTATTATGTATCAGTTTTTAAAATGTCGTAAATGCTGAAAGTTTAAGGGGATTAGCCGGCTAAGTTACGAAAATGATAAGTTATGCTACTTGCCGGGGAAGCGAAGTTGGAGTTAAGTAAGTAACATGGTTTTAGGTTAAAGAAACGAGATGAGAGCGTCGTTTTTAAGTGGTTTTATATATTGTTTAATTATATTTTAGTAATACCCTGCACCTGCTTTTTATCCCCGACCTGAGAGTCACAGGACCCTGACTTTGAATTGAAAATTAAGAAGAGCTTAGAAGATAGTTTGAATTTTTTTTATTAAGCTTACAAGCAATGTGTGTTGCACGTTACTAGTATAGTCTTGTTAACTCCTCCAACTAAGCTAAATATGCTTGTGTCTGGAGTGTGTTCACGTCAATTGTGCGATGGGTGGGGATCAAACTCACGACTTCTCGATCGCCAGGCTGACGACGTCTTAGCCATTGGGCTATTGCCGCTTTAAATATTTTTATCCTCGACCTGAGGCTCTCAGGATCCTGACTTTGAATAGCGACATTTGAAATAAAGAGCCAACAAGATAGATGTTTAATCACGGGTATTGTCTTTATAATTATTTAGATATCTATCTCATTGTAAGATACCTTGTTTCTTTTGTTTTGTTTATATATATTTTATAGATACCACTAGTTTGCCTGATAATAAGCGACGATGTGGTCGTGCTAGGCCTAGAATACTCTGATTCTCAAGGGCTGTGTACTGCCGGAACACCGTAAGGCAGATTTTCTCCTTCATGGTCGTAAGCTACTTTTTGGTAGCAAGTCAGGCGGAACATCGATATAATGTGCTATTAACACCTGTGGACGAACACCCATGCTAGGATCAGAACTGGCGACCTCTTGCTTAAAAGTTGAGCAATCCATTATATTTGGTATCCAGTATGGTATACATGAATAGCCATTATGGTTAGAGCTTAACATACCTGTTTTGTATCGCAAGCGAAACCGCAAAATGTAACTAGTTAGGTACTTAACAAGTAGATTTGACAAAAAAAAACTATTTTATTTCCGCCAAGTCCCAGTTCCAGTTCTTAAATGTTATTTCGTTAGTATTTGTAACATAAAGCTCACAGGTAGCACTACAAACTAAGCTTTCTAATAACATATCCCGAAGGTGTCCTAAATTCATTACACATCTAATTCCCATTTTCCCCGAACGGGATTGCATTTTCGTCGCTGGCAACTGCAATCGATTCAGTGCTGCCAACATAAAGTTATCGCTCGGGACAATCGCACCTGTAACTCCCAGCAGTTGGTAACAATAGGGGGAAACTACGGACTCGGTATTTTGAGGTTAACTTTATGGGTAGTCATGATAAATACTGTTTAGTGATCGTTAATAGTTATAATATTTTTTGGTTATATTAATATGTTGTGTGACATAATAAAAATATATACACCTTTTTTATTCTTAAGTTTGTGGTACACACTATTTTCTAAATTAAAATAACAAGTTCAAGTATGTTTCAGGTAAAACCTTATGTATTTTCTGTATTTGTGTCGTAGTATCATTGTACACTTAGTACACAGTACTTTACACAGTACTTTACATGTAGTACTCATGTACTTTACACAGTACTTTACCACTATTTGTAATAAATACAGAAACAGATTAATTTAATAAAACTAAAACGAATATGAACTTCACTTTCCTAAGAGCAACAAAAGCATTATATACGAATTATATCAGCGATACTATAATTTAAACACCTAAATCAAATCAATATCATATAAACGGTACCTTCTAAATAACGTTCAAAGCCTTCAAATTATTAAACCCAATCCCTAAATCACCACCATTACTTACGATACAAATACAAACAATACTACTAATATAGAATTCAAATTATGGCCTCCACTTTCGTATTCGGAACAACCGATTAATTGGCTATATATTAAATCGTAATTAAGGTACAACCCTATTGTGCGAGGTGTGAAAATCTTGAGCTCCTGGCGCCGGGGTTCAACACCAGTTGTACAACTGATTGGGCAATCGATTCGGCTGGTTAGCTCGATTAGAAGTTCAGAGTTAATCGGCGATTATTTGGTAAGGTTTTATCTGGAACGTCTAGATTTCTCTTCGTTATAGCAACGAAAAATTTAGAACTAATATAAAATAATTGCTTTAATTTTTGGGTCTATCGCTTCATACACCCCGTTTTATACATTCCGTTTCATGCGTGTGGAATAAAACATTAAATAATAGTTATTTATTTTAATATACTTACTTACAAGTAATTCTTTAAAATTTTAAGCGCTACATATCTACAAAAAAACATACAAATACATTAAAATTATTGAATATAGTATTTAACCATCGATTAATAAAGTTATACAATCTAACCCGTAGATTAGCCCAACTCTACCGGTGCAATCGGGCGGGAACAGAGGTGCAATTAGTGGTGATAGTTGTATTGTTAATCGATTATTCACATACGCTTGTGAATGGAGAGAGAGAGCTTTAATTTCGAATAGAGAGTATAAATATTGTGAATAAGAAAATATTGTGAATCACTAGGCATAAGTATGGGTTTTAAGAGCAGTTCTTTTAAAATATGTTGGCAATTTTTCCCATATATGATGGTACAAGCATTCTATCAATGTTCGGCCTGAGTTGATACCAATAGGTAACTTACCACCATCAAGGTGAAAATCTACCGCCAAAACCTTACTTATGGATTTCCAGCAGCGCAGCCCTTGAGAGTCAGACCATTGCCATGGCTAGCGTGTTCACATCCTCAACCGCATAGACGCTTACCATCAGGCGAGTTAGAGGTCAACACTAGTAGCTAGGGAAGTACTTAAAATATTGTTTGAGTGATATTTTAATTTACATTACACATGACTTACATATAAGTGCTTTTGATAGGAACGTAATTTAGTAAATTTTAATTCAAATAATATTATTACATCTTTGAAAGGTGAATTTAGTATATTATATTCAAATTGAATAAAATAAGCTATCAATGAGCCAGCGACATAAAATAGCATTATCAGTGTAAAACGCAAAGGGACGCCTTATCTCCTAATAGCCCTAAGGTACCCTTCAGAAGGGACCGATCTCAATAAATTTATGAAAGGAATATTGCCAATAAGGGCACGGGATATCCTATTAATTAAAATACTTAATTAATTCACCTGGAATGGTTTTAATCAATTCGTTCGCTCAATTTATTAAGGTATATCGGACACCCTTAAGGCTAATTAAGGGTTTTCTTTACCTTTTACATGTTTATGGGACATTTTTGGGGCGAAATAATGTGTTTATAATGATAAAGTTCATTACTATTAATTTAAGTCATTTTATTCATAAACCGTCGCCACGTCGTGTTGTTTTTTATGGAAACCGCCACAATAAAAATAAAGGGACTAATGTTTTACTTTTATTTGTTTCAGCATGCTCCGCACACTAGACTTAGGCCCGAGTGAGCGAATCGAGCGAAAAGTGGAGCGCTCACCGAGCGCAGCGCCCAGCGTGCGGGAAGAGCGAAACTCCATCGAACGGGAGCGAAGTGCCGAGCGGAGAGATCAAGGTACGTCGTTGTTTGTAGACCTTAACTTGACTAAATATATGGTATAGGGCCATGGGTAGAGAAGATATTCAAAGTAAATTCAAAGAAGACGCTTAAACTAGTTTTTCATAAAACCTTCAAGTGAACTTTACCATTTCCCAAATATAAACTGTCCGTGTAGAGACGATAGGATCCTTGACCTTCTGAGGCTTCCTCGTAAAGCAGGAAACTCTTCAAAGGCAACACCACTAGATCCTCAGTTAAGATAGCCCGCTTCGGAGATATACGACCGAAATATTACCCAGTTTACATGAATGTATATGGAAATCGCGAGATAAGCGCATCGATAACTTCATGCAATAATTCACCGACTTGATGCTCAATTTACTTTAAATGCACAATTATGGCTCGAGACATGATATTAGTCAAGTTATAGTCTGGATGTTTAGCTCGGCAGTCGGCACCTCCGACGTCATCGCGCGAGTCGAACGGTCGCGTCGTGTGAGAGACGCCGGCCGAAGCTAGGTGCGTTCGCTTCTTGCCGCCGAGTGCGTGAACCCCAGTTCCCACCGCCTCAGGATGCCGCTCACGGACGCGCGTAATCGCTCCGAGCCTCTTTAGGTTTTAGAATTCGTAATAGCGAACATGAGAGACGCCGCGCGCATTAAAAATTCGCGCGCGACGCGTGTTCCCCCTCCCGTCCCCTCCTCGTGTTCCCGCGTAACCGTGGTCTCGGTGCAGGTGGCGAGGAGTGGCCGGGCACGCCGCCGCTGAACAACAACACCACGCACCACAACAACAACGGGCCCACGCCGCTGCCGCTGCCGCCGCCGAGCCCCTTCCGCTTCGACGACCACCGGCCGTACCGCTTCGCCGAGGACATGGGTCCGCTGCCGCCCGGCGCACTCGTCGGCCGCCTCGGAGACTCCCTCATACCGAAAGGAGACCCCATGGAGGCGCGCCTGCAGGAGATGCTGCGCTACAACATGGACAAGTACGCGAATAGCAACCTGGACACGCTGCACATTAGCCGGAGAGTGCGGGAACTGCTGTCGGTCCACAACATCGGACAGAGACTGTTCGCCAAATACGTACTCGGTCTGTCGCAAGGGACGGTGTCTGAGCTGCTGTCCAAGCCGAAGCCCTGGGACAAGCTGACGGAGAAAGGCCGCGACTCGTACAGGAAGATGCACGCGTGGGCCTGCGACGAAGCCGCCGTCATGCTCCTCAAGTCTCTCATCCCAAAAAAAGGTATTATACCCATTTCTCTGGCTTATCGCTGTGGAACTATGCTTGAGCAACACGGAGCGATTATCCTCGACGCCCGATCGGTTAACTCGCGAAGCCTCGCGTTTCCTCTGACAAATAAGTGTGAAAGGAGTCCGGGTTAGTCGCTCCATTGCATGTCTTATGCTGTAATCATCAATTAGGGGCCCTCTGGCCTATCTTCAGAACGGTCGCGTCGCTATCACGCCCGCCACCTGACAATAGACGTCATCAATCAAGGCGATAGCTGGTACATCGACCCATTAAACTGTTGACAAAAGATGTTTTCTATCACACTTTACAGCTTGAGCATTAACTCGATCGATCCATGACGCGTTCACCGAAGCCAGATATCAAAACCCTGTCTGTGATAAGAGCTGTCATCGAATTAAATATGGCGCCGTTTGATTGATTGGCGACCATCTTGACAGTTGTTATCTGCGATCGCCGATAGATAGGGTTGCGATTGGTTCTCACACGGCGATCGTTCGATCTCGGTTCGACTAGCGTTCTAACAGCAAGGCTTACTCATGTAGTGACTCCGCACTTTTTTTTAATTTTTCTAACACACATTATTTTTATTTTTATTTGTTCCCTTTCCGACCTTGTCCTATTTCCGATCCTGGACCTTTCCTAGTTTCCCGTCGCGTGCGGATAGAACATTTCTGCTCTCTCCCCGTGGGGTACCGAGGGCGGACATGTGTTTTCGATGTTACTCTTGACTTCTATTGTAGCATTCGCGTTTCTATTCATTGTAGGTTACCGGACAAGTATGCGGCTAAAAACACTTAATTCATATCAATTACTTACTCCACATGTTTTTAATGACAGATTTACAAAAATGAATTAATAGACAATTTTCTTTTTATATGAAAGAAACGTTTACGCGCGTTCTAACTTTTTCTTAATTCGAAAAAGTAACCAGCCAGGTTGTTATCAGCATGAAGTTCGTATTGGTCGCATTATGGCGCGAACTGGCCGACTGAGGAAACAATGGCAAGTAAGCGGACACAGGCCTAGCCTCGGCGCTCACTACTGCATCAACTGTACTAACACTGTACTGTGCAATACAATGGTACGAATGGTTTGCTGAAATACGTATGTTGATGATGATAGCATAGGATTTATCATAGACTGTTAAAATTATATATATTAATAATCTTTAAATCAAATTCTTATGTTTTTAAATTCATACTTATTTAGTTCTAAGTTTTAAGTTCAGAATGAGGAAACTCGTTAGTTAAATATAATCTATATACAAGTGCAGGCAAGAAACCACATAGTTCAGGAAAATGTTTAAAAGTAATTTAGTTTGTTATGTTGTAAGATTTTGCTTATAGCAACACGGAACTCGCTCCGGGAAAATTCGGTAGAATTAAAAAAGCCCGCGTCATTGTAAGGCTGTGTACACATTAGCGACACAGCACGAAGTATAAATCTGTGGAAGACAATGCACGGCATTACCCTTTGTGGCATCGATGCGATGAGCTCAAATAGATTGAATTTCAGATAATACACGGTTTGCGTTCTTTCTTATTTCCCGGGCTTTTTTGGTCGTATAATGCGAGGTTATTGTTGTTGATTCCGGGATTTTGGGGGTTGTGATGCTAATTTTCGATTGCGGTTGCCTGGACAAAAAATGCAATGAAACTCTTTCGCAGCGAAAATGGAGAGTACGTATTCCTTGCAATTTTTAAATGATGCATCTGTAACGCACCAATCATTTAACAACTTTATTCATGGAATATTGTAGGTACGTTGCATTGTTATTCTCAATAGCCACATACTAGGTACTAGGGCTATAGGTACTATGATAATAAGTATGCTAAAAATTTACTTTTGGACTTAAATAATCGTCTATTTGACATACATACAAACACATAAATCTACGAACACTTTCAGTCGATATGCGTCACCAGGCTAAGTCAAATCTTTTCTAAGTAGAGCTACCACTTGTGTTTACTTGCAACAGTGCAGACGATCGCATCCGTTACTTGTAATGAGCAGTAATGATAGTATGGCGGTCACGCTATCGCCCGTGGGAATCATTTCATTCATAATCGACCACTGTCAGTTTCATACATTCGAAAATTAAATACCTAGTTACCAAATGTCAAGAATCAAAGTAAAAACGAAGGTATCTGAAAAATCCCGATCAGTTTACCTCGTTCGATTGCGCTCGTCCCTATTTCAAGAATCATGTGATTCAATTAGTTCGATATAGCGAAATGAGAAATTTACGCATTTTTTTAAAAGCGAATTTAATGTAAGACTTTGATGTTGTAGTTGTTTAATATAGATTTTTATTGACTTTAAAATTGGTGGACTATATTATTAAAACAATATTGAAGAAAATTGATTATAAACGTAAGTACTTACCAGCTTTTTCGCGCGTTGTATTTGTTTTGCATATGCTCCGACCATGTTTGTTTGTTCGAAGCATATCGAAATATATAGAATAATTTTTGTGGCAACTTTAAAACTAAAATACTAAGTAGTAAAATATCGTGAGACGTTGGTTTGACTTAACCTTTATGATTGAGTACACAAACGAGTGTAGCTTACCAGTAGCCGTTACACAACACACTAAATGAAACAAAATCTTCAAGGCAAACAAGAAAAACAGTTTTCTGTTTTCGCAATGGCATTTAAAGGCAGCATGCGTCAACCATACAATAATTTGCATGTCTACGGACTGTCACGTGAGAACGTCGATAGAACTACGTTTCGCAACGGCGGACAGACGGACAGACATTGTGTATGTGTATCGTGGGAAATAGGGAAATTGTGGAAATCGCCGTTTTGAATGACACGCTGTTTGTATGGGAGGCATGTAATCATGCGTGCCGCCATTTTGTACGTTGCGTTAGTTCGTATGGATACACTATGCCTTAACTAAACCATAAACAAAAATAGTAAATGGTAGCCGTAACGATAATTGCCAATTAAAAATATACGCACATCAATTCCATCTTTACTAACCATAAATCGATGTTTATTTACGTGTAAACTATAGATGCACAGATTATGATAAATAACAAGGTAAGCAGAAAAAAACTGTAAATGGGCGAAGCGAGCAGTCAGACCGCATCAATCCTAGACAAAGCAGGTTATTAAAACCTTGACTTCCTACGATAATCATTACGATATTATCAGAAGCTCATTAGAGCATCCACGCACGCTCCGTGCAAAAACAATAGTTTCAATTACGTCGTGATGCCGCCCTTGCAATTTGTTCTAACCCGGTCGACAAGCAAAAAAACGGCAAAAAGGCATTCTATTAATTACTGCAAACGCGAGATTCGCTGTCATGTGCGAGCTTCTATTTATAGTTATATTTTAACGGACCGATGCATCGCGCGACGCCAATAATTCTGTTATATCATAAAACACCACGACAGTATACATTTGCCGAATTAACCATAAATAATAGCAAATGCCATTCCATATTTGAAATTCAACTTTTTTATTACACGATACCTTCGCCAGTATCGAGCTTAAAAACATAGGTTTCGAGCACGGAACTCGATTGAACGACCTAATTGCACGTCAAATAGTGATGTGCTTAAGTCGTGTTTTAATTTTTAGTTTTTTTCGTGCCGTGACTAGTTTCTATTCGAACAATGGGCAGAAATAAATCGACAAACCATCATCGTACGTCAAGATTTTTTCCACGGTCACTAAGCTTCGATGTAAGTTAACTGCTTATAATATATGCACGTAATCCAGAGGTCCAATTACGTGTTGTTACAGCGGTAATTATTGCTCGTATTACTGGAACACGCTTCACTGGTGAGATGTACTACCGATTTTATGTTCGCGTATATTTTCTTGATGATCCAGATTTTGAACTACAACATTATTTATAATAATAATTAATAATGCCTGATATATATTGAAAATTAAGGCATTTGATGGGCGATGTAATAACATAAACAATATCAACATAACAACTTAATAAAGTTATTATCTTGTTTATCGCTACTTCACATAAAATAACTTTTTAGTTAGTTGGACACGTATGCATCAACCCTAATAATTGTAAGTAACCTTTTTCGATATAATATACAGTCGATGACCAATTAAAACTTAGAATTCAAATATAGAACGTAACACAAGTGCGTTCAAAAGCGCGCCCAAATTGTGGAGTGGCCGCCAATATTTGGACAAAGTTGGCCTCTCGTAAGCATTTGAACCGTAGCGTGAAAATCTATTTTCAATGGGCACTATCAGGCAGGACACTCAAAGGGTTTATGCGCGAAGTTACCCCTGGAAACTCCTGTAGCCTCTTAGTTTAGCGCTAAGCAAATTTTAATATTCAATTGTGCTTTTGCATGCTTGGGATATGCGATGTGTGTAAAGTTTTACTTCTCTTTGTTTGAGACTGATTTGGTTTGTAAAGAGGTTGTATTTTACTTTAATTACAACATTAGGTTGTTGTAAATTACTTAAATGTTGAATTTTCAAATTATTTTACGTTGTCTTGTGGTAAATGACCATGCGACCATTTGCGGCTTTTTAATTTGTTGGTTTTTAAGTAAGTTAAGTAGATTTTGTATCATGGTTTAAATATAATAAATATTATAAGTAAAACATTTATTTATATTGTTCATACATCGCTAAGATATCTGCATAAGATAAAAACAAAACAACGTACAGGCTACTTTATTAATATAATTAATAATTGCACTAGAATCTGTGCATGATGAAAATCATGCACAGATTCTAGTCTACGAGTCTACGAGCTGCCATTACTTAAAGCTTCATAACGAAACAGATTTCATTTGATCAAGCTCACAAACCGATCACACAAAGAGCGCCAACTCAGCTTTAGCTAAATTCAGTTGACATCCTGAATAAAGTCAAATTCGTTCGAATATCAAACGCCCAAACTACACACGAAATTCCGAATCCCTTTCACAAAGCACGTCCTTTATCAATAGCGGGTCACGTTCAGAAACTCGCGGGACTGTCACAAGCGTTTAAAACTACGTAGTGGAGTTTCCAAGTGTATTAACCGAGCGCTAATGCTACGGGCGCATCGAACGCAAATGGTCGACAAGTTGGTCATCTTTAGTTTGTAACTTCTGAATGTACCCCGGATTTTGAATTGAGAACGATTTGCGAACAAAAGCTATAATTGTCGATGGCAGGTATTGGGATTTAAGTGTCTAATTAAGCAAATATTAACGCTAATTACACAATTAGTATTTTAGCCATTTAGGTACCTAACGAATATAAGTTATGATTTTAAAAAGGTAAAAATCAGTACCTAGATGCTTTTTTATATCGTAAAATATGTTTCTGTCATTGTATGTTCATTGTATGGTGTGCAAATAAAGTGTTGTTAATGTAAAATTTTGAAGTCTTTAAATTGAGACATTAACGGGAAATACCCTGATATCATTTAACATTAGAATCGTTAGATCATCTGACGTGTTGAACCCTCGTTAAAATCATAAAACGACGTCGGGTAGTCGAAATAGCGAACAGGGCGAACTAATACACATAAATCACAAAGTTTCGGTAGCAAACACGAAAATTCGTTGATACCTAATCACATAATAATCACCTACCCGATACACCCGCGGGAATCAAAGGATCGCGACCGAGACCGGGGAACTTTTGATTATTGGAATAACCCTTTGGAATGCATGAGCCTTATTTCAAACATTCCAACTTTGAAATACGAATCCGTTCTGTTTTACTATGTCCTGTGTTAGTTTTAATAAACTGTAAACACTGAATAAAAAATTAATACGATGTTTTTATCTCTTTTCTAGCAGGACTATCAACGCCATCTAGCAGTAAGTAGTGCATTTAAAGATAATAATATTTTTATTAGCGATTAGATTATTTACATTTTTAAGCCTCGAACTGAACACAACTTGTAAACCTCATTTATGAAATTACCGCAAACGAGGCAGACTTTTAATTTACGACGCAATTATCGCTAAAGTATTATTACTAAGGACATTTCCAACAAAAAATACGCCGTGGCCACTTAGAAAGCACCTTTGAAAAACTGAGCGGCCGGTTAAGGAGCGTTTAAGTAGAAATAACTCGAAAAAGTGCGCGGAAAAAAAGCAGTATGCGCGCGGCGACGCACAGGTAACGCCATCTGTTGTCGAGTAGCGTAGGCTAGCAGAGGTCAAGAAATTATTTTGCGAAGAATGCGAGCCGCGCCGCGGCTGCTTTGACGGCTTCCGACGAAGCAATCAGCCCTGTTTACTGGCATATTTACGATTATAATACTCCGCTCATTATATACTTTATGATTTTATACCTAAACGAGTGCAAGGATAATAATGCTTAAGTAATTGTCCCGGCGACACGACACGACACGACGCGATGCGAGTCGCGACAAATACAATACGTGATGACATTTCTATCTAGATTCTGGCGACTATTTAGTTGTTCGTATCGTGTTTACGACCTGGATCTTAACATGCGCATCCTGTAATAATTGCTATGTTTAGATTCGTTTCGAATTAAAATTTCTAAGTACCCGCTTTACTTTGGGTACCTAATTGTGAATTTGTTTATGACAACTCAGTGCCGCCTAATCTCTGCACTGAAGAAAGAATGATAATATGCGGCAACGATTTAACATGCATAGAGAGATTAAACGTAGATGCTTCATTACAGCTCAAATGTAAAATGATGAATTGGAAATTGTAAAGAAAAGGTAGGTAGTGCCCTTGCGCTTCGCTTAGCTCGTCTTGGCGGGGGCACTACCGTGCCCCTACATACAAAATATATTAAAAATTGAACATAAGTCTTCACAACATCAGATAGACCTTGACCTTACAATTGTGATCCCTTAATGATACTATATGGTTAAACCACATTAGGCAGACTCGAACCAGGCATCAAGCAAACATTCAGGTAGGTTAATATCTGAATTATTTGAGTGAAAATCGGTTCGCCATTTGGCAATCTTATAGGCTAGCGCTTAGCCACTATCTCGCCTGGTGGTAAGCGATGATGTGCTCGAAGATGGTGAAAACGCAAGGCCTAGAATACTCTGACTCTCAAGAGCATTATAGCAGTGTCAGCCAGTTGAACATTTGAAAGAACTAGAGAAAGTTGCGCGTGAATTAAACTCAAGTTTAGCACCTTGTCTACCACTTCAAAAAGCTCAATTCCAACTTATAGGTAAAGGCATTTCAAATGCTTATCAGTCAGGAATAATAAATCAGGAGAATCCCAGTTAATAGTTATTGCTTATTTATAAATGACCAGAGAATTTGACCCAAAATCAAGAGAAGACAAAGTCACCTGTTTATCTTCATGATATACAACATACATTAATTGTAGCTATTTCATAGAATTACAGCGCGTTCCGTTATTACATACAGAATTATTATTATAACAATTAGTTCATTCTCATAGTTCGTTGGATTATGCCAGGCCACATATTAATTATATTAGATTTCACAGTAGGGTTTGTAGATTTGATATTTTAAAAAAATATTTGGTAAAGCTACTAGTTGCCAACTACTTACTTATTAACATACTCTGGATTTTTTTTTTATTTCAGAGCCTTTTTTTATAGGTAGGTAGTACATTAATTTTGACGATGCTATTGCAGATAGGTAGGTAGGTACTAAGTATAGTTTTATTTTTATCAAATCTGTGTATTTTTTACTATATTAAAAATGTTTATAAGACCCGTGTAACGTGTCTAAAGTCCATAACGATATGTCTAATGGTAAATAAATAAATTAAATTGAATTCCCATTCATTTAACATTGAAGCTTTCCGTACGTGTACTTTTAATATATCTTATTATTTGTCATATGTAGCTAAATATGGAAACAATGCACATCCGCTTGGCTCGGTGCCATTTCACGAAAATCTGTATAACCTTACACGAGACGACCTAAAGGCCGAACTATCAGAAACATAACCCTGAGCTTTAGATTTATCTATATTATTCTAGAATCGCTTTATTCCCGTGTTACGTTGACAGCTATTCACTGAAAATATATTCGGATGTGCGGCGATAAAACGCAACAAAATTATTGCAACTCTCAAAAACAAGAGTGCTTGATTGCCATAATTTAGCATCTTATTTCAGGTCGCTATTAAAAGCTAATTGTGTTAAGGACTATTAAGACCGAGTTCACACTACGCGATAATTTGTCGCGTGAAACGGATGAGCCGTCGTCGGCGGGAATAAACCATAGACGTCGGTAATTAAACGCGAACGTTATATTTATTAGTCCAGTGAGCGCATTCTCATTTTTACTTTACGCGCTCGGCGCTCATAACTGTAATAACTCAATAGGAGAGGTACGGACGACAATGTTGCATCTAATAAACATTCTAAGCAATCAAACAGACGTTCGGCGCTGGGACCATCGACATAATTCGTCAAGGAAGAGACAAAAAGAAGGACATTCTCGTAGGTCGCCGCCCGATCCGACGGTAATTATTTTAATGAACCCGCGGTCTGCGCTCGTAACTCGTAAACACGTCGCGAGTCGCGACTGCATCACGCCCCCTGCCTCTCGAACTCGCTCGCAAATACGATTCGAACATCACAACACTCAATACTCACCATTCGCCAAAGTGCTTTTGTCTGTTTTGACAGAGCGAATGCCTCAATTCGGTTTATGAATCTTTGTTCGTCGCGGACGCTGGCCTAATTCGGAATTTGGATTCGTTCCATGTTTCCATCCGACGAGTCAATTGAGCGTCCTTTTATCGGCGCGTAAATAGATAGGTTCTATTATTCCGAAACTATTCTGCTTCTCAATAACGAAGTCATTCATAGCCACGCATTAATCCTAACTAATTATGCAAGACAAGGAGCAAAGATGTAAAATGCCCGGTCACAAATTGCGTCCGAAGTGACAGGTTAAACAAGCCATCTTGCGCGACAGAACTGTGATATATACCGTCGCGGTCGCCGAGGAAACACATGTAATTAATTACTGAGAATAATACGTCAGGATGCACTTAATTTCCTATTAAACTGTACTGAAAATTTCGAACGAAACGACGTTCGACCGAAAGCGTGCATTCTGTTTCCTCCTAAGCTTTTTCCCTATCGTTATCTCGATACGTTGCATTCCCCCAACAACCGTATGTATCATAGTCATAGACAATAATTTTGTTTCTTCGACGGATTCTCGCACCTACCGCTCGCAGCTGTCAATTTTGCTTCTCCCACCTTTTTTGTGTTACTTTTTTATAATTTTCACGCAGTAACGGGTGAGGAACACGGCGGCGCATGAAGCCGCGTGTTCGCGTGCCCGGCAGCTATCAATCGGCGTTATAATCAATAAAGCAACCGTGCACAAATCAATGCATTAATAACCACCGTATCGCAGCGCTGGTGAAAAATTGCCGCTTTTGACACGACATGGTACACGTACTTTAACATGGTAAAGAAAAAAACAACACCGATAGATAATGTCTACCTCTAAATTTCTCCGCATAAGCTGCAGTTTAGTCTTCGAGTTCCACTCTTAAAATACTTATTATTCGCGAAGTTGCCGCATGTCCTAAGAGTGAATGTAATTAGTGCCGGGGCCCAGAGCTCAGACGATCGGTCGCGACTAACGCAGTTAACGCGAATTCGGTTATTTCGTTAAAAAACTTTGTGCTATCGTTAAAAGTTACAGATAAGCTCCCGTGGGCCGATACCAGGGGGAAATTCACAGTGACGGGAAACTCCGCACCTCCCGTCGAGTGGGTAGGACACGCTTTAGTTGTCTCTAGTAGGTATTAGCCGATGTTTTTCTAAAGCTCATGAGAGAAAATTAAGTTAACACTTCGATATGACTGTGCGTGAGGTTTTTTTTTTTGTTAATAGATAATAATACTTATACTCTCATCTCTGAAGCTCTAATTGAACATGAAATAATGTAAACGTTTGCAGAAAAACTTGCTAATTAATGAACGTTTTCTTACATTTTAATTAATCTGTGTGTTGTAAGCTAAGAAAATGCTGTAACGCAATTGTGAGTATTAAACTTCAAATAATATAGTGATACATCAAAAAAGAACATGAGGAACGTTTTCTGTTTTAAAATATATCTTATATTTTAAAATACAAAACTGCCAGTACGAATTGAGGCGTCATTCTCTGCGGGCTTGCAAAATTGATTATCGAATCTAGTTACAAACTACCGACGTCCGCGTAAACTCAAGCATCCCCACCTGCGGGAGTTTTGACAACGTAGTTTCGGCGACACCTTCCCTTTTCATTTTTTACCATCAATTTTTAAATGCAGGAGCACTGTAATCACTTGCTAAACGAAATAAATAAGATCTCTGTCATCAAAGCGAATTGAAAAGGAAATTAGATGACTTTTACACAATTTTTACAACTAGCATGTAACCGTTTCCGTTATATCTGAAACACTCAAAATGATTTCAAATAAAACGTTTTTTAAGTCCCACACAACCTGCGTTATAAAATCATAATCGTTTCCTGAACTAATAAAGGTTCGTAAAAGTTCTTTACAAAATAGTAAATCATAAAAATCGTTTTATTGGCGACACATTTAACGTGTTTATTTTTCTGCGTCGTAAAGAAAACAAAATTTTGTGGTGGCATGTTAGATTTTTTGACGTTTACTTCTGCGCTTTTATTTTATTAATCGGATCTTGAAAGATCCTGTTAGTCGTTCCAGTTCATAGAGAACCAATAATTAATGATGATTTATCTGGAACAAGTGGGCAGATTAGTTAGTCTTGAGTTGTAGCGGCATTCGTCTCCTCTCGCGTGGAATCAATTGCGGGCGGTGGCCCCGCGCGCCCGATTGCCATCCGGCACGCGAGCCGATCGCCGGCGCCCTACGCACGCGACGTCGAACAAAAGAAACTTCACCGATCGAAAATTGTATCATTACACCGCCTCACGTCTTCATTCCTCACAAACAAGCGGTTCTGTAAACGCGAACGGTTCTTTCCCCCGATTATTTTTTTTATGGGCGCGTTGCCGAGCCATCCGTCACGTGCAACACCATTTGTACATTTCATTGTTGCAGCACTTAGCACCTAATTTCGACGCAGATCCTCGTTTATGCAACTATTTCTTTGCGGGAATTAACAATTCAAATGCGGCATTTTTTCTAGTTGTGTGCAACACTTTCGAGCGGCGCTGACGTCCGCCGCCGTCGGCGACTCGAATGCAAATGAGCATCGATCTTTGGAGTAACGTATAGAGCGCGCACTTCTCACCCCTTTCTTGCGACTACCCGCCAACTTGATTTACAATCCCGGATACGCACTCCCCGTTCGAATCCAACCTATACGCTTAAATTACTAGCGGTTTTTTACTATGTCACAATGACACTATAATTTAGGGCACCACCCCCTTACTTTCCGAAGCCTTTGAATATTCATACGACTATAGCAATCAATAACGGTCACAAAGAAAATAGTTTTCGCGTGCACGCACGCGATATAATGTCGCATAAACAAATAATTTCTTCGTTTTTATTGTTATCCTTGAATTATGTTATTGCCACTCGAATTTACACTTTCTCCGTCGGTCGGTGCGGCGCGGGCGGCGGTCGGGAGCGATCAAACTCCGACCGATAAATAAAACTTCCGTGACCGGACGACGTTAATTGACCGCCGCGTTTTTTTAAAATATCCATCAAAAGTGCACATCGTAATGGCTACAATAAAAACTGATATCGTTACATAGTTTATAGGCATTCAGATAAGAAACGCGAATGAAATTGTATTATTGTATTATTTGAAAGTCAGCCGCCATGTTGAAGCGTCGCATGGACAAAATGGCGCGGCTTGCGTCACACTCGGTCGAAATAACCTCAGTTTTTGACAATATTCCACGGCACGTCGCGGTAATTGCCCACTGCCGTTTACGGAATAACAAAACATGTCTACAATAAGATCAAAGACAATAATAGACGTGTGTTGAAATTTATCGACGGCCCGTCACTGGCGTCACTCGAAGAACGTATCTACAATACATACAGATTGCTTGCGGGTAGAAGTACCTGTCCCCGCTACGATATCAATAACACGAGTTTTTTTTGCAAGTCGGCTTCGTTTGTAACATCGACTATAGATAAAATTAGCGTCTCAGTTTTATATTCATACGTTTTAGTAATACTAATGAGGTTTTGTTTGGTCGGTCGTGTGTCTGTAGGAAAAAACTTTTGATATCGAGACATAGGTAATATGGTAAGTTATAGAAGTATAAGCAGATACCGTCGGCAGTCGCCCGCGAGGCCTCAGAGCACGCGACTTACATGTAAATACGTTTTGATCGGTCAGATATCGGCATAATGGATGTTTTTAGCACCAAAAACGAATATTCGAGGCCTTGCTATTCCGTCAATGTCGAATTGAATCAGGAATTACCTTCTCTTTGTGAATATCATATTGATTGAAGGGAAATATAAAAATCTCTACGACAATAAAATTGTAAAATGAAAATATTTCATCTATCTGAGTACTAAAGCGTATCAGCATTTGGGAGCTGCTGACCAAATTGGTTTACCTACTCCTTCGCTTAAGAAAATTACTTGTATCTATATAATGCTTGTGGTACTTAGGTAGGTAAATAGGTACATATAGGTACCAATCTGTTATGAAACCACTTTGACGACATAATTAAAAAAAAACATAATATCAATTTTGCCGGACATTATAAAACACGAAAGACAATTATAAAACAAATCACGTATCTGGAGTTATTGTTGAAAGTCATTATATGTTGAAATATGTGGACATGGCAGATTATGATCTCGAATGCGTCTGACCATTTTGTCATTTAAGTATTTTCGTCACGTTTTCTTCGTCATAAGTCGTTAGCTGAGTTAGTTTCACAAAAAATAAATGAAAAAGGCTTGTCAATGGTAGATTCAAATTCGGTTCTAATTTCAAATCGGAACGTGAGAATGACGTTTGAATTTAGCGAAAGCTGCGACAATTTTGTGGGTAGATAGTGCCTATTATGCTAATACGTATCGTTTTAAAAGAGGCATTAAATCTTGAAGTGGGTACATAATTTAGTATCTCAAACAAAGAGGTTTTAATTGAGACAGATATTTAATTGTGGAAGGTGGAAAGGTATCAAGGCCCGCTAATGAATCAGCTCGTCCGTTGCCAAAATAAACTACTGAAAGTGTTATCTGTAACTGCGGCTAATTCATTTTTAATTCCCAATAAATAAAACGCTCTTTACGTTCCAATAAAACGATCGTGAAAGCTTTCGAAGAAAAACAACTGTTTCGCTTGCATTATGCTTTTTAAAACCCAATTAATCAAGGTTTTAAACATTGATCGCGGACGAAATCTAAAATAACCGAAGAATCACTCGAAATTAGCGAGCATATTGTCGGTTTTAAAATAAAATTTAAGGACGCCATTAACTGTTTGTGATCCTTTTGAGTTAATACTTCAAGTCGCGGGTGATCCGCTTTCGGCGTCATTAAAATACCGCAAGTAGGACTCTAATTACTGCACGTTGGTGGTACATCGTAAAGATAGCATTTTTGAAAACAACACCTCCACGAAGGAACGTCATATTTCCAATTATTATAACAATTCTTAAGAGAAGATAAACGCACACGCACCCGACGTTTTACGTGAATTTAATACCGAATTTACTTTGAACTCAAAATAATACTGCAATTATAACGCGCCAGAGATCTGAGTATCCGAACATTAAACTCCGTTCTATAAGCATCTCGGAACGTCTAAAACTAATTACGCGTCTTAATTAAAGTAATTCCATGCGTATATCACCATCTAAATAGTGTCGTTTCATTGTGCGACCAGAGACAATATGTTGACAGGATGAATGCCCACAATATGGCGGGCGTTTCGCGCGTAACTTCGCTTGTTTATGGATGCGCGGGCGCCGGTTTAGGATCCCTGGCTTAGGCGATGAGTGCTCGCTCCCATTCACCCGATTATCTTTAAAGCGCTATTCATTGCAGCGCACCGTTTAAACGACTCGCCTAATTTCAATTGTACCAAATATAACTTGTGTATTTATTACTTGGCAAGAGTCGGCGCTAGCGATGTAGGTACGCCGACGCGTGTGTGCGTAACAATTTAGCGCCAATTAAAATATCTTGTGCGTACATACGATTATGTTGCCGTTTGCCGGCTATACGAATCATAAAACTGGGATAATTTTCCAGGAAATTATGATAGCTCGCCTGTAATTTCTGTTTGAGTCGTCAGAAGCAATTAGGTGAAATAATTATCGCAACAAATTTTCTATGTACTGCGTACAACCTACTGATAATTATTCTGTGCTACTGCTGTGGTAATACTACTGCTGTGGTACTACTGCTGTGGTAATACCGCATCTATGTATCAATAACGTACTACTACTACTAATAGCCCACACGCGTACAATGAAACTTGACAAACTCATAGGCCGATATAGATGCAACTGAAAACTTTACACATGTAACAAATAGTCGACACTAGGAGTAGTAAAAGGTTCCCTTTATTCAAATTGATTCATTTACAACTTTGCATGCACATTGCACTTGTAATGTTTTCAAACTACGCGTTCATGTGTCTATGAACATAGAATAAAAACAACATCATCTATGCTATGAACGAGATTCGCAAGATAGCAGGAAGACAAACCTTCTATTGCTAATTCGTACCAAAAAGCACAGAATAAATAATAGACAGTCAAAACAGTTAGCTCTCACGGCAGAGGTCTAAACATATTTTCTATCTTTCCAGTGGGCACAAAGGATGGCACCATCGGTCCCGGTTTCGGCCGACCGGACGGCGATGGTGACGAACGCCTGGCGCATATCCTTGAAGCTTCCCACATGATGAAGACACCCTCACAGATCAACAACGATGACTCTCGGAGCAATGAAGACTCCAGCTCGCCTAGAACTCAGTGCCAATCGCCTTTCTCAAATAAGGTAAGTATTTTCGAAGGCGAAATCTATTAGTTACCAAAAGTAAACATTTTTTATTATAAAAACTCACGTTCATTTTAAACTTATAGATCTGAGACGGGAAACATATGTCGATCGCTATATCGACATCGCGTAAGTCACGTTAAATTCCCTTCTCAAATCTATAAAAAGTAAACATATTTTGTACATAATATTTCTAGCAAATGGGACTTGACTATCTCCTCATATTGTGATAGCGGGCAATTATGATTATTTCACTTTACAACAAAACGTTAACACTAAGCGCAATTAATTGTATGATTTTGAATCAATGAATTTGTATGTTCAATACAATCGAAACTAATATTTTAAAAAGGAAAGATTTGATTTTTGTTTGTTTGTTATGATTTAACGTGAAAACTACCGGACCGATTTGAAAAATCTTTCTTTCACCAATTGAAATCTACATTATCAGCTAGTAACAGAAGCTAAATTTTATCCCCGTATTCTCACGGGAACGGGAACTGCGGTGGTGAAACCGCGAGCCGCTATTAGTGTACTATAAAGTGGTCTTTTATTTTCCAGGACTCGAGTCAAAACCGTAGGTTAAAGAAGTACGAGAACGACGACATCTCACAAGAGAAGGTGGTCCGGATCTACCACGAGGAGCTCGCCAAGATCATGAGCAGGAGAGCCGAGGATATGCGGCACAACCGGGACGGCTTCCCTGGGTAAGTCTTCACTCTGTTCACCCTAACCTGATTATACTTGACGGCCTGTTGGCGTAGGTATAGATAACTTGCCTTCTAATCGGGAGGTTACCGCTTCAAATCCTCGCTATGGACCGATGGATCTTAGCATGGTAGCTAGGTGCACTTATGAGTGTTCGCCACATGTGGTAGGAGAATTATATCGATGTTCCGCCTGACTTGTTACCGAAAAGTAGCTTACCACCATCAATGAAAAAATCTGCCGCCATAACCGTTACGTTGTTCCTGCAGCACACAACTCTTTAGAGTCATAGCATTCTAGGCCGAGCATTGTTCACCATCTTCGAACACGTCAATATTTACCACCAGGCGTCATTGTGGTCAATTGCTAGCCTATCAGATATATAAAATACCATGATAAAAGCTTACAGCCTAGCGAAATAACGAGGCAAGTATAGATATGAAATTTCTAACGGGTTCAATGCATACAATTCTGTCAACTCAGATTTTTGCGTGCGATAGTTTTTGTTATAGGTAGACGTCGTCTCCCTTACCATCAAGCGAGCGTCGTGCTTGTCCCGTTACCTCATAAATAAAATAAGCTATCCCTTTAATTGATTATCTCTCTTATTTTCAATGTAATTCATTATTCGTGACAATATTATATTATGTATAACTGTGTAACTCGATGATAGCATCGTATGGTATCTTTCAAACTGTTCGAACATTTGGATCCTACCTTGTGAAATGTGACGATGCGTTCTAAAGATTGATTATACTTGTCTGGAAGTAGGGACATAATACATTCTTGATTATAAATAGTTCGATATCTAATTATACATTAATTTTCTATCGAAGTTCGTTTGTGACATACCCATAAAACTCGAACCAATCGAGGACAGCAAACTAGAAGTAACGCAGGATGTTTCCTCCATTTTTCAGCGGCGGCATGGGTCCGCACATGGAGCGGCCACCCGAGGACATTCGGCTGGCGCTGGAGGCGTACCACCGCGAGCTGGCCAAGTTGCACCCGGGCGGCAACATGGGCGGCATGCACCTGCCCGCCATGCCGCCCTTCCCCAACCTACTGGCGCTGCAGCAGCAGGCCATGCAGACGCAGCACATCAACGGACAGGCCGTCCAGGACCTCTCTCTGCCCAAGGACAAGAGCGCCAAGATGAACGGCATGACTGATAGCGATAAGGAACGATCCATGGACGCCGAGGAGGCCATCCGACACGCAGGCAGCGCCTTCTCCCTGGTGCGGCCGAAACTGGAGCCGGGCCAGTCCACCGGCTCGTCCGCCTCTAGCCCGCTCGGCAACGCCATCCTGCCGCCCGCCATCACCCCCAACGATGACTTCGGCAGCTCGGCCGCCGCCAGTCCGCTGCAGCGCATGGCATCTATCACTAACAGCCTGATCTCGCAGCCCTCCAACCCGCCGCATCACCCGCCGCAGCAGCGCTCCATGAAGGCAGTGCTGCCGCCCATCACGCAGCAACAGTTCGACATGTTCAACAACCTGAACACCGAGGACATCGTGCGCAGAGTGAAGGAAGCGCTGAGCCAGTACTCGATCAGTCAGCGACTCTTCGGTGAGTCCGTATTGGGGCTCTCGCAGGGCTCCGTGAGCGATCTGCTCGCGAGACCGAAGCCCTGGCACATGCTGACGCAGAAAGGTCGGGAGCCGTTCATCCGCATGAAGATGTTCCTCGAGGACGACAACGCCGTCCACAAGCTGGTCGCTTCGCAGTACAAGATCGCGCCCGAGAAGCTCATGAGAACCGGCAACTATAGCGGAGTACCCAGTGAGTACACCTTGAATTCTCTTCACACAATCGTGACAAAATTCTACTCTAACAAAAATGTGTTCCAAATGAATTCTTGAATTCAAAATGCCCATCACGCACCACTCGTAAAGTCTCAATGATATGTGACCCTCATAAGAACCTCATTAAACGTAACATTACATCAACGCTCGCTCACAGCTGACTTGTCTTTCTTCCAGCCTGTCCGCCCAATATGACGAAGCCAATGCCTCCGACGCAGAAGATGATCTCCGACGCCACCTCCCTGCTCAGCAAGATGCAGCAGGAGCAGCTACTAGGGCAGGGCCATCTAGGCCACCTGGCGCAGGGTGCGCCGTTGCTTCTCACCCCGCCCGGCTTCCCCCCGCACCATGCGGTGACGTTGCCCCCACAGCACCCACAGCACCACGAAAAGGAGCGCAAGCCGCCTCCGCCCCCGCAGCACCACCCTCCACCCGTGCTGCGCAGCCTGCACCAGCACATCTCCCCCAGCGTGTACGAGATGGCGGCGCTCACGCAGGACCTCGACACGCAGACCATCACAACCAAGATCAAGGAGGCCCTCCTCGCGAACAACATCGGTCAGAAGATCTTCGGTGAGGCCGTGCTCGGCCTCTCGCAGGGCTCAGTCAGCGAGCTGCTCTCGAAGCCGAAGCCGTGGCACATGCTCAGCATCAAGGGCCGCGAGCCCTTCATCCGCATGCAGCTGTGGCTCAGTGACGCGCATAACATAGACCGCCTGCAGGCGCTCAAGAACGAGCGGCGCGAGGCCAACAAGCGGCGGAGATCGAGCGGGCCCGGGCAGGACAACTCCTCGGACACCTCCTCCAACGATACGTCGGAGTTCTACCACTCGAGTTCCCCCGGGCCCGCGTCCGGCGCTCCGTGCGCCAAAAAGCAGCGCGTGCTGTTCTCCGAGGAGCAGAAGGAGGCCCTGCGGCTGGCGTTCGCGCTCGACCCCTACCCCAACATGCCCACCATAGAGTTCCTGGCGGCGGAGCTCGGCCTGTCCACCCGCACCATCACCAACTGGTTCCACAATCACCGCATGCGGCTCAAGCAGCAGGCACCGCACGGGCTGCCGGGCGAGCCGCCCGCGCGCGACCAGTCTTCGGCGCCCTTCGACCCGGTGCAATTCCGTCTGCTGCTCAACCAGCGCCTGCTGGAGCTGCAGAAGGAGCGCATGGGGCTGGCCGGCGTGCCGCTGCCCTACCCGCCCTACTTCGCCGCCAACTCCAACCTGGCCGCGCTCATCGGGCGCGGGCTGGTGCCACCCGACGCCGCGCCCAAGGACCAGAGCGGCGGCCTCGACCTCTCCATGCCGCTGAAGCGTGAGCCCGACGGGGACGACTTCGAGGACGACGACGACAGCAACCTCGGCTCCGAGGAGTCGGACGACGAGTCCAAGAACGAGCCCAAGGCGACGTCGACGCCGGCGCGCTCCAGCCGACGCAAGCCCGCCGCGCCGCAGTGGGTCAACCCCGACTGGCAGGAGGACAAGCCGCGCAACCCGGACGAGGTCATCATCAACGGTGTGTGCGTGATGCGCGGCGACGACTTCCGCCGCGACGCCGAGGAGACGGTGCGCGTGGAGCCCTCCCCCGTGCCGCGCGACGCCTCCCCGCCCGCCGCGGCGCCGCACACTCCGCACGGTCCGCTCGCGCCGCACGCGCCGCACGCACCGCCCGCACCGCTCGCGCCGCGCACGCCCGACCACGTGATACCCGAGGACAAGATCAAGTCCGAGGCGGACGACGACCGGTGGGAGTACTAGTGAGTGAGTGAGAGGACAGTGAACTATCATATCACGGACTGATTATTGTGAGGCGACGCCGAGGTCGCGCTTCGTTGTAAGGCCAAAGACTCTGTACATAGCCGTCGACTCGAGCCATGCCAGGCATGCGGCCCGACGCCCGACGGACGACAAACTTGCGATACAAAAACGTGCATTTCGCTTTAATTTTTAAATCGTTAGATCGTACCCCGATCAGGTACAAAACTCTGAGTATTTTTAAGTTATGGCTTTTATTTTTAATTCGTCGTTGTAAATAAATATACCAAATATGTGTCGAATATTGCCGACGGCCGCGACTGTACATAGCTAGCGTAAGGGACGGGCGACGTCGCGCGCTACAGTTAGGGGTAAGTTTCGTTTTATTGTTAATGAAGAAATTTAAAGTGCAATCAGATGTAAATTTTAGCAGTAACTGACCCCAGTTGAAAAGTATTATTATGTTTATATTAACCGAAGAGGTATAAAATATTATAATTGGGTTATAAGTTTACATTTAAATTATGAATGTTTTATTTTATACTATTGTATGTTTTCTATTTCTTTATTTTATACGAGAAGCCGCGGGACCGCTCAATATAGTTTGTGATGTACGACAAATAGATGTCGCTTTTATACTGTACTGTAGATCCATAGACAATCTCCGGTATATTTTTATTTTTACATTTTGTAGAAATCGTACAAATTAAACACACAAATACGTTTACGAGTAAGCAAATATTGTATTGCTTGTGGTTATAGATTATTTTATTTTAGCAATAAATTGCTTTTAATTATTTTTCGTTCATTTTATTTATTTTTTCCTTATTTTCCTTTGTACCCTAGACGTAAGTGATAATGTACATTTTAAGGAACCGTACTCCTTGCATAACACTGTAAATAATTCAAATCCAGATATAGTGTAAATAAATAAATTGTCACATTTAGATAAATAATAATAAAAATAGATAAGTAGGCAAATAGAACCCGAAAATTAAACTTCGTAAAAGGGTAAAAATCATGAATAATCAAAATTATTGTGTAATCGGAAATGTAACGAAAATAACGTAAAAATATAGATTTTAGGCCTCGAGAGTTTCGGAACAGTTTGAAAAAATCAATTTTACAATGAAAAAAAAAATCTCTTTCTATATGAATCCAGTTTTAGAAATACCAATCATACATATCGATGTTTATATACACCAGTAAGTAGTAGATAAGTATAGTATGTAATAGTCAATATGAACTCTAAGCTGTTTGACAGTTCCATTCATTTTATTCGGTCTATTTTCAAAATCAATTCCTTTATTCAAAAGTTTCTAATTTAAAATATTTTATAGTACCTATAGCTTTTGCTTTGAAAGTTTATAATATGAATTACGTACGTTTGTAAAGTATAATTATTATAATGTTGTTATAATTGGAAACGTTGCCTCGAATTTTATACATATTTTTGAGCACCAATCTGAGGAAACATTCATAAAAATATTCTAAAATTAAATATTAAATAATAACTACAGATTGTAGGTAAGTAGGAACACTCTGAATAACTCAAAATCAAGTCAACAGTAAAATCTCAATGCATTGTTTATACATGTTTAAAGTTCTTACTCCCATTCGTACTTTTTAAATCGTAAAAGATCGTATTGATTTGCGTGCGCCTACTTACCAGAAACTGAGCGTTAAAATTACTTTATGTTTTGTATCGTCCAAGCTGTGCTCAACAGAATCGGCCTAATAAAAACACAAGTTTAATATATTTTTCAAATTGTTAACTGGTGGACCAAAAGTAATAATTTAAAACATAACCAAACGGACCCGTTTCGCGCCATTTTAAAAAGTAGGTCTAGGTTTATTACTTTACTGCATTGTATTGCCGGTAATTCGACCTTTTACTATTAGGTTTTGCCAGTTCGAATTCGAAAATTCGAGGGAACATAAATAAATATTCCAGCATGTTTGTTACGTTAAATGTTGCAGTGGTTAGCATGTTGTAAATAATGTAGCAAATAGACGATTATAATACGTTATCTCCGATATTATTAACGAATAGTATTAAATATTATAGCGATAATTATTATTGTTCATATCATAATATTAATACCTAATGAATGCTGAAACCATTGTCTTCTTTCTGAACAATTTCTAAAGTTATTAAAATTAAAAATAAAGAAATTGCTAATCAGTGTTTGTTTCATTCATCCATTATAAGCACTAGTTAGTATTACATGATCTGCTGGCCTATCACGAACTTTGACAGTTGATGATTGAACGTAA
The DNA here is from genome assembly GCA_954871355.1 of Cabera pusaria. NCBI lineage: Eukaryota > Metazoa > Arthropoda > Insecta > Lepidoptera > Geometridae > Cabera > Cabera pusaria. The sequence continues at coordinate 22,384,912 of OX940906.1, forward strand.
TGAACTAAATTACGGGGACGCAGCTAAGTAGGCTGTATAGCTCCATCTCTGTCATTTCGTTCATATCAATCCCTATCAAACTTTGTGATAGACCTGCTGGTCCTGCTACCTACTTGGTACCTACCACCAGCTGATCTAATATCACAAACTTTGATAGTTGATCATAGAATGAACGAAATGAACTAAATGACGGGGACGCAGCTATGTAGGCTGTATGGCTCCATCTCTGTCATTTCGTTCATTTCAATCCCTATCAAACTTCGTGATAGGCCCCCGTTCAGTGCTACCACAGTAGGTGCAATAGGTACATAATCTTTCTATCTAATAATCTACAATAGACAGTGTACACTAGTGTGTACACTAATTATAGAAGAATTAAAGTTTGTGAGTTTGTTTGTAGGTTGTAGAGGCTAATCTCTGGAACTACTGAACCAATTTTGAAAATTGTTTTACCCGTAGAAAGCTGAAAGTCTGTCGCCACTCGTAGATTACATAAGCAGGCCACCCTTTGACCACTATCTTACCTGGTGGAAAGTACCTAATGTAGTAAGTACCTAATCTAATGTAGTACAGTACACCGGTAGCTGTCCTTGAGAATCAGTTCCCATTCAAGCGTGCTGCCATTTTCGACCGCATCATCACTTACAACTTGTACTCTACACTACACTTTGTACCAGCAGGTGAGATAGTGTTCAAAAAAGTCTAATGTTCTAAGTAGGTAGTTTGTTGATTCTGTTAATGGACGGCCCTTTGGCGTAAAGGATAGTTACCCTGATTCTGACCCGGCGGTCGTTGGTTCTAATCCTAGCTATATACCTACCTTTTATATGCATTCATGAATCATGAGTTTTCGTACAGTGGTAGCGGGATCATTAAATCTACCAAAAAGTATCTTACCACCAAGGAGAACATCTGCCGCCGTAACCTTACGCGTTCCCCGACGCAAAATGTAGAGGTAATATACGTTTAACGTGTGTATCTGTGTGTCTGTCTGTAGCATCTTAGCACTTCTAACCTAACCTAACCGGATGAACCGATTTTGTTTTTATTATTGATAGTTTTTTTTGTTTGATAGATGTTTTCATCGAGAGTTTTCTTAGCTTTGATTCATGAAAATTCGTTCAATCGTTATAAAACTATGAGCTTTTTTCTAGTTAATTGCGCTATGAAATCAACATTCATAGGTCTGATCAATTCGAAAATCTTCTTCTTCAACGATATTGTAAGAACATGGAAGCATTGACCTGATGCTTGGACATCTCCTGGACTCTACAGAATACTCAAATCCTCACCAACTTCACCCACCACTTCACCAACTTACAGCTCAGATTTTAAATGTCGTGTTTAGAGTCATTGGAATGCTTTTAATGAAAGCTTTTAAAAAAAGATCAGTCGGGGTGGTTTAAAATATTATATTATTATATATATACTAGAAGTCCCCCGCGGCTACGCCCGCGTTAAAAACTCCTTTTATTTACTTAAAACTTTTCTTTTATAAAAACGATTCTATCATTAAAGACATCAAATAAAAATTAGCCAAATTGGTTCACCTGTTTTCATGTTATCGCGTGACTAAGACAAATCAGGATTCATATTTTTAAAACCCGAAAACCCAATAAAGCGCAATCCGAAACTATATTGATTTTCAGACTTTTTTACCCCAGTTCACTCTTTTAGGGTGGCATTTTGAAAAAGTCTGAAACTCGTATTTACTTATTTATTTACAGAAGTACTTGTGTGAAATGTCGAATAAAATGACTATCCAAAATTTGAGCCCCCGCTTCAACCCTTGAAGAGTGAATTTTGAAAAATCCTTTCTCAGCGGATACCTACGTCAAAATTTCTATCTGGATGGAAAATATCAGCGCAATCCGAAACAATATTGATTTCAGACATTGTTACTCCACTTCACCCTTTTAGGAATAGAATTTCAAAAAGCCTGAAACACGTATTTACTCATTTATTTACTAAACTACTTGTGTGAAGTTTCGAATATAAAAGACAATCAATTCTTGTTTCTCCATACAAACTTTGAACCCTCGCTTCATCCTCTTCAGGGATGAATTTTGGAAAACCTTTCTCAGAGGGAACTAACGTCGTAATTAATAACTATCTGCATGCCAAATTTCAGCGCAATCCGAAACAATATTGATTTTTACACTTTATTACCCCATTTCACCCTCTTAGGGGTGGAATTACAAAAAAACCTGAAACACGTCTTTACTTATTTTTTTACTGAAGCACTTATGTGAAGTTTCGGATAGAAAAGACGATCTAATCTTGTTTCTCCATACAAACTTTCAACCCCCGTTTCATCCCCTTCGAGGGTTAATTTTGGGAAATCCTTTCAAAGAGGGATCTAACGTCGTAATAACTATCTGCATGCCAAATTTCAGCGCAATCTGAAACAATATTGATTTTACACTTTATTACCCCATTTCACCCTCTTAGGGGTGGAATAACAAAAAAACCTGAAACACGTGTTTACTTATTTTTTTACTGAAGCACTTGTGTGAAGTTTCGGATAGAAAAGACTATCTAATCTTGTTTCTCCATATAAACTTTGAACCCCCGTTTCATCCCCTTAGAGGGTTAATTTTGGAAAATCCTTTCTTAGAGGGAATTAACGTCGTAATAACTATCTGCATGCCAAATTTCAGCGTAATCCGAAACAATATTGATTTTACACTTTATTACCCCATTTCACCCTCTTAAGGGTGGAATTTCAAAAAAACCTGATACACGTGTTTACTTATTTTTTTACTGAAGCACTTGTGTGGAGTTTCGGATAGAAAAGACTATCTAATCTTGTTTCTCCATACAAACTTTGAACCCCCGTTTCATCCCCTTCGAGGGTCAATTTTGGAAAATCCTTTCTCAGAGGGAACTAACGTCGTAATAACTATCTGCATGCCAAATTTCAGCGCAATCCGAAACAATATTGATTTTCACACTTTATGACCCAATTTCACCCTCTTAGGGGTGGAATTAAAAAAAACCTGAAACACGTGTTTACTTATTTTTTTACTGAAGCACTTGTGTGGAGTTTCAGATAGAAAAGACTATCTAATCTTGTTTCTCCATACAAACTTTGAACCCCCGTTTCATCCCCTTCGAGGGTTAATTTTGGAAAATCCTTTCTCAGTGGGAACTAACGTCGTAATAACTATTTGCATGCCAAATTTCAGCGCAATCCGAAACAATATTGATTTTACACTTTATTACCCCATTTCACCCTCTTAGGGGTGGAATTCCAAAAAAACCTGAAACACGTCTTTACTTATTTTTTTATTGAAGCACTTATGTGAAGTTTCGGATAGAAAAGACGATCTAATCTTGTTTCTCCATACAAACTTTGAACCCCCATTTCATCCCCTTAAGGGGTGAATTTTGGAAAATCCTTTCTTAGTACACCCTTACGTACTAAGACAAATATACCCTCCAAATTTCAAGTCTCTACGACCAGCGGTTTAGGCTGTGCGTTGTCTGTCAGTGAGTCAGTGAGTCAGTGAGTCAGTGAGTCAGTCAGTATGTCAGGACAAAGATTCTTATAGTATTAGATATGAATATTATTTTAAACAATAGATCATATTATTATACTATATTGACTTCAAATTGATTGTGATCGATGGGGATCTACAGCATAGCTAAGCTTATAATAATATTTTCGCAGTAACTATGACCTAATCTGTGGTTTCAGTGCAAATATTTTATTAATTTTGCGATGCGTGTATGTGAAAATCGTGATATCTTCTAGAGTTTTCATTTGAATTATATACTGTAAAGGACAATTTTAATCTATAATATGTGGCCAAGCTAATTAATGTAATTATTTGGATAAGGATCAATACTATATACTTGAAAATAGCCTTAGAAGTTATGTAAATTTTTTTAACAAAAATTTTAAGATTAAAATGGTTACTGTGAGTCAACCTTAAGAGACAGACATATGCTGTCGCGGACTTTTTTGTAGGTCTTATTAAGTTGTACAACTCTTGCATAGAAAATATTCTTCTATCTATTTTCAATTAAGCAGCGTTCGTAAGAAACGTGTTTTTACGACCGTTTCTTTGCCGACTTAGGTTGCAAATTAGGTCTCCACGAATGTACCTTTGATTTAAACGGGATAATATATAGCCTATTTTCATTCCGAAAGTCCATTCTATGTATTAGAGAAAGAATTTTTTAAATCGGTTTAGTAGTTTTTGAGCCAAATCATTACAAACATATAAAAATACAAATGTTCTCTCTTTATAATATTAGTATAGATAATTATAGGTATTATTTTTGACGTTATTTATTTAGTTTCTTTTTCAATTGCTTTCGAACTTTTCTGTCCAGGACGTCTAGTTCAGTCTAAGTCCACCTTAGTATGCCAAAGGTATATAAGTAGAGGCATAACCCAGCCGTTGAAGGCGCGTACCTTGTTGCCTCCTGACTAAAGACTGTTTAGTACATTCGTGAGGCGACCGAAGAAACGCTATAGGTGTCGGCTTCGAAGAGAGATCTGAAAGTCATTGTATCAGAAAGTTGTAAATTCATTGAATTTACAACTTTCCCCCGCTGCACGTGCATCACCGCGCACTTATCTACACCGAACTCCATGTTGATGGCGTTGCTGAAAGTCTCAGTGACTTTCAGTAATTCCATCAAATCATGGCACTTTGGTGCAAAAAGTTTGAGGTCATCCATGTACAGCAAGTGTGAAATGACTTCACCCTCTCTCCTAACCCCAGCCCTGAATCTTCTAATAATATACCTACTTAGAGGATTTAGGGCTAGACAGAACCACAACGGACTCAGACTATCACCCTGGAAGAGACCTCGCTCAATAGTATATATTATTATTAGATAAAGAATATTAAAATATATAGAATAAACACTTACATGATACGAGTAGGTATATAAATAGGTATAACGTTTATCTGCAAAAGTATGGCATAGCAAAGCTAGATTATGCAATTCTGTGATGCAATTCATGTGAAGTGAAGCTATAGTAAAATTTATTTATATATAAAAGATGGTGCACTGTGGATGTTTTGACAAATTCTAAGTAATCCGTATACTCTATACATCAGGTTGTAGTTGATATTATATACATCAAAATGGCCCAAACGAAAGGCACCTAGGTGGGAGTATGTCCTTGTCTAACAACCTGCCATTGCTATACATGTACTATAACTATATGTATAGTTTAAATGTGGCCCATACAACAGAAAGAGACAAACTCCGTTCAAGGGCGGTCTCATGTGGGCCGGTTTTGCGGTTCAGTTCGCAGTCGAGTTTAACATAGTACAACGTTCTCACCAATATTCCACTGAAAATCTTAAGTAAAGTCCACACATTTACTGAGGGTACGACTTGGACTTAACTTTGACTTCAACTTGACCTGAAATGTGACTTTGTTTGACCCATCTTTATGACTTGAATTCTTAAAAACTTAAAGAATTTAATACTTGACACTGGCTAAATACACTAATCGCGTGGAGCCATAATTAAACTAAAACAAGTAATGAAAAATTAAAAAATAACGGTGACAGAACTGACAGAAGTCAAAATGTCAAAAATTGCATTTCCCATCCCACTTTGGTTGGGCAAGTGAAAAAATATATCGATATTTCAAAACAGTATCGATAATTATCGAGTCAAAAATATCGACATATTGACAGTTTTTGCATAATTAGTCATACATATTCCCAAAGCATTCAAAATTCGTAACAAAGAATAGACACGAAGGAAACAGTATTTTTTATTAATGCTCGAGCCGAAACAATTAGCCAATACCTATTACATATTTATAACTTCATATTTCATATATTACCGCCTAGGATGTACTTTAAACGTTACTTATAAACGTGTCTCAAATTTTGAGCAATTGCTGAACTATTGATCAAGGAAAATCTCACTCATAAACGGTAATCAAAGTTGAGAGGTCGTTGAGAATTGTATTAACAGCTCTCAAAGTTGGCCACCGCCGGGACCATGCTGAGAGGCAAGATGGCGCAGGCAGAACCAATCAGCTGATATATGCCAATTCTAGACGTGCGCAGATTTCGTGGTTTTTTCCTGTCACTTGATCTGTCAAACCTAGTCCATTACAGATAAAAAATGAATATATTGGGGCTGGAATCGTTCTTTAATCGATTAATTTGGTTATAATCTATGCCAACAGCCCAAGGAGCATATCTATTTCGTATCTCAACCAAGCAACGGCTGACTAACGTTTATGAGTACAAAAAGTTGAGCAATGATCAAGTCCTTGAGAGCTTCTCAGTTGAGAGGCAGCAATTGGTCAATAGATTTTTATAAATAACACTGTCAATGTGTAGGTTAGGTAATCTTACATTGTTGTAGTTAATTTAATCTTTCTCTCAACAGTAATACGATGGTATATTTCGGTTGATGTGTAGTTAAGTTTTGTGGATACGATTTTTATTATATTTATTTTATTTATTTTATTTATTTTTTTATATATTTTATCTTACAGGCATACGATTTGATCTGAATGAAGATCGCATTCCATTGAATCGATTAGAAAAAATCGGTAGATCGTATGGCCTGAAACGATCTTCCAGATAATTGATTCAGATCGTGCATCCCTACCCTACAAAGTTACAAACAAAACAAAACAAATAAATCTCACAAGTTCCCAACACGATTTATTAACATCATGGTTTGTGTTACGCTGCGCTCTTTTCTTTATTAAAAATATAGCTACTTTCCATAAAGAAAACAAAATAAGAAACGTTACATGAATATTGAATTGCATAAAACTACTGAGTTTAAATAATTGACATACTTTTAACCTAATAGTTTATTATATGTTTTCGTGTTATTTAAAACAAATCGACTGAATTTCAACAACTATCATAATCGTTTTTATCATGAGATACGCCCAATTAGTTGTAGGCCCCGCTGGCAGTGGAAAGGTAAGTCTGAAGTTGTTACGATGATAGTCATAAAAATTATGATAGGAAGGCTTTTACGTATCCGCTCGCTTGCCCGTGTTAACCATCAGTTTAACATAACTAAAATGCTATAACATCATGTTCCACATGACTCCTCTTTATAACGTCATCCACCTTATGATTACCATACCAACAAAAGAAGTGCAAACCAGTGCCCTCCAAAAACTAAATAATTATTTATAACTACCTATATGGCCCAATTCCATAGTCAGAATTTGGGCTATACTTACAACAAGTAAGTCACCAAAATCAACACTGATTTTATATATTTACTCAAACTTTTATAAATATTGCACAAACATCATAATATTGTCACTTTGTAACTAAGCTAAGTAAAAGCTAGAAGTACCAGCTACCATGCTCTTCTGTTGCTGAACAATAAACATGTAATGTGTTCTGGCAGCTGTTGTTGAATTTATGTGTCCAAAATGTTAACTTTTTTTTATATCTTATATCGTAGCGTTTTACCACTATCTCACTTCTTAGTAAGTGATGATGCGGTCGAGGATGGTAGCACGCTAGGCCTAGAATGGGATTTGCCTTTTTTTTACTCTAAGTTCTCTTTACCATTTAACTTTCTATATCATTTGGATTACTTGCAGTCCACCTACTGCTCAACAATAGTGAAGCATGCGAGTGACTCTAAGCGCATCGTAGAAGTGGTAAACTTGGATCCGGCGGCAGAGCACTTTGACTATGAGCCTCTGGTGGATATCAGGGAGCTGATACACCTGGACGATGCCATGGAGGATGAGGAACTGCAGTTTGGACCCAATGGTGGACTTGTCTTTTGCATAGAGTAAGTTTTTTTTTAAATTAAACTCCCAACTGTTAGACTTCTTCCAAATTCCCCTTGCACAGATATGTCTGTTCTTAAAGGTTCAAAATCTTTATGGTATGCAACTTCAGAAAAAATTTGAAAATGACTGAATATTATTATTATTTGTTATTTTATAGTTATCTATTTATTATTTGACTTATTGAAAGCCCCTTTGGCATAGAGGAGAGATGTGTTGAAGCTGCCGCTCAAATCCTAGCAATGGTGTTCATACACAGGTGGTAAGAGTATGTTATATAGATGTTCCGCCTGACTTGCTGGGCTGTCAAAGAAGAAGCTTACTACCCTGTAAAATATTGTAGTGTGGTACGGAACCCTACTTCTGCGAGTCCGACTCGCACTTGGCAGTTCAGAGAATACGGGGATAAAATATAACCTAGGTGATAATCTATCTTTCCACCAGTGAAATTTTTTGTAAACGGTCCAGTAGTTTTTCAGTAAAACCGTAACAAATATAAAAAAATCTCTTTATAGTATTAGTTTAGATAAGCCCTTTCCATATCTTATGTATGTAGTAAAAACATTGTTTAGAAACTCCCAACCCCCGCATGATGGTAGGCCACTATCTAGTGTCTGCCTGGCCAGCTACCACCCTCAAGTTAGAAAATCTATCGCCAAACATCTAAAATGTGTTTCGGCAGCTTTCTTTGAGGGCCAGTCCCCATTCTGGGCCTAGCGTGCTTACCTTCGTCGACCGCATCATCACTTACCAACTGGTGAGATAGCGGTCAACACTAGCCTATATGATATTAAATTGTAACGAGGTATTTCGACTCGTTACATATTTTTCGCTTGGAAGCACATTTCAGCTTCTAAGACTGACAAAATTACCTTTTGGTTTTAAATAATTTAGAACATTTTCGTATTTAGCCATTTTTAGTCGATTTTAAATAATCGAGTTACTACTTGGTCTGTGGATCATTCAATATCCTATAGACATCTTTCAAAAAAAAAAATGACTTTGACATCTGTCAATTCTCGATCGGGGACGTCACTTTTTCTTGTCCCTGGGGCCTACAAAGAGCTAAACTTTTTGTATTTTTTTCTTAATCAAATTTAACAAGATTAATCCATCTTGTTAATTAAATATGCGACGCTAATTGGCGTGCATATTATGTTCAAGCATATGATTACGTCGTGATTTTGCGGTGAGTCAATTTTTGATAACCTAAAATGTTTCGCGTCATCCTTCATGGCGACAAATTACAATCGGATTTTTGGTTACAGCCTTTGGCGCTGTTTGGGCGACTATGGGTGTCGCCAACTGTTTGTTCGACGCTGGAAGGCGTCGTTAGTTTGAGGTGTTTGTGCGACGCACACCGTTTGGATGTCGTCGTAGTTTTGAGCTGTTGGTGCGACGATGAATGTCGTCTGTTTAGAGTGGAGTGCTCAGACGCCCCCGGACGCTGCAGCGAAGCGAATTTTATTATAACTCTTTTTATTACCCTTAAAACTTTAATTTCATATTCGCAAGATGCAAGAAAGACAATAACCAAATTTCAGTTGTAAAATGTAAAATAAATTAACCTAAAAAGTAACGAAAACCGAATGGTATTTATAGTCAAATGTTTAGACATAGTATTCCGGTTTTAACTAAATAATGTGTATCTCATTCTGGAGGTAAGGGACGTTTTGAAGTATTAAAATTTGTCATACATTCCCAAAACCGTGTTATCATTTGCCTGTCCCCCGGTCCGAGATTAAAAGTCTCAATGACACCGCTGATTTATCCTGGTAAGTTTTAGATCTTGGTAGAACAAGGGCGCTCGATATTCATAAATACTGTCTACCTAACATTAGTTTTTAGCTTTTTATACTCTATAACCTTCATGTTACAACCAGTAACGTATATATTTTTATAAACCAAATTTTTTTATTACAATTAGCGCGAGAACAGGGACCGGAGTTACCTCCACATATATAATCTTTCTTGCATCTTATTTTTGTTTTTCTTGTCACAATTTAGTGCAATTTTTGTGTTATTTTTTAGCATTTTTACAGTTTTTGTACTTTGAAAACAGAATTGTTACAATTTCTTTTTGTATTTTAACAAAACTAATTAACATACAATGTTCTTTATATGTCTTATATACTGGATAGACTAATCTAAGTGTGTACTTACTATATAATAACATTTGAGATATGCGTTGTTTACATTTTGTAAGGAACTGACCTTGACCACATTGAAAGTGCTAAGTTTTTGTTTGAATTGATATAACTATGTCTTATATAAAGTTATAACGTTTGTTTACTGTTGAGAAGCATTAAGCTACATTCATATTAGAAAATACTAGCTTATTAACATAATTATTAACTAGTTTATTGATTTTACTTTTCACAAATAGATATAACCTTAGCCGTTGTTAATAATCTTGAAAATTAAGATAAATTGTGAATCTTTTTTGCATCTTACATACTTCACAATTTGAATGTTTTTTTGTACATTCAAATTTTTTAAATACTTTTGAACATTATTAAATATTAACATAAACTTTAAAACATAATAACTTAAACCGGTTTTAACAAAAAATCTTATAAACTTTGAATCATTTTAACTATTCTTTGAATTTTTAGTTGGTTGTTTGTCTTTGTTTCTTTAATATTTTTGATTATTCATCATGACTGACAAACAGGTTCAATTTCCACCCTTGTTGGAAGATAATTTTCCTGGTACTTCTAGGGATGTTATTTCTAATCCGGCGTTGGATAATTTAGTTATGCAGAATGCAACAGAGGCTGTTGACCCTTTCTTACCTAACCTTGGTCATAGTAGCTTGCATAATTTTACACCTTTACCTTCGTTTAACTCGATGGATGTTCAACTCAATGAACAATTGAAAAAGCATTTGCCTTCAACAAATAAACTTCCTGATTTGAAGCGTAGTAAGATATCTTTTGATGGGAAAACTTGTGTTAGAGACTTTATCACTTCGGTTGAGGAGTATTTTTTGTATAAAAACTTTGATGAAAACTTTTTAGTCGGTTCTTTTTCTGATCTGCTCACTGGAACAGCAACGAAATGGTTCCGTAGTATTCGAATTAGAGTTTCTTCGTGGACAACACTTAAAACTGAATTGTTGAACAGATTCGACAAACCTGAATTTGATTATCATTTGGAGTATGAAATGAGAACTCGCAAACAACGGAGTAATGAGTCACTTCCTGATTTCATTACTGAGATTTTAGATATGTCTAGCAGATTAGCTAATCCAACTTTTGAGAATGTTTTGATAACTATAATTAAACACAACATGTTACCTATTTACACACCGTTTTTATTTGGAAAATCAATAGACACTATTGAACAGTTTATCCGAATTAGTAAGGAATTAGAGATTTTAGTTAACCGAAAACCTGTAAAGGAAATTAAACAAAACTTTCATGCGGTTGAAACCAAACTTTCTTGTTTGAAGTGTAAGTCGACTGACCACACTTATAAAGAGTGTACAGAGATTCTTGGACCTGTGTGCTTTAAATGTCATAACCGAGGCGTTTTGACAAAGAACTGTGATACTTGTCATTCTGACAATATTAAAAATAATAATAATTCAAAAAACTTGTAAGGCATCGGGCCGAAGTTTTTAAAAAAACTTCAGGTGCTCCGATACCCAATTATAAACCTGATGATGATACGTGTAAGAGAGAATTTTCAGAATGGCTTGACTATTTAAAAACATTTTTTTCTGTTCATAAAGCAGCTCCTATACTTTTTACTAAACAAAATGATACTAGACCATTTTTAAAATTTACCATTTATAATGAAACTTTTTCTGGATTGCTAGATAGTGGTTCAAATAGCTGTGTTTTAGGTAATAACCAACACTTGCATTTTTCTAAACTAGGATTTCAAATTAAACCTATTGATGCCTCCGCTTGTACTGCTGACGGTTCATCAAGAAAAGTTATCGGTTCTATGCGATTACCGGTTACCGTTGACAATGTTTGTAAACTTGTAGAATTTTTAATAATACCCTCTTTTGATCCACCTATTATATTGGGATTTGATTTTTGGTTGAAATTTAACTTAGCTAAAGACTTGTGGAAAAATATTGAATATGTTCACAATAATAAAATTCAAGTGAACGCTGTTACTTCTACAGTTCATTTAACTCCTTCTGAGAAACAACAATTAGATGAAACCATTGCTTTGTTTGAAGATATTTCTTATGAGAAAAAAGGTTTAGGCCTTACCACCCTTGTGGAACATAAAATTAACGTTACTGGCGACCCTTTTAAAAGTAGATATTGGCCGTTGAGTCCTGCTAAACAAAAATAACTTTATGATGAAGTGGAAGTTTTATTAAAGGAAGGAATTATAGAACCTTCAAAATCTCCTTGGTGTTCCCCTGTATTAGCCGTCGATAAAAAAGATGGTGGAACCAGATTATGTTTAGATTCGAGACGATTAAATTCAATAACTGTTAAAGATTCTTATCCTTTGCCGTACCCTTCTAGGATATTAGACAGCCTTCGTGGGGCTAAATTTATATCTACCATAGATCTTTCTAAAGCATTTCTGCAAATTAAACTTGAAGAGTCCTCTCGTGAAAAGACTGCTTTTGTAGTTCCTGGAAAAAACTTGTACCATTTTGTTCGGATGCCTTTTGGAATCACCAACGCACCGGCAGAGTTACAACGCTTGGTTGATAAACTCTTTGGACCTGAATTTGACAATGTCCTGTTTAAATATTTAGATGATTTGATTTTAGTAAATGATAATTTTCAAAATCATATAGAGTACCTTAAAAAAGTCCATGAAATACTTAAAAACTCAGGCTTAACAGTAAATCTTAAAAAATGTGAATTTTGCAAAGAAAGACTCCGTTATCTTGGTTATATTGTAGACAGTCAAGGCCTTCATACTGATCCGTCTAAATTAGAAATTATAGAAAACTTTCCACGACCAGAGTCCGTAAAACAACTTAGAAGCTTTTTAGGATTATGTTCATATTATCGACGTTTCATTTGTAAATTCGCTGATATTGCCTCCCCTTTAACTAAATTAACTTCCGGAAGTATAAAGATAAAACATACTTTTGTTTGGAATGAAGAAGCTGAAGAAGCCTTCATTAATTTAAAAAATGCCTTAATAACTACACCTGTTTTACAGTGTCCTGATTTTGAAAAACCTTTCTTTTTACATTGCGATGCTAGTTCTGTAGGAATTGGTAGTGTTCTGAGTCAAGAAGACGAAAATACTGAACAACATCCCATTGCTTATTATTCAAGATCTTTAAATAAATGTGAAAGAAATTATAGCAACACTGAACGTGAACTTTTGGCAGTTTTAGATTCAATTGAACATTTTAGACCTTATGTCGAAGGAATGAAATTCACAGTTGTGACAGATCATGCTAGTCTTAAGTGGCTTTTAAAACTTAATAACCCTAGTGGACGCTTAGCTCGATGGGCTGCACGTATTTCTCAATTTACTTTTGATATTGTTCATAAAAAAGGATCTTTACGTCAAGTTCCTGACGCTTTATCTAGAATCAATATAACTTCAATATTAGTTTCCGCTATAAATATTGTCTCACCAGATGAAGATATAGAAGACCCTTGGTATAGAAAAGTCTTTATAAATTGTCAAAAATACCCTTCTAGAATGAAAAACCTTCGAGTAGAAGATAATACTTTATATCGTTACTGTAAAAATAAATTTGACCCTAATAGTCGTTTAAATTGGAAAATTGTTATACCTAAAGAACATGTTTTAGATACTATTCGTTCTAATCATGATGATATTAATTCTGGACACTTTGGAATACATAAAACTCTTAATAAAATAAAACAACATTATTATTGGAAAGGAATGTTCGGAGACGTTCAAAGATATATTTCTTCTTGCGACATTTGTAAAGCTTATAAACATTCAACTTCTGCTCCTGCTGGTAAGATGGTTAACCCTAAGAAAGTTGATCAACCTATGGTAATGTTATCCGTTGATATTATTGGGATTTTACCTAAATCTTATTCTGGACATAGATTCATTCTTTCAATTGTAGATGTTTTTACTAAATATTGTTGGATATTTCCTATGATAAATGCTACTTCTAAAGTAATTTGTAAAATCTTTGAAAAAGAAATATTTCTTAAATTTGGTGTACCTAAAATTTTAGTGGCCGACAACGAACCCCAATTTATATCTAAACATTTTGTAGATTTCTTAAAAAATTTCAACATAACTAAAATATTTTATAATGCACTATACACTCCACAGAATAATCCAGTAGAAAGATATAATAAGACCATAGAGACATGTATTTCTTGTTTTTTTAAAAATGATCATCGAACTTGGTCAAGGTTTTTGCCTCATGTCCAATTAGCTTTAAATAGTAGTGTAAATCTTGCTACAGAGTACACTCCTAATCTTTTGATGTTCGGTAGAGAACTTATTTTTGATGCATCTTTACACCGTTTTAGTAACTCTTTTGATAACTTAGATCAACTTGAGCTTGGTACTAGAGATACTTATGCTCACTCTTTAAATTCACTTAGTGAAGTTTTTGTTAAAGTTCAAGCTTATCTTTTGAAAGCTTATAAGCGTAATGCTCTTTATTATAATAGGGGAAGAAAAGTCATTTCTTTTGATGTCGGTGATGTAGTTTGGCGTAGAAGTTTTGTACAGTCAAATGCACCTGCATATTTTTCGGCTAAATTAGCACCTAAGTTTATTAAATGTGAAATTGTAGAGAGAATTTCTCCTAACGTTTATGTACTAAAGGAATGTAATAAAACAAGTACTGGACGTTATCATGTTAAAGATATAATTAAATATTAAAATTTTCATTTTTGGATTTAACTTTTATTTAACTTTGTTTTGATATTCTGTTTCGGGAGGCACGTTGATTGTGGAAGTATGAGATTTGATGTATGGAAGAGGACGTGCAGGATGAAAGAAAAAAGATAAGAGATCTGAAAGGAAACCAACACTTTATTCAAATACAACTTTAAATATACTAAACCTAACTTAGGTCAATTTTTGATATCTTTATTCTATTTTCGATAATTTTATTCTATTTTTGATACTTTTATCCTACTTTTAAACTTTTACCCAACTTTAAAAGCTACATCTAACGATTATATTTTCTTTTAGAAATTTTCTTGGCATCAAAAGATCTTATGTATATTTTTGTATATTTTATTATTTTGGTTACTTTGAAAAGCTTTTCACTTTTCAAGTACTCAACTTTCTTTTAGATACTTTGAGAAGTTTTCCACTTTTCTAGTATAAATATTGTTTTAGATTGCTATGAAAAGCTTTCCACTTTTCAAATAGCCTGCACATAGTGTAAATACATTTTTAATATAGATGTGTTTCAGTCTTTGTGAAGCATGTTATATATTATTTAGTTTGTGTTTGTTGTAGACCTAAGACTTGGATTTGACACTTAGGGCTCTACATAATTTTTACCCGGATTTGCCTCTCGGATTTGACTCTTTTTGAGCTTTTGTCTCAGTTAACCTTTTTGGGTAATTTTTTACTCTTCATTTTTTCCTCGCTTTGACATTTTTGGTTCAAGCGTTGGAAACTTTAGATATTGTGAACGGAAAGTCGGTGGTGTTGAGCCGGTCACAATACAACTTTGTTGTTTTCCCAACAAACTTTTGTTAACTTGTTTTTGTGCACGGAATGTCGGTGGTGTTGAGCCGGTCACAATATACAATTTTTGGTCTTTTTGACAAACCCTTTTATTAATTTGTTAGTGTTCGGAAAGTCGGTAGAGTTGAGCCGGTCACTACTTATTATTTTTGGTTCTCTATTTTTATGAGAATAATTTGAACTTTTGTTGTTCAACTTTTTCATTGAAAACTTGTTCACTGAATCTTTTGCAGTGAATAATTATCTAAAGTCGGCAGCTAATGCTTAACCGTACTACAATATGGATAACCTTTGTTATTACCTTTTAATTTAGTTAGAATCGTTCTGAGATTATAAAAGATAGAGGCGATGGTGCTTATCTACACTTTTGTTAAATATATCAGAAATATTTATTTGGTTTGTGATACAGATAAGTAGATGGAGGCTATGGTGCTTATCCACTCTTGAGTATAATTAATTTGTGATGGATTTTAGGATTGAGTCATATTGATGGATTACTTTTGGTAAACCTTTACATTGTTTTTCACTTAGTTAGAAAGTTTTTATAACTTGTTTTTCTAGAGCAACTTAGTCAGTGGCTAGAAGCTTAACTGATTTAACGTTATGCTTTATTAGTGTCTTCTTTTAGTTTGAATAAATTTCATATTTTGGTGGCGGAATATTTACTGTTTATTGATTTTTTTGAATAAGTTTTTATTAGGAATTTTTTGGGAGTTCTTCTCAAAAATAAAAGAAGTTTCATTCTTTTATTTTTTTTGGGAAGGTATGTACTGTAACGAGGTATTTCGACTCGTTACATATTTTTCGCTTGGAAGCACATTTCAGCTTCTAAGACTGACAAAATTACCTTTTGGTTTTAAATAATTTAGAACATTTTCGTATTTAGCCATTTTTAGTCGATTTTAAATAATCGAGTTACTACTTGGTCTGTGGATCATTCAATATCCTATAGACATCTTTCAAAAAAAAAAATGACTTTGACATCTGTCAATTCTCGATCGGGGACGTCACTTTTGTCTTGTCCCTGGGGCCTACAAAGAGCTAAACTTTTTGTATTTTTTTCTTAATCAAATTTAACAAGATTAATCCATCTTGTTAATTAAATATGCGACGCTAATTGGCGTGCATATTATGTTCAAGCATATGATTACGTCGTGATTTTGCGGTGAGTCAATTTTTGATAACCTAAAATGTTTCGCGTCATCCTTCATGGCGACAAATTACAATCGGATTTTTGGTTACAGCCTTTGGCGCTGTTTGGGCGACTATGGGTGTCGCCAACTGTTTGTTCGACGCTGGAAGGCGTCGTTAGTTTGAGGTGTTTGTGCGACGCTCACCGTTTGGATGTCGTCGTAGTTTTGAGCTGTTGGTGCGACGATGAATGTCGTCTGTTTAGAGTGGAGTGCTCAGACGCCCCCGGACGCTGCAGCTAAGCGAATTTTATTATAACTCTTATTATTACCCTTAAAACTTTAATTTCATATTCGCAAGATGCAAGAAAGACAATAACCAAATTTCAGTAGTAAAATGTAAAATAAATTAACCTAAAAAGTAACGAAAACCGAATGGTATTTATAGTCAAATGTTTAGACATAGTATTCCGGCTTTAACTAAATAATGTGTATCTCATTCTGGAGGTAAGGGACGTTTTGAAGTATTAAAATTTGTCATACATTCCCAAAACCGTGTTATCATTTGCCTGTCCCCCGGTCCGAGATTAAAAGTCTCAATGACACCGCTGATTTATCCTGGTAAGTTTTAGATCTTGGTAGAACAAGGGCGCTCGATATTCATAAATACTGTCTACCTAACATTAGTTTTTAGCTTTTTATACTCTATAACCTTCATGTTACAACCAGTAACGTATATATTTTTATAAACCAAATTTTTTTATTACAAAATATGATATATATTTTGTAAAGCAACATTGTATTTATGGAGCAGTATAACAGGCAAGGCTCACTAGTCGATTGTGATGACATAGCTAAACAAGTACATACTTTGAATGTTCCAGAACTCTCCTAGAGAACTGTGACTGGTTAGAAGAACAGCTGGGAGACGTGGACGACGACTACATCCTATTCGACTGTCCGGGGCAGATCGAGCTGTACACACACCTGCCCGTCATGAGGAAGCTGGTGGAACAGCTGGACAAGTGGAACTTCAGGGTGTGCGTGGTGTTCCTTGTCGATTCACAGTTTATGGTTGATGGAGCTAAGTTTCTATCAGGTAATTCATGTATTCTAATTGTTATTGGTGATGAAGGCGATTAGACCTGCACTGACGTCCTGTTTCCATTTTATTTATTTCATTTAGGTACAATCGCCTTCATTTGTGCGTATCCACCTTAAGGAATAATTTCCTGTGCACTCTTATTGAATTGGCATCTCGCTTCTGTCTATGTTGACATTTTTGACCAATGACAAGAAGGGACAAAGCGAAAAATTATGTTTTGTTTTTGGTTTTGGCTCTTCTGATTGGTAAGACATTTTTTTTTTGGTTTTGGCTCTTCTGATTGGTTAGAAAAATAATCGACACTTGCAACCGAAAATGTTTTGAAACTGGATACGCACAACTGTACGCCATCGCGTATTTACCATCGATACGATGTACCATCGTACATCGTACACTTATGAATGTCAAACTTTTACATAAAATTAATAACAATAATCACATATTCAAATTGTAAATATATTAAATTATTTATTTATTTAGGACCACTTCTGCTAAAAAAATTACTACAATTTGTATTATTCCAAAATTGTTTGTCAGATAAAAATTCATTGATAGTATAATAAGATTTACTAATTAAAACTTTCTTTAAACATGATTTAAATTAATTTTCATTTAAATCGGTCATACAGTCAGGAATAATATTATAACATCGAACACAGTTCGTTACAAAAGATTTATTTATTTTTGACAATCTTGTTCTCTGTATTACAAGTTTGGATTTGTTTCTTGTATTATAATTATGATTGTCACAGCTTACGTTAAATTGGTGTAAATGCTTACGCGTATACAAGATAACAATAAAAATATAGAGACAAGACATAGTAAGAATGCCAGTAGTTTTAAAGTGCTCCCTCAATGAGTATCTACTTCCTAACCCATATATGGCTCTCACTGCTCTCTTTTGCAGGATGAATATATGATTAGAATCAGCTGCATTACCCCATATCATTATGCCGTACGACATCAGAGAATGAAAGTAACTGAAGTATACAGTTTTCGCGGTTTTCACATCTGATAATTCTCTGATTTTTCGTACGGCATAAGCTGCTGAACTTAGCTTCCCACAGAGATCAATGATATGAGCTGCCCAGGTAAGTTTACGATCTAATGTCAACCCAAGAAATTTTGTGTTAGAAATGTTCAGCTGTGTATTATCTATAGAAATGTTCAATTCTTTTAAATTGTTTGCTAGGGAAAAATTTATACATTTGGTTTTTTTTGCATTAAGCATTAAGTTGTTGCAACTAAACCAGTTGTGAATCATGTCAAGAGTTTTCTTAATATTAGTGGTGTCGTTAGCTTTGCGGTTCATTTTAAATAAAAGTGATGTATCATCAGCAAAAAGAATAATGTCACAGAATTTGTTAACAAGATAAGGCATTCACATACACTAAAAAGAGGAAGGTAGATCCTTGAGGAACTCCTATAGAAAAGAATCAAAGAATCAAAGAATCAAAGCATTTATTCATTATGTAGGCAGTATAAATATACGCACATATACACGTCAAAATCATAAATCATAACCAATTATCAAGTAAACATAGCAAAAGCAGAATTTAACGCTTTGAATTAGAAAAAAAAAGTAATGAACCATTCAGCTGTCATCCAATCGTTTACGTCAGAATAAAAAAAAAAATTAAAGTAGGTTAAAACCAACCATACATGTAACTGTGTGTTTCAGTACTTCAAACAATTTTTATATAAAAAAAATAAAAAAGTGAAATAGAGAAACGCATACCGATACATACCGATACATATCATGATCCAAATGGAAACATCTAAAACCTCTGAACGAATACCATTAATATCTACAGATTAAGTGCGATTTGATAAATAAGATTTCATTAATTCTAGTGATTTATTTTGAAGTCCATAGTGTGAAAGCTTCATAATTAGAGTGTCGTGTTTAACACAGTCGAACGCTTTTGACAAGTCACAAAACACTCCTAAGGTGTCTTGTGACTCCTCCCAGGCTCGGAAAACGGTTTCAACAAAATCCGTTGCGGCGTCGATGGTTGAACAACCCTTAGAAAAGCCATATTGTCTCATGTGGAGTAGTCTATTACAATACAATTTAAACAATTAAAATGAGCACTTAACTGATTCAGCATAATCTTTTCAAATATTTTGCTTAAGGCTGGAAGTACTGAAATAGGTCTATAATTCCCTGGGTCTTTTTTATTTCCATTCTTAAATAATGGCAAAACTTTTGCCCATTTCATGAGATCCGGATAAATACCATTTTCTATGCAACAATTAAACATATAAGTTAAGTAGGGGGCTAACTCTTCAATTATATTATTGATAAACTTAACTGAAATACCCGAAATGTCCTCGGAAGACTTCGATTTTAAAGTCCTAAATGTTTGTATTATAGTCAAACTACTTATTTGATGAAATTGAAATGGATTAGGACATTGTGGTAAACTATCTTGAAGCAATTTAGCAGCATCGGTAATACACGAGTGTAAGGACTTGGTGGTTTCAAAAGGAATGTTGATAAAGAAGTTGGCAAATACATTAGCAACATCAAATGTCTCCTTCACAACTTTATTACCATCAAACAACTCCAATTTATTACATCGTGCATTAACTTTGCCCGACTCTGTTTTAATGATGGACCAAACAGTTTTTATTTTATCACTAGCTTTTTCAATCTTATTTAAAATAAAAAGTGATTTAGCTTGTTTGCAAACTGTTCTAAATATTTTACTGTATCGTCGTACATATTCAGTAAGCCTTGGATCAGTAGAATGTGACTTTTTGTTATACAGTTCATACATTCTATCTCTACTTACTCTAATGCCTCTAGTTGCCCAGTCATTAAATTTAAGTTTCAATTTAATTTTTTTGCGTATCTTCGGAAATAGCCTTTCATAATTGGTTTTGACAATATCCATTAATTTATTGAACGATCCATTTAAATTATTATTGATATAGTTTACGCTTAATTTTGATGACAATTCAATTTCTACACTAGTTTTAAAAGAATCGATTTTTTCTTTACTAACAATGCGTTTAAATATCTCAGTATTTGATATTTTCTTTTCGAGAGGTACAACAATAAATTGGCCGGTATGGTCCGAGGGTAAATAATTTATGACAGATTTGTTTAAAACAACACAATCACAGAATATATTGTCTATACACGTAGCTGATGTTAAAGTAACTCGTGTAGGCTCTTCAAATTGACCGTACAAATTGAAACTATGAAAGAGATTAAATAGATTACTCTTAATGCTACTTTCTGCAATCATATTTACATTGAAGTCGCCCACTATGACCATATTTTTATTTCTTACGCTCAATTTACGAAGAACGTCTTCCATAGTTTCTTCGAATATTTTAAAATTGCCCGCTGGGGGTCTATATACATTTACTATTATGTACTTACTTAACTCTATGCACGATATTTCTATGTTACGTTCAACAGAGCAGAAGACAATATCCTCTCTGTTTTTATAAATAAAAGTTTTGTCTATTAGAATTAGACAACCACCTCTTATTGCCTTTTCTCTGCAGAAATAACTGGCCAACTTAAAATTTTCTATATTTACTAAAGCTTCTCTTTTACGAATCCAACTTTCGGTTAGGCATAAAATGTTAACATTATATTTTTCTACGAATAGATTTATTTCTAATTCCTTTCCACTGAAACCCTGTATGTTTTGGTGCACTGTCGTGATACTCTTACTGTTGGGAAAACTTCTAAAAAATCTTAAGGACGTCTCTATTGTGGCCTCGTTTTTGTGTTTCTAGTGAAGTTAATGTTTTTTCAGTCGAATTTACAACAAAAGGATTGTTATTCGATATCATCATTATATCTATCAAAGTTTTCTTCGTACCAATAGGCGTGTCAATATTCCATAATAACAAATTGCATAAATTATTTGTATACTTAATTGTATGTCTATATCCCATGTCAGAAATATTATTGATGTCAATTATACGAAGGTTATCATTGCAAGATCCTAAATTGTATAGGTCACAGTTAATTTTATACAAAAATCTGTTGTACCTAGAGTCTGCTCCATACGGGAGCGTGCAAATTATAATCTTTGAGTTTTTACTAATATCATTAATTATAGATATACATTCAGCAATATTAGTTCTCTTCACAGTATTTTTGTCCCCTACTGCCAATACAAATATGGAATTACTTGATTTGACGGCATTACACTGTAAGTCCATAACGATTTCTTTGAGATCAGATCCCGGCCGGCAGATATTTAGTATGTTTCTGGAGGTGCAGTTACTTATATGCGGCCCAAGACCTTTTCCATGGCTATCCGAGTAAATGTAAACGTTGTTGATATTTCCCTCAGTCGTTGTTCCTTTAATGTTGATTTGAGCACAGTTGTCAAGCGCTAGTTTTGGCGTCTTTGTACTTTCTAATAATTTAGTGTCTAATCTTTCGCTAATGCATGTTTTGCCAATCTTTTCACTTTGATCTTCAGAAATTTTTTTCGAGCGTTTTACAGATAGACTAGTTGACGGTATGTTACCCTGTGCGTCTTGAGGCTGTGCTATCCCGCTGTTAGTAGATTTCTCTAATTGGTTGCACTTGGCTTGGCCCGTAAGTGGTTTAGTTGTGAGCGGTTCAGGCAATTGAATAATCTTGTGGCTGATGTTGGCGTCTCGTGAAGAATGAATACCTAAAGAACCTTCAACCATATGACATTGAAACGTCGTATTATTGAGAATTAAAGTCTTGACTTCATTTTTTAGTTTTTGTATTTTTTCTTCGTTACTTTTTATTTCTTGCAAATACCTTTTAATTGTAGAGTTATAGTATTTCTTATCATTGAAACTTCTCACCTTCTCTTTTCTCAAAGATTCTATCAATTCTCTCTTACTTTTAATTTGTTTAATTCGTCTTTTTGTTTTGTTAATTGATCTTTGAATTTTTCTAAATACTTCTTTATTACCTGATGACGCCTG
This sequence comes from Cabera pusaria, assembly GCA_954871355.1. Lineage (NCBI taxonomy): Eukaryota > Metazoa > Arthropoda > Insecta > Lepidoptera > Geometridae > Cabera > Cabera pusaria. The sequence goes on from OX940906.1 coordinate 22,407,497, forward strand.
ATGTTTTTCGTGGTGCCTGTAAGTGTATTTTGATTTTCTGTTAAATCGCGGTCATTTACTACTAGTGATGTGTACAGTTTTTCTGTTCCTATGTTTTTTACTATACTATGATTCGAACACTGTATGCGATCCTCAAGATTGCCTCGTATTTTTTCAGATTCTAATAACTGTTTTTTCAGATTCTTGACTTGGTTCTCTGCTGAGTCCAAAGTATCATAGCAATGTTCAAGATGACTATTTGCAATTATTTGTAACTGGTCTCTTTCCTGACTTACTTCCGCAAGTCTTGTATCAAGGATTATAAGTTCACTTTTTAACTGGGTATTTCGTTGTATAACACTTTGAATTTCGAATTCGCTATCTTCTCTTTCTTGTATTAATTTTTCGTTCAGTTTTTCGGTTTCTTCTAACTTTTGCAACGAACTCTTTAATTTATTTTCTAACTCTTTAATGATAGCTTGACGTGTCCTAATCATCGTGATTTTTATATTAACTTGGTGTCAATTATCTTTAAATATCAATTACGAGTGCAAAACTTATCAATGGATGTCGAGGCTTGAACCCACTAATCCAGTTTCCTTTACACAGAATAGCGTGCTTCTCTCCACTTCGCTATGAATAGTTATGACGCTGTGTCGAAATAGTGACTCTAATTCTGACTATAATTTCTTCGGATATATTTTAGTTGTGGGTATTATAGCATTATTGAATACACCGTATTAGTCAGTTAAAACAATAAGAAGGTGTATGTTTGTTGTTATTATAATCCACTATAGTTTTGTTTGATAACAATAAAACAGATATATGATTAGATTTTTCATATACAACTCACAGTTTTCTGTAATTATGCACTTTTAATGTGAATATGATGATCAGTGCGTTTTGGCTGCTTCGAGTTTCACTCAAATGACACAACAATTTATTTTGAATAATAATTCGTAGTAATGCTGTGATCACCGTGTTACAAACACTTGTGTACATTTATTGTTTATTAACATATTAGAATCAAAGTCACTTCACTCGAACTAACGACACATACTATTTATTTTTATTTTAAAATACGGAGCTTAATTTGTAACGGTTTGGGGTGTATTGTGCATTTTCCCGTACCAGCCATTACCCAAGCCATGGCTTGGGGTCGCTGGCATAATGCTTCCAGTGGTGAGGGTGTTATCTGTGATGATGATAATGATGAAAGCTGTGGATGTATCTGTGTGATCGATGGTGCTGGCAGTGCTACGTTTAACTACTGGGGTTTTTTATCACCCACAGGAGGGTGATTGCTATATCTGCCAGCATCCGATGACTTATGATTTCTTCCACACGGAACATCACATCACACATTGTAACTAGACATCAGGTGAGATTGTAGTAAAGTACTTGTCTGTATGAAAAATAAACTTTTTTTTCTTTCTCAAAAATGATATTCCAATATAATTAATATATTAATAATACATAATTGTAATTTGTTGTGGAATAAATGATATGATGATGAATATTACAATCTAGTCTTAAGACTAATAAGTAATTCACATTTGACCTAAACTGCTAACTATTGTTAAACTAAGAATATGTCCATTGGCACTTTTCTTATTGTCTCTATTAAGGCGAAGACACTATTGTATTGTGTTCTATGAAAAAGAAACTATTTAAAAAGCATCTTTCAGTTCATTCAGCTCATTTTCTAAACTTTCCATAAGTATATATTTTTTTTTAAATATTGTACACTAGCTATGCCCCGCGGTTTTACTTGCGTAGACATCGTTCCCGTAGAGTTATTGGGATAAAATGACACAAACACAAACTTTCGATTTTATAATATTAGTAGGATAGGATACAGTAAGGCCTTGGTATGATAGTCCCTACCCAGGCTAATCCGGACGTCGCTATATTATGTACATTTTGATCTATTAAATGACTTGCATGTACCCGCACCCCGCTCGCGGCGACACGATGCGATGTACTGCAGTAGTGGGAGAATGGTAGGCTTTGACGACAGAGGTACCGAGCTCAATCCCCGCTATGCACCAATGGATTTTTCTATCGAAAAATGTATGTGCACTTTTCACAGTGGCCCTGTGGTGAAGGTAAACATCGCTAAGAAACCCCCAACCCCCGCATGGTGGTAGGACACTATCTAGTGTCCGCCTGGCCAGCTGCCACCCTCAAGTTATAAAATCTGTCGACAAACATCTAATTTGTTTCGGCAGCTATCTTTGAGAACCAGTTCCCATTCTAGGCCTAGCGTGCTACCATCCTCGACCGCATCATCACTTACCAACAGGTGAGATAGTGGTCAAACATTTATATATATATATATATAAAAATAATATCATATAATATATCGCCCAAAAATGTACCATATTTGGACAGTTTAAGAGATGTATTTTTAACATATACCATACCAGCTGTGCCTTGCGGCTTCGCCCACGTTAATAAGTATCCTATAGCCTAATCCATATCCCTGTGCAAAATTTCAGCTTAATCGGTCCAGCAGTTTGACCGTTGAGAAGTCTTAAACAAACAAATATACAAACTGACATTTGCATTTATAATATTGGTGTCGATAAATTCGATAATACGAATGCTCCGTGACATTTTCACCTCCGCTCCTCCTTTGCTCCGTGACGTTGATTTTTGATTTTGAATCTTATATGATTTTGATAGTTCGGATAATCAAGGCCTTACTGTAATTCCAAGGTATATGTTATCTCTATATGTAGGTATAACATTAAAATGTGTTCATCAACTTTGCTAGCTATTCTTTGTACATGTTCGCATTTAGTTTATGAACGGTTTATGTTTCCAGGCACAATGGCAGCCCTTAGCGTGATGGTGAACTTAGAACTGCCACATGTTAATATTCTCACTAAGATGGACCTGCTCAGTAAAACTGCCAGAAATCAACTTGATAAGTGAGTATATCATTGGCAAAGATTTCTTAAGCATTCTTTTATTTTTCTTGTACGGAAATACACAGCACAAGTAAAGGAATATTCTAAAAAATAAAAAAAGTTAAAAATTAAGCTAAATTTAGGTACTTAAAAGTTTTCGAGAAAACCTAAATTTGCCTATATCTTTTTATCGTGTTGACTCAGGGCTTTGATTTTTATACACCTAATAGGGACTATAGACCTCAGTATCTGTGGGGAACCCAAAGCTCGGCGGTAGAGCAGTGGACTGTATTGCGGAAAATTGTTCTTCGATGCAGCAGACTCCGGGTTCTTTTACACCACACTTATACTGTGAAGCTTGGAGCTGGGATTTAAACACGTCTTCAAGGCTTGAAACGCTAATTTATTCTTTCTTCACAATTCTCCTTAGTAACTAGGCTAGGCACTATTCACTATTCTTCCTAGTTTTCCTTTCTTCTAGAGCCGTCGTTGGTGAACTGAACTGTTTAGTACGGTAGCGACGCTCTATTTATATTGTTGTTGGTACTTGCAAAAGAGCGAGAGGTCGATAGTCTGGGAGCGCGCGCACTCTGTTTCGCGGGGCGTGTCATTATTCGGACGGACACACGAGATGCCGTGTTGATTCCAGGAAATGCAAAATGAGGATTACCACGTCCTTTTGAGTGGAAGCGTGTTTGAGGGTTGTGTGACGTGGTACCCCGATTTCCTATCAACTATACCGCGGTACGCTGTTTTTATAAGGGTAAGAGGTTATCTCACCTGTCGTGATTTTCGGATCACATGCAAGTGGGGTTCCTATGTTATTAACTAAATTGGCCAAGTTACTTAATAGGAGTTTGTACTTCCCTGAACTCGCCGTGATGATTGATCCCAATCCGAGATAATCCAACGTGGCTTCGTTGACCACGGACGCACAACACAATGATATCCGCGTATGTTTGGTATTATCAACAAATACAACCAACATATAAGTATACGGCACAAAACACAAGATTACCGCACTGCAATAAGTTTTACAATATATTTTTCAAAAAAAAACGTACGCGTCTCAAAGCCATTCGTCACGCAACGTTCACACAGCTGAGCGCCGGCGCCATGACAGCTGCCTGCACTAGTCTGTGGTTGACCTCTTGCACCTTTCTGGTGCAGGGAGAGGGGGTCAGGGCTGAGCCCTCTTCCCCTGGCTTCTTCTACGCCCACTACAATGGGCGCGGCTTTTTGTGTTTTTGTGTACACTTGTGTACTGTACTGTGTAGCTGCCTGCACGCAAGTGACCACTCTATCACTCGCGTTTCATTGCGCCGCGTATAGTGTGAAAGCAAATTTGGTACGGGACGAAACATGCCGACTTTTCCGAGATATACTTTCTCGCGCTACTGTTTAGTCGAATGCTAGCTCTCGCAGAGTGCGGATCTCCCCCAGACCTATGCCATTTGCAAGTACCAACCTTATTCCTAAACCTAACCCGGTCTAGGTTGACTGTCTAACTATCTGTTATATTCGAATGCTATTTCTAAAGCCGGACATGCATTAGTACAACTGTGTAGGGCCGGACATGCTCTACCTAACTACCTAGGCTATCTAGGTTTTACGAATGACCTATCTAGAACCGGACATGTTCTAGTAATGTAGAGCTGGATTTGCTCTACTCTATATTACCGTAGATAGATGTATGTCATACTTACCTAGGCTGTCTACATCTACCTGAATATATTTACAGTCTTACAAGAGCTGTTATACTATTACAATGTCTCATACGATCTACAGTTTACGAATCTAATAAGAATGCCTATCTAGCTATTCTTTACTATACGAATGCGATACAAACACAAGTTACTACAAGTTATCTACGAATATATCTAACTATACGAATCTATAACGAAATGCGAACTCTATACATGGCAAAGTACCCTACCTATCCTAGAGTACTAAGCTAAGACTTATCTTTATTATTTACATGTTACAACTATATATCTATCTCTATATATTCTATCGGAGTACGACGCTCTCCGGAACAGTATCTGGTATAAATTTTAATTTGCTAGGTACACCCGTTCCTGAGAAAATCGGTGGTGACACACGGTCAGACGGACAGACAGGCACACAGACAAGAAAGTGATCTTATAAGGGTTCCTTTTTTACCTTTTGAGGTACGGAACCCTAAAAATAAAAAAAATACGGTCGAATTGAGAAACCTCCTCCTTTTTTTGAAGTCTGTTAAAAAGAAAGTTGAAATGATGGCTCATAGAGTGCGCATTATATTCCTATGAAGAGTTTATTCAAGGGAGCAGCAGGAACGCAGTTCTAAAATGTACCTAATATGATACATATGTAATAATTTAATTGATATATTTTGCTTTAAGCAACATCTTATATCGTATTAAATTTGTTAATTATAATGTAACATAATAATGGATCAGGATGTCTATACTTTGATATAGGTATTAACTTTATTGTTAAACATATGAACCTGTAATATGAATTATCAATAAATGACTATGAACTATGACTTTGAAATGAACTTGGTTGCACAGTGAATTAAACGCCCTGCACACGGCTCTCAAATCAGTGGCGATATCGGGACAGTGGTGGGGGGGATGAAATCGGTTACTACTCTACACACCCGCATACTCTACATAGCCGCCCTGCGAACATGTGCTTGTCTACACTCCGTGCCTACCAACACTGCGTGTCGAACGGCCACTAGCTAGCTGTTTCGTGCGAAACTTGCAGTCTAGTAGGCCGCCGACGCCCCTCCAGCTTCGCCATGTCCGACCTCGACTCGGACGACTCCGAAGACCAACGCCCACTACGTGTACAGGACCCGACCGACAGCAAGAATGTTGTCGTGTGCTGGGACCGTTTCAATCCGGAACGGTCAGTGATCGTCCCGCGCGCCGCTATAGGCCTTCGCCCGCTGGTGCCGCGCCCACGCAACACGGCCGCCGCAGCGATCCCGTCTAGCCGAAGTGAGCTTCAGCACGGGCGGGATCCGACTCAGAAGCCGTCGGAGCGAGCTGCGCCTCCACGCCGACGCGAATCATCCTCAGGGGATGAAGAGCAGGATGAGAAGAGGCCCAAACTCCAGAACCCACGCCACCCAGCAGACCCGCACCGAAGCCGATCGTCCGTGTAGTCGATCGAGGCTCCATCTCGATACCCCTGTAGTCCGTCGAAGTGCTAGTGATCGGCATGTCGTCACCGTCGTGCTCAACGCTGTCCGAATATTCGGATGCGGAGCTGTCGGCGGCTTCGTCAGCGGGCGCGCTGCGTGACGACGATGATGTCGATGCACGATAGCCTTCGGGAAACGGGAAGGCGTCCGTGTCTAGTGGCGGCGGAGTAAACGTACGTGCAGGCGAAGACAAACGTCGTCGCGGCGTCGTGCGTTGCGGTTTGGGTAGCGGCTGGTCGCTTCCACGCCGCACCCGTACCGTCGCCACCATCGCCACCACCGCAAGCAGCGGCTTCATACACCGCAGCGCTCGCGTCGCCACTACCACCGCCACCGACTCTGCGCTTCACCGAGCCGCCACAATCGCCGCGCCAGCCGACGCCGCCAGCCGCGCCGAAGCCGACGACTGAAGAACGCAGACGTTACCCACCCATAATGGTGGATGTCATGCCCGACTGGCCCAAACATATGCGGGCGTTGAAGACAATCCTCGGCCGCCTGCCAGGAGCTCGCCCCCTCGGCAAGGGGCTGAAATTCATGCCCGACTCGCCGGAAGAGTACAGGGCAGTGCAGGCGTACCTGACGCGGTTGTCTGAAGAAGACCCAACGCTGTCCTGGCACGCATATGCATTGAAGAGAACGAGAGGCGTCAGAAAATCGCGCTGTGAGGCCTCCCAGCCGAGACACCAACCGAACTCATAACCGAAGCGCTCACCAAACGAGGATTTCCGGCAAGATATACTCGTGCCCTACCAATGCGAAAAAATACCAACAAGTGCGTGTCCAGCTCGAGCCAATGAGCGAGGACGAGTTGCAAAACTTGTATCAAGTACAGGACCGGCTCGACATGCCCGGAGTGCGCATCGAGGGATGGCGCGGCGACTCGCTGTGTTAAGTGCGCCGGACCCCACCCCGGGTCTACATGTCCGAGAGCACAAGACGCCCCGCTGCTATGCAACTGCAACGGGGCGCACGCAGCAAACAGCCGTACGTGCGCCGTGTTTCGCCGGGAGGCGCGTAAGCGGCAAATCCGCCTCCCCGGCCGCCTACCAAATCAAGAAGACGAACCACAACCACAAGCGCAAGTGGAACAACGCCCGCAACCGCAGTCACGCCCGGTATCGCCTCCTCAAGGAAGACCGACGCGACAAGTTACTACACTAAATCCACCGGCGAACACATTCGTACCGAGAGGCGCCTCCGTCCCCGCAGCGGCGCCTAAACAACAAACCAAGCAACGGAGAAATCGCAGGAGAGCGATAAGAGGCGCAGGCGCCGCACCCGCGGCCGCCTCGACGCCTGTTCAACAGCCTGCGTTCCCTATATACGTACCGTATCAACCGACGTACTTCCCGCTGTTGCCGGTCTCGAACAATATTCGACCGAGATCGAGGCGCGGCGGAGCGAGACGGCGCTATAAGCCCGCCCAAGAAGATACAGACAAGCTGGTAGCAGGCAGAGGCCGCTGACCCCCCCGCCCGCACAACAAACCGAAGCTCAGCCGGTCGCAGAGGCAGCGACGGCACTACCTATACATCGTCAGCTGGAGGCCCGGGAGATTTATACCCCGACGACCACAGCGACGACAACCACCGCGACAACAACTGCACCTACAACCACAAGACCTATCAGTGCGCCGAGTCGACCCGGGCGAAGCGATTACGCACCCCGGACTCAACAGCCGCCTCCATTCCAGCCCGGATGGGGCGACCGCCGGTACAACGCACCCTATAACCAATTTATGGCACCGCTACCACAACAGCAAGGAAGAGCGCAAATGGACCCCATTGCTGTGGGGGCCATCATGGACATGCTAAGTCACAGAATAATTAATAGTACAAGTACAGAAATTGCACTCCCTGAGAGCAAAAAGGCGAGATTAAACCTAGTTACAACGCGGGTAACGTTCAAAATGCGCTTCACGCCTCGAGTGCGACCTTGAATTTGCGTCACGGTATCAACTAATAGTAACTATGAACCGCGTGTTGCGCACAGTAAAATGCACCGTAAGTCCGCACAACGAGAGTGAATAACTCGGTCAACTCGCGGCCTCTCCTATAGGGTTGAATGTTATAAGATAACTTATTGAAGCCTTTAATTGGTAGCAGAATACTTTAAGGTAGAACAATGTAATGAGTATATTTAAAGTACTACATTCATGTTTAATGTCGAGGTACGATAAAAGTACTACAGTTATACTTTAATTAAGATAGTTTAATTAAGATAGTTAAAACTAAAACAACCGACTTCCATGCCGCGCGAGTCAGTTTCGGTTGCAAGTTTGAGACGTTTATCGTCATATCTCTGGAGACCCCAGATCTCGACGAAATTACAATGGTACCACCTCGGCAACGAACTCTACCGATTAAAAAAAAATCATTCAAATCGGTTCACAATTGACGGAGTAATCGCGTAACATACACACAAAGACGAATTTAGAACCTCCTTCTGTTTGGAAAGTCGGTAGAAAATAATGTTCTGCGTTCAATTGAAAATGAGTATGTAAAAACGTATAAGTATGTATAAACGTATGCTACGCAATGCTTTGTAGCCCTTCGCTTAGACATACTGAATAATATTTTTGTATGTTAATATCGTAAGCAAGGAATATAATAATGAGGTAGGTACAAGTAAGGCGCGCGGCCGATCGAGAGCGCGCGTGACACTTAACTGACTGAACATGGACCCGAGAGGGTGCGCGGAAGTACTTGTAGTTTCATAGCTACAGCGCGGAGTGCGACAGGCCTGGCTAAGTGCAATCGCAGCCGGGGAAGTACTTGTAGTTTCATAGCTACAGCGCGGAGTGCGACAGGCCTGGCTAAGTGCAATCGCAGCCGGGGAAGTACTTGTAGTTTCATAGCTACAGCGCGGAGTGCGACAGGCCTGGCTAAGTGCAATCGCAGCCGGGGAAGACCTCCGAGTAGCAGCGATGCACGGCTTGGCCTCGCTGGCACAGTACGTGTGAAGACGGGTCCGATAGAGCGAGACAGCGCATCGGACCTCTCACTCGGAGGGTGGACTAGATAGCTCCCCCGAGTGATGACGGATACAACCCACATACTACCGAAAAAGACTATTATCAAGTCGACAGATTCCCCGGGGGTAATTACCCCCGGCGCCCTACCCCACAAAGGAGGTTACACCTTGAGTGTGTTGATAACACTCCCCTATACGGGAGAGTGTAGGACTCGACTGACTGACTGTCAGTGAGTACGTACACGTCGACACTCTGAAAATCAAATAAAAAATAGGAGTCCGTCCCGATTTCGCAACACACGACACACGTGCCGACAACGCTGAAATCAGTGTCCATGTTGAAGCTAAGACCAAGTCACCGTCAGTATCGATTTACGTCTAAGAACTAACGACAATTTCAATATTTATGTTTTCCTCATTTTGTGCCTGCTGTGATCATTACTACATTTTCAACCGACTCCTAGAAAGGAGGTTCTTATGTGTTTTTGTTTAATGTATATTAAACTACACGATTACTCGGTTGATTGTGAATAAACTGATTCGAATTGTTTTTTTTTATTGGTAGGGTAAATTTCCAAGGTAGTCCCATTGTAATTTTATCGAGATCTGATAAGTATCTCCAGAGATATGACGATAAACATCTCAAGCTACTGAAACTTACTCGCGCAGCATGGAAGTCAATTGTTTTAGTTTTTTAACAAAAAAATCTAAAAAATCTTATTTTCTTGTCTAATTACAGTTACCTGGATCCAGACCCACATATTCTCCTGGCCGACATGAGGAACGCAAAATCCAAGTGGCACGAAAAGTACTCCAAACTGACCGAGGCTATCGGCGAAGTGGTGGAAAACTTCAGTCTGGTGAGGTTCTACCCTCTCAACATCAAGGATGAGGAGAGCATAGACAACATCCTCATTACCATAGACAATATCATTCAGTACGGAGAGGACGCTGATGTCAAGATCAGAGACTTTGATGAAGAGGAAACAGACGATGCTGATAATGATAACTTGAATGAGGAATAAATGTTTTTATTTTACTGGTGCGTTTTATTGTTTAAATTCTCATTGCCCATTTGTGAGCCATCTCACACGGTTAAACATTTAAATGGTAGTTATCTCGGCTACTTCACAGTTAAATATACATGAGTTGGTATCCAAGTAAAGAGGAAAGAACAAAAAAACTATAATTTAACTTTCTTCAAAGAAATTGAATCGTCATATGAAAGCAACATCCATCCACCAACCATCACCTATTGCAGAAACGGTAATTCGGATCCGTCGGAAAGTTTTTATTTTTCTAAATTAATTAGTTACAAGATGTCACCATTGTTGGTAGGAGCATTATATCGATATTCCGCCGACTTGCTACCAAAAAGTAGCTTACCACCATCATGGAGAAAATCTGCCGCCATAACCTTACGGAGTTCCGGCAGCACAAAGCCCTAGGAATCATCAGAGTTTTCTAGGCCTAACGTGCTCACCATCTTCGACCACATCATCGCTTACCACCAGGCGAAATAATAGTCTGTACTGTTCAATGTCAACTAGTTTAGTTAGGCTCAATGCAGACTGAATTGGCAGCGACGCGACCATCCCCCTTCCTCCTCGGATCTCGTTTAAAGCAGTCGTGTTTAATCAATCAGTAAAAAAAAGAATAACTTTTTAAATATAAATATAGTGCAAATAATCGGAGTACATAAACACTGAAGAGGTTTAGAAAACGTGAGTGACAGAGAGAAGTAGTGGAGCGACGGTGATAAATATACTGCCCCGGTTACGTCGGACATCGGTACGTCGCAAATCTTACAAATCACAGTCCCCGCTAACACAGCTACAACCTAAGTACTCCAACACATACTTAGTTTTTGTTTTTGTTTTGTGTGTATTTACACATCTGTGTGGGTATAAGTGACTCTCACAACCAAGCATTACTATAATGTCTGTTCAACGATCACCTCCAAATAGTGATAAGCAGTTTATATGCATGCCTCCCATCACACAATCTTGCTCGGATTCAGCTCTGAATGCAATGATTACTACCCACACGGAGCAACTGAATGAACTAATGAACACAAATGTGACTAAGCGTCAAAAAAGGAACTTTGAAAACTTCCACGAAAGTTCCGTATCATCTGATGAATTAGATTTAAAATCTATGTTCACCGAGATCAAAACCTCCCAGGACAATAAATTTGAAGCATTATCTCATGCTATTAGTATAGTGATCACTCAGAACCAGGATATCAAAAACACTGTGGACACCATGGCTCAAAAGTATGAAGACCTATCTCTTAAAACAATCGCTCTGGAATCAGAAAATAATGCACTTAAAAAGAGGGTATCGTACTTAGAGAACCAGATGGAATTATCCGACAAAATATCGCTGTCCTCGTCCTTGGAAATAAGAAATATGCCTAAGCTTTCCAATGAAAACAAAGACAATATTACCACCATAGTACAAGACATTGGCCTAGCCTTAGGTCTGGAATCTCCAATCGTGACGTCAGAAATAAAAGATATTTACCGGACCAAGACAGACACCATAGTTGTCAACTTCACGTGCACCAGCCGTAAAGAAAGTATGATCACCCACTATAAGCGATTAAATAAATCACGGCGTGCTAATAAAACTCTCTCGCTCAGCACTAAAGATTTAAATATAAGCGGCCCTTCCCGTATTATTTATATATCTGAATCGCTTACAAAAAGGACACGCAAGCTTTTCCACACTGCTCGCGAAAATGTGAAGAACAACAAACTTCTAGCTACGTGGACCTCTTACGGTAAACTTTACGTGAAAGTCAACGAAAACGCGGCACCCACTCGGATTGACAAAGAAGAAGATCTCATCTCAATTCTAGAATGACTATCCATGGCTTTGCTTTATTTTCATTATGTTAGTTCGTCCCTTAGTTTATTTCGTTCATTAATTTTAGGCTATATAATCATAAATATGTATAACATAACTCTTAATGTTTTACCCCGTTCTTGCTATCATAGTCCGAGTACCTTTCACACTAACACAAACATCATAACACGAAAACTCTCACACAACCTTCCGACACCATCATACAATACACGCACATACTACAATAACACAAACAACACACACAAGTATTGGTACTACCCTATTTTTTATCACAAAATGCGGCCATCACCTCTTAACAGTTCCATTAATTGTTTGTTTACATTGTTTTCCACTATGACGCTCAACGAATTATACGCGCATCCAGACCTAGGTGATTTAATCAGTAAAACAATAAGTAACTTATTAAAAATATTTATTGAATGGGCAAAGTACATGCCAGCTCATTCAATAAATATAAATGGATCTTAACACTATTGAAAACTATCAACTTGGGTCTGGATTCACTATCAGTCGCGAAATCTATCATTTGCGATATTGACAATGTAAAAAAACATGTTTATAACAATAATCACTATAGCCTAAACCTTATTTCACAAAACATCAGAAGTATTAACTGTAATATCGATAGCTTTAATACACTTCTTTCGAGATCAAAGGTCGATTGGGACATACTTGTGCTTACGGAATGTTGGCTACAAGCTGAAAGAAATATACCAGAATTAAGTGGCTATAATCACATCGAAACTAGTTGTCATAAAACTCAAAACGAAGGAGTGGTAATCTATTATCAAAGTTCACTTAATATACAATTTGAAGAACCAACGTTTTGTGATGCTAATTGTATCTTAATACATTTAAACTCTGACGTATGTATTATTGGTATTTATCGCCCTCCTAGTTATCGTAACATAACTAATTTTCTTCAATCATTAGATTCACTATTATCTAAAGTATCAAAAAGTAGAAATATTATAATTTGTGGCGATATGAATATTGACATCTCGATACATTCAAACGACCCGCGTTCCGAAGAATATCTTAACTTGTTGGCTAGTCATTGCTTACTCCCCGGGCATACTAGTAAGACGCGCGGCGTGACCTGTCTAGATCACATGTTTTTAAAAACAAAATTAGAAACAACGTGCATTGTCATTGAGACTTCAATAACCGATCATGAATCAGTTGCTTTAAGTATTAACCTTAATACAAAATTAGCATACTGTAGTAAGCCCAGAATTCTAATTAGTTTTGATAGCTTAGATGAAACTATGAAAAACTTGAATTTTCAGTCTATTTTAAATTTTCCTGATGTTAATTTGGCAACAGATACGTTAGTAAAGCTTTTAAAAAACGCAATCTTAGATAATTCAAAGAGTATCAAAACGCCTAGGCGACGTAGGGTTAACAAACCCTGGATAACAAAAGCCTTACTTCGTTGCATGAGAAATAGGGACAATTTATATAAAAAACTTAAAAAAGATCCTAAAAATGAAGTTCTAAAACTGACATACAGGAGATATCGAAATTTTTGTACTGCGCAGCTGAAAAAAGCTAAACGAATTTATGAAAGGCAGGAGATCGTAGAAGCTAAAGACGATAAAAAGAAACTGTGGAATGTAATTAGAAATATCAGTGGTCAAAAAAAGGTGGCTGATTACTCACCTTGCCTGCTCTCGCCGATAGACCCCAATAAAAGTGTGAATGACATAAATATATTTTTTTCAAATGTAGGTAAAAATCTAGCCGAATCGTGTAGTAGCAGTAAATACACCGTAGCGAACCTGACATCAACTTCTATGTCTTCTCTTGTACTTCTTCCGACTGATGAACGTGAAGTTATGCTATTAATCAGGAATCTAAAAGATAACTGTGCAGTGGGCCTAGACCAAATATCAGGTAAAATAATCAAAAGATATATTCACTTATTAACAACTCCTATTACCTATATTTGTAACTTGGCGTTCGCAACAGGTGTCTTCCCTCAGGCATTTAAAACTGCACTTATCAAACCAATCCACAAGGGAGGGGATAGAGACTGTGTAAATAATTTTCGGCCCATCTCAATCCTTCCAACGTTATCAAAAATCTTAGAGCGACTTATGAACAAACGACTAATTAATTACCTGGAAACAAACAATCTTTTATCGTCTTCTCAATTCGGATTTAGGGCTCGTCGGTCTACTAATGACGCCGTCCACGAACTCATTAGCGCCATTATCGACTCTCTAGATAATAAAAAAAAATGTCTAACAATTTTCCTTGATATAGCGAAAGCTTTTGACACGGTTTCTATCCCATACCTTGTGGCGAAGTTAGAAAGCATCGGTGTAAGAGGACTTCCACTCAAACTTTTTGAAGATTATCTTACAAACCGTAAGCAGCGCGTGAGAGTTGATGATTGCATCAGTGACGAACAAAACGTGAGCTATGGCGTACCGCAAGGTAGTATCGTCGGTCCGACGCTGTTTTTAGTTTATATTGACGGCCTGTGCAGTATTACTCACCACAATGGCAAAACTCTCACCTTCGCCGATGATACGGCTCTTTTCTTTACGGGTGACACTTGGAACGAAGTATTCTCCACTGCTCAAAAAGGTTTTGATACTGTGTGCAATTGGCTCCAAAATAACGTTCTCACACTTAACACATCAAAAACAAAGTTCGTCACATTCGCCTCACGGTCTAATCTCCTACCGTCACCTTGCCTCAATATAATAGCCCACTCATGCAATACTCAAACTCAAACCTGCCAGTGTCCCATACTTCAAAACATTAATGAGATTAAGTATCTTGGAATTACCATAGACCAAACCTTAAATTTTAAAACGCATATTAATAACCAAGTGAATAGACTTCGAAAATTGATTTATATTTTTAAGAATTTAAGATTTGTGGCAGATCAAAAAACAATTGAAATAGTCTACAATGCCCTTTGTAAGTCTATCTTAGAATACTGTATTACTAGTTGGGGCGGATCAGCTAAAACCCAGTTAATTCGTCTGGAAAGAGCTCAAAGAGCTATTCTAAAAGTAGGGGCAGGCCTACCATTTCGGTTTCCTACTGTTGATTTGTACAAAAAATGGGATGTACTCACGGTCCGACAAACTTTCATACTACGCACTGTACTGAAGCAACACTCACTTTTTCCGTATGATCCCGATCTTGAGAAAGATAAGCGTAGGAAGGCTACCTGTCCAACGCAATCATTTCGCTTAAGCCTATCTCATAACTTCTTTGGATTTCTTGGCCCTTTTATTTACAACAAATTAAATAAACAACTGTCTTTTTACTCACTCCATAAATCTAACCTTAAGAAAACTGTAACCAAATATTTAAAAACGTTGGACTATCACGAAACAGAAAATGTACTAACTACTTTTAAATAAAATTACTGTACATCAATTATATGTATTTCCCATTTAAACTTTTAACCTTAAATATATGTTATTACGTCCTAAATAATTGCATCATTTTATATAAAAGCATACTATTTCTCATAATTCATCGATCTAAAATATTATATAAGCCAACATACATCTCGGACACTCCAATAATTCTGTATGAATATATTTTTGTCGTCAACAAGTGGGTACCTTTCTCAAGCATTCGTCACTACATGATGTTTCCGTAGTACTAATAAAACTTACACACAAACATAATACATTAAACAATACTAGACATAACACATACAAGCTTACTCACACTAATTGCTTCTGGAGTAACCACACACTACACTCATACTTAATACTCGTACAACGACAATAATACATTCACATCACTATACAAGAAACTGACATTTTAACCCGATTACAGCACACATACACAATATTCACACACGTATACACACTTTAGCAAAAATTACATTCAAAAGTACCCACTTTTAAATGTAATTTTTTATTATATTCCTGGACTAGGGTGGTACTGCTAGTTATTGGTTACCTAATGTTTTTTATGCAACTTTCATATCTATTTTTATTTATTTTTTTGTTAAATTCAAGACCAATAACTATTACTATTTTAAATATGTTAACCATAGTTATTGTTCATTATTTCCACAGAGTACCTTCTTACCTACGCAATAGTCTAAAAATATGTACATACGACGAGGGGGCCTGGCGACCTGTAACACAGGTTTTTTTACAAAAACCTACCTCAGGCGCCAGCTCTCACAAAGTAGTATAAGTTTAAAGATCTATTGTTCACGTACTTTTATTATCCTATGTTAATAGTTACTAAGCTGTACCTTTGTGAGGAGAAATAAATACTTTATTTTATTTATTTATTTATCAGTTTTAATAACAAGGTATTATAAACCTTATGAACAATGTTACAAGATATAGAAACGCTTGATAGAATGAACCACGCCAGACTGCTCGAGCCGGCGCAAGTTTAGTCTCGCATGGTTCATTCTATCAAGCGTTTCTATATCATGTTCTTATTGTTCACGAGCTGACCCGGCGAACTTCGTACCGCGAATATAAATAAACTGTCCAAGTGCGAGTCGGACCCGCACACGCAGGGTTCCGATTGAACAATATTTGCCGGAAAAATACGTTTCTCGTACGGGGACGCCCTTTAATTTTTAATTTAATTAAGTTTTTTATTATTTGATCTTATAGCAGCCATTGCAATACACACCATGAGTTAATTTCAAGTCTTTTATCTATTAAGGTTTGTAAGATCGAGTATAAAAAGCCTCAAAAACACGTTTCTTGTACGGGGACCCTTTATTATTTAAATACCTACGCGATAATTCGAGTAATGTGGATATATTATGTTGTCGATTCAAAACCCTTAATTTAATACGTGCTTCAAATTTCCATTCGAGAGTGGAACAGAGTCTACCCTACCGTACCGAAAGACGAACGTCAAATGCTTGATAGGAAAGTACTAAGTAGGTAGAAGTTTATATGAGAAAAATGAAATTGTTGTGTTTAATATATTCCTCGCAATTTTTCCATATATTCTCACCGTTTAAACCTTTCCTGAACTACGCCAAACATTTGAAAATCAAAATCAGCTAAATCGGCCCAGCCGTTTTAGAGTTTTAGCGAGACTAACGAACAGCAATTGATTTTATGTATAAAAGAAAAATAAAATAAGGTTTATAATACTTTGTTATTAGAACTGATGGTCACGTCGCTGCTAATTCAGCTGCATTGAACCGTAGTATTATTGTCTGTTCTGTGATTGAGCCTTAGGATGACCAGGGCCCCTAGACAAAATCCAATTTCATGTTTCTATTCACGCTAACGCAAGTTCAAAATGTATGGAATGACATTTATGTTCCCGCAACAAAGATGTCATTCCCATACATTTTGAACTTGCGTTAGCGTGAAGGCAAACAGGAAATTGGATTTTGTCTAGGGACCCAGGATAATTATGTATGTAACGTTGCTACTTAACACGTTTTACTGCCGTATCATATCAAGGGAAGCACAATTCTACCCGCCATTTAACGTAATATAAAACGTAGTATATAAAAGGTAAACATTAATTCGGTGACGTTATTGAGTCGATGTGTCGAGTGATCCACGATGGAAGTCAATGAGAAAGGTCGGGTGTAATAAGCTGGAATCGTGATACTGTAAGATGCAGGACCATGGTCACATCTTACATCAATGGTTATTGTTTTAAAGCTTATGCATTGTGCGTTGCACATTTCTAGTAGTCTTGTTGACAGGGAACGCGGGTACACTTTTCCCTATAAATATATTCCCCCATTTCCTACCTACAAAATGCTACTAGAGAAAAAGTTGTTTCTACGAAAAGTCAAGATCTGCTGTATCTACGCCCCTAACAATTTCTTTTTTTGACCAACCAATTGCAAATAGAAATATGACCCTTCAAAAATCTTAAAGAGGAGATTAGAATGCTTATATATCTGTTTGCAATTGGTTGGTAAAAAAAGCAAATGATAGGGGCGTAGCTACAACAGACCCTGATTTATTGTAGCAACAAATTTTGCTCTAGAAGCATTTTCTAGGGAGGAAACGAGGTAATACATTTGTATGGAAAAGTGCACCCCGCGTACCCTCTTAACCCCTCCAACTAAGCTAAATATGCTTGTCTGGAGTGGGTTCACGTCAATAGTGCAATGGGTGGGAATGGAACTCACGACCTCTCGATCGCCAGGCTGACGCCTTAGCCATTGGGCTATTGCCGCTTAACCCTTCGTATGCCGGAACGCAGATCCACTTGAGACATAGTAGAATTTTCAATGTGTCTGGAATCCCGGCATACGAAGGGTCAATATACATCGAGGCTAGTTCGCTGAAAAAGCCGACAACTTAGTACTACAAGGTAAAGTATCCAAATAAAACATTTAAGTATTTATCTAATAACCAAGTTTATTCAAACAGGAACACTATCAAGCTTATACAATTATTTGATAATTAGGTAGGTACGCATATTATTGCTAATATATTAACTATAACGATGTACATAATGTATTGATTCCATAGAAATGCTTAAAACATAAAGGCAAGATATAGATAAAGAGAAGATATAATTAATGTTAAAGTCTTTAAAGGATTAAGATTGATAAAGTTTATCAGATAGTAACGTACCGGACCGACTCTACCTCGGATAGCTCCACAATATAAACTACAAAACTTATCTATCCTAGTGGACCGACGACAGCTTGTTAAACAGAGGAGTGGATGTAATGTTAGACCTAGGCCTATTATAACTTAATAAATACTCAATTAATCGACTACATCATCGCTTACCACCAGGCAAGATAGTGGTCAAATGCTAGCTATAAGAAATACAAATCCAATTTAGTCACAATCACCAGTATTGGAATCTGAGTGGATTTTAAGAACTGGTCAGGGCCAATATCAACATACTGTGAGATTGAGTTGGAACTCTGCTATCTAGCTGGTAGCTGCTACATAGACCACATGTTACTTCCAAATGTACGAGCATCTCAAGTCTACGCTGAGTACGGGATGTTTAAGATAGGACTAATTCACAACATACAAAAAATCTAACAATATTTGTATTTCAAAATTATCGTGAATTTATAAAATGATATTAACATTATATACCGACTCTACATTCACATAGCTTTAGTCAATATTTTTCGACCTACATTTAAATTCCGTCTGGTTCACGCGGTGAGATCGCGACTATACTGTTCGACTAATCGTCGTATATGTATGAGTTATACATTATATTTATTACGTTATACAGTATAGCGTCATCAATCAATATATGTATGAGTTATACATTATATTTATTACGTTATACAGTATAGCGTCATCAATCAATATATTCTATTTGGGTATAATTAACTAACCTACCTACACGCATGCATAAATACTATAAAAATAAGTAAATACATTACATACTAGGTAAATATAAAAATGTCTACTTCAACTAAAGTTCTAGTAACATTAATTTAGTAAGAACTAAGGCAGTATGGGATATTCCCATTTTAATTCACATTTCTGTATTGCTGAACATGTCTCATCGCTAGTTTACAAACACAGCTATGTAGATGGGACGACGCAACAATTATTTATCAAACATTATTGTTACATAAATAAATGCGACAAATATAGATATTTTTAGCATGGGATAATATACAGCGTGTCCCAGGAAGTAGTGCCAAGCGGAAGTCTGGATTTGGTTCAATTATCTCAATTATTAAGTTGGAATCAAAAACTTGTCGATTTGGAATATTTATCCAATTCGACAAGTTTTTGATTCAACAGCAAACAATGAAATATTTGTTTTAAATCAGAAAAAAAAATATGATGTAGTTCAAGTAACATTCTTGATTATTTAATGGTTCAAAACACGATATTTACGACTTCACTCGATCATAAAAATTTACAAGAACAGAAATTTGAATCGTTTTTTGGTTATTACTTAAAGTAAATGAAACTCTGACTCACAAAAATATACCAAAAAATAGGAAAAGAAGTTTTTAAAACGAAATTTAATGGATAGTATTTTTTTTTTTCAAAATAGTCATTATATTTTTTAACACAATAATATTATATAACAAAGCGGCCAGCGCGCCTCACTTCAGTAACTCGCGAGGCGTCTTCGAGGTAGGACCTGTGTCACTTTTGCTAGCTGGCTGACAGTTCCCCGCTACACGATCGGAATATCCGTCACGGGGACGGAGGTATCGCTAAATACCTACTGCGCTGAAATATAGTGGCCTTAAGGTCAGTATGACCAAAAATGTCTCTGGAGTCATAATTTAGTAGAAATTGTTAAAAAAGGCCATAACTCCTAAACTAAAAATCGCGGAACATACATGGGGTTGATTTGGATACCCCTTGAGGTGTTCAACTTCTGAACTTCCGCTTGACACTACTTTCTGGGACACTAGATAAAAAAATAAATCTACTAATGAAATAGATGTTAAATTCTTGCAAAGATTGTCTAGATTGTAAGCTAACGATTTTAGTTACTTACGGTGATATTAAATTGTAAATGGGGTTAATATAACACTACAGTAAACTTTATTCATAAACATATTACATAAAATCTACATAATATATATATATATATATATATATATTTAATTATTTATTAGCAATGAGGTACAATATTTTTAAAATTCTTTGAACACATCACCATATTGCAATCTTGGAACAGCCAAACAGTAGAATTGATTACGATAACCATATTATTTTATTACTTTAGTAGTTATAGTAAACAGCTGCCAATCCTAAGAAGCCATAGTCTACAGAAAACAAAATGTTAACTTATCTGGGCCCTTAGACAAAATCCAATTTCCTGTTTGCCTTCACGCTAACGCAAGTTCAAAATGTATGGAATGACATTTATGTTTCCGCAACAAAAATGTCATTCCCATACATTTTGAACTTGCGTTAGCGTGAAGGCAATCAGGAAATTGGATTTTGTCTAGGGGCCCTGAAACCCTTTTATTTCACGCTTCTCGTGAGCGCTTTAAAAACAGATTTCAATACACAATCAATATCAACGTCACGTTATATTTGTGCTACAATACAATAATCATGTATAATATAATCTAAATATACGATCATAAAGATTTGTTATTAGAAGCAGAAAATAACTGCATATAAATAATAGGGCTGGGCTCCTGGCGAAAAACATCACACCATCATTTGATATGCATCATTGTATGATGAACTTTTTATTACAAAATTACCTAACGATTGCATTTGACTCGATTCATCGTTTCTGTTAATTCGAGCTTAAGGTTGCGTTTCAATCAAAGATGTAAGAAATATGCCCACCATAAAAACACTATCTTTTCTAGTCTTGCTCGAATGAAGCGATACACTTTATTCGTTTCCGCAAGTGGTAGGAGATTATACCGTTGTTCCGCCTGACTCTCTACCAAAAAGTAGCGCACAAATATGAGAAGAAATTCTGCCTATTTTGCATCTTGGTGGCTAGATACTTCGATCACAACTGAGTTGATTTATTTATATATTAAATTGTACTCAAGAATCATCTGACATAAGGCTTGTATTTAGCTAACTATAGATTTTTAATATAATTTTTGTTTTTTTTGCAAGATAAATGGTATTGTATTACATATATACATGAAATCACGCCTTTTTCCCGTTGGGGTAGGCAGAGACTACTTCTTCCACATGCTACGATCCTGACACACCTCTTTCGCTTCTATTTATTCTATTGTATTTTACATAACTATATAGATAATCACTGTTACCTAAAAACGAATGAATGCATAAAACTGTCCAGTTTGTGTGAACATTGCTGCCATACAATACAGTAATTGCTGTAACTCTAATTTATATATTAACAATTTGTTACAGGGATTATTTATTGCTTTAATATCAATCGTGTATTTATTGAGAATATTTTAAGGCAAGTAGGTTCCACGGTTTTTATATATTAAATGTGTTATCAAGCGCATTATTTTTATTTACTTACATTTACTAAACGGCAATTAAATACATATCTATTATAAAGCTTTCTATAAAAACGGCTACGTCCTTATTACATCTTTGTGGTAAAAAAGAGACAACACGATCATATCGTAGGCGTAGACTGTGTCACCAATTATTAGGCTTTCACGATCTGTGTAATAAAACGCGAATAAATCTTTATTGGCCTTATTTACTGTCGCTGAGATAAATTCTACTTTTAAACAGATCATTTTTTTTCTTTTAATATTACATACTAAAAAAAAGAATACTTGACTAAGCACTTAGAGAATTTCGAGAATATACTTGAAAAAACATTCCGGAGGTTAATTTTAATGTTTATTTAATTTAAAATATTATTTGAAAACACTACAATTGATGTTTCGTTTTACATCAAAAGAGAGGGAAGCAAAGTACTATTATTAAAGCAGCAAGTTATTGCATATCAAAATATATATATGTTTAAACCACCTTTACGAATATATACATATGATGTTATATACTACATAAGATCTGTATCAAGCAAAATGTACATAATATATGTTCACAACCATAACGGTTAAATATAATAATCGGTTAATTCGTTTCTTCGTTCTAGACTTATCTAGTGCAATACCGAAAATAATAACTATTACTGTAAATCGTGAGAATGACATTGCCTTATTTTTATATTAAACTACTTTTTCAATTTGGTGTTAGGCTGGTGTTCACTATTTATTAGTAGATTAGTTTCCTGACTTACCGTTTAGCTAAAATCTCCGGTTGAAACGCGGCCTAAGATTGGCACATAATTTTAGCCAGAAGGCTAATCACGAAATTTGATAGGGATTGAAATTAACGAAATCTGTCATTTTGTTCATTCAAATTCAACTGTCAGAAGTTCATGATAAGGTGGCAGTATGACTTTAAACAGTGATTGCAGTAATTTTTATATCTTAACCAGGAAGTTTAAAGAAGGTAAATAACAATAGTATATAAACAAATGTATTCTTATACACTGAAAAGCTGACACCGTAATTCACCACATATATTATCACACATTTTTGGAGTTAAATCTTGCACATGGAAGAATTCTCTCTCAAACCAATCAAAAATCGTACAAAATGCACATTATCTCTACAAGTGTACAGTAAATTCCCCATGCATTGCCATTCTCCACACAGGTTGTAAAGCTTTCGACTAAGTTTTTGCTCATATATTGCTTTTCAAATAAGAATAGGCCGTCTTGAACGGCTCAAGATATCTGATTATTCTTGTGGAATCTTCTTAATATATACATGGGAATATTTACTTATGTCACCTGTGATATTAATTAAAGCAAATAAATTTTTAAATATTAAAATATGGGACTAATCGAGTTAACATCGGACTTCTCGTGACCACGATCAATGCAACTTGTTCGAAACGTCGAGGTAAATAACATTAATGTTTAAGCGCGATAAGTTCCGTATTTTAATATTTATTACTGTGTGTTTAAATACCAAAACATTAAAGTTTACAATTTAAGTGTTAAGTCTCAAGGTCAGAGACAAAATAACTGTGAACGGACTGTATAAACAACGGTACGGATATAAATAGTTACGAATCGGTACTGTCACGTGATGAGAGCGCGAGAACCAAACTGTCACTGACGGACCAATCACAGCCGCGCGGGTAACATGTATAAAATCTACCCGCTAAACAGAACTAAAATTAACCTTTGATGTTTTACTATAAACATGTTCGTGCACAGCACAGACTACTAAGGAGATTTTTAATAATTCAATCAAAGCTGTGTACAGCTTTAGCTTTTTACTACAGCTAGCTTTAGCTACAGCTTTTTTTTTTACATGTATGTAAACCCGTTTTCTTATATTTGTAACATTTGTATTTGATATTTGTAAAATAATAAAATACAGATTATACACAGTGGAGGGTAGTGGGTCGCGGCGCTAATCGATTCGCTCGCAAGAAATAACGTTAATAAAGTAATAAATCTTTGAGAAAGATATTCGGATAATGGTGGCATACACACTCTCTTTTGTTATCTTAAGTTTAAGGAGATCATTTTTTTTAACAAAGGTGGTCGCGTTATTATAAAGGTTTAAAAACACTGCTCTAAACATGAGCTTGTAATTGCTACGATACATCAAAACGGGCCGAGCGAGAGGATAGTTAAGGGAGTGCGTGTTTGTCAAACAACTTGCCAGTGCTATATAGGTACTGTATTATATGTATACATGTGTAGTGGGCCCCACAAAAGAAAGGGACATACACCGTGCAAGTATCGGTGTGTTGCCAGTTTCGCACCTAGTGCACAGTCAAGATTCTTTATAGTAAAGTGTCATCGGCTTCGACTAATAAAACGTAGAGGAGAAGTATATAAGGTGTAGGTTCCTCACAAGGCAGGCTCCGTAGTGTCCGGTGTGAGTACATCGGTGATACAGAAGATGTAGGCTATACATCCGAACTGCAGCAGCGCTCCGTGCGGCACGAGCGCGGAGCCCTCCCAGGCGGCGGCGGGGCCGCGCGCCGGCCCGCAGCGGCACGGGGACTTCACGGGGCTCGTCAGGTCGCCGTTTATTCTGACACATTGAAACAAACACTAATTATTTATTTACACCTTGTATTGCCGCGAAGGCTTAGCATTTTCATAACTACCGCGCGGAGTGCGACAGGCCTGCTTATACGAGATATATGTATCGACCCGCCCCGGCTTGAAACACGAATGAAGAAACATTTCAGCCATCCTCAAGTTTACAGATGATATACACACGAAAATATTTGACATCTTAACAAAAAATAAATATAAACAAATAATATCGTTTAAAAACTAAAAAACAACCGACTTCAATGCCGCGCTATTCATTTTCAGTACCAATTTTGAGATGTTTATCTCAATATCTCTGGAGATACATATCATACCTCGATAAAATTACCATGGTACCACACTTAGGATATCACCTTTCGAACAAAAAAAGAATAATCGAAATCGGTTCATAAACGACGAAGTTATCCGCGAACAAACATAAAAAAAAAAAAAAAAAAATGTATATATATACGGTCGAATTGAGAAACCTCCTCCTTTTTTTGAAGTCGGTTAAAAAGGAATGCAATATAAAATGCATGCATGCATATAAATATAAAATATAAATGTCACAATGTAGAAAAGAGGTGTCCACGAGTAGAGCGGTCCTGCCTGCATTTTTGCATCAGTTTGTTGCATCGAGTATGAATTAACGTCATCGTTTAACAATCATCGTCATATTTCAACTAATTTACACAAAACCTAAACGAACTATACACATAATACTTCCTCGTGAATCACTCTGTGTATTGGTGAGAACACTGAGAACCGCATGAAAATCCATTCAGAAGTTTTTGAGTTTATATAGACGCGGCGGGGGACTTTGTTTTATGATAAGTATGTAGTGATAAAATGGTAGGCTAAGAAAAGGGCACATGCTTAGTATAATTTACTCATATATTTTCAGCAGCACCACTTATTATTTTTTATTTCGAAAAATAGTTAAAAAAGGCGTTGATAGAGTCTGTGCAAAAATAGTACCGTGGTAGATATTGGGGGCGCGCGTGTTGACGGTTCCAATTTACTGTTTTTGTTGCGTTGACAATATTGCTCTGTCATTGCCAATACGACTAAATATTTTAATGTGAACGTACCGGCTTTTGTTCGCGTGTATTTACTTCGAACAAAAGCCGGTACGTTCACAATATAATATCGTTTAAAAACTAAAAAACAACCGACTTCAATGCCGCGCTATTCATTTTCAGTACCAATTTTGAGATGTTTATCTCAATATCTCTGTAGATACTTATCATACCTCGATAAAATTACCATGGTACCACACTTGGGATGTCTCCTTTCGAACAAAAAAACAATAATCGAAATCGATTCATAAACGACGAAGTTATCCGCGAACAAACATAAAAAAATAAAAAAAAATATATACGGTCGAATTGAGAAACCTCCTCCTTTTTTTGAAGTCGGTTAAAAATGAATAATTTTCGCGAAAACTTTCAAACTAAAACGACTAAATATGATCGATACCTTACCTACCTACAAACGACTACTAATACCTACTGGGTAGGTCCCTTCCTTCCTTACCTTGGAATGTTAGTTCATCGTTAGCCACGACGGTTATCCTTTTGCACAGAGTGTAAAGGCACACAAACTGACCTGATAGGCTTGGGCATCCGTCCTCTGATGACATCCCTCAAGGCGGCCTCCCTGGGGCCGGGCTCGCCGCCGGCGGCGCGCTCCCGCGGCACGTCGCACGCAAACATCACGCCGTTCACCACCGACCCGTGCTCCGAGTAGTTGATCAACTCGAAGTGACGGCTCACCTGGGGATATACACTCCACTAGTTTATGCATCACATCTTCACTTAACATCAGGTGAGATAGTGGTCGAACGCTCGCTTATCTATATATATGTAATTCTACGTACACATATTGTACGTGTGTATGTCACTGAGCTCCTCCTAAACGGCTGAACCGATTTAGATTAATTTTGGTGTGTATGTTTGAGTTATTGAGATATGAATGAGAATTGAGATAGGTGGCGCTGCGATCGGGCAGGACAGCGTTTGCCGGATCCGTCAGTCTACACATAAGTTGAGTGATTATAAAAGTACCGAGTATTACACTCGCTACTATCTGACGTCGACTGTCTCGACCTAGGTTGTGTCGGTGGTCGCCGCGATCTCGCTTCGTGAACTCCCGAGAAAGTGCACGAAACTCACTATAAATATAAATCTAACATATATGAGTTGAGATTGTTACACACAATCCAAAATTGTTAAACACAATCCAACATTTCATCGTACCGAAGGGACTTGAACCCAAATGCAAAAAAAAAAAAAACAATGCAAAGCACCGGAACATGTTATTCCGGAGGTTGTGGGTTCAAGTCCCGTCGGTACGATGAAATTTTGGATTGTGTTTAACAATTTACAAAAATATAAAGTGTGAAACACTTCAAAGAAACATAACAATCCAAAATGTCATCGTACCGACGGGATTCGAACCTGCGCCTGCTGGGAAATTTGCCCAGGCGCTCTAACCAACGAAGCCACAGTACGATCCTATCAATATGACTATACTAATGGATTGCATATAAAAAATATAAAGTGTGTTACACTTAAAGAAACATAATAATATATAGGTTGATAATTCATTGAAAAACACACGCAAACAAAACATTTTATAACGTAATTTTATCGCATCCTATATTTCAATTTATTTATACATTTTTCCATGTATTTTGGCGACTTTTGCTAACAATTTTAATGGGGAAGAAAACTATCAATTAGTTCCGACTAGAGGTTTTCTCCTTTACTCCCCGCAGTTTTACTCGCGTAGACATCGTTCCCGTAGGAGTATCGGGATAAAAAGTACACTGTGTGTTATTCCAGAGTCTAGGCTGTCTATATACCAAATGTCAACTCAATCGGTTCAGTAGTTTTAGCGTGAAATAGTCCAACATCCATACAAACTTTCACGTTTATAATATTAGTAGTGATTCACTCAACATTACAGAGATATATAAGATCAAAGATCATAGAAAGAAGGCTTACCTCATCCATAAATATAACCGCATGGTTCCGCGACACGTAGCGACACAGTCTGTCGTCGAGCCGCACGTCGCAGCCGCTGTCGGTGCCGACGGTAAGTGATGACAGACGCATCGGGATCAGCCGCTCCACCGTGTCGCCGGGCCCGGTGCTTGAATATTTATTTATTTATTTACTTATTCTTAACAAAGTAATTTACAGGTTTTCTAACGTCAAGTACCAGTAAACCTTATGCAGGTTTGTCTAGGCCCTAGGTTCTCTACATAAATTAAAATAATTATTATTATTATTGCCACAAAAAAATCTACATAAAATTAATTTTAGTTTTTTTCTTGGTGTGCAATAAAGTATAATTCATCATTCAGTTATCAATGATAATGGTGGGGATCGAACTCAAGACCTCTATCGCCAGTTCGACACCTTATCCATTGGGCTAAGGCGGCAATAGCCCAATGGATAAGGTGTCGGACTGGCGATCGAGAGGTCGTGAGTTCGATCCCCACCCCACCCATTGCACTATTGACGTGAACCCACTCCAGACACAAACACAGAAAATACTGTATACGGCAAGCCTCTCATTACCGTATCACAAAATACGGCAATTGGCCGTAGGTGAAACGAAACGTTTTTTCACTAGCGTAGCGTAATGAATGAAACGAAACGTACCACTTATATGAACACAGCCGGGGAAATCCCGACTCCCGACTATAAAACATACATCTATAAATAACGAAATATTTTATTTTATTTTATTCGGAAAACCAACGATTATTAATATTAAAATAACAACTAATTATTGTACGTGTAAGTCAATTACAAGTGTTCACTGGCAGGCTATCTTGCCATCTCTTTCGCATATGTTAAAAATGAATGGTTGCAAGTGAGACAACGCACTGAACTATTGACAATTGTTTCATCTATGATTCAATATCAAGTACCAAGAAAAAGAACATTTTAAAATAAATAATCATATATGGACGGAAATTTATTATTTTATTCCCTTAATCATCATCAGTCGGCGTCAGTCCACTGCTAGATGTAGGGCACTCCCAAAATGCGCCACTGAGCCTGGTCTTCGGCTTTTCTTTTCCAGTCAATGCCTTGGGTCCTTAGCTTTGTGTGTGACTTTTTATCTTTGGAAGGAATATGCCCTAATCGCCACGTTGGGCAGACGGGTTGGCGATCGAGCAGGCGGGTTGCCAATTTTCCATTAAAATACAGCAATTCAGAGTGTGACATACGGCAGCTCATGACGCAGTATGACAGTAAGATATTCACCTGGCGGGACAGAGCGCGGCGCGCACGTCGTCACTCATGTAGGGGGGCGGCGCGCGCGGGGGCGGGGGGATGCGGGGGGCGGCGCCCCACACCGCGCTCGCTATCCGCTCACGGTCCGCTCTGGAATTATCTCACTGTTACTTACACTATTTTATTTTATTTTCTTACTTACAACTTACAGCTAAACGATTGTAAAAATTTTGTTAAATTTTGAGGGCAATTTGCAAATTTCCACTCACAGGTAGATTATATTATCAAATAGCAGCAGGTTACAATTAACATTCAAATTTAAGTGAAGCATTATAGAAAGAAATTACGCTAATTCACGGAACATGTCGGCCATTTACAAGAGGCCGATAAACGAGCCATTTCAGTAACACGAGATAAGTTCGTGGCCTGATCTTCGAATTGATCACTTCATGATGTGGCCGACCTTTTTTAAGAAATAAATAGTTGCGCATCGGTAGTGTCACGTGATCACTGTGATTACAGATAAGCGTAGACTGTGATTGGCCGGTCAGTGCGGGCATTCTCACTGACGGGCCAATCACAGCGATGCGCGCGCCAAACATGCATAAAATAGACTTCTGTGCATAGACATAGACGTTTACATCGATGCCGGGAGTTATACTCGAAAAGATACTCAACATGCAAAATACATTTTTACACACAATTCAAAATTTCATTGTACCGCCGGGATTCGAACCTGCGCCTCCAGGGCTTTAACCGACTAAGCCGCAGTACGATCCTATCAATACGACGAAACTTAAGGATTGCACTTTAACCAATTATGCATTGATAGCGAGATCTATGTCAACTATTTCGAAGTTGATCATTCGGAATAATAATATTCGCTTATAAATTTCTTTTTTAAATGCAAAACAAATGTTTCGAAACAATTATTTGAGTTCATATATAATTTATTAATTTTTCTTGTGTCGGTTTTTTTCTTGTAAATATACTATACACTGGCCATACTTTTGACACTGGCAGAAAAACGCCAAGAAGCGTTTAAAAGCCATAAGAAGAAGAAAATCATTCGGATGAAATCATCAGTTTTCAAATCTGACGAGAGATGTCACACTGCTTAAATCAAATATGATGTTAAATACGAATATATAAGTGTGTTAATACTTAAAGAAACATTAGATTAAACATGCAACGTGTTTTTTTACAACGAACTGGGAGCTTTTGACCACTATCTCACCTGATGTTAAGTGATGATGTGATCTATGATGGAACGTGCTTACCCAGAAGATACCTATTCACTCGCGATTTGAAGACCCCCATATTGTACTTAACCGGAAACACAGACTCAGGCAGGGTATTCCATTCCCTGGCGGTTCGTATGATGAATGAAGAAGCAAATCGTTTGTGTTTCCAACAACTCCAATAATGAAGATCCAGGGCCCCTAGACAAAACCCAATTTCTTGGTTCCATTCACGCTAACGCAAGTTCAAAATGTATGTAATGACATATATGTTTCCGCAACAAAGATGTCATTCCCAGACATTTTGAACATACGTTAGCGTGAATGAAAACAGGAAATTGTATTTTGTGTAGGGGCCCTGGTGTCAGTATCCACCATCTCCCCACCGACCTGGACAGCAGCTCGGAGGGCCGCGGGCGGTGGTCGCGGCGCGAGGCGGGGATGGCGCGCACTATCGCGCGGCTGGCCTGCTCGCTCAGAGGGCACTGACGGAACGAGCCGGCGCACATCTCGCCTGCTAGTATCTGATGCATTTAATTAAACTATTATATCACAATGAAGGAACGTCAAGGAATAACAAGGAGCTGAAGATCGAGCTCAGTGGCGTGCCATAGGAGAGGCCTATGTCCAGCAGTGGACGAATACTGGCTGCTAATGATGATGATGGTGAAAGGGACTTCAACAGAGCACAAACAAAAGTATGACGTAATGGTCCGTCACGTTAAGTGACGATGTGTTCTAACATGGTAACCTACTTGTGTTGTGTCGGAAGACGGCGGTGACAAGAGCTGCTGGATAACTCATTTTTTTTATTGTTGATAAGCGAGCGTTTGACCAATTTGATATGTGTCTAATCTACATGACGCAACAGTCTCAACTCAACTCGGCTCTATAAAATGGCTTATTGGATAACATGCTGAGCTTTCTGTTTTATATCTCAATACTTTATTGCTTCCATAATTGTTGTACATAAAGTTCTTATATCTAGATATTATCTAGGTACATGAGATCATTATGGACCCTGTTGGGCACATGCAAAATTATAAAACTAATTAAACTAAACGAATCTGATAGGCTTGCGATTGACTATCTTGCCTGGTGGTGATGATGAAGATGGAGAGATGATGAGGTCGAAGACGGTGGACACGCTAGGCCTAGAATGGTCTCTCAACATGGAGAGATGATGAGGTCGAAGACGGTGGACACGCTAGGCCTAGAATGGTCTCTCAACATGGAGAGATGATGAGGTCGAAGACGGTGGACACGCTAGGCCTAGAATGGTCTCTCAACATGGAGAGATGATGAGGTCGAAGACGGTGGACACGCTAGGCCTAGAATGGTCTCTCAACATGGAGAGATGATGAGGTCGAAGACGGTGGATACGCTAGGCCTAGAATGATCTCTCAACATGGAGAGATGATGAGGTCGAAGACGGTGGATACGCTAGGCCTAGAATGATCTCTCAACATGGAGAGATGATGAGGTCGAAGACGGTGGACACGCTAGGCCTAGAATGGTCTCTCAACATGGAGAGATGATGAGGTCGAAGACGGTGGATACGCTAGGCCTAGAATGATCTCTCAACATGGAGAGATGATGAGGTCGAAGACGGTGGACACGCTAGGCCTAGAATGGTCTCTCAACATGGAGAGATGATGAGGTCGAAGACGGTGGATACGCTAGGCCTAGAATGGTCTCTCAACATGGAGAGATGATGAGGTCGAAGACGGTGGATACGCTAGGCCTAGAATGATGTCTCAACATGGAGAGATGATGAGGTCGAAGACGGTGGATACGCTAGGCCTAGAATGATCTCTCAACATGGAGAGATGATGAGGTCGAAGACGGTGGATACGCTAGGCCTAGAATGGTCTCTCAACATGGAGAGATGATGAGGTCGAAGACGGTGGACACGCTAGGCCTAGAATGATCTCTCAACATGGAGAGATGATGAGGTCGAAGACGGTGGATACGCTAGGCCTAGAATGGTCTCTCAACATGGAGAGATGATGAGGTCGAAGACGGTGGATACGCTAGGCCTAGAATGATCTCTCAACATGGAGAGATGATGAGGTCGAAGACGGTGGATACGCTAGGCCTAGAATGGTCTCTCAACATGGAGAGATGATGAGGTCGAAGACGGTGGACACGCTAGGCCTAGAATGGTCTCTCAACATGGAGAGATGATGAGGTCGAAGACGGTGGACACGCTAGGCCTAGAATGGTCTCTCAACATGGAGAGATGATGAGGTCGAAGACGGTGGATACGCTAGGCCTAGAATGATCTCTCAACATGGAGAGATGATGAGGTCGAAGACGGTGGACACGCTAGGCCTAGAATGATCTCTCAACATGGAGAGATGATGAGGTCGAAGACGGTGGATACGCTAGGCCTAGAATGGTCTCTCAACATGGAGAGATGATGAGGTCGAAGACGGTGGATACGCTAGGCCTAGAATGATCTCTCAACATGGAGAGATGATGAGGTCGAAGACGGTGGATACGCTAGGCCTAGAATGATCTCTCAACATGGAGAGATGATGAGGTCGAAGACGGTGGATACGCTAGGCCTAGAATGGTCTCTCAACATGGAGAGATGATGAGGTCGAAGACGGTGGACACGCTAGGCCTAGAATGATCTCTCAACATGGAGAGATGATGAGGTCGAAGACGGTGGATACGCTAGGCCTAGAATGGTCTCTCAACATGGAGAGATGATGAGGTCGAAGACGGTGGATACGCTAGGCCTAGAATGATCTCTCAACATGGAGAGATGATGAGGTCGAAGACGGTGGATACGCTAGGCCTAGAATGGTCTCTCAACATGGAGAGATGATGAGGTCGAAGACGGTGGACACGCTAGGCCTAGAATGATCTCTCAACATGGAGAGATGATGAGGTCGAAGACGGTGGATACGCTAGGCCTAGAATGGTCTCTCAACATGGAGAGATGATGAGGTCGAAGACGGTGGACACGCTAGGCCTAGAATGATCTCTCAACATGGAGAGATGATGAGGTCGAAGACGGTGGACACGCTAGGCCTAGAATGGTCTCTCAACATGGAGAGATGATGAGGTCGAAGACGGTGGACACGCTAGGCCTAGAATGATCTCTCAACATGGAGAGATGATGAGGTCGAAGACGGTGGACACGCTAGGCCTAGAATGATCTCTCAACATGGAGAGATGATGAGGTCGAAGACGGTGGATACGCTAGGCCTAGAATGGTCTCTCAACATGGAGAGATGATGAGGTCGAAGACGGTGGACACGCTAGGCCTAGAATGATCTCTCAACATGGAGAGATGATGAGGTCGAAGACGGTGGACACGCTAGGCCTAGAATGATCTCTCAACATGGAGAGATGATGAGGTCGAAGACGGTGGACACGCTAGGCCTAGAATGGTCTCTCAAGGGTCGTCTGCTGCCAGGCACCGTAAGGTTATGGCGGCAGATTTTATCCATGCATGATGGTGTTAAGCTACTTTTTGGCAACTCAGTCTCTCAGTTATTATTATATAGTCTCAGTTATCAGAGAGAGAAAATAATTTAAATGTTTACACAGCAATAATGCTCTGAATCTTAGATCTACAGAGACCCTTTTTCTTCAGGTTCCCATACACAAGAGCTCCTTCTACGATAAGTCG
Source organism: Cabera pusaria (assembly GCA_954871355.1). NCBI lineage: Eukaryota > Metazoa > Arthropoda > Insecta > Lepidoptera > Geometridae > Cabera > Cabera pusaria. Next base: position 22,441,048 of record OX940906.1, read on the forward strand.
TTTACCGTAGAAGCCGTACGACTTTGGAACTTATTGCCATTGTCAGCACGACAAGCTCAAACACTGAACATGTTTAAAAGTCGAGTCAAAAATTTTTACCGTTCTACACTTTCGTAAACTAACTGCTGTATGTTCTTATGTTATTTATTATAAAGCTATATTATAATGTCATATTTTTCGTGTATATATACATGTCTTCCTATATGTATCTATGTACATATTTTATATATGTTTATATATTGTATATACACGGTGTAACAAGAGGGGTGGATCATCGGTGGCTGGGGGGTGGGGGTCCTTAGTACCTATCGATTTAGCCCCCCTGTATGTTCTACGATATTAAGTGGTTCAAAAGTTATTTGGATTTTGGTAAAATTTTAGTCATAATCAGATTTCAGCCTGAACTTTGCAATTGCAGCCAAACTATCAGGTCTGCAACTCTGCCTTTTTTTAAAAAAACAAGATCAATAGTGGGTCTTTCGTACTCCTAAACCAATCGGAGCCTTAGATTTATAAAACTCTAAATAAAAAACAAATAGTAATTATTTTTTCAAAATCTAATGTCTACTGTAGCTTTCGATTGTTCTAAAAAATTTACATTTGTTCATTTTTCAACATGATGCCGTAGTACTGGCTGTACTTTAGATTTAACATTAATGTAAGTACCATTGTCATTTTCATTTGCAATAAAGAGTTATCATTCATTCATTCAATGCACCCACCTACGTTATAAATTTCGTAGTTGAATGCATTCTGCGTCACCTGCACTTACTGGGACGTGTTTGAAACAGTCAGACTCAACACGGAGGTTGACCGGTTAGGGTTAGGATAAAGGATATCTTTTAGAGTTTTTATGAATAGTGACAATTTAGGGCAGAACGTATCTAGTTCTTGATTATTTTTAATTAAATCGTTATATTGGCGAGCCATTCTGACTAAAGGATTGTAATAGGAAATGTTATTTTTATAACTTTGCAAAATAAAAAGATTTGAAAGATTAAGACCTACGTGCGATATATTTAATGTTGAAATTTAACTGAGAAAGTAACTGAGGTGTGTCCAATATAGAATGAGTTAGTTTGTAGAGATAGGTGAAATCGAAAAACCTTCGATGAGTTTCAAGCTTTTGTACGTTATATCTAAACAATTTGTGTTCTGTAAGTAGCCCGCTCTTACTGTTATATTATCGGCGAAGATCTAAGCCCGATTTAAGAGTCAATTCGAAAAGCAGCGCTGCGTGTACAATTAATTGCGCACGCAGCACATGCTGAAGTTGTTCCTTTTGTCACAAATCTTTTTTTTTTTTAATTATTATGTTAATGCAGTATTGGAAGTGACAATACATATTTTTTATTCTTATTCTTTCTTAATAACTACGCGGGTGAAACCGCAACTGCTAGTTCTGAATAAATGCTTTGACAAACGTACCTGCTGTAACCTCTGCCACGCCAGGAGGCGCACGATGCCGTCGTCGATGTGCGCGAGCTGCTCGTCCGCGGCGCGCAGCAGCTCGTGCGCGGCGCCGCCCCGCACGCGCACGGCGCGCCGCGCGGGGGAGCGCGCGCGGGGCTTCACCGTCGTCAGGTACTCGAAGTCGGAGTCCGAGAGAGAGCTCGAGCACTCCGACGGGGGGGCCAGCTGCGTACATTGTGTCCGCGGTTAATGAGTGTAGGTTCATGCCTTCTAGTGCAGCTATTTAGTGAGTCATATATACGGTAGGCTCCCACAGACTTACACGGCACATGCACAAACAGCACGAGCAGTAACCCTTAGTATGAGTTTTCATACCAAAATTGACATTATATATCAAATTTTGTATGAAAAACAGTACAGCTCGTGTAGTGGTTTTCACACTACATTAAATTTAGACCAACTATATAAGATCTGTGAAAAGTGATGACAATGAAAACTCGTACTATGGGTACTGTTAGTTGTCAACAAGTACACAAACCGTCACAGTTTAACTGCTTGGAGCAGTCCTTGTTATCTACGTTTAACTGCTTGGAGCAGTCCTTGTTATCTACGTTTAACTGCTTGGAGCAGTCCTTGTTATCTACGTTTAACTGCTTGGAGCAGTCCTTGTTATCTACGTTTAACTGCTTGGAGCAGTCCTTGTTATCTACGTTTAACTGCTTGGAGCAGTCCTTGTTATCTACGTTTAACTGCTTGGAGCAGTCCTTGTTATCTACGTTTAACTGCTTGGAGCAGTCCTTGTTATCTACGTTTAACTGCTTGGAGCAGTCCTTGTTATCTACGTTTAACTGCTTGGAGCAGTCCTTGTTATCTACGCAAGCGGCTGCTAACTGCTGCAGGCGTGAATCATAACATCAGTGATCCATCACGTTACCTTGATATCATCATCCATCGTATCCCCGTCACGTTGTTCCTGCTTGACGGTGTAACCGTCGGAGGCAGCGTGCGCACAGCCCCCGGCGGCGGCGCGGTACTCGGGGCAGGACAGGTTCATACAGACGGTGTGCTTGGGACTATCCTCGTCTTCTGATTCCGAGTATATGCCGTTTTGTTTCAGGTTCTTGAGGACTGCAACGTTATTGTTATGTTAGTCAGAGTACTGAATCACGCTACATGTCATTATACATAACAGCGTCCTATAATGCCACTTTTTAATGTATGTCTTCCCTTTTCTAACCGACTTCACAAAAAAGAAGGAGGTTCTCAATCTAACCGACTTCACAAAAAAGGAGGAGGTTCTCAATACGTCAGAATATTTTTTTAAGTATGTTCCATTCCCATTTAAATTTCATCAAAATACGTTCAGTATCTCCAGAAATATGGAGATGAATACCTCCAACTTAGTACCGACAATGACTAGCGCGTTATAAGAAGTCAGTTCTATTAGTTGTTAAACAATGTATAAAAGAGTAGATAATAAGGGTCGTGCAGTGACCGTTGTTGCAGCGCACGTACTCCCGGCGCGAGGGCAGCAGCGGCGGCGGCGCGGCGTAGTGGTGCCGCACCATGGCCGGCACCACCACGCGGCCCTGGCACGCTATCGGGATCTTCATCCTGTAAAACACATCATATATATGTTACCACTCTCTGCAGAATACTTGTTTAAACTATATTATATATCGCAACGATTTTAAGAGCAATAGCGCACTAGCGGCCGCTCGCAGCGGCCAGGTGCGCGCGCTTCGTGGCGATGTCTTACTAATGTGTGTATCTCACTGACCGCTGCGACTTGGCCGCTACGACCTGACCGCTAGTGCGCCATTAGTCTAAAGAGCGTTTGCCCACAGCAACGGCTCCGGGACGTCAACGAGAACGAGATGACGGTGCCGAAGTAGCGGTACATATGTATAGTATGGCAGCTTGTCTACAGCATGACCGGCACCGGGCGCCGTCATTCCGGCCGCCGATATTTCTAGTAGATCGGCGCGACCGCTAGAAATCGGCCCGAGATTTTGATGGGCCGATGTGCCGGCATTGGCTGGCAATACAAAACACGTTTGATCCTCTCCACACATTGCCGGCGCCCGGCGCCCGGCGCTGTTCGATCGGTAATTTTTTTTTACTCAGACTATTGTAAAAAGGCAGACGGAGTGGACTCGTACACACGAGTGCCAGCAAGTTCAGTAATATTAAATGCTCGAGCATAAGGGTAACCACCATACTGAATCAGGCTAAATCTTTAATCAGGCAAGTGTAATAAGAGTAAGGCAGTAAAGGTCCCTAATTAGAGAGCAAGAGAGGACCCGGTCCGCCTATATTATTGCAGTGTAATAACACGATTCGTAAAAATAATCGTGCAGTGTAATCGGACGGTTCCGTAGTATTACTTCGCAGCGTTGTTTTCGTAGTAATTGTGCCGTATTGCGTCTTTCAGGATTGTCTTTCGGTCTGTCTGTCTTTTATAGAGTAGTCTGAGGTTGTTTGTTTTATTTCTATGGAAATGCATCTGCCACACACGACAGCTAGAAGCAACAGAACCACCGGGATCGGTGGCGGTGGACAAACGATCGCCGGCGTGTAATTTTAAAATCGGCCTGGAAAAATCTCGTTCTCGTAGACGTCCTGGTGCCGTTGCTGTGGACAAACGCTCTAAAGGTCAGCTCAGACCGAGACGCGACGCGGCGCAAGACAGTTATACACAATAGTAAATAAAGTTTTATTACTACTTCTATTATATAATACACAATAAAATACACATTTCATTGAGATATTTTCGCCGGCATCAGGCTGCGCCGCGCGACTTCTCGCTGCGTCGCGCGAAACCACAAGCATCGTCACGTCGCGTCGCGGTGTGAACTGACCTTTAACGTTCCGAACCCAACTATTACTAAGACTACGCTGTCCGTCCGTCCTTCTTTCGGAGAGCTGTATCTCCTTAACCGTAATAGGTAGACACTAGAAATTTAGACGTAATATGTATTATTACGGCCTCTATAACAACAAATAGTAACAATTGTAGGGTTAGGACTTCGGCTAGTCCGCCTGTGGCGGTACCACCACTTTGCCAATTGTTGTGCAGCCGTGAAATAGGAATGTTTTTCGGTTGAAATGGCAAGGTGTCCAGTGAAATTTCAGGGCATGTGAGACTTAACATGTTTATGTCTCATGGTAACAGGCGCAGTGCAGTGACATGCAAAATTCTGGACTGCCATAATTTTGCATGCCGCTGTATCTGTAATAGGTAGACGTCATCGCTTACCAAAAAAAGACAACGAAATAAAATTTATTGGGGGGGGAGGGGTCCCAATACAAGAAACTTATATATTCGGCGTTTTATCCTTGATATTAATAACAGACAAACACTTGAAATGTTCTTAGATGGAAGTGACCTCCTTCGTTCCTTCGTTCTACAATACAAGATAAGCACAAACCTGAACATAGGTCTGTACTTCCTAGCTCGCCGTATGAAGTCTATCTTGACCGCGTGCTGGTCCACCGGGCCCGTGAACCGGTCCCACAGCGCTACTCGCTCCGTCATCGAGATGGAGTTTACCAGCTTCCAGTCCTGGGAACAAACATTATTGCTACATTATTGGAACGTATAGTATGTGTAGTATAGTGAAATGAAAGACGGGCTATCGCAGACTGACTGTATTAATGCTCTTTACAAAGGAGAACGATCGTGAACCTTACATATAATGAGGGTAGCTAAACATATTTCATATATACCTTCAAATGCCATACATTACAGTATGTAGCATGAAAAAACAATTTCACTGGACACTTTGTCGTTCAATCAAACCAAAAACATGTCATCGTCATTGCGAGAAGACAGCGTCGGTAATTCTTTACTTAAATTACTTTGATACCAGGTAGGTGTAAGAAGTATTAATAAAGAGTTATTGTATTGTAAGCCATCCACAGCGTTTGTTGATACCAGGTAGGTGTAAGAAGTATTAGTAAAGAGTTATTGTATTGTATTGTAAGCCATCCACAGCGTTTGTTGATACCAGGTAGGTGTAAGAAGTATTAATAAAGAGTTATTGTATTGTAAGCCATCCACAGCGTTTGTTGATACCAGGTAGGTGTAAGAAGTATTAGTAAAGAGTTATTGTATTGTATTGTAAGCCATCCACAGCGTTTGTTGATACCAGGTAGGTGTAAGAAGTATTAGTAAAGAGTTATTGTATTGTATTGTAAGCCATCCACAGCGTTTGTTGATACCAGGTAGGTGTAAGAAGTATTAGTAAAGAGTTATTGTATTGTATTGTAAGCCATCCACAGCGTTTGTTGATACCAGGTAGGTGTAAGAAGTATTAGTAAAGAGTTATTGTATTGTATTGTAAGCCATCCACAGCGTTTGTTGATACCAGGTAGGTGTAAGAAGTATTAGTAAAGAGTTATTGTATTGTATTGTAAGCCATCCACAGCGTTTGTTGATACCAGGTAGGTGTAAGAAGTATTAGTAAAGAGTTATTGTATTGTCATCATCGTCAGCCTGTATCAGTCCACTGCTGGACATAGGCCTCTCCCAAGATGCGCCACTGAGCCCGATCTTCGGCTCTTCTCTTCCAGTCACTGCCCACCGCTTTGCGTATGTCGTCGCTCCACCTGGTCACAGGACGTCCTACGCTACGTTTGCCGATTCGCGGTCTCCACTCTAGGACAAGTCTGCCCCAACGGTTATCAGTCCTGCGGCAGATATGACCAGCCCACTGCCACTTCAGCTTGCTAATCCGTTGAGCTATGTCGATAACTTTAGTTCTCTGGCGAATTACTTCGTTCCGGATTCGATCCCGCAGAGAAATACCGAGCATAGCTCTCTCCATAGCTCGCTGAGCGACTTTAAACTGGTGGACCAGTCGGACTGTGAGTGTCCACGTCTCGGCTCCGTATGTCATCACAGGTAGGACGCACTGGTTAAAGACTTTTGTTTTTAGACACTGTGGTATAGGCGACGAGAAGACTCGACGGAGTTTTCCGAATGCTGCCCAGCCCAGCTGAATTCTTCTCTGGATTTCCTTCTCGAAGTTATGTTTTCCTAGTTGGAGCGTTTGCCCTAGGTAAACATACTTAGTGACAACTTCGAGTGGGATTCCATCTACGGCAATCGGTTCCGGAACAACGTGCTCGTTGTACATGACTTTGGTTTTGTCCAGATTCATCCGGAGACCGATGCTACGAGAAGAATCAGCTAGGCCATTCAACATCCTTTGTAGGTCCTGCAGCGTCTCTGCCATAATGACGATGTCATCTGCGAATCGTAAGTGAGAGATGTACCTGCCGTTGATGTTAATGCCACGATCTTTCCAGTCCAGCGTCTTAAACATATCCTCCAAGGCGTTAGTGAACAGTTTCGGGGATATGACGTCCCCCTGTCTCACTCCTCGACGCAGGTGGACATGTTTAGTTCGCTGGTTCTGTACTTGTACAGTCATCGTTGCGGCATTATATAGACATCTCATCACTTCGATATATCGCCAGTCGACTTGGCAACGCTGCAAGGACTCGAGAACAGACCAGGTTTCGATTGAGTCAAAGGCCTTCTCATAGTCCACAAATGCTAAGCACAGGGGCCGATTATACTCTTCGGTCTTCTGTACAATCTGCCGCACCGTGTGGATGTGGTCTATGGTGCCGTAACCGCTTCGAAACCCGGCCTGTTCCGGAGGTTGAAACTCGTCGAGTCTTCGCGCAAGACGGTTCGTGATGACCCTTGAAAACAGCTTGTAGACATGGCTCAGAAGCGAAATCGGGCGATAGTTTTTCAATAGGGTTTTGTCTCCTTTTTTGAAAAACAAAACCACCATGCTTCTGTTCCATGCCTGTGGAGTTCTCCCAGTAAAAAGAACGGAATTAAATAGCTGCTGCAGCTGTTGAACTGCTGGAGCTCCTCCGGCTTTTAAAAGCTCCGTTGTGATTCCGTCTTCTCCTGGGGCTTTTCCATTTTTGAGTTGTTTAAGGGCCATCACGATTTCGTCTCGGCTAATTTCGGGCAGATCTTCTGTGAAGTGGCGGGTTAAGGTGGCTCTAGAATCCTCAGTATCGGGTTCGGGCCTTGAAGCATGCGATGCGTAGAGCTTGCCGTAGAAGTCTTCAACTTCCGACTGAATCTCCGGCTTGGATGCGACGATGTTCCCCGTTGACGTTGTCAGCTTTGTGAGGTGGCTTCTACCCAGAGGCTGGACGAACACTTTCGACCCCCGATTCTGCTCAATTGATTCTTTAATCAAGAGCATGTTAGAGGATCGGAGGTCGCGTCGTACCAGTTTCTTTATGGATTTGTTGCGCACCAGGTTAGTTGACAAAGCTGACAAAGGGTCTGTTCGTCTCTCTTCCATTAGCCCAAGTATTTCTGCCGAGAGTTTGGACTTTTTGCCCGTACGCTTGCTCTCGCAAAACTTCGTCCCTTCATCCCTGAGGATTTCCACCACTTCTTCGAGTTTCTGGTCTACGTCATCTGTGGTTTCCAAGGCAGCGAATCGATTTTCCAATTTTAATTGGAATGTTTCGGACCCAACAACGGTTTGGAGTAGGTTCGGACGGAGCGTAGACTTCATCAATCGGAATCTCTCGGCTTTAAAGTCGATATCCAGAGTGCCTCGTACAAGTCGGTGATCACTTCCAGTATTAAACCTAGTGATCACTGAGACGTCTCTGAATATGCGCCGTTTGTCCGTAATGATGAAGTCAATCTCGTTTTTAGTCACAAAGTCGGGGCTTTGCCACGTCCATTTCCTTTGGGGCTGTTTCTTGAAGAACGAGTTCATCAAGAAAAGCCCCTCTCTCTCGAGGAAATTGACGAGCATTTGTCCCCTGTGATTCCTACTCCCAAATCCGTGTGGTCCTATAGACGATTCGCCGCAAGTTTGTACTCCCACTTTGGCGTTAAAGTCTCCCATGACAACGTTGTAGTGAGCCTTGGAGGTGGTGTGTAAAGCTCTGGAGATATCTTCATACATGCTCTCCACCTCATCATCCAAGTGTGTCGAGGTCGGTGCGTAGACCTGGATAACCTTGAGGCTGTACCTCTTGGTTAACTTAATTATGAGGTACGCTACCCTGGTCGACACACTGGAGATTTCTACAACGTTGTCACTGAGAACCTTGTTGACCAGAAACCCGACGCCGCCTTGGGATGGCTGATCTCCTTCTCTGTAGTACATAAGATGGCCCGATTCTAAGGTTATGGTGTCCTCTCCCTGTCTTCGGACTTCACATAACCCCAGAATGTGCCATCTTATGTGTTTCAGCTCCTCCTCTAGCTGCGCCAGATGATCGTCCAGCCGAATCGTGCGTCCATTGTACGTTGCGAGGGTCAGTTTGTTCTGGCGGCCTACCGTAACCCGGGGATTCTTAGCACCCCCTGCCCTGCCGTTACCGTGACCGCCGCCGTGGTCAGGAATAGCAGGGCGGCCGGGAACTGGGGGCCGCGGCTTATTGTGACTTTCCATTTTATGCATGCATCCCTTGGGAGGGATATGCCCTAATCGCCATGCTGGGCAGGCGTGTTGGCGATCGCAGGACGTAGCTTCTCGCACCGGTGACGCTGCTGCCCGTCACCGGCCTGTAGAATTTGGCTACGCCATAGATATGAAATGGTTATACCGCCATTTGTCGGTCGCCAGAGCCCCGTCTGTTGGTCAGCAGGATGCACCACGGGCAGGTGAGGTTGGCTGGGAGCACCGAGGTCGTATTTGTGCTCCCTTACATCCCTGTGCTCCCTTACATCCCACATTGTATTGTATTGTAAGCCATCCACAGCGTTTGTTGATACCAGGTAGGTGTAAGAAGTATTAAGCCAAATTAATTTATGACATTACTAGCTGTACCCGCGACTTCGCGACTTCGCGTGGAATAGTGTCTTTGGGTAGCATTAACTAATAAGACACATACGTATCACAGCTACACCGCACCCTACCACGCCACGATAATCCCACCTTCCCCCCTCCCCCTCACTTCCACCTCCCGTCCCCCTTCACTCCCCCACCCTACCCCTCCACTCACCCTATCCTCCCCTTCCACTCCCTCTACCCTCCCCCTTCCCCCTCACACACTTTGAATTTCATATTTATTTATATCGAATCAACAGCCTAGCCTAACCTAAAGTAACCTCCCCTCCCCCTCACTACCACATCCCCTCCCCCACGACTCACCCTCCCTTCCCCTTCCCTCCCCGTCAACTCCCCCTCACACACTTTTTCTAGCTTTAAAATTAACGATACTTCCATACACCTTTTTATCTCCCCTTTCAACCCCTTACAACCCTCTTTTCGCATTAAAAAGTAGCCTATGTCCTTTCTCAGGCTCTAGACTATCTGTGTACCAAATTTCATTTAAATCGGTTCAGTGGTATTGGCGTGAAAGTGAGACAGACAGACAGAGTTACTTTCGCATTTATAATTATTATCTATACTAATATTATAAAGAGAGAACATTTGTATTTTTGTATGTTTGTAATGATTTGGCTCAAAAACTACTGAACCGATTTAAAAAATTCTTTCACTAATGCATAGAATGGACTTTCAGAATGAAAATAGGGTATATATTATCCCGTTTAAATCAAAGGTACATTCGTGGAGACCTAATTTGCAACCTAAGTCGGCAAAAAAACGGTCGAAAAACACGTTTTTACGAACGCTGCTCAATTGAAAATAGATAGAAGAATATTTTCTATGGAAGAGTTGTACAACTTAATAAAACCTACAAAAAAGTCCGCTACAGCATATGTCTATCTCTTAAGGTTAACTCACAGTAACCATTTTAATCTGAAAATGTTTGTTAAAAAATATTACATAACTTCCAAGGCTGTTTTCAAGTATATAGTATTAATCCTTATCCAAATAATTACGTTAATTAGCTTGGCCACATATTATAGATTAAAATTGTCCCTTACAGTATATAATTCAAATGAAAACTCTAGAAGATATCACGAATTTCACATACACGCATCGCAAAATTAATACAATATTTGCAGTGAACCACAGATTAGGTCATAGTTACTACGAAAATATTATTATAAGCTTAGCTATTCTGTAGATCCCCACCGATCACAATAAATTTGAAGTCAATATAGTATAATAATATGATCTATTGTATAAAATAATATTCATCTATATATATAATAATATAATATTTTAAACCACCCCGACTGATCTATGTATAATCTTTTCATTAAAAGCATTCCAATGACTCTAAACACGACATTTAAAATCTGAGCTGTAAGTTGGTGAGGATTTGAGTATTCTGTAGAGTCCAGGAGATGTCCCAGCATCAGGTCAATGTTCCATGTTCTTACAATATCGTTGAAGAAGAAGATTTTCGAATTGATCAGACCTATGAAAGTTGATTTCATAGCGCAATTAACTAGAAAAAAGCTCAAAGTTTTATAACGATTGAACGAATTTTCATGAATCAAAGCTAAGAACACTCTCGATGAAGACATCTAACAAACAAAAAAAAAACTATCAGTAATAAAAACAAAATCGGTTCATCCGGTTAGGTGCTAAGATGCTACAGACTGACACACCGATACACACGTTAAGCGTATATTACCTCTACTTTTTGCGTCGGGGAACGCCGTAAGGTTAAGGCGGCAGATGTTCTCCTTGATGGTAAGCTACTTTTTGGTAGATTTAATGATCCCACTACCACTGTACGAAAACTCATGATTCATGAATGCACATAAAACTTTCATTGGTAGGTATATAGCTAGGATTAGAACCAACGACCGTCGGTTCAGAATCAGGGTAACTATCCTTTACGCCAAAGGGCCGTCCAATATCACTACGTAAGTATTATAAAACAAAGTCCATCACTGCATCTGTCTGTCTGTTCGCAATAATCTCAAAAGCTACAGAACGGATTATCCTGCGGTTTTCACCAATAGCCAGAGTGTTTATGAGGAAGGTTTAGGTGCATAATTCGTTAAGGTTTTGTGTAAATTGGTTGAAATATGACGATGATTGTTAAATTTGTTCATATTTTACATTCGATGCAACAAACTGATGCAAATTTTGTAGGCATATATGTTCTACCCGTGCGAAGCCGGGGCGGGCTGCTAGTTAATTATAATTATTTATATATATTATATATAGTAAGGATTAGAAACTCATATAATTATACAGGTGAGGCCTATGTCTAGCAGTGGACAGAGATAGGCACATTATCACATGATGATTATTGTTATGGATACCAACTTGGATAATTGGGCATGTGAGTTGACATAGAGACGAATATAAGTAGGTGATGTATACTTACGATATATTTCTCCACGTGATTTGGACACATCCATCTGCCCGTAGGTAGCGCTGTGAGCGGCGGGTCCAAACAGTCCTGTCAATATAAAATGGTTCAAGAAAATAAAGGTGCCAGCATGGCTATTCACAAACATTCGAGAACAAATCACATCTTCACTTTACATCAGGTGAGATAGTGGTAAAACGCTTGCTTATCTACTATATAAAAAAAATTGGGTTAAATAAAACTGACCAAGTGCGAGTCAGACTTTTGTCTCGCACACGGAGGGTTCCGAACCGCTATATAAGTATAATATTATATATATACTATATTACCGTGCACCAAACATGCTTATTAACTACAACGCCATCTAACGAGTATCTAACGAACTTCTAACACCAACTAAGTGAACGTTAACACAATGGTAGGTAATTCATATTATTTATTAATAAGTTAAGCAATCTTTCATAGATGGCGCTATAGTAAAAACACGTTTTTTGTATGGGGACCCCATTTAATATTTAACTTTGTTCTGTTTTTAGTATTTGTTGTAATAGCGGCAACAGAAATACATCAACTGTGAAAATTTCAACCGTCTAACTATCACGGTTCATGAGATATAGCCTGGTGACAGACGGACAGACAGACAGACAGACAGACGAACAGCGGAACTCAGTAATAGGGTTCCGTTGGTACCCTTTGGGTTTGGAACCCTAAAAAGTGTCTTTCCCTAGACTTGTGATCTTCACAATTCACATTGTTTCGATCAGAAACTTATGACTGTTAATCTATGGTCAATTCCAAAAATATACAGCAAAAAAGTTATGCGTGATTATACATAAAAAATATATACATCCGCGTCGCCGTTGACCTGAGAACCTCCTCCGTTTTTTCGTAGGTTATAAAGCAGCAAACAACTGCTCACTGTGGTTAGAGTCACCTACACTCTTGCTAGTTGAGGCAAAGACATTTCCCACCATTTTGGAGACTCTATGAAGTCTCTATGTACTCTCCTTGAGGCTATCCCTGACTCTTTGAGTTCAGGCTTAGGTATATTCAGGCTATAGATTCTATGGATCTTGGAAACTCTGTCCGTCAGCCACTACATAATTGTGCCTAATAGTATATTAGTGCAGATCAGTGGTTCTCAACCGGTGGTCCGCAGACCACTGGCATAAAATACTGTGTGACAGACAGGCTTTGAATAATTTTACCAGTGTATTATTTATATAACAAGAACCCCTTATTTATTTACATTTCGGTATTGTATCGAATCAACAATAAACAAACTGGGTGGTCCACGGCAAGACAGAAATTTTGTCAAATGGTCCTTCAGGACTAAAAGGTTTAGAACCACTGATGTAGATGGTCTATGAGTTTCCAACAGATTTCCAAAAAGGAGGAGGTTCTCAATTCGTCTGTATGTTTTTAAAAAAAATTGTTATGTTTAATGTTACGTGATTACTCTGTCAATTATGAACCGAATCAAATGATTATTTTTTTTATGGGTACGGTAAATTTCTGAGGTGGTCCCATTGTTATTTCTTTGAGATCTGATAAGTATCTCCAGAGATATGAAGCTACTGAAACTGACTCGCAGGGCATGGAAGTCGGTTGTTTTAGTTTTTAAACTATTCTTAATTTCGTATTTTCTTTTTAATTAGTGTAAGTAAGTAAGTAATTATTTTTGTAAAATTGTTAAACACAATCCAAAATTTCATCGTACCGACGGGACTCGAACCCGCACCCCCCGGATTACACGTCCAGGTGCTCTGCCAATTAAGGCACGGTTCGATCCATCGATACGACGAAATTAGTGGATTGCATTTGTTAACCCAATTATGCATTGGTGGCGCCATCTATGACTACTTATTATTAGTGAATGTTACCTGGTGGTATAGCAGGGGACAGTAGTCGCACTGCAGCAGCGGCGCCTGCTTGCATGTCCCCAGACACACGTAGCACGACTTGGCCGGCAGTGGCACGCAGCCCCACGAGTCTGTTGTCACCACGGACGCAGGCCCATTCTTTGTGCCTTCTACAATGTACAAATTACTAATGTGAAAAGTTGACAAACCAGAATAAAGTTACTATGTATAGGTGAGTTTTAAATGTGATAAAATTAGTTTTTTTTAATGAAATTAGTTAATTAGTCTGTATAGGCCATATAATACACATAAATAATTTCATACTCACATTGAAAATTTCTGATTTCATAATCCGAATATTGAATTCACATTCAAAAAATGGTACCGGAATAAATAATATAAGACCGTTTAAAAAACTAAAAATAACCGACTTCAATGCCGCGCTATTAATTTTCAGTACCAATTTTGAGGTGTTTATCTCCATATTTCTGGAGATACTTATCAGACCTCGATAAAATTACCGTGGTACTTGGGACACTTGGGATATCTACTGTCGAACAAAAAAATAATAATCAAAATCAGTTCATAAACTACGAAGTTATCCGCAAACAAACATTAAAATATATATATATATATACGGTCGAATTGAGAAACCTCCTCCTTTTTTTGAAGTCAGTTAAAAAGTAAAGAACCATTTTTTGTGAAGTTAGAGCATAATTAAGAAGCAAATTATTTGAATGATCATTGATCATGATTGATTTATCATTTATAAATATAAAACTAATGGTAACAATTTAGTTCAACATCACACAACAATCATCACTCAACAACACACATTTTCAAGTTTAATGTATCACAATATATCACATGTTTAAGAGTGAACATGGAGTGCACTTTTCCATACAAATGTATTCCCCTGTTTCCTGCCTGGAAAATGCTTCTAGAGCAACAAAGTTAAACAAAGTTAATAACTTTGTTTAACTTTGTTTTTCATAGTGTTTGTATGAAAAACAAAGTTATCTTTGCGGTCGCAGACAGACAGACAGACAGACATGACGAATCTATAAGGGTTCCGGTTTTTACCATTCGGCTACGGAACCTTAAAAAAAGAAAATCATAGAGGCATAGTTATAGCAGACCTTGATTTTTTGTAAAAACAAATTTTGATCTAGAAGCATTTTCCAGGGAGAAAACGGGGGAATACATTTGTATGGAAAAGTGCACCCTGGGTTCGCTCTTAAACTTGTGATATATTGTGATAATCTCTTAAGTTACAAAAATATTTAATTTTTATTCAACTGAAGGTGTGAGATATGTGAGATATACAGGATGTGAGATCTTTTTAAATGTATTTGTTACCTTTATCGGTGCCAGGAAAGATGCACGGTATCTGCATATCCTTGGGCAGCTCGAACTGTGTGGGGTTCATGATGCGGGCTGCATTCACCAGCACCTCCATCGAAGTCAGCTCCTTCTCTGGCTCGGGTTCCTTCTTGTCTTCCTCGGGCTTCTCGTCAGAGTCCGAGTCATCTTTACTGCGCTTCTTTGAGTTGGAGCGATTGCGAAGTGACCTGAACAAATAATACCAATTTGTTACAAATTTGATAATAATTTTATTATTAAATAATATTCATTGTATTGTCAACAAATCTGCTACTACTAACACTTAATTGTAAAAAGAGCATTTATTTGTACGTATATATTTAGTGTACCTACACATTTACGAGGTGATTCGACAGAGAACTAAAGTCATCGACATAGCCCATCGAATTAGTAAGCTGAAGTGGCAATGGGCCGCCCACATTAGCCGTAGAACCAACGACCACTGGGGTAAACGAGTTCTTGAGTGGAGACTGCGAATCGGCAAACATAGAGTAGGACGCCCTCAGACTAGGTGAAGCGATAATGTTCGCAAGGTGGCTGGCAAGAGCTGGATGAGAGTAGCCGAGGATAGTGCTCAGTGGCGTGCAGTTTGAGAGGCCTATGTCCAGCAGTGGACGAGTATAGGCCGATGATGATGATGACATATTTAGATCGCAGAATTTAATATTGTAAAATAAAATATAATAATTTATAAAAATACATAAGATTTAAGTTATTAATAGAGTTCGGATAATCAGATACATATTTCCAATAATGATAATTTTTTGGTAACATACTATGGAAGAGGCTTCTTAAAATTTCTGCTCGGTCAAAAATCAATCAATAAAAGTAAGGAAAAGCAACTGAACCCACATTGTAACAGGGCAACTGTAATGTAGTTAAATCAGGCTTATTACAGTATATACACTTTAATATGGTAATCATAGTCACAGATTTTTTTGTTAAAAAGAGCTTATGGGAAGCTCTTTTTATGTGTGTAAATGGCCAACACCTGAACTTCAGGTAAATATGCATTCCAATATCCGATCTCTAGTTATTAAGTATGCACAGAAGATGCTCTTAAGAAATTGTTAGGTATTTACAAAAATCTCTACTAAATATATATATAAACTATATATATACTTTTTAAACCAACCTAGTTTTCTTCTCAGTGTCAGACTTGCTATCAGCCGGTGACACAGCTCGGCTGCTGAGAGAGCTAGCTGGCTTCTCAGCATCAGATGCACGACATTCTCGGCACAGCCAGAGACCAGCAGGAATGTCATTCTCGTCCAGTGGTGGGTCACTGGAACAGACTCGTGATTAACTTTAACGGTTAATTACATCTGGTAAAGATCTTGAATCTAGTCGCCTTCGTAGGAAGATAGGAATAGTCGGGGGAGGTAGAGGGAGTCGAGATGAGTCCCCCTACTTGTTTTTCCCTGCCGGAGAGGGGCAGTTTTTTTTATTTCGAGAAATTGAAATTTGAACAGGTTGAAATTTAGAATCGTTTGGCACGAAACAGGGGGAATGGAGGGGTGGAGGGGGTAGGTGAGGGTCCCCCTTTCACTACCCCACCACTCTCATTACAAGGTAATGCATAGTTTTTGAGTTATGATTTTTTTTGTAAAACCATAACCTCACTTGGTAAAAATTTAGAATTGTTTGGCACGAAAAAGGGAGGGTGAGGTGATGGGGGGGGGGGGGGGGGGGGTAAGGGTGGGTACTAACATTTTATATCAAATTCATGCCACGATTCTAAATTCAACCAAAACTCCAAAATCAAGACCAACAAAAATAGGCATAACTCAAAAACTATGCATTACCTTGTAATGGGAGTGGTAGGGTAGTGAAGGGGGAACCTTCCCCTTCCCTTTCCACCCCTCTACCCCCCCTTTTTCGCGCCAAGCGATTATATATCCAACCCTTTAAATATTTTCATAATACATTTTGTATCATTTCACTTTCTAGCGCTTCGCCGCCCGCTGCCGCGGCACGCTCGCTCGGCTAGCGTGATGTGTGGTCACTGTTCTAACATAACCTAACCTTCACATTAGGGCCATAAGTAAACACAACCAATTTTTAACACAAATAAATAACTGCTTACTGTCCATTTTTTTAAAGAGAAGCATCTGTCAATGTCAACAAATTGGCGGCTTAGTTTCTTTTCACGCACTTTGACATCTGAAGTTGATAAGCAATCAAAGAAAATTACGTTTCGTTTGACGCATTCATATTTTCTGTAGTAAGATTTACATAATTTCTAAAAATATTATTAAATATTTTATCGCATCTCCGGCAGCAAGTTTTGCTTCAGGGTGCTTAGTAAGAACTCCCTTAACCCCCCCACATTCACAGTTTACTCAAATTCAGGCGACTCGATATAAGATCCAACCCATGCAGCTGCATAGCCGAGTCTAAATGGACATGACAAAACTTATCTGTTATTATACAGGGGTATGCAGAGTAATTATAGTAGAGCTACCTCTGTCTGGACAACTGAACTAAGAGTCAATGATAAAATATATATAATTTTCTCTCAAGATGAGGTAACTCACTAGCAACCGAGATGAAAACTAGCTGGACAGCGGTCACAGCATATCAGATCCCCTCCCTCGCCGCATGCATCGCAAGAATCGTGGTTATGTCCCTTCCCTGGTCGCTTGTAGTATGGATGCTGAGGCTTCTTGGCTTTCTGACCATTGGCTTCCTCGTCAGGAGGCTTTATCAGTGCACGGATCAACTAAAAAACATACAATTACAATTAGAATACACACAGAGGCAATTATAAACTAGTGCGAGACTAAAATGGCGCCAGGAGCATAGTTTACTGTCTGTATAGTCTGATACCATAATAACTCAAGTCAATCTTACTGTTCAACGACTCACCGGCATTAGCCCGCCCGACGTATCCAAGTCGTAACCAACGTTAGACATTATCTCAGAAAGACGGCTTCAATTTGAGAATTTTTCACCGCAAAAACGAAGACGATCGCGGACGCCCGCGAAAATTTAGCTTAGCTTTAAAAACACGTAACTAAAGCTGTGTTAATTGTATTGTATTGAAGGCAAATTCAGTTTTTTAAATAATTCAACGGACAAAAATGTTGAAATATACGAAGAAAAATAAACCAGATCCCAGTGAAACTTCCTGAAAATTCGAAAAAAGTTTCAGTTTAAACGAATAAACATATATTGAAATTGAAAAGATGGCTGCAGGCCACAGACTACAGAGGGCCTGCAGCATAAGTGATCAAAGCTTTTCTACCTTATTAATATTATAATTTAACTAAGATAGCAATAGCTACATTCTACAAGAATGAAAGAAACACACATATAGTTCGCATGCTTGTATTAAATAAGGAAATGTCAAACAAAAATAATCTTGGAACATAACCTAGCGTGCCTTTTGACGTTTGACATTTGACAGCACAGTGCTGCGTTCACGACCTACGCTCGGAGTACAACCAAACGCTCTAGCCCCGTTTACGACCTAAGAGCGTCACTTTCGCTAACCGAGTTAGAGACAGAGGTCAGAGCGTTTGGTGCATAGAGAAAGTATATATAATTGTAGAGAGAACATAAGCGTATGCGAATGAAATAGCTATAGAAATATAACCCGACTAAAATGATGAACACGTGATACATATGCCTACCATACAACAACGTAATTTGGTCGGGTCATACATGACAGCGGGTGAGAGCCAATGGGTGCACTAGAACTTGGTTCCATACAGTGCTGGAACCAGTTTAATCGTATACGCAGAGAAGGATATAAAAAATGGTGTTCATCTCGCTCTCTCATACTAGTGATTGTATAGTTTTATGCTTCTCATATTATTATTGTTATTTAAATGCGACATCCATTTAATACTCTATCCACGGTTTGGTGGCACAGGTTGTACTCAGACCGTAGGTCGTGAACGCAGCCCAGCGACGCAGCCACAGATAACTAACTAACTAGAATAATATTCCTGCGAACAGAACATGCTCTCTCATTTCATTTGCATACACTAATGTTCTCTCTATATATATAGGTACTTTCTCTACGACTTGAATTTACTTGAGCAAAATTTGAAAGTATTTTTGAATGCTCGTGTCCACACTGTTGATCAATTTTCCAAACAGATGATCATAATGTATAAATCTGTGGCGACAAACTGATTGGAGATGTATGTAGCCTTCATGCATTTGGCGAGATTAAAAATGGAAGAAAGAAAAGAAAATTAGGTTCACGAATTTGCTGTTATATATTAAAGTCAATATAAAAAATAAAAGGTTCCGACAAATTGAGAACCTCCTCCTTTTTGTGAAGTCGGTTAAAAAGGGAAATACCAAAATATTGTCGTTTTTAGGGTTCCGTACATCAAAAGGTAAAAAAAAGAAACCCTTATAAGATCAAATTATTAATTATCAATATTATTTACCCTTGTAAATACTTTTATAGTCGCAATAAAATACTGAATACTGAATACTGAATACTGGATCACTTTCTTGTCCGGCTGAAATAAAAAAAGTTGAAAATTATAGGGTGCCTTCACACATACATAGTTTACGCCAATTAAGGTAGTCCTCTGAGTTATATGAGCGCTCATACAATTTAGAGGTCTAACTTAAATGGTACCATCTAACGTTGGTACGGAAGCCTCGGTGGGCGAGTCCAACTCGACTTGACTAATTTATCTATACTAATATTATACAGAGAGAACATTTGTATTTTTGTATTTTTGTATGTTTGTAATGATTTGGCTCAAAAACTACTGAACTGATTTAAAAAATTCTTTCACTAATACATAGAATGGACTTTCGGAATGAAAATAGGCTATATATTATCCCGTTTAAATCAAAGGTACATTCGTGGAGACCTAATTTGCAACCTAAGTCGGCAAAAAAACGGTCGAAAAAACACGTTTCTTACGAACGCTGCTTAATTGAAAATAGATAGAAGAATATTTTCTATGCAAGAGTTGTACAACTTAATAAGACCTACAAAAAAGTCCGCGACAGCATATGTCTATCTCTTAAGGTTGACTCACAGTAACCATTTTAATCTTAAAATTTTTGTTAAAAAATATTACATAACTTCCAAGGCTATTTTCAAGTATATAGTCTTAATCCTTATCCAAATAATTACGTTAATTAGCTTGGCCACATATTATAGATTAAAATTGTCCTTTACAGTATATAATTCAAATGAAAACTCTAGAAGATATCACGAATTTCACATACACGCATCGCAAAATTAATAAAATATTTGCAGTTAAACCACAGATTAGGTCATAGTTACTGCGAAAATATTATTATAAGCTTAGCTATGCTGTAGATCCCCACCGATCACAATCAATTTGAAGTCAATATAGTATAATAATATGATCTATTGTATAAAATAATATTCATCTATATATGTATAATAATATAATATTTTAAACCACCCCGACTGATCTATGTTTTCATTAAAAGCATTCCAATGATTCCAAATCTGAGCTGTAAGTTGGTGATGATTTGAGTATTCTGTAGAGTCTAGGAGATGTCCCAGCATCAGGTCAATGCTTCCATGTTCTTACAATATCGGGAAGATACAAGATCGGGGATCGATGTCGGGAAGAGTCATATTTTAAGTTGATTATCAACAAAGTTGATTATTGAAAACACAAATAAAACAACATTTTCTGAAAATGACTCCTAGCTAGATCGATTTATCGCCCCCGAAATCCCCTGTAGGTATACTAAATATTATTTAATCGTTGGAGCCGCTTCCGAGATTCAGATTAAAGTAAAGACGATAGCGCCATCTTAGCAACTAGATAGGTGGCGCTGCGCTATCGTAAAAAACTTTTTTTAAACTTTTCTTTAATTTTTAACTTTGTTCTGTTCTTAGTATTTGTTCTTATAGCGG
Organism: Cabera pusaria; assembly: GCA_954871355.1. Lineage (NCBI taxonomy): Eukaryota > Metazoa > Arthropoda > Insecta > Lepidoptera > Geometridae > Cabera > Cabera pusaria. The sequence goes on from OX940906.1 coordinate 22,461,826, forward strand.
CAACAGAAATACATCATCTGTGAAAATGTCAACCGTCTAACTATCACGGTTCATGAGATACAGCCTGGTGACAGACGGACAGACAGACAGACAGACAGACAGACAGACAGACAGACAGACAGACAGACAGACGGACAGACGGACAGCGGAGTCTCAGTAATAGGGTTCCGTTGGTACCCTTTGGGTTCGGAACCCTAAAAAGCTCATAGTTTTATAACGATTGAACGAATTTTCATGAATCAAAGCTAAGAACACTCTCGATGAAGACATATATCAAACAAAAAAAAACTATCAATAATAAAAAAAAAACGGGTCATCCGGTTAGGTGCTAAGATGCTACAGACAGACAAACAGATGCCGATTAAACGTATATTACCCCTACATTTTGCGTCGGGGAACGCGTAAGGTTACGGCGGCAGATGTTCACCTTTTTTTTTAATATCTTATAGGCTAGCGTTTGACCACTATCTCACCTGTTTGTAAGTGATGATGCGGTCGAAGATGGTAAGCACGCTAGGCCTAGACTGGGGAACTGGCTCTCAAGGATAGCTGCCGGAACACATTAGATGTTTTTGGCGACAGATTTTCTAACTTGAGGGTGGTAGCTGGCTAGGCGGACACTAGATAGTGTCCTACCACCATGCGGGGGTTGTTGGTTTCTTAACGATGTTTTCCTTCACCGGAGGGCCACTGTGAGAAGCGCACATAAATTTTTCGATGGAAAAATCCATTGGTGCACGGTAAGGTTTAAACTCGGTACCACGGCATCAAAGCCGACCGTTCTCCCCATTACGCCACCGGGCCCGGGCTCCTTGGTGGTAAGCTACTTTTTGGTAGATTTAATGATCCCACTACCACTGTACGAAAACTCATGATTCATGAATGCACATAAAACTTTCATTGGTAGGTATATAGCTAGGATTAGAACCAACGACCGTCGGGTCAGAATCAGGGTAACTATCCTTTACGCTAAAGGGCCGTCCAATATCACTACGTAAGTATTATAAAACAAAGTCCATCACTGCGTCTGTCTGTCTGTTCGCAATAATCTCAATAGCTACTGAACGGATTATCATGCGGTTTTCACCAATAGCCAGAGTGTTTATGGGGAAGGTTTAGGTGCATAATTTGTTAAAGTTTTGTGTAAATTGGATGAAATATGACGATTATTGTTAAATATGATCATATTTCATATTCGATGCAACAAACTGATGCAAATTTTGTAGGCATATATGTTCTACCCGTGCGAAGCCGGGGCGGGCTGCTAGTTTTAAAATAAAGTACATGTTTAGTTCACCCCAAATCCAACAAAAAATAAAGATAGCAGCTTAATGTTAACCCAGCGTGAATGACGTTACAAATTATTAAATCAGCAAAGAGGCGGGTATAAGATGCCCGAAATGGGAAAAACTGTTGAAACGCATCTAACATGAGACCTCGTTTGTACCCATGTACTTACTTTACACAGTTACTGCAATAAAGAACATTCTATTCTATTTCAAAGCCAAAGTGTTGATATTGTGACTATGTATATATTTCATAATAATAATTATCAAACTATTCTTCACTTTGACCTGCATGACATCTTAAAAATCTAAACTTAAAGCTAAAATTATTTAAACTGATATAAACTTTAATCACAGATTATATAATAGTTACTAAGTAACAGATATTTCACTCCCCTACAAAAACACAACACCAACAAAATACAATCAAATATGAGTCTACGGCGCTCGACCTCGCCTTGTTATTACTTCGTTCAGCGCGCGATGTACCGGCGCGCGCTTGATACGACGTGCATTTACTTGTACTATTCATTATTCTGTGGTAGGGTTGACTCACGTGTGTGAAGTTAGCATCTCAAGTGTTAGCATCTCACAAAAAAACTTCAGAAATAGTGGCATCCAGCATAGTTCTATAGTTCTTGATAAGTTTCAAAAATAGTTCCGTTGATTTTACATTAAAAATTTTTTTTTCAAAAATGAGATGCTAACTTCGCATAACCTTCATAGCATCTCATCGAATTCCGATAATTTGAATGAAAATAAATATATAAGCCAAGAGTTCTACATCCCTAGCTATGATAAATCAATAGTTCTATCAAATTTAGAAAGCTATAATAAATAAAAAAAAATTAAATTATACTAATGTATAGCATGGTGAGATGCTACTATTTTTTCGCGAGTTTTGGTAAAATTACTTATTCTATACGATAAATAACTTCTATTTCTATGATTTCAAAAAGAGTTCTACCCTGCAGCTCCCCTTAATTTTTTTATAAAAAATAAATTATGAATAATTTCAGATAATAATATATAGCATGGTGAGATGCTACTATTTTTTCGAGAGTTTTGGTAACAATACTTATTCTAGACGATAAATAACTTCTATTTCTATGATTTCAAAAAGAGTTCTACCATGCAGCTACAACTGATTGTTTTATAAAAAATAAATTATGAATAATTTCAGATAATATATAGCACGGTGAGATGCTACTAATTTTTCGAGAGTTCTGGTTACAATACTTATTCTAGACGATGGTCAACTTCTATTTCTATGAATTAAAAAAGAGTTCTACCCTGCAGCTACTCTTAATTTTTTTATAAAAAATAAATTATGAATAATTTCAGATAATATATAGCATAGTGAGATGCTACTATTTTTTCGAGAGTTCTGGTAACAATACTTATTCAAGACGATAACCAACTTCTATTTCTATGATTTCAAAAAAAGTTCTACCCTGCAGCTCCTCTGGATTTTTTTATAAAAAATAAATTATGAATAATTTCAGATAATATATGGCATAGTGAGATGCTACTATTTTTTCGCAAGTTCTGGTAAAATTACTTATTCTTGACAATAACCAACTTCCATTTCTATGATTTCAAAAAGAGTTCTAGCCTGCAGCTACTCCTGTTGTTTTTATAAAAAATAAATTATGAATAATTTCAGATAAAAATATATAGTATGGTGAGATGCTTGGCAGTTTTGGAATAAAGTCGGTGGGACGTACATACACACAGACAAACAGACAGATAAGACAAATCCTTATTATGTTTACAAAACCCTGAAAATTTTACAAACACAACAAAAAAAAAATGACACAAATCGGTGTACCCGTTCTCAAGTTGTGCCTGACCAAGGAAAAAAGCTTCCATCTTCGGCTTTGTCAGCGTCACATGGAAACGAATAACTTTTTTTTCTCCAAAAACAAATATTATAAGCGCTCTCAATTCCTCTCTATATTTACAAACTGATATACTTTTTTTCTACATTGTTTCTCGCGTTTTACCTACTTAAGGGTCCACCCTTAAGTAGGTAAAACGTAAATATTAAACATTAAATTCATTAAAAGGTCATTGAAAACCCATTTTAGTGGATATTTTTACTTTATAAGGAACACACCTTTTAAATGTTCTTTCCCTGAAGAACAGCGGTTTAAGCCGTACGGTTAAATATCAGTCGATCAGACAAATGCGTGGGGGATATTTTTTGGAAAAACTGTGATACACGTACGTGTCTCATCATTTCGATTGATGAGTATGTGTACCAATTTTCGAGTCAATTGATCCAGAGAATATAAAGTTCAAAGAAAGTTCAACCCTCTACTTTACCCTCTTAGGGGTCGAATTTCGAAAAAGCATGAAACACGTATTTAATTATTATTGAGGACGCCCAGCTCACCAACAGCTCACCGATGTAAAATTAAGATGTACAAAAATAGTTAAGATTGTACAGAAAATAAAGATAATCACTTAGTCAAATATATCTAATACTATAAGAATCTTTGTCCTGACATACTGACTGACTGACTCACTGACAGACAACGCACAGCCTAAACCGCTGGTCGTAGAGACTTGAAATTTGGAGGGTATATTTGTCTTAGTGCGTAGGGGTGTACTAAGAAAGGATTTTTCAAAATTCACCCCTTTAGGTGGTGAAATTGGGGTTCAAAGTTTGTATGGAGAAACAAGATTAGATAGTCTTTTCTATCCGAAACTTCACACAAGTGCTTCAGTACAAAAATAAGTAAATACGTGTTTTAGGTTTTTTTGAAATTCCACCCCTAAGAGGGTGAAATGGGGTAACAAAGTTTGAAAATCAATATTGTTTTGGATTGCGCTGAAATTTGGCATACAGGTGGTTATTATGACGTTAGTATTAGCTGAGAAAGGATTTTCTAAAATTCACCCCTTAAAGGGATGAAACGGGGGTTCAAAGTTTCTATGGAGAAACAACATTAGATAGTATTTTCTATTCGAAACTTCACACAAGTGCTTGAGTACATAAATAAGTAAATAGGTGTTTTAGGCTTTTTCGAAATTCCACCCCAAGAGGCTGAAATGGGCTAACAAAGTCTGAAAATCAATGTTGTTTCCGATTGCGCTGAAATTTGGTATGCAGATGGTTATTACGACGTTAGTTCCCTCTGAGAAAGGATTTTTAAAATTCACCCCTGAAGAGGATGAAACGGGGGTTCAAAGTTTGTATGGAGAAACAAGATTAGATAGTATTTTCTATTCGAAACTTCATACAAGTGCTTCAGTAAAAAAATAAGTAAATACATGTTTCAGGTTTTTTTGAAATTCCACCCCTAAAAGGGTGAAATGGGGTAACATAGTCTGAAAATAAATTATTGTTTCGGATTGCGCTAAAATTTGAAATTAATTCGAATTTAAAATACAACGACGTTAGTTCCCCCTAAAAATGATTTTCTAAAATTCACCCCTTAAAGGGATGAAACGGGATTTCAAAGTTTGTATGGAGAAACAAGATAAGATAGTCTTTTCTATTCGAGATTTCGCACAAGTACTTCAGTAAATAAATAAGTAAATACGTGTTTCAGGCATTTACGAAATACCACCCCTAAAAGGGTGACGTGGGGTAATAAAGTCTGAAATCAATATTGTTTCGGATTGCGCTGAAATTTGGCATGCAGATGGTTATTTTGACTTAGGTATCCGCTAAGAAAGAATTTTTCAAATTTTTCATTTTTCAAAATTCAAGGGGATGAATCGGGTGTTCAAAGTTTGGATATTCATTTTATTCGACATTTCACACAAGTACATCTGTAATTAAATAAGTAAATACGGGTTTCAGACGTTTTCAAAGTGCCACCCTAAAATGATAAACTGGGGTAACAAAGTCTAAAAATCAATATTTTTTCGGATTGCGCTGAAATTTAGAATGCAGATAGTTATTATGACGTAGGTATTCGCTCAGAACGGATTTTCTAAAATTCCTCCCGGATACGGAACGGGGATTCAAAGTTTGTGTGGCGAAACAAGATGAGATAAAGTACGTGTTGTAGGATTTTTCGATATGGGGTCTGAAAATTTGGGTTTTTTGGGTTATATAAATATGAATCCCGAACTGCCTTAGTCACGCGATAACATGAAAACGGGTGAACCGATTTGGCTAATTCTTATTTGATGTCTTTAATGATAGAATCGTTTTTACAAAATAAAAGTTTTAAGTAAATAAAAAAAGAAGAAAGAAGTTTTTAACGCGGGCGAAGCCGCGGGGCACTTCTAGTTATCCTATAAGAATAGTTAGGTATTATTAGAAAGCAATGTATGAAGAGTACGCATAAGTAGGCTTACGCCGGGAATGAACGCGCCGGCCTCCCGAGGGCTGCATCAAGGCAGCAAGAGTTCGGGAGCGCGGTGCAACCCGCCGATCCCGACTCTACGGACGTGCTACGTGCTACGAGTCTACGCCATGACAACGTAGACCCACTACGTCGTAGAACTGTAATCTGAAGAACTGGAATGATAGGCGTGACAAAAGATTTTGAAATCCTCTTCCGTAATGTGGGAACACATTTACTATTCACGAAAAAACGTATATATCGGTAACTAACTTAAGTTTAACGAAGTTTAAAGCAATTTTTCTAATATTTCTTCAATAGTGCGCAAAAACAGCTCACACCTGTGTCATGGCGTCGGTTGTGACGTCAATCATATGGTAAATGACATACTAACGTTGTAACTATTGTATAATCTGTGACAAGGAATACACATGGGTTGTCCAAAATTTAATAATATTTAAAATATATTATTGAGATAGCTTAGGCAAAAAGCAGTCGGAAAACGTTTTTTTTTTTCATAAAATAGCAAACTACACAATTTTAAAATTCAATTGAAAGGTTTCAGCTTTTTCAATCAGTTTAATACATAGAAATAGATTCCTATTTCTGTGGTTTAATGACACTATTAAATAGTCGCCATGTTATGACGTCATATGGCTAAGAAAACAGAAGTTTCAACTGTCAACTATCATATTCCTGCATTTGTGGCTTACTAGCATACTGACTAATAAGCTTTCATTTTTAACCGACTTAAAATTACCTATTTATTTCAGAGAGAATACAAACGTAACATAAAATATTGAAGTCATAAAAACCAGATAACACGGAAAAACAATAAAAATAACATTAAAAATTTAAAAAAAGCATAAACATATTAAAAAAAATAAAGAAAGTAAAAGGCATAATCCCATGCGCATTTTGTAGGGGGGCTAGATTTTTAACAGAAATAATGAAAATGGAAACAAGTAACAAAATTAAAATGTTGAATAAACAACCACTACAATGTCCTTTAGAAAATTAACGTCATAACATCTATCTTAAGAACCACCACTGATTAATTACGAACAGTTTAAAGACAAAATCGAACTAGATTTGGAGAAAAATGGCAACATAGATTTCCACAAACAAATGTTTACTGCAGCGCCCCCTGGTAAGTTAACACCCTAACATCTTTAAGAACATGCACCAATCAAACACAAACCCTTCAAACCCATAACTGAAAATTGCATCAAAATCAGACTAGTTGTTTTGTAGAAAAATGGCAACATCGATTTGCACCAACAAATAATTACTGCAGCGCCCCCTGGTGATTTGTCACCATAACACCTATCTACAAACATGCACCATTTCCACCCAAACCCATTACTGAAAACTGCATCAAAATCGGACTAGAAGTTTTGGAGAAAAATGGCAACATGGATTTGCACACACAAACAAACAAACAAACATCCTCTCATCCCAAACGCATATATACAGTCTCCGTTCCGTCGTGGGTAAATAGGTGTGAACATTATCATTTTGATTTTGAAATACATAATATACATTCTTTTAGTTATTTAAATTGTGCTCAACTTTTCGTAGAAAGGGTAAATTATTCAGTTTTTCTTGCTTGATAAAATTGAGTTGTATTATTAATTCAATTACACGTACAACTAATTTATCTACATATATATAAAAGAAAGTCGTGTTAGTTACTACACTTATAACTCAAGAACGGCATATTAGACAGTTATTCATGATGTAAGTATGCTCATTCATAATTAAATTAAATACTGGTGTTTATATTTTTACAATTAAAATTAAACCCAATCGAACTAATTTCAAGTTCATAACTTATCTATAACAATATTACATTGTTTCATTGCATCATGTCTTGCTGACACGCGGTTAAAGTTCTTGATTGTTGTATTTTTATTCTATTTTTGTATTGCCATAACTTTGATTATTTACTTGATAATCGAAGTGCCATAATATATTACTAAACTTAATATCTCATTTGTATTCCATTGCATTACGTTCATAAAAGCCTAAATTAAGTTCATCTAAAAGGTAACACGACATTCATTGTCTGTTAGGTAGTACGAAGTTCGCCGGGTCAGCTAGTATATACATATAATAAAAATGTAACGGCTCGCTGTCTATATATGGAAGATATATGAGAAAAAATATTATGCCTTTATCAAAGTTAAGGTCAAAGCATTTATTCAGTATATGGGCAAATTAAAAATTAGCACTTACACACGTCAAATAACATTAAATAGATCATATTCAACAAAAAATATAGATATAACAGAAACATAACGCTTTGAATTTACAAAAAAAAACAAAGGTCTTGAGCCATTCAGCTTTCATCTAGACGTCGAACTTAAAACATATGTTTCATTCCCCTTATTAATGTAGGGTTGCCAACCGTACCATTACGCGCACCCGCAACCCAGTGCATGTTTCACTATCAAACGCAATAGCACCCAAAGCAATGACTGTTAGAATTTTTGTCTGTTTGTCTGTTTATCTGTTTGTTTGTGCGTTTGTTCACGGTAATCTCAAAAACGGTTTATCCGATTTAGATGCGGTTTTCACTAATATATTGTGGTAAGCTTCACATAACATCAAGTGTTTGTGTCATGTCAATCAGTTTATAAATAAAAAAAGTTATGCCAATATAAAAAATCACGTCGAACATTTGTTAAACTATCTACTATATCTTTTATTATTCTTTCTTTGCTTTGTATGTAAAGTTGTTAATTCTAAGTTGCATTATGTTCTTTTGTAACCATCATCATTAAAAGCCAATGTTCGTCTACTGCTGGATATAGGCCTGTTCCTTAATTCTACTATTTAATATGTAATGTAATGAAAAAAATGTAGAGTCCGTAGCTTCGTAATATTTACTACACCAAATGAACACAGGATTAAATGATACCACTACCCCACATTTTTTTTTTACCAATGTTGCTGTTCCAGAACCTTCATAATTACCTCTGGATTGCTTGTGATCTGTATCAGCGCAGCTACAGCGTCCATGGGGTCCCCTCGTAGGCAGCTACGCAAACGTAGCAAGTTCTTTGCCGATGAGATGTTGTATAGTAGCGTCAAATCCCGTACGGCCGCCTTGAAAGGGAACCACTCGCTTGTTGTAGCGGCGCTGCGATTGGACCATGTAAGCGAACGCGTCCGCCAGCTGCTCGATATTCCTCTTCAAACGACGTGGAGTAGCTGATCTGTCATTATTGTTATTCCTTACACGACGTTTTTTCTCTCCGACGTGCTCCGCCCATGTTGTCTGTTGCAGCCACTCAACGACTTTCCTGTGGTCGTCCGCCGAAAAAATAGTAGCATCTCACCGTGCTATATATTATCTGAAATTATTCATAATTTATTTTTTATAAAAAAATCAGTTGTAGCTGCATGGTAGAACTCTTTTTGAAATCATAGAAATAGAAGTTATTTATCGTATAGAATAAGTATTGTTACCAGAACTCGCGAAAAAATAGTAGCATCTCACCATGCTATATATAATTATCTGAAATTATTAATAATTTATTTTTTATAAAAAAATCAGGAGGAGCTGCAGGGTAGAACTCTTTTTGAAATCATAGAGATAGAAGATATTTATCGTCTAGAATAAGTTTTGATATCAAACTCGCGACAAAATGGTAGCATCTCACTATTCTATATATTATCTGAAATTATTCATAACTCATTTTTTATAAAAAAATCCAGAGGAGCTGCAGGGTAGAACTCTTTTTGAAATCATAGAAATAGAAGTCATTTATCGTCTTGAATAAGTAATTTTACCAGAACTCTCGAAAAAATAGTAGCATCTCACCATGCTATATATTATTATCTGAAATTATTCATAATTTATTTTTTATTAAAAAATCAGGAGAAGCTACAGGGTAGAACTCTTGTGGAAATCATAGAAATGGAATTTGGATATCGTCTAGAATAAGTAATTTTACCAGAACTTGCGAAAAAATAGTAGCATCTCACTATGCCATATATTATCTGAAATTATTCATTATTTATTTTTTATAAAAAAATCCAGAGGAGCTGCAGGGTAGAACTCTTTTTATAATCATAAAAATAAAAGTTATTTATCGTCTTGAATAAGTAATTTTACCAGAACTTTCGAAAAAATAGTAGCATCTCACAATGCTTTATATTATCTGAAATTATTCATAATTTATTTTTTATAAAAAAATCCAGAGGAGCTGCAGGGTAGAACTCTTTTTATAATCATAGAAATAGAAGTTATTTACCGTATCGAATAAGTATTGTAACCAGAACTCTCGAAAAAATAGTAGCATCTCACCGTGCTATATATTATCTGAAATTATTCATAATTTATTTTTTATAAAAAAATCAGGAGGAGCTGCAGGGTAGAACTCTTTTTGAAATCATAGAGATAGAAGTTATTTATCGTCTAGAATAAGTTTTGTTACCAAAACTCGCGAAAAAATGGTAGCATCTCACTATTCTATATATTATCTGAAATTATTCATAATTTATTTTTTATACAAAAATCAGTTGAAGCTGCAGGGTAGAACTCTTTTTGAAATCATAGAAATAGAAGTTATTTATCGTACAGAATAAGTATTGTTACCAGAACTCGCGAAAAAATAGTAGCATCTCACCATGCTCTATATTATTATCTGAAATTATTCATAATTTATTTTTTATAAAAAAATTAAGGGGAGTTGCAGAGTAGAACTCTTTTTGAAATCATAAAAATAGAAGTTATTTATCGTCTTGAATAAGTAATTTTACCAGAACTCTCGAAAAAATAGTAGCATCTCACTATTCTATATATTATCTGAAATTATTCATAATTTATTTTTTATAAAAAAATCCAGAGGAGCTGCAGGGTAGAACTCTTTTTATAATCATAGAAATAGAAGTAATTTATCGTCTTGAATAAGTAATTTTACCAGAACTTTCGAAAAAATAGTAGCATCTCACCATGCTATATATTATCTGAAATTATTCATAATTTATTTTTTATAAAAAAATTAGGAGGAGCTGCAGGGTAGAACTCTTTTTATAATCATAGAAATAGAAGTAATTTACCGTATCGAATAAGTATTGTAACCAGAACTCTCGAAAAAATAGTAGCATCTCACCGTGCTATATATTATCTGAAATTATTCATAATTTATTTTTTATAAAAAAATCAGGAGGAGCTGCAGGGTAGAACTCTTTTTGAAATCATAGAGATAGAAGTTATTTATCGTCTAGAATAAGTTTTGTTACCAAAACTCGCGAAAAAATGGTAGCATCTCACTATTCTATATATTATCTGAAATTATTCATAATTTATTTTTTATACAAAAATCAGTTGAAGCTGCATGGTAGAACTATTTTTGAAATCATAGAAATAGAAGTTATTTATCGTTTAGAATAAGTATTGTTACCAGAACTCTCGAAAAAATAGTAGCATCTCACTATGCTATATATTATCTGAAATTATTCATAATTTATTTTTTATAAAAAAATCAAGAGTAGCTGCAGGGTAGAACTCTTTTTTAAATCATAGAAATAGAAGTTGACCATCGTCTAGAATAAGTATTGTAACCAGAACTCTCGAAAAATTAGTAGCATCTCACCGTGCTATATATTATCTGAAATTATTCATAATTTATTTTTTATAAAAAAATCAGTTGTAGCTGCATGGTAGAACTCTTTTTGAAATCATAGAAATAGAAGTTATTTATCGTTTAAAATAAGTATTGTAACCAGAACTCGCGAAAAAATAGTAGCATCTCACCATGCTATATATTATTATCTGAAATTATTCATAATTTATTTTTTATAAAAAAATCAGTTGTAGCTGCATGGTAGAACTCTTTTTGAAATCATAGAAATAGAAGTTATTTATCGTTTAGAATAAGTATTGTTACCAGAACTCGCGAAAAAATAGTAGCATCTCACCATGCTATATATTATTATCTGAAATTATTCATAATTTATTTTTTATAAAAAAATCAGGAGGAGCTGCAGGGTAGAACTCTTTTTGAAATCATAGAAATAGAAGTTATTTATCGTCTAGAATAAGTATTGTTACCAAAACTCTCGAAAAAATAGTAGCATCTCACCATGCTATATATTATTATCTGAAATTATTCATAATTTATTTTTTATAAACAAATTAAGGGGAGCTGCAGGGTAGAACTCTTTTTGAAATCATAGAAATAGAGGTTATTCATCGTATAGAATAATTAATTTTACCAGAACTTGCGTAAAAATGGTAGCATCTCAGTATTCTATATATTATCTGAAATTATTCATAATTTATTTTTTATAAAAAAATCAGGAGGAGCTGCAGGGTAGAACTCTTTTGGAAATCATAGAAATGGAAGTTATTTATCGTATAGAATAAGTAATTTTACCACAACTCGCGAAAAAATAGTAGCATCTCACCATGCTATATATTATCTGAATATATTCATAACTCATTTTTTTTTTTAAAATGCAGAGGAGCTGCAGGGTAGAACTCTTTTTGAAATCATAGAAATAGAAGTTATTTATCGTATAGAATAAGTATTGTTACCAGAACTCTCGAAAAAATAGTAGCATCTCACCATGCTATATATTATTATCTGAAATTATTCATAATTTATTTTTTATAAAAAAATTAGGAGAAGCTACAGGGTAGAACTCTTTTGGAAATCATAGAAATGGAAGTTGGTTATCGTCTAGAATAAGTAATTTGACCAGAACTTGCGAAAAAATAGTAGCATCTCACTATGCCATATATTATCTGAAATTATTCATTATTTATTTTTTATAAAAAAATTAGGAGGAGCTGCAGGGTAGAACTCTTTTTGAAATCATAGAAATAGAAGTCATTTATCGTCTTGAATAAGTATTGTTACCAGAACTCTCGAAAAAATAGTAGCATCTCACCATGCTATATATTATCTGAAATTATTCATAATTAATTTTTTATAAAAAAATTAGGAGGAGCTGCAGGGTAGAACTCTTTTTGAAATCATAGAAATAGAAGTCATTTATCGTCTTGAATAAGTATTGTTACCAGAACTCTCGAAAAAATAGTAGCATCTCACCATGCTATATATTATCTGAAATTATTCATAATTAATTTTTTATAAAAAAATTAGGAGGAGCTGCAGGGTAGAACTCTTTTTGAAATCATAGAAATAGAAGTCATTTATCGTCTTGAATAAGTATTGTTACCAGAACTCTCGAAAAAATAGTAGCATCTCACTATGCTATATATTATCTGAAATTATTCATAATTTATTTTTTATAAAAAAATCAGTTGTAGCTGCATGGTAGAACTCTTTTTGAAATCATAGAAATAGAAGTTATTTATCGTCTAGAATAATTAATTTTACCAAAACTTGCGTAAAAATGGTAGCATCTCACTATTCTATATATTATCTGAAATTATTCATAATTTATTTTTTATAAAAAAATCAGGAGGAGCTGCAGGGTAGAACTCTTTTGGAAATCATAGAAATGGAAGTTATTTATCGTATAGAATAAGTAATTTTACCAAAACTCGCGAAAAATAGTAGCATCTCACCATGCTATATATTATCTGAAATTATTCATAATTTATTTTTTATAAAAAAATTAGGAGGAGCTGCAGGGTAGGACTCTTTTTGAAATCATAGAAATAGAAGTCATTTATCGTATAGAATAATTAATTTTACCAGAACTTGCGTAAAAATGGTAGCATCTCACTATTCTATATATTATCTTAAATTATTCATAATTTATTTTTTATAAAAAAATCAGGAGGAGCTGCAGGGTAGAACTCTTTTGGAAATCATAGAAATGGAAGTTATTTATCGTATAGAATAAGTAATTTTACCACAACTCGCGAAAAAATAGTAGCATCTCACCATGCTATATATTATCTGAATATATTCATAACTCATTTTTTTTTTTAAAATGCAGAGGAGCTGCAGGGTAGAACTCTTTTTGAAATCATAGAAATAGAAGTTATTTATCGTATAGAATAAGTATTGTTACCAGAACTCTCGAAAAAATAGTAGCATCTCACCATGCTATATATTATTATCTGAAATTATTCATAATTTATTTTTTATAAAAAAATTAGGAGAAGCTACAGGGTAGAACTCTTTTGGAAATCATAGAAATGGAAGTTGGTTATCGTCTAGAATAAGTAATTTGACCAGAACTTGCGAAAAAATAGTAGCATCTCACTATGCCATATATTATCTGAAATTATTCATTATTTATTTTTTATAAAAAAATTAGGAGGAGCTGCAGGGTAGAACTCTTTTTGAAATCATAGAAATAGAAGTCATTTATCGTCTTGAATAAGTATTGTTACCAGAACTCTCGAAAAAATAGTAGCATCTCACCATGCTATATATTATCTGAAATTATTCATAATTAATTTTTTATAAAAAAATTAGGAGGAGCTGCAGGGTAGAACTCTTTTTGAAATCATAGAAATAGAAGTCATTTATCGTCTTGAATAAGTATTGTTACCAGAACTCTCGAAAAAATAGTAGCATCTCACTATGCTATATATTATCTGAAATTATTCATAATTTATTTTTTATAAAAAAATCAAGAGTAGCTGCAGGGTAGAACTCTTTTTTAAATCATAGAAATAGAAGTTGACCATCGTCTAGAATAAGTATTGTAACCAGAACTCTCGAAAAATTAGTAGCATCTCACCGTGCTATATATTATCTGAAATTATTCATTATTTATTTTTTATAAAAAAATCAGTTGTAGCTGCATGGTAGAACTCTTTTTGAAATCATAGAAATAGAAGTTATTTATCGTTTAGAATAAGTATTGTTACCAGAACTCGCGAAAAAATAGTAGCATCTCACCATGCTATATATTATTATCTGAAATTATTCATAATTTATTTGTTATAAAAAAATCAGGAGGAGCTGCAGGATAGAACTCTTTTTGAAATCATAGAAATAGAAGTTATTAATCGTCTAGAATAAGTATTGTTACCAAAACTCTCGAAAAAATAGTAGCATCTCACCATGCTATATATTATTATCTGAAATTATTCATAATTTATTTTTTATAAAAAAATTAAGGGGAGCTGCAGGGTAGAACTCTTTTTGAAATCATAGAAATAGAAGTTATTTATCGTATAGAATAAGTAATTTTACCAAAACTCGCGAAAAAATAGTAGCATCTCACCATGCTATACATTAGTATAATTTAATTTTTTTTTATTTATTATAGCTTTCTAAATTTGATAGAACTATTGATTTATCATAGCTAGGGATGTAGAACTCTTGGCTTATATATTTATTTTCATTCAAATTATCGGAATTCGATGAGATGCTATGAAGGTTATGCGAAGTTAGCATCTCATTTTTGAAAAAATAATTTTTAATGTAAAATCAACGGAACTATTTTTGAAACTTATCAAGAACTATAGAACTATGCTGGATGCCACTATTTCTGAAGTTTTTTTGTGAGATGCTAACACTTGAGATGCTAACTTCACACACGTGGTTGACTCAATGGAATATCTAATACTATAAGAATCTTTATCCTGACATACTGTCTGACTGACTCAGTGACAGACAACGCACAGCCTAAACCACTGGTCGTAGAGACTTGAAATTTGGAGGGTATATTTGTCTTAGTATGTAAGTGTGTACTAAGAAAGGATTTTCCAAAATTCACCCCTTAAGGGGATGAAATGGGGGTTCAAAGTTTGTATGGAGAAACAAGATTAGATAGTCTTTTCAATCCGAAACTTCACACAAGTGCTTCAGTAAAAAAATGAGTAAATACGTGTTTCAGGTTTATTTGAAATTCCACCCCTAAGAGGGTGAAATGGGGTTATAAAGTGTGAAAATCAGTATTGTTTCGGATCGCGCTGAAATTTGGCATGCCGATAGTTATTACGACGTTAGTTCCCTCTGAGAAAGGATTTTCTAAAATTAACCCTCGAAGGGGATGAAACGGGGGTTCAAAGTTTGTATGGGGAAACAAGATTAGATAGTCTTTTCTATCCGAAACTTCACACAAGTGCTTCAGTAAAAAAATAAGTAAATACGTTTCAGGTTTTTTTTTAATTCCACCCCTAAGAGGGTGAAATGGGGTAATAAAGTGTGAAAACCAATATTGTTTCGGATCGCGCTGAAATTTGGCATGCAGGTAGTTATTACGACGTTAGTTCCCTCTGAGAAAGGATTTTAAAATTAACCCTCGAAGGGGATGAAACGGGGGTTGAAAGTTTGTATGGGGAAACAAGATTAGATCGTCTTTTCTATCCGAAACTTCACACAAACGCTTCAGTAAAAAAATAAGTAAATACGTGATTCAGGTATTTTTGAAATTCCTTCCCTAAGAGGGTGAAATGGGGTAATAAAGTGTGAAAATCAATATTGTTTCGGATCGCGCTGAAATTTGGCATGCAGGTAGTTATTACGACGTTAGTTCCCTCTTAGAAAGGATTTTAAAATTAACCCTCGAAGGGGATGAAACGGGGGTTCAAAGTTTGTATGGGGAAACAAGATTAGATAGTTTTTTCTATCCGAAACTTCACACAAGTGCTTCAGTAAAAAAATGAGTAAATACGTGTTTCAGGTTTATTTGAAATTCCACCCCTAAGAGGGTGAAATGGGGTTATAAAGTGTGAAAATCAGTATTGTTTCGGATCGCGCTGAAATTTGGCATGCCGATAGTTATTACGACGTTAGTTCCCTCTGAGAAAGGATTTTCTAAAATTAACCCTCGAAGGGGATGAAACGGGGGTTCAAAGTTTGTATGGGAAAACAAGATTAGATAGTCTTTTCTATCCGAAACTTCACACAAGTGCTTCAGTACAAAAATAAGTAAATACGTTTCAGGTTTTTTTTTAATTCCACCCCTAAGAGGGTGAAATGGGGTAATAAAGTGTGAAAACCAATATTGTTTCGGATCGCGCTGAAATTTGGCATGCAGGTAGTTATTACGACGTTAGTTCCCTCTGAGAAAGGATTTTAAAATTAACCCTCGAAGGGGATGAAACGGGGGTTGAAAGTTTGTATGGGGAAACAAGATTAGATCGTCTTTTCTATCCGAAACTTCACACAAACGCTTCAGTAAAAAAATAAGTAAATACGTGATTCAGGTATTTTTGAAATTCCTTCCCTAAGAGGGTGAAATGGGGTAATAAAGTGTGAAAATCAATATTGTTTCGGATCGCGCTGAAATTTGGCATGCAGGTAGTTATTACGACGTTAGTTCCCTCTTAGAAAGGATTTTAAAATTAACCCTCGAAGGGGATGAAACGGGGGTTCAAAGTTTGTATGGGGAAACAAGATTAGATAGTTTTTTCTATCCGAAACTTCACACAAGTGCTTCAGTAAAAAAATAAGTAAATGCGTGTTTCAGGTTTTTTTGAAATTCCACCCCTAAGAGGGTGAAATGGGGTATCAAAGTGTGAAAACCAATATTGTTTCGGATCGCGCTGAAATTTGGCATGCAGATAGTTATTACGACGTTAGTTCCCTCTGAGAAAGGATTTTAAAATTAACCCTCGAAGGGGATGAAACGGGGGTTCAAAATTTGTATGGGGAAACAAGATTAGATAGTCTTTTCTATCCGAAACTTCACACAAGTGCTTCAGTAAAAAAATAAGTAAATACGAGTTTCAGGTTTTTTTGAAATTCCAACCCTAAGAGGGTGAAATGGGGTAACAAAGTGTGAAAACCAATATTGTTTCGGATCGCGCTGAAATTTGGCATGCAGGTAGTTATTACGACGTTAGTTCCCTCTGAGAAAGGATTTTAAAATTAACCCTCGAAGGGGATGAAACGGGGGCTCAAAGTTTGTATGGGGAAACAAGATTTGATAGTCTTTTCTATCCGAAACTTCACACAAGTGCTTCAGTAAAAAAATAAGTAAATACGTGTTTCAAGTTTTTTTGAAATTCCACCCCTAAGAGGGTGAAATGGGGTAATAAAGTGTGAAAATCAATATTGTTTCGGTTTGCGCTGAAATTTGGCATGCAGATATTTATTACGACGTTAGTTCCCTCTGAGAAAGGATTTTCCAAAATTAACCCTCGAAGGGGATGAAACGGGGGTTCAAAGTTTGTATGGGGAAACAAGATTAGATAGTCTTTTCTATCCGAAACTTCACACAAGTGCTTCAGTAAAAAAATTAGTAAATACGTGTTTCAGGTTTTTTTGAAATTCCAACCCTAAGAGGGTGAAATGGGGTAATAAAGTGTGAAAATCAATATTGTTTCGGATTGCGCTGAAATTTGGCATGCAGATAGTTATTAATTACGACGTTAGTTCCCTCTGAGAAAGGTTTTCCAAAATTCATCCCTGAAGAGGATGAAACGAGGGTTAAAGTTTGTATAGAGAAACAAGAATAGATTGTCTTTTATATTCGAAACTTCACACAAGTAGTTTAGTAAATAAATAAGTAAATACGTGTTTCAGGCTTTTTGAAATTCTATTCCTAAAAGGATGAAGGGGATAACAAAGTCTGAAATCAATATTGTTTCGGATTGCGCTGAAATTTGGCATGCAGATAGTAATTTTGACGTAGGTATCCGCTAAGAAAAGATTTTTCAAAATTCACTCTTCAAGGGATGAAGCGGGGGTTCAAAGTTTGGATAGTCATTTTATTCGACATTTCACACAAGTACTTCTGTAAATAAATAAGTAAATACGAGTTCCAGACTTTTTCAAAATGCCACCCTAAGAGAGTGAACTGGGGTTAATAAGTCTGAAAATCAATATTGTTTCGGATTGCGCTTTTTTGGGTTTTTCGGGTTTTATATATAAATATGAATCGTGATTAGTTTTAGTCACACGATAACATGAAAACAGGTGAACCGTTTTGGCTAATTCTTATTTGATGTTTTTAATGATAGAATCGTTTTTACAAAAGAACAGTTTTAAGTAAATAAAAGGAGTTTTTAACGCGGGCGAAGCCGCGGGGGACTTCTAGTGTATATATAAAAAGAGTTTTGAATGCTTTTAATTTACTTCACAAAAATGCTTATTTATCACGATAACAATGAAAACAAATGAGCTAGGTACTAATCTTTTAATCTACATTTGATTCTTGTTTTTTAAATTAAATTAAAGCTTTTCTCATTTACAGGTCATTCAAAAAATTATAGTGCCTTGTCTCCTAATTTTGATTGACATCCGTCAAATGAGCAATACTTTACTCCAGACATTTGATTAATAACATACGTTGCGCACGCGTGACACAGATAACTGTATATTAGGCGCGTGAGCAGTGACAAGCGACTGGCAATACCAGCGCTGGCGCTGGTCGAAAGTTTATGTATAAAACGCTGTAGCTATGGGCAAGTGAAGGGGGCCTGCTTTAAGTCACAAATTTATCACAATAATTGAATCGCCTGTAACAAATCTTGAATCGATTAAATTTGAAAAGGCGTCAAGCTTTTGTTGTAGCTAATTTTACTTTTAATTTGTTGATCGTTTACGACTTCAAATGCCGCGCTATTATATTTCAGAACCAAGTTTGAGATGTTTATCTATATAAATATCTTATCTGATCTCGATGTAGTAACAATAAGATCATCTTGGAGATGTACCAATAAATAAACCGCACAAGTGCGAGTTGGACTCACACACGAAGGGTTCCGTATTCCGTATTCCGGTTATCTATAAAAACGGCAAAAATATCACCTCTGTTTTATGGGAGTCCCCCTAAAATATTTATTTTATTTTAATATAGGTTTTTAATATCAGGTCTTATCAGTCATTTACATCAACACAACCCAAGCAATGGAAGCCATTTTATGTGACATTAGTTTTAGGTATGCACCTGTTTTTGTAGGTATTTCCAGTCTTAATATAATTAGGTCAATAATAAGTTCGCTTATAGTCTTATAAATAAAAAGTCACGTAGGCGGTAGCGTTTGTAGTGGAACTATTTTTAACTGATACTGCCACGGAGGATAGACTAGTTGATGATACTTATGATACAGGCATATATATAATTAAGTACAGATGGGAAAAAAACATTATCGGGTATATAAGTAAACTGTGTGAAGCATGTAGTAAAATAAAAAAAATGCTCTGACACCTGACACTCCTGACAGTCCTGACCGCAGTAACGTACAGCTTTGAATTGCCATTCTCTAAAACAATCTGCCTTTTTAGTACAATTATTAATTATATACTCGCTAAAAGCCGAGCTTTGTGAGGGCTCGCGTAGTTTTTCAGCG
Organism: Cabera pusaria; assembly: GCA_954871355.1. Classification (NCBI taxonomy): domain Eukaryota; kingdom Metazoa; phylum Arthropoda; class Insecta; order Lepidoptera; family Geometridae; genus Cabera; species Cabera pusaria. Next base: position 22,481,604 of record OX940906.1, read on the forward strand.
TGGTCATATTTTTTAAAGCAGTTTTTTTATTTTAAATGGCGAATCTGCCCGAGACTGGCAAAAAATCTGCCAAACCACTCCAACAAATGCATAAAATTTGCCATCATATTATTGAATTATGGCATAAAATAATGCATAAAAATAAAGTTTATTTACCTTCTCATTCAAACTTTTACAAATTTCCAACCAAATAAATGCATTAAAAAAATGTATACTTTAAATAGAAAAAGAAAATAGTCGAAATTCTGTTTATATTTCAAAATTTATAATTATCTGCTATTCATATAATCTAACACTTTTTGGAATCGTCAGCTAAAAGGCCTTATTCACGATCCATCCCGGCTGTACATCAGTTCAAGGCCGCGGCGCTTGATGTAGCATACTGACTGTCGTGCGCGCAGCAAGCGAGCAGAGTAAAATGAACGATAAATGTTGTAAATTATGAATGTATATTAAACGTTTATGTTAAATCTGCTGTACAGCAAGTGTATATACCATCAAGACGCACGATGCTGGACTGCTCTGACGTACGTCCGCGTTATTCACTGTCCATCTGCACGACGCTCACGGTGATGGGAGTGCTCGCTGGATGCAAAATCGGTCGTGCAAGTCCAGCAAACAATTAATAATAATTATTGACGTACGTCAAGCCTATTCACGATACTTTTGCATCGTGCATCGTGCATGTCCTTGAGCTGACGTACAGCAAGGATGGATCGTGAATAAGGCCCTTTAATCTCCCAGGGTTAAAATGTAGATCCCAAATCTGCCTATATGGCAGAAATCTGCCACAAATGGTCACACTGATACCAGATGTCATTGGGATGACAGATGTAAATTCTTTGGATTTCCAACAGAATGCGTTAGCAACCAAACATTATGTTCGCAGCGAAGTTAATTATTTGACCTTCTAACGGATGGCGTTAGTAGTACAATGTTTTTTTTTTTTACTGATAACACATCTACATGTGAATTTAAATTACTATGTTAAAGCACAAATCAATAGGCGTGATAGTTTTTCAGTAAAGTGTACCACAAAAGTGCTCGCGTTGTGGGATAGTGTTAGGGTTCGCTTCACTCACCCTGATTAATTTAGTACCAAGGTAAATACAGAAGCCCCAATAAAGAAAAAAGTTTTTCAATAGTGGAGTTCAGGGCAGGGAACAGCGAAATTTCCCGGCTTGGGCATATTTCAGGCAGGATCAGCGAACGCCTCGAACTCAAAAAGTTTTTTTCTAATGTTATTGTAAGCAAATTAGCTGACAGCCTGCCTGATGGTAAGCGGTTACCATCACCTCTAAACAACTACAACACAATGCACTCATTGTGTTGCAGTTGTTTAGAGGTTATGTTGATGCGTTGCTGACCTGACCTTTGAGAAATTTGTGGATTCTCTTTTTATTAACCGACTTAAAAAAAGGAGATTTCTCAATTCGACCGTATATATATTTTTTGTTTGTTTGCGGGTAACTTCCTCGTTTATGAACCGATTTTAATGATTATTTTTTTGTTGGAAAGGAGATATCCTATGGATAGTGCCATTGTAATTTCATTGAGATCTGATAAGAGATGATATCTCCAGAGATGATATCTCCAGAGATATGGAGATAAACATTACTTAAATAGGCTTTGTTGTTGTTGTTGTTTATTGTTACTCGAAATAGACGTAACGACATGATCCGCATTGTAAAAGGTAAAACCCAACTATTGCGCAAGAGCATTATGGGAATGGCTCCTACAATCTATACTTACTAATAAAGAGAATAGAAGAATATTATAATGAGAGAACATTTGTATTTTTGTGTTTTGTAATACATAGAATGGACTTTCGGAATGAAAATAGGCTATATATTATCCCGTTTAAATCAAAGATACATTCGTGGAGAACTAATTTGCAACCTAAGTCGGCAAAAAAACGGTCGAAAAACACGTTTCTTACGAACGCTGCTTAATTGAAAATAGATAGAAGAATATTTTCTATGCAAGAGTTGTACAACTTAATAAGACCTACAAAAAAGTCCGCGACAGCATATGTCTATCTCTTAAGGTTGACTCACAGTAACCATTTTAATCTTAAAATTTTTGTTAAAAAATATTACATAACTTCCAAGGCTATTTTCAAGTATATAGTATTAATCCTTATCCAAATAATTACGTTAATTAGCTTGGCCACATACTATAGATTCAAATTGTCCTTTACTGAGTTACGTAGCGAACTCGTGGCGTTGCGAAATAGTGCTGCTCAGGCAAAATTGCCGTCGCCGGCCTCGACGCAAAACGTCACCGTGCGCCGTCCCGTTCAACGCAACACGCGACTCAGCACTCCTGCGGTGTCACATGATGCAACGACCGACGATATTGATCGACCTACATTATCGGCAACCGATACACCTTCACCTCAGCTACTGGCTTCTCCTGTGTTACCTGCACCATCTCGGAAACAGAAGAAGTCCTACGCTCAGGTGACCGGACCAAACCGATCTATACATTCGAATACCACCGTAACTGATAAAAATGCAAGATTGGTTAATAAACCGAATCTAGATGCTGATGGCTTTACTCTTGTACAGAATAAGGTCCGGTCACGAAAAAACCGCAACCAACGCGGTACCGCCAAGAGTACAACACCCTCACTACATGTTGTACCCCCGACCACCAAAATTTACATCTCGCGCCTGGACAACGACACGAAGACCGACGATGTCCAGCGATACATCTGCGGGAGGCTACAACGGGAGGACAGCATGCGTATGTGTTTGAAGGAGCTGGAGCAGAAGCGGCCGACAGACTTCAAGTCATACGTGCTGCAGGTTCCAGCCGAGCACAAGAAGATGTTCCTCGTACCGGAGTTCTGGCCTGCAGGGGTTGTATACCGTAAATACAGGGATACTAGACCGGCAAAAATCCCTGAAACTCGTAGTGCTCCTATATTAAAATAGTTATATTTATATGTATGTTAGTCTGTAAGGTATTTATAATATGGGTCTTAGAATAACATGTACTGTTTTCTTAAGTTACCTGAATTAAAGATTTATTATTATTATTATTTACAGTATATAATTCAAATGAAAACTCTAGAAGATATCACGAATTTCACAAACACGCATTGCAAAATTAATAAAATATTTGCAGTGAAACCACAGATTAGGTCATAGTTACTGCGAAAATATTATTATAAGCTTAGCTATGCTGTAGATCCCCACCGATCACAATCAATTTGAAGTCAATATAGTATAATAATATGATCTATTGTATAAAATAATATTCATCTATATATATAATAAAACGAGTATAATATAATATTTTAAACCACCCCGACTGATCTATGTATAATCTTTTCATTAAAAGCATTCCAATGACTCTAAACACGACATTTAAAATCTGAGCTGTAAGTTGGTGAGGATTTGAGTATTCTGTAGAGTCCAGGAGGCTTCCATATTCTTAAAATATCGTTGAAGAAGAAGATTTTCGAATAGATCAGACCTATGAAAGTTGATTTCATAGCGCAATTAACTAGAAAAAGCTCATAATTTTATAACGATTGAACGAATTTTCATGAATCAAAGCTAAGAAAACTCTCGATGAAGACATCTATCAAACAAAAAAAAACTATCAATAATTAAAACAAAATCGGTTCATCCTGTTAGGTGCTAAGATGCTACAGACAGACACACAGATACACACGTTAAACGTATATTACCCCTACATTTTGCGTCGGGGAACGCCGTAAGGTTACGGCGGCAGATGTACTCCTTGGTGGTAAGCTACTTTTTGGTAGATTTAATGATTCCACTACCACTGTACGAAAACTCATGATTCATGAATGCATAAGACTTTCATTGGTAGGTATATAGCAAGGATTAAAACCAACGACTATCCTTTACGCCAAAGGGCCGTCCAATATCAATACGTAAGTATTATAAAACATCTTTCATCACTGCGTCTGTCTGTCTGTTCGCAATAATCTCAATAGCTACTGAACGGATTATCATGCGGTTTTCACCAATAGCCAGAGTGTTTATGAGGAAGATTTAGGTGCATAATTCGTTAAGCTTCTTGGATGGTGTTAAATATGTTCATATTTTATATTCGATGCAACAAACTGATGCAAATTTTGTAGGCATATATGTTCTACCCGTGCGAAGCCGGGGCGGGCTGCTAGTATTCAATAAAATTCCCAAATCTATAAAAAAACTCGACAGTCTATGGTTCAAAAACCATCTGTAGAAAATGCTAGTTAAGAAATGCTATTATTCTATTGACGACTTTTTAAATGACAAATTTTAACCGTGCTGTAATTTATTATAACTATTTTGACATTATTTTGACATATTCACTTGTTCTAATTTTTGTTCTTAATTTTTGATATTATTAATTTTAATTTATTTAATCTTTTTATAAAAATTTAACATGAATTTAACAATGTTCAGCAGCGCCACGCGTCTCATTTGTACGCCCATGTGGGCAAAACATGACGAGCTATTTCTATGTTTAAGACCATACTGCATGCAATGTTTGTGTATGTGTATAACGCATGTTTTGAACAAATAAAATATCTTTATCTCTTTATCTTTATCTTTAACTTGGTACTGCAAATTAATAGCGTGGCATTTGAAGTCGGTTATTTTAGTTTTTTAAACGATCTTCTTAAGGGGACGATTGTTCTCTCATAAAAGGCAATCGTTACTGACTGAATGATCTATCTCACACGTGTACACACAGCTCAAACTACTGGAACGGATTGCGCTGAAATTCTGCACGCAGGTGGTTATTATAACACAGATATCCGTTAAGAAGAGTGTTGTGGCGTTGCTTGCCGAAAAACACGTTTCTTGTATGGGGACCCCTTTAAATTTTAAATGTATTCTGTTTTTAATATTTGTTGTTATAGCGGCAACAGAAATACATCATCTGTTAAAATTTTAACTGTCTAACTAAACACATAGGTAATTAATATAATTAATACAGTCAAACGTTCATAGATGCCGTTATAGTAAAGTGCCGAAAAAAAACGTTTCTTGTATGGGGACCCCCTTTAATTCTTAACTTTATTCTGTTTTTAGTATTTGTTGTTATAGCGGCAACAGAAACACATCATCTGTGAAAATTTCAACTCTCTAACTATCACGGTTCATGAGATACAGCCTGGTGACAGACAAGCAGACAGACAGACAGACAGACGGACAACAGAGTCTCAGTAATAGGGTTCCGTTGGTACCCTTTGGGTTCGGAAAAATGATTAAATGAAATTTGTTTTGATGTGTACGTAGTAGCGGATAGTAGCGAATTGGCGCGTAAAATTTAACGGTCCTTTTATTGTGACGAGTAAGTGACGTTTCGGTGGTTATCATAATTGACATTGATGATGACATTTGATGATGATTGGCTGATGCGTGAATCTACGAATAAATAATGAGTCATTAAATGTAACTACGTTAAAAAAATGACACAACAAAAGTCGTTTCCAAGCAGGCGGGGTTAAAAGTCGTTTCCAGCGCGTCATTACTCGCACATTTGTCTGGTTTCACTGAACTGTCATAACAGACATTGCAGTACATGCTTCATATTTCTTCAAGTTCAAGTTTTCGTATCTACCTACTAAACCTATTTATTTAACTATGCTATTTATCAGTGAGGTAGGAGGTCCTTCGAGGTGGTGCTAACGGCTTTACCGGTTTACGCGCGCTGTAATTTGAAATCAAATTTCGAATACCAAATATCAAATCATTTATTTGGCAGAATATAGGTGAGTTAAAATATGCACAGATGATAATGCCCCATTACAGTCTGAGCCATTAGGCATTCAAATATTAATTATAATTATATTTTATATTCTGATAACCAGATGTCTGCTAAAGATTTAAATCGTGTCGTCTAGTACTGGGAACAGGCCCCTATCTTAAAGATTCTAACTTTTACTATTATCTCTGCTCTCTCTCCCAACAAATAAACACGCACACATAAATACATCCATGTACATACATATTCACATAAATACACACACAAGCACACACACACACACACACACACACACTTACACATATAGACGCCCAGGGGATTGTTAAACTGTTAATATTTTATTGTAATCTTTTGTTTTTAATTGGTACAGATTAGTATATTGGTCTGTGGTATACGTTACTATTTAGTCTTTCCTATTCTTTATTTTTTCATTTTTTCATTAAATTATTTCACTAATTTTTCACTACAGGAAGAGACTGAATCTTACAACACAGAGTTTTCTCTAGTGTGAGATTCTCATAAGCTTTGTTTTAGAATATAAGCATTTTGAAACTCTGTTTTTAATGTGCTAAGTTGCAAATAAACAATTACAATTACAATTAAGATAATGAGAAACAATATATTAACAAATAATAACAATAACTAAAAATATAAAAGTTTAAATTAAATTACAATCTAAGCATTTCAAAACAATAATAATTACAAATATCATGTCAAAGAAAAATTAATAAAATAATTGTAATAAAAAGTCAAATTATTAAAATATAACAAGTAGATAAATAGAAATGTTAAAATGTCATGTTAAAATGTGTGTCCAATATTAAAGTCTATCATTGAAAAATTCGTTGACACTATAATAACATTTTTCAATTAATATATCTCGCAATTTTTTATTGAAACTGGCCAAGTCGCACTCCTTTAAGTCCTTTGGGAGTTTATTATAAATTTTTGGAGTCATGCTGAATACGCTTTTGCTCATGAGAGATGTTCTACACGGCCTACTACACAGTCTTAATCTATTTCTCATATTAAAATTATTCACGTCAATATTCGTCAATATTGCTATTTCATGGATGTATAAACAAGGTAAAGTTAACATTTTCAACGTCTTAAAATGTGGCTTACAACTATCTGTTGGTTTAAGATTCATGATTGCTCTTACGCATCTTTTTTGTGCCAGAAACACATCGTGCTTTTTTGTAGAGTTAGCCCAAAAAATTACCCCATATCATAACAGTGATGCAACCGTACCGTGGTAAGCAGTTACTGCTGTCTCACGGTTAACTACTTTTGAAAGGTGATAGAGCGTATGCTAAACTATTTATTCTTTTTACTAGATTGTCAATGTGGTGTTTCCATGTCAGTTGCCTATCTATATATAAACCTAGGAATTTCGTCACTTCACATTTATTAATAATGTCATTAGAGTATTGAATTTCAAAATTATCTTTGGGAATTCTCTGATTAAAGTGCATGATTTTAGTTTTACTTTTTTTTAATTTTTTTATACTGGATAAGTAAGCGTTTGACCACTACTTCACCTGATGTTAAGTGACGATGCGATCGACGATGTAGCACGCTTACCTAGAAGATACCTGTTCACTCGCGATTTGAAGACCCCCGGGTTATAGTTACTGAGAAACACAGGCAAGGAATTCCATTCCTTGGCAGCACGTATGATAAATGATGAATCGAAACGTTTTGTGCGGGTAGATGGAATGTCCACCATAAATCGATGGCGCACATCGGTACGTCTGGTTGTCCGATAGAAAAAGGGGGATGGTGGGACTAATTCATGCAATTGGATGGCACACTCTCCGAAATGTATCCGATAAAAAACCGATAAACTTGCGACTTTGCGGCGATGCTCTAGGCTCTGGAGCCTTTTACCAACAAGTTTGTCGTCATTGATGAGTTTCTTAGCTTTCCTCTCAATTATTTCCAGCGCCTCCAGTTGGTATTTGGCTGAGCCATCCCAGAAGTGAGAACAGTACTCCATGCACGATCGGACTTGTGCTTGATACAAATTGAGCAGCTGTCCCGGTGTGAAATACTGTCTCACCTTGGCCAGAATACCGAGCTTTTTCGAAGCCAACTGGGCCTTGGACTCAATATAGGACCCAAAGTTGAGTGTGGGTGTTAAGGAAATGCCAAGAAGCTCAAGGTGGTTAGTTATCGGCACGGGTACATCTCGAAAAGTAGGAGTCAGATGGAATGGACTCCGTTTGGCGGAGAACAGACACGCCTGGGTCTTAGCAGCATTAAATTTGACCAGGTTGGCATCACCCCATTCGGAGACACCCTGTAAGGACAAGTTCATGCGCTCGACCGTCGCCTCTCTGAAACACTGTATTTCAGCCGCACTGGTCCGTGCACTTGATGTGTAGCTCTCTACAACGGTGCTGTCGTCTGCATACCCAAAGATACCGGGCTTAAGCAGATCGTTGATATGCAGCAGGAAAAGGGTTGCAGAGAGCACCGATCCCTGAGGGACCCCGGCATTAATTGCCAATTGGTCAGAAGAGCAGCCATCAATGACTACCCTTATTGACCGGTCCCTCAGAAAATCCGAAATCCAGACACACAAACCAGTGGGCAGTCCGTAGGATGGAAGCTTGCTTATAAGGCTATCGTGCAAAACCCTGTCAAAGGCTTTTGAGATATCGAGGGAAACCGCAAGCGCTTCCCCATGATCATCTATAGCCTTACTCCAAATGTGCGTGGCATACGCTAGAAGATCCCCAGTGGACCGATTTCGGCGAAACCCGTATTGTCGATCACTGAGGAGATCGTTCGCTTCTAGGTATGCTAGGAGCCGGTTATTCAGTACACGTTCCATAGTCTTACAGAGTATGGAAGTGACTGAAATTGGCCTATAGTTGGCAGGGTCAGCACGACTGCCTTTTTAGGTTGCACGTTAGCAAGCTTCCATGATTTCGGCACTTGACCAGATGTCATGGAGAGACGAAAGAGGCGTGTCAAAACAGGAGCAAGTTCGCCTGAACTTGCGCCTGCACAGGTCCTCAGGACTATAGCTGGAATACCATCTGGTCCACTGGCTTTATTCACGTCTAGATTTTGCAGTGTTTTACGAACCTCAGTCTGACGGATGCGTATATCCGACATTTGTGTCACGCATCTAGGTAGACTCGGAGGTATCTCACCGGCAGTGTCTAGACGTGAGGATTCCGCAAACAGAGAAGCAAACAAATTTGCCTTCTCTTTAGCGGTGTGAGCCAGCGCGCCATCGGGTTTCATCAACGGAGGAAGTAAGGGGCGACAGAAGTTTGATTCAACCGACTTAGCCAGGGACCAGAACGCTTTACTACCTGCGGGGTACGAAGCTAATTTGTTCCCTATCCGGCCTATATGGTCAAACCGAGCCTTCCGTAAAGCCTTCTTGCAAGACTTGGCAGCTTTGTTGAAGGCTTTCTTCTTAGCTGACATATCCTTGGTTTTGCGGTTACGAGCATCAACCCAGGCCAGGTATGCTTCATGTTTCAGTGCTTCAGCACGTCTACATTCAGCCCCGAACCAAGGTTGAGCTTTGCCTGACATCGCTACATCAGAGAAAGAAATATAGTATTCCATTCCTTGACGTAGCACATCCGTCACAGCATCCGCACATACCGAAGGATTTTCAGAAGAAAAGCAAACAGGTCGCCAAGGATAAGATGCAAAGAAAGACCGCGTCTCATCCCAATCTGCCGACATGTATCGCCATACCCGCCGGGTGCCTCTAGGGCTGGGATCGGGCGGTGAGTACACAGATACAGATTTCACTAGACAGTGGTCGGAGCTACCTAACGGTGATGATACCGACACTGAGTAACGGTCTGGATCAGTTGTCAGCAGAAGGTCCAAGCAATTGGCTGTATGGCCGTCAACATCAGGAACCCGCGTTGCCTCTTGGACTAGCTGGGTGAGATTTAACGCTAAGGCAAGCTTTCGCGTCTCTCTCCCAGCGTGGTCAGTGCACTGGTGTGGGTAAAGCCACCCCTGGTGGTGGGCATTAAAGTCCCCCAGTACCGCTAATTGGGCAGAAGGGTATTTGTGTTGAGCGGCGTCCGCCACCTCACTCAAGTACTCTGTGAGCCTGGTTGTCTCCTGGTCTCCGCTGTGCGACCGGTATACACAGGCATAGAGAAGTTTCTCTAATCCTGTGTCCACCAGTATCCAAAGCACGGAAAAACGAGGGTCTTCAAAGTTACGGAGACGCCGACAGCAAATGTCGTCCCGGGCGTACACGCACACACCTGACCGAGCCTTAAAATTGTGCGCCAGGGTGTAGCCGGGGTAAGTAAGGTACGCCACATCAGACGGACATCGTATCTGCGTCTCCGTAAGGAACAAGAGAGCCGGTTTCTCAGTCTCAAGGTGGTAGTGGACTGCATGGATATTGCAGTGCAAACTTCGGATGTTAGTGAGGTGCACTTTGAGTGAGAGGGAGTGCAGCCGCTGTGTAACATACTCGTATATTCTCTTGTTCCTGCGTTTAATTTTTATTGCGAGTGATGGTAGGAAGACGGCAGTAGAACGAGACGCTCTGCTACCAGCCCAGAAACGAATACTGGGATACCACATTTGATGGGGGGCCAGCCTGGAGACTGCGGGGACGCCCAAGCCCCCCCGGGGATGTCCATAGGGCCCTTTCCTTCGGTCGCCAACCGGCACCATGGCGCATTCCGGGATTTTTCGTCAGTTGGCGGGGCAGCCTTTCGCGTGTGGCTGGCACGCTACTTAAGTTAATTTTTAAATTATTTATGTCAAGCCAGTTAATAATGTCAGTAAGTGTGTTGTGAATATCAGATTTATAATCTACCTCCTGTTTCTTTAAAATTACAGTAATGTTATAAGTAAATAGTACCATCGGGTGATTCGTGCACTTTGGAAGGTCATTTATGTAACACAGGAAAAGAAGAGGCCCCAGTACGCTTCCTTGTGGTACTCCATAAATAACATTACGTGGCTCTGATAAATAGATATCTTCTGTTTTTTCTTGTGTGTACTCTTACTATTTCCGTCATTTGGATTCGTTTTGATAAATATGATTTTATGAGCTCTAACATATTTCCTCTTATTCAATAAGATATTGTGATCTACACAGTCAAATGCTTTCGTCATATCCATTTGCAAGAGTAGAGGGCAATTTATATGGCTATGTAATATTTTGTACAGATTTTTTATCCAATAATATTTTTCTTTGTTAACGATATAATTTTGAAATAGTCAAGCCTACTTTGGTAAGATTTCAATTTTGCTGCCATCCCTGATGATATAACCAAATGCCAAATGAATATTTTTTGCAGTCACTCAATTCTAAGAGAGTAAGTTGCGTAGTGTGGTCGCCAAATTGTACTGTAATATTCCAGGTGACTTCTTACGACTGCATTATAATGTTATTAGGGTTCCGTACTTCAAAAGGTAAATAAAGGAACCCTTACAAGATCACTTTCTTGTCCGTCTGTTCGTCTGTCCGTGTGTCACAACCGATTTGCTCAGGAACGGGTGGACCTAGTAAGATGAAATTTATACCAGATACTGAAGTCTATAGTCCCTATTAGGTGTATATAAATCAAGGTCTTGAATCAACATAATAAAAAGATATGGATTTTCGTTAAACCTTGTGAGTTCCAAAATTCACCTATATATTCTTTTTATTATATTTTTTGGAATTTTCCCTTTTTTTTGCTGTAAGCTTGCTTTTAACCAACCTTGCTTTTAACCAACATTAACAATGCTAGGTCAACCGGAAGTACCCTACAGTTTTGGTGTCGAAAACCTATAGGCACAGAATAATGAATAGTACAAGTACAGAAATTGCATTTCCTTAGAGCAAAAATGCGAGATAAAACGTAGTTACGACGCAGGTAACGTTCAAAATGCGCTTCGCAACTCGGGTGCTACCTGGAATTTGCGTCACAGTATCAACTAATACCAACTATGAACCGCGTGTTGCGCACAGTAAAATGCACCGTAAGTCCGCACAGCGAGAGTCTGAATAACTCGGTCAACTCGCGGCCTCTCCTATAGGGTTGAATGTTAAGAGAAAACTTGTTGAAGCCTTTAATTGGTAGAAGAATACTCTAAGGTAGAACAATGTAATGAGTAGATTACTGATAATAACTGCTACATTAATCTTACTGCTACATTAGTCGAGGTAGGATAAAAGTACTACAGTTATACTAAAATACGTGACGTTCAATTAAAATTGAGTAAAGTTTTAGATTGCGTTAGTTAAATAACACGAAAAAATAGTACTAGCCTAGAATCGTAAGTTGTTTGACTTTGAACATTATAATAGTCTAGGAGCTCACTCACTTTTTCGACCAAAAATAATATGTAGTTTATTCATTGTAGGAAAACTTTATTTTGTAATAGTTGAATATCAAATAAAAATACAGATAATTCGAATAAATATATATATATATATATATATATATATATATATATATATATATATATATATATATATATATATATATATATGTATATATATATATATATATATATATATATATATTATATATAATATATATAATAAATATATATATATATATATATATATATTTACTTCCGATTTAAAAATACTGTTTATAATCTTAATAATTAATCTTAGTCACTTTGAAGGATTTATTCTAAGGATTTCGTATTTGGTACAAAATTATCCAACACCCAATTTCAACGACTATTACTTCTAAATTAATAAAGTTATCTTAACCGCTATAATTATTTTCCTTTCATCATCATCATCATCAGCCTGTATCAGTCCACTGCTGGACGTAGGCCTCTCCCAAGATTTTCCTTTAAAGTTTATGAAAAGCACTATCATCATGAATTTTTTCAGATATTTCAAGCCAGCAGCTTTTTTTTCGCCCTACTGAACAAAAATGTGTACGTTAAAGTTTTTTATCTCTTAAATGGAGCGAATGCTCCATAGATTGAATAATCTAAAATAGTATTAGCAACTCCTAAGCCATTTTAAGAGTAAGGGGTAGACGGCGAGCTACCCTAAAAAAAATGTTTTCCAATATTCTATTTCACCATATTGTTAGCGTTATTGATATACACATACCTACACAATTTCAGCTTTCTAGTACTAACGGTCTCTTAGCAAAACCTTGGACAGACAGACAGACAGACAGACGGAACATGACGAAAATATAAGGGTTCCTTATCAGGAAAGAATTTTCAATTTCAAATCGGTTAAGATCTGACAGAGTTCTGAGGTCACAAACATTAAAAACCCATCGAATTGAGAACCTCCTCCGTTTTTGTGAAGTAGATTAAAAACTAAAACACCGACTTCCATGCCCCCGCGAGTCAATTTCAGTAGCAAGTTTGAGACGTTTATCGTCATATCTCTGGAGATACTTATCAGATCTCAGTGAATCTCAGTGATCTGAGATCTATAAGTACTTTAATTACATTAACTCTCGGATTATAAAAATCTGACTATCGTATGACACAATAAAATCATTAAGAAAGAAAAAAAGGAAAATTGAAGTTAACGTTAGTAGGTAAGTAAATAGGGTAGGTCCCTATTTACTTATCTTAGAACTAATCTATATACTGTTAAAAATAATAAAATAAAACCCCAAGTAAACATTCGTAACCGTACTTATTTATCTAAGTACAAATCTTGCATCAGCTATACAACTCTCGGACTATACAACTCGTTTGTCTCGACAAAATCGTATTGTAAGGTTCCTTAGTCAAAGAAAAGGCTAAGTCAATTCAAATAAGTAGGTAGGTAGGTAGGTATAACTTTGTTGGTTTCAGCTTCAACTGATATGTCAGTCAATCAGTCAGTCAGATTTATCTATTTTACGTAGATACCTATAGGATCTACGTAACATACCTACAGTAAATAATAAAATAACCTACCAATTATAAGTAGGTTACAATTAATACGCTCCAACTAGGCAAACACAACATCGAGAAGGAAATCCAGAGGAGAATTCAGCTGGGCTGGGCAGCATTGGGAAAACTCCGTCGAGTCTTTTCGTCGCCTATACCGCAGTGTCGAAAGACAAAAGTCTTTAACCAGTGCGTCCTACCTGTGATGACATATGGAGCCGAGACGTGGACACTCACAGTTCGACTGGTCCGCCAATTTAAAGTCGCTCAGCGAGCTATGGAGAGAGCTATGCTCGGTATTTCCCTGCGAGATCGAATCCGGAACGAAGTATTTCGCCAGAGAACTAAAGTTATCGACATAGCACAACGGATTAGTAAGCTGAAGTGGCAGTGGGCTGGTCATATCTGCCGCAGGACTCATAACCGTTGGGGTTGCCTTGTCCTTGAGTGGAGACCGCGAATCGGCAAACGTAGCGTAGAACGTCCTGTGACCAGGTAGAGCGACGACATACGCAAAGCGGCAGTGACTGGAAAAGAAGAGCCGAAGATTGGGCTCAGTGGCGCACTTTGGGAGAGGCCTACGTCCAGCAGTGGACGGACACCGGCTGATAATGAATGAATGAACAATTAATATTTTGCAAGATGTAATGTCGATATATATTCCCTAAAGATCATACCGTGAATTCCCTTGAAACATGAAACTCAGCTGATTTATACCTACCTACCATTTTATGTGTGACATTCATTGCTTTTTACATAGTTACTCTTTACAGTTACTATATGTTAATATCGTAAGCAAGGAATATAATATTGAGGTAGGTACAAGTAAGGCGCGCGGCCGATCGAGAGCGCGCGTGACACTCTACTGACTGAACTTGTACCTTAGCGGGTGCGCGGAGGTACTTGTAGTTTCATAGCTACAGCGCGGAGTGCGACAGGCCTGCTATAGGGTACTTCCCGTTTACCTAGAATCATGAAATTTGGCAAGTACCAAGGTCTTGAAGCACTTATATAGGAATAAATCTGAAAACCGTAAATATGTAGTTCAATAACAAAAAAATATGTAGGAGTAGTGGAGCAACCTAGGACGTGAAACCTATATAAGCCGGCGCGTCTCCGTGCCTCGTCCACTTTGCTGCCAGCCGTTGCGACGAACGTTAATCTGCCCTTTTTCTACCCCATTTATTTAATTATTTTGTTGTGTTAAATTGTTAATTTGTTAATTGTTTTAAATCATTATTTTGGTCCAGTAAAATTGTAAATTGTTTATTCTGTTATTTTTTTATTATAAATCTGATCAGGTTTACAAGAATACATTTACTATTACAAACATATTCGTTGTATTAGGTGCATTTTCTAATAGATCGAACTACAAAGTTACGTTTGCCCTTTAACCAAGTCTGAGAAGTTGGTACGGAATCCTCGGTGGGCGAGTCCAACGCGACTTGGCCGGTTATTATTAATTTTTGCTATAGTTAATTTTATAATATTAAATAATTATCATTAATTTATCTATAATTGAGTTAATGGTAATGAAAACACTAAAAAAATTGAATACTGCGAAAATTTCAAATGTCTGCTTATTACGGACAGAAGAGTCTCAGTAATATAATAGGGTGCCGTGGCGTTGGCACCCACCCTTTTAACGGGACAGCTAAGGAACCCCAAAACGTATTGAAAATATATTTGGCATTTATGGTAGAAAATGTACAACTTAATGGCAACAAATTGATAACGGAAGCTGCCATTTCGGTGACGTCATGGGCGGAGTTTAGTTGAAGATCGAATTTGGATTCGGTTGGCGGGCGCGGCCATCTTGGTGAATTAGTGACCTGGCGATTCGGTTTTAGTTAGTGAAAAATCATTTGTCATCCAGAATGTCGGAAAGGGAAGATAATGTGTATAAAGCTAAACTAGCCGAGCAGGCTGAGCGGTATGATGGTGAGTACATATTTTTGTTGTATCTTCAGTAATACGACGAAAATTTCATCGTATTTTCGCCGACAGTTGAAAGACGATTTGGTGATAGTTTGCGAAATTTCTAGATGAAAGCAAGTGATTTGCTCTTACAATTTTCATTTCAAATGGAAAAATCGGCACATTGCATTCAATTTACCTGGTTTTTTCAACCGACTAACAAATCGATGGCATTCGTTAGGCTTGGTCAGCGATCGATGCGTCATCCGCCGGTGGGTTGTCCTTTACGTTTTTTACAATGAAAAAGGCAATGAATAGGTCTGAAAAGAATGCGAAAACATTTGTAGTGCAATAAAGTTTATCTCTTTAGCCAAAAAACCCAGTTTATTGTTCGCAAACTGTACGAAATCTTATCGATAGTGAAAAAACTTGTCTCCTATTTATCTCATCTCAGAGCAGCAGAAAGAACTGCGATCGATGTCATTAGATTCGGTCATGCATGTCGTACCTTGAGCGATGACTTGCTTGCAGGTTTGGAACGTTCTGGGTTCTAAGTTTACGAGGCGACTCGTATCGTCGCCTCGGATTTCACCTATTGTTCATAATTTAGCACCACGAGAAATTTACCTGCTGGCTCTTTATCTTACTATCTCTTCGTGCTACGCAGTCATTTTAAAGGTTATCAATCCGTTCTCATAGCGTCTGTGAAGTTTGATTGTCTGCATTACCGCTAATGAGACAAGATTATCATACTACGAACTTACGTGCGGACGACGGGGTCGTCGACCTCCGTTAGAATTATCATTGAAAAATATCAATTACCTGTTATCTTATCAATTTTACACACTATGCCACTGAAAAGTTATTGACCCAGTTACTATGTCATTAAATTGAAGAAATCGTGTTAGTTTCGTATGTAACCTCAATTGTGTGTCGTGAATTCATTATTAATGCAGTGTGCATCTTATCATTATAGATTGTTCTTAAAAGGAAGCTAATGGAATGCTTGACCTAAAGTTGATTGTCAAACTACTAATGAGTTTATAGTGCAGTGTAGGTTATCTATCCCAAGTTCAGGATTCCAAGCTTGTGATGACATTATCTGGTCAGGCCACACCCACTTTAATTGATTATTTACTATGTTTGCAATGTTGTCAACTAAAGCAATCATACTGCAGTATTGCACCATTGAATTCTATATCTATGGCAAGCATGCTCTTGTAACCTTCACACTTTCATCATAGAGATACTGTCTCATATTAACACTATCAGTGGTCTTATCACTTGAAACATTATGTTCCAGACAATCTATGACTGGAAATGAACCCTTGCAGGACCTTGTCTAAGCCTTTAATTTTTATTAAGCTATGTGAATACCTATGCTAATATTTTTTTAAATATTTTAGTTTATAGCCTGCCTAGAATATGCAGTTCATGAATGAAAATGTCCTAACCTATTGATTTTATTCATTTGACCCCATTAGTAGATTGCAGCATGCAACTAACTTGTACAGAAAATGGTCACCTGTCTCACAAACTACTGGCATTCATAAAGTCGTTGAATTGCTGAGTTAGCTACTACTAACCTAATAGTAATAGTAACTAATAGTATTGTGCTAAATATTATTATAATTTATGATTTTACATTCAGAAAATATTTATAACATAAATCTATAGATTACAGTGAACTTTGTTGAAATTTGTTGTAACAGAAATAATTAGTCATTCATTATACAATACTGCTACCCTTATATGATATTTATTACGTTTACTTAACTTGAAGTAAATATTAATTTATAATAATTATATGTCATCGGAAGTGCTCACAGCTCACACTAATCAGTAGTAGAGAAAAGCTGATGCTTTTCTCTACTACTGATGATGAACTGATCTATTGATATAGATAAAACTTATTATGCTCAGATTTATAATGGCAACTTGTATATACTCAGCTTAGTTTTAACCAATGATAATGAAATATTTATTTGCTTGTGGTTCTAGTAGTATACATTTATGTGGTGTTAGTAAATCTGGATGGGTCAGTCGACATATTTCTATTCCAATAAATATTATAAATTCATAAAATTTTTATGTCATTATAATTAAGATGTATTGTTAAAATTGCCATAGTATTAAAATTATAAATTTAAGAGATTTTTATGATGTTCTTGTCAATTATAATTCGTCAACAGAGGCAAAAGGCCTTTTGTATCAAACACTTATGTAGCATATTCTTACATAAATTACTTTAAGCTTTGATCTATGACCATCAGGCGAGCATCGTGCTTGTCCTGTTATATTTTTTATATTACCTTAATTAAACAATATATATATGGGTTATTTATTGTAGAATTTCAATCCTAAGCCCAATCACAGTAGAATGGCTCTGACTAAAATAACAGTTGACAATACAAGTTATTGAAATAGTTGCAGTAGTAGCTGTGAAGGAAAGTCATTACTGCTCTTCCTCTTATAACATCTACAAGTGGAACATAAGTTACCTACCTTGGTGACTTTTCTAACATCTACAAGTGGAACATAAGTTACCTACCTTGGTGACTTGTGCAAGCTTTGACTATTAATTTAGGGCTTTGAAATGAGTGTAGTGTAATTAGTAGGGTTTGATGTGACATTACCAATATTGCAGATTTGAATTTATACTGTCCAGCAGCTTTAATTCATTGTTTATATTTTGAATATGCTTTGCCTGCACAGTTAAGCAATGTCTGTCAGTATAAATACAAATATGAATATAACTTGTGATAATTTCATTATTTTCTTTGTTTTTGGATTTTGTGATAATGCCACCACAATTTCGCCAATGTCAAGTTTAGTCGAGTGGAAAGACCTTAGGACGCTTTTTATACATTATAAACACAGATAACAAATAAAAATTTAAACTTACATTTTGCGGAATCAACTTTACAAAACTAGTTCCATGGATGAAAACTAAAAAAAAAAATGTAGACAAAAGATAATTTCATTACTCATGGTCTAATCCAGATGTTTAAAGGTGACAGTGTCAGTGAACTTTCAGGTTATCTACTTTGTTTACTTATTATACCAAAACTCTTTATATTCAAATACTATGCAATTTTTGGAAAAAGAAATAAAAATATTTTGTCCACCTAACTGTACTTAAAAGA
This sequence comes from Cabera pusaria, assembly GCA_954871355.1. NCBI lineage: Eukaryota > Metazoa > Arthropoda > Insecta > Lepidoptera > Geometridae > Cabera > Cabera pusaria. The sequence goes on from OX940906.1 coordinate 22,500,266, forward strand.
TATTTTTTACCAACTTCACAAAAAAGAAGGAGGTTCTCAATTCGTCGGAATCTGCCTGAACCAATTTGGAAAATTTATTTTTGTTTCAAAGGGTACCCTTCCCAGGTGGACCCATTTATATGTTAACGAAACCGGTCGAGCCCTTTTTAATGAATTAACATTAGTATTACGATGCATTTGTATACTTCGATGACATGATACTGGCTGCTGGCTACTTTGACTAGCGCAATGATTAAGTCTGTTCTTTTCGTTTTTTAAACAATCTTAAATTATCAACTCTGTGAATATAGCATACAGCTTAGCATATAGCTTAATCACTTTGGGTCCAAATGAAGTTGTCAAAATAAACTCCAACTACTATATTTAGTTGTTTATGTGAACAAACAAAACCACAATATGTGATTTTGTTTGTTTAAGGGCCAATTTCGCTGGTTCCAGATAATGTGTCAGATAGTAATGTGACACATGACTCCATATAAAAGCTGTCAAAAATCTGTCAGATTTCTCCATATTAGCGCTATCAGGAACCGGTGAAACTGGCCCTCAGTGTCTTACATACAAATAGTAAAGTACTGGGCAGTTGATAGTAAACAAATCTCAAATTTATACATTATGATCAATAGACAAAATGATATTGATTTCAAACAGGGTCAAATTGTATAAAAAACAACACAAAATACGAAATAAATAAATAAGCTTCATGTCATCTACAATATAATATTTAGTAGCTATCTCAAGTGTAACTCATACATGTATATCACGGATTATTAAATGATTTCCAGAAATGGTGGAGGCGATGAAGAATGTGGCCTCCAGGAACGTGTCTGACAACGAGCTCACAGTGGAGGAGCGGAACCTCTTGTCAGTGGCATACAAGAACGTGATAGGGGCCCGCCGAGCATCCTGGAGAATCATCTCCTCCATAGAACAAAAAGAAGAAACCAAAGTAAGTTATTATTTTATCTACTGGTTTTATATTCGCCATTCACAAGCTGGCTGGTAGCGGGAAACAAAGAGCTGAAGATTGAGCTCAGTGGCGTGCCATAGGAGAGGCCTATGTCCAGCAGTAGATGAATACTGGCTGCTAATGATAACAATGATGATTGGAAGATGGATGGGGATAGATGTGCTATGTGGTGTCAAGCGCTTCTGCACTTGATGGTTTATCCGGTAATCTGGTCAAACATCCAGACAAGCACAATCTTACCATGACCTTATTGTCACTAATCAACCAATTGCTGAGATGATAACCAATTGCTTATCTCTCTTGAGTCAAGGAATAAATATAAATGTAATTATTTTTTGCAATTCTTATTTGATGTTAATTAATTGAACTGATTGACCCTACTTTTTGCAAGTCAATGCTAAAGAAATTGTACTTGCAGTGTGCATGTGTTTAGATGAAAGGTAGGTAACTCTCCCAAATGCGTTCAGAACATTACATACAGAGAGAATGTCCAAAAATTGAAATTGGGATTAAAATTGGTTGGCTGAAAATAGTGTACAAACATATATTACAAAAGTAAGGAACGTCCAGATCTAATATGTTTTAATATTAAAGTGTAATAGATATATCAATAATTTGTTCCTACATATTATCAGATCCACGAGGTGGGTGGGATTGCAACATTGTAAACTACAATCCTGGGTTACACAAAAACAGTTGGCTTCTACAACCCCTCGTAATGTTAATTTGATGTCCATATTGTGACAGAAAATTTTCCAAATACATATACAAAGTAATTTAGTATGTGACATTGTTAGTATCATCATCACGCATCAGATAGCCTTATCAGCTTAGATTAAATTGTTTAGTTGTCGCGTCACTGTGACGCTACGTTCTCGCGTAAACCCAGAGTACACTGCAGATGTACTGAGGGTTAGAAAATGACGAAATAATACACTCTCGGTTTCTGTATTTATAGCAGTTGACTCCTCTTATAAACATTGCATTATTATAGCAACACCACAGACCTGCTACATATTAACTTGATCGCGTACACCGGCCCGTATGAAAACGACCTTGAACGGAGTTTGTCCCTTTCTTTTGTATGGACAACTTATATCTATACCATATGTATAGTATAGAACATATATGGGACTATCAGGTTGTTAGACAAGGACACACTCCCACCCTGGTGTCTCTCAATTGGGCCGTTTTGTTCTACAAAGCAATTACAACCTTATTGTTAAAGCATACGGATTAAATTGAATTTGTCAAAAAATCTGCAGTGCACCATCCTTTTTAGGGTTCCGTACCCAAAGGGTAAAACGGGACCCTATTACTAAGACTCCGCTGTCCGTCTGTCTATCTGTCTGTCTGTCTGTCTGTCTGTCTGTCACCAGGCTGTATCTCATGAACCGTGATAGTTACACAGTCAAAATTTTCACAGATGATGTATTTCTGTTGCCGCTATAACAACAAATACTAAAAACAGAATAAAATTAAAAAAAAATAGGGGGTCCCCATACAAGAAACGTGTTTTTTCGGCATTTCACGCCATCTATGTATGCTTAGTTAGGTAAACGTCCCATAGATGGCGTTATATTAAAATGTCGATCCCTAACACCTTTGCTAGACGTTAGATGGCGCTATAAGAAATAACATGTTTATTAATTATTATTTTTTGCTGGCGAAAATTGATAGTGGTATTTTTTGCTCGATCTTATAAAATACTGTATCATCATTCATCATTATCAGCCAATTTCCGTCCACTGCTGGACATAGGCCTCTCCCATGGCATGCCACTGAGCTCGATCTTCAGCTATTCGTTTCCAACCGCTGCCAGCCAGCTTGCGTATATCATCGCTCCATCTAGTTGGAGGGCGTCCCACACTACGTTTGCCGAGCCGTGGTCTCCACTCTAGAACTCGTTTACCCCAACGGTTATCGGTTCTGCGACAGATGTGACCGGCCCACTGCCATTTCAGCTTGCTAATCCTCTGAGCTATATCGATTACTTTGGTTCTCTGACGGATGACTTCGTTTCGAATTCGATCCTTCAGAGAAACTCCGAGCATAGCCCTCTCCATAGCTCGCTGAGCGACTTTGAATTGGTGAACTAGTCGCACTGTCAGTGTCCACGTCTCGGCTCCGTAGGTAATAACAGGAAGGACGCACTCGTTAAAGACTTTCGTCTTCAGGCTTTGTGGTATGGGCGATGTAAAGACTCGACGAAGTTTTCCGAATAATACTGTATTGTGGTACGGAACCCTACGAGTGCGAGTCCGACTTGCACTTGGCCAGTTTATTATTAAATCTATGAGCAACACAGTCAAAGCAAAACATACTTAATAATTATAGTATGTGCAATATAGATTGGCACTAAAGTGCATTGACCTTTCAGTGGTCTAGCAGTGGTGACAAACCTTTTATGACTGTAATTATAATTAGGTTTTCTTTATACTTAGCGGTGTATTTTAATTTAAAATAAATTAATTTATTATCGCCGAAGGTGACGCATCTTTGTTGCCTGACGTAAAAAATGTTCCAGGTAAAGTGACATAACTCGCGTTTTGTATAATTTCAGGTAGTAGTTTCGTAAGTATTATAAAAGCTGTTGTAATGGTTATTTTTTTTAATTTCACGTAGAAAAATTACAAGAAGAGATGTTCGTTAATAATCATTAAAATAGAGTATAACATAGAACACTCTTAGCGCGTTAAAATTCCTTTTTACAATTAAAACGGATAATAAATATCGAGATCATAAAAATACGACATTAAACATATCAAATGTGTTCTAGTAATATGTAGAATTGTAATAAAAATAGATATTTTTGGATTTAATTTTGGCAAAATTTGAAGTTACACTCATTTTTTCTTAGCGGCTGATGAGAGGTCGATGCACTTTAGTGCCAATCTATATGGCACGGACTATAGTATGGTCTGATTCTGTGACCAAAATTATGGCACGTTAACTATTTGAATGAGTAAATTATTGCGGGTAAAGTAAAAAATAGAATATTATTAGGTACTCAGTATAATACTGAACCGGCGGAACTGGGGTCTTGTTATTGTGACTTACATATCTCATTGTACTACTATCTCCGTGTAAACAGTACTTATGTAATATCGTAAACCATAGTGTATAAAAAGTTCATAAAAAAATCTTACTCAATCTTTAAAATATTTTATTAAAAGATTCTTAAGAGGGATCCTAATCACATTTTAAGGGTGCCAAGTTGCTTTTCCCACTAAGAATTTTCCGTGATGGCTATTCTGCTAGGTTCGAAGTAATTTCATCAACCCCTAACTTAGTTCAGTAATAAATTAATCCTTTGACGATAGCTACACGAGTCATTGATTTGTGACCTAGATTCGGGCAATTTGTAAGGCCAGTCCGCGTTCTGCCACATTTTTACACGAGGTTCACCATCGCCCTCGCCGCGCGGTGCTCGCACACGTCATTCGTTTGCTTTCTTCAAATTAATAAGCAAATATTCTCAGCAACGTTATCTGCCTTTTTGTGAATGTCATTTCAATACTCTCGCAAAGAAACTCGATCATCGCACTCGTTATTAGCGCAAAAAGTGCGCTCGGCGGGGGCCTCCGAACGGCGCGTAAGAATGGGGAAAGTGAGTCACCTCCGTCCCGTCTAGTGGCTAATACACGGCTGCGGACCGAAGGATAAACCGTACACGACTCCTGGATTGTATTATCCTGGATCTGGATTCACAAATTAGATTCGCCAACTAGACGCTCGGACCGAACCGTGTCGAGAGAACGTCTAGCCCGCCGCTCGCAAACCGTTATCATTTTGAGCTAGATTTCTCGACAAAAACCCGCTAGGTTTTTTATTCTAGTCTGATATCGGCGTCGATCTTATTTTGCATCGATACTTATTGAGTTTAATTGCGCGGCGATAACTCGATCGGGTCCAGTATTAGGTGACGTGGGAGAGTAGCGCGGGCCTGGTACGCAGCCGGCGTGTGATAATGTCCCGCACTCCGCAGCCGCAGGGCGGCCAGGCTCCGAGTCCGTCTGGCCGCACCCGCCCCTCGTTCGCACAGATGACACCACATTAAGAGACATCGATTTTTCTCCTAAGCTCTGAGCTATATCGCGAAATCGAAATTGAAATCACTTTAAAGCAGACACGGCTCGCGTTTAACGGTCGTTTTGTCTGTCGACGTGCACGTCTCGCTAACTCGAAGTTGCCTCGCTCTACTCGGACGCAGATTACTTACGTCGAAAGTGTAAAAAATCTCCATTGAATTCGACGCTGGTGTATACTGGTAGATGTTTTTCATTTGAAAGAGAGCGTGACGTTCGCCGTGGGCCGCTCGCAGCGACTTTGAGTGGAAGCTCGCACAATGGCCGCGTGCGCTACGTACGAACTTATCAAAGGCCGACCTTATGCTTGAAAGGGCACTTTGTTGTGCGGCGTGACGTCACCGGTATACCCGTTTGGGTTTTCATGTGAAACTTATTTCGCTCGGGCCTCGAGCCTCTTTGCTCGGCTAGATAAGTTAAAAAGGCTTATCGCTCTTTGTTATAAAATATACGGTGGTTATCGAGCGTCGTTAAACAGACACTAAGGTCAGACTTAAAATAGTCCATACCCAATATTTCGTGGAAGTCGAAGTATCTACTCGCGAAAGCAAATACTTACACGTCTATAGTTTGGAAATAGGTAGGTAGCTCCTGAAACTTATTCAATACCGGAGACTGATGGTGTAACCCGTAGACCTCGCCGACAGATGACTTATCAGCTTTGAAACTTGTGATGAAACTTGTGACAAAAACTAATAATGCATGAGCAAGTTCCAACTTGGGAGATTAGTTCTCAAGTCGCAGGTGCTACAAAACTTCACGAAATCATGTTACGATCTGTATGTCAACGTAACGTAGTCTCGTACTAATAAACTTAGTCAGTATTTTATTATGCTTTCGTAGAAAATTACCGAGCAATAAATGCGATTACCCGGCGGAGGCCGCTCGCTATGTTAATCAGCATTATATTGATGAGATAGTTACGCGAGTGGACTCATTTGCTAAATTATTACTTTTTGCCATAGGTAAAAGTGATGGTAAACCTCCCGTTTTATTTGCCCATTGTAACCGATCCAATAACTCAAACGTATCCGCAACTTTTCCCCGTAAATTTATTACGAGTGAGAGAACTCATACGAGAATGTCAAATAAATCAATAACTGTTAGATGAAAAGTCAAGGGCTTCCTTCCGTTTATCTCAAGGTGAGGTCCTCGTGCACGTAAAACTGCCGCTTTTATGAAGAGTGCCTTCCGAGTGAAAAGTGATCATTTGTGTCGAGCGGGTGACATTACGACCGCGACTGCCTACTCGCACTCAGCTCACTGTAATTACAGATAGTGATAGTATCTACAGGGTGATCGTGTGTTGACTTCTTTAACTAGAACTTTTGTGTCCAAGTTAATGAGAGCTATTGAGGCTACGTAAAATCCACGCGATATTTATTTATGCTTTCTATGTCAGTCGTCGTTCTCGCTTGCTCGTAGTAGGTAAAACGTGACCTCGAATTTTGTAGTTCGCATGTCTGTCATTGTCAATAAGTACGCAGAATGAATAACCAAATGGGACATGTAAAACTAGTCAGTCCGCTGACGTCACTTGTGCGAAAAGTGGCACCTATGTAATATTTTACGCAGTATAAAATAATGCGAACTGGGTGTCTCGTGAAGCTTGCGATGGGCGGGGCGCTTTCTTAAGCGATGCGTCAATGTCACGGGAGTATATGAGCTGAGCACCTCGATAAATACAATTGGAGCAGTAGCTACGCTAAATTAAATAAGGGAAAGGGCAAGTGATATTTGTTCGTTTTCACGCAATACGTTACACGACACATGTGTGCTTAAATGGAATAAGACAGTTCTGAGATTGTAGAAAATCAAGAATTTGTTGCTTCGTGCTTTACACGAAAACATACCTATGTATTTGATTTGCCATTTATAATACGAAAGTACTTCTCGTTGTCATGGCGATGACTTTTACGAAAGTAGAAATACAAAAAGAAACCTCTGTCAGTATTGTTTTACGTCGGAGGTTCTATTTATAATACGATTGTACTTCTTGTTGTCATGAGGATGACTTTTTCGGTAGAAGTGCAAAAATAAACCTCAGTTTGTTGTTTTACATCGGTGGTTCTATAAAGAAACACCAGACACCAGAAGTTGGCCTGTATAGGCCCGTCAAAATGTAACAAGACCTTCACGAAAACGCTTGTAAATCGTCTAATTTTGTAAAGGTGTAATCAGACGCGCGTATTCTCTTACACATCCTCATTATGCGAGTGAAATGCGATATGACGTAACTGTAGGCACGACACGCTTCACCGCGCGACGTATTCTTTAGATACGATGCACGAGCCCTTACGAGTACGACCAGCCACAGAACACTGTGGCAGTGTGGTAAGTTTTTAAAATGTATATTTTACAATCGCAAGGATGTGGTTACGTGCAGCGAAAGTACAAGAAGTTTATACTCCACAGAATTGGGTGGAATTAAAGGAAATGAATTTAAGTACAACCATAATTAGAATTTTGAACGTCGCTAATTAGGTAGGGCGTAAATTATTGTGTAACATTATTTCATTCATCATTCAATCATCGGTGACATTAATATAACAAGAAACAGTTTACATGTCGGGTGTGCGAAATTTAAAATAATTATTAATATGGATGTGAAGGTCAGTTTGTTTGGACGTGTGTGACCTCTTCACGGTTAAAGGCTTGTCTGTTAACACTAACATTTGTACAGGGATAATTAATGTCAGATGATAGGATTTTAGGCGGAACGTTTAGGGGTTGGATTTGGATGCTATTAAAATGCTATAAAAATAGTAGATTGACAAACTAAAAATGATAGTAATTCGACAAAATGGATCACCAACCGTTATTTTCACCGTTATATATTCAACAGTTTACTTGAAATTATGTGAATAACCTATTAAAATAACAAAGAGTGGGAGTGCCGCAAGGTTCGATGCTGGGACCACTTTTGTTTACAGCGTGTGAATAGTTGTTGTAATGTAGCATGTGCCGTTTCCAGGGCGCAGAGGACAAGCTGAGCATGATCCGCGCGTACCGCAGCCAGGTTGAGAAGGAGCTGCGCGACATCTGCTCCGACATACTGAACGTGCTCGACAAACATCTCATACCCAGCTCCCAGACCGGCGAGTCCAAAGTCTTCTATTACAAAATGAAGGTATGCACGATTATACTTCAAATGAAAACATTTCTTCTCAATTATTCAAAATTAAAGTTAAGGTTTAAAAAATCTAGGATGTCTGTGTATGCAGTATGTGGTTGGCCTACTACTACTACTATTTTTAATAATTTTCCGGCCCTGCCCTAATAAAAGAGGCAAGTTCGTTTGCGATTTTCAAATGCAAATAGAAAACTTGGCTGGTTAAAAGGTTTTATTTAAAATGTGATGTTAATAATGGGAGCAATATATGTATATAATTATTAATTTCAATTTTACGTAAGCTATAATATAATAGTAATTACAAAGTATTATCACAGTAAATACATAACAGTAAAATATCTTCATACAAACGTGCCGCTCTCGGTTTGAATGTGTGCGTGCGTGCCGCGCGCCGTGTCGGCACGCGATTTCACGCACACGCTAGCATAATATATGGGGGAATAAGGTGGCGGCAGTACGGGCTGTGCAGCGCGACTGTGAGCACGTGCGCACGTTACATGACCGCTCGCGTTCGTCAACTCTCGCCGGCGACTTACCATAATATTAATTATTACGAGTATCATGACTTCAAAAAGGGGTTCGAAAAGGACTACATCAACATTAAAATTGGCCGGTCAATTTACGATCAACTGAATGATATAGAATTTAAGATGTCCCTGTCCATGCTTTCCTAAAAGCTTTTTACAAAAATTTTACATAAGAATGAGAATTTACTTTACATTAACAAATAATAATAAAGCGTTCCGGACGTGCAGAAACCGGAGAAAAATTTTCTCGGTATCAAATTTGTAACATAATATAATAAATGTTATGTGAATAAAGGCTTTTTATTTTTACTAAATTTATAAATTGGTAAAATATTCAATCATAATATGCTTTTTATTGCATAAATTTAGATCAAGTGCTGCTTGTTCGAAAATATTAACTAAAAGTAAAAGTGACAACCCTGGGGATCAACGCAAGAGTAGGCTAATAACTCGGCGGGCGGCCTTAGATAACTTACTGTTATGTATTTACTGTGGTATTATGGATTTATGATATATGAATGACCTTTAGCAATTGCTAATAACAAATTTTAAATTTTATTTATTGTGTGAATTACAAATAGAATATGTACTATGCTATGTAACAGTGTTTCTGTAAACAGAAACAACTCTAGGTGAGCGTGTATCAGTTCTTATTGGGGTGTCATGGCGGGTTATTGCGCTACGTGGATTAGAATAACAATAAAGTGTATAAAGATAGTGATCTATTTACAGTCAAGTAACATTTTGATTGCTGTTCATTTACCATCATGTTGGAAACTAATCTGCCTTTTATAAAGGCTGATTAGTTTGCAAGTGGTAGGAGCATTATATCGATGTTCCGCCTGATTTGCCACCAAAAAGTAGCTTTCAACCATCAAAGAAAAAATTGTGTTCCGGCAACTTGCCCTTGAGAGTCGGACCAATCTAGGCCTGACGTGTTCACCACCTTCGATAATCGATTCGACCACATATCGTTTACCACCAGGCAACATGTGGTTAAACGCTAGCCTATTAGAAAAAAATATACATCTTACGACTTCCTATATTCAATCTACTACAGATTGCGTTTGACATGAATCTTTTATAGAAGTAATGTTAAAATGCAATCTCCATTTGGACAATAACCATAGAGAGACATTGAAACGACGTTAAGAGTGAACACGATTTCAACACTCAGGCGATCTTTACAACATTACAAAAATAAACTTAAATTAATGAAAATAGTACATCTCACAGGATACAGTTATACTGACTATTACGTGGACAGTATGAAGGTTTAATTGGAGCGTAGTAAGAGAAGCTGCAGGGGTCGTGCAGAGAGACCTTCGTTTATTGATGACGTGTTACATCGACGGGTCGATAATGCGACCGCCCTTTGTTACTGTATCGTATGCACGTGACACGTATTGTTCGATACTAGGAAAACCCGATTAATTTACAGCTGATTTACGGATTTTCCTAATAAAACTTATGAGGTGTGTAACTTCCTTTAACGCCCATGCTGATTAAATAGGTAATATCGGTATTTTGTGTGGTAGGTTAGGTATATCTAGAAGCACAATAGTGAAATAGTAATGTAGTACAACTTAGGGGTCTTCAAGTCGCGAGTCAATAAGTGTCTTCTGGCTGGGTAAGCGCGCTACATCATCGACCGCATCGTCACTTAACATCAGGTGAGATAGTGGTCAAGCACTACCCATTTTCGTTAAAATAATTGTCTAATCCACTGTTTGAATTAAAGCTGAAATACACGATACTTCAGTGAGCCAAAGCTTTTTAAGAAACTGGCACACAATAGGAAAAAGTGTTGTGTTTTGATTTGATTACCACTCATTCACTGTAACTATAACTTGGCCGGGCAAGATGTCTTACAAAGGTACAGTCTTCATAATTAGCGGACCAGTGAATTGAGCAAGGGAAGAGGTAGGGCATGTAGATTTATCTATTTATTATGCTTGCATCTTTCGTATCGACGATGAAGAAGAATGTAACATCACAATAACGGTCCTTCTCACGTCCTATAAGCATTGCTCTAGCGATCTAAAGCTGCCCTTACCTAACTTTGTTAATGAGTTGGGATCGAGTGGTCGCGGGTAGGAGGAGCACAATATACCCCCCGATGCTTTACCTCTTGGCAAATATATGGCCTTCATCACCAATAAGAATATAAAACTGGTGTGGTTTTATGAAACCTTGATGCGAATGGAACTTTGTTTATGTGTAGCTATGGTAGCTAGCTCCTATGACAGCAGTTGACATGACACATTAGCATGTATACATACATACATATGACATGCAGACAAATATGGCTGCGGAAGCGACCGCCAGCCACAGCTAGACTTGTCATACATCACATCGACGATCGTAATGCGACATACACGTCGGCGACATGCGATAGATGGACGATAAAATGCGAGATGATGTAGGTAATAAAAGTGTACATTAAATAATAATACGTTGTGTTGTGCGCAGGGCGACTACCACCGGTACCTGGCCGAGTTCGCGACCGGCAACGACCGCAAGGAGGCGGCCGAGAACTCGCTGGTCGCGTACAAGGCCGCCTCCGACATCGCCATGACCGAGCTCCCGCCCACGCATCCCATCCGCCTCGGACTAGCACTCAACTTCTCAGTGAGTATCATCTCCACCTCGACCTCTATCTCTCTCTCTTACACACACACACACACACACACACACACACATCCCCACACACACACACACACACTCTCACACACACACACACACTCACACACACACACTCTCACACACACACACTCACACACTAATAGGTAACTGTCCCTACAACACGCGACACAAACTGCATAGTGATCATGGCTTGTCAGGCGCATAGTGTTAGGAACGTGAATGTGACCACTGTCATATGGATTGTAGCGTCACTCCGAAAACATGTATACACTCGGGCTCGGGCACTACACATTGGAAGACTTTGTCTGCATTCAGACACGAGTCGACATGTCATGACAATGACGTACTGCAAAAGGTCTACTAGCGCGCGACTAAACAGCTGTTTCTAGGTAAATGTGATACATCGCTGACAAAGCGATTGAATTATCAACAAAATTTGATTAAGTAACTAATTCAACGGTAATGAATCACTGAGAGCAGTCTGCAGTTTTGAGACATTACAATGTCGTGAGTGGTTTACGAAACCGTCAACACGAATGTGCAAATTAATTTCGACGAATTTTCATGTCGTTTTTAATTTATTGCGATAAATAATATACATAAATAGATAACACATTTGCATCAGTACCATCCTTGATTCCTGACCTTCAACGGTTGTTTCAAGCATCTCTGTGAAGCAACACGCTTATGACGAATATTCTGGTGACATAGAGAAAGTGTGAAGTTACGCATCTTCTTGTTAAATTTAAATCATTCATCGCGTCATTATCAGAACTGTCATAGAATGAACATTACTCGGCACTTACTCATTTTTGACAACTTTTATAATTTTCAACTGAATTCCAAAAAGTAGGAGGTTCTCAATTCGTCTGTATCTTTTTTTTTCATGTAACGCGATTACTGCGTCAATTGTGAACCGATTCAAATGATTCTTCTTTTGATAGGTAGGGTACATTTCTGAGGTGGTTCCATTGTAATTTCATCGAGATTTGACAAGTATCTCCAGTAATATGACGATAAACGTCTCTGACTCGCGGGCGTGGAAGTCGGTTGTTTGAGTTTTTAAACTATCTTAATTAGTAATAATTTATATTGTTAGTTATTCATCATACCATTTAGAACAGTTATTGGTTAAGTTTCGATAAAGGCTGGGTCGCCATTATCGATTTCAAACTCAAACCGCTTATTTGCACTATATGTTTGTAGAAAACCAGTCGCTTGGCTATAAAATATTTGAGGATATATCACTGATATATTGCTGCGACAACATTCTGCGTACGTACGTACCCCTTACAATGACGTAACACCCAGCAACATATTTGAAAACCGCCGGCGTATTTAGCGAACTAATGTAGTATGTACTCACAAACACACGTCATTTTGTGAGTCAGGCGACATGCAACTTAGAGCCTTGGTTCGCTTTCTAAAAATCGATTACCGATCACCGAGGTGGTAGAAGCTAGACCTATTTTACCAACATTTGCCTTTATAGATACGAGCTTAACTGTAACTACTTATAATTAGGTTTCGATGCACAATAAATCCTCTATAATGTGATGTTATTATTACCGAGATATAATGTATAAGAAAGACAAACGCAAGCCTATAACAATGTAAACGATACTTCCTACGAATGTATCCTGACGAAGCCTTCCATCAGAGATGTAATCCAAACATGTCGTCAACAAGACGTGCAGTGCTCGTGATCGTTGTTGCAATACTTGACTTTGGGCTTTGTTTACAATCATATTAATGCAGTAGAGTACGTCACCGATTGTTTTCTCCGACCACCTTTACAATATTATAATCGTCACGGACAAATGTCGGCGTCTGTTTATACAGATGACGTCTCAGATCTCGTTATTTTAGCGTAAATATCAAGTTGTAAACGCAGCAGTACAAACACAAAGCCTTGGATGCCATTGCTTACACAATAACCGTTTTATGGAGTCCCGAAATAATTACTTTAACTACTGATTCTGTTGTTTTAATATCTCGTTGTATAAATAAAACGTGATAGAGTTGTTTAATATTAGGTATGACGTAAATAACGTGATATTTAACTCGTAGTTGCCTGACACTTCAGGTCTTCACATTTATTGTCCTTACCATAGACATAGATTAATAATAGATTTGCAAGTCATTCAGGCATGAAAACAAAATAAGCATACATTTTCAGTGTTCGTATTAAATAACGATCTAACCAAACTAAGACGGTCGATATTTAGACAATACTAGTTGTGTCCCATGGTTCTACATGCATCTGAATATCAAATAAACTGTTGGCACAATGATTGTACTATGGTTCAAGCTATGTAAGAACCCTTTGATGATTCTTATCATTGTGAAGTACATATTGAGGTGTGATGGGAACACGTATTAGAAAAAGGACCGCAAAGTAGGTAGAGTCTATAATTATAATATGTATGTCTGTGGCCGTTACACTGTAAGTTCCTACTTGTGTAAATATAAGAACATGATTCATCAATTTATTCAGAACTAGCTTGCATCATAATGAATGCCATTTAGTACGTGATTTTAAAATAAATGTAGCTGTTAGGTGTGAGCCATGATGATATGACTACATTCTCGTTTCGTTGTACAATGCAAGCTTGAAGGTTATTTTCGGCTAATTTTTGCGCGACTTTTACGAGAGTTTTATATCTGACCGAGCAAAGTGAAGGTCTACGTTACGTTTCAGCTTAGGCAGAATGCTTTCGTATGTCCTGATGTTTGTTCTCTTCTACAGGTCGCATTTTTCAACGGATTCTCGGGAAATTTTAAAACGTTTTTTATTCGTGGTCTGGTGGTCAGTTGTATGGTGGTAGGACACTATCTAGTGTCCGCCTGGCCAGCTGCAACTCTCAAGTTAGAAAATCTGTCGCCCAACATGTAATGTGCTCCGGCAGGCATTCTTGAGAGCCAGTTTCCATTCTAGGCCTAGCTAGCGTAATACGATTTTCGACTGCATCATACTTACCAACAGGTGAGGTAATGGTCAAATGCTAGCCTATATGATATAAAAAAAGTCTTTCGCATTAGAATCATGCTGTAAAGTAGAGGAGCGAGACGTGAGTGGTTGTAGCCAGTGGCAGCCTGCCCGCGTGCGAGTAGTGTGCTGACGTAGCGGTGTCATGTTGCAGGTATTCTACTACGAGATCCTGAACAGCCCGGACCGCGCGTGCCGGCTGGCCAAGGCCGCGTTCGACGACGCCATCGCGGAGCTGGACACGCTGTCGGAGGAGAGCTACAAGGACTCCACGCTCATCATGCAGCTGCTGCGCGACAACCTCACGCTGTGGACCTCCGACATGCAGGGAGACGCGGAGTCCGGTACGTCCACACCACACCACACCACACACTATCACTGCACTGTACTATACTATCACTCTAACTTTATTGACACCACTTTACACAGGGAAAGTAACAAACATTTGCTCTACTTTAATTGTATATAAATTACTGGTACAATGGGCATTCTTATCCATACAACCTTAGAATGGAAATGGTAATTAATTATGTTGAGCATGGACGGTGGCATGATAGATATGAGGAAAGTATTTACATTAATACAAAGACTTTTACTGCACGCTTATGGACACCCATGATTTATCATACATTCACACGATTATCTGGCTCGTATCACACTTGTGGCTGCCTAACTGGCCTTTTGTAACTTGGAACAGTAATTTATGACTTTGACTACTGAATAATTTTTGGATGCTAGGGCAAGAGAAAAAGAGTATATGGCTCGCCTGGCAAAGTGATGGTGTAGCTAGTTTGGCCGAGACACATTGTTATATGTCCGATATACTGACTGAAGTCCAGGGCCTTGTATGTAACCCACTTTGAAGCGAGTATGTTCCATCAGGCAACACATATCGAAATCGTTAATAACTAGAAAGTGATTTGAATTATATTCGTGTGAATGTTGACCTCATCGTCCTTCGTCCTGATACAACCGCGCACATGCTGATCCCACAAATGTTTTCATGTGAGCTGTTTTGACGATTTGTTTATTTTACACCTCGCCGAGTCGGACGGATATTTTTAGCGAAGGGTGTCTATGATTAGCATAAAAAGGGGCATGTTTGTGAAATTGTTCAGTAGTGCGGCGCGGGTGGATCGATACTGGCGTCGCGCGCCGCCCGTGTCCTGTCCGCAACCTTGTCTAATGCGGCGTCTCTCGTTACAGGTGAAACCGAACAGAAAGAACAAGCACAAGACGTCGAAGATCAGGACGTGTCGTAATACTTTTAAACATTCTATTTAAATATAATAAAAAATAACTATAGTATCATATAAGAGCCAGCCCTCGATGACAACCGCGCGGACAGCTAGCAGCCGTCCGCTCCACGAACCGTTATGTTACGTCTAGTGTCAAATCTATCTACGAGTATAAACGTATTATGTACCTCTTTTGATATGTTGTTTTCCAGTACGAGCGGATAATGTGAAGTGTACGTTACGTTACGTTAGGTAGCGAGGACATTGTAAATTTTCTAAGTGTTTTATACGTCTCACCGCGCGCACGGCGAGCCCGTGATGCGACAGGCGACTCCGCGCTATATACATCGGAATCATTATTATTATGGCATATTTTAACGATAACATTATTAGGGTGGTATTATGTAGTTAGTTGCAATATTTAGCTGAGCGGCCCGGCGCGGTCACGTTTATACTTGTATTTATTGCAATGAGTTCTATCGTAACGTCGTGACTACTGTGTAGTGAGGCAGCCCCGCGCAGCCGACATTTGGAGTATTCACACTTGAATCGCTTTAATTACTTACGAGTATTGTGATAGAGATTTTGTATATTTTAATTTATTTTTTTTAATTTGGCAAGTTGTCTTTGATTGGAGTAGCAGCAGGCGGCGACACATTCCACCTCACGCACGCGGACGGCGCGTGCCTTGCGTGCGTTGCGTGCCCGAGTAAGATATTAGCGTTATTTTTATTTGAATTTGTAATATTGCATATATTTTGTTAATTTATCTCCAGGAATACTGATGCGATTAGCCTTAGTGTTATGCAATATTGATTTATGTCCTACAAACAACATAAAATTTATTGTAAATGACAGTGTAAATCTAATAATAAAATTCAAAAAGTCCAATATGTTTGTTTTATTGTAACTCCCAAGTAACGTAGCTCCCGTAGGATCTGGTGCTAGATATCTTCTGAACAACTTCTATAAATTAACGAAGAGCTCGCCGTCACTGATTTACAGAAAGAAAATCTATCCAGAAACCCAACCTTTATACAAGTTCTACAATATAACGGTAGATGTACTACTTGTCCAACAAAGTTAAGCGGACACTACTGCAGCCAGCCAGAGTATTATCGTTGATATTTGGATGTGATAAACCATAGATTATACAGTTTATTTTTTTAATTTCATTATGGCTCCACACGATTAGTGTATTTAGCCAGTGTCAAGTATTAAAAAAAGTTTTATGAATTTTAGTCATAGACATGGATCAGTCACATTTCAGGTCAGTTTTCAAATAAAAGTAGTCTATTCATACATTCAGTACCCTTAGTACGAGTTTTCATACCAAACTCAATATCGTATATCGAGCAAATTTTGTATGAAAAACAGTACAGCGCCTCTAGTTGTTACTACACTGAACTAAATTTAGACCAAGCAGGGAGCCACAATAAGTCGAAAACTATGTGAGATCTGTCAAAAGTAGTAGTGTGTCGTTACGAGTTTTTCAGAAAACATTACGCAACGTTATCTGCGTTACAATAACGTTGCCAAAACCGTCATTTCACAACGATCTATTTCGCAACCATCGTTTATTAGATAGTTGCTAAAATGCAAACATCTATTAAACGGTGTTTGCTTTACAAAATATATATTTGTTTATTGGTAGGTTAGGTACATTGTGAAAGTCTGTAATTTTTATTTTTCACATCGTTCTAATTATTTTAGTCTTCCGTATGACCCAAATTTATTCAACCTGGCAATGGGTAAGGGTTGCAAACAGTAGTAGACACTAGAAAAAGTATTCCTTTCTCCCTCTATCGACATTGGAAACGAAGTGTGACATGACGTTGGCGCCGCAACGGCCCGCAACAACAGTTTAAGTCCAAATAGACGGTTATGAAATTCGTCTATAACGTTTGCGTTGTCGCTCTGTGACATCATCATCATCATCATTATCAGCCAATTTCCGACCACTGCTGGACATAGGCCTCTCCCATGGCATGCCACTGAGCTCGATCTTCAGCTATTCGTTTCCAACCGCTGCCAGCCAGCTTGCGTATTGTCTTAAGGGGTCCTTTTGCCCTGCGCTAGGTCTATCAAGTCTGTATTGCTGGGTCAAATAGCGTCCCTTCAGACACTCTTCGCATTAAGTTGGAAGCAATGAAAAAGGTATAAGTAGTTGGGGGTGTGCAAGATACAAACAAATATGCATTATGCAGAGTTCACACGTGGCGATTTTGTTCAACTTCCTTGGGATGTACTTTCTTTCGATTCAAAGAATAGTATCAATAGTAGGTAAAGTAAAAGAAGTACTTACAAAATTCGCCTGGTCTGAACCTGGTATTAGCGAAACGTAAGACCAAAGACATATTTAGCGTAAAACCGTACGCGCACTAGCGGCCAGCGAGATACATTAGTATGAATGCTGCGGACCTGTGCGCGCGCTTTGAGGAGATTTCATCATTAATGTGTATCTCGCTGGTCGCCTAGTGCGCTATTGCTCTAATACGAGGTCTGCGTGAAGAACAACCCTCGCGAGTTACCGCTGTAGAGCTAGACAATATATTATCATCATCATCATCAGCCTGTATCAGTCCACTGCTGGATGCCATTGAGCCCGATCTTCGGCTCTTCTCTTCCATTCACTGCCCACCGCTTTGCGTATGTCGTCGCTCACTGGTTCCCCGGTCCCCAGGTCTCCCGTCGGTCACAGGACTTCCTACGCTACGTTTGCCGATTCGCGGTCTCCACTCTAGAACAAGTCTACCCCAACGGTTATCAGTTCTGCGGCAGATATGACCAGCCCACTGCCACTTCAACTTGCTAATCCGTTGAGCTATGTCGATCACTTTAGTTCTCTGGCGAATTACTTCGTTCCGGATTCGATCCCGCAGAGAAATACCGAGCATAGCTCTCTCCATAGCTCGCTGAGCGACTTTAAATTGGTGGACCAGTCGGACTGTGAGTGTCCACGTCTCGGCTCCGTATCGGTAGGACGCACTGGTTAAAGACTTTTGTCTTGTTAAAGACAAAAGACAAAATATATTATATAGGTATATTTATTTATTTTATTTATTTATTTATTCTTAACAAAGTAATTTACAGGTTTTCTAACGTAAAGTACTAGTAAGTACCATATATTTCTGTTAGCATTAACTACCAACGCAACTTCGACATTACATGGGAATTACATATAGGTATATATACTAGCAGTGCCCCGCGGCTTCGCCCGCGTTAATAACTTCATTCATTTCTTTCATTTTTTTTCGAAAAATCACATGAAAAACTGAATTAGCCATATCGTTCTACTCGTTTTCAAGTTATGGCGTGACATAGGGACTCATTTATATAAAACCCAAAAAATTATATTGATTTTCAAAGTTTGTTTTGTTTGTTGTTATTTCACTCTCATTCAGGTGGAATTTCGAAAAAGCCTAAAACATATTTACTGACTTATTTACAGAAGTAGTACTTATGTGAAGTTTCCAATAAAATGGACTATAGAAACAACATAAGATAGTCTTATGTTGTTTCTATATAGAAACTTTGAACTCCCGTTTCATCCCTTTAAGGGGCAAATTTTGGAAAATCCTTTATACCTAAGTCATAACTCATAACAACTATCTGTATACCAAATTTGGTTTGAGCTGTGCGTTGATAGATCAATCAGTCAGTTGGTACCGTTTGCCGTTTATATATATAGATTTTATTATTTACGTTAAACTGTATTTTCCTACATAGTGAATGGAACCAGGGAATACATGTTTTCTATACTTACAAATTCCATTTTGCACACGAATGTTGAGTGAATCAAACCAAGTATGTAATAAAATTTACCATAGAAACATTATCACCCTGCTTAACCATTTTAGGGGATGAATTTTGAAAATTAAAGTACCTAATTATGTTTTATTTCAGGACCTATCTACATTACTTTTTTTATCATTTACTATCTACATTTCCAATATCATCAAAATCGATTTAGTAGTTATGCAGATACGTGGAAACAAACATTAATGTATTTTCTATGATTTCTCCAGATAATATTAAATGTCCACTCCCCCTAGTGGTAGATTTGAAAGAAATAAAAAATACTTGTTTCATTATTTGTTTTAAGTTTTATTTGTACCGAGTTTTGAGTGAACCGGCCAAGGAATAACATTTTTCATAGAAACTTTATCAACCTATGTAACCCCTTCAGGGGGTTGAATTTTGAAAATCAAATTAACCTATGTGTTATTTCAAAATGTACACTATCTACATTTTAAATTTATTGAAATCGGTTAATTAGTTATGCAGATACGTCGAAATAAACATTACTGGATTTCCTATGATTTTCCCAACAAAATTCATTTTACACCTCCTAGGGGTAGATTTGGAAAAAAAAAAAAAATATGTGTTTCATTATTTGTTTAATATATTATATGTACAAAGTTTTGAGTGAATCGGACCAAGTATTATGTAGAAACAATCATTACTGAATTTTCTATGACTTTTCCAAACAAAATAATTTTACACACCCCCTAGGCGTAGATTTAAAAAAATAAAAAACATCTCATTATTTGTTTTAAGGTTTGTTTGTACCGAGTTTTGAGTGTATTGGACAAAGGAATACGTGAAAACAAATATTACCGATTTTTTTATAAATTTTACAAAAAATCATTTTTCAAGCCCCCTAGGGGTAGTTTTGTAAAAATGAAATACACGGGTATCATTATTTGTTTTAAGGTTTATTTGTACGTATGTTGTTTAAGGTTGTTTTGAGTAATTCGGCTCAAAGAATACAATTTTCCATAGAAACTAAGATAAAAATAAGATTAACCTATGTCTTAAGTTAGAGCCTACACTATCTACGTTTTAAATTTCATTAAAATTGGTTGAATGGTTATCGAGATACGTGGTAACAAACATTCACACACACTTACTTTCGCATTTATAATATAGTAAGTAGGATAGGATACACTGATATCACTATCAGGATGGCTGGTCGCCTCCATCCATAGAATGCAGAGCGCAGATTTGCCAAAGTATGTAGGTAGGTAATAAAAATCAAATAAGGTAAAAAAAATCTAAAAATATATTATTGAGATAACTTATTGGCAAAAAGCAGTCGGAAAACGTTCGTGGTTTTAGTTCATAAAATAGCAAACAAAATTTTAAAATTCCATTCACCTGTTTCAGCTTTTTCAATCTGTTTCATAATTCAGCTAAATACCAGCTGGAGGCGCTGGAAATAATTGAGAGGAAAGCCAAGAAACTCATCAATGACGACACCGAAGAAGCGGTACATATGTATAGTATGGCAGCTTGTCTACAGCATGACCGGCAC
The DNA here is from genome assembly GCA_954871355.1 of Cabera pusaria. Classification (NCBI taxonomy): domain Eukaryota; kingdom Metazoa; phylum Arthropoda; class Insecta; order Lepidoptera; family Geometridae; genus Cabera; species Cabera pusaria. The sequence continues at coordinate 22,521,171 of OX940906.1, forward strand.
CGGGCGCCGTCATCCTGGCCGCCGATATTTCTAGTAGATCGCCGCGACCGCTAGAAATCGGCCCGAGATTTTGATGGGCCGATGTGCCGGCATTGGCTGGCAATACAAAACACGTTTGATCCTCTCCACACATTGCCGGCGCCGTTCATCGGTTATTGTTTTTTTTACACGGACTATTGTAAAAATGCAGACGGAGTGGACTCGTACACACGAGTGCCAGCAAGTTCAGTAATATTAAATGCTCGAGCATAAGGGTAACACCATACTGAATCAGGGTCCCTAAATCTTTAATCAGGCAAGTGTAATAAGAGTAAGGCAGTAAAGGTCCGTAATTAGAGAGCAAGAGAGGACCCGGTACGCCTATATTATTGCATTGTAATAACACGATTCTTAAAAATAATCGTGTAGTGTAATCGGAAGGTTCCGTAGTATTACTTCGCATCGTTGTTTTCGAATTAATTGTGCCGTATTGCGTAGAGTCCGCCTGTCGGTCTGTCAACACCCTTTTTCTTAGGAACGCGTAGAGAAAGAGATATCATGTTGAAATCTACTATATCAGATACATAGTTATAAATATTGAAATACGGGACTTATCGCGCTTGAAATATTAATCCTTACTAATATCCAGACTAATATTATAAAGAGAAAACGTTTTCAAACGAGTTCAACTTTTGAAACGTTTAATCACGAAGCATGTGCATCAGTTTCAATATCGCGCAAAATATCGTTTGCGCGATGCAGGATCTCATACATTTAGGCAATATTTAAAGGAGAGCTATAAAAATCTACACTAGCGCCATCTCTGGGTTTTATTGTAATTACTGTTAAATGCGAAAGTATCTCTCTGTCTGTCTCACTTTCACGCCGAAACTACTGAACCGATTTAAATGAAATTTAGTTCACAGCTAGTCTAAAGCCTGAGAAAGGACACAGTCTACTTTTTAATGCAAAAAAAGGGTTGTTGGAGTTGAAAAAGGGGATGAAAAGTTGTATGGAAGTATCTTCATTTTTAAAACTAGAAGCTTGAAACTTATTTTTTAGACTGTTGTTTCAATATAAATAAATTTGACATTCAAAGTTTGTAAAAGTTTTACCCTTAAGGGCGTAAAATAACAATAGGGGATGAAAGTTTGTATGGAAATATGTAAGGTTTATGTGAATGTTCTACTGAACGAATTTAAATTATATTTGGTACACAGATAGCTAGAGCCTGCGGTATAGGTGGGAAAATATACCTAAGTGTATACGTATGTCTTATTTGTAAAATAATTAGCCTAAATAATTAAAAATGCTACTCAAAGCAATATTCCACGCGGACGAATTCGCGGGAACAGCTAGTTATATATATATATATCATGCATCATAATCCTACTTCCTACTATCCTATCCTTCCTACTATAATATTATAAATGCGAAAGTAAGTGTGTGTGTGAATGTTTGTTACCACGTATCTCGATAACCACTAAACCAATTTTAATGAAATTTAAAACGTAGGTAGTGTAGGTTGTAACTTAAGACATAGGCAAATATTATTTTTGAAAATCATCCTCTAAAGGGGTTAAATAGGGTGATAGTTTCTATGGAAAATTTTATTCCTTAGGCCGATTTACTCAAAACTCGGCACAACAAATAATGAGATACGTGTTTTTTATTTTTATAAATCTACCCCTAAGGGGGATGTAAAATGATTTTGCTTGGAAAAGTCATAGAAAATTTAGTAATGTTTGTTTCCATGTATTCCTTAACATTCCTTCCGATTCACTCAAAACTCGGAATATATAATCTATAAAACAAATAATGAGACACGTATTTTTTTATTTTCCAAATCTACCCCTAGGGGGTCTGTAAAATGAATTTTGTATGGAAAAATCATATAAAATCCAGTCATGTTTGTTTTGACGTATCTGCATAACTAATTAACCGATTTCAATGAAATTTGACACGTAGATAGTGTAAGATTTGAAATAACATATAGGTTAATTTGATTTTCAAAATTCAACCCCTGAAGGGGTAACACAGGGTGATAAAGTTTCATAAAAAATATTATTCCTTGGTCTGGTTCACTCAAATCTCGGTACAAATAAAACTTAAAACAAATAATGAAATATGTATTTTTTATTTCTTTCAAATTTACCCCTAGGGGGTGTGAATATGTAATTTTATCTGAAGTAATCATAGAAAATACATTAATGTTTGTTTCCAAAAGCGATTTAGTAGTTATGCAGATACGTCTGCACAACTACTAAATCGATTTTGATGATATTGGAAATGTAGATAGTATAGATCCTGAAATAAAACATAATAAGGTACTTTAATTTTCAATAATCATCCCCAAAAATGGTTAAACGGGGTGATAAAGTTTCTACGGTAAATTTTATTACATACTTGGTTTGAAAACTCAACATTCGTGTGCAAAATGAAATTTGTAAGTATAGAAAACATGTATTTCCTGGTTCCATTCACTATGTAGGGAAATACAGTTTAACGTAAATAATGAAATCTGTATATATAAACGGCAAACGTTACCGACTGACTGACTAACTGACTGATTTATCAACGCACAGCTCAAACCACTTAACGGATTTGGCGAAATTTGTCATGCAGATAGTTGTTATGAGTTATGACGCAGGTTTCCGCTAAGAAAGGACTTTCCAAAATTCACTCCTTAAAGGGATGAAACGGGAGTTCAAAGCTTCTATATAGAAACAACATAAGATAGTCTATTTTATTGGAAACTTCTCACAAGTACTTCCGTTAATAAGTAAGTAAACATGTATGTGTTTCAGGCTTTTTCGAAATTCCATCTTTTAGAGAGTGAAATGGGGTACAAACAAACAAAACAAAGTTTGAATATCAATATGATTTTTTAGGTTTTATATAAATGAGTCCCTATGTCCCTTGGTCACGCCATAACTTGAAAACGGATTGACCGATATGCTCTACGTCTAATTCAGTTTTTCATGTGTTGTTACGAAAAAAAAATAAAGAAATGAATGAAGTTACTAACGCGGGCGAAGCCGCGGGGCACTGCTAGTAACAATATATATATTTCATTTTATTATTTTTGATATTATTTGATCGCGATCGAGATTGAGTGTGTACTACTGGGCTGGGGGCTGCCTGACTTGTCGTACTACGAACCACACACTTGAATAAAGTGAAGTGTCGCCTCGCTTGCTACAGCGCACTAACGGCAGCGGAACTGCACGACGCGACACATTTGATGAGTTGGTCAACTTTATCGCGCAGTGTCGCGGCGCGTAGTTACACTGCAGCGTAGTGCGATATACCTCATACAATTTCTTACAAAGAATATTTTGTCGCTATGTGTCGCGTCGCGCCGCTGCAGTGTCGCTTAGTGCGGTCTAACCTTTAATTAAATATATATATATATTTCACCGGTTTGGTTAATAAATAAATTCTATACCAATCGAAAGTATGCAGCCCATAGTATATGAAAAAGTTAGGTTGCCTATTTTTTTCCTGTCACAACCCTTGGGTTGCCAGGTATGAACTCGATACTAGTAATTTTCACCGGTCTTTGAAAATAAAGTTTATTTCATTACGAACACGGGTAAGGGTTATATAGGATATAGGGTTGCCTGCGAAAAATCAGTCCTGAATACCGGTTGCCAAATTTTAAAAGAGGTCCCCCTACCAACCATCCCCTCAGTCGCACACATTCACTCTGAGCAAAATGTAATCTTTTAAAATTTGGCAACCGGTATTCAGGACTGATTTTTCGCAGGCAACCGTAATTTAATGTGACATCGCACGTGTGTTTCACCTTAAAACAAAATCAGCTCGCTATAGCGACGGGTTTGTTCACTTGGAGCATAATCGAAGGAAAAATGTTATCTACAAAGAATATCTAAGCGTAAAGAAAACAAAAAAATACATACAAAAGAATTTCTTTATTGCACAGGGATATTCAAAAATACTTACTGTTAACATTAAAAGAAATTATCACGCGTCTAACGACGCGTGATAATTTCATAAATATGGCGTTAGTTCTGTACATCTCAGTACGCCGATCCTTATTAAGCTCTGGCCACATCGAGCGTACACTAACATTGAATTGTTGCTATAACATAAATACATACATTTACACTAGAAATAATAGGCCAGATCACGCACTTAGTAGTGGCTAAATGGTGATGACAAAGTCGCAGCGCGCCGTGTGGCAGTGTCTCCAGGTTAGGTATATGAAATCTCCCCATATCAGGTTTTAATTTTCCCCAAAAAGATACTTGTTTCTAAAATTTTCCCCAGATTAATTTTGTATCAAATATGAAATAAATCTAATGCGAAAAATTAACTTGTCCTTGTATTTTATTACCATATTGACATCCACTAAAAATCAAACACAGTATTCATCTATGTTACTCCAATCATTATTGGATGTCATCATTGTTCACACTATTATTCGTAACTTTATACACTTCTAATCACATTTTTTTTAAATGCGTTCCCCAAAATTTTTCCCAGTTTTCATTTCCCCATTGATTCCCCAAAAAATTGTATTTTTCCCAATATGGGGAAAGAAACCCCCAATGTGGAGACACTGCCGTGTGGAGGCATACCAAAGACCATGGATATCTGTATCAGATACGACGCGCTCACTCAATGCTATCGACGTCGAGCGACGTGCGTCACATCGCCTCGCTTGTATGTGCGATGAGTCCACACACTGAGGTTACGTTTACATGAAAAGCTGGCTAACTCATCACTTTCTCTAAAAGCTGTTAAAATATACCTTTTGTATTAAAGTCTGGCCATAACTGCTGTACACTCCCCGAGGTGTGCGCGGCGAGGTGGGAGCCGGGGAAACAGAGGCAGACTGACGGAGCGCGTCCCCCCCGTCTCGCCGCGCGCATACCTCAGGGAGTGTACAGCAGCTATGGCCAGACTATACCAAATATTAGAGAGCGCGAGTGGCCAGGCTTTAACAATAAAATAAATAAATAGTTCGGTATCAGCGTGAACATAGATCAAATGGGTGTAATAATCTACATACATTACAATAATATTGGTACAACTTAGGCCATCGGAGTAAAACAAAAAGTTAACAATAAAAATGCCTATACATAAAACTTGATAAATTCGACTCGTTTTGGTCACAGGTTCGACTGAGGCCGAGCCTACATATTGAATTGCGTAATAAATAATAATTACACATAGATATAACGTGACCTACAAAGTTAGTTCAGTGGATGTAACATCGAGTCGCACGGCTCGCGGCCACGACTCCATTTTATTTATAACTAATATTATGTCTCGGTTACACCTAACGAGTATATTACGATGCAAACCACTCGTTTCAAATGGACACTTTGAAGTGTACTGCATACACCAGGTTGGAGCCAGGAACTCACACGAATCCATATATATTACCTACCCCGTGTCATTCTCTCGCACTTAATTCTACTTATAAAATCATTTTGCATCTATTTTTCCATCTTGTGTTTGTACTCGTTCCGTGTAACCGACACGTTGGTCGCCTCTCCTTCCTTCGGAGTATGACGTTGTGCCCGAAGCAGTACAATAATATTCCAAAGATAAAACATTGAGCCCTTTAACTGGTAAGCTAACTAATCAGTAATCATTAAATAAATTGCCGATAACATACAATTATACTAAATAGTTCTGCGCTACAAGAATATATTATTATTTATTCATATATTTATTGGTAAACCTATCTAATCACATTACGTAACGATACACTCTAGAAAAGCAATTCAATCTAAGACCTGAATTTCCGCACCGGTACCTATCTACTACAGCATTTGTTTAATTTTTATGATCCTAAATGTATCGTTATAAAAATAAATCAGCATTTATAATATTCGTAATTCTAATTAAATAAAAATATAATAAATGAGTAGACAGAGCACACCCGCGCGCCGCCACGTCAGTCTCCAATACAATACAACATTAACTATACCATTATATATATTATTATGTACATGCACAATGTTATAAGTAGACTAATGAAGGGTCGCCGCACACCGCACTACGGCTAAGCGCGCACTACCATTATATTCGTCGCGAAATAAAATTGTAGTATTGCATACAAAATATACGATATTTTGCCACAGTGCGCGAACATTAGTACATTGGTGTTGTTCACAAATTGATATATAAAAATAGCAACGAATAAAAATCGCAGTGCGCGCTTAGCCTACGGCTCACGGCTCCGACTCGACTCAAGTGTTCAAATGTGAGTCAGACATCAAGTCAGAGGTCTGCCAGCTTGCTTTCTGTGACTTTGTCTACATTACATCTCGCATGTTTTGTTCGCGGTTGCCTGGATGATAATGTAGATGACTATCGATAATCGCAGCCTGCAACTTTACGATATAACTTGACTTGACACAGATTGCAGGTTGTTTTTCTGCTTGTCGGGTATACCAGGTTCACACCAGGCAATTTTTAATAACGATTTTTTGTGATAATAAGGTACATTGAAAAGAAGAGCCGAAGATCGGGCTCAGTGGCGTATCTTGGGAGAGGCCTACGTCCAGCAGTGGACTGCCACAGGCTGATGATGATGAATAAGGTTTAGAATTAAGCTATTTGATTGGCTAATCAAGCGCGATTTAATCGATAAAAAAGTATCGAATGAACATTTGTTGTAACTCGTATCGTACCATCCCTAGTCAGTAGAACAAAAAAAATCGCCTGGTCTGGTATACATGAGTATAACTTCGAACACTTTATTTAGAATCGACTTAAAGAGCGAGTGCTCACGGTACGCTGCAGCCATAAACAATAACATTGACTCACCTAACTAAACTGACCAAACAATAAAAACAATTAGTCGCATCTGAAAACAATTAAAATGAAACAAGCAATCTTTCACATATCCAACAAGGAACGGAATGTTTCAAATTATAACAAACAACAAGCTCATACAACGTGTCAATCATTGAACCAGTCATTTAAAACAGAGTTGCAGCTGAATGATGTATCACAATGTTGTGTAGATGTATGGCACTGTAACACTGTGTGCAACATTCACTGTCATATTCTATGCTCTGTTGCTGTTCCCGACAGGGTCTCTAATGTACTGTATTTATTTATAAAATCTTTTGGGTTAGAGAAAGCAATAAATGAATGAATTATGAATTAAAATTAATCCTTTGCAGCATGGCAAGGGGACTATTTTGTCTTTCCACCTATCTGTGTTTTGTTTAATGGAGAAGGCAAATTATAAGTAAAGTTTTTCGACAATTATAAACGCCCGCTGTCTTTTAATCAATTCATTTTTTAAACTTTTTAATACGAAACAAAGTTAAAACCTGGGGTTTAACTTCACCAAGCGTTTAAATTGTTGTGTTGATCTCCTGTCAGTGGCGAAAAATAGGGAAATAATTTGGTCTTTCCCCCGGGGATAAGGCCATGCAGTATTTTATATAATTTAAGATTTATATTTTTTTAATAGTTCAAATGCTTTTCTCATCTCACATTCAATCAATCAATCATGTTATGTACCGTGTGACCTACAGTGTAGATATTGTAGTTTCATCTAAATATTGCATACTCATACATTTTTTTATGTTATTCAGAGATCCATTGATGACACACCGAGTGATAAAATATTTTTTGCTGTCTGAGATGAGTTTGTAAAATGTTGAGTTAGCCCTTATTGAGGAACATAAGTAATGTTTTGAAATAATTAACGTGGATAATAGTTAGATAATTAATGCCCATTATGATAAGATAATGACAGTGACAGTAAATACATGTGTATATATAATGACAACGACAGTTCATCTGTATGTATAATGACAGTGACAGTAAATCTATGTGTATATATAATGACAACGACAGTTTATCTGGGTATATATTATGACAGTGACAGCAAATCCATGTGTATATATAATGACAGTGACAGTAAATCTATGTTTATCAGGATTTTCTTTCGGATAAATCTGTGCAAGAAAGCTTTTATTTGTTTCCCTAGATGAAATTCTGCATTTATTCAGTGATTTATTTTACAATATAAAATTAACAGTTATCAATCAATTTATCATGACATTACGCATTATAGTCCGGCAATCTCGTGCGCGACCGTCCCGCGGGGTGACAGACGGTGGCGGGGACGAGGTAGCAGATGTCAGCGGGTAGCGGGTGGTGTAGCGGGGAGGGGCAGCGTGTGTAGCCGTATCACAGATTATATAATAGTTACCACGTACCCGTGTGCTAGAATGACCGCTACCTCGTCCCCGCCACCTGTCTGTCACCCCGCGGGACGGTCGCGCACGAGATTGCCGGGCTATAGTTTACATGTGAACGAACGGCCACCGATTTCTTTAAACCATGAAATATATATCCATAATACAGACATAACTTTCCGGCCAATAATGACTAATAAATGAACGTATCGTACAAGTTTGAGTCCTAATATTTGAGCCCCACATTTTGACCGGTAAACAGAACGACACTCCACACTCAAGCATTTCATTTACCCCCAGAACGTAATGAAACCATGTCAAGTTAACTAGGCGCGTTTTTATCAATGACGTTTTACTATAAACATGATTGTGCACAACAGATTTTGACAAATTCAATTTAAGCCGTATGCTCTCAACATAAGCTTGTTATTGCTATGATACTCGTACATCTAAACGTGCCGAGCGAGAGGTTTGTAGAACGGAGTGTGTCCTTGTCTAACAACCTGCCAGTGCTGAATATATTCCATATTATATGTTTATATGTAGTGGTCCCCACAAAAGAAAGAGACAAACACCGTCCAAGTGTCAGTCTCTTTCGGTCTGGGTTTTTGGTTAGTTTATAGTAAAACGTCATTAAATGACTTCAATCTATGCTAAAAGTAAATCAATGCTTGATGTATTATGTATTCTATGATACCAGAGTATAATTCCAGCGAAGTATAATGTTATCACAAACGCGTTAGATTCCGGCGATGATCGTATCACATAGTACTAGTTTCCTGCAAGTCCCTCACTAAGCTACGACGCACATCTTCTTCAAGTCACTCTCGTCAGGATCGAGCGTCTCCGAGTCCTTGACGACTGGCTCCTTGCCCTCGATGTCTGGGAGGTACCTGCGGAGGGACATACCTGTGTCAACACATATTTATATATATTATAAGAAAGAGGGGAAGTAATGAGACTGAGGGACAAATTCATCCGCTCCTGATAACGTATTAAAAACTTATTGCCCAGTTAGACCACAACTTTATATAGCGTTATCAGTCCAATTCTGGACACACCTCGCACACGTGGTAACACTCGGTAGGCTCGGTAACACAGACTCACCGCTCGTAGTCGAGCCCCTGTTGCTTGCAGAACAGCAGGTAGGTGCGGGGACACACCTCGCACACATGGTAACACTCGGTAACAAAGAGTCACCGCTCGTAGTCGAGCCCCTGTCGCTCGTAGAACAGCAGGTAGGTGCGGGGACACACCTCGCACACATGGTAACACTCGGTAACAAAGACTCACCGCTCGTAGTCGAGCCCCTGTTGCTTGCAGAACAGCAGGTAGGTGCGGGGACACACCTCGCACACATGGTAACACTCGGTAACAAAGACTCACCGCTCGTAGTCGAGCCCCTGTCGCTCGTAGAACAGCAGGTAGGTGCGGGGACACACCTCGCACACATGGTAACACTCGGTAACAAAGACTCACCGCTCGTAGTCGAGCCCCTGTCGCTCGTAGAACAGCAGGTAGGTGCGGGGACACACCTCGCACACATGGTAACACTCGGTAAGAAAGACTCACCGCTCGTAGTCGAGCCCCTGTCGGTCGTAGAACAGCAGGTAGGTGCGGGGACACACCTCGCACACATGGTAACACTCGGTAACAAAGAGTCGCCGCTCGTAGTCGAGCCCCTGTCGCTCGTAGAACAGCAGGTAGGTGCGGGGACACACCTCGCACACATGGTAACACTCGGTAACAAAGAGTCACCGCTCGTAGTCGAGCCCCTGTCGCTCGTAGAACAGCAGGTAGGTGCGGGGACACACCTCGCACACATGGTAACACTCGGTATCAAAGACTCACCGCTCGTAGTCGAGCCCCTGTCGCTCGTAGAACAGCAGGTAGGTGCGGGGACACACCTCGCACACATGGTAACACTCGGTATCAAAGACTCACCGCTCGTAGTCGAGCCCCTGTCGCTCGTAGAACAGCAGGTAGGTGCGGGGACACACCTCGCACACATGGTAACACTCGGTAACAAAGACTCACCGCTCGTAGTCGAGCCCCTGTCGCTCGTAGAACAGCAGGTAGGCGGCGGCGGGGTCGAGGTGCGGCGCACAGTGCGGCGGGGACACCTCGCGGCACATGGAGTCGTTGTAGCAGAGCCACGCGCCGGACGGGTTCCGCGCGTACGCCACGTAGTGACCGCCGCTCATCGCGCCGCTGTGCGACTGTCACGTCACATTACATTAGACCCTGTCATCTATATCAACAGGGCTCACAATAATACGGAAACTGTTTCTCCTTCGAATCAGATCTTTGCAATTCACAATGCTCTAAATCCTCTAATCTATGTCGAAAAAATCAGTGATTGTAATCGGAACGGTTTCAGCTAAAATCACACGGAATAATAAATATTAGAAATTCAAAATTACGCTACCAAATTTGAATGTATTCGATTGAAATTAGAATAACTATGCAGGTCTCATTAGGCAATAGCTTGATAAAGGCTTCTCTGAATACACGCTACTTCTTCGACGTCTTCGAGTTTTCTTAACCTTAGTTGGTACATAAATATGACCAGTTTTATCAAAACCATGTAGCAGAAAACTCGGAATTACGACGAGTAATGTTTTTTGTTACGACTATCGGTTTGTACGAGAAAAATCTAGAGAAACAGCGAAAAAGTACGCTACAATTTTGGGGTAGTTTTGATAATGAACTAGTGTGAGTCACCGTCAGTTGTCACCGCACAAGAGGAACCATGAACCCATAGATACATACCACGACCGCGTAGAGGCGGTACTTGAGATCGAAGGCGTCCTGCTCGGGCCGCAGGTGGTGGCGGTGGTAGTCCTCCAGCTCGCCGCACGACACCGGTGACGTCAGCAGACTTGTCGACTGGAGACGCTCACGTCTGGAATACACTCTACTAGTTTTACGAGTATAATTCCCGGGACCGATCTAAACGTCTGACCTTCCTTCCGCGCTCACACCAGGCCATTTCTGTTGTTCAACTTCCTGAAGTTGTACCTATCTTTCGATTCCAAGTACTTTTTGTATCTACACTTTGGGACTGATACTGAGTAGGTACCGGTTAAAAATACTCATATCGTTACTCGATTATTTAAAATTAAGGCTGAGTTGCACCATCTTACTTTCTATAACACAAGTCAAAAATCTGTCAAAATCCATATAAAAACACCGGTTAATAGTTATAGTTACGGTTAAAGTCAGATGGTGCAACTCAGCCTTAATAATTTAACATTAAGGCTGGCATTATAGAGCGATAATAAGGTTTAGAATTAAGCTATTTGATTGGCTTATCAAGCGCGATTTTATCTATAGAAAAGTTTCGAATGAGTATTTGTTGTAACTCGTATTGGAAGTTGAACAACAAAAATCGCCTGGTCTGAACCTGGTATTAGATGCGCAGTAATCAAGTTTAAATTTCTGGGGTTATGTGAAGTCCGAAGAGGGAGAACATTATTACCCTAGAATTGGGCCATATTATGTATTTCAGAGAGGGAGAACAACCATCTCGAGGCGGCGTCGGGTTCTTGGTCCACAAGATCCTCTCTGACTACGTTTTAGAAATCTCCAGTGTGTCGACAAGGGTAGCGTATCTTGTAATCAAACTCACCGAGAGGTATAACCTCAAGGTTATCCAAGTATACGCACCGACTTCGGCACATTCAGACGATGAAGTGGAGGAAATGTACGAGGACATTTCCAAGGCCTTGTTGTACACTACCCAAAAGGCCCACTTCAACGATGTCATGAGGGATTTCAACGCTAAAGTGGGAGTACAAGCACGCGACGAATCGGTAGTAGGACCACACGGATTGGGAACTTAACTTCCTAGAAAAAGAGGGGCTGTTTCTGACGAACTCCTTCTTTCAGAAAGACCCCCAGCGGAAGTGGACGTGGCAAAGCCCCGACGCTATGACCAAAAACGAGATCGACTTCATTATGACGGACAAAAAGCGCATATTAAGAGATGTCTCAGTGATCACTAGGTTTAAAACCGGCAGTGGTCACCGACTAGTCCGAGGCTCTCTAGATATCGACTGCAAGCTTAAACGTGTTCGTCTGATGAAGTCCTCGCTCGAACCCAATATGCTACAAACCGTGGTCAGATCAGAAACGTTCCAGCTGAAACTATAAAACCGATTTGCTGCACTCGAAACCACGATTGCGTTGACCAGGATCTCGACCATGTGGTGGGCATCCTCGGGGAGGAACTAATTCTGTGAGATGCGAGGTGCCGGCAAGAAGTCTAAGCTTTCAGAGGAATCTCTGCAGCAATGTCTTATTCGTTAAACGTCACCGGGTTTTTAAGTAGGTCGATGAACTTCACCCTTACTCTACTTTACACTCCGGGAGGGATCGGTGCGAGGTTTTAACGAGGTGCTACAGGGGGCACGGTTGTGATTGGTTCGTCAGTGAATATTTGGTTCCCGCACTATAATCACGTGACCGAGCCGTGTCGATGCGCAACAATTTTGCTAGGTCCGTGCCGGGGTGTATAGTAGAGTAAGGGTGAAGTTCACCGACACATTTGAACGCCCGGTGACGTTTGACAGACTCTTTTGACATGTTTTTCTCATAGAAAATATCAAAAAACGGTGGTTAGTTCAAAGTAATAATATTATGGTTAGTTCAAAGTTCAAAGCATTTATTTTGTGTACCTATAGACGGTTCAAAAAATGTATTCTTATACGTTAAGAGTTTTTTTTCTGGAATCTGCAGAATACTCAACTCGTCACCAACTTACAGCAGAGATGTCGCGTTTTGGCTCATTGGAATGGTCTCAGTTAACGTATTATTAATAGATCAGTCAGGGGTGGTTTAAAACTTTGAACATTATAATACTTATAATAATTAGGAGATAAAACTGTAGCGACACAATATCACGTCGGGGTCACCACTGTACCCCACTTGACCCGCACTATCATTCGGGAGTAGAAACCAAAAACCCCCGCATGGTGTTAGGCCACTATCTAGTGTCCGACTGGCTAGCTACCACCCTCAAGTTAGAAAATCTGTCACCAAACATCTAATGTGTTCCGGCAACTATCCTTGAGAGCCAGTTCCCATTCTAGGCCTAGCGTGCTTACCATCTTCGACCGCATCATCACTTACCAACAGGTGAGATAGTTGTCAAACGCTATCCTATAAAATATATAAAAAAAAAGCTGTTAATTAAATTTTATTAGCAAAAAGAACAACTCTTTTCAAATTAAACAGTTACAGTCTCACCTCTTAGCATCAATAGAAGACCTCCGCCTCCGCCTTTCCACTCTAGTCTTTTTTTCTCGAACCTCAGTCTCCTCAGTCTCACTTCCACTTCCACTTCCACTGTCACTCTCGGATATGGCGTCGTCGACCACGACGGAGTGTCGTCGCAGCAACGTGTCCCGGTGTGTGAGGATGGTCTCCTGCGGCACGGAGGCGAGGTAGTCTGTCGGATCGAAGTCTTGTATCGGGAAGTTGACCACCTTCTGAGACTTTATCCACTTGTTGTTCACGTATTGGAAACGTTTTAGGTGAATTATCTGTGGATGACAGTTTTGTGATTATCTCCCAGCGATTAAGTATATGTATTTGGTTCATTTTAATCCCTATCAAATTGAATCATACGGCAGCAGTTTATGAAGGAGAGAGGTGTAGTTAGATTACGGGAGGTACACCTCCCGGCACCGATCTCAACGTCTGAACTTTTAGGTCTGTTTTAGGTGAGGTACGCGGGTTGAGAGGAGTGCGGGTGTGATTGGACCGTCGTTTCAGTTAAAGTTTACGTTATGCGACAGTACCGATGCGCGACAATATCGGTCGCGCCTCTAGATCCGTGATGGCATGTATGTGTTTATGTGAGCGCCAATACCATGATGGGCGGCGCGCGCCATATCTGCAAGGTCTTGGTGGCGGGCTGCGCGGAGCGGCACGCGCTGCAGTGGTAGCGCTGCTCCAGGCGCTCGGGCGAGGTGAAGGCGCGCAGACACGTGCCCAGGTCGATGGCGCGCGCGGCCGACCGTGCCGAGGCCGACACGCTGCCGTGCTCGGTCCACGCCTGCGATGTACGTCACCAATATTAACTACAAATATTCTGCATTTTTTTTAAGTGAAACCTCTTTAGGCTCTGTGGGGTAAAAATGCAACGGAAGTGACGTAGCATCACGGTCCGAATGCAACGGAAGTTGCCCACGCGTCATCTTATATTTTATATTTGTAAACACCCTCTATTGTAGAACGGCGTAGCTATGAATACGAATTCGCTATCGTTCGGGCATTTGTCCCTGTAAGTTCAACAGATGGAGTTGTACCAAAGAATTCTCACTATGTGAAGGAAGTTTCACTTTTAACGCGAAGCTTTCTACGCTACCCTCGATTATCGGGCAGCTTAAATGGAATGGCCTCGATTTAAAATCATGTTTTACGCTGCCCCTTAATAGCTTTGCATAGTGGAATGTATCGGTGGTACGTAGCCTGTCCGTCTGCAGAGTCTCACCTTCTCCCTAGTAGACTGGTACCGTAGATGTAGCGCGGTGGGATCCCAGTCGATGGCCAGCATGAGTCCCCGGCCGCGCCGCGCCGCGCCCCGCACGCTGCCCAGGTCTAGCGACGTCAACATGCCGCCGCCGTAACCGCCCTGCACATATTATTACTATCATCATTCACCACGAACATTGTCCATAGTAGAGATTTACTACGATAACATGACCAGCCCCTCCAACATTCAAAACGTTTGAAAGTATTAGTGAAAGTATTTACAACGCACCACCACGCATGTGTGCGGCCTGGTGCTGCCGGCCTGCTACTGAACACGAATAATTACAACTACATACAAACTATTTCGTAAGGTGTGACTACACACATTAAAACAGTAATATGGAGGGGCGGGCCATGTTATTGTAGTAAAACTCTACCTACGTTAAACTCCTACTCTACCTATAATGTATATTTGTTTCTTTATTTTTAAGTTGTTCAGTAAAGTGTTTATATATCTATTTATTTTTAAATGCGCAAGTCTACAGCGCAACCGTTTAAATCGCATTATAAACTACGTGTGTGCGAAATTTCATTCAAATTTGTTCAACCGTTTTTGTGTAAGTGAACAAGAAATGTATAAAATCTAGACATACAATCTTTGACATTTATAACATTAGAAGAAAACAAAGAGAAAAAAGATTTGAAGGTATTTTAATCACGTACAAGATTTGAAGGCATTTTAATCACGTACAAGATTTGAAGGCATTTTAATCACGCACTAGATTTGAATGTATTGTAATCACGCACAAGATTTGAAGGTATTTTAATCACGTACAAGATTTGAAGGCATTTTAATCACGCACTAGATTTGAATGTATTGTAATCACGCACAAGATTTGAAGGTATTTTAATCACGTACAAGATTTGAAGGCATTTTAATCACGCACTAGATTTGAATGTATTGTAATCACGCACAAGATTTGAAGGTATTTTAATCACGCACAAGATTTGAAGGTATTTTAGTCACGCAAAAGATTTAAAGGTATTTTAATCACGTACAAGATTTGAAGGCATTTTAATCACGCACAAGATTTGAGGGTATTTTAATCACGCACAAGATTTGAAGGTATTTTAATCACGCACAAGATTTGAAGGCATTTTAATCACGCACAAGATTTGAAGGCATTTTAATCACGCACAAGATTTGAAGGTATTTTAATCACGCACAAGATTTGAAGGCATTTTAATCACGCACAAGATTTGAAGGTATTTTAATCACGCACAAGATTTGAAGGCATTTCAATCACGCACAAGATTTGAAGGTATTTTAATCACGCACAAGATTCGAAGGTATTTTAATCACGCACAAGATTTGAAGGCACTTTAATCACGCACAAGATTTGAAGGTATTTTAATCACGCACAAGATTTGAAGGTATTTTAATCACGCACAAGATTTGAAGGTATTTTAATCACGCACAAGATTTGAAGGCATTTTAATCACGCACAAGATTAGAAGGCATTTTAATCACGCACAAGATTTGAAGGTATTTTAATCACGCACAAGATTTGAAGGCATTTTAATCACGCACAAGATTTGAAGGCATTTTAAATCACGCACAAGATTTGAAGGTATTTTAATCACGCACAAGAATTGAAGGTATTTTAATCACGCACAAGATTTGAAGGTATTTTAATCACGCACAAGAATTGAAGGTATTTTAATCACGCACAAGAATTGAAGGTATTTTAATCACGCACAAGATTTGAAGGTATTTTAATCACGCACAAGATTTGAAGGTATTTTAATCACGCACAAGATTTGAAGGTATTTTAATCACGCACAAGATTTGAAGGTATTTTAATCACGCACAAGAATTGAAGGTATTTTAATCACGCACAAGATTTGAAGGTATTTTAATCACGCACAAGATTTGAAGGTATTTTAATCACACACAAGATTTGAAGGTATTTTAATCACGCACAAGATTTGAAGGTATTTTAATCACGCACAAGAATTGAAGGTATTTTAATCACGCACAAGATTTGAAGGTATTTTAATCACGCACAAGATTTGAAGGTATTTTAATCACGCACAAGAATTGAAGGTATTTTAATCACGCACAAGATTTGAAGGTATTGTTTATCACGCACAAGATTTGAAGGTATTTTTAATAACGCACAAAATTTTAAGATATTTTCATGACGCAATAAGTTCTATACATATTTCTTTACTTGGTGGACCATTAACAACGTACAAAGTGGTGTTAGTGAGCAAAACATAAAATTAATGTAACAGTATATATACTAACGTCAGCGTGGGTCCTGGCGCTGGCGCGGCGCTGCAGCTTGGCCATGGCGATGGGAGAGTCGGGGCACGCCGCCTCGCCCGGCCGGAGCGACGACCGCGGGGTGCCGCCTGTCACCGTTACAATGTACTTTACTACTACTCTGCTTTATTATTACCTGGCTGGGATATATACTACTTCTTTTATTTATAACTGACTTCAAAATAGGGAGTTACTCAATTCGTCGGAATATTTTATTTTTAGAAGTGACATTTCGTTAGGCGCGCTGGGGTAAAATTTAACGGAAGTGACGTAGCGTCACGCTGCGAATACAACGGAAGTGACGTAGCGTCACGCTCCGAATACAACGGAAGTGACGTAGCGTCACGCTCCGAATACAACGGAAGTGACGTAGCGTCACGCTCCGAATACAACGGAAGTGACGTAGCGTCACGCTCCGAATACAACGGAAGTGACGTAGCGTCACGCTCCGAATACAACGAAAGTGACGTAGCGTCACGCTCCGAATACAACGGAAGTGACGTAGCGTCATGTCATATTTACCCGACTACGGCGAAGCAAAGAGGAGGGTTATGTTTTTGTTTATATTTATACAAGCCCTCTATTGTAGAACGGCGTAAGTACGATGACGTATTCGCTATCATTCGGGCATTCGTCCCGCTACGTTCAACAGATGGAGTTAAGTGGATAATTATTGATGTTGAGAAATAAATTGAATGAAATTAATACTCTGAATTCCCACTCTGTGAAGGAAGTTTCACTTCTAACGCGTCTTCCTACGCACCCTTTTTAGGGTTCCGTAGTCCTGACAAGGAAACTCTTTTAAAAATATTAAACTTTAAAGTGCAAAATTTTGTTCCAGTAGGGCGTCCCCCCCCCCCCCCTCTAAAAGCTAAACTACTGACTTGAAAAATCTGAAAAAAATCGTGATAATAGCGCATTTCATTAACTTTAAAGGAAAATTATAGCTGTTGAGATAACTTTATTAGTTTAGCAGTAATAGTCGTTGAATTTGGGTGTTGGGTATATTTGTACCAAATACAAAATCCTTAGAATAAATCCTTTAAAGTGACAAAGACGGAGTACCTAGTTGCTTGTTTATAACGAGTAAAGACTTGCATTGAATAACAGGCTTCTACGGAACCCTACACTGCGCGTGGCCCGACACGCACTTGGCAGGTTATTTTTTATGTATGTTCCCCGATTACTCAAACACGCCTCGACCGATTTAGAAAATTCTTCTTGTGTTTGAAAGGGTATATTTTCCAGGTCGTCCAATTTAAATTCCATCGAGGTCTGATGAGTATCTCCAGAGATTTGGTACATTACCAGCAGTGTGACACACAATGGGCGCGGTGTGAGTAGGCAGCGCACACCCGCGACACAGGGCGGGCCAGCCGCACGCGCCGCACCACACGCCCGCGCCGTTCACCAGCCGCAACGTGAACGGGAACTCGTAGCCCAGGCTGTCGTCACTGCGACGAGTAGGTAACACAATATTAGCCAGGTGGTACAGATTACAGAACGGCTCTAAACGCAAAACGCGTTGTAACCAAACGTGCAGCAAAAAGCGCAGGCTATTTTTTATGCTATAAATAGCATGTCTGCTGTTTTGTTTTAAATCGCAGTTGTCTTCGGCGGCACGGCGTTTTGACAAAATGAAACGCTCAATGTTATATTAGTGTGCGATGTCGTTGTTTTGTTAAACACGTCGAGAGATGAAAATAAACTAAGAGCGTTTTAAATTTTACTTACTTAAAAATTAACATAAGTATGTAAAAACGTAATAAAGATTACGCATATTTTTTATTGATAAACAAATTATGATTGTGCGAAGCTGCGCCGCAGAAAGCAGTCTGCTGTAAATATAAAAAGCAGCCTGCGTCTGCTATATTTTTTTAACTGCTATCTAATATAACGAGCACCTCTAGTCCCCTCTCACCCACACAGTGTACAGTGACTCACCAGTCAGTGGCATAGTTGGAGGAGTCACAAGATGGAGGCCGTGCGCTCAGCAGCCGCGCCACCTGCGTCCACACACACCCGTATATCTCTCTCCCGCTCTCACCCACAGAGTGTACAGTGACTCACCAGTCCGTGGCATAGTTGGAGGAGTCACAAGATGGAGGCCGTGCGCTCAGCAGCCGCGCCACCTGCGTCCACACACACCCGTATATCTCTCTCCCGCTCTTACCCACAGAGTGTACAGTGACTCACCAGTCCGTGGCATAGTTGGAGGAGTCACAAGATGGAGGCCGTGCGCTCAGCAGCCGCGCCACCTGCGTCCACACACACCCGTATATCTCTCTCCCGCTCTCACCCACACAGTGTACAGTGACTCACCAGTCAGTGGCATAGTTGGAGGAGTCACAAGATGGAGGCCGTGCGCTCAGCAGCCGCGCCACCTGCGTCCACACACACCCGTATATCTCTCTCCCGCTCTCACCCACACAGTGTACAGTGACTCACCAGTCAGTGGCATAGTTGGAGGAGTCACAAGATGGAGGCCGTGCGCTCAGCAGCCGCGCCACCTGCGTCCACACACAGCCGTATATCTCTCTCCCGCTCTCACCCCACAGTGTACAGTGACTCACCAGTCAGTGGCATGGTTTGAGGAGTCACAAGATGGCGGCCGCGCGCTCAGCAGCCGCGCCACCTGCGTCCACACACACCCGTATATCTCTCTCCCGCTCATGCCGACGCGGAGCCCTACCAGTAAGGGCACTCCGAACAAGGCCGGCTTGCTGCGCTGAGACGGGAGGAAGTACGCGTCCGCTCGACATTGCTTTCTGAAACAATTATCTCAGTGTCATTAACGTTATATAGCAAGTATGATTTACGTACATTTCGTCTAATAACATATTGTAAATATCAGGAACACCACGTATTCTTACTTGACACTCGCGTGGACAGAGTACTTTACGAAAAACACATAGTACAGTTCCGTCCATATTGTGATTTTTTTTATATCTTATAGGCTAGCGTTTGACCACTATCTCACCTGTTGCTAAGTGATGATGCGGTCGAAGATGGTAAGCACGCTAGGCCTAGAATGGGAACTGGCTCTCAAGGATGGCTGCCGGAACACATTAGATGTTTGGCGACAGATTTTCTAACTTGAGGGTGGTAGCTGGCCAGGCGGACACTGGATAGTGTCCTACCACCATGTCGCATGCATTTCCGCCTAACAGTGACTAGTAAAGATACACTGACACAACATACCTATGAACAGCAACTAGATAGTGTCCCTTGTAAGCATCATTCCTACAATGTTGCCCGGAGTCCATGTCCGAGGGTGAGGAGCCAAACTGCACCCGGCCGAGCTTGGGGGAGGGCGGGATGTTCAGCGACTTCACGCTGAGGGTGGGGGATGATCGGGGGTCTTCTTTCTTCAGCTCCTGGAAAGTATGGTGAGGGGTGAGAGACAACTGTCCGCAATCAGTCGGGATGGTTGTTGTCGTATTAACACTTCCTCTTTAAAACAAACGTTTTATGGCTATTTAGCAAAATGTGCGCTGTGAATAGTAAATCCATGCATAAATCTATAATTAACAGGAATATTTCGGTGCTTTGTCAGCAATTTGAATAGTTACTACAGAAAACTTGGAGAAGTCGGCTTTGGATGATCTAGTCACAAGTTATTAAAAGATTCTCTAAGAGATGTGCAGCTTTAGAAAAGCTTTTTGAGCTAAAGTTTTTTTCTGAGTTCCCAGCACAAATGTTTAATTTAAAATTATTTCCTGATTCAAAGGACTAAGAATGAAACATATTGAAACATTTAACTCCAAATTACCATAAATGCATTGTTAGAATAAACATTATTCCGAACACCTATTATTAGGCCATTATTTACAAATTATACATTAATGTCGATAAGGCGGCATTTGCCCATTATCTTTTGCACGATCTTGGTACTCTACAATCGATTCAGCACATTTCCCTCAGAGTATTTCCAATGCCTAATGAATAACGGCCACGCAGAGATGATCGCTGTACCGATCATTAACATATATATGGACTGGAAATACATGTAAAAAAAGTGCATACCTAAAACCTCGTATTGTCAGTCACATAAAATGGCTGCCATTGATTGTCCATTGATGACCTTGATTGCCATTGCTAGTGTTGTTTTAGAACCTTTTTGTAGGTATTTCCATAGAGGCAACTGTATCGCGGCGCCTCCATGTTTATCCTACCTGCATGGTACCGATAGACATCCCTACCTTAGGCAGCGTGTGACTTCTCCCGTCAGTGTACACGGAGTTTGAACGGAGGAAGCTGGGCGGGGACTGCGACATCATCAGCGCAGACCGGGACCGCTGTAACCGACCTCACGTCAGGGTTACACACATGTCACGCTTCACAACCATATACACACGTGTCACGAGCACTCATACACCAATGGATGACTCATCTTTCCTTTTATACAATATTGAGATGGCATTATGAGGAGATTGTTTCAGTTCTATCAACATTTCACTGTTTGGGTTTGATATCCAATATTCTTTTCAAAAAAATCGCATTTAAAAAAACTACTGTAGCTCAAATGTGAATTACGGAAAGTACCATTTTTTGGAATCTATTGATTTTGATTATTATTACAATATTCGATTAAAATATAACATATACCGAGATTATGTTACATTGACAGGATATACTAAATCACGAGAGGTGAAAACAAATGACGAATAGACGTCAAGGTCCTAACATATTGGGCTAATTTAATTAAAATTGAAAGCAGCACTGAGTTAATTACTACAAGTAATTAACTCATATATAATGAGCATATTTGCAAAATATATTTAGTAACAAAGCTAAGCCTATTGAAAGACGCAACAAACCTATTTGCAGTTTCGAAATTAGGTTTAACAGAAGTGAACAATTCTAAGGTAATAATAAATTAATTAATAAAACGTTAAGTTAATGTATAAGGTAAAAATTATTATGTACATCTATATACATATAACATGTGATTTTTCCCTAAATTTCCTAGCATTGGAGCTAACAACATCGCACACTAAAGAGGTCCAAAATAGATTCATATTCAGAGACAAGATTTAAAAATAACTATGTTTAAAATTACAACTCAAGTTGCAGTTTTCAGTAATATTTTAGTTTTGTTCCGATCTCAAAATTGTCTATGAATATATTAACGATTTTGGCGTTGAAGACTTTGCGAACGCTAGTTTCTTCACGTTCTTTAAAATGACGCAGGCTTCGATTGCATTTACAGAAAGCAATTATAACACTTTTATGCATTGATAATGTATTATTATATTATTTATATGTTGTATTTGATTTTATTGTGGTGAAAAAACCGTCGAGAGCAAAGCTTCAGTAAAGACAAAACAAAACGCACAAAAAGCTTTAGCATATACTAAAACAACTGTAGCTTTTTTTGCACGCTACGGTTTACCAAATTAAAGTGTGAATTTGCTTTAAAGGTGATTCTAGTGTCCTCGCAAATAAGGTTCAAAATCGGTGAACTAAAGCGAATGTGAAATAGTTTTGTGTTTTGAAGGTAGTTACCTGAACATTTGTGTAATACATGTCTGTAACACACAACATCTTTGGACGCACACATTAATTACAGCATTATAGAATGTAAACGATAAACCTAGGACCTAAAGCTATGTACAGGTATTTGGTGGAAGCTGAAATACAGTTCTAATCTAAAATATTAACGTTTTTGATAACTGACTTCAAAAAAGGACGTTTCTCAATTCGACCTATACAACGTGTAACATATTAAACGCAAGACCTAAAAGTAATTTGTTTAGAATCGACTACTGAATCCGATTTAGTGGTTTTTATTATTTTTAATTTTCACCTAATAAATTTTTAGTATATCTGAAATTATATTTATTTTTAGGATTACGATTCCATCAGTTGGTTGATCTAGAAAACTGAACCTTATTTCAAACACGTAAGACTCATTTCCACTTGTACTAAATTGTTCGTGTTAGTTTCGAAGTAACTATTAAGTAACTGTGGTAGGATTTGATATTCTAATTAGGGTGTCCGAGGTCTTGCGCTTATTATGTTACACGTTATATTATGTTTGTTCGCGGAAACTTCGTCGTTTGTGAACCGATTTTGATGATTCTTTTTTGTTGGAAAGGAGATATCCTAGAATGGTACCATAGTATTTTCATTGAGAACTGATAAGTATCTCTAGAGATATGGAAATAAAAACCTCAAATATGGTACTGAAAATTAATAGTGCGGCATTTGAAGTCGGTTCTTTTAGTTTTTTAAACGATCTTATATTATGTAACAAACAGGACGCTCGTCTGATGATCAGCGATGACGTCTGCCTATAACAGATGCTGTGATACTCAATACAGTTGATTACCAGTATAAATGGTAGTCTGGATAACGGGTGAACTCTTTGGTCGATCCAAAGTGACTATATATAACAGACAAAAGTGTATATTATAGCATTATTTTGTTAAAAAATTGTATCTTAATAACACTTTAAAATTTCGTTTCAGTTGTACATGTATAAAATCTGTCATTGAGAGTCATTGTGCTGTCATTTTTAATTCACAAACATTACGATATGAGTGTAGGTAATAGTTATTTATGATACTACTGCGGTAATTCGGTTTTTACAAACGAGTAGACGACTGTAACCATAGTCACGAGTTTGTTAAAACCAATATCTGCATGTATGTCATACAACGTTTTCCAACACATTTGCGAGAAAAACACTACAATTGGTAATATAACAAACATAAATATATCAGACAGACAGACAGACGGACATGACGAAACTATAAGGGTTCCTTGTCAGGACTACGGAACCCTAAAATCCGGCCAAGTCGAGTTAGACTCGCCCGACGCCTCGACTTTCGTACCAACATCGGTTGGTACCAATTAAGCTAGACCTCTAAATTGTATCATAATTGTATTGATCTTAATTGGCGTAAACGATGTATGTATGGGGCCAACCATTTTTCAACTTTTTTATTTTATGGAATTTTTCCTTTATATGTGCTGTGACCTTGCTTCTTGCCAAATTTCATGATTCTAGGTCAACAGGAAGTAGGTGTAAGTGTAGGTTTTCGACGCAAAACCTATAGGGTACTTCCGATTGACCTAGAATTGTCAAATTTGGTTAAAAGCAAGGTCTTACAGCACAAGTAGAGGAAAAATTCCGAAAAATAAAAAAAGTTGAAAATTAAGGTACATTTTGGTACTTACAAGTTTTCGTGAAAATCTAAATTTGCGCATATCTTTTTATAGTGTTCAGGACCTTGATTTTAATACACCTAATAGGGACTATAGACTTCAGTATCTGGTAAAATTTCGATTTGCTAGGTCTATCCGATCCTGAGAAAATCGGTGGTGACACCGACAGACACACAGACAGACGGACAAGAAAGTGATGTTATAAGGGTTCCTTTTTTACCTTTTGAGGTACGGAACCCAAAAAATGGCGCGAATTTTGCAAAAGTCGCCACGTATAGTTCAAATTAAAAGTACATCCTTCGTCTCATTTACTCTTTAGTATTAAAGTGAGACAAACGTATTAAGCAAAAGCGCTTCCAAAGAGGTTCTAACATTCAGCTTATTTATTCTCGCAATGTGATACTTTTTGGTGGACAGTTTATGCATGAAAAATAAAACCGTATAAGATACGCACGGCGCCATACAACGGAGCATGCGTTAAAGTAGGTACTTAGGTAAGATTACGTATTTTACCGCACGATTCGTCGTATGGTGCGTAATTTTTAACTTTCGAATATTGTATACAGGCTTCGTAAATACATTTTTTGAGCAAATGAGTTAAAAATATATTTGCCGCACACAAACACTGATTTTAAAAACCTAACGAACTGTATTTTAACTTCTACCAACAATGTTCAAATAGGGACTTTCAGACAAAATATACAAAATTGGTCAGTACGACTGTACATATTAACAAACTATTACATTACTAGCTGTGCCCTGTGGTTTCACCCGCGTTAAAAATCCTATAGCCTGATATAATTCCTGATTATCCCTGTGCAAAATTTCAGCTAAATCGGTCCAGTCGCTTGACCGTGAAGAAGTTCCAAACAAACAAGCAAATATACAAACTGAGTTTCGCATTTACAATATTAGTGTTTATTTCAGTTAATCTTCCACCGCCAACTAATTTCTACTAGGTTACCCTGTGTGTGTGTGTGTGTGTGTGTGTGTGTGTGTGTGTGTGTGTGTGTGTGTGTGTGCGTGTGTGTGTGTGTGTGCGTGTGTGCGTGTGTGTGTGTGTGTGTGTTTGCGCGTGCGTTCGGGCTAACCTTGAAGCAGAAGAGTGCTGGCATGCAGAGTGAGGAAGTATTCCCGGGCGGGACACTCACCTCCGCGGCGCCCTCTGTCGGCTCGCCGCTCCACCCTGCAATATGAAGAAGGGTTTCATTATTGCTCTCATGTTATAGCGGTAGGTACCAGAACCCCACCATATCTTGGATTCAATTTCAGTTGTTCAGCAGCTCGCCTTACAGCTTACTGCCATCTTATAATTCCAGACAATCACGATACCATCTTAGACCGCAACGTCACTTTACATCAGGTGAGATCAGAGTGGTTAAAAGCATGATTATTTGCCATAAAAAAGACAAGCAAGACGCTCGCTCGATGGTAGGCGATGTCATCAGCCAATAATTAAGACAGTTTAATAAATAGAATTGTTTAAGAAACTAAAAGAACTGACTTCAAATGCCGCTCTATTAATTTTCAGTACCATTTTTGAGGTTTTTTCTTTTTATTTATTTATTTCTATGGAGATATTTATCAGACCTCGATGAAATTACTATAGCACCATTCTAGGGATATCTCCTTTCCAATAAAAAAAAGAATCATCAAAATTGGTTCATAAATGAACGACGACGAGGTGATCCGCGAACAAACAAACACATTTTTTGAAGTCGGTTATAAATTAAAACAACCGACTTCCATGCTCCGCGAGTCAGTTTCAGTAGCAAGTTTGAGACGTTTATCGTCATATCTCTGCAGTCTGGAGATACTTATCAGATCTCGATGAAATTGAGATCAGATCTCGATGATTTTCAAATTGATTGATGAGGACCACCTCGGGAGTACCTCCTATACCCTTTCGAACTAAAAATATTTTTTAATCGGTTCACTATTGGCGAAAATATCGATAAACATACACAAAAAAAAAACTAACGGACGAACATAGAACCACCTTTTTGTAAGTCGGTTAATAAGAGCAGTACCTGTAGTGTGTACCGGTAGTGTGAGGGGTGTAAGAACACTGCACACTCACCGTTGGTGTCCAGTCGAGGGATGGTATCAGCGCAGGGAGCCTCGTACGCGTACAGTTCTGACGCCGAGGCGACCGCTATCTTCGCGTTGTCGTCAAAAATGCGCCCGATCGTCGAGCCGTTCAGTTCTAGTATCAACATTCTACAAACAAAACAGACGGTTAGTTTAGCATCGCCTGCGTTTAAAATATATCTAAGTAAATTGTTAAACACAATCCAAAATTTCATCGTACCGACGGGACTTGAACCCGCAACCTCCGGATTAAAATGTTCCGGTGCTTTGCCAATTAAGCCACGGTGCGAAGTATCGTTACGACGAAATTAGTGGATTGCATTTGTTAACCCAATTATGCATTGGTGGCGCCATCTATGACTACTTATTACGTAAGTTAATCATCACATATTATTCCGGAGGTTGCGGGTTCAAGTCCCGTCGGTACGATGAAATTTTGAATTCTGTTTAACAATTTACAAAAAATATGAAGTGTGTATATCTTCAAAGAAACATAATATTTGATTTACGCAGTGCAACATCTCTCGTCGGATTTGAAAACTGTAATGATTTCTCTTCCGAATGATTAACTTACGTAATAAGTAGTCATAGATGGTGCCACCAATGCATAATTGGGTTAACAAATGCAATCCACTAATTTCGTCGTATCGATGGATCGAACCGTGGCTTAATTGGCAGAGCACCTGGACGTGTGGGTCCGGGGGGTGCGGGTTCGAGTCCCGTCGGTACGATGAAATTTTGGATTGTGTTTAACAATTTATCTCATTATTATATATTACTAGGATATGTGTCTCAGAAATTTAACTACCTGTCTATCAGTTTTCATCTAAAACAGTTTTTGCGTAATTGAACATACAAACTTTCACATTTATAATCATCATCATCCGCCTGTGTCAGTCCACTGCTGGACGTAGGCCTCTCCCAAGATGCGCCACTGAGCCGCTGAGCCCATTTATTAACCGACTTCAAAAAAAGGAGGAGGTTTCTCAATTCGACCGTATATAATTTTTTTTTTTTTTTTTTTTTTTTATGTTTGTTCGGGGATAACTTCGTCATTTATGCACCGATTTTGATTATTCTTTTTTTGTTCGAAAGGAGATATCCCAAGTGTGGTACCATGGTAATTTTATCGAGGTCTGATAAGTATCTCCAGAGATATTGAGATAAACATCTCAAAATTGGTACTGAAAATGAACATTGAAGTCGGTTCTTTTTTAGTTTTTAAACGATATTATAATATTAATTTGATTAACATTTATAATATTGAATAGGATCACTGTGTCGGTGGCACTATACACTTTTAAATTATAAAATAATTCTGTATTTAGATGATTTCAAGGTCTTTCAATTGATAACCTGATTATTTTCATTAAATGTATGCTATGGAAAGTAATCTGCAAAGTAAACTCACGATTCAGGCGCCAGTCCACAAAGCTCAGATAGTTTCGTCTTCAGGTCGAGATACGTGCCTTCAGAATTAACTCGAACCCCGTATTTGATCGGAACAGATCCATCAAGCAGAATTACTGAAAAAACAAATCATCATTGTCAGCCAAACATCACCTAAACACGTCCTAGAGAGCGTGTTCCCATTATAAGCCTAGCGTGTTATCATCATCTATCACATCGTTACTTACCAACAGCTGAGATAGTGTTTAAACGGCTAGAGTCATCGGAACTATCTAACAGAAATCGAAAAAAACGTATCTAAACTCATATAAAAAAATATTTTTTGTTTGTTTGTTTGTTGCGATTTAACTCAAAAACTACTCGACCGTATTAAAAATTCTTTCACTAACAGCTACATTATCAGCGAGTAACATAACCTATATTTTATCCCCATATTCTCTGCTAACTACGCGCGTGAAACCGCGAGGCGAAGATAGTTATTTATATTAGAATAAAGTAGACTTCAGACAGATAAAGGCCGGTATTACAGAACGACATTCAAGCAAGGATCTGTTCCCAGCATGTAATGAGGTAATTTTCAACTGGTTAAATCTCGTCTAGTTAACCAATCGACCCGCAGGTGTCACACGAGACGTAGAACACAGCACAACACAACAACAGTCACCTCTAACTTGTGTAGTGATATAACACTCCATGGGCAGCGGCAGACTGAGCATGTTGAACGCGTCGAACCTGACGGAGTCTGTCCCGCAGGTGTCGCAGCGCACGCGAGACTTCAGTTGTCCGTAGAACAGGTCGTTGACGATGGACGCGTTGCGCGCCGTGTGCGCCGCCCACGCCTCCGCCGCCACCAGGCGGTCCGCGCGCCCGTCCGAGTCCTGCAGACATACACACATTAAACATAGCCCGGATATTTAAGGGGTCTGTCTAGTAGCTCGCGCCGAAAAAAACGTGATTTTCGTGATTATTTCTTGGGATACTGGATAAAGGTAATGATATAAAAGTTATTAAGCTTAGTGAATACACTCTTGAAATACATTAAAAAAAAAATTATTTTATTTTATACATGTATTATGACCAAAAACGTCAGCCAAACGCAACACCTCGAAAAATAGGTAGGTCCGCCTTGTTGATAAAATCTCGGAGCTGTGTTGTCTGAAACAAAAAAATCAAAGTGCTTTAGGTTCAGTATGACAATGGCTATGTCCCCTATAAATTTTATTCAATTATTTAAAAAAATAAAAAAATGGTGAAGAAAAAACAAAAAATTTTCAAAAAACCGGTTTTTTTTCGCCGATTTTTGAAAAAAAAATATAGTAAAATTCAAAATAATTGAATAAAATTTATAGGGGACATAGCCATTGTCATACTGAACCTAAAGCACTTTGATTTTTTTGTTTCAGACAACACAGCTCCGAGATTTTATCAACAAGGCGGACCTACCTATTTTTCGAGGTGTTGCGTTTGGCTGACGTTTTTGGTCATAATACATGTATAAAATAAAATAAATTTTTTTTTATGTATTTCAAGAGTGTATTTACTAAGATTAATAACTTTTATATCATTACCTTTATCCAGTATCCCAAGAATAAAACACGAAAATCACGTTTTTTTCGGCGCGAGCTACTAGACAGACCCCTTAATACAAGTAGCATACAAGGTTTGTGACTTTAAGCCGCTTGCTAGAACTTCTCCATTTTGTAAATGTCGACACATGTGATATGTCTAAGAATATATATACACTAGAACTCGGTCACCGACCTCGCGCGTATCGGCGAGGGGTGACCGACCTTCTGTGTCAGTGAGTCACGGTAGTCGGTCAATGACCTCGTATGTAAACGTGTCGTGACGGTCGGTCATTGACTTAGCGTGCGAGTGTATCGCGGTGCGAGGTCACTGAACTCGTGTGTCGGTGAGTGGTGTGGTGTGGTGAGGAGGGAACCTTGTGTGTCGGCGTGTGATGGTGGTGCGGCGCGCGGTTGAGGTCCTCGTGCAGCGCGTCGAGCAGCCAGGCCAGCAGCTCCTGCGCGTCGTGCTGCCCGCCGCCGCCCAGCGCGCGCGCCCAGCGACACACCGCCCAGCGCACGCGCAGCGGGGCCACCGAGCGCGCGCGCATCGACCACACCTGCGACATACACCGCATTAATACAGGGGGGACTGGACAGACAACTACTAACTGCAAAATAGAGAGAAAAATACATTATATATTGAAGTCATCTCATTTCACTGGGAGGAAACACACTTTTATTAATAGAATTAATATATAATTCTAGCTGCTACTACTTTATTCAAAGTTTTTTTTTTAATTCTTACTTGAAGTCAATCCAAACTATAATCTAACCAACTATTTATGCAAAAAATTTGGTCACTATTTTAATGTACCAATCGATTCAAAAATCAAATCGAAACTTGTATATTTACGAATTACCTCTCCAAAACATTGAAAAAATAATCTTAGAACAAACTTAGAGTTTAAACTAATTTAAAAATATTTTGTTGCTGAAGTTAGTGTACTATCAGTTTTGTTAAAGGCTCACTTCAGCAACAAAAGTTAACTCGGTACAGATTGTGTTCAAACAAAGTGTACGTACCTCCTTACAAAGCTCTCCGTACCGCAACGCCAGCGCCCCCTTGGTACCGAGCGGGTTGTTAGTGTTCACCTCGTACAGATGCATACCAGAGTTGAAGTATCGAGTCAGGGGGCCTGTGTTCCATACCTGCATACATTGCATAATTATAGTATGTGTTTAGTTCTCAAATATTGGGATGCCTTTTGGCAACCCTACGTCCATTAGGGAGGATATATATTTATCCGTTAGTTAGCATTCATTTCATGATGTCAGAAGTCGACAAATAAAGCAGAACTATCACCGCCATCTACCTCAGCACCGCCAGCAACATCGAGCACACAAACACATCCACAGATTTCATCATCATCGTCATTTTCATCATCACTAATAACACCCTCACTACTAGAAGCGTTATGCCAGCGACCCAAAGCCGTACTACGCTTCACTGAGGAGCTGGGGTGGCTTGGGTAATGGCTGGCAGGGGGGAAATGCACAATACCCCCCGAGCGGGACGTCAGTGCAGGTCTTATCGCCCCCATCACCAATTAGAATTAGAAGGAGAACTAAATTGATCAATATAATTTCTTAACCTGCACGAAAAAATCTAGATGACCAGGAGTTTGGTTGCCACTCAATGCACCCCTTGTTTAGGGGTATAAATAATGTCATAATGTCATCGCATGTCAAGTCATTTAAAGTCTCACAAACCTCATAATTTCACTGGACGCTTCACTCTTCAAACATTTCTATTTCACAGTTGAATAAATTAACAAAGCGGATCTACTACCACTACCACAATTTTAATTTTTTGTCTATGTTATGGTAGACAAACAAACAGACAGCCTGATCTTAAGCGGTTACCGTCGCCTATGGACAACAGCAACACCATGGGTGCTGTTGATGCATTGCCGACCTTTGAAGAGTTTGTGGATACCCTTTTTAAAAGATTCCATCCTAAAGCTAGATGGGAAGATCGCGGCGGGCAGTTCCGCAGCAAGTCCTCCCACTTAATGAACGATACTCACGGATTGTAGAGCAGCATTCATGAAGCAAGTGTTGCCCAAATTGTGAAGTCCCGTAGCTCCGGGGAGATTTGGAGCTATGAGGGTTTCTCGCCTCTCTGTAGCGCGGGATCCACCGCTATATTTGGAAAGAACTTGGTTTTAAAACAAATTGAGTGATATAGTTTTTCTTTTTACATTGAAAGCCATGAGCTGTAGTTTATTTGGTGCATTTCTCCGTACAGTTTTAGGACTGTATTTTAAAACGACGCTCAAGCGCGAATCCGCTTCCAGCACTGAATGAGGCCATCTATATAAAATAAGCCGCTGTTAGTAAACCAATCAAATGGCTTCACTTCGCGCTAGGAGAGGATCGAGGTCCGACCATCGTTTATATTACAGACTTAAGCGAGCAATCACATAATAATTAAAATTATATTGCTGCTTGCTTACAACGATTCATACGAGTATATTATTGTGATGAGGTCACCAGGGCGATTCTTTATACCCATTACTCTTCAATTTAGAATAAAAATCATAGCGAAATAACGTAACGAGTTAACTTACTTCTATCATACACGTAATATAAATGGATGGTGCACTGCAGATGTTTTGACAAATTCAATTTAATCCGTATGCTTTAACAATAAGGTTGTAATTGCTTTGTAGAACAAAACGGCCTAATAGAGAGACACCCGGGTGGGAGTGTGTCCTTGTCTAACAACCTGATAGTCATATATATTTTCTATACTATATATGGTGTATATTTAAGTCGTCCATACAAAAGAAAGGGACAAACTCTGTTCTAGGTCGGTCAGGGCCGTTTTGCGCAGTCAATTTATATTACGTCTATGACTTATTTAATATGATTGCCAATTAATTAATTTCAGTCAACTGCAATTTACTTTCAATTCATAATAATGAATAGTCTACTGTACAATCTCTAGGTATAAACATTTATAAGACCAAATAATTGAAAATGTAAATCTCAATTAATTCAGTACCCTTAGTACGAGTTTTATTGACAGATCTCACATAGTTTTCGACTTATTGTGGCTCTCTGATTGGTCTAAATTTAGTGAAGTGTGAAAACTGCTAGAGGCGCTGTACTGTTTTCAACCGACTTCAAAAAAAGGAGAAGGATTCTCAATTCGACCGTATATATTTTTTTATTGGTATTCGCGGATAACTTCGTCGTTTATAAAACGATTTTGATGATTATTTTTTGGTTGGAAAGGAGATATCCCAAGAGTGATACCATAGTAATTTCATCGAGATCTGATAAGTATTTCCAGAGAAATGGATATAAACACCTCAAACTTGGTACTGAACATTAAAAGCGCGGCATTTTAAGTCGGTTCTTTTTCAGTCGGAAATTTGTTCGATATACGATATCGAGTTTTGTATGAAAACTCATACTAAGGGTACTAAATTTCTATAAGACACAATGACATGAGTACAATATATCTGACCTTAGAGCGCCGATCTCCTCCGGCCAGGTGAGGTCAGCGTTCCTGACCTCGATGAGCAGCCGGCTGCGCTCGTCGAGCCGCAGCTCCTCCAGCGTGGGCCGCTCGTCGTCCAGCAGCACAGAGTTGGTGCCCAGCAGCCACAGCCGCATGTCCTCGCGTGCCAGCCCCAACGCACTGGACAGGAACTCCGATACCTGACAGAGTATCATACATTTGTTATGTTTTATTGAAGTTAAACTTCTTTAGTCTAATGGCATTGGAGTACAATTTGACGGATGTGACGTAGTGTCACGGTCCGAATCAACAGAGGTTACGTAAGTATCATGTTATGTTTTATATTTATAAACGCCCTCTATTGTAGAACGCCGTAGCTACGAAGACGCTGTCATTGGGGCACTCGTCCCGCTAAGTTCACACATAAAGTGTACAAACAAATATTAGTGATGTTGGGAAATATATTAAATGAACTTGGTAGTTTCACTACTGACGCGTAGCTTTTTAGGCATCCTCTTTTTTATATTTTGACTAGCAGCCCGCCCCGGCAAAATTTGCATCAGTTTGTTGCATCGAATATAAAATATGAACATATTTAACAACCATCGTCATATTTCATCCAATTTACACAAAACCTTAACGAATTATGCACCTAAACCTTCCTCATAAACACTCTGGCTATTGGTGAAAACCGCATGATAATCCGTTCAGTAGCTATTGAGATTATTGCGAACAGACAGACAGACGCAGTGATGAACTTTGTTTTATAATACTTACGTATTGATATTGGACGGCCCTTTGGCGTAAAGGATAGTTACCCTGATTCTGACCCGACGGTCGTTGGTTCTAATCCTAGCTATATACCTACCAATGAAAGTTTTATGTGCATTCATGAATCACGAGTTTTCGTACAGTGGTAGTGGAATCATTAAATCTACCAAAAAGTAGCTTACCACCAAGGAGTACATCTGCCGCCGTAACCTTACGGCGTTCCCCGACGCAAAATGTACGGGTAATATACGTTTAACGTGTGTATCTGTGTGTCTGTCTGTAGCATCTTAGCACCTAACCGGATGAACCGATTTTTTTTTTATTATTGATAGTTTTTTTTTGTTTGATAGATGTCTTCATCGAGAGTTTTCTTAGCTTTGATTCATGAAAATTCGTTCAATCGTTATAAAACTATGAGCTTTTTTCTAGTTAATTGCGCTATGAAATCAACTTTCATAGGTCTGATCAATTCGAAAATCTTCTTCTTCAACGATATTGTAAGAACATGGAAGCCTCCTGGACTCTACAGAATACTCAAATCCTCACCAACTTACAGCTCAGATTTTAAATGTCGTGTTTAGAGTCATTGGAAAAAGCTATTATACATAGATCAGTCGGGGTGCTTTAAAATATTATATTATATTATTATACTATATTGACTTCAAATTGATTGTGATCGGTGGAGATCTACAGCATAGCTAAGCTTATAATAATATTTTCGTAGTAACTATGACCTAATCTGTGGTTTCACTGCAAATATTTTATTAATTTTGCGTTGCGTGTTTCTGAAATTCGTGATATCTTCTAGAGTTTTCATTTGAATTATATACTGTAAAAGACAATTTTAATCTATTGTTACATCGCGTCGTCGAGTCGCGATGTTTCGCCAAGCTTCTCGAACAAAAATACCGTGGGAAAGAATAGACTAATTAGGGGCTATAAACACCCGACCCGACCGTCATAAAAGTTAACCTTCCGGGAATTCAGACCCTAGTCAATGTACCTAGTTTTGTAGTTAAGATTGAACCTTATTCATAAGTAGTTAGAGATCAAATTAGCATGTATGGTAAAGTTGTTTACGTCAGATGCTCAAAGGAAAGCCGCCCCTTTTGTTTGTGATTGTTATTGCTTTGTTTTGAACGTCTTTTGTCTATTGTTTCGAGTCAATACTGGAAAGTTCTGTAGAAATATTCTCGTCCTATATAAGACGTTGAAACCGCGGCTTGAGTCAGTCTTTCTCTGGAAGCGACAGTGTAACTATCTAAGCGCGGATAGCGACCAAGTGATCGTTAAGTGTTATCAGTGAACTAGTGTTGTGAACTGTGAACAGTGAAATCAGTGATTGTGATTACCAACGACCTCAGTGTGTGTTAACGGACTTTTGATAATTGTGCAAGACGATTTGGACAACTACTGTGGAACATTGTGCTAACCTAGTGATCAGTGGAAATAAACGTTCATCTCATCGGATTGGCATTTTAATACCACCCCGCACGTAACACTATAATATGTGGCCAATCTAATTAACGTAATTATTTGGATAAGGATTAATACTATATACTTGAAAATAGCCTTGGAAGGTATGTAATATTTTTTAACAAAAATTTTAAGATTAAAATTGTTACTGTGAGTCAACTTTAAGAGATAGACATATGCTGTCGCGGACTTTTTTGTAGGTCTTATTAAGTTGTACAACTCTTGCATAGAAAATATTCTTCTATCTATTTTCAATTAAGCAGCGTTCGTAAGAAACGTGTTTTTTCGACCGTTTATTTGCCGACTTAGGTTGCAAATTAGGTCTCCACGAATGTACCTTTGATTTAAACGGGATAATATATAGCCTATTTTCATTCCGAAAGTCCATTCTATGTATTAGTGAAAGAATTTTTTAAGTCGGTTCAGTAGTTTTTGAGCTTACTCATTACAAACATACAAAAATACAAAAATACAAATGTTCTCTCTTTATAATATTAGTATAGATAATCTTAGGCGATTCTTATTTTTAGTGCAAACTGACGTTATAGTATAAGTTTTAAAAAAAATGCTTGTTCATAAGTACAAGATATCAGGAAAATTTATATTAATTTACACCGCGCCATTTTATCCACATGTCTTATGAATTATGATCTGCCTAAATTGAATATTTTAATGAAACCAGTCGTAATTATTCATCAATTTTTTTGCAAATATCTATAATTCTTTGTCACTATGCTAATACAAACCACGCCATTTCTATCAGATTTGATGCACGATCCACAGGTCAAATCCATGTACCATCAATCAACATCAATATTATAAATGCGAAAGTCACTTTGTATATTTGTTAGTTTGTTTGGGACTTCTTCACAGTCGAAAGACGAAGAAGACGAAGACTGAGTCGGTTCAGAACTATTGGACCAATTTATCTGAAATTCTGCACAGAGATAGCCAGTATTATGGATTTTGCTATAGAATACATTTTAACGCGGGCGAAGCGGCGGGGAACGGCTAGTAATGGATTAAACAACCGGCGAAGTAAAGAAGTAATAACGAAAACGAGTTAATAAGGCTACTAACACCTTTCAACCATTCTATTTGCCTTATTACCTCTACTACTGCTCTTACTAATTGCCTCTACTTATCTTTTAAATAAACTACAACTTTTATATGGCTTTTACGAGTATGTCAGACTACTAGTAAATGTTATAAAAGTATTTCAGTAAAGTGGGATCAAACAAGCAGTAAATAATGATAATAAGGAATATGTTTGAGAACACACCTGTCTGAGTGTAGCCAGCCGGGAGAAGGCGGCGGTGTAGGCCAGCTGGCGGTCTGGCGGCGCGGGCGCGAGCGGCACGCTGCTGTACATGGACACGCCGGCCCCGCCCACGCCCGCCACTGACGCCAGCCCTGAGTAACATGCACCGACGTTTTACTTCTGTTTTACATCTCACTTGTACATAAACCAATTTCAGACCTCCATCATCGATTTTTTAACGGTGAAGCATCATCATGCATTTGTGGAACTGGAAGACGGCAGTTACACGATGCACTGGACATCATAATAAGTATATATCTATCACAATTTCTCCTTTGTTTTAGTACAATTTACTATCCTACCTACTGATCTTGAGAGATACAGCTATTGCTATCTTATACTGTGATGGACACGCGTAAGGAGATCCTCTGCCACCTTTATTCTTTAATCTACTGTGCTATTGAATTTTTTAAATAATATGTATTTGTTTTGTGGCCTGATATATTTTAATTAACGAATCTAACAAGCACTTCACCACTATAACATATATTGTTAATTAATAATGCGGTCAAAGATGTATCGAGTATGTGTAATGTAACTACAGTAAAATTGCGCAAAATGATAGAATCAAGAATGAAAGTTTATATACTTACTTTGTGTGCTCGGAACATGCCGGAACAGTTTTAGCTGGAGTGGATACAGTTCTAATTCAACGTCGGAGTTTGGCGGCCTTATCACCTGAAATACAAAAATAATGGACGTCTATCGTCTCGAACAAAAACATATTGGTACTGGTTAATGTGTCATTATGGCCGGTATTCCTGGCGCCCATCCACCCTTAGCAAGTAATAAATCCATTTGATTTGTTAACTTGCTGCGATTTAACTAATAAAATGGTGCCTGATTCTTTGCTAAGAGCGGATTCGTGCTAGAGCGTCGTCGTAAAATACGGCTCAACGTCAAAGTTACCAATTTTAAGATTAACTGCTTGAGACAGAATAGATGTTTAAAACCGTAACCGTAAACAATCACAAAAATTCTAAAAGCAGCACGCTTGGCTTGTAAGCCCAACGAAAATGGTGATTCGCGGCAGATTCTTGGCAGTAATAATCTCCGGTCCTGTGTATGTACAATACCTGTCTGGGCAGAGGGTCGGCGGCTCCGTACCACAGCGCGATGGCTCGCCAAAGCGCGTCGGGAAGCAGCTCGAAGTCGCGGTGCTGGGAGAGCGTCACGTCGCGTCGCAGGTGTCCGCCCTCGCCTGTTAGCGTGCGGACCTGGGGGAGGGGGGGGGAGCAACGTACATCTCACGTAATACAACTGTTCACTCGTGGATGTCCACTGGTCACTCGTGGATTAAAATTATAGCATCATCATCAGCCTATCTTTGTCCAATGTTGGACATAGGCTTCACTTATGGCACGCCACTGAGCTCGATCTTCAGCTCTTTGTTTCCAAACAAACATGTTTTCAATTTACATGAAATATTTATTTTTAAAATTTCCGTTGTCCTAGAATTATAAGTAAAATCAATTTTAATTCATTCCATCTAAATTGCTTAAAATATTAAATAAAAATTCAAAATAAGCAAGGGAAATCTGAATTGTGTGTGAAGTCTTGTAGAGTCTGCGAAATTCGAGAAATAAAAAGCAGGACGAAATCACATTTTAATCACATAATCACAAAGTTTATACTGCAACACTCACTAAGTGCACACATGTTTATGAAACCGGCCTCAGTGCGATGTTCGGCGATGAGGGTCTTAACCTGTTATTAGGTGTGAGAAGTATACCTGCAGCGTGTCATGGTCGCGCAGGCGCGCGTTGTCGACGGGTCCGGGGTGCGGTGGCGGCGGGGGCGGCGCGCAGCTTACCCCCGAGCTAGAGCCGGCGCTGCCCAGCGACACCGTCTCACACCGCCACAGCAGGGAACCCATCGATTCTGGAAGTTTTACATACATTCCTATCATACAACTATTAAGCGGGAATAGCCCAATGGCTAAAAATCAGTTCACACCGAGACATGACGCGACGTGACGATGCTTGTGATTTCGCGCGGTGAATTAACTCAATGAAATGTGTTACTTTTTATATAATTTTATTTTTTGTATCACTCTCTTAATAAGTACGCGCCGCGTCCCGTCACGTCGCAGTCGGAGCTGACCCTAAGGCATCATGCAGCCTGGCGATTGAAGGGTCGTGAGTAGGGCTTGGTATTCGAATATTCGTTTTATTCGAATATTCGCCTTATTTACTATTCGAATATAGTTAACTGAAGTATTCGAATATTTCAAATAATTCGAATATTAAATAAAAACACATCCAAAGAGCATATTCTACGCATCTATTTTATACACATGACAAAATACAAAATACGTACCTGGTTGGTACGGTGGCAACGGCTACCTCGTCAATATCTGCGCAAGATCTAGCTACATATAACAATTCATGTGGAGATGGCTCCATTCGGCTTTGACTCCATCGAAACCTGGTCTGTTCTGGAATCTTTGCAACGATGACAAGTTGATTGGCGATATATGCAAGTGCTGAGAGGTCTATACAATGCCGCTACCATGGCCGTCCAGCTCCAGAACCGGCAGACTGAACCTATTCACATGCATCGTGGGGTGAGAGAAGAGGATGTTATATCCCCCAAATTGTTCACAAATGCTATGGAGGATATGTTCAAGACGCTGGATTGGGATAGACACGAAATTCACATCAATGGCAAATACCTCTCATACTTGCGATTTGCGGACAACATCGTCATCATAGCAGAAATGCTGTAAGATCTGCAACATATGCTGAACGGCCTAGCTGATTCTTCTCAATGCATTGGTCTCCAGTTGAACTTGAATAAGACAAAGTTCATGTTCAATGAGCATGTAAGTCCGGAACCAATTGCAGTACAGGGCAGTATTCTCGAAGTTGTTAAGGAGTACCAATGATTACCTCCGGCAAACTCTGCGGTAGGGTAAAAACAACTTCGAGAAAGAAGCCAATAGAAGAATACAGCTGGACTGCGCAGAATATGGGAAACTGCGTCGTATTTTCACATTGCCAATTCCACAAAGTCTAAAGACAAGTCTTCAATCAGTGCGTC
Source organism: Cabera pusaria (assembly GCA_954871355.1). Taxonomy (NCBI): domain Eukaryota; kingdom Metazoa; phylum Arthropoda; class Insecta; order Lepidoptera; family Geometridae; genus Cabera; species Cabera pusaria. Next base: position 22,560,478 of record OX940906.1, read on the forward strand.
CTACCCGTCATGACATACAGTGCTGAAACGTGGGCACTCACGGTTGGTCTAGTCCATAAATTTAAAATCACTCAGCGAACTATGGAAAGGGCTATCTATGCTCGGAGTTTCTTTGAAGGATCGAATCCGTAATGAGGTTATCGGACAAAGAACTAAAGTAATCGGACATAGCTTAGCGGATTAACAAACTGAAGTGGCAGTGGGCCGGCCATATTAGCCGAAGAACCGACATCCGTTGGGGTACCTAAACGAGTTCTTGAGTGGAAACCGCGGATCGGCAAACGTAGTGTAGGACACCCTCAGACTAGGTGGAGCAATGTTCGCAAGTTGGCTGGAAAGAGCTGGATGAGAGTAGCCTATTTTACATTTATCATACGTACTTTTTGTTTCCCAGTGACTATAGCCCGGGGCTCTTCAAACCACGAGTGAACAGGTATCTTCTAGGTAGGCGTGCCACCTCGTCGGACCCACTTAGCTTAGCATCAGATGAGTTAGTGGTCAAACACTTACCTATTGGTTGTTCTAAAGAAAATAAAAAGTAGAGACTGACCAGTAGAGTTAGTGGTGAAGCTCTCGTCGCACACGATGGCCTCGTCGAGGAGCGCGGGGCGGGGATGCCGGCAGCAGGAGGCGGCGGCCGCGTGCGACAGCCACGCCCCCCACCACTCCGCCGCCACCAGGTACCAGAACTGACCCACGCAGTACCCGCGCTGCACCTCGCGACGTAGCCACCCCACCACTGGAACATTAAAGACATAGCGACTAGATAAAAGTGTATATTATTATCTAGTCGCTCGCTGCTCAACATAGCCAACTTCACGTCACTGTGCTTCTTTTACCCCCGACGCAAAAAGAAGGGGTGTTATAGATTTGACGTGTGTATCTGTGTATGAATATGACTGCCTGTGGCACCGTAGCGCCCAAACGTTCTTCAAGATAGGTCTTATCGAGAATGTTCTTAGCTTTGATTCATGTAAATCCGTTCAGCCGTTTTAAAACCGAGCTTTTTTCTAGTTGATGGCGCTATGAAATCAACTTTTGTAGGTCTGCTCAATTCGAAATTCAGTATCCTCTTACTTCAACGATATGGTAAGAACATGGTGGCATTGACCTAATGCTGGGACATCTCTTGAATCTGCAGAATGCTCAATTCCTCACCAACATACAGCAGAGATGTCGAGTTTGGGCTCATTGGAAGGAAGCTAGTTTACGATAAAATGTAGCAGGACAAGCACGACGCTCGCCTGATGATAAATGATGACGTCTATACGTGATCATTTTGGATAGAGACAAAAAAAAATTAAGTCTCGCATGCTCTGTAATTTTACTGGACACATTGCCATTCAAACCGAAAATCATTCTTATTTAACGGCTGAATTAATTGGCAAAGTGTTGTACCGCACCAGGCGGATTAGCAGAAGTCCTACCACTATGTGTTCAATGGAGTTTAAGATCCTAGGTTTCCTAAGCTACTCCCATCGAGCTCTTGACAGGCGCTCCACGAAGATTATCGCTAAATCTCGAACGATTCACTACAAATCGATTTTACCCATCGATATGGGTTCTTCTGCTAATATGGCCGAGCCACTGCCACTTCAGTTTGTTAACCCAGTGATCTTCAATATCAACGACCTCCGCTGCAAGTCGAGTTATATTATATCCCCGATCACATCGTCACTTTCCAACAAGTTGGGTAATGGTCAGATGCTAGCCTATAAACTATTAAAGAAATAAAAGTAGAGTCGAATCAACTATGTAGGTATTTCAAAATCAATTGCGCATGAGAGCACGCGAGCCTTTTGCCGGCCGATATACTGAATCCTACTTCCTACTTATATTATAACGGAGAAAGGTCGTTTGTTTGCTTGTTACTTCTTCACGCACGTTAAAACTACTCAACCGACTTACCTGAATGATTGAGAAATTCGGTATGAAGATAGTCTAGACTAGATCCTGGAATAACATATAGGATACTTTTCATACCGATATCGCAACAGGAACGATGTCGACGTGAATAAAACCGCGGGTAACAGCTAATGAACTCAAAAAAAGTCGGATCAACTAAATTCAACTGTGCCAGAGAGCGGGCGAGCATTTTTCTGGCCGATGTATGTAATTGTAAACCTCTCGTTGTAGGTGTTTATTTTTTATAACTGAAGATCTTAATGAAACATGTATTTAGTTGTAATAGACTGGCTTAATAGCCAGTCTATTACAACTAAATCCATTTAAAAAATAAAATAAAAAGTCTTTTTTTTTGCGTTATTGACATCCAAATCAAAAGCAAAAGCAGTAGAATGAGTCACTGTTATGATTTACATAACACTTACAACCGACTTCCAAAAAGGAGGAGGTTCTCAATTCAACTTTATGTTGTTTTTTTTTTAATTGGTAGGGTACATGTCCGAGGGCGATGGGACCACCCCATTGTAATTTCATTGAGATCTGATAAGTATCTCCAGAGATATGATGATAAACGTCTCAAACTTGCTACTGAAACTGACTCGCGAAGCATGGAAGTCGGTTGTTTTAGTTTATAAATTATCTTAATTATTTATAACTTAAGATTTTGATGAAACTTGTACCTAGTAGTATTTGGCTAGTATAGACTGACTTTTGTTGCGTTATTGACTGCAAGTCAAAAGTTGAAAGGCAGTAGAATGAGCTGCAGCTATGATTTACATAACATTCGACCAATTACATTCAGATAAATACTAAGAGCAAAATAAGTATTAATTAACAAGAGTGTGCTACTTCCACCGATAGGTCTAAATTACGTATTTTTCCATGAGCATGATTCACCGCATCGTATACAAACATTAACAATAGACAGATAAAGCCGAACGTTCACTTGATTCCGGCGGCACGAGTGACCCACTATGATGTTATGTAAGCACAGCGCAGCGTTATCAATGTGAACAGTCCTTGATAAGTCAATGCAAGTGCGCTTATAGAGTGTTGCTACTAATTATTGAAGTGTCTCAATTAGATTCTATAGTGCTAATGAACCACTAAAAATATCACAAATTTTTTTTCAATCGTTAAGTGCCATAAAAATGCATTTAAATTATGTTTTTTTTTTTTTATTTCGCGCGTAAATTGATGCAAACGCTGGACGCAGTGAACGCCATATTGCTCTGCAGGGCTGGCATGGCAAGGGGTCTATTTTGTCTTTCCACCTATGCGTGTTTTGTTTGGTGGAGAAGGCAAATTATAAGTAAAGTTTTTCGACCATTATAAACGCCCGCTGACTTTTAATTTCATCAATTTTTTTTAACTAAAATCAAAACTCGGGGTTAAACTTCACCAAACGTTTAAATTGTTGTGTTGATCTCTTATCAGTGGCGAAAAACAGGGAAATAATTTTGTCTTTCCCCGGGGATAAGGCCATGCTAGCCCTGCTGCTGTAGTCATGACGTCAGTTGGCTGTGTAAACAAATGCAGTGATATGTTAGTTGACATTTGACACTTCTAAGTCCATATATATAGCCATAGCCGTTTGACGTAATAACACGGCGATTGTTATTTAATGGTTTTATGAAACAGATTAAAAAAGATGAAACTTTTAAATTTAATTTTAAAATTTAGTTTGCTATTTTATGAACTAAAACTAACGTCTTAATATTTTTAGATTTTTTCTCATATAGAGTAATATACCCTATTGTAAGTGTGAGCGGGACGCGGAGAGGTGAGGTGGACGGGCAGACAATAAAATTGCAATACAAATGTAAAAATGTATCACCCAATTATCTAGCTACAATTTATTTTGTCATACAGTAAAGCTTTTGACCGCCGTGTCACCTGATGTCTACGATGCGATTTAGCACGCTTGCCTAGAAGATACCTGTCCACTCACGACTAGAAGACCCCTAAACAAAAACTATAAAAAACTTGTATTTATTTTTATTTATTTATTTATTTAACTACAAAGGATCCATTCTTTGGCAGTACTACCTATATATGATGACAGATAAAGGATAGCGCTTTGTAACTGGAAACTTTAAACAAGATACGATACCTAATATAATCCTTTCCTTACTAATATTATGAACGCGAAAGTTTTTAAGGATGTTTGTTACTATTTCACGCTAAAACTACTGAACCGATTGAGCTTAAATTTGGTATGTAGATAGCCTAGACCTTGCAATAACACATAGGGTACTTTTTATCTCGATATTTCCAGGGGAACGATGTACGATGTACGAACGACTAGGACAATATATACGATATCTACAACCAAAGGGTCTTTAAATCGCGAGAGAACATGTATCTACTAGATAAGCGTACTACGTCGTCGACCGCATCGTCACTTAACATCAGGTGAGATAGTAGTCAAATGCTTGCCGATCTGCCATTAAAAAAAGTATTACGTTCATCAAATACCAAACTCCTTTCTTCCACTAGATAACTAAGCAGGGACGCTACGTTAACCATGACAATGACATTAAGTGAAAATATTCCGTCCGTCATCAAACAAACGTAGCATCTCACTAATTACACACAGATAACCATAAGAAACAGTGTCAAGTGTAACTACATCGCAATTTACTTTCACAAAACGCTAAAATATGTATAAAAAGATCACATTCTCCATTTGAAACTTCAGCAAATACATAGATAGGCATGTCACTGAACTCTTCCGTAACGGCTGGACTGATTTATGATATTTTTGTGTGTGTTTGAATAGACCGTCTTGGATGGACAGATAGGATGGTAGGATAACGTCTATCAGATCTGCTGGATTTCTGTAATATGTTTGATGCAAGATTGTATTTATTGTTTTTATACTATTGTTTTTTTCAGGTTTCCGTACCTTAAAAGAAATAAAACCGAATAAGTCGAGTTGAACTCGCCCACCGAGGCTTCCGTACCAACAAATTAAGCTAGACCTCTAAATTGTATCAGCGCTCATATAACTCAGAGGTCTACCTTAATTGGCGCAAACTATGTATGTATGGGGACACCCTTTCATTTTCAACTTTTTTTAATTTTTTGGAATTGCCTTAATTTGTGCTGTAAGACCTTGCTTCTTGCCAAATTTCACGCCGACAGACGGACAAGAAAGTGATCTTATAAGGCTTTGTACCTTTTAAGGTACGGAACCCTAAAAAAGGAACACTTTGTTGTCTGTGTGTCTGTCTGTCTGCCTGTCCGTCTGTCCATCTGTCAAGACCCATTATCTCAGGACCGCGTAAAGGTATCAAGTTGGAACTTATATCAAATACACGTCGAGTCTACGCGCTACGGTATCTTTCAACTGTGAAAAAATCAAAGCGATCAAAAGTTATGACCGTTTATGTCGTATGTGAAATCTTAAAATATGATTTCACAAAGGAATCAAAACCTATAACTACTTCTTGTTGACCCAACAAACTAACGGTACTTCTTGTTGACCTAGAATCATGAAATTTGACAAAAAGCAAGGTCTTGAAGCATTTATATAGGAAAAAAAACTGAAAACGGTAAATATGTAGTTTAATACATAACAAAAAAATCCTATTACAAAGTTATTATTTGCGGTTGGTTCATGAACAGTGTCTAGGCGTCGGTCTAGGATCGAACTGCAAAGTTAAGTTTGTTTTGACAAGTTTGTACGCAAGCCTCGGTGTGCAAGTCCAACTAAGGATCGAACTGCAAAGTTAAGTTTGTTTTGACAAGTTTGTACGCAAGCCTCGGTGTGCAAGTCCAACTAAGGATCGAACTGCAAAGTTAAGTTTGTTTTGACAAGTCTGTACGCAAGCCTCGGTGTGCAAGTCCAACTAAGGATCGAACTGCAAAGTTAAGTTTGTTTTGACAAGTCTGTACGCAAGCCTCGGTGTGCAAGTCCAACTAAGGATCGAACTGCAAAGTTAAGTTTGTTTTGACAAGTTTGTATGCAAGCCTCGGTGTGCAAGTCCAACTAAGGATCGAACTGCAAAGTTAAGTTTGTTTTGACAAGTTTGTACGCAAGCCTCGGTGTGCAAGTCCAACTAAGGATCGAACTGCAAAGTTAAGTTTGTTTTGACAAGTCTGTACGCAAGCCTCGGTGTGCAAGTCCAACTAAGGATCGAACTGCAAAGTTAAGTTTGTTTTGACAAGTTTGTACGCAAGCCTCGGTGTGCAAGTCCAACTAAGGATCGAACTGCAAAGTTAAGTTTGTTTTGACAAGTCTGTACGCAAGCCTCGGTGTGCAAGTCCAACTAAGGATCGAACTGCAAAGTTAAGTTTGTTTTGACAAGTTTGTACGCAAGCCTCGGTGTGCAAGTCCAACTAAGGATCGAACTGCAAAGTTAAGTTTGTTTTGACAAGTCTGTACGCAAGCCTCGGTGTGCAAGTCCAACTAAGGATCGAACTGCAAAGTTAAGTTTGTTTTGACAAGTTTGTACGCAAGCCTCGGTGTGCAAGTCCAACTAAGGATCGAACTGCAAAGTTAAGTTTGTTTTGACAAGTCTGTACGCAAGCCTCGGTGTGCAAGTCCAACTAAGGATCGAACTGCAAAGTTAAGTTTGTTTTGACAAGTTTGTACGCAAGCCTCGGTGTGCAAGTCCAACTAAGGATCGAACTGCAAAGTTAAGTTTGTTTTGACAAGTTTGTACGCAAGCCTCGGTGTGCAAGTCCAACTTATTTGTGTGTATTATCGTATTTTTTTCCATGTTGTTTTATTTTTACAACTATTGTATTGACATTTGACGAACATAAACTGTAGTACCTATATGAAAATAAATGAATATGAATATGAATATATGAACTCGCATTTGGCCGGCTTTATTTTTATCTCGAAACAACGCACCATGTTTAAGTGGTTCTGAACCTATTTGATGTTGGTGGATCAATTGCACTAAAAGGCAAGCCGCTTCAAAATGATGGCTACGTAAAGAGTATCCACAGAACAAGTTATCGACCTAATATATAATATAAAAGGCATCAATGAGTTCAGTAAATTTTGGAATAATGTTTGGTGTCGACAATTCCACGAATTAGGAAAGTAAAGAATATTTAAAAATACCACCTTGCCTTATAGCTGTGCTATTATATATTTTTTTATATCTGATAGGCTCGCATAATACACGTAACCTATACGTGAAGATTTTTTTTTTGTTTCAGTTCCATGTATGGGATGCCCCCCTAAAAAACTTTTAAACTTTTATATTTTTTAGTTTTGTATAAAAATCGGAAAGCGGTTCATAGAATATATCTACCTTCCAAGTTTCAATTCTGTAGTCTTAATAGTTTCGGAATAAAATGGTTGTGACATACGGACGGACAGACAGACAGACATGACGAATCTATAAGGGTTTGGTTATTGCCATTCGGCTACGGAACCCTAAAAATGTATGCTGTAGATCTCAATAAACACTTTCAACGAAAATTGGTTTGAACGAGATATAGTCAGCAGCTTTTAGATATGACGACCGCAAATATAACTTTGTTTTTCATACAAACACTATGAAAAGCAAAATTATTTTTATGCTGGCGAAAAATATAGTTATAAAATATTCTACTGTGTTACGGAACCCTACGAGTGCGAGTCCAACTTGCACTTGGCCAGTTTATTTCCTTTTAATTTTTGGGGTATATAGGGTCAAAACCTATTCCATCTCAGCCCGCATCCTCTCTTACCATCAGGTGAGCTCATAACCAAATACTTCACAAGGAATACACAGACATGAGACGTCATTCGCAAGGTATTGTGAAATGATTTGAACTAATTAAACATGATAACGGCGTGCGGTAACGTGCGAATAGTGTCAAGTACGGATGGAGATAACGCGAGTATTTGTGGCCTCCCCGGCTACATGCCAGGTGAGATCCTAGGTATCACTTCAATGGCGAGACTGCTACGACTTGAACTCGAAAAGATTCGAAAAGCTAACACATTTGACGTCTCATCATCATCGTAATCAGCCGGTGTCAGTCCACAGCTGGACGTATACCTCTCCCAAGACACGCCACTGAGCCCGATCTTCGGCTCTTATGTTCCAGTCACTGCCCACCGCTTACCGTATATCACATATTTTAGGTCTGCATGAGATTATTTCAAACAGGAATAATCTAAAGACATTATTAAGATTTTAGATGGTATATTTTAAGTGTAAACAAAGTTCGGCGTTCAGTTTCATAAAAAACAGTAAAAATAAAATTGACGGTGCATTCCAACAGCTGTCCTTAAGAGCTAATTTCGTTATTTCTAATTCTAGTCTGTCTTCGAAAACATCAACATGTATCATAAGATGATAAGAGTTAGTTCCAGCACAGCTATCCCTTTTTAGGGTTCCGTAGCCGAATAGCAAAAAACGGAACCCTTATAAATTCTTCATGTATGTCTGTCTGTCCGTCCGTATGTCACAGCCATTTTATTCCGAAACTGTTAGGGCTACAAAATTGAAACTTGGTAGGTAGATGTATTCTGTAAACCGCTTTCCGATTTTTATACAAAAATATAAAAGTTTAAGGGGAAATGACACTAAATACCCATACTTGGAAATGAAACAAAAAAAAAATTTCTTCAAACCTATACGTGTCAATGGATAGGTCTTCAAAAATGACATTGTGGTTCCTAAAATCATTTTTTCTCAAAGTCAATCATTTGAAAGATAGGCGCGTCTAAAGTGGTGTAAAATGTGTGTCCTCTAACTTTTAAAGTATAGGAGTGAAAAATCTAAAAAAATTTATGCTGTAGATCTCAATAAAAACTAACAACGAAAATTGGTTTGAACGAGATACAGTCAGCAGTTCTAGAGATATGGCGACCGCAAAGATAACTTTGTTTTTCATACAAACACTATGAAAAACAAAGTTAATTTTGTAGTTGCGAAAAATCATAGTTATGGAATACTTAACTGTGTTACGGAACCCTACGAGTGCGAGTCCGACTTGCACTTGGCCAGTTTATATGATTCTAGCACTATGTCACACCACAAAGCTTGAACAGAATTGTAGTCTAAGACCCGAGCAAGGATTTGAGCTCTATCGCAAGACTAAAGTTGCTCCGAAATAAACCCTTAATGCTCTAACATCTTACTAGCGTTTGCAAGCGAAGTCAAACTCTATGTCAAGCCGTTATGATCTATTTTAGGACTCGCCAACATCTGTGTAAGGATGACTAGTAAAATTTTGATTAAATAATAGTATCGACTCTTATTATACTCACTACTGTTTGTTGTCGACTGTTTCGAGCATGTCCGATGCACTTCCTCGAGAGTATAAGCAGTGGTCGTCGCGATGTTGCAATATATTAGTACCGACTATTATAATCAACTTTACTTTTATAATCATGATTCAAACTGTTAGGTTTTATAAATATAGTCCTTAAATTACTTACCTGATTCATTTGGAATAAGGATTATTATTTCAATTTTATTAGCAACTTATTTAATCAACACAATTATTATGAGATGATTAAATGAAAGTGTTGTTTTGACTAATTTACTTGCTCAGTGTTACGATTTATTAAATAGTGCCATTAAAATTACTTATCTACTTAATTTAAAATAAGTATTATTATTTATACTTTATTAGGTATCTAATTGTCAAAATAATTAATCACCACAATTTATGAGATGTTTAAAGAGTTGTTTTGACTGATTTACTTGCTCTGTATTACGATTTATTAAATATTATCATTAAAATTACTTATCTACTTTATTAAAAATAAGCATTATTATTTATATTTTATTAGGTATCTAATAAAATTTTATTAGGTATCGAAAGTGTTCGTCCAGCCTCTGGGTAGAAGCCACCTCACAAAACTGACAACGTCAACCGGGAACGTCGTCGCATCCAAGCCGGAGATTCTGTCGGAAGTTGAAGACTTCTACGGCAAGCTCTACGCATCGCATGCTTCAAGGCCCGAACCCGATACTGAGGATTCTAGAGCCACCTTAACCCGCCACTTCACAGAAGATCTGCCCGAAATTAGCCGAGACGAAATCGTGATGGCCCTTAAACAACTCAAAAATGGAAAAGCCCCAGGAGAAGACGGAATCACAACGGAGCTTTTAAAAGCCGGAGGAGCTCCAGCAGTTCAACAGCTTCAGCAGCTATTTAATTCCGTTCTTTTTACTGCGAGAACTCCACAGGCATGGAACAGAAGCATGGTGGTTTTGTTTTTCAAAAAAGGAGACAAAACCCTATTGAAAAACTATCGCCCGATTTCGCTTCTGAGCCATGTCTACAAGCTGTTTTCAAGGGTCATCACGAACCGTCTTGCGCGAAGACTCGACGAGTTTCAACCTCCGGAACAGGCCGGGTTTCGAAGCGGTTACGGCACCATAGACCACATCCACACGGTGCGGCAGATTGTACAGAAGACCGAAGAGTATATATAATCGGCCCCTGTGCTTAGCATTTGTGGACTATGAGAAGACCTTTGACTCAATCGAAACCTGGTCTGTTCTCGAGTCCTTGCAGCGTTGCCAAGTCGACTGGCGATATATCGAAGTGATGAGATGTCTATATAATGCCGCAACGATGACTGTACAAGTACAGAACCAGCGAACTAAACATGTCCACCTGCGTCGAGGAGTGAGAAAGGGGGACGTCATATCCCCGAAACTGTTCACTAACGCCTTGGAGGATATGTTTAAGACGCTGGACTGGAAAGATCGTGGCATTAACATCAACGGCGGGTACATCTCTCACTTACGATTCGCAGATGACATCGTCATTATAGCAGAGACGCTGCAGGACCTACAAAGGATGTTGAATGGCCTAGCTGATTCTTCTCGTAGCATCGGTCTCCGGATGAATTTGGACAAAACCAAAGTCATGTACAACGAGCACGTTGTTCCGGAACCGATTGCCGTAGATGGAATCCCACTCGAAGTTGTCACTAAGTATGTTTACCTAGGGCAAACGCTCCAACTAGGCAAACATAACTTCGAGAAGGAAATCCAGAGAAGAATTCAGCTGGGCTGGGCAGCATTCGGAAAACTCCGTCGAGTCTTCTCGTCGCCTATACCACAGTGTCTAAAGACAAAAGTCTTTAACCAGTGCGTCCTACCTGTGATGACATACGGAGCCGAGACGTGGACAGTCACAGTCCGACTGGTCCACCAGTTTAAAGTCGCTCAGCGAGCTATGGAGAGAGCTATGCTCGGTATTTCTCTGCGGGATCGAATCCGGAACGAAATAATTCGCCAGAGAACTAAAGTTATCGACATAGCTCAACGGATTAGCAAGCTGAAGTGGCAGTGGGCTGGTCATATCTGCTGCAGGACTGATAACCGTTGGGGCAGACTTGTCTTAGAGTGGAGACCGCGAATCGGCAAACGTAGCGTAGGACGTCCTGTGACCAGGTGGAGCGACGACATACGCAAAGCGGTGGGCAGTGACTGGAAGAGAAGAGCCGAAGATCGGGCTCAGTGGCGCATCTTGGGAGAGGCCTATGTCCAGCAGTGGACTGATACAGGCTGATGATGATGAGGTATCTAATTGTCAACATAATTGAACACCACAATTTATAAAATGTTTAAAGAGTTGTTTTGACTAATTTACTTGCTCTGTGACTGGCAACCGGAAGTTTCGGCCGATCGTACCCCCACTCGATTGTGGTGGCGCGGTCGGGCGATGCGTTTTGAGTGCACGGCAGTCTATATTGTGGAGCGGACGAAGACACAAGTAAAAATAGTTTAGTGAAAGTGAAATAAATAAGTGTAATTGTTCAAAAGTGACGCCGTATTTAATTCCACCTGACCTAAGCCTTTAAAACTCACTATAACTAGAAATCTAAAAAATGTAGTAAAATTGTAGCATTACCGATATCCCTCTCATGGTGTTTGCACTGCGGCCGCAGCCCTAGCACCACGTGGCATACTTCGAACACCAGCTGCAGGAACGGAGAGACGAGGGAGTCTGCACTCTCCACGCTCCAGATGAGGAAGTCTTCTAATGTCAGCACTGTGTCGTTGGCTATTATACCCTCGTTCTCTGGTTGTGCTTGTTGCTGGAAAATTTTACAATGCTTTGAATGCTGGAACATGCTTTATTTGGGATTTAATTGTTGCTAATTTTTACAGGGTGAGATGTGATTGGTGTTTTTGATATTTTAAAGATAATAAAACAATATAAGCTTTTATAGTCATTAACACAAAAGAACTATCAACGAGATATTAATCTTGTTTTTATTCATTTATGCGTCTATGATATTTCTGATCTGTTGCAAGCGCCATGATGATAATTAAACAATCCGTTCAATAGCTTATTTAATGAGAACTGGATTAGAAGTGTGATTTCAATGGACTGCTAGAACATATTAGTTTTTGTCCAAATCAATTAATTTGTCAATTGGTACAAACTCTCTTAAATAGAAGTTGGTCAAGTGATATAAAACTAAATTTCGGGATGATGACAGATGTTTTAGTATTGGAATACTAGAAATAAAACGAAACTAAGTTAGTAAATGCGAAAAAATAACCCACCTCACTCAACACAACTATATCTTCAGAATCTCCACTAGGCCCCAACTGAAACATAGCCTTCCTTCCTTTAGGCGCGGTCACTAACTTTTCCCGAAGGTTTAGTAGGATCACTTCAGGATCGAAACCTTTTTCCTGGGACTCCTGTGACTCCTGCGAACTTTCCGAGCCCGCGGTCTCATGACCCTCATCAGGAGTGGATGACCTCGATGACTGGTTCTTGAGGTGTTCATTAGCCACTGTGCAGAGGATCCCAACCATGTCAATGACCTCCTTCTTATTGAGCACGCCATCGCTGTCGAGGTCGAAGATCTTGAAACAAACTGAAACAAAGTAAATTATAAGTATGTTCAAAAAATTGGTAATATGTTAAAAGTAAAGATGAAATAGGATATCCTTGTGTGAGACCATCTAATACTATAAGAATCTTTGTCCTGACATACTGACTGACTCACTGACAGACAACGCACAGCCTAAACCGCTGGTCGTAGAGACTTGAAATTCGGAGGGTATATTTGTCTTAGTACGTAGGGGTGTACTAAGAAAGGATTTTTCAAAATTCACCCCTTAAGGGGATGAAATGGGGGTTCAAAGTTTGTATGGAGAAACAAGATTAGATAGTCTTTTCTTTCCGAAACTTCACACAAGTGTTTCAGTACAAAAATAAGTAAATACATGTTTCAGGTTTTTTTGAACTTCCACCCCTACGGGTGAAATGGGGTAACAAAGTCTGAAAATCAATATTATTTCAGATTGCGCTAAAACTTGGCATGCAGATAATTATTACAACGTTAGTTACCTTTGAAAAAGGATTTTTCAAATTTCACCCCTGAAGGGGATGAAACGGGGGTTCAAAGTTTCTATGGAGAAACATTATTAGATAGTATTTTCTATTCGAAACTTCACACAAGTGCTTGAGTACGTAAATAAGTAAATACGTGTTTTAGGTTTTTTCGAAATTCTACCCCTAAGAGGGTGAAATGGGGGTAACAAAGTCTGAAAATCAATATTGTTTTGGATTGCGCTGAAACTTCGCATACAGGTGGTTATTATGACGTTAGTATCAGCTAAGAAAGTATTATCTAAAATTCACCCCTTAAAGGGATGAAACGGGGGTTCAAAGTTTCTATGGAGAAACAACATCAGATAGTCTTTTCTATTCGAAACTTCACACAAGTGCTTCAGGACATAAATAAGTAAACACGTGTTTTAGGTTTTTTTCGAAATTCCACCCCTGAGAGGGTGAAATGGGGTAACAAAATCTGAAAATCAATATTGTTTCGGATTGCGCTGAAATTTGGCATGCAGATAGTTATTACGACGTTAGTTACCTCTGAGAAGGGATTTTCCAAAATTCACCCCTGAAGGGGATGAAACGGGGGTTCAAAGTTTGTATGGAGAAACAAGATTAGACAGTATTTTCTATTCGAAACTTCACATAAGTGCTCAAGTAAAAAAATAAGTAAAGACGTGTTTTAGGTTTTTTTTTTAATTCCACCCCGACAAGGGTAAAATGGGGTAACAAAGTGTGAAAATCAACATTGTTTCAAAATGCGCTGAAATTTGGCATGCAGATAATTATTACGACGTTAGTTACCTCTGAGAAGGGATTTTCCAAAATTCACCCCTGAAGGGGATGAAACGGGGGTTCAAAGTTTGTATGGAGAAACAAGATTAGATATTATTTTCTATTTGAAACTTAACACAAGTACTTAAGTAAGTAAATACGTGTTTCAGGCTCTTTCGAAATTCCACCCCTTAAACAGTGAAGTGGGGTAACAAAGTCTGAAATCAATAATGTTTCGGATTGCGCTGAAATTTGGCATGCAGATAGGTATTTTGACTTAGGTATCCGCTAAGAAAGAATTTTTCAAAATTTACTCTTCAAGGGGATGAAGCGAGGGTTCAAAATTTGGATAGTCATTTTATTTGTCATTTCACACAAGTACTTTTGTAAATAAATAAGTAAATACGAGTTTAAGACTTTTTCAAAATGCCCTTCTAAGTTGATAAACTGGGGTAACAAAGTCTAAAAATCAATATTGTTTCGGATTGCGCTGAAGAAGCTTTAGAATGCAGATAGTTATTATGGCGTAGGTATCCGCTCAGAAAGGATTTTCTCAAAATTCCTCCCGGATACGGAACGGGGATTCAAAGTTTGTATGGCGAAACAATATGAGATAAAGTACGTGTTGTATTATTTTTCAAAATGGGGTAGGTAACAAAGTCTGAAAATTTGGGTTTTTCGGGTAAAATTAAAAAATTACCCCATTTATAATGAATCCCTAATTGCCTTAGTCACGCGATAACATGAAAACGGGTGAACTGATTTGGCTAATTCTTATTTGATGTCTTTAATGATAGAATCGTTTTTACAAAAGAAAAGTTTTAAGTAAATAAAAGAAGTTTTTAACGTGGGCGAAGCCGCGGGGCACTTCTAGTATTATATAGGTTGTATACCTTAAGCCGGGTCTGCAGCGCCATGTTAGCGTGTTTTGCTAACTGAAACATGTTATTATAACTTATTTTATGTTAAACACAATCCAAAATTTCATCGTACCAACGGGACTTGAACCCGCAACCTCCGGAATAACATGTTCCGGTGCTTTGCCAATTAAGCCATGGTGCGAAGTAACGTTACGACGAAATTAGTGAATTGCATTTGTTAACCCAATTATGCATTGGTGGCGCCATCTATGACTACTTATTACGTAAGTTAATCATTCGGAAGAAATCATTACAGTTTTCAAATCCGACGAGAGATGTTGCACTGCGTAAATCAAATATTATGTTTCTTTGAAGTTGTACACACTTAATATCTTTGTACATTGTTAAACACAATCCAAAATTTCATCGTACCAACGGGACTTGAACCCGCAACCTCCGGAATAACATGTTCCGGAGGTTGCGGGTACATGTTTTACAGAGTCGTATAATATTTGGCAGTTTGGTTTGAAGTAGTCCGTTATCGCCGATAATTTAATGCATCTTAATCCTGTGTTTAACTTATCAAAGACATAAAAATAGCAGACTATTTTGTAGCATTCAATCTCGTTTATTGATATCGGTGGACAAAGTAATTTCTTTGTGAATATTATAATCCGCACAGAGATAACAGCTCGTAAGTTCTAGACTGCATTCAGTGACAGTGCTCGGCTTGTTCTAATTACATTGAAATGTAATGGATAGTATGGGTTGGAATTCTTGGTATGTTTTAAATATAACTATAATACAAAACGTATATAATCTAATGTCCGCCTGGCCAGCTACCACCCTCAAGTTAGAAAATCTGTCGCCAAACATCTAATGTGCTCCGGCAGCTATCCTTGAGAGCTAGTTCCCATTCTAGGCCTAGCGTGCTTACCATCTTCGACCGCATCATCACTTAACAACAGGTGAGATAGTGGTTAAACGCTAGCCTATACGATATATAAAAAAAAACGTTATAGAGATAGAATTAAGAGCAGCTCGACAGGCTGTCAAGAACAGTATCCTCTGTATTGGTTCTTCTCTTTATTGGATCGTCCAACCAATAGAATAAGTAAACGGGCTGGTGATTTTGTTCTCAAGCGGGAAGCGGATATCCTCATTGGATACCGCAGAATGTTCGCTGCGATTATGCCTGGTGATTGCCACCAAACACCCTTGGGTCACCTAGGATGGCGGAGGAGATGGCTAGAAAATATGACCCCATCAATGTCTATTGTATCAGGCAGTTATATGCAGTTGCAGTTGCTGTCTCGCAGTTATGTCACAACCTTATACAACATGTAAGGAAATATCATAGTATGATAATACAAAACCCAGTAAGATACCCAGAGATATTTATAATCAATTTCCTTTCAAATGATAAACAAAGTATGTCGTTAAAATTTGCATATAATCGCAGAAACAAAGAATGGACAAAAGGAAGCCCACATTCGCGATAAAGGATGATAAGAGTACTCGTATCATGTATTGAGTAACACGGTAATACCAGGTTCAGACCAGGCCCTTTTTGTTGTTCTACTTCCTAGGGATGTACGATACAAGTTGCAACAAATACTCATGCGATTCTATCGATTAAATCGCGCTTGATTACCTAATCAAATAGCTAAACTCTAAACCTTATTATTGCTCTATAATGCCACCTAAAAGTTCTTTCGAGACAAGTACTTTTTACCGGTGCCTATAACCTACCCAGTATCGATTTCAAAGTATCTATGCAGTAACTAAGTACTCCTTTCTATCAAAAAAATAATCATCATTATCGGTTCATAAACGACGAAGTTATCCGCGAACAAACATAATATATATACATATGTATATATGCATATAACACCTCACACTTGGTGCTGAAAATAAATAGCGCGGCGTTTGAAGTCGGTTCTTTTAGTGTTTTAAACGATCTTATTCATGAATAACCACGCGTAATTTTTAATAATTTTTACAGTGTGATCCGATTTAGTTAGAATCATCGAAATCAGCTTAAGTGTGCCGGAATATAAATAAAAATAAAATGTTACATTATATATTTATTTGGCGTGCAATAGGAGAAGCCTATGTCCAGCAGTGGACTAGTAGGTACAGGCTGATGTTAATGATGATATCCATATGCCATAAACAAAGTAACAAAGATGTTATTCTTATAATAAGAGGTTTCCGGTTCAAATCCTAGCACGGGTGTTCGTCCGCAGGTGGTAGGACCATATTATATCGATGTTCCGCATGACTCGCTACTAAAAAGTGGCTTTCTAAAAGTAGCGTTCTCAAATCGAGAAAATCTGCCACCATAACCTTCAGTGTCCCGGTAGCACACAGCCCTTAGGAGTCAAAGTATTCGAGGCCTAACGTGTTCACCATCTTCGACCACATCATCGCCCACCACCGGCGAGATAGAGGTCAAACATTAGCCTATCAGACAGAAAAAAAAATTATAATAGGTATTCACCACAAGAAAAAAATATTTATACAAAATAATTGCTGACATCCTGCATTTGTAATCTTAGTAAGAAAAAAATACAACTTGTTTGAGAGCCACGCCACAGCCAGTATATAGCCTATAGCTTGTACTATAATTTATTTCTGTGCTTATAGATAGATAGTAATATATTCTGAACAGAAAAGATAGACAAACAACTACATCTCGATCTTATTATCATTTCAAATTCCCTTCCGGTGTTTTGAGAAATATCTAATACTACACTGAAACCTGGTTAAGTGAGACACCAAGGGACCTGCAAATTTGTCTCACTTATAGTAGTATAGTATTCCACTTACCCAGTGTCTCAGATATCCAGGTATAAATAAATTTCTGTCTCATTTACAGAGGGTTCCATTAATAGAGGTCAGAATACAGGTAATTTCAGTTATAGAGGTGCGATTATTAAATAAAATAACGTATTATGTAAACATTATACGTGAGTTTTAATCTTTATTGGGAATCAGAAAAAAGACAATATAGGTAATAAATGTATTAAACATAAATATTCAAGTACGTTTTTTTATAAATAGTACAAAAATGTAAACAGAATGTATAAATTACAAAAATCTATCATTTTAGTTTGTCTTTTGGATGTATCAGCCATCAGATGTTTTTTGATGTTATAAATTTGATCAAATATGCTTTGTTCACTAATTGATGTCATTTCAAAATAACTGTGCAAAGTTTATAGTGATTTTACTGCTTTGCGTTTTTACTAAATTTACTTCCGAGCCCATTTCGTAGTCATTTCATCTCATAATCCAATAAAGAAGATGAGAAGGCATGAACAATGTCAGTTTCAGTAAGTTCTCCTCAAACTATTCAATCGTCGTCGACGTTCATAAAATCTTATCTCTCTCTATCTCTCTCGATCTCTCTATCTCTATCTAGAATAAGAGTAAGTAAGTAAACAAACAAAACGATGTTATCTCAGTTACCGAGGTTAATGCATATAAAATTCACTCGCTGTCTAAGTTATAGAGGTAACGATGACGATAAAATCGAAAGAACGAATCCCAGATATAGAGGTTTGCTTCGTCCCACGAACAGAGGTAATTCAAAGCCAAAGTGTTGGGGCCTCAGCGTGAGTTTCAGTTATGGAGGTTTCTCACTTATCCAGGTCCCACTTAACCAAGTTTAACTGTATAAGAATCTTTGTCCTGACGTACTGACTGACAGACAACGCACAGCCTTAACCGCTGGTCGCAGAGACTTGAAATTTGGAGGGTATATTTGTCATAGTACGTACAGGTGTACTAAGAAAGGATTTTCCAAAATTCCCCCCTTTAGGGGATGAAATGGGGGTTCAAAGTTTGTATGGAGAAACAAGATTAGATAGTATTTTCTTTTCGAAACTTTACACAAGTGCTTCAGTAAAAAAATAAGAAATAACGTGTTTCAGGCTTTTTTGAAATTCCCCCTAAGAGGGTGAAATTGGGTAACAAAGTCTAAAAATCAATATTGTTTCGGATTGCACTGAAATTTGGCATGCAGATAGTTATTATGACGTTAGTCTGAGAAATGATTTTCTTAAATTCACCCCTTAAGGGGATGAAACGGGGGTTCATAGGTTGTATGGACAAACAAGATTAGATAGTTTTTTTCTATTAGAAACTTCACACAAGTGCTTCAGTAAATAAATTAGTAATAACGCGTTTCAGGCTTTTTCGAAATTCAACCCCTGCGAGGCGGTAAAATAGGGTAACAAAGTGTGAAAAATCAATATTGTTTCGGATTACGCTGAAATTTAGAATGCAGATAGTTATTATGACGTAGGTATCCGATCAGAAAGTATTTTCTAAAAATTCCTCCCGGATATAGAAAGGGGATTCAAAGTTTGTATGGCGAAAAAAGATAAGATAAAGTACGTGTTGTAGGATTTTTCGAAATGGGGTAGGTAACAAAGTCTATAAATTTGGGTTTTTCGGGTTTTATAAATATGAATTCCGAATTGCCTTAGTCACGCGATAACATGAAAACGGGTGAACCGATTTGGCTAATTCTTATTTGATGTCTTTACTGATAGAATCTTTTTTATAAAAGAAAAGTTTTAAGTAAATAAAAGAAGTTTTTCAAGCGTGCGAAGCCGCGGGGCAATTCTAGTATTACCATATGTTCAAGGGTGCTGAATGATGATGATGATATGAATGCGTCTCAGGGTGTTATGAAGTATACATTATTTAAGGTTAACTGTATTTTCACATATTGTCATCTTTTTAACCGACTTAAAAAAGGAGGATGTTCTCGATTCCGATGTTTTTACTTTATTTATGTATGTCTGATGAGTATCTCCGGAAAATATGTAGGTAAACACCTCAAACTTGGTATGGTACTGAAAATCACTAGCGCACCATTTGAAGTCGGTTATTTTAAAGTTTTTTTAACGATCTGATATTATTTATGATTTTCGATCAACAACAATATTGATCAATCATTAGACTTTCATTTATAAGTTTTGCAACAATATCGTTTAACAAGTGCGAGTTCAAAAACGAATACTAGACAACTGTTAAATCACGCTCTATTTATCTATAGGAATAATTCCCAATAATCGGGCTGTATGCAAGTACTGCCACGAGCTGCAGTTAACAACATATGTCAAATATGATAATGAAGCCCTTTCGTTGTATACCTATATTTTTATATTATTTGTAGTGGAAGGACTTCTGCTAGTCCGCCTGGGGCGGTACCACCACTATCAGGCGTCGTGCTTGTGCTTGTCCTGTTACCGTTTACCACAAAAAATACCTAACACGGCCACGGCGTAATTTGTCAATTTTTGGTTCATGACATTCCTCCTCTAGAGGCCGCCTCATTTGGCAAATTATAATATGGATTATTTTTACTTAGTGTAAAGACTTCACAAGTAACAAAATTAAAATTTTGAATAAACACCCATGAGAATGAGTTTAGAAAGTTAACGTCATAACATCTATCTAAGGGTGCGTACAGACTATGTAACAAAACATGTTTTATAACATTGACAATTGACATGTTATGTTACGTAGCGCACCCTAAGAACCACCACTGATTAATTACGAACCATTAACTAGTTCTGGAGAAAAATACCAACATAGATTTGCATAAACAAATGTTTACTGCAGCGCCCCCTGGTGAGTTGACACCGTAACACCTATTTAAGAACATGCTCCAATCAAACACGAAGCCATAATTGAAAACTGCATCAAAATCGGACTAGTAGATTTGGAGAAAAATGCCAACATGGATTTGCACACACAACCAAACAAACATCCTCTCACCCCAAACGCAAATACAGTCTCCGTTCCGTTGTGGGTAAAAGAGACAGACTCTACATGTCACGCGTGTCATTTCAGTTTCAAGTCTTTGTCTCTTCATATTTATTTTCTTCTTTTCATATTTCTTTGTAATCAAGTGTTTCTCTCCATATTTCTGAAGATACCCATCAGATTTTAAAGGCAAACATGCTCCAGTGTAGGACGCCCTCCAGCTAGGTGGAGCGATGTTATACGCAAGCCGGCTGCCATCGGTTGGAGACGAATAGCTGAAGATCGAGCTCAGTGGCGTGCCATAGGAGAGGCCTACGTCCACTAGTGGACGGAAATTGGCTGATGATGATGATTGGTACGCCTTGCCCTGGTTTCACGTTGGGTTAGCGGTGTTAATCAAGGCACTATTGAACCCTATTTTAAGTAGATATGGCTTCTACTTTATAGTTTGACAACATATGATTACTATAACAAAACATTGATAGTATCACAATAGCAGCGCGACCTTGCTGTCATCGGTTGGTAAAGTTACGGCTCCAGTGAAGCGGAGAGATGCGTCAGCCCAGCCTTTGTTGATAAAACGCATCATTTATTTTTACACTCATTGCTATTTTTATATACACAAAAACTTAATCTTGTTAAAGAGTTTAACATTAATAACAACTGATAGTTACTTGCTTGAATAAATTAAAATACTTACTTGATAATGTTTAACTCTAGTATTTAATCTGTTTTAATTGTGAACTTTAAATAGATTTTATCTGAAATCTTCTTCCGCGTTTATATTATCTTTAGTACTATTCCCCCGTTCTGACTATCGCTGTGCAAAGTTTAGTTTAGTTAAGTTTTTCTATATGCATTTATGGGTGCTCGTCCACGGGTGGTAGAATCAATTAGTCGATGTTCCGCATGACTTGCTACCAAAAATAGCTTAAGAGGGAACGCGGGGTGCACTTTTCCATACAAATGTATTCCCCCGTTTCCTGTTTCCTCTCGAACTGGATAATGCTTCTAGAGCAAAATTTGTTTCTACAAAAAATCAAGTTTTGCTGTAGCTACGCCGCTATCATTAGCTTTTTTTGACCAACCAATTGCAAATAGAAATATGACCCTTCAAAAATCTTAAGGAGGAGATTAGAATGATTATATTTGTTTTTGCAATTGGTTGGTCAAAACAACCCTTGAGAGTCAGACATATCTTCGACCACATCATTGCAAACAACCCTTGAGAGTCAGACATATCTTCGACCACATCATTGCAAACAACCCTTGAGAGTCAGACATATCTTCGACCATATCATTGCAAACAACCCTTGAGAGTCAGACATATCTTCGACCACATCATTGCAAACAACCCTTGAGAGTCAGACATATCTTCGACCATATCATTGCAAACAACCCTTGAGAGTCAGACATATCTTCGACCATATCATTGCAAACAACCCTTGAGAGTCAGACATATCTTCGACCACATCATTGCAAACAACCCTTGAGAGTCAGACATATCTTCGACCACATCATTGCAAACAACCCTTGAGAGTCAGACATATCTTCGACCATATCATTGCAAACAACCCTTGAGAGTCAGACATATCTTCGACCATATCATTGCAAACAACCCTTGAGAGTCAGACGTATCTTCGACCATATCATTGCAAACAACCCTTGAGAGTCAGACATATCTTCGACCACATCATTGCAAACAACCCTTGAGAGTCAGACATATCTTCGACCATATCATTGCAAACAACCCGGCGAGACAGCGGTCAAACGCAAGCCTAAGAGATACAAACATAAAACAACCAACCAAATAAACTAAAACAACCAACTTCCTCGTTGCGCGAGTCAGTTTCAGTTGCAAGTTTGAGACGTTTATCGACATATCCCTGCAGGGCTAGCATGGCCATATCTCCGCAGGAAAGACAAAATTATTTCCCTTTTTTCGCCACTGACAGGAGATCAACACAACAATTTAAACGCTTGGTGAAGTTTAACCCCGAGTTTGATTTTGTTTCGTATTACAAAGTTTTAAAAATGAATTGATGATAAGTTGTTTTTCAAAAAAAATAAAACCGACTTCATAACCACAAAAAGGCACTCAAAAGCGAAAAATAATTTACTTAAAATTATTATAAGCGTTACCCACGTCTCTATTTGAAGTCGGTGCCAGCCAAGTCTAATAGGTAGTAGATAGATAATACCTACGAGTACATGTATCTACCTACTTACTAACCTACATGTACCTACTTACTACTACTACATACATAGCATCTATCTAATATCCAATAGACTTGGCTGGCACCGACTTCAAATAGAGACGTGGGTAACGCTTATAATAATTTTAAGTAAATTATTTTTCGCTTTTGAGTGCCTTTTTGTGGTTATGAAGTCGGTTTTATTTTTTTTGAAAAATAACTTATTTTACCCTTTTTAGTGCAAAAAAAGTTTTAATGAAATTACATGCATCTATTAAATTTCGTGTCTGGGCCGTTATACACTGACGGATATATACTTTTTGAAAATTTCATGTGTGTACCTATAACGGTTAAGAAGATACAGATCTGTAAAGTGCGCACATATAGACACACGGACGGACGGACGGACGGCCGGACGAACAGACAACAAAGTCTCAGAAAGTGTTCATTTGGTAGCCTTTGGGTTCGGAACCCTAAAAAAATTGACTTTAAATGCCGCGCTAAAGTGAAAATATTCACTAGTAATAATGATGTCATCAAGGTCTCATAGGACAATGTCCAAAATGGCCCTGTGCAATAAAAGCATCTGACACACGATAATTAATTGTCTATTTTATTACAATAATTCCAAATACTTTTATAACACGGACTAGTTGTATTCCAAAATGAATATTAAAAAGTATTATTTGCGATTATTAACATTAATTGCCGCCATATGGCCAACAGGGTACTGAATCACTCTACTACGTTATAAGAGGCACTTCCCTATATTGTGGATACCCGAATTATGTAAGCACTGTGTAGCCAACCTAACAACGGAAAGTATTATTTACGTAGTAACTATTATATAATATGTGGTTTTATGCTTATTTTTTTTTTTTGCTGTGTTGATTGGTACAAAGTACGTTCATGATTCTGAGTTATTTAATTATGTATGCAGTGTCGCGGGACTGAAATGGCTGCCATCTTCGCCAAATGTCATGTCATGTCAAAAAATATTAGGTATGTTTAAAAAAGTTTGCACTCTAACAAAACTTTGCCCGGTAGAATATTCCTGTGAAGACAAATTATTTATATTTATACATAATTATTTATTATAATTATTAATATATAATTATTTATTGAGGGCCCGATGGCGTAATTGGGAGAACAGTCGGCTTTGATGCCGTGGTACCGAGTTCAAACCGCCGTGCACCAATGAATTTTTCTATCGAAAAATATATGTGCGCTTCTCACAGTGGCCCTCCGGTGAAGGAAAACATCGTTAAGAAACCAATAACCCCCGCATGGTGGTAGAACATATCTAGTGTCCGCCTGGCCAGCTACCGCCCTCAAGTCAGAAAATCTGTCGCCAAACATCTAATGTGTTCCGGCAGCTATCCTTGAGAGCCAGTTCCCATTCTAGTCCACTTCTCTATCTTCGACCGCATCATCACTTAGCAACAGGTGAGATAGTGGTGAAACGCTTGCCTATAAGATATAAAAAAAAATTATCCCCACCTTTATTTCTATCTCGCTCACAGTTACCGTAAGAATATCTTATATGCAATAGCAATCTCCATTGTGTATAATCTTCTTGGGACTCTTCTACTAAAACTAGTACAATCTCCTATGTTTGGGGTATTTATCTCCATATCTCTGGTGATACTAATCAGATCTCGATAAAATTAAAATGGGACCACCTCGGAAACGTATCCTACCAATTAAAAAAATAATCATTTGAATCCGTTCACAATTGATGGAGAAATCGCGTAACATACACACAAAAAAAAAAAAAAAAAAAAAAAAAAAAAAAACATACAGACGAATTGAGAACCTCCTCCTTTTTTCTGAAGTCGGTTAAAAAGTCAGCGGGCGTTTATAATTGTCAAAAAACTTTACTTATAATTTGCCTTTTCCACCAAACAAAACACTGATGGAAGATGACAAGGTGGAAAGACAAAATAGTCCGCTTGCCATGCTAGCCCTGCTGGAGATCAGATCTCGATGAAGTTACAATGGTACCTTTGGGATATCTCCTTTCCATGGACGAAGCTATACGCGAACACACATATAAAAATCTATATATAGTTACGGTCGAATTGAGAAACCTCCTCCTTTATTTTGAAATCTGTTAAAAAACAAGAATTTTTCAAGCCGCATGTTAATTTCCCATTAAAATCGATAATCGTAATATCCGTGAGAGTTAAATTAAAACAATGGCTCACTAACTTGACGCCAGAGGTAGTGATGAATCGTAAGCAAACCGAGGAAGTATACATTAACTGTCACATGAGTCAGTGAGGCGCACCGCGAAGGTTGCTGGCTGTTGGATTACTTTTACTTATAAGGGCCAGTTTCACCGACTCCTGATAGCCCTATAGGGAACTTATCTGACAGATTTTTGACAGCTTTTGTATGGCATCATCTGCCTGTTAATTATCTGAAACTCTATCAGGAACTGGTGAATTTGGACCTAATTATTTTATTATGGTGGTTAGATGATGGATGGTAAAGAGGTTTGGGAATTACGATAGTTAGGGCCTGTTTCACCGGTTTCTGATAGTTTCAGATATATCACTATACTAGCGACCCGCCCCGGTTTCGTACGGGTAGAGCATATATGCTTAAATTTTTGCATCATCTTTTTGCATCGAGTATGAATATACATCTTCAACAATAATATTTCAACTAATTGACATAAAACCTTAACGAATTATACTTAGGTATATAATTTGTTAACGTTCCTCATGAATTAATCTGTCTATTGGTGAAAACCGCATGAAATTCCGTTTAGTAGTTTTTGAGTTTATCGCAAAAAGACAGTAAGACAGACGCGGCGGGGTCTTTTTATTCTATAATATGTAGTGATAATGGTTAAAGTTTATCTATCAGATAAGCCTATTAAAGACTTTATCAGAAACTGTAATAACGAGAGGTATGAAAAGTTCACAGTTGTGAATTTGAATACTATTTAAGAGTAGCATCAATACATGTGTTTATAGGAGGGTGTTCATTTTTCTTTCTATAAAAAAATACATTTTGGTTTATAATTTATTGGGGACTGAGGTACAAATATAGGTATCGGCTAGACAATTGATGTAGTTAGATGTGGTGGATTTCAAAATAATTAATTATAAGGTAATTCAAAAGTTATTACAGCCATTTTCAGTCCCAGACTAATACATTTCTTGCACCGCATTTTAAATGACCTACATTGGAAATAACCAAGGAACAGAGACAACAAATCACAGACACACAATAGATGACAACTTAAATCCTCTCACCAAGCAAACAAAGACGTAAACAAGCCTTTGTACTTCATACACGGGCAAACACGTTGCAGTTCTACTACAGCTCAATAGAGACGGCATGAGTAAGACACTGAACAAATACGTCAATGGATAATGATCGAGTCGTCATCGCCCTTCACAAATGCTGATAATAAAGAGGAAGTCCATCCGTCGTGACAGGTGGGTAATGTTCTGTGGCTATTGTCTCGTTGAGGACTATGGTGACGATTATGTCGACGTCATTGCTATTGTGCTCTTGAATTGTGTGAAATATATTGATGCAAGTGTCTTACTTTATCTTAAAGTTGTAATCTTATATGTAAATGTAAAGACCTAGGTTAAGACTTACTATAGCTTTTTGGGTTGACTATTTTAAGGTGCCTTATGTCGTAGTGTTATAGGTGTGATGTGTATACCTGTGTGTCTGTCTGTGGCACTGGCATCGTAGCGCTCAAACGGATAAACCAATTTCGATTTAATTGGTTTTGTTTGATAGTTGTCTTATGTTCGTAGTTGTCGAAGTGTTTTGGACTTTTATTATTTGCTTTAGTTTAAGTAACGGCGTTACACATTTAGAGGGCCCGGTGGCGTGATCGGGAGAACGGTCGGCTTTGATGCCGTGGTACCGAGTTCAAACCCCGCCGCGCACCAATGGATTTTTCTATCGAAAAATTTATGTGCGCTGCTCACAGTGGCCCTCCGGTGAAGGAAAACATCGTTAAGAAAGCAACAAACCCCGCATGGTGGTAGGACACTATCTAGTGTCCGCCTGGCCAGCTACCACCCTCAAGTTAGAAAATCTGTCACCAAACATCTAATGAGTTCCGGCAGCTATCCTTGTGACCCAGTTCCCATTCTAGGCCTAGCGTGCTTACCATCTTCGACCGCATCATCACTTACCAACAGGTGAGATAGTGGTCAAACGCTAGCCTATAAGATATTTAAAAAAAACACAACGTTACACTTTGATTCATGAAATACCGTTTCGTTTTAAGGATTTCAGCAATTCCAAATTCGTTATCCTCTTACTTCTTCTTCTTAGAAATAGCTTTAATTGATAAGAACGCTCTTTGCATTACATACATAAGTTTTATTATATTTTAAGTAAATAGTTTCCGTTTAGAACTATTTATATTTAGACTATGCTACCGGAATAATGTTTGTTGAATGCGCTCTTGAGATTTACTAGGTACTTACTTCATTTAAGATTCCTGACATAGTATTTATTGTGTGACATGGTGCCGCATTGGCAAATAAATAAATAATATGTTTCGATTTATTTTTCAATCGATTGATTTATTAAGACCTCGATTTCTACGCCAAGGGTCAGGGTTTCAGCTTTCGGCATTCGTTCATATACGCATGGTGTTGTCGACTATTTAGGTATCTACGAGGCTCGTTCAATAAATACTTAGCCTACAAAAGAAAAACGAAAATTTTCGTTATTTAAAATTTCTACATAATCTCCTTTTAACTCAATACACTTGGCCCAGCGATGCTCCAACTTTTTAGCCCGTCTAAAAAATACGTTTTCCTGAAGTCTGCAAAACAGGCCTCCGTGGCGGCGATGACCTTCTCATTCGACCCAAATCTTTTTCCGGTGAGTGACTTTTTCAGGTTTGGAAACAAAAAGAAGTCACAGGGGGCCAAGTCTAGAGAGTAAGGTGGATGGGGCAGCAATTCGTAGCGCATTTCGAATAATTTGGCCATGGCGACGGCAGAGGTGTGAGCCGGCGCGTTGTCGTGCTTGTTGTCCAGTGTGAGCAAACGCGGCACCCATCGCGCTGACAGCTTTCTCATGCCCAGTTCTTCGTGGAGAATATGATGTACCGTTCTTTCTGCAATGCCCACAGTGTCAGCTATCTCGCGAACCTTCAATCGGCGGTCTGCCAACACGAGATCGTGGATTTTTTTTATGTTTTCCTCCGTAGTAGCCGTTTTCGGGGCACCTGGGCGTGGCTCATCAAAAACAGACTTGCGGCCACGAGCAAACTCGTTAAACCAATTCTTGACGGTTGCCATCGAAGGAGAAGAGTCACTGTACACAGCATCCAAGCGATTTTTAATTTCACTGCGCGTTTTCCCTTCCAAAAATAAAAATCGAATCACCGAACGATACTGCTCTTTTTCCATTTTTGTTAAACTGACCGACACGTTCGCTTTCAAAGGCTATTAAAACAAAACTAATAGAGGTCATTGTTTAAAACTTTGACAATAGGCTTCAAAAACATTGCACTGTACTATGGTAAATTTTTTTTGTAATAGCAGTGCCATCGGGCGATGAGGCTACGTACTTGTTGAATGACCCTCGTATCATTAGCCTTGGCTTTCCATTTCATTCGATTTCCTTCATTTTCACGGAAATAAAAAAGGCGCGTTGTTTTTTATCACTGATAGGCTTACCTTTGACCACTATCTCGCCTGGTGGTAAGCGATGATGTTGTCGAAGATGGTGAACACGCTAGGCTTAGAATAGCCTGACTCTCAAGGGATGTGTGTTTTCGGAACACCGTAAGCTTATGGCGGCAGGTTTTATCCTTGATAGTGGTAAGCTACTTTTCAGTACCAATCAATGTAGCGCGACAACAATGACGCTCGCCTGATGGTAAGCGATGACGTCTGCCTGTATGTCTAATGAAACTGAACGCACAACTTTGGATTACATATATAACAAGTATATATGTTACGTAAGTCTACACGGGTAAAACCGCGGGACACAGCTAGTATTACAATACAAACAAAAAACGTTCTAATAAGTGCATTTTGTGGCTATACAAAATACAATATAGCTGACAAAGCTAATGTAAATATCTACTTATTTAATCAGCTCATTAACACTGACCCGCATTCATATCATCTAATATGCAATCTATTAGCACTCACGCACATACACAAAAACGGCAACGACGTCATAGCTTACGACTCTATAAAGAGCCTCACAGACAGACGCAGTGGAGGTTGCGAGCGTGCTAAAGATACCCCACACTATCGCAAAATACATAGATGATCACATTAGTTGCTGATTAGCCAAGGTTAAGTTGGTGCAACGCTTCCACAGTTCGCAATAAAAATAAAAAAAAGAAGAAGGGGGCGGAACTAGTGGCGAAGTCAGTAGCCCCCTAATTGCGTCGCACCAGCATTTTCAACCGACTTCCCAAAAAGAAGGAGGTTCTGAATTCGTCTGTATGTTTTTTTTTGTATGTATGTTACGCGATTACTCCGTCAATTGTTAACCGATTTGAATGATTCTTTTTTAATCGGTAGGGTATATTTCTGAGGTGGTCCCATTGGAATTTTGATCGAGATCTGATGAGTATCTCCAGAGATATGACGATAAACGTCTTAAGCTTGCTTCTGAAATTGACTCGCGGGGCTTGGAAGTCGGTTGTTATAATTTTTAAACTATCTTAATTATTATTGTGAGACATCTCATCTCAATGTTTCCACACATGACAACTGCCCGCGTCCGTGACCGCCTGTATGCACGGCGCTAAAGTACTCGACACTCGTCGAATGTCATTGGGGCATTATCTCACGCTAACAGACTAAGTATATCGAGTTTTTGCGCATCTCTCCTTATTTGCACAGATAAGGGACCCAATTTTATCATTGCGGAGGACGATTAATATGTACTTGGAAGTATACGTATGATAAGATAATAGAACATGTGTTTGTTCAAGATACAAAACTTCCAGCAATTCAGAATGTTAAGTTTTTTTTTTCTAGATAGGCAAGAGTTTGAACAGTATCTCGCCTAGTGGTAAGCGATGATGTGTCTAGCCATCGTTCTAGGGATCAAACTGCAAAGTTAAGTTTATCCATTAACCTAGTTTGACCAGTTCGTACGGAACGTTCGGTGCGCGAGTCCAATTCGCACTTAGCCGGTTTTTCCCGTAATATAGCGCATTTTCCAACATACAGGTAGGCTCAGGCGATACGAGGCCGTGACTCAGCGGTAATCCACAAATGTTGAGACCAGAGTAACGTAACAATAAACAATAAAATAATTTAGTTCCCGTTTTATGTATACCTAAGTTAGGCATTGATTTCGTGTTTAATACACGAAGGACATACATAAATACATAGGTAGGACATACAAATAATAAATGTGTAACAAATGTTGATTTCTATAGAGAAATCAACATTTGTTACACATTTTTTTTTAACTAATCTATTTGATCCCACAGCTGGGCAAAGGTCTCTGCCATTTTTTTCCACGTAGGTATCCCTATCCAATGCCGTTTGTGGCCTGTCTCTGTAAAAACGATCATAAATAATCTTACAAATAAAAAAAAATGTGAAATCCATATCAGTCCACTATACCAAAACCCTGAAATCAACAAATAGACTAGAGTACTCACATTTAAGACATTTAAATTGACTCACATTTAAGCCGCTCAGTCCTGGGCCCTCTACAGGCGGCACTCAGCCCGCAGCACAGCTCCTTGAAGTCGACATGTCCGTCTCTGTTCTCATCGAACGCCAGGAACGTGCCCACCACGGCGGCGGGGGGCAGCGGGGGGGACAGCAGGGGGGTGAGGCTCTCGATGTCCAGCTGGCCGGTTGGAGCTGCGTTACGGAGCGACCAGAAACATTTCTCCAGTTCTATGATGTCCTGGAAAGATGTGATGTTTTAGTTCGCTGGTTTTGGTTCTTAATAATATGGACATACAAGCATTTGCTTGGCATTGTTACATACACACAAACATGTCTCCTGGACATGTTTCCCAGGATGCACGGGTTCGAATCCCGTCGGTACGATGAAATTTTGGATTGTGTGTAACAATCTTTATACGTAAAAATGAATCCCAATTGCCCTTGGTCACGGCATCACGCGTGAACGGCTGGACCGATTTCGCTAATTCTTTTTTTGTTGTGTTTTTTATCGTCAGGAGATGGTTCTTATGAAAAAAAAAATCAAATTATTAAAAGTTGTTTTAACGCAGGCGAAGCCGCGGGCACAGCTAGTGTACAATAATATAAAGTGTGTAAGCACTATTTCATTTGCTAGGCACTGGCTTTTGCCTTGCCTTGCAAAACAGAGACTCGTGTGATTTATTCGACAAGTACCAGCTTGATTCTTCTATATAGCTGATGCAGAAGTCAGGTTGAGATGGCATTGTAATGGTGCAAAGACGGTTTTGCAGCCCCTAGTTTCAACCACAGACCTAAAATGCCGCGACGCTAAATGTATGACCTCAATACAGGACACAGGTACTGCTACACAAACTCTGAGGAGGCCAATATAAGATACCACCGTAGCCTTTTTTTCTATAAATCTGCCCGGCACCGTCAAAGAGCCCACCCTCACATCTTCGAAAAAAAGAAGTCTCGCACCACCCGCTTCATCCGTGGCTTTCTACCTCGGACCTGTAAGATGTGGAACGATCTGCCCGCAGCGATATTTCCTTCTAGCTATAGAATGGAGTCATTTAAAAAGGGTATCCACAAATCCCTCACAGGTCGGCACCGCATCAACAGCGCCAATGGTGTTGCAGGTGGTCATAGGCGACGGTAACCGCTTTCCATCAAGCGGGCCGTCTGCTTCTTTGCCTACTTCAACACCCAAAAAATCTTGATATAGAATCATTTCGATTTGTGACAAACGCTATCGTCCTGTCTCCATCGGCATCAGTATAGTACACTAATAGTATTTCAAAAATGAAACAAAAATAAATGAATCGTCAAATTATGCAAACGTTATCATATCACCGGGCCAAACAAAGTTATCACGCAGATAACTGTTATGTCAGAATAACACCTTGAGTACTTAATTAACTTTTAGTGGGAACACTAAACAAACGTAAACAGAATGGATATATAACCTTGTGGACAGTGAAAATATTTTTATATAACTTATAGGCTAGCGCTTGACCATGCCACCTGTTATAGAGTAACAATCTGATCGATGAGGGTAGCGTGCTAGGCTTAGAATGGACACCGGCTGTCAAGAACAGCTGTCAGAAAACACAGTTTAGCGACAGAGTTTCCAACTTAAGGGTGGTCGCTAACCAGGCGGGCATTTGCCCAGTACTCTTCCACAGTGGAAAAAAACTATTGGGCGTGTGAGATCTGTGAATCTAGCGCTGTGATATGCTAAATAATGGTATCCCATTGTTTTGCAAGTAACTGTTATAGGCAGACATCGCTTAACATCAGACGAGCATTTTCCTTTTTAACCGACTTCACAAAAAAGGAGGAGGTTCTCAATTCCTCTGTATGTTTTTTTTTTGTGTATGTTACGCGATTTCTCCATCAATTGTGAACGGATTCAAATGATTCTTTTTTTAATAGGTAGGATACGTTTCCGAGGTGGTCCCATTTTAATTTTATCGAGATCTGATTAGTATCACCAGAGATATGGAGATAAATACCTCAAACATAGGAGAATGTACTGGTTTTAGTAGAAGAGTCCCAAGAATATTATACACAATGGAGGTTGCTATTGCATATAAGATATTCTTACGGTAACTGTGAGCGAGATAGAAATAAAGGTGGGGATAATTTTTTTTTTATATCTTATAGGCAAGCGTTTCACCACTATTTCACCTGTTGCTAAGTGATGATGCGGTCGAAGATAGAGAAATGGACTAGAATGGGAACTGGCTCTCAAGGATAGCTGCCGGAACACATTAGATGTTTGGCGACATATTTTCTGACTTGAGGGTGGTAGCTGGCCAGGCGGACACTAGATATGTTCTACCACCATGCGGGGGTTATTGGTTTCTTAACGATGTTTTCCTTCACCGGAGGGCCACTGTGAGAAGCGCACATATATTTTTCTATAGAAAAATTCATTGGTGCACGGCGGTTTGAACTCGGTACCACGGCATCAAAGCCGACCGTTCTCCCAATTACGCCACCGGGCCCTCAATAAATAATTATATATAAATATAAATAATTTGTCTTCACAGGAATGTTCTACCGGGCAAAGTCTTGTTAGGATGCAAACTTTTTTAAACATACCTAATATTTTTTGACATGACATGACATTTGGCGAAGATGGCGGCCATTTCAGTCCCGCGACACTGCATACATAATTAAATAACTCAGAATTATAAACGCACTTTGTACCAATCAACACAGCAAAAAAAAATTATAAGCATAAAACCACAATTTATACAATAGTTACTACGTAAATAATACTTTCCGTTGTTAGGTTGGCTACACAGTGCTTTCATAATTAGGGTATACACACTGTAGGGAAGTGCCTCTTATAACGTAGTAGTGTGATTCAGTACCCTGTTGGCCATATGGCGGCAATTAATGTTAATAATCGCAAATAATACTTTTTAATATTCATTTTGGAATACAACTAGTCCGTGTTATAAAAGTATTTGGAATTATTGTAATAAAATAGACAATTAATTATCGTGTGTGTACAGGGCCATTTTAGACATTGTCCTTTGATACCTTGATGACATCATTATTACTAGTGAGTATTGTCACTTTAGCGCGGCATTTAAAGTCAATTTTTTTAGGGTTCCGAACCCAAAGGCTACCAAATGAACACTTTCTGAGACTTTGTTGTCTGTTCGTCCGTCCGTCCGTCCGTCCGTCCGTGTGTCTATATGTGCGCACTTTACAGATCTGTATCTTCTTAACCGTTATAGGTACATACTTGACATTTTAACAAAAAGTATATATCCGTCAGTGTATAACGGCCCAGACACGAAATTTAATAGATGCATGTAATTTCATTAAAACTTTATTTGCACTAAAAGGGTAAAATAAGTTATTTTTCAAAAAAAAATAAAACCGACTTCATTACCACAAAAAGGCACTCAAAAGCGAAAAATAATTTACTTAAAATTATTATAAGCGTTACCCACTTTTGAGTGCCTTTTTGTGGTAATGAAGTCGGTTTTATTTTTTTTGAAAAATAACTTATCCTATTATATCATCAAAAAATTTAGGACCTTATAAATAGTATTTGTGTCGTAGACCTTTTCTACTAGTTTTTGTTGTTTTAATTTTGTCATTAGTGAAAAAAAAAGTTTTCATGGATATTAGGAGCATATTATATCGATGTTTCGCCTGACTTGCTACAAAAAGTAGCTTACCACCATCAAGGAGAAAATCTGCCGCCATAACCTTACGGTGTTCCGGTAGCATACAACTCTTGAGAGTCGGAGTATTCTAGACCTAGCGTGTTCACCATCTTACAATCAACACATCAGCGCTTGACACCATGGGCGAGATACTGATCAAACGCTAACATAAAATATAGTTAAAAAAATAATTTGTGTAGTAGACATACTGGCAATACTATTACATTAAATGAAGTTAATTTTGCTGTCAAAGCAAATGCCCTGTATTTGGGTAGTAAATTGACCAAGACCACCCACACGCACGTTCTCTTTGCAAAATGAGACGTCAAACATTATTATTATAAGTAAATACGCAGTTCTATTTCATATTGACTTGAGATATACCCCAAGGCTTCGGTACCATTTTAGAGCTCCAGGCAACGAAACTGTTTCTATGAAACGAAATATTCGGTGCCATCTAGACTTCCACAATACCTATCAAACTATGTGAAGTACGTTAGCTATAGATATTCGATCGCGGTCAGCAATCATCTCATATTGTCGGTTGATGTTTGAGGTATTTTTCTCCATATATCTGGCGATAACCACCAGAACATTGATCATGATAATTTGTATATTGGGCCATTCTACAGCTATCGAATTATCTAATAATTTAAGATCGTTTAAAAAACTAAAAGAGCCGACTTCAAACGTCGCGCTAGTCAAAGTAGCCAGTAGACGCAGTAACTATTACATAATCTGTGCCAGTAGTTAGTAGTACGAGTCGAGATAAGTAAATAATAATACAAATGTTGTAATACAAATGTTGATATATTAAAAACGGCTCGGCCGATTTCGTTAAAATTTAAATGGGACCACATGGGAAGGGTACCCTTTGAAACAAAAAAAGAATTTTCCAAATCGGTTCAGGCATCTTCGAGTAATCGGTGAACATACATTAAAAAAAACCAACGATTGAGAACCTCCTCCTTTTTTGTGAAGTCGGTTAACAAAATAATATTCATATCGAACCTCGAGTAACAGAGTTCTTAGGAAGCACATACACAAACTAAGCTTTCACAATTTGAATACATACCTACCCACAAGTAGGTAAGACTAATGGCGCAAAGATTAGGTTTGATTAATTTCCGTTAATTTGCATAATCTGTGGCCACGAGAAGACTTCAGTTTCCGAAATCTTCTTCTGAGAGCTCTCATTAACTACGATTTGCCTCTCAAAATAACCCTCCACCTCGCTTGACAGGCGCCGGGCCTTAACATTGGGCGCCATCATATACACTAAAAAGTGAAGTGCATCAAAACCCTTCAGAAAGTGCCATAATTTAAATAAATTATGTTATAAATTGTTAAACACAATCCAAAATTTCATCGTACCGACGGGACTCGAACCCGCACTCCCCGGATTACACGTCCAGGTGCTCTGCCAATTAAAGCAATCCACTAATTTCGTCGTATCGATGTATCGAACCGTGGCTTAATTGGCAGAGCACCTGGACGTGTAATCCGGGGGGTGCGGGTTCGAGTCCCGTCGGTACGATGAAATTTTGGATTGTGTTTAACAATTTACAAAAAATATAAAGTGTGAGACACTTCAAAGAAACATAATATTTAAATTATGTTATGTTATCAGTTATGCGCTTGATTGGGTCTGATCTGATCAGTGGGTTTCATTTCAAGCTATATATCTGCTTATCTACGCAAATAGTTAACTACATCATAATAAAATAAATTAAATAACGATCGATGCGACTTGATAGAACCATGTGTCATTAAACCACGCATGCGGTTTATTCAAGATTTTAGAGCATTTTTATTAATCCTGGCAGAGTATATGTTCTCGTACTTACATCTATTCATATTGTGTGTGGAGTAAACACTGTGTTATACATCTAATACATATTTTAGTGATATTCTATGTGATCTATTTACTGTATCTAGATTTTCCTTGATACCTTGTGCCTTCTTGACTTCTACTTGATTTTGCGGCGAGTTGTATTTTTCTCGTGTACTAGGCGTAAGTAAAAAATAAATAAGACCAACCTATGATATCACAGACATCACAGGTTGAGACTTATTTATTATTGTTGTTGGCTGGACTTATTTATGAATTATTAAAGAAATAGAGCCTCAGGCAATCACTTCCGAGTTCTCTTTCCTCCCATCTACGTCATCACATTACTACTACTACTAATGGTAGGTGTGATTTTTTAAATTTATTTTTATATTTAATAGGCTAGCGTTTGACCACTATCTCACCTTTTGGTAAGTAATGATGCGGTCGAAGATGGTAAGCACGCTAGGCCTAGAATGGGAACTGGCTCTCAAGGATAGTTACCGGAACACATTAGATGTTTGGCGACAGATTTTCTAACTCAAGGTGGTAGCTGGCCAGGCGTGATGACGCAGTAGAGAGGAAAGAGGAATCGGGAGTGGTTGCCTGAGGTTCTATTTCTCTAATAATTGGAAATAAAATACACTAAACTACTTGTCGCAACCACGAAAACCATCGGACAACTCTCGGAACTTTTTTGTTTTTAATGAAAATGCCTCATTCTTTGTTTCCTTTGTCAAAAATTGAGAAACGTAAATATAAATAAGGTAAATATGTACCAGAGACATGATAGTGAAATATTGTACAAGATAAATAAAGATTCTGTCTAGAATATTCTAAATATCAAGTGGCGATCTAAGATATAAAGTGGCGCTGATTACAATTATAAACTTGATTTGTACATGATTATTTTTATTTATCTTCGATTTGAACCTATTTTATAATAGTAGTTTTATAAAAAAAACTAATTTATTATTCAAACTAAACTAAACTAAATTATTTGGATAAGACGGAAAAGTTAAGTTTGTTCTTTGACTAAGTTTGACAAGTTAGTACGGAACCTTTGGCACGTGAGTTTTACCAGCACTTGGCCGGTTTTTATCCAGGAAGGATTAATGTTTTAATAGGTATTGACAAATACGGGCTTAGACTTTTATATATTCTGTGGTGGTAATAGGTAGAACACAAGTATCCGATAACATAGATATAGGTACCTATTGTTATTTATTATGTACGAGTTAGTATATGTACTTACATAGATAGCAATTTGTAGTGTTTACGCAAACTGTTAAATGACTGATTAATGTCGGAGATAGCGAGACAATTAATTATATTAAAATCTATAATATACTAGCTGTGCCCCGCGGCTTCGCCTGCGTTAAAAACAACTTTTTTTTTTAAAGAACCATCTCCTGACGATAAAAAACACAACAAAAAAGAATTAGCGAAATCGGTCCAGCCGTTCACGCGTGATGCCGTGACCAAGGGCAATTGAGATTCATTTTTATATATAAAGACTATACTTTTATATATAAACTATATCTATGTAATTCATAACAAAATTGAATGCAATTTAGTTTTGACTGTTCTAAAAATGTTGGAAGCTGTTAGCAGTTAGAAGTTGGTAGCAGTGAGTAGAAGTACAAGTAATCGTTAGTAAAGGATGCCAACCTTTTTTGACACTTTTTTTTTTTAAACGCCGCATTGTATGTCATTCACTAATACAGTAATTAACGTAGATAAGTGTAAAGAAATAAATGCCTTAAGAGGAATAGCGGTGTTGGAGAAACGTGACAAATAGGGTTAAAAAAAAATTGTTATAAAATAGGGTTTCGTATTCCACTGTTTTCTGCTCAACAACTGCTGGACAACATTTTTGCACATGAGTGCATCCATGTGCTTCTATTATTATTTTTTTCTTAAAACCCTTTCAAATTTGTATGGTAGCTGTGTAGATCGGGGCTTTAAAATAGGTCATGGCCAAGAAAGCAAATAACAGGAGCAAATAACAGTAGCTACAGCAGACCTTGATTTTTTGTAGCAAAGTTTTGCGCTAGAAGCTTTTTCCAGGGAGGAAACAGGGGAACACATTTGTATGGAAAAATGCACCCTGCGTTTCCGTAAAAACCGAAAAATTTACAGTTCAAAATACAATTTACGTAGTAGTTAGCAAACATATCTGCCTCGGGGTTCTTCCCTAAATAATTTAAAACTTGAATTTCCTTAATACTCGTACGTATATATCAGATATCTTACACAGATTGAGAAACTATGACGGTTTTCCTCTTACGAATGAGGACTTTACATATTTAAATAAGTTAGTTCCCATTGGTATTTTAAATCGGCAATTTGAAACGTTCGGCATAATTAATGCCCGCCTTAATCCAACTTGCAACCTAAACATAGTTTTGTGTGAGATTACATTCAAATTACTTATCAGCTTGAAATACATATTGAAAGTAAAAAAAATAATAATAATAATTGCGCTAACTATTGTATGAATAATTATAATATTTACAATTATGTATGCCCAGTTTAATAATTATAATATTCACAATGATGTATGCCCAGTTTAATAATCATAATATTCACAATTATGTATGCCCAGTTTAATAATTATAATATTCACAATGATGTATGCCCAGTTTAATAATCATAATATTTACAATGATGTATGCCCAGTTTAATAATCATAATATTCACAATGATGTATGCCCAGTTTAATAATCATAATATTCACAATTATGTATGCCCAGTTTAATAATCATAATATTCACAATGATGTATGCCCAGTTTAATAATCATAATATTCACAATGATGTATGCACAGTTTAATAATCATAATATTTACAATGATGTATGCCCAGTTTAATAATCATAATATTTACAATGATGTATGCCCAGTTTAATAATCATAATATTCACAATGATGTATGCCCAGTTTAATAATCATAATATTCACAATTATGTATGCCCAGTTTAATAATCATAATATTCACAATGATGTATGCCCAGTTTAATAATCATAATATTCACAATGATGTATGCGCAGTTTAATAATCATAATATTTACAATGATGTATGCCCAGTTTAGTAATCATAATATTCACAATGATGTATGCCCAGTTTAATAATTATAATATTCACAATGATGTATGCCCAGTTTAATTATCATAATATTTACAATGATGTATGCCCAGTTTAATAATCACAATATTTACAATGATGTATGCCCAGTTTAATAATCACAATATTCACAATGATGCCCAGTTTAATAATCATAATATTCACAATTATGCCCAGTTTAATAATCATAATATTTACAATGATGTATGCCCAGTTTAATAATCATAATATTTACAATGATATATGCCCAGTTTAATAATCATAATATTTACAATGATATATGCCCAGTTTAATAATCATAATATTCACAATGATGTATGCCCAGTTTTATAATCATAATATTTACAATGATAGAAGATATCCTCATCTCACTGTCATCTTCTACCATTGTCATATCTGGTAAGATAGTTCTTCAGTTATCTTTAGTTGTTTACTGCTATTTTATCAGTTTGTGAAATCTATACAGATAAATATAATTGAAGTGTTTGTTCATAATTCCAAATTAACAGCTTTTCACTAAACGCATATGAAGGTATATATGGTACTAAAAAAATCTTTTTTTAATATGTTTGTCTATCTGTCTGTCCGTCTTTGTTTGTTCTGGCTTATCTCTGAAATGGCTAGACCGATTTTAACGAAACTTTCACTGGCAGATACCTGATGTTATATAAGGAATAATTTAGGCTACTTTTATTTTAGCAAAAAACAGAGTTCTGCAAAAACAATATTGATACCAACAGATAAATAAAATTGAAGTGTTAAACAAGGGCAAAGCCGCGGGACGCAGCTAGTAACTAATATATTGAAAAATAAATAAACTCTTTTTGCACATCTTGCTGACAAATGAAATCTAAACATAAACATTGCCAAGAAAAATACATAGTAGTATGTAAACAATTACTTATATTATACTGGTTTGACATTATGGTGAACTGTGCAAACAAAACTTCGGTTTCCTTATTATGATAGGAGGATAATTCACATTATAAGAAAATACATTATTATCAAATTAATTGTAAGTTTAAATAAAAAATTTCTATTTTAAATTGCAATTAATTGGCTAAGCAGGAAGTTTAATTAATTGGTCAATTAAAATATTGAATGGTACAAAATAGTGGAGTATTTTGATTGTGCATGGATAATAATCATGCAAGAGACTAATAAATGTTTCCTTCAGTGATCTCATATTGTTATAACACAGTTTTTGCTGTCTGTAACTCACTGAAATTGTTAACAAATTGTTTTATAAAAGACTAGAGATGCCCCGCGGCTTTGCCCGCGTTAAAGACTTCCATAAAACTTATATTTTGTTAAAACCTTGGAAAGGTTTTAACAAAATATAAGTTTTATCAAAGAAGTAAAAGCCAAATCGGTATATATAGACTACTAGAAGTGCCCCGCGGCTTCGCCCGCGTTAAAAACTTCTTTTATTTACTTAAAACTTTTCTTTTCTAAAAACGATTCTATCATTAAAGACAATAAGAATTAGCCAAATCGGTTCACCCGTTTTCATGTTATCGCGTGACTAAGGCAATAAGGATATAAAATATATACATATATATAAAATCCGAAAAACCCAAATTTTCAGACCTTGTTCCTAACCCATTTCTAAAAATCCTATAACACGTACTTTATCTCATTTTGTTTCGCCATACAAATTTTGAATCTCCGTTCCGTATCCGGAGGAATTTTTAGAAAATCCTTTCTGAGCGGATACCTACGTCATAATAACTATCTGCATTCTAAATTTCATTTAGACTTTGTTACCCCAGTTTATCCTCTTAGGGTGGCATTTTGAAAAAGTCTGAAACTCGTATTTACTTATTTATTTACAGAAGTACTTGTGTGAAATGTCGAATAAAATGTCTATCCAAACTTTGAACACCCGCTTCATCCCCTTGAAGAGTGAATTCTGCACAATTCTTTCTTAGCGGATACCTAAGTCAAAATAACTATCTGCATGCCAAATTTCAGCGCAATCCGAAACAATATTGATTTCAGACTTTGTTACTCCACTTTATCCTTTTACGGGTGGAATTTCGAAAGAGCCTGAAACACGTATTTACTTATTAAGTACTTGTGTTAAGTTTTGAATATAAAAGACTATCTAATCTTGTTTCTCCATACAAACTTTGAACCCCCGTTCAAATCGTTTCATCCCCTTCAGGGGTGAATTTTAGAAAATCCTTTTGCAGAGGGAACTAACTTCATAATAACTATCTGCATGCCAAATTTCAGCGCAATCCGAAACAATATTGATTTTAACACTTTGCTACCCCACCCA
The DNA here is from genome assembly GCA_954871355.1 of Cabera pusaria. Lineage (NCBI taxonomy): Eukaryota > Metazoa > Arthropoda > Insecta > Lepidoptera > Geometridae > Cabera > Cabera pusaria. Next base: position 22,601,843 of record OX940906.1, read on the forward strand.
ATTCACCCTCTTAGGAGTGGAATTTCAAAATAACCTGAAACACGTATTTTCTTATTTTTTTACCGGAGCACTTGTTAGAAGTTTCGAATAGAAAATACTATCTAATCTTGTTTCTCCATACAAATGTTTAACCCCCGTTTCATCCTCTTCAGGGGTTGAATTTTGGAAAAATACTTTCTTAGAGGTAATTAACGTTGTAATAACTATCTGCATGTTAAATTTCAGCGCAATCCGAAACAATATTGATTATCACACTTTGTTACCCCATTTCACCCTCTTAGGAGTGGAATTTCGAAAAACCCTAAAACACATGTTTACTTATTTATGTCCTGAAGCACTTGTGTGAAGTTTCGAATAGAAAAGACTCTAATAATGTTTCTCCATAGAAACTTTGAACCCCCGTTTCATCCCCTTAAGGGGTGAATTTTGGAAAATCCTTTCTTAGTACACCCTTACGTACTAAGACAAATATATATTCCAAATTTCAAGTCTCTACGACCAGCGGTTTAGGCTGTGCGTTGTCTGTCAGTGAGTCAGTCAGTCAGTATGTCAGGACAAAGATTCTTATAGTATTAGATATTGATTTTCAGACTTTTTACCAACTCCTTGCAAAAAATCCTGCAACACGTATTTACTTATTATTGTTATATACCGGCTGTAATTCACGTACCTTTAGTCGAATTTTCTCGACCTAGGTTTCGAGCGAGTCAGTCGCTCTTCCTCGGGAGTGAGGTCACGCGGTGAGATCGCGATGTTCACTGCGGGCCGCCGCTCGCTGCGCTCGGCTTGATAGCCGGGGTGGGGGCGGACTCGGCGGAGATCGGTAACGGCTGTTCCTTTTCGGTACCGAGGATGCCTGAGATAGCCCGAATGTTGTCATCGTCGGTTCTTCATCGCTGCTACTCCTATCGCCAGAAGTACCGTCGCAAACAATGCTGACTGTGTCACACTCTAGACTGACTGACACTTTCTTTTTCGAGGACGCATTAAGAATCGGTTTCCACGCTGACGGCAAGGTCCATCCACTATCTCGGTTGAAATTGGGGTGTCTATTTATCTCAATAGCCTCACGTACTTTTCTAGGTACAAAGAACTTCTCTCTAGCTAGTACGGAGGCTTTATCAAAACGGATAAAGTGGTTTGTGTCCGCGAGATGTGCATGCTCCGCGATGGCGGATCTTGTCGTGTCCGAATTCTTAATGCTCCTTATGTGTTCCGTAAGTCTAGTCGTGATATTGCGTCGAGTTTCTCCCACGTAGCTCTTGCCACAGTCGCATGGTATTCTGTACACGCCCGGAACGTTCAGCTCGTCCTTGTCCTTCGGTGAACGCAGCATCTGTCTAAGATGACCTGGTGGGCGGAAGATCGTCTTGACATCATATTTCCGTCGTAAAAGATATCCGATTCTGTCCGTTACTCCTTTTACGAACGGTAAATAAGCCGGTGATCGATCCGCTACTTGTGGTCGCTTACGTTCACTCTGTTTACACCACCGGCCACATTGTCGCCAGCTGTAGCCATTATCCTCAAGTACCCCCCTCACGTGATTTAGCTCACCATCTAGGTATTGAGGGTCGCATATTCTTAGAGCTCGGTTGATTAATGCTCTGGGTACCGAGGATAAGTGTGCCGGGTGGTGATGCGAGTTGGCGTGTAGATACCTTTCCGTATGAGTTGGCTTTCGATACACTGTATGTGCGAGACTTGACAGAGTGAACGTAAGCGACCACAAGTAGCGGATCGATCACCGGCTTATTTACCGTTCGTAAAAGGAGTAACGGACAGAATCGGATATCTTTTACGACGGAAATATGATGTCAAGACGATCTTCCGCCCACCAGGTCATCTTAGACAGATGCTGCGTTCACCGAAGGACAAGGACGAGCTGAACGTTCCGGGCGTGTACAGAATACCATGCGACTGTGGCAAGAGCTACGTGGGAGAAACTCGACGCAATATCACGACTAGACTTACGGAACACATAAGGAGCATTAAGAATTCGGACACGACAAGATCCGCCATCGCGGAGCATGCACATCTCGCGGACACAAACCACTTTATCCGTTTTGATAAAGCCTCCGTACTAGCTAGAGAGAAGTTCTTTGTACCTAGAAAAGTACGTGAGGCTATTGAGATAAATAGACACCCCAATTTCAACCGAGATAGTGGATGGACCTTGCCGTCAGCGTGGAAACCGATTCTTAATGCGTCCTCGAAAAAGAAAGTGTCAGTCAGTCTAGAGTGTGACACAGTCAGCATTGTTTGCGACGGTACTTCTGGCGATAGGAGTAGCAGCGATGAAGAACCGACGATGACAACATTCGGGCTATCTCAGGCATCCTCGGTACCGAAAAGGAACAGCCGTTACCGATCTCCGCCGAGTCCGCCCCCACCCCGGCTATCAAGCCGAGCGCAGCGAGCGGCGGCCCGCAGTGAACATCGCGATCTCACCGCGTGACCTCACTCCCGAGGAAGAGCGACTGACTCGCTCGAAACCTAGGTCGAGAAAATTCGACTAAAGGTACGTGAATTACAGCCGGTATATAACAATAATAATGTTACAAATTCACGATAATTTTAAAACGTATTTACTTATTTATTTACAGAAGTAAATCTATAAGTTGATATTTATAATTAAAAATAATAAGTTATATCTGGGGGGATTTTTTATAAAATTCTTTCTTAGCGGATACCTACGTCATAACAACTATCTGCATTCTAAATTTCAGCGCAATCCGAAACAATACTGATTCTCAGACTTTGTTGGCCACTTCACGCTCCTAGGGGGGCATTTTGAAAAAGCCCGAAAATCGTATTTACTTATTTATTCAAAGAAGTACTTGTGTGAAATGTCGAATAACATGACTATCCAAACTTTGAACCCCCCGCTTCATCCCCATAAAGAGTGAACTTTGAAATATCCTTTCTTAGCGGATACCTACGTCAATATAACTATCTGCATGCCAAATTTCAGTGCAATCCGAAACAATATTGATTTCAGACATTGTTACCCCACTACACCCTTTTAGGGGTGGCATTTCGAAAAAGCCTAAAACACGTATTTACTTATTTATTTACTGAAATACTTGTGCGAAGTTTCGAATAGAAAAGACTATCTTATCTTGTTTCTCCATACAAACTTCGAACCCCCGTTTCATCCCTTTCAAGGGGAATTTTTGGAAAATCTTTTCTCAGAGGGAACTAACGTCGTAATAACTGCAAATTTCAGCGGAATCCGAAACAATATTGATTTTTACAATTTGTTACCCCATTTCACCCTCTCAGGTGTTGAATTTCGAAAGAGCCTGCAACACGTTAAACTTCACACAAATACTTCAGTAAAAAATAAGTAAATACGTGTTTCAGGTTTTTTTGAAATTCAACCCCTATGAGGGTGAAATGGGATAACAAAGTGTGAAAATCAATATTGTGTCGGATTGTGCTGAAATTCGGCATGCAGATAGTTATTGCGACGTTAGTTCCCTCTGAGAAAGGATTTTCTAAAATTTACCCCTGAAGGGGATGAAACGGGGGTTCAAAGTTTGTATGGAGAAACAAGATTAGATAGTCTTTTCTGTCCGAAACTTCACACAAATACTTCAGTAAAAAATAAGTAAATACGTGTTTTAGGCTCTTTCGAAATTCCACCCTTTTAAGGGTGAAGTGGGATAACAAAGTCTGAAATCTATATTGTTTTGGATTGCGCTGAAATTTGGCATGCAGATAGTTATTTTGACTTAGGTATCCGCTAAGAAAGAATTTTTCAAAATTCACTCTTCAAGGTGATGAAGCGGGGGTTCAAAGTTTGGATAGTTATTTTATAAGGATTTTCCAAAATTTACCCCTATAGGGGATGAAATGGGGGTTCAAAGTTTGTATGTAGAAACAAGATCAGATAGTCTTTTATATTCGAAACTTCATACAAGTACTTCTGTAAATATATAAGTAAATACGGGTTTCAGACTTTTTCAAAAAGCCACCCTAAGAGGATAAACTGGGGTAACAAAGTATAAAAATCAATATTGTTTCGGATTACGCTGAAATTTAGAATGCAGATAGTTATTATGACGTAGGTATCCGCTCAAATAGGATTTTCTAAAAATTCCTCCCGGATACGGAACGGGGATTCAAAGTTTGTATGGCGAAAAAAGATCAGATAAAGTACGTGTTGTAGGATTTTTTGAAATGGGGTAGGTAACAAAGTCTGAAAATTTGGGTTTTTCGGGTTTTATATATATGAATCCCGAATTGCCTTAGTCATGCGATAACATGAAAACGGGTGAACCGATTTGTCTAATTCTTAATCGATGTCTTTAATGATAGAAATCTTGGGAGATGCCTACATCCAGCAGTGGACTGACACCGGCTGATGATAATTATGATGAATGATAGAATCGTTTTTACAAAAGAAAAGTTTTAAGTAAATAAAAGAAGACTTTAACGCGGGCGAAGCTGCGGGGCACTTCTAGTCTTTAATAAAACAATTAAGTGTTTAACACTTTAAGAAACATAATAAATAAATGTATCATAATCTGCATACCCCACATAACGGTAGATGTTATCGCTTGCTATAAGATGAGGGTCTTGCTTATTCTGTACCTTGTTAGTTGTACCTTCTGTACCTAGTAGAACTTGTAAATACTTATACATACTGTAATTAGATATTTTCAATAAGATTTATCGAGACAGTTTCTCTAATCTAATCTTACAACAGGTGCAATTTTAAGGTTATTGTAGATAAGATAAACCTATGCAACACACAAACAACAAATAGACATTAGAAAGCTCTGATTAATAACATTTTGTTTTTACACACTTAATAATTAAGTAGATTATTATTATCTAAGACATAACAAAAACTTAAGACTCACCCTTTCTTCCAAATGAGTAACTCCAGCCAAGCTCTGATAAAATGTTGGCGTCTCCATATCTTGAGCTATGTTCACTTCTGACAGCAGCCACTTTGAGACCACCGTCGCATCCTTGTGTATCAACAACCATGATCGGAACTGGTCGAACGTGACCTTCTCTCCGGGACCAAAGAGTCCGAGTAGTATCTCAGCAGTTCTTTGAGCTCCGGTGACTGGTAGGGAGGTGTTCTCCATGTGAAGCGTCCGAGCAAAGTCCCGTTTATAAATATGTGTGCCATTGTCACCCTGGTTGTTAGTGTACAGTGTCCACAGAAATCTGAAATAATGTTATTACTAGTAACAAATGTTTATTGTCCTACACATTATGTGAGCTTTATTTTAAGTACTTAGCGAAGTTGTTGACTTTTATTTATTTAGTTGTTTTTTTAATGCCAGATAGGGAGTATTTTTTATAAATAAGATGGGACAGCATTTGACCATCTTACTCAATTTTAGTATCTATATATAATTCATCACAAGGTGGCAAACGGGACTTACATCAAAGATGCCTAAATGCAACATAAAAACTAAACAACCAGGAATATTAAAAAAATGTTATACTACTGATACAATAAATATAGATGTATGGTAAATATTGTGATTTATTAAACTATGCAACACAGTATCACATCAGTCATCAACTGTATGTATATTAGATGACCCAATAAACTTAACATCTTTGTTATTAATTACATTGTCTAAGAATGTCAAGGATTTTCCATTAGACTGAAAACAAGTTCAACAATAACATTGGTACAGAATGTATCAGGTATACTTTGCAATGGACACAGCAATAGAATTATCAGACATAATAGTCGATGAATGATGCAATGTTTACAACGGGACGCCAGTGGAGTTATTACTTGATTTTCTCCTCTATATTCCCTTTGGTGAGGACGACGAGGCCGCACAGTAGGTCACGGAAGGCGATGCCGCGTTTGGTGCCGCCGCACGCTTGGTACAGCCACTCGGCCACCTCGTAAGGAACACCATCACACAACACTTCATGGACGAACGCCTCCAAGCTCAAGGCCGTCCCGTTCGAACCGGCACATTTCTTGAACGCCTCGCGAATACGTCTCAACTCACTATCTGACACTGCAAATAAAATAACACCGATTATTCCGCCGATCCTACAACGCACTTTGATCAACACTGCACACGCGTCGTACCTCGCTTCACAGCATCCTCGTAAGATATAAAAGTAGGCTTAGAGTCCTTCGCACCCATATTAACGTACGCGAAACTATCATATCATTTTTAAATAGAAATAAACACAAAGAAACAAAATTTAGTACAGCTGACAGCTCACTTCGTATGATCTGTAGCCATATTGAATATTTTTCGACGAATACCACTTGAAAATCCTATTTAAAACTACTAAGCCTATAATTTGCATCACCATTGATAATTTGAATCGCGTTGGCTCTACTTCTATATGCGTAGAGACAGCAATGTATCTTATCACTTTAAAATTTGTCATCGATTGACATTTAAGTCGCCAAAAGATGCACAAAAGCATGACGGTTACTGTCAAACGCAGGTGTTTTTATTTGCTGTAGCTGCTAACAATAGTCTTATTGAGCCAGATTTTTTATAATTATATTTTGTGTTATTTATTACAATTTTTTTATTTGCCAACTTTAGTCTTAAACTTACTTGAGCTCCAATAATTGTACGGTTTAAAAAAAAAACTCCAATATGCGTAGATGGATAATTAAATAGATCTGACATTAAAATAACAATAATAATATGAGAAGGATAAAACTATACAATCACTAGTATGAGTGAGCGAGACGGACAATTTTTTTTTATTCCTTCTTGCGATGCGATTTTATTGTTTGCCACCAGCTCTGCCCCCAGCTCTAGCGGCGCCTATTGGCTTTCACCCGGTGTCATATATAACCCGACCAAATTACGTTGTTAATTATATCTCATAGCTGGCATATGTATCATGTGTTCATCATTTTAGACGGGTTATATCTTTATTTCATCGTATACGCCAAATTCTTCTCCATTTAAATTTCCCTCCACGCTAATTTGAGACTATCCTGAAGTCTCGTGGAACTGTTAATTATTAATGTCAATGTCAATATTGTCAATGTTGTCATCAATTAGTGCCGTATTAAGGCCTATCCGCACACAACAGTGCCGGCACAGTGGCGACACGTGCCGATGAGTAACGTATCCATCAGTGTCAGTGAAAAATGATATTGTAGCATACATTTTGTACGACGCTATCCGTACTCGACAGTGACAGTGAAGTTCAGTGCTGTCAGTGCTGTGCCGACGCTCGCCGTGTTCCGACGTGAATCAGTGGCGTAGCGTGGGATTGTGCCGCCCGGGGCTGAGGAAAATTTTGCCGCCCCCTTATCTATCTAATGCTATAAGAATCTTTGTCCTGACATACTGACTGACAGACAACGCACAGCCCAAAACCACTGGTCGTAGAGACTTGGAATGTGGAGGTTATATTTGTCTTAGTACGTAAAGGTGAACTAAGAAAGGATTTTCCAAAATTAACCCCTTAGGGGGATGAAACGGGGGTTCAAAGTTAGTATGTAGTAACAAGAATATATAGTCTGTTTTATTCGATACTTCACACAAGTGCTTCTGTAAATAAAAAAGTATATACGTGTTTCAGGCTTTTTCGAAATTCCTCCCCTGGGTGAAATGGGGCAACAAAGTCTGAAAATCAATATTGTTTCGGATTGCGCTGAAATTTTACACGCAGATAGTTATAATGACGTTAGTTCCCTCTAAGAAACGTTTTTCTTAAAATTCAACCCTTAAGGGGATGAAACGGGGGTTCTAAGTTTGTATCGAGAAACAAGATTAGACAGTCTTTTCTATTCGAAACTTCACACAATCGCTTTAGTAAATAAATAAGTAAAAACGTGTTTCAGGCTTTTTCGAAATTCAACCCCTAAGAGGGTGAAATGGGGTAACAAAGTGTGAAAATCAATATTGTTTTGGATTGCGCTGAAATTTGGTATGCAGATAGTTATTTTGACGTAGGTATCCGCTAAAAAAGAAATTTTCAAAATTCACTCTTTAAGGGGGTGGAGCGGGGTTTCAAAGTTTGGATAGTCTTTTTATTCGAAACTTCACACAAGTGCTTCTGTAAATAAATAAGTGAAAACGAGTATCAGGCTTTTTCAAAATGCCTTACCCCTAACAAGGTGAAGTGGGGTAACAAAGTCTGCAAATCAATATTGTTTCAGATTGCGCGCGAAATTTAGAATGCAGTTAGTTATTATGACGTAGGTATGCGCTAAGAAAGGATTTTCTAAAAATTCACCCCTTAAAGAGACGGAACGGGGATTCAAAATATGTATGGCGAAACAAGATGACATAGTCTGTTTTATTCGATATTTTGCATAAGTATTTCTGTAAATAAATAAGTAAATAAGTGTTACAAGAATGCGAAATGGGGTAGGTAAAAAAGTTTGAAATACAATGTGGTTTTTCGGGCTTTATAAATATGAATCCCTATTTCCCTTAGTCACGCGATAAAATAGAATCGGGTGAACAGATTTTACTAATTATTTTTTGATGTAATTTATGATAGAAAGGTTTTTACAAAAGAAAAGTATTAAGTAAATAAAATAAGTTTTTAACGCGGGCGAAGCCGCGGGGCACTTCTAGTCTAATACTATAAGAATCTTTGTCCTGACATACTGACTGACTTAGAGACAACGCAAAGCCTAAACCACTGGTCGTAGAGACTTGCAATTTCGAGGGTACCTATATTTGTCTTAGTACGTAAGGGTGAACTAAGAAAGGATTTTCCAAAATTAACCCCTTAGGGGGATGAAACGGGGGTTCAAAGTTAGTATGTAGTAACAAGATAAGATAGTCTGTTTTATTCGAAACTTAACATTAGTACTTCTGTATTTAAATAAGTAAATACGTGTTTCAGGATTTTTCATAATTCCACCCCTAAAAGGTTGAAATGGGGTAACAACGTCTGAAAATCAATATTGTTTCGGTTTGCGCTGAAATTTGGCATACAGATAGTTATTATGACGTTAGTATCTACTAAGAAAGGATTTTCTAACAAGGGTTCAAAGTTAGTATTGAGAAACAAGATTAGATAGTCTGTTTTATTCGAAACTTTACATAAGTACTTCTGTAAATAAATAAGTAAAGACGTGTTGCAGGATTTTTCGAAATTCCCATCTTTGGAGGTTGAAATGGGGTACCAAAGTCTGAAAATCAATGTTGTTACGTTAGCGCTGAAATTGTGTATGCTGATAGTTATTATAACGCAGGTATCCGCTAAGAAAGGATTTTCGAAAATTCTCCCCTTAAGGGGTTGAAACGGGGGTTCAATTTTTGTATCGAGAAACGAGATTAGAAAGTCGTTTTAGGGTTCCGTAGTACAAGGAACCCTTATAGTTTCGTCATGTCCGTCTGTCTGTCTGTCCGAGGTTTTGCTTAGAGACCGTTAATACTAGAAAGCTGTAATTTTGTAGGAGTATGTTAAATGTAATTTATATAATGTAATTTATATAAATTACGCCGACAAAGTGGTGAAATAAAATTTTGAAAAAATATTTTTTTTAGGGTAGTTCCCCTACATGAGAAGTGGGGATGAATTTTTTTTTCGTCGTCTACCCCATCGTGTGTGGTATCGTTAAATAGGTTTTTTTTGAATGACTTAAGGGTTACTAATACCGTTTTTCGATTGAATGCTCCATTTACAAAATATTAAACTATAAATTGCAAATTTTTGTTCTAGTAGGGCGTCCTCCCCGCCCCTCTAAAAGCTAAACTGCTGGCTTGAAAAATCTGGAAAAATTCGAAATAATAGTGCATTTCATAAACTTTTAAGGAAAACTATAGCGGTTAAAATAACATTATTAGTTTAGCAGTAATAGTCGTTGAACTTAGGTGTTGGATAATTTTGTACCAAATACAAAATCCTTCGAATAAATCCTTTAAAGTGACAAAGACGAAGTACCTAGTTGCTTGTTTATAACGGGTAAGGACTTGCATTGATTAACGGGCTACTACGGAACCCTACACTGCGCGTGGCCCGACATGCACTTGGCCGGTTATTAATTCTTAACTTCACTTCTAAACGAGAGTTTACACAAGTAAATAAACAAGTAAAAACGTGTTTCAGCCTTTTTTGGAATTGTACCCATTAGAGGGCGAGGTGGTGTAACAAAGTCTGAAAATCAATATTGTTTTGGATTGCGCTGGGCATGCAAATAGCTATATCGCCGTTAATATCCGCTAAGAAAGGATTTTCTGAAATTAATTTCTTTGGGGGATAAAACAGGGGTTCAAAGTTTGCATGGAGAAACAAGATTAAATAGTCATAGTTAATAGTAGTAGTACTTCTGTAAACAAATGAGTAAAACCGTGTTGCAGGATTTTTAAAAATTCAATCCCTAAGATGGTCAAAAGGGGTAATAAAGTCTGAAAAACAACATGGTTTTTCGAGTTTTACAGTTTTATAAAAATAAATATTTTTTCTCTTAGTCACGCGATAACTTGAAAACGAGTAGACCGATTTGGATTTTCTTTTTTTATGCGTTTTTATGGTAGTAAGGTTTTTACGTAAGAAAAGTTTTAAGTAAATGAAAGAAGTTCTCACCGCTAACGAATTCGCTGGACACTTCTAGTTTAGGCATAAAAATATAAAAACTTATATAAACTTTTCAATTAAATTCAATTTGTTACAGTTACAAGTAATAAATATAAAAATTATGCTATGTAAACATATGTATAATGTATGGCAACGATTTCCCGTAAATCAACGTCAGCAACAGATAATAAGGTAATGTGAATTCAGTCTGCGAGCATAGTTTAACGCTATGCAGTAAAATGACTGAAAATAGTAGTATGCAAGCGAAGCGGGCGCGAATATTTCATAATTAAGCTAAAACGAAAGTCACGCGAAAAAGCTATTTTGCGTTTGAGGGTAAGAAAAAAAACTTAATCTGAACACTGAAAACGTTGCCGCCGCCTAAAACGCCTGTGCGTTCCGGTTTGTGTCAGTGCGAATCGCGATTTAAAGTTTAAGATTTTTTTTTTACATATATAAAATAACATAAATCGCGACTTGCTGCCGCCCCTCCATGTGCCGCCCAGGGCCACGGCCCCTCCCTGACTACGCCACTGACGTGAATTTCTATCGGACAATATTTTGCCTGACACGGTCGCAGTATTTCAAGATGGACGACGAAAAGTTGAATGAACTGCTGGGACACTAGGGTAAAAATCACTGCACGCGTCAATTTCGGTACTGACATATATGAATAGCATGTCACGGTACGGAACTGTCGGTTACTTGGCGGCACTGTTGTGTGCGGATCGACCTTAAAGGTCGATTATACGGCAATCCACTTTTTTTCCCAGAAAATACGGTATACGGCTGGCCTCATTACCGCATCACAAAATACGGCAATCGACTGTAGATGAAACGAAACAAGCGCACGGTAATGAATGAATAGAAGCGTACCACTTGACACTTATATAACACAGCCGGGAAAATCCTAACTCTCGACTGTAAACATACATTTATAACGCGATATATATATATAATATTGCCATCTCTTTCGCTTATGTTAAAAATGAATTGATGCAAATGAGACAACGTACTGAACTATCATTGTCACACTATTTATTAATTGTTTCATCTATAGTTTGAATATCATTTAGCAAATAATAGACAAAAATATATAATCACTAGCTATGCCCCTATGCCCCTCGTTCCAGCCGCTCACGCGTGATGCCGTGACCAAGGGAAATTGGGATTAATTTTTATATATAAAAGATATACGGCAATTTATTTAGTAGTAGTTTTCATTAAAATACGGCATTTCAGACTGTGACATACGGCAGCTCAGATTTTTACGATAACAACACTGGATGTCAGTGTCATCGGCTGTAAGTGAGTAATAGTGTTCTGTGGTCGGTCATCGGATGGTCGAGGTTGTGTCTAGTGTGACCATTTGTGGCAAATTTCTGCTATTTAGGCAAATTTGGAACCTAAATTTTAACTCTGGCAGATTAAGCTGACGATTTGGCAGATTAGAAGGATCTCTATGAATTTTATATTTATAATAGAGTTTTGACAATTTTCTGTTTCTATTTAAAGTATAATATTTTTATTGAGCATATATTTGGTATAAGTATTAATGATGTTTATAAACTTTATTTTTATAGCTTAGATTATACCCTGACCCCTCCCCCCCACTCTCCATAATGCAATAATACGATGGCATACTTTATGAATTTTCTGGAGTGGCTGGTGGTTTAGCAGATTTTTTGGCAGTGTCGTGCAGCCTCGCCATTTTTGAGATGGTCACCCTGGTTGTGTGTGTTTGAATTTATTCAAATTGAAATTGGTGATTTCCTTTGTTGTTTGTTTTACTTTCCCTTTTGCTAGAAATATTCAGCGTTAAAATTATCCAGTGATAAAGACATGGTCATGTTGATTTTTACCAGTTCCTACTAAAATAGATATTGTAAATGTCTGTCTCCTTGTGCGTTCTCCGTATCGAAGTCGACGAAGATCTACCCGAAATGGGCGACAACCCTTCGGAGATGGGTGAGCACTAGTATTTATCTAATTTTCTTTGGATGAGTATAATATTTTCCTTTCCTACGATCCTTTTCTTTTAACCTGCTTTCTAACGATTTCTCCATAGACCATTCATTTAATTGTTGTGCGTAACTCAAAAACTATTTTCCGATTGGTTCTATTGTATATGTCAAGCAACCACTATCTCAATGATGTGGTCGACGATGTAGCACGCTTGACTAGAAGATATTATATATACCTATTCACTCGCGATTTGAGACCTTCAGAAGTACCTATTGGGAAACAGACTCAAGCAAAAAGTTCCAATCCCTTGTAGTACACATGACGAATGTGGAAGCAAATAGCTTCGTGCAGATTGATAGAATATCTGCCATGTAACGGTGGATACTCATAGTTATATATTATATTTATAGGAATAACTCCATGTTGAGGTGAAAACAATGCCTTTGATCAATACCGCCAGCTGGTTCTAACATATTTATATGTACCTGCCTATATGATAGAGTATACTTGACATTGTACGGTGAATCTATGTAAATAAGTCGTTATCATTAAATGCTATAAATATTTTGGGTATTTTGAGCCTCTCGTAATGGTGCCAAATATCTAAATACTTATTTATAAAAGTTAATTGTTTAAAAAACCAGATTTATCCACAGCAGATGTTTGTAACTCAGGAGTGATTAACTAAAAAGAGTTATATCTCCTTAAACCAAAGATGGGCCTTGAGGGCCTGGTGGCGTAATCGGGAGAAGGTTGGCTTTGATGCCGTGGTACCGAGTTCAAACCGCCGTGTTCCAATGAATTTTTCTATAGAAAAATTTATGTGCGCTTCTCACAGTGGCCCTCCGGTGAAGGAAAACATCGTTAAGAAACCAACAACCCCCGCATGGTGGTAGGACACTATCTAGTGTCCGCCTGGCCAGCTACCACCCTCAAGTTAGAAAATCTGTCGCCAAAACATCTAATGTGTTCCGGCAGCTATCCTTGAGAGCCAGTTCCCATTCTAGGCCTAGCAAGCTTACCATCTTCGACCGCATCATCACTTACCAACAGGTGAGATAGTGGTCAAATGCTAGCCTATAAGATATAAAAAAAAAAAAGATTATATCCGTATATCTTACATTTCAACACCATCTCTTTAACTCTTTTATATCTTCAACGCAACAACTCATTTCGCAGAGTTAGAGTAAGCGGGATGTAACCATATAACATACCATGCATTAAAAAGAGAGTGTCACAAAGTTAGAATAAGGAGATGTAAACATATTTTAACAATTTATGTGATAGAAAGAGAGCGTAGCATCACAGAGTTATTAGGGATATAAAAGATATGTATATATCTTTTGTTCAAAATGATACGTATCTATCTTTTCTCTTTATGGATATGGTTTGCACATGGCTAGTTCACAGTTTTTTTGCATGGATAAATGTTGTAATAATAAAATTTATTTATGCGCTAAACTTTTACTAACACAGTTTAATCTTAGTTCTAATATCCTTAATTATTATTATACTATTACTATTCCTTAATTATTATTATTATACCATGCATTTACTTAACTTTTGACAGTAAGGCTGAGTTGCACCATCTTACTTTAACTATATCAAACGTCAAAAATCTGTCAAATGTAATCCATCTCATACTATAAGAATCTTTGTCCTGACATACTGACTGACTAACTGACAGACAGCCTAAACCGCTGGTCGTAGAGACTTGAAATTTGTAGGGTATATTTGTCTTAGTACGTAAGGGTGTACTAAGAAAGGATTTTCCAAAATTCACCTCTGAAGGGGATGAAACGGGGGTTCAAAGTTTGTATGGAGAAACAAGATTAGATATTCTTTTCTATTCTAAACTTCACACAAGTACTTCAATAAATAAATAAGTAAATACGTGTTTCAGGCCTTTTCGAAATTCCACCCCTAAAAGGGTGAAGTGGGGTAACAAAGTCTGAAATCAATATTGTTTCAGATTACGCTGAAATGTTGCATGCAGATAGTTATTTTGACGTAGGTAACCGGTAAGAAAGGATTTTTCAAAATTCACTTTTTAAGGGGATGAAGCGGGGGTTCAAAGTTTGTATGGAGGAACAAGATTAGATAGTCTTCTATATTTGAAACTTAACACAAGTACTTAAGTAAGTTAATACGTTATCAGGCTCTTTCGAAATTCCACCCCTAAAAGGATGAAGTGGAGTAACAAAGTCTGAAATCAATATTGTTTCTGATTGCGCTGAAATTTGGCATGCAGATAGTTATTTTGACTTAGGTATCCTCTAAGAAAGAAATGTTCAAAATTCACTCTTCAAGGGGATGAAGCGGGCTTCAAAGTTTGGATAGTCATTTTATTCGATATTTCACACAAGTACTTCTGTAAATAGATAAGTAAATACGAGTTTCAGACTTTTTCGAAATGCCACCCTAAGAGGATAAACTGGGGTAACAAAGTCTAAAAATCAATATTGTTTCGGATTGCGCTGAAATATTGTGGATACAGAACGGGGATTCAAAGTTTGTATGGTGAAACAAGATGAGATAAAGTACGTGTTGTAGGATTTTTTGAAATGGGGTAGGTAACAAAGTCTGAAAATTTGAGTTTTTCGGGTTTTATAAATATGAATCCCGAAATGCCTTAGTCACGCGATTAACATGAAGACGGGTGAACCGATTTGGCTAATTCTTATTCGATGTCTTTAATTATAGAATCATTTTTACAAAAGAAAAGTTTTAAGTAAATAAAAGAAGTTTTTAACGTGGGAGAAGACGCGGGTCACTTCTTCTAGTTCCATATAAAATCACCGGTCAATAGTTATAGTTGCGGTTAAAGTAAGATGGTGCAACTCGCCTTAGATTACTAGTCAATAAGTGATGGCCTAATTATTTTTTTTTTTTTATGCTGTATAGCAAGCGTTTGACCACTATCTCACCTGATGTTAAGTGACAATGCGGTCGACGATGTAGCACGCTTATTACTTACTAGAAGTCCCCCGCGGCTACGCCCGCGTTAAAAACTCCTTTTATTTACTTAAAACTTTTCTTTTGTAAAAACGATTCTATCATTAAAGACATCAAATAAAAATTAGCCAAATTGGTTCACCTGTTTTCATGTTATCGCGTGACTAAGACAAATCAGGATTCATATTTTTAAAACCCGAAAACCCAATAAAGCGCAATCCGAAACTATATTGATTTTCAGACTTTTTTACCCCAGTTCACTCTTTAGGGTGGCATTTTGAAAAAGTCTGAAACTCGTATTTACTTATTTATTTACAGAAGTACTTGTGTGAAATGTCGAATAAAATGACTATCCAAAATTTGAGCCCCCGCTTCATCCCTTGAAGAGTGAATTTTGAAAAATCCTTTCTCAGCGGATACCTACGTCAAAATTTCTATCTGGATGCAAAATATCAGCGCAATCCGAAACAATATTGATTTCAGACATTGTTACTCCACTTAACCCTTTTAGGAATAGAATTTCAAAAAGCCTGAAACACGTATTTACTCATTTATTTACTAAACTACTTGTGTGAAGTTTCGAATATAAGAGACAATCAATTCTTGTTTCTCCATACAAACTTTGAACCCTCGCTTCATCCTCTTCAGGGATGAATTTTGGAAAACCTTTCTCAGAGGGAACTAACGTCGTAATTAATGACTATCTGCATGCCAAATTTCAGCGTAATCCGAAACAATATTGATTTTTACACTTTATTACCCCATTTCACCCTCTTAGGGGTGGAATTACAAAAAAACCTGAAACACGTCTTTACTTATTTTTTTACTGAAGCACTTATGTGAAGTTTCGGATAGAAAAGACGATCTAATCTTGTTTCTCCATACAAAATTTCAACCCCCGTTTCATCCCCTTCGAGGGTTAATTTTGGGAAATCCTTTCAAAGAGGGATCTAACGTCGTAATAACTATCTGCATGCCAAATTTCAGCGCAATCTGAAACAATATTGATTTTACACTTTATTACCCCATTTCACCCTCTTAGGGGTGGAATTACAAAAAAACCTGAAACACGTGTTTACTTATTTTTTTACTGAAGCACTTGTGTGGAGTTTCAGATAGAAAAGACTATCTAATCTTGTTTCTCCATACAAACTTTGAACCCCCGTTTCATCCCCTTCGAGGGTTAATTTTGGAAAATCCTTTCTTAGAGGGAATTAACGTCGTAATAACTATCTGCATGCCAAATTTCAGCGTAATCCGAAACAATATTGATTTTACACTTTATTACCCCATTTCACCCTCTTAAGGGTGGAATTTCAAAAAAACCTGATACACGTGTTTACTTATTTTTTTACTGAAGCACTTGTGTGGAGTTTCGGGTAGGAAAGACTATCTAATCTTGTTTCTCGATACAAACTTTGAACCCCCGTTTCATCCCCTTCGAGGGTCAATTTTGGAAAATCCTTTCTCAGAGGGAACTAACGTCGTAATAACTATCTGCATGCCAAATTTCAGCGCAATCCGAAACAATATTGATTTTCACACTTTATTACCCAATTTCACCCTCTTAGGGGTGGAATTAAAAAAAACCTGAAACACGTGTTTACTTATTTTTTTACTGAAGCATTTGTGTGGAGTTTCAGATAGAAAAGACTATCTAATCTTGTTTCTCCATACAAACTTTGAACCCCCGTTTCATCCCCTTCGAGGGTTAATTTTGGAAAATCCTTTCTCAGTGGGAACTAACGTCGTAATAACTATCTGCATGCCAAATTTCAGCGCAATCCGAAACAATATTGATTTTACACTTTATTACCCCATTTCACCCTCTTAGGGGTGGAATTCCAAAAAAACCTGAAACACGTCTTTACTTATTTTTTTATTGAAGCACTTATGTGAAGTTTCGGATAGAAAAGACGATCTAATCTTGTTTCTCCATACAAACTTTGAACCCCCATTTCATCCCCTTAAGGGGTGAATTTTGGAAAATCCTTTCTTAGTACACCCTTACGTACTAAGACAAATATACCCTCCAAATTTCAAGTCTCTACGACCAGCGGTTTAGGCTGTGCGTTGTCTGTCAGTGAGTCAGTGAGTCAGTGAGTCAGTCAGTATGTCAGGACAAAGATTCTTATAGTATTAGATAAGATTAGATTTTACTAATTAGATTTTTCATTACAATTGAGTTTACTTATATCAATCAATTCAAACACGTTGATATGAATTTTATTCTACATTTTCTACTATTAACAGAAATGTATATATATTATTTAAACCGAGTTATAAAAGTTTACATATTATACATTTAATCTTTAAATTGTGTTTTAAAATATAGTAATATACTATAACTAGTAATATAGTAGTTACTTCGAGCATTAACCAATGGAGATGTTAACGCAAGGCGTACCCCTCTGCTGGCCATATACCCATTTTTGGCCATATGAGCTTTCGTAACTACGCTGTATTTTTAGCTGTGTGCGTGTTTCAAGCTAGTGTGCGGGATCGTTAAAGTGAGTGGATTTGTGTGTGTGCAATGCGTGTTTACCTCATCCCCCGTAAGTATCGCCAGAAAAAAATGTTTGCGGATTACAACGTTAACATCTCCAATGGTGAATGCTCGAAGGGTAGTTAGCATCTAGGAAGTGCATTATTTAAATAAATAATAAATAAATAAATAATATGTTTATTACCAAAGAAAAACTAAAGATGTTATTTGAGCTCTGAGTTCCACACTAGGTTAAAACCTGTGTTGTGGGACACAGTATTTCACGTATAAACACCATAATAAAAGTAAAAAAAATTGTATATAGATTTTACTTTGGAGAATAGTGAATTCCTACACTCCTTCTCTCTAGAACCTTCATTCAAAGACATACTCGTCAAATTTGTACAGAGGCAGCAAGGGAGCAGAAAAAGCGTGACCGCGGCGCTCGAGAGTCCAATACCATAACGGTGGAGACATATGCTAGCATACTCACAGGCTCTAACTTGGAGACGGGCATCCTACCAACCAGCTCCAGGAGGTCTCCACCGAACAGCAGTACTTCAGAAGACAGTGGAACCATCAGCTTCTTCTGCGGGAATCCATTGGTGGAAGTCACTAAGGGTATCCTACATTTGTATAAAGAAAAGTAAGAAATGTTTTATTGCTTTTTTGTGGTTTAGATATAAATTAAATTAGTAATTCTATGGTTAGTTCAAGAATATATAATATTTTGCTAGTAATAGTAGAGATCAGATGGACACATTTTTTTAGTAGTCTGATGTTAACAATTTTATGGGGGGTTGTTTATTTTTTAAAAGACTTCCAAAAAGAAGGTTTTTTTTCTTGTATGTTTGTTTGTCATGTGATTACTCCGCCAATTATGAATTGATTCAGATGATTCTTTTTTTTATTGGTAGGTCATACTTCAGGTCTACGTTCATACAAATTTTATTAAAATAGATTCAGCGCTTTTAAAAAAATCTACGCAACCAAAAATATGTCCTAACATGGATGACGTTTTGGTTTTTATAGTTCCTTTCAGCTCTAAGATCGTTTTTTTCTTTTTGTAAACAATCTTATATTGTAAATGTTGTACAGAACGACATAATGTACCTATATTTGTCCCTTGCAGTGAGCTCAAAGAAGCAGAGGAAGCGAAGACCCTCTGCCTGTTGTCGGTGCCGGGCGCGCTCGGTGCGCACGACCTGCTGGCGTTCGCTGCGGCCTGCCAGCAGGACATCGCTCACGTCAGGGTGCTGAGAGATGGCTCTCCGGATCATTACATGGCTCTGCTGACGTAACTATTCACTAAAACTGCACTTCTCAAATAGAGAAAGAGATTCATTCGTTTGCTTTGGCCATCTTTTACATAATCCTTGTAACTTTGGCATGTAATGGGTTAGCATATGGAAATATCAAAGTGCAATGTAATGAAATAGTTCAATTCACAAAATAAAATCATTTCTCAAGTTAGTCCTTGTTCAACAAAGTCATATATGACAAACTTACTGACATCTCTGTTGAGTAAGTCTCCGAGGAAACCCGTAAACTTCAGCTAGTTAAGTATATACAATAGACCAGCCATATATATAACTTACTCCTCGCCTGCAACATTGCAAGGGCACAGGGGTTATGACTAGTTAGCTGGGCAGAGTCAAAATGGCGCCTGCCGCTTGTTGACATCGCCATTCCCATTGTCATCACCCCACGCATCCCTATAAGATAGCAAGC
Source organism: Cabera pusaria (assembly GCA_954871355.1). NCBI lineage: Eukaryota > Metazoa > Arthropoda > Insecta > Lepidoptera > Geometridae > Cabera > Cabera pusaria. Next base: position 22,621,488 of record OX940906.1, read on the forward strand.
GAAGCCCTGAGTTATCCGGCCAGCCAATAATAATTTGTGTATCCCACGTCAGGTTCCGAACATCCCAAGCAGCCCGAGAGTTCCACGAGGAGTTCGACGGAGTACCATACAGCAGCCTGGAGCCGAACGCAGTGTGCCACATGGCGTGGGTGTCCCGCGTCGAGTGGTCGCGGCACGGGACGCCTCCCCCGTCGCACACTGAGCTGCCCACCTGTCCTGTTTGTTTAGGTATTACCGTGACATGTAATACGCGTCACGTGAACAGAGGGAGGGGGTACACTCGCGTACGAATAGGTACACATCACGGGAAAGCAAAGCGACTGACGAACCAATAGCGGACCGGCAAGCATGAGACGCGTGACCCGCCCGCCCCGCGTCATCCTCGTAGCACCAAACACTCCGTTATGTCGCCTAATGCACAGCTTAAAAAGACCGCCAGCGTTCTTTTTAACTGACGCGTACAATACTAGAAGTGTAGACCAATCCCTGTTTCCGTACAGCACTCGTAGTGCTATTTAACAATCTCGGAGCGTTTAAGTCTAGAGTCAATAGGTTTTAACTGAGCAAGCGTGCTCCATCCTCGACCGCGTCGTCACTTACCATCAGGTAGGACAGTGGCCAAACGCTTGCATAGTTTTCGTTACAAAAAATCTAGACTTTATGTTCCCTGTTTTAGATCGATGTATTATTCTGACCTTCCGTGTTTGATTACTTTGACTAGTGATTGACTGCAGGTGATCCAGGTTTTTTAGCATGACTGTTGCTTGCGTCTTGGTGATATGTGATGCGCTATGTTTCAGAGCGCATGGACGAGAGCGTGGCGGGCGTGCTGTCAGTGCAGTGCGCGCACGCATTCCATGCGGAGTGTCTCACCAGGTGGAGCGACGCGCGCTGCCCCGTGTGTCGCTGCGCGCAGACACCCGAGCCGCGCGCCACGGCCGTGTGTCGCGAATGTGCGCACCAACTAGGTATGTACAGTGACGTCAAACTGGTGCGAGTGTTATACCTACACTATATGCAGTCTTTGTAAAGAATAAAATAAAATTACCCTTCTATCCTCTCGCTGGGTCAATGACCTTACCCCGTGAGGTCAATGACCTTTACCCCTTAAGTCAATGATGTTACCCCGCGAGGTCAACGACCCTACCCCGCGATGTCAATGACTCTGCCCTGCGAGGTCAATAATCCTAACTCGTGAGGTCAATGTCTAAATGGCTTTCACACTCAACATTATTTCAACAATAAATTTAACAAATTTAAATTCTTAACATTCACACAAAACCCTAAAATTAAAACCATTCATTAGTAAAGATTTATTTGTTGTAGCTCAACAAATAAATCCTAAATCCATTAAATACAGTATAGAATACGTTATTATAGTTAGTTACAATTGCAGAGGACGAGGAGGCGTGCCGCGACCCGGCGGCCGTGGAGGTGGCGGAGGGGTTACTGGACGTGGAGGCCGGCACGCTGTGGATCTGTCTCATATGTGGACATGTCGGCTGTGGCAGGTTCGTGTAATATATAATTGTAGAGGACGTGGAGGCCGGCACGCTGTGGATCTGTCTCATATGTGGACATGTCGGCTATGGCAGGTTCGTGTAATATATAATTGTAGAGGACGTGGAGGCCGGCACGCTGTGGATCTGTCTCATATGTGGACATGTCGGCTGTGGCAGGTTCGTGTGATATATAATTGTAGAGGACGTGGAGGCCGGCACGCTGTGGATCTGTCTCATATGTGGACATGTCGGCTGTGGCAGGTTCGTGTAATATATAATTGTAGAGGACGTGGAGGCCGGCACGCTGTGGATCTGTCTCATATGTGGACATGTCGGCTGTGGCAGGTTCGTGTGATATATAAGTGTAGAGGACGTGGAGGCCGGCACGCTGTGGATCTGTCTCATATGTGGACATGTCGGCTGTGGCAGGTTCGTGTAATATATAATTGTAGAGGACGTGGAGGCCGGCACGCTGTGGATCTGTCTCATATGTGGACATGTCGGCTGTGGCAGGTTCGTGTAATATATAATTGTAGAGGACGTGGAGGCCGGCACGCTGTGGATCTGTCTCATATGTGGACATGTCGGCTGTGGCAAGTTCGTGTAATATATAATTGTAGAGGACGTGGAGGCCGGCACGCTGTGGATCTGTCTCATATGTGGATATGTCGGCTGTGGCAGGTTCGTGTGATATATAATTGTAGAGGACGTGGAGGCCGGCACGCTGTGGATCTGTCTCATATGTGGACATGTCGGCTGTGGCAGGTTCGTGTAATATATAATTGTAGAGGACGTGGAGGCCGGCACGCTGTGGATCTGTCTCATATGTGGACATGTCGGCTGTGGCAGGTTCGTGTAATATATAATTGTAGAGGACGTGGAGGCCGGCACGCTGTGGATCTGTCTCATATGTGGACATGTCGGCTGTGGCAGGTTCGTGTAATATATAATTGTAGAGGACGTGGAGGCCGGCACGCTGTGGATCTGTCTCATATGTGGACATGTCGGCTGTGGCAGGTTCGTGTAATATATAATTGTAGAGGACGTGGAGGCCGGCACGCTGTGGATCTGTCTCATATGTGGACATGTCGGCTGTGGCAGGTTCGTGTGATATATAATTGTAGAGGACGTGGAGGCCGGCACGCTGTGGATCTGTCTCATATGTGGACATGTCGGCTGTGGCAGGTTCGTGTAATATATAATTGTAGAGGACGTGGAGGCCGGCACGCTGTGGATCTGTCTCATATGTGGACATGTCGGCTGTGGCAGGTTCGTGTAATATATAATTGTAGAGGACGTGGAGGCCGGCACGCTGTGGATCTGTCTCATATGTGGACATGTCGGCTGTGGCAGGTTCGTGTAATATATAATTGTAGAGGACGTGGAGGCCGGCACGCTGTGGATCTGTCTCATATGTGGACATGTCGGCTGTGGCAGGTTCGTGTGATATATAATTGTAGAGGACGTGGAGGCCGGCACGCTGTGGATCTGTCTCATATGTGGACATGTCGGCTGTGGCAGGTTCGTGTAATATATAATTGTAGAGGACGTGGAGGCCGGCACGCTGTGGATCTGTCTCATATGTGGACATGTCGGCTGTGGCAGGTTCGTGTAATATATAATTGTAGAGGACGTGGAGGCCGGCACGCTGTGGATCTGTCTCATATGTGGACATGTCGGCTGTGGCAGGTTCGTGTAATATATAATTGTAGAGGACGTGGAGGCCGGCACGCTGTGGATCTGTCTCATATGTGGACATGTCGGCTGTGGCAGGTTCGTGTAATATATAATTGTAGAGGACGTGGAGGCCGGCACGCTGTGGATCTGTCTCATATGTGGACATGTCGGCTGTGGCAGGTTCGTGTAATATATAATTGTAGAGGACGTGGAGGCCGGCACGCTGTGGATCTGTCTCATATGTGGACATGTCGGCTGTGGCAGGTTCGAGTGATATATAATTGTAGAGGACGTGGAGGCCGGCACGCTGTGGATCTGTCTCATATGTGGACATGTCGGCTGTGGCAGGTTCGTGTAATATATAATTGTAGAGGACGTGGAGGCCGGCACGCTGTGGATCTGTCTCATATGTGGACATGTCGGCTGTGGCAGGTTCGTGTAATATATAATTGTAGAGGACGTGGAGGCCGGCACGCTGTGGATCTGTCTCATATGTGGACATGTCGGCTGTGGCAGGTTCGTGTGATATATAATTGTAGAGGACGTGGAGGCCGGCACGCTGTGGATCTGTCTCATATGTGGACATGTCGGCTGTGGCAGGTTCGTGTGATATATAATTGTAGACGACGTGGAGGCCGGCACGCTGTGGATCTGTCTCATATGTGGACAAGTCGGCTGTGGCAGGTTCGTGTAATATATAATTGTAGAGGACGAGGAGGCCGGCACGCTGTGGATCTGTCTCATATGTGGACAAGTCGGCTGTGGCAGGTTCGTGTAATATATAATTGTCGGCTTTGACGCCACAGGCCAATCCCCGCCGTGCATCAACGCATTTTTCTATTGAAAAATGTATGTGCGCTTTTCACAGTGGCCAGGTGAGATAGTGGTTAATGATATCAAATAAGATCGTTTACAAAATAATAAAAACCGACTTCAATGCCGCGCTATTAATTTTCAGTACCAATTTTGAGGTGTTTATCTCCATATCTCTGGAGATACTTATTAGAACTCGATAAAATTACCATGGTACCACACGTGGGATATCTCCTTTCCAACAAAATAAATAATCAAAATCGGTTCATAAAAAACGAAGTTATCCGCGAACAAACATAAAAAATAAAAAAAAACATATACGATCGAATTGAGAAACCTTTTTTTTGATGTCGGTTTAAAATAATAAAAAGATATACAACACTGACCAGGTTATGCTTGAGTTTGACAGTTGATTATTGAATGAACAAAATGACGGGGATGTGGCTGTATAGCTCCATCTCTGTCATGGTCGTTCATTTCAATCTCTATCTAGTTCAAGCATAAAGGCACAGAATACTCAATAGTACTACGTACAGAAGGCTCACTCTTTTATAGCAAACTAGCAGCCCGCCCCGGCTTCGCACGGGTAGAACATATATGCCTACAAAATTTGCATCAGTTTGTTGCATCGAATACAAAATATGAACATATTTAACAATCATCGTCATATTTCATCCAATTTACACAAAACCTTAACGAATTATGGACCTAAACCTTCCTCATAAACACTCTGGCTATTGGTGAAAACCGCATGATAATCCGTTCAGTAGCTATTGAGATTATTGCGAACAGACAGACAGACGCAGTGATGAACTTTGTTTTATAATACTTACGTAGTGATATTGGACGGCCCTTTGGCGTAAAGGATAGTTACCCTGATTCTGACCCGACGGTCGTTGGTTCTAATCCTAGCTATATACCTACCAATGAAAGTTTTATGTGCATTCATGAATCATGAGTTTTCGTACAGTGGTTGTGGGATCATTAAATCTACCAAAAAGTAGCTTACCGTCAAGGAGGACATCTGCCGCCGTAACCTTACACCGTTCCCCGACGCAAAATGTAGGGGTAATATACGTTTAACGTGTGTATCTGTGTGTCTGTCTGTAGCATCTTAGCACCTAACCGGATGAACCGATTTTGTTTTTATTATTGATAGTTTTTTTTTGTTTGATAGATGTCTTCATCGAGAGTTTTCTTAGCTTTGATTCATGAAAATTCGTTTAATCGTTATAAAATTATGAGCTTTTTTCTAGTTAATTGCGCTATGAAATCAACTTTCATAGGTCTGATCAATTCGAAAATCTTCTTCTTCAAAGATATTGTAAGAACATGGAAGCCTCCTGGACTCTACAGAATACTCAAATCCTCACCAACTTACAGCTCAGATTTTAAATGTCGTGTTTAGAGTCATTGGAATGATTTTAATGAAAAGATTATATATAGATCAGTCGGGGTGGCTTAAATTACTATATTATTATATATATAGATGAATATTATCTTATAAAATAGATCATATTATTATACTATATTGACTTCAAATTGATTGTGATCGATGGGGATCTACAGCATAGCTAAGCTTATAATAATATTTTCGTAGTAACTGTGACCTAATCTGTGGTTTCACTGCAAATATTTTATTAATTTTGCGATGCGTGTTTCTGAAATTCGTGATATCTTCTAGAGTTTTCATTTGAATTATATACTGTAAAGTACAATTTTAATCTATAATATGTGGCCAAGCTAATTAACGTAATTATTTGGATAAGGATTAATACTAAATTCTTGAAAATAGCCTTGGAAGTTATGTAATATTTTTTAACAAAAAATTTAAGATTAAAATGGTTACTGTGAGTCAACCTTAAGAGATAGACATATGCCTTTTGACTTTTATAACATTATGTTCACAGATACGAGGGCGGGCACGCAGCTAAACATTTCCTGGCGTCTAACCACACGTATGCGCTGCAGATCGGCTCCAACAGAGTGTGGGATTATGCGGGTGAGTCGACGGTATATATGTATTACAGTGCATGTAGGTCTGTGCAAAAAGAGAACCGACGTGGCTTTACGATGAACTAACATTCAAAGGTAAGGAAGGAAGGTACATACCTACCTAGTAGCACCCGATAATGATACGAGTAGGTACCTACCAAGTATCAAACAGTTTTAGTCATCGACGTCATAGCAATTAGACCCCGCTTGAGAGGCGAGCACTTTCCGCTAAATCATCGGACTTATAAGTCTTATATAAATCCACGCCCACAAACGCGATGTTAGTTTCGACCAGTACGGTGACCTGTAAACACCTCCGCGCTCAGATACTTAAATTTCTTAAAAAGTCGTTGTGATGGCTCCTTGCAGTGTAAGATGGCGTGGAAAAACCAGTAGAAACTCAAATTTTAAGGCAAACGGTATAACATTTCACCGGTAATTCAATAAATGTATCTAATCTTCAAAAATACATTTTAGGCAAAGCTCAGCTAATATTTGTCGTTCGGCGGTTGTCATTAATCACTATCTCTTTTTGTCACGGGCGATGTTTAATTGTTCTATCCCGTTATGTGCGTCATCTATATGCGTGGATTTAGTGTTGCGCCTCTGCTGCAGTGATACATATCGATAAACTAGGAATAGTATCGACATTCATTTTACAATTAGGTATAATTTGTAAATTTGGATGTAGTGTGTCTTCTGACCCCACAGACCATTTATGGAGATCTACAGAGTAAGTACGTTTTAATATGGCTCCACAGTCCACACGATTAGTGAATATTTTAGCCAGCGTCAATTATTAAAATTGTGCAAGTTTTCGTAAATTCTACGTAGTTTTTTACTTTACCATAACAGTTAACGCATAATTTTTAATGGCATAATAGTAAAATTATGCATATTTTTGTTGGTATATTGTATAATTTATGTACATTCATATTAGACTTTATTGTTTCATGCAAATTTTCATATGCATAAAGTTACATGGCATATTATTGTTTTTTCTAATAGTCATCCTATCCTACTAATATTATAAATGAGAAAGTAAGTGCGTGTGGGTGGGTGTGTGTGTCTGTATGTGTGTGTGTGAATGTATGTTACCAAGTATCTCCATACCAACTTAACGAATTTTAATGACATTTTAATAAAACGTTGATAGTGTAGGCGTTGGAATAAGACACAGGCTAATTAGATTTTGAAAAACATCCCTTAAAGGGGTTTAATAGGGTGACAAAGATTCTATGGAAAATTTTATTTTTTATAAAATGGGCGGTTTTATTAAAACTCGGTACAAATAAACCTTAATACAAATAATGATCAACGTATTTTTTATTTTTTCAAATCAATCTCTAGTAGGTGCGTAAAATGATTTGGTTTGGAAAAATCATAGAAAATTCAGAAATGTTTGTGTCCACGTATTTTTTGGTCCGATTCACTCAAAACTCGGAACAAATAAACATTAAAATATATAATGGCACACATATTTTTATTTAAAATCTACTCCTTTGGGGGTTTATAAAATGATCTTTATTAGGAAAAATCATAAAAAGTTGTCATGTTTGTTGTTACGTATATCCATAACTATTACATCGATTTGATCGATAGTCCGCTACATTAGCTAACTCATATATTATGATTTCTCCAAACCAACATATGTCCATGTCGATGGTGTAACTTAACTTTTATCGATATTTTTTTACGGTAATTTGGTATGGTCATCTCTATCTGAGATTTATGACTTTGCCCGTCCGTCAAAACTAGTCGGAAGCGTCAATCACAAACAGTTCCCCGCGACCGCATACCTCGGCCAGTTGCGGAATTGATTGTACCGCGCGCTAATAATGATTAGGGGTCTAATTGCTATGACGTCGATGCTTTTAGTCGTATTGGCAATGACAGAGCAATGTTATCGATGCAAAAAAATAGTAAATTAGAACCATCAACACGCGCGCCCTCCATTTCTAAGTCTGTTCTCTTTTTGCTCACACTCTACTTTGCGGGATCGACTTCGCGCAGGTACAATATGCTTGCCATAACCTTACGGTGCACAGCGTTTGAGAGTCTGGCTAATGAAAGTTGAGACTCGAGTTATTTGCATTTTTACATGGCAGTAATTATGCAAATGTCATAGATGTCAAAATAATCACAAGATGGCGGTTCTATCATCATCATCATCATCAGCCAGTATTAGTCTACTGCTGGACGTAGTCCTCCCCCAAGGCACGCCACTGAGCCCTATCTTCGGCTCTTTGTTTCCAGTCTCTGTTAACCGCTATGCGAATGTCGTCGCTCCACCTAGTCACAGTTACCTAGGCGTTTCTATAGTACGCTGTAAATACTTTTATATTTTGACGACAACGTCTAATAAATCGATGAACGCCGGCTGCATGCACGAAAAAGTGTCCCGTTACGCTCATTTTGTACGCATGCGCCGATTTCATCAATGTTTTGTGAACCAACTTTGCAGGTTTTTTTTTTGTGCAATTATCTTTCGGACTCTGCTATAATAGTTTAAAGTATCATGAGTCAGCCGAAGTTTCCTTCGCAGTTGGGACTGCCATACTGATTTGTTTTTTAATTTGCCGCGCTTTTTCAGTGTGTACTTTTGTGTAATATAAGTGTACGTGTACCTCTCAGGGGACAACTTCGTGCACCGCCTGGTGCAGAACAAGCCGGACGGCAAGCTGGTGGCGGCGGGCGCGGCCGCGGAGTGCGCGGGCGACAAGCTAGACTCCGCGCAGCTAGAGTTCACCTACATACTGACGCAGCAGCTGGACAGCCAGCGCACGTACTACGACCAGAGACGGGACAAGTTAGTACCGTGCTCTTAAGACGGAATGCGGAGTGCACTTTTCCATACAAATGCAAAATTCCATCTAAAAATCCACATACATGGAACTAAAAAAAATATTCATGAAACCTATTCAGATTTTTTAAAAGATCTTTATTAATGTGCAGTAGAAAAAGACATGAGAGGCTTTTCGAGGCAGGCTTCTCAAAGCAGCTCGTAATAGTGTAGTATTAGTTAGTAACCCCTCGACGTGGTACCCAGGATGGAGGCCGAGCACTCGGCGGAGTGCGAGGCGCTGCGCACGCGCGCCGCGCAGGCCGAGGCGACCACCTCCCAGCTACAAGAACAGGTGTCCGCGCTCACCAAGGAGAACCACGCCTTGGAGAGGAAGGTGCATTCTATGAACGCCAAGTGAGTGTATAAGCACATCTCTATAAGTACACTTTTTTTTTTAATTTTTTTTTTTTAGTTTTATTATGGCTTCACACGATTAGTGTATTTAGCCAGTGTCAAGTATTGAAATTCTTCAAGTTTTTATTAATTTTAGTCATAGAGATGGGTCAAAGTCACATTTCAGGTCAGTTTTCAAGTAAAAGTCTAGTCTAAGTCATACCTTCAGTAAAGATGTGGTGTTTACTGAAGATTTTCAGTGGAATTTTGGTGAGAACGCAAATAGCATGTTTTACAACATTGTGCAGTTTCCCTACACTCGCACACACTCACCGGCACTTAATGGTTAATAATCCACATTTATTACACATTAACACGCGGAAGAACACAAGTTTTAGGAAAAAATACAATGTTATCACACACACTTTTCCACGTTCCCGCCAAAACTAATATATAAGTACACTTCATTTTCAAGAGCAATATTATGTTTCTTTAAGAGGGAACGCGGGGTGCACTTTTCAATACAAATGTATTCCACCGTTTCCTCCCTGGAAAATGCTTCTAGAGCAAATTTTTTTGCGACAAAAAAATTAAGGTCTTCTATCATTCGCTTTTTTTTTATCAACCAATTGCAAATAGAAATATGTATAACCCTTCAAATATCTTAAAGAGGAGATAAGAAGGTTTATATTTCTGTTTGCAATTGGTTGATCAAAAAAGCAAAGATAGAAGCGTAGCAGCAGACCTAGATTTTTCGTAGAAAAAAATTTTGCTCCAGAAGCATTTTCCAGGGAGGAAACGGGGGAATACATTTGTATGGAAAAGTGCACCCCGCGTTCTCTCGCGTTACTACACACTTTATATATTTTATACATTGTTACACACAATCCAAAATGTCATCATACCGGCGGGACTCGAACCCGCACCCTCCTGGGAAACTTGTCCAGGTGCTGTAACCAACTAAGCTACAGTACGATCCTATTAATACGACTAAACTAACGAATTGCATTTTAACCAATAATGCATTGGTGGCGCCATCTATGACAACTATTTCGAAGTTAATCATTCGTTACAGTTTTCAGATGCGACGAGAAGAGAGTCAATAGATTAATAAAATAATCGTGAGAGATTACATATAAAAGTGTAATATTCGCCGTTATAAGCTTCAATAGATAGAGTCAATAGAGTCGCCAAGTCTAGGTTTAAGTTTAGACACACAGTTGCCAGCCTACGGATCTGCTACAGATTGTACGATTCGTAGAACACATGATTACTACGGTGAATATTCACAGAGACTATATGAGCTTATTACTCCATCATCACATCATCGCTTACCACCAGACGATTTAGTGGTCAAGATAGCAATGTATGCAAAACTATAAAATATACAAATTCTGTTTTAATTACTTAAGTCTGGTCGAAAAGCGTTAGACTGCTGTGTCACCAGCCGGGCCCAGGAATGGAATGAATGGAATGGAAACAGGGAATTGGATTTTGTCTAGGGGCCCTGATGTGTTTGACTTATATAATAGTTACATAATGATGAAAGGTTAGTTAGAGACTACGCGTAATGTACTGTTACGTGCGGGGTGGTATTAAAATGCCAATCCGATGAGATGAACGTTTAATTTCACTCGAACAATATTTTGCGATTTTGGAACCAACACGACGTCCTTGAGACAGTAAAGCTTACACGGTGCCGTTCCTTCGAAGAACACTTCTTGCTCGGGAAACCGGAGTACACCACGGGCCACATCCAATATGCAATGCTGATTCTCCAAAAAGTCCAATCCCAGAATGCAATCATCAGTTATGTTGGCAATCAGTACAGGATGAATGTATGAGTGCTCACCGATGATCATCTCCACGTCGGTATCGCCAAGGACAGGTACTGACTGGCCGGTTGCTGTCCGTAGTGAGCATGCTGCAGACCGATGTTTCCGTGATATAAATCGTTGCAGGAATTCAGGCTTCACAATAGTGCGCGATGCTCCTGTGTCCACTGTGAACTTGCAGGTCTTGTTGTTCAGGGTGCCCTCGACGATTAAGCTGTTCCCGTTGCACACTTGTGTCACAGTGATGGTGGGGGCTCTTTCTTGACCAGCCAGCGCCCGCCCCGCGGCCCTGGCGACGTATAGTTTAACGCCTCCTGTTCCACTTGGGTCTCGGAATTTTCTGACCCGTTTCTTCGTTTTCGGGCAATCAACCCGAATATGCCCTTTTTCTCCACATCCGTAACATGTCAGTCCATAACGGGGCTTCCTGGGTTCAGTCACCAGCTCCCGAACTCTGTATGGTTTGGTGTCCCGTCGCACGGCTTCCACTTCTAAAGCATGAGCCAGAGCGCTCTTGAGTGTCTGATGGTGACCCAACCGTACCGCAGCGCGTACCTCATCATCCCTGATTCCATCCACGAAGCTCTGTAGAGATGTCACCTCAATGGTTGATGGCGTCGACACGTAGGCTCGTCGGACCAACCTCTCGATTTCATCTGCCCACTGTTGTAATGTCTCTGTGGGCTTCTGGGTGCGCTCACGTAGTTGTGCCCTGTACGCATGCTCCATGTGCTTGTCTCCATAGCGCGTTTCGAGGGCTTCCAGCAAGGTTTTCAGCGTCCTTTCCTCTTCAGGTATGCGTTCCAGGATAAGCTGAGCGTCTCCTTTCAGCGCTAATGTGAGCGCTGTATTTGCGTGCTCGTCTGTCCAGCCACAGCTTTTGGACAGCGTCGTAAACTGAAATTTATATGCTGCCCATGAAGATGTTCCGTCGAAGTGTGGCAGATCCAGTTTGAAGGGCGAGGTCGTAGCGGGAACCTGGCTTATCTGTCCAACTCCTCGTAACTCCAGTTTCTGGACCTTATTAGACAGGTCATGCATGGTTTTCTCGTGTACTTCAAGCCACCCTTCCAAACAGTCTGTTTTCATAGCGACTGCTTTGACACCGGCTTCCACCTTTTTGATCTTTTCTCCCATGCTGGCAAGCCCGCTCTGCAGCTGACGTTCAATTGTCTCTTTAGCTAGCTAGGCTAGCTTCTTGTTGTGCCACCTGTACAGCCTGTAGTGCAGCCTGTTGTTCCTCTCGTGCAGCTTGTAGTGCAGCCTTTTGTTCCTGGCGTGCAGTTTCTTGTCCAGCTAGGATAGCGGCTAGCATGGCCTCCAGGCTTCCATCCGTAGTTCGACTCGCCGGCGGTGGTGTAGGTAGCGCTGCCATTGGTGTTGCTGCTGGCTCTTCCAATGTGGATGTTCCTCCTCCCGATGCTTCAAGCTCCTTCTGCCGGGTTGCATCCATCTCCGCCTGTCGCCTGGTGCGTGAAGTACGCGTATCTTCCCTCGGAGTGATTGGCATTCCGCTTCTGACACCAATTGTTTCGTGCGGGGTGGTATTAAAATGCCAATCCGATAAGATGAACGTTTATTTCCACTGAACACTAGGTTTTACAATGTTCCACAGTAGCTGTCCAAATCGTCTTGCACAATTATCAAAAGTCCGTTAACACACACTGAGGTCGTTGGTAATCACAATCACTGATTTCACTGTTCACAGTTCACAACACTAGTTCACTGATAACACTTAACGATCACTTGGTCGCTATCCGCGCTTAGATGGTTACTCTGTCGCTTCCAAAGAATGACTGACTCAACGCCGCGCGTTGGACATCTTATATAGGACGAGAGTATTTATCTAGATCTTTCCAGCATCCAGTAGACACAAAGGATAAAAGACGTTCAAAACAGAGCAATAAAAATTAAAATTTAATAGAGCAACAAACAATACGCGGCTTTCCTTTGAACATCTGATGTAAACAACTTTACCATACATGCTAATTTAATCTCTAACTACTTAAGAATAAAGTTCAATCTTAACTACAAAACTAGGTACATTGACTGGGGTCGGAATTCCAGGAAGGTTACTTTTATGACGGTCGGGTGTTTATGGCGGGTAATTAGTCTATTCTTTCCCACGCTATTTTTGTTCGAGAAGCTTGGCGAAACATCGCGTCTCGACGACGCGGTGTAACAGTACAACCCAAACTTTAAAAATAAAAAAAGCGTGCGTAGAAAGCTACGTATTAGGACTGTTAGAAATAAATAAATCTTGTATATAAAAATCAATTGCTGTTCGTTGGTCTCGCTACAGCTCGAGAACGCCCGGGCCGATTTAGCTGATTTTGGTTTTGAAACGTTTGTCGTAGTCCAGGGAAGGTTTAACGGTGAGAAAATATGGAAAAATTGCGAGAAAGATAGTAAAATCAACAAAATTAATTTTCCTAAATAAGTTTATTTTCTACCTACTTTCCTGTCAAACATTAGACGTTCGCCTCTTGGGTACGGTAGGACATTTGAAACACGTATTAAATTAAGGGTTTTGAATCGACAAAATAATATACCCAACACATAACTCGGATTATCACGTAGGTATTTAATTTTAATGTTTTGAATTTTGATGGTTGTCCCAGGTTGTCATTGTTGGTTCGTTCAGAAATGTTTGTCATTATGGAAATATTTTATTGGTTGCCCTTATGGCGCTTTCATACATGTGTATGCGCTTTTTGTGTATAAAAACCGATTAAAACAAAATAAAATTAAATAATAAATGGGGTCCCCCATACAAGAGATTCGTATCTCCGCAGGGCTGATTTTCAGTGCACTCCATTGCTCGAACTCAGATGTTTATCGAGCGTAGGATTATGTAGTAGCGGGTTAGCATAACATGAAATATTTATTAATAGAAAAAACAAACAAAAGATCTATTTAAAAGAAAGTTAAAACAAATCAAATGTAAAAAATAAATATTAGCCAAAAAACAAAACCCAACGTTCATTCTCACTACTATTGTTGTGGTGAATTCTATTTACGAGTGTGAGTGTATGTGAAATGTGTATGAGGTGTGTTTATGTGTGAGCGTATACTCGTTGATGAAATGAAACTTCCAAGTTTATTCATTTTATTTCTCAACATCACTGATTATTTTTTGTACAACTCCGTCTGTTGAACTCAGCGAGACGATAGCCCGAATGATAGCGGATACGTCTTCGCAGTTACGCCGTTCTACAATAGAGGGTGTTTGTAAATATAAAATATAACATGACGCCTACGTCGCTGCCGACGTTACGTTACTGCCGCTGCTTCAGACCGTGACGCTACGTCACTTCCGTCAAATTGTACCCAAGTGCGCCTAAAGAAATTTCACTTAAAAAATAATAATAATGAAATGTGGTATGTCCGTGATCGTCAGGTTGTCGACGCTACAACACCAGCTGTCCGAGGAGCGCGGACTGGCGCGCGCGCTCGCCTCCAACCAGGCCGAGTGGCAGGCCTGCGCCAAGCAGAGAGAGGACAGCTTCCTCAGAGAGGTACACATACATACATACATACATAGTCCTACAGTCTATAGATCTCTCTTCCAGTGCGATGCAAGCGTTATAGTTAGTATGCTGCGGAATTAACTTCGCGTAGGTACACTCGAAGCTCTAAACCTCATACATACGTAAAATCATGGCTTCCCGTAGGCAGAGACTACCTCTTTCCACATGCCACGATCCTGACATACCTCTACCTCACCTCTCGCTTCTTCCTCTTCATGAGCACTTTCATACATGTTCGCCGGTTATAGGTACTTTTGACCTGGTCTTTCTTTAAAACGTCTCCGATCTGGTCGTGATACGTTCGCCTAGGTCAGCCTCTACCGGCTGCCCCATTCACACTCGTCTCATAAATCTGTTTCGTCAATCTTTCTTTATCAAAATATAATACAATAAGCACACGAGCACGAGTTCAATCCTCGCCGTGCGATGCCGCCAATGTATTTTTCTATCGAAAAATGTATGTGCACTTTTCACAGTGGCCCTCCGGTGAAGGAAAAACATCATTAAGAAACCAAAAACCCCCGCATGGTGTAGGACACTGTCTAGTGTCCGCTTGGCCAGCTACCTTCCTCATGTAAAAAAATCTGTCGACAAACATCTAATGTGTTCCGGCAGCTATCCTTGGGAGCCAGTACTCATTCTAGGCCTAGTGCTACCATCCTCGATAGCATCGTCACTTACCGATAAACCTAGGTGAGATAGTGGGCAAAAGCTAGCCTACATGATATAAAAAAAAATTGGTTGTCTGTAAAGTTGGTTTACGGACGATAGTTTAACGTGACAACGTCATAACAACACATTGATGCTCATGTCCATATTCATATCCATATTGACATTCATACAACCAAACATTGATGAAATCGGCGCATGCGTACTATGAGCGTAACGGGACAATGAGCGCAACAGGACACTTTTTCGTGCATGCATGCAGCCGGCGTTTATCGATTTATTAGACGTTGCCACGTCAAAAAGGGTGGTCGTCCCCCTCACCTTTCCGCGACCCGCTCTTACCTAGAATGCACTATTGCGCAGCGTCTTGCGCCTAGATTATTTTGCATCATATTATTCCTCAACTTAGACAGCTCGACCGTGATTGGAACCAAGCCAATTCAGTACCTAGTGTTCTTCTTGATGAATCGAAGGTAGGCCTGAGGTTACTCGCCTAGTGCTCCCAGTTGAAAAGGCGATGGCTTAGATGACACGAATTATACAGCCCACTCATAGAAATAAAGAAAAATAAAGCAATAACAATCGTAAAAATGTACTAAAATAAAACTAATATCAGAAAGATATGAATAAGGTTAAATTTAAGTTACAAACTACGTATGTTCATACGAGTCAATGCACCGGCCCGCGTCGCCACTCGCCAGTACCACTCGCGCTGGAATGTTCTGCTATGGTGCGTACTATATCGCTCTATTTGTAGGATGTTCGCGTACAAAGCTATCGTCGTAACAATATATTAATTCCCAGATAACCGAGCTAAAGGAGCAACTTCGCGACGTGATGTTCTACGTAGAAGCTCGCGGAAAGCTCGAACGAACGGCCGTCGCCTCGCAGGAAGAGATAGCGACAGCTAGCGTCTCTGTCGCACCCGCCAAGCCGCGCAGAACCGTGCGGAAGAAACGGTAGCCGGAGAACTGACATGTTAAATACGGGGACGTGTAATATAAGGATGGATATAATCTTAGGGAGTAGAATAAAATCATTTTGTTTTACACCAATTCTTAGTGTTACTAACAGATCGTTTTCTATTGATTGCTTTCCTGTAATTGTCTAGAGATGAAGATTTCTGTAAGGACCATGTTTCACCGGTTGCTGATAAGCCTATTACTAGTGGCTATGAGCTGTAAACCTCGCGACTCTGTCTTCGCATAGCTTAACTAACTAAACTAACTGAATTACACACCCCGTACGGTCAAAGTTTATCAAAACAAACAGACAGACAGACATGAATCTATAAGGGTTCCCTAAAAAGTTGCGTCCTTATAAGGGTAACAAAGAAAGAACTATTATGATATGTTGGCTGAAATGATTTTTTTTACGTTTTCCATCCCCATATTCGGATATTCAAATAATTATCTAACGCATTATCAGGAACTGGCGAAACTGGCCCTTCATCTCTCAAGCTATTGACAATATATGATAGAGACACAATGTAACTGTGTACGGTCGCTATTTATGAAGATGTAGACGAACGCATAGCGGTGTTCACCAGGCACTGAGAACGTTCCATAGGGGAAGATAACACTCCGCATAGATGTGTTCTAAAAATACAATAGTCATGTCTCTAGTCTCATCTATTACAAATGTCATAAAATATGATCGTTTCCTTTAGATATCTTTCCTATACTTTGCTCTGATCTGAACATCCCATGTTAATTGACAAGAAGACTACTTTTAACGAAAGATATTCAAATAAGAAATAGATTTTTCATAATTCTTTCCATAATTTGTTGGGAACCAAATTTTATGTCGACGTGAATCATATGTTCAATTTATAAATTTACCCAAAAGTTTAGAGATGGTCTTTATGTTGGCACATTTTTTAATAAACTAATATTTCTAAATGATTAAAAAAATATTTTAGACTTTAACCAAGAAACATAAATACAAACCACAATAGTATACCACTAACACATTGTTCAATAATAACAAATGTACCAATTTTGAGAGGCTAGATATATTTAGATAGTAGCCGAGGATCTTGCTCAGTGGGAGAGGCCTATGTCCAACAGTAGACTGATGATGTTTTTTTAATATTGACTAAGATTATTGACTATTTTGTCAAATAATTATGAAATAGTCCGCATTATTCAATAGATTTTTAAATGATCTCTAGCTCTGAAAATAAAACTGCAGTTAATATCCTTTTAAATAGTAAATGCTGCTAAAAGCTGTGATAACGATATAGTATATGAACCTAGATGTAAGTCTGTGTAAGCTAAGTTATCATTATATAACTGTAGTAAAGACCGCGCAGAATAGCGTATTTTTGTGCGATTTCTTGAGGAGAATTGCTGAAATAATTGCTACTTCTGTGTGTAACGTGCTCACCGCAAGAGATGCCGAAAAGAACATTCGTTAGACGTGTTGTTTCATGTGGCAGATGTCTCAGGATTAAGCAGTGTAGAACGCTAGAGGTGATATTGTTTCGAAATTTTGAATTCAAATATAGTGATTATTATCTGTGAGATTGTGTTTTATTAATTAACTCTGCATCGAATCCTTTATATCTTTATATAATTCTCTACTATTATTAAGAGTATAAATTTATGTATATTATGTATAGATGGTGACTTATTTCAACCTGCAAATAGTGAAATACATATCTCTATATACTAATAATAAAAAGATAAAACATTTACCTATATTTTTGTATCTTTGTATGGATGTTTGTATTGATTTGGCTCAAAAACTACTAGACCTATTTTAAAAATTCTTTTACTAATATATAGAACTAGCAGCCCGCTCCGGCTTCGCACGGGTGACATTGATACATAATATTGGACGGCCCGTAGGCGTAATAAAGGATAGTTACTTACCTTGACTTCTAACCCGACGGTCGCTGGTTATTATCCTAGCTATATACCAATTGATTTTCTCAAGTTAATATGTGCATTCATGTGCGTTCGCCCAGTGTTCAAACTGTTCAAACGCAGGTACCTAGTGGGATCATTAAATCGATGTTCTGGATCACTTGCTACCAAAAAGTAGCTTATCACCATCAGTGAAAAAATCTGCCCCCATACCCTTACGGTGTTCCAGCAGCACAACTCTCGGGAGTCATTGCATTCTAGGCCTAGCGTGCTCGCCTTCCTGGACCATCATTATCAATACCAAAGTAATATAAATGCAAAAGTCAGTTTGTATATTTGTTGTTTGGGACTTCTTCACGGTCAAGCGACTGGACAGAGGCTGGATTTAGCAGAAATTTGCGCTATGTATGTATGTGTACCTCTCTGAGGAAGCTGTCCTCTCTCTGCTAGGCGCAGGCCTGCCACTCGGCCTGGTAGGAGGCGAGCGCGTGCTATGTGTTTCACACTTTATATTTTTGTAAATTGTTAAACACAATCTTATACTTCGCACCGTGGCTTAATTGGCAAAGCACCGGAACATGTTATTCCGGAGGTTGCGGGTTCAAGTCCCGTCGGTACGATGAAATTTTGGATTGTGTTTAACAGGCTATATATTATCCCGTTTAAATCGTTGTTACATTCGTGGAGACCTATTGCAACATTTGCAACCTAAGTCGACAATAAAACGGTCGAGAAAACACATTTTATATATACGAACGCTGCTTAAACGGAAATAGAGATGTAACAATAGTGTCAATAAAAAAATTGTAGAACCTTAATAACACCTATGAAAAGTCCGCGATACCATAATATGTCTACCTCTTAAGGTTGACTCACAGTAACCATTTCAATCTTTAATTTTTAATAAAAAATATCAAGTTACATAAATTCCAAAGCTATTTTCTACTATACATTATTAATCCTTATCCTAATAATTACGTTAGCTACAATGCCCACATATAGATTAAAATTGTCCTTTACAGTACTTATATAATTTAATTTAAATGAATACTTTAGAAGATATCACATATTTAAAATTACGCGCATCGCAATTAATTATTTGCAGTGGAACCACAGATTAGGATTAGACCATAGTAACTACATAAACATTATTAGCTTAGCTATTTTGTAGATCCTAACCGACATAAATCATTTTAGTTTTATCTATTGTAAATAATTAATAAATATAAATTCAAAATTAACAACCACCCCCGACTGATCTATGTATAATCTTTTCATTAAAATTAGTCCAAACACGACATCTCAGCTGTAAGTTTCTGAGAAGTTGAGTATTCTGCAGATTCCAGGAGATGTCGCAGCATCAGGTCAATGCTTCCATGTTCTTACAATATCGTTGAAGAAGCAATGCCGTATTGCCGCCTAGGCCACAAAACACTGGCTTAGGGGCCAACGTTCAAGGGGCCCTGCTACCTCGACTAAAAAAACCGGCCAAGTCGATTTGGACTCGCCCACCGAGGCTTCCGTACCAACTTCCCAGACTATATTAAGGGACTAACTTAACTTTGCAGTTCAGTCAACTATGTATAAAATAAATCACGCAACTGCACATTTTTATTTTTTACCTTATTTAAGAGTTGCCAATTAAGCTAGACCTCTAAATTGTATGAGCGCTCATATAACTCAGAGATCATGATTGGCGGTAACTATGTATGTATAGGGACACCCTTTAATTTTCCCCTTTTTTATTTTTTGGAATTTTCCCTTTATGAGTTGCTGTTAGACCTTGCTTCTTGCCAAATTTCATGATTCTAGGTCAACCGGAAGTACCCTATAGGATTTCGATCCAAAACCTATAGGGTACTTCCGGTTGACCTAGCATTGTCAATATTGGTCAAACGCAAGGGCTTACAGCACAAGTAAAGGAAAAATTCCGAAAAATAAAAAAAGTTGAAAATTAAGGTGAATTTTGGTTCGTTAATATCTAAATTTGTCCATATATTTTTACCGTGTTGATTCATGACCTTGATTTTTATACACCTAATAGGGACTATAGACCTCAGTATCTGGTATATATTTTAACTTGCTAGGTCCACCCGTTCCTGAGAAAATCGGTGGTGACACACGGACAGACAGACAGACGGGCAAGAATGTGATCTTATAAGGGTTCCTTTTTTGGATAGAGGGGGAGGGACCTCAAATGTAGGGATCCTAGGTCTCTAAATTCGGTCATGTGAAGAAGAGGAAGAATACTGAATTTAGAATTGACAGAATAGCATTTAACACCTCATCTTTTTGCGTCGGTGGTTAAAAATAATGATGTGGTCGAGGATGGTGAACACGCTAGGCCTAGAATGGTCCGACTCTCGAGAGCTGTAATGCTGGAACACCGTAAGGTTATGGCGGCCGGTTTTTCTTCTTGGTGGTAAGCTACTTTTTGGTAGCAAGTCAGGCAGAACATCGATGATCCTTGTATGAACACCCATTATTCATTAATGCACATAAAACATCCATTGGTATAAAGCTGAAATTAGAACCAACGACCTTCGAGTCAGATTTAAAGTAAATATCAAAGGTTATAAGGTACCTACCCATATGCAAGATAACATGACATCAATATTTTATGAGGAAGCCAGTAGGTAGGTAGGTACCTAGGTACTTATTATAAAAATTGTGACCTAGCAAAATATTTATATTGCTTTATTGAATAGGTACCTAAGTACTGTATTTACAATGCATATACTATATAGGTATTTGGTATTATAAATTAATACATAAATACTTTTATCGCGAATGGTCCCAGTTGTCACTAAAGGCACACCCCGGACACTCGACTAAATCCCCATACAAAGCCGCGTTTTAACGACCTATTACACAGACTACACAAATGTCGTTTTTCTGCAGGCGCAATTGTGTGTGTTGTGTGTGAAAATTGGCGTGAAGTCTAAGGATGTCACCGTAAGAACTTACTTCATGTTGAAGTCGGTTTAGACTTGCTAGCGAGTACAATACTTCGCTATGGTTTCAAAAGTATACAGATAATAAAATTATTCTCATTATTAATATTTCTGTGTTTTATATTCATACATGTATGAAGTTGATGTACTTCTCCCTGAGGTAGTATTGTTCTGTAGTCGTCCGCGTGTGCCGTCCTTGCTCACGTTAGCTCCTCGACAGCTCCAGAATCGGTGGCGAGGTGAGGAAGCCCCGATTGGTGGGGGGAATAGAGTGTCCGTTCTATACGTAGTATTATTATCTTTTCTATGCTAAAGGTGACAATAGAATTTGGTCCCAGTTGTCCTAACCTAACCTTTATTTTTCATCTCGCTACCCCGGGCCAGTCGAGTGGTATCCTTACTCCTTAGAGGATTTTCCTGGGTCAAACGAAAAACCAAACCTAACCAACATGGTACCCCTCTCCTCAATGTGGTGTGGACCGTATGAATTAGGTTCGCAAACCTAATTTCACCATTTTCACCTTTTTTTTTTTTTTTTTTATACCGAACTGGGTAGCACTTGATCACTATCTCACCTGATGTTAAGTGATGATGCGATCGATGATGTAGCGTGCTTACCCAGAAGATACCTATTCACTCGCGATTTGAAGACCCCCATATTGTACTTAATCGGAAACACGGACTCAGGCAGGGTATTCCATTCCTTAGTCACAATCGAACTGGCGTTCGTGTAGCACGTACAGAATTACATGTGCAATTATCACAGATCCATTTAAATAATTAGCAACAATGCCTTCCTCTGTTCTTGATGAACATCAAGCTCGACATTAGAAATTCGTGTTTTCATATAGTTGTTTCTAGTTCCATTATTTTTACGTGGCATATGAGTGAGTACCGCATCTACGTTTTTATATCGATGGTAACCAACCCTGTTCCCAGTTGTCACCACTGAGGTCGAAGTTAAAGATAACTGGGAATAAAATGTGTCCCAGTTGTCACCTGTAGTACCTAGTGTCAGTCGTCGATCGCATCGTCACTTAACATCAGGTGAGATAGTGGTCAAACCTAGGGTCAAACCTATCTAGTATAAAAAAAATCAAAAATAGGCTGACTACACCGCACACTGACATAAGTGTGTAGGCTGACCGCAGACCGCAGACCACGGCAGCACGGCAGTGTGTTTAACGCCTTAAGTGGGGTTTTGAAATCTTTGGAGTGTCAATGTGTCGTGGATGGAGTATTATGTGGATGTGGCATTTAAATAACAATAATAATATGAGAAGGATAAAACTATACAATCACTAGTATGAGAGAGCGAGATGAACACCATTTTTTATATCCTTCTCTGCGTATGCGATTAAACTGGTTTCAGCACTAAATGGAAACAAGTTCTAGTGCACCCATTGGCTCTCACCCGCTGTCATGTATGACCCGACCAAATTACGTTTTTCATTTTATCTTATAGTTGGCATATGTGAAAAAGTCGAGCGAGTGTACGTAGTACGCAATCTTGGATTAAAAGTTTACGATTTGAAGAGCATATAGCTGAGTCAGTCAGAAATTGTTTCTACAGATTAAAGATGCTTTACAAAATCAGACCATTTATGAGTGAAGACACGCACAACTTATAGAAACACTAGTGCTTTCAAAACTCAATTATGCTGACACAGTATATGGCAGTAAATTTTAAACTTTCGCGATTTACACACATAATTATATTGTAATACGGGACTTATCGCGCTAAAAACACAATTTTATTTACCTCGACGTTTCGATCAAGTTGCATTGACCGTGGTCACGAGAAGACTGAAGTTGTGGGTATCAGCATTGTTTTTATTGAGAGTAGTTTGAAACTACCCTCATTTGATCTCGATCTTGATCGGAGTTGCCATTGCGACACACAATACTGACGACATCAATGTGTGTGTCGCAATGGCAACTCCGATCAAGATCAAATGAGGGTAGTTTCAAACTACTCTCAATAAAAACAATGCTGATACCCACAACTTCAGTCTTCTCGTGACCACGGTCAATGCAACTTGATCGAAACGTCGAGGTAAATAAAATTATGTTTTTAGCGCGATAAGTCCCGTATTACAATATAATTACAGTATATGGCCCCCGGCTACTGTCTAGAACACAGCATTTGGTACAGAGAGTGCAGAACGCCTGTGCCAGATTCTGCTTCAACATCCCAGCTAGAAGTCACGTTACTCCCTTCCTTAACAAGCACTATGCATTAAAGATGAAGTCTCGACGGAAACTCCACCTCGCTTGTCTTCTTTTTGGTGTAATCAACTTCAAAAACCCTCTGTATCTCCATAACAAGCTCGATTGGATCGTCGCTAGCAGGTTATGCTCGGTTCGCCATATCTTTCAACAACTGTCCACACAGCAACATCAAACAGTCGGCTTCCGGGGTTCCTTTCGATACTTTGCTACTAAATGCTGGAACAACATTCCACTTCCAATTAGGAGCCTGAAGACTTTAAGTTTATTTAAGGTTAAACTAAAGCAATTTTTAGTGGCGGAGCAAAGGAACCACGGTAATATCAACATAGATGTGTCTATTATCATTTAAGAATAATCATGAATGGCAAAAGGAATTCATGCACCTATTTTACGTATTTCAAAGTTAGTTTCGTTCGAGCCGACAAAATTAGTAAGTAACTGTTGTAGTGTATTATTTGTATATTATTGTTTCATAGCGTATCTCTAATATTATTGAAGTATTTAATATCACATTATTGTATTTAAGTATTTTTATTTATTTTATTACTATTATTTACGTTATTTATTTTCTTTCTTAGTTTTAGGTTATTTTACAATAAACATATCCAAACAACAATAGAAAAAAATCATTACAAATAAACAATATTATAAAAAAACCTAAACCTAGAGTGCCGCCAGCAGCGGGGCAGGGCCCAAGCTACCGGTGGTTAGGGCTGCAGAGAGAGGAACCTCCTGACGATGCGTGCCGTGTCAAGAAGTACCGCCTTCTGTATCTGGCCCTTGATCCAGCTGTCTAGCGAGAGTATCTTGAGATGTTGGTCGAGACTCTTCGCTATTAGGCCGTTCGCAGAATCGACTATTGGGACAATGCTTGTCGAATCAACATCCCACATAGCGGTAACCTCGTAAGACAAGTCAAGGTACTTGCTAAGCTTGTCCTTTTCGGCCTTTACGAGGTTCTCGTCATGCGGGATGGTGATGTCGACTAACACTGCCCGCCGCTGGGACCGGTCGACTATCACGATATCAGGCTTGTTGGCGACAATAGTCCTGTCCGTGATAATAGATCAGTCCCAATAGAGCAAAGCACGACCATTTTCAAGAACTGGCGTAGGTGCGTACTTATAGTACGGCACCTCAGACTCGACAAGGCCGTATTGAAGAGCAAGTTGCTGGTGGATGATCCTGGCTACGAGGATATGTCTGTGCAAGTACTCGGAGTTAGCAAGATGAGAACAACCGGAAATGATGTGTCTGAGTGACTCTCCGGGACGGCGGCATGCCCGACATATGTCGACCGTACCGTCCTTCATAATATATTTCCGGTAGTTGTTCGTCTTAATAACTTCGTCCGCAATTGCACAAACAAAACCTTCGGTTTCCCCAAAGAGGTCCCCGAATCGTAGCCAGTTCACCGACGAGAGCAGGCCCACATCGGGTCTCGTTAAGACTCGATAGAACTGGCCATGCAGCTCCTTGCTCTTCCATACGTCCTTGCGGTCCTCGGTGCTCAGCACCTGAGGCTTGCGCCAGTTCTCTTTGCCTAAGGATAGAGGGGTGAAAGTCTTGTCAACTGACACCACATCGCAATGCATCCACACTCGTTGTTTAGGAAATATTCCCGAAGACTGCACACCTCACGGTTGTGGAGTGTCTTGGTATTTAAAAAGCCTCGACCACCCCATTTCCGTGGGATATACAGTCTCATAACAGACGAGCGTGGGTGAAGCATGCGATGTGATGTCAATTGCTTTCGAACTTTTCTATCCAGGGCGTCTAGTTCAGTCTGAGTCCACCTTAGTATGCCAAAGGTGTATATAAGTAGAGGCATAACCCAGCCGTTAAAGGCGCGCACCTTGTTGCCTCCCGACAAAAGACTGTTAAGTTATTATTATTATTACTATTATTATTATTTTATTCTTATGTTGATTTAATACCTTTTTAATTAAATTGATTGATTTTGAATTTATCCTAGCTATCTAATTTTCGCGTTTGTTCAACACCCGCTTTAGGCCTATCGGAAGATCAGCGTTTGGGTAGACATCTACCCTAACATTTGTGCTGAGATGGGCCTTTTCAGCATCACATTATTTTTGTAATTAGACATTTCAGTTATTAGTTCTCATGTTAACCCGATTTTTTTATTTTTATTTTTTTACTCCTGTGTAATGCTGAATAAATGTATTTTCTTTCTTTCTTTCTTTCTTCTTTCATATGCATCACGTGTTCATCATTTTAGTCGGGTTATATCTGTATACCTATTTAATTCGCATACGTTAATGTTCTCCACATATATATACTTTCTCTATGCACTGTGTCAACTACAATGTTTTGTAAAATGACAATGTCAATCAAATTATGTAAATGGTAGCATAGGCTAGCATACTCTACTCTATTTAGTCTGTGGTAAAAATAAAAACAGCTAGCTACTACTACAGTCCGGCAAGTATAACTTGGCGTGCCTGTGCGCCACTGTGCTTTTACTTTGTACTTTGATAACAGTTTCTCTCAAACCACTTTTAATTACTTTTGGCATTATTGAACTATTTTAATGTAGTAAATTTATCAACAATAATGTCGCGGTAATCTCTCAAACGTCAAACTCACAGTTTCAATTAAAATAATTAGTTCCAAAAACCACCACCGCCAAGTTATACTTGTGGCACTTGTAGCTAGCTAGTAGCTATTTTGGTAGCTATATCTCGGACTAATATACAGTTATCTGTGATCTGTCTGCTGTGGTAAAAGGTCTGACACATAAAGCTCTGACATATAAAGTAATCTGTGACATAAAGTAATCTGTGGTAAAAGGTAAAAATCGTGCATTTTGGCCAGTTTTCCCAGTATAAAAAAGTTACTCTATGATTTTGGCTGCGCTCATCGATTAGCAGCTTTTATTTTCTAATTTTATTAGGTTGCGGTGATTAAAAAAAAATCTCGATTGATTAATTTAACCCCTAAAATTATTCGTGAATAATTTACGCTAGCAGCTAAGAGAAGAGATCTGCACAAATTCAATAAGTCACTGTAATTGTAGCATAGTTTTCACTGATCACGTAAGTAGAATGAGTAAATTGCTGACTTGTTAAACGGTTACATCCCGCCGGATCGTAGAAATGACGAGCTAAAGTTACATGACACCTCGACAGAAGTTGGTCAGTCGTTGATAAATCGTGGCGGGTAATGTGTCCGTTTGGCCAGCGTTGAAGTTGTAATTACAGAACGAAGAGCGGTCACCGTCGGTGCGGAAGCTTCACGCAGTCGTAAAGCGGGCTTGCAGCAGGCTCGACTCTGTATTAACGTACCAGACCAGAGGTCAGTCGGCTGCAAGCCCGCGCCCGTCGCGCCGATACTTGCACGCCTTACCGCGAGCACGTAGACAGATGTCCCGCATCGAGCGATGGTGGAAACCAACTGTCCACACACATTGGTTTTTATTACCATCGCTATTTGTGGACAGTCTTTCGACTACTTTGGGTTTTTGTGTAGTTTTGTGAATAACTGTCAGGTAAAGTCCTCACTAACATTTTGCTGCAGCCAAGTTAAACTCTAGACCTGTTTATTTCTTTCTGATTTACTGTACAGAATTTGGGGAGAAGTTCACTATAAGATAAAATTTGTATTTGTAACTTAATTCATTCTAATCATAAGAAGGTTTGCCTGAATGGGAATTGAATTTTTTATAGTGTTATGATAACCCTGAAATATTATTTCTCTTCACATTGATTCATTCCCTACTGCTCGTTCATTGATTCACACCCTAATCCTCGATGTATTTGATCACAGTTATTGTTAAACAGTCATTACCAGTTGTCGGAATAGGTAGTGTTTGCAGGATTTCATGATGATATCTATTAATATATCCATTAATGCTGGATTTCGTAAATATCATTATCAGCCAATTGCCATCCACTGCTGGGCATAGGCCTCTCCTATGGCATGCTCCTGAACTCAAACATGAGTTATTTGTTTCCAACCTCGGCCAGCCAGCATATATCTTTACTCCACCTAGCTGGAGGCTGGAGGACGAGCTATGTATATATGCAATATACATAATTGCAAATTTTGGATGTTTCCAATCTTGACAGGGAAAGTGGAGATGAAGATTGAATAAAATAATCATAGGTTATTTATTTATTATTTAATTGAATTAACTCAGTTTCTGGTTTCTTTATTTACTATCCCTGCATCAATTTTAGAAATATCATTATTGATAACACCGTCATTGAGATAAGGAACTTAAGCTTAAATAAAAAAGAAATATATCTGAAATTAATTCTATTTCACCAAATAATTTTTGGATAAATTATTCAATTTGTTAAGCCTCAAAAAATATGTGTAATTTTTGTACTGGTTCGCAAAATATATTTATATTAAAATGATGATTTTTATTTTGAACTGATTTATTTTGTTTATTTTAGCAATCACTTAACAGTAGGTAAGACAGTGGTCAAACACAAGCCTATTGTCAAATAAAACTCACCTGTACTGCGGAACAAACGAAGAGGGTAGAGAGAGTATGCAAGTGCAAAATACTTATTTAACACAACTTTTTTTATATGTAAAATATTGATGAGCAATGAAAGATTTTTGACAATCCAAAAATCTTATAAAAAATAAATACTCGCATTATTTTAAACTTATTGATTTCAAATCAGGCATTTATTTGTGACTTATGCAATGTTGATATAGTGACTGACAAGTGTTTCGGCCCCATTCAGAAGTCTTCATCAAGATCTCGAGTGCAGGGGAGAATTAAAAAATCTCAGCCGTATCTATGCTTATATAATGTTTAACTCGTTCGCTGCTGAAAACACACACCGTGCATTTTTTTATTTTTGGTACCGGAAGTAAAATAAAAAAAAAAATTTAATAAATTTATTTATTTAATAAATTTTTTCACAAGGGGTGCGTGTGACCTTCTGCTGTTGGATTTTAGTTTTGATTTGATGCCAGAGCTAGAAAAAAAAATTACAAAAAAAAAAAAAAAATATGCGAAAAAGTGCCGCAGTCAAAGTGTTAAGCTCATTAACCCCAAATTGCACTACCTATTCTGATCACTGGGTATTACACAAAAGCATTTAATGAATTCGAATCAGTGAAATCATTACAGTGCAATTTAGTATATTGAGCACAGTTTCATTCAAGATGTATGTTCTCTCCACCTTCAGTTCCAAGTATACAGCTTCATATTTGTAAACAGGTGGCAATATGAATGAGATAGAAGATCCGCCGAGTAAGCGGATGAAACTAGAACCAACTAACACTGACAAAAATAATACTATCAAAGATACAGATAATAATGAATCAAACACCAGCATGGGAAACAATGAAGGGGGATCAAACGACGAGAACAGACCTGGCACCAGTCATAGCAACTATGTGACTCAGGAAGAGTTGCAGAAGTTGCGGGAATTCCAAGTCTTGGACGAGGTTAATGAGGATGATAGCAAGGATGAAGACTCGGACAGTTCTGGTACTCCATGATAACAATGTTAACCTATTGGGGATTTTACTTATTCTGTCTATTCTACTAAATTACTTATCATTCATATTGCTTTATAAAGTTTTTTGCTAGCTTTTACAATTGTATTCTCTAATTGAGCTCGGCTAAATATGTGAAAAATTGGCCAATACTAAGATATTGCATGATCTTAGAATCGGATGATGATGGGAATAGGTAGACTAGCGTACAATGTTTTTTAGGCAAGTCTGACAATGAGCTTCCTGATGAAGAAATTGAAAAGATGTTGGACGAGGACCTGCCAGAGGGGTTCAAAGGAGTGCCCAAACCCAAGGAGAAGTCTTATATCACACGACAGAAAATAGTGCTTGAAGGTAGGTTTTCTTTCCTTTCTACTGTCTCGTTGTACGTACTTTACTCTGTCCAACATATTATATTTATATTACGATCATCATCTTCACTGATTCACCAACACCACCTTCACCATTGGAAGCGATAGCCAGCAACCTAAAGCCATGCTCAGCTTCGTCAAGGAGCTGGGGGGTAGGGGGAAATGCACATTACACCCTGAGTGGGACATCAGTGCAGGTCTTTTTTTTGCCTCCATTAGCAATTATAATTAGAATGATACATGATTTCTCAATCAACTTTATGTTTGTACGAATGTTAATCGACTTAACACATTGATTGATATTAAATATTTGGTGCATACCAGTTTTGAGAAATATAAGTTAAAAATCCATATCACTTAGATCAGTTATATTATCATATCATTAGGTATTTTTTAGGACTTTTTTTGCACTAACGTGGTCTTATACAAATCTGCTATTAATTGCAGTCACAATTCAAGCAAAAAAGTTGCAAATACTGTTAAATGTTTTTTTTTCCCGGAACTGGTATGCCCCCATCCCTTTCCCCTTTCCAACCATTCATGGGGGGAGGCCCCAAGAATGGTTGGAAAGAGTATAGTTTTTCATAGTATGTTATTTATTGCCCC
This sequence comes from Cabera pusaria, assembly GCA_954871355.1. Taxonomy (NCBI): domain Eukaryota; kingdom Metazoa; phylum Arthropoda; class Insecta; order Lepidoptera; family Geometridae; genus Cabera; species Cabera pusaria. Next base: position 22,651,204 of record OX940906.1, read on the forward strand.
CATCACTTATGAGAATAAAAGTGTTGTGGTACTGCAGAAATGAGTGAGCAGTTGCCATGGCAGCTTCAGGCCGAGCTACTAGTGCACACATGAAAACATCTGTGACGCATTAAGCCTACTCATTCATCTTTTGATAGCAATCAGTCAGTCAGTCAAGCGGCATAATGCTGTCACCTGTGAACAAACACCCATGAATGCACCTAGAAAATTCCATTGGTGCCGGTGGATGATTTGAACCGGCAACCTTCCGGTTAGAAGGCAAGCTATTTATCCTTTGCGCCAACAAGTCATCATGCATTGTTTTAATCATTAGGGCAGGTTGCCCTCCCCTTTGACATTTTTTACTGTAGTGGTCCAATCTTTTATGTGCGAGTCACCGCCTTAGAGGTCAATTATGAGTACAGTATTTAACCTTTGTTATGATTCTATTTGTTTGACATCTTTACCTGAAATCTGTATGGCTGCTGCTAACATGCCTGTTCCTGCCCACATTATATCTTTTTATACATCTGAAAAGTATCACCTACCTACAAAGTTATGACATGACATGAAAAGCAGTCTAGCTCGATCTAAACTCAATTTTAGTTTCTAAAGTGAAGTGAGCTGGCAAAACCTAGATTACACGATGTAGTGATAGGTGCCGCTGACAGCTTTGTGAGCATTATTTCGGTGTATGATTGTTATTGACACAGATTGTCTTGATTTAACCAGAGAAAGGCATCAACCACTTCGAGGTGCTGCCTCTCGAGTGGATGATGGTGCGGCACTGCAGCGGCATGCCGGTGTACATGCACCGCGGCTCGCGCGTCTGCACGCTCTCCAAGCCTTACTTCCTGGGGAAGGGGAACACCAGGGTGAGTGCTCCTACTGAGGATGCATGTGGCTGGTGAGACTGGCGAGTGCTCCCAGAGTGTAGTACAGCGCGGTCACACAGCGGAGGACACTCCTCGGCACACTCTCGACGATGCGGTAGGCCTGCGCTGGCGGCAGCGAGATCCAGACTTGTTTTGCGGACATCAAGCGGCTACACTAGCGCGATACCGATCACATGCAAAAAGACAAAGCAACCTCACCTGATGTTAAGATATTGGTGGTAAATAGCCTGTGCATCAAGTACCAGGGTGAATTTGGTAGTCACTATGCTGCACTTTGGTGGACCAACTTGCTGTAGAAACACAATTCTTTAGTCATCATAACACATCAAAAATCCTGAAGTGACTTCCTTATCTTACTTTTTTTCTACTGATAGTGTGCCACATTTGACAGTATTCACGATGCAGGCTGCATTTCTACTCAGTCTATGAGATAGACAGCCTTACTGTGAACTTCACTTAAATGTCTATGTCAGATAGGCTGCCAAAATTTCTACTCAGTCTATGAGATAGACAGCCTTACTGTGAACTTCACTTAAATGTCTATGTCAGATAAGCTGCCAAAATTTCTACTCAGTCTATGAGATAGACAGCCTTACTGTGAACTTCACTTAAATGTCTATGTCAGATAGGCTGCCAAAATTTCTACTCAGTCTATGAGATAGACAGCCTTACTGTGAACTTCACTTAAATGTCTATGTCAGATAGGCTGCCAAAATTTCTACTCAGTCTATGAGATAGACAGCCTTACTGTGAACTTCACTTAAATGTCTATGTCAGATAGGCTGCAAAAGCGTGGCGGCGGCATAAGTATATTTTATTTGAAAAGGTTTAATAAGGTTAACATTTATAATCATTACTTTCAGAGACACGACATCCCCATCAGCGCTATTCCGTGCCTGGCGTACAGAAAAGCTTTGGAAGAAGAAGCAAAACAGAAGGAAATCGACAGAAGCATCGCTGAACAGATAGAGAACGGGTCGTGGGCTACCGACCCACAAAATCTACCACAACACAATCAAACTAATAATATTGCTCCAAAATCTAGTAATAAATTAGAAAATTTAAACAAAGAAATGACTAGTCCCTCAGACTTAACTTCAATGCAAGTAGAATCAACGGGCAATCAACCTGACACAATAAATAAAAATATATCTAATTCTGTAGCAATTAAGAAAGAAATAATAACCACTAACAATGTCAATGAGTCTAGTCAGTCTTCCGAATTAATAAATCAATCTAGTGAGTGTAATAATAAGTCAGATAATCAACCCAGTGTGTCCACAAATTCTAATGACGAAAATAATCAACCTGAGTCATCTACTTTCAATGGTACAGAATCTCTTAAGATCAATGGTCAAACTGCGCCAGTAGATTCAACATCCAGCTATGTGCCAGCACAATGTCCGTTCAACAAAGAGTCTGCTGCGAGGAAGCCGGTGGTGCTCCCCGGAGGTATCGTGATGCCTCCACCTCGCGTGGAGACCGTCAACACGAGCTGGAAGACGCAGCATTTATCATCAGAACATGTCAACGATTACTGCAAGAACTTGTTCAAATTCAAGACTGTTAACATTATGCATTTCAAGTAAGTACACAGTGGCTGGTGAGGGCTTGGAACTTGATAATGTTAAATTCACCTTCCTCCATCCTCTATACTTCATACTTAGTTATAAGAGTTACGGAGTCTGTGTAGTGTGACCACTTTCTTAAATTAGTCTGTCCTTGACACCAGTTAACTTCTTAGGTCCGTCTGCTTCGACTTGCCTCATGTACCGGCATCTCCGGAGTTGTGCGGATCTCTGGCGGAGGCGAAGGCCTCTTTCCTTCTGTTTTCGTCTCGTCAACGTCAAAGTAGATTGAACGTATCGGTTTGTGTAGTGCCCCAACAGTAATGACAAATGTAACACGTGTGAGCGTGCAGATGAAAGTAGTCTGTGAGTGAGCGTTTGGTTCCAGACGCTGGGCCGACCGGCGCAAGTACGTGAAGGTGCGCAAGACGCTGCAGTACCCCACGTTACCCGAGGGCACCAAGCTGATCACCATCCCGGCGCAGCCGCAGAACGGTCAGGAGAACGGTGGTCAGTACTCTTTCATATTTTTATCATGCGGTTGTCAAAAGCTTAAATATTTATTTTATTTTTTTAGAAACTTTGTGATGAATGGAGACTGAAGATGGCCAAAGGAACTCCTAAACTACAGATTATGATACTTGTCATATTTGGGCTCCATGGATTTGTGTCGACTCATAGTCACTCTGATCATAGATTATGTATTAAACGCTTGTTTTTGTTTGTTTATGGGATAGACAGGCACTGGACCACAATGTCAGCTAGTTCCAAGGCTTGGAACTAGCTGACATTATGGTCCAGTGCAACACAAATGGAACTTCCAAGATGGTATTGTGCTTTGTGGGTACATAGTTAGCTACCACTTAGATTACGTGACAGTCTAAAAGTATTAAGTAAACAATACATGTTAAAAGTGTATTAAGTTATTTTATAGCACAGTGTGACCTATACCCGTACTTCACGCACGCTTTTCCGTGTCTTAAATAGTCGATTATTGCACGACGTTTAGCACCAGCCAACTTCACGCCGTGCAATAATCTTCTATTTGATGGAAAAGCGTAACAAGCTTAAAGTGCGGGTTTATGTCACACTTGTCAGTGTGATATCGTGACTTAAGTTGTCTATTATTGCACGGCGTGAAGTTAGCTACGCCTTACTTTTACGTTACTACTTAAGTCACACGTATCGTAATATACTATTTTGTCATCTCCTTACATGGTGAAGTGATATAGTTTGTGAACCGTATACAAGCTGGCTGGCAGCGGTCGGTAACAAAGAGCTGAAGATCGAGCTCCGTGTCGTGCAATAGATAAGGCTTATGTTCAGCTGTGCACAGAGACAGGCTGCCGATGAGACGTCATGATCGTGTAATTGTAGGCAAGGCGACGAAGCGTGACTGGGTGATGAACATGAACGGGTGCAGCTACCTGTCTGTGTTCCACGAGTACGTGCGCCGCGCGCTGCAGAAACAGCCCGTCTACGAGTTCAAACAGCTCGGTATGTATATGTTCTCTCTACGTGCCACACCGTGGTGGTCGGACACTGTCTAGTGTCCGCCTGGCCACCTGCCACCGTCCATCTAATGTGCTGCGGTAGGAGGCTGCAGGTAAAAATAATATACAATAATTTTACATATTTAGTGCTATCTGATCGGTCAGTTCTATCCACTGCTAGAAAATAAATATATTTGATAAAAAGGAATGATTTAAAGAGTCCTTACCTAACAGTGCCTATGTCTGTTATGACCGTTGTAGGTCCAAAAAGCGGCAATAACCCATAGAAACACTCCAGACACAAGCATATTTAGCTTAGTTGAAGGGGTTAACGAGAATACCTATAATGGTAATGTGCAAACAACATTGAGAGTAAGCTTTAAAACAAAAAGTGTACCCGTATTAAAAGACAGTTCCGTCCACTGTCAGAGAACGCAGCCAGTCCGTACCAAGCGACGGTATACATCGGCGGCATGCAGTACGGCGTGGGGCACGGCTCCAGCAAGCGTCAGGCCAAGTCTGCGGCGGCGCGCGCCTCCATACACATCCTCATACCTGAGATGAAGGACGAGCTGGATGAGCACACGCGCCAGCACGCGGGGCCCGACAACAACGCGGAGCCTGACTTTAGTGTGAGTACTTGTATCACTCTAGGGTGATATAGTTCCTGGCCAATCACAGCCGCGTAGGTACAAAACTCTCACTGACGGACCAATCACAGCCACGCGAATGACCGCGTGGATGTGATTGGTCCGTCAGTGAAAGTTTTGTTCCCGCGCGGTTGTGGCCATCGGTCCGTCAGTGAGTTTGGTTTTTGCGCTCTCATACGCCTACCGAAGCGTAACAATTTTGCCTCGCGCCTCTAGTTCCGCCCCGGTAGTATCTATGTAAAAAAATAAAGTATGTAAAATAATGTATTAAATTATTTAATAGTGTGTTACATGTGTAGTTCGTACATATAATCATACAGCATACTTGAAGACGAGCTATATGTACCAAATTGAGCAACAGGGGAGCCTACCCTAACTTTAATGTGAGTTTTTCTCTAATCTAATTGAATAAATCTGTGGGTATCGGTCCACGGGCGGGCATAGGCATGAAGTAAGCGTGTAATGAAGACACAGTTGTCACACATGGCATGTGCAGTTCTTCGACTACGTGGGCATCGAGGACCCGCGCATCCAGGAGTTCTGCGCGGCCACCTCGGAGCCCTCGCCGCACGCCATCCTGCGCACCTGTCTGCTGAGGAACTTCGGCGCCGGCGAGAGACACATACACACCGAGGTATGTACCTCATTACTATTAACAGAAGAAGATAGATTATTATACATAGGTTGTTGGTTCATATCCGGCTCGAAGGACCACTAAATCTCTTTGAGAAAAATTAAGAAGACAGATTGATATACATAGGTTGCTGATTTATATCCGGCTCGAAGGACCACTTTATTTCTGTGAAATATTTGTTTTAAAAAAAATTGTATATAGGTCTCACTTGATGTTAAGTGAAAATGCGGCCTTAAATGGAATCGTATTTTTCTGGAGTTGGAAGAAAGCAGTGAGACGAGGCGCTGGATTTTAGTCCAAGCTACAGAGCGCAACTATCTCAATTTGTCTTACATTCCTACACATCACAATTGAACTTCTAACAAGATTTTATTTACTTGCCGTGTTGAATGTTTTTTTAGATATCCGTTTTACCAACAGGTGAGATAGTGGTCAAACTCCACTATCTTACCTGTTGGTAAGTGATGATGCGGTCGAAGATGGTAAGCACGCTAAGCCTAGAATGGGAATTGGCTCTCAAGGATAGCTGCCGGAACACATTAGATGTTTGGCGACAGATTTTCTAACTTGTGGGTGGTAGCTGGCCAGGTGGACACTTTTTCAATTCAATTTCAAAATTATTTATTTTCATTCATAAATAACAATGTACATTTCTAGTGTGAGTAAATCTTAGAAGCGCCAAAATAATACAACAAAATAAAACGCTTTACAAGCTAGACACTTTTTAAAGCTTATTACATAATATTCCTATAATTATAATTGAATTTGAAATGACTTGTTGATTAATTGAATTTAACTTGGTAGCTGGCCAGGCGGAAACTAGATAGTGTCCTACCACCATGAGAGGGTTGTTGGTTTCTTAACGATGTTTTTCCTTCACCGGGGATTGAACTCGGTACACCTGGCATCAATGCCGACCGTTCTCCCGATTACGCCACCAGGCCAATGCCAATGAAAATCATCATCTCATGTGATGAGAAGTGACGATGCGATCGACGATGTAGTACGCTTACGTAGAAGATACCAGCCTCCCTAGACAAAATCCAATTTCTGTTTCCATTCACGCTAACGCTAGTTCAAAATGTCATTCCCATACACTCGCCTTGGGCCTGATCACTCGCGATTTGAAGACCCCCGGGTCGTAGTTACTAGGAAACACAGACACCGGCAAGGAATTCCATGCCTTGGCAGTACGTATGATAAATGATGAAGCGAAACTAATTGGGTGTACGTGTAGAGTGAGAATGTTGTAACTTTTAATGTGAACGTACCGGCTTTTGTTCGCGTGTATTTACTTCGGATATGCTCCAACCAGGTTTTAACCTAATACGTAGATCATCGTCTGGGTGCCGAAATAGGTTGAAACCTGGTCGGAGCATATCCGAAGTAAATACACGCGAACAAAAGCCGGTACGTTCACATTAAAATGAATAATTTTCGCGAACACTTCCAAACTAAAGATGTTGTAACTGTTCAGATGAAGAAGCTGGAGTACCAGAAGATCTCGCTGACGATGAAGGTGGGCAAGCACAGCGCCACCGTCGTCTGCAAGAACAAGAAGCAGGCCAAACAGCGCGCCTCGCAGGCCATCCTGCAGGTAACCTGCCACCCTCACACACACACATCGACACACACTCATCTCCACTATATCAACATCATTATCGGCCAGTGTCAGTTCACTGCTGGACGTAGACCTCTCCCAAGATACGCCACTGAGCCCGATCTTCGGCTCATTGGGAGGGATATGCCCTAATCGCCACGCTGGGCGGGCGGGTTGGCGATCGCAGGACGTAGCTCCTCGCACCGGTGACGCTGCTGCCCGTCACCGGCCTGTAGTTTTTAGCTACTTTGAAATGGTTATACCGCTTTGGCAATATACTATATTGATATTAATAAAAGTCACATATAAAAATAATCACTCGGTATATTGTCTTTTTAGTTTATGTCTAATTACAAATATAACGTGTTACGAGCGTGCTAGCACGGTGACGACCGGCGTAGGGAACCTGCGTCATATATTGCATGGTGCTAAATCGGCAAAATGCAATGTACATGCAACTGTGTCGCTACACCGCCATTTGTCGGTCGCCAGAGCCTCGTTTGTTGGTCAGCACTTCAGCAGGATGCACCACGGACAGGGGAGGTTGGCTGGGAGCACTGAGGTGGTATTTGTGCTCCCTTACTCCATATATAGTATTCAAAAGATTTTTTTTATATCATATAGGCTAGCATTTGGCCACTATCTCACCTGTTGGTAAGTGATGATGCGGTCGAGGATGGTAGCACTAGGCCTAGAATGGGAACTGGCTCTCAAGGATAGCTGCCGGAACACATTAGATGTTTGCTGGCCAGGCGGACACTCGATAGTGTCCTGCCACCATGCGCGGGTCGGTGGTTTCTTAACGATGTTTTCTCCTTCACTGGAGGGCCACCGCGACAAATCACCAACCACAAGCCACCAAAATAAAGCAATAAAATATATATGAAAACAAATATTATAATAGTTCAATAGATAACAGACGAAATGTTAACTAGACCATTCTAAATCCCTTAGTCGGAGGTTAACAAGACTACTAGTAATGTGCAAAATACATTGCTAGTAAGCTTTATAACATTGAAAAAAATATTATGTATTGGTGGCGCCATCTATAATAGCTATTTCGAAGTTAATCGTTCGGAAGAAATCATTGCAGTTTTAAAATCTGACGAGAGATGTTGCACTGCTTAAATCGGTATGATGAAATTTTGGATTAGTCGGTACGATTACATTTAAGATTAGTCGGTACGATGAAAGGATTGTGTGTAACAATCGGTAATATAATTTCCAGGCCCTCCACCCGCACATAAAGTCGTGGGGCTCGCTGCTGCGCCTGTACGGCTCGCGCTCCGTGAAGAGCTGCAAGGAGAAGAAGCTGGAGGAGCAGCAGATCACGTTGCTGCAGGACAAAGCGCAGCAGAACGAGCCCAACTACGCCGTGCTCGACAAACTCAGACACGAGATGAAGAAGCTGAAGGAAAGAGACGAGGCGGTCGTGCCGATAGGAACCTTGCTGGTGGCCGCCGACCTGCCCACACACTCCGGGTCCATGCTCAACAATGTGGACTTGTGACACTGCCGCTGAGTCGCCCCCGGGGTCGACTGACTACTATCCTTTCAACCGACTTTCAAACAGGAGGAGGTTCTCAATTCGTCTGTATGTTTTTGTTTTGTATGTATGTTACGCGTTTATCCGTCAATTGTGAAATGATTCGAACGATTCTTTTCTTAATTAACAGGGTACATTTCCAAGGTACTCCCGTTGTAAATTCATCGAGATCTGATAAGTATCTCCAGAGATATGATGATAAACGTCTCATCGTCGATAAACAACTTGCTACTGAAAGTGACTCGCGCGGCATGGAAGTCGATTGTTTTAGTTTTTAAACTATCTTAATAATATAAATAACTGCGACCCGCCCCGGCTTTGCGTAGAGTAAAGCAAAACAAACAACAACAACAAATACATGCCTGCATCTGTTTGCATCAGTTAGTTGCATCAGTTAGTTGCATCGAGTATGAATTAACGTCTTTAACAATCATCGTCGTATTTCAACCAATTTACATAAAACCTAAACGATTTATACATATGAACCTTCTTTGTTAATAAATCTGTTTATCGGTGAAAACGGCATGAAAATCCGTTCAGTAGTTTTTGAGTTTATCGCGAACAGACAGACGCGGCGGGAACCTTTGTTTTATAATATGTAGTGTAGTGATAATTGAATTAAGAATTTAGATAGATAAATACACTTACAACTTTAAAACTTATAACTAAAACATATATTTTGATTGTCAATAGGCGGTCTTATCGCAGCGATATTTTCCACAACCATGCACGGAAAGGAATGACAAAAATGTAAGGCGGTGGTCCTTTAGCCCGTATTATAAAACGATGCTTGAGATCCGCTGTGAGCACGAGATGGTTAACCAGGTTAACGCCATGTACAGTCCAACAAGTATAACTTGGCGGTGGTGGTTTTTGGAACTAATTCCGCTCTCTTGAAACTGTGAGTTTGACGTTTGAGAGATTACCGCGACATTATTGTTGATAAATCTGCTACATTAAAATAGTTCAATAATGCCAAAAGTAATTAAAATTGGTTTAAGAGAAACTGTTATCAAAGTACAAAGTAAAAGCACAGTGGCGCACAGGCACGCCAAGTTATACTTGCCGGACTGTAGCCAATTGATTGGTTTTATTATGTGCCGAGAGCGGATATTCCACGCTCGAACGTTGTAAAATACGGCTCTTAAATATCAATGAATTCATCTCTTTAAATTACTATTTAATGCATTGTTGCGACCTCACTCGAATAGTTATTAATACGAGTGACAGTGAGTTCATAGATTTGAGATATTATTTTTCAGAAATAGCTAGATTAATATAGGACACATCTGAACTCGACACCAACTCTATTACTATTGCAAATAAATATGACTATATAGTTAAAAACTTAACCAACAGCACGAAATAAAGTATGTACATATTATTTTTCAAGTTGGTATCGAATAGTTGTGTACTGCATACTGTACAATACTATGACCGTTATTGTAAAGTGTACAGTAGATGTACATTATATTTTGTCTAAATGTATATGAAAACAATAACTTAGTTAATAACTTAGACCGAATAAGAAGTGGAGACAGAGCGCCGTCAACAATGACGTGAGGTAGCTTCGTAACATGTGTGCACTTAGTGAGTGTTGCCGATGTTGTTTACTTACGTATGAAATGTGATTCCATTCTGATTTTTATTTCTCGAAGATTGATTTTACTCCCTTTCACAACACAATTAGACATTTTTCTTTAAAAATTGCGAATTATTATAGCGTGACACTCCGCGCAGTGGACTAGTCAGTGGACTAGGTAAGGCGTAGTTTCGTTATATGTGTGTGTGTGTAACTGTATGTACGCGGCGGACGTAGTGTCACTGGCCTCGTGCGTTGTTCGGCGCGGCTCACACTCAGTCATGACTTTTTATTTGGTCTAAGGTTAATAAGTGTAATGTATGTGACGTATCTTATCTAACGATAACTTGATATAAGATAGTTACTTGGTTGTTACATACTGCAGCTATAGTTTATGATGATATCTTTCACTAAGGGAAAGTCATTATGTTTATGTTCATGAATTAAGAAACTGTCATCGTTAAGAAACCAACAACCGTCGCATGGTGGTAGGACGCTATCTAGTATACGCCTGGCCAGCTACCACCCTCAAGTTAGAAAATCTGTCACCAAACATCTAATGTATTCCGGCAGCTATCCTTGACAGCCAGTTCCCAGTCTAGGCCTAGCGTGCTTACCATCTTCGACCGCATCATCACTTACCAACAGGTGAGATAGTGGTCAAACGCTAGCCTATAAGTTATTAAAAAAAAAAACTGTTTATATTAAATGGCGATAAGCATCGTATTTTACTAAGAGACGCGTTACGAATACATCGCGTTGGTGAACTAAATGTCAAATGGAAGGAATGAAGTTATAATATATGATTACAAATGTTTACTAATTATATGACCAGAAATGAAAATATCTACAACAAAGACATGATAGAATTATTATATTGAAACAAAAATATTTAAATGTAGTAATTACTCTTGAGAGCTAATGGATTAAGAGTGTGAGGCAACACGACTTTTAACTCATGCTCGATGTATTCTGTGAGGTGTAGACTCCACCAACATTGAGAATAGGCATCACGACAGTATCAAAAAATCGAAGATTTGATGATTTTAGGAGAAAATACATATTAAAATAATTTAAAACACTAGTTTAGTTTTGTATAAAAATAAAATATAGATATTAAGATTATATATATATATTAAGATTTTCAATAAAACAAAACGTTAAAATACTGCAATCGGCCATTTTGATTGAAACACTGCGCATGACGTCACGCCTAGGGCCTCTTATATGAGGTTTTCTTGAAAATGTTATTTAATTGTGGAAAACCCATGTGTATTAATTGTCACAGATTATATAATAGTAACTAGGTTAAGTACGTCATTAACGTATGCGTGACGTCACAGCCGCCGCCATGACACATGTGAGCTGTTTGTGCGCACTATTGAAAATATATTAGAAAAATTGCTTTAAACTTAAGTTAATTACCGAAATTATGAAATCGTGTTGGCTCTTGTTGATATACATCTACGCTTAGCTTAAGTGTAGTGCGACCCTAAATTAAACGGACCACAATGTATTTTGAAAAGTAAACATTGAGGGACGTTATCTCGACTTTTCTGTGACTATATATTACATAATGATTAATGAACATTAGAATAAGATATGTTATATGTTCGTATTTAAGCGTTCTAATGTTTTTTTTTTGCTCAAAATATATCCAAGGGTGCTTCTTTTTAATTTACTACAGATAGTATAATTGTAATCGTAGTATTCATAAGTGAGCCATGGACGCCAATCGAATACGTATAGGTTTATATTGATTAGATTGGGGAAGCGGCCAGGTTGCCTTATTGTGTAACACGAAATCTCTACAAGGAACAGAGTGAGAGAGATGGTAGATATAAAGTATATGTCTGCGTCTTACTCATTTTGTTAATGACGGCACGATACAGTTACACAATAAGGTCAAGCCAAGATCGCATCCTCAGTGTAAAAGTAATAGGCATGACGACAGTATCAAAAAATCGAAGATTTGATGATTTTAGGGGAACATACATATTAAAACAAATTAAAACACTCGTTTAGTTTTATATAAAACATTGAGATTATTAAGATTTTCAATAAAATAAAACATTAGAATAGGTACTGCAATCGGCCATTTTGATTGAAACACCAATCACAGCGCATGACGTCACGCCTATGTCCTCTTATGAGGTTTTCTTGAAAATGTTATTAAATTTTGGAAAACCCATCGTCACAGATTATATAATAGTTACTACGTTAAGTATGTCATTAACATATGCGTGACGTCACAGCCGACGCCATGACACATGTGAGCTGTTTGTGCGCACTATTGGAAAAATATTAGAAAAATTGCTTTAAACTTCGTTAAACTTAAGTTAATTGCCGAAATATAGGTTTTTTCGTGAATTTAAATTACTATAATTTTGAAGAGGATTTCAAAATGTTTCGTCATGCCTAATGTATGTATGTATGTAATTATTATGTGTACTTCCTGTATAAACGGTTATAACATTTTAAATTGTCATTATTTGTATTGTCTATATTTTATGTTAGTAGATCAGAAGGTAGTGTTGTCATATTTTTTTAGTTTACTTTCTATACGTTTGTGCAACTAGACGTAAGTTCGTCGAATAAAGCATTTAATGTTATTAAGTAAGTACTTAATATGGGATAAATAGTATCAAATAATTATTAGAAACTACTAAAGAAACAGTGCCTCAATGATTTATCGTCGCAGCTATATTTTTGTTATATATGAAGAACTGTACAACGCATATAAACCACCAAAATTCCCCAATATATACATATTTATTTTTCCAATCACTAAGGAGCGCATCATCGACAAGTGAGATTGATAGACAATTTAAAAATGGCTTGCAACCATGGTTGACATCTGTCTGCCTGGTTTGCAACACTGGTTGACATAATCTGTCTGCGTGGTTTGCAACCCTGGTTGACATAATCTGTCTGCGTGGTTTGCAACCCTAGTTGACATCTGTCTGCGTGGTTTGCAACCATGTTTGACATCTGTCTGCGTGGTTTGCAACCCTGGTTGACATCTGTCTGCGTGGTTTGCAACCATGTTTGACATCTGTCTGCGTGGTTTGCAACCATGGTTGACATCTCTCTGCGTGGTTTGCAACCCTGGTTGACATCTGTCTGCGTGGTTTGCAACCATGGTTGACATCTCTCTGCGTGGTTTGCAACCATGTTTGACATCTCTCTGCGTGGTTTGCAACCATGTTTGACATCTGTCTGCGTGGTTTGCAACCATGGTTGACATCTCTCTGCGTGGTTTGCAACCATGTTTGACATCTGTCTGCGTGGTTTGCAACCATGGTTGACATCTGTCTGCGTGGTTTGCAACCCTGGTTGACATTTCGCCTTTAGTTTTTCACACACTGTCGCGATATATCGTGGAATAGGGAAGATGCGATATTTTTATTTTGACTTCCAACTCAAAGAATTACGAGAACAACATGAAGTGTGTTAAAAATATTATAGCGCATTAATTTAATGCAAATAATGATAAAACAAAGTAAAATAAACTGATAGCAAGAAAGGAAATTTACAATTATTAATTAACGCTGAGTTTTATATGACTTAGAAATGTAATCAATGACAAACTTATAAAACATAACTTACTACAATATAATATCTTTGACCTTCTAAGTGATGTGTTGTTATGTACATTGTCCAGTAAGTTATATTAGTACCAAATAAAGTTATGATCTATGACGAGGTACGTTTAATTAATACTTACCTTGAATATTGCAATATTTAAGTAAAAACAACAAAAATAGAGTTTTGAGAGAAAAACAACCTCTAAACATACAGAGGGAGTAATAAATGTATAATGCTATATATAAATACATAATAAATGTATAAATGGATGTGCACCAATAACCACGCTTTTCACAGCGGCCCTCCGGTGAAGGAAAACATCGTTAAGAAACCAACAACCCCCGCATGGTGGTAGGACACTATCTAGTGTCCGCCTGGCCAGTTACCACCCTCAAGTTAGAAAATCTGTCACCAAACAACTAATGTGTTCCGGCAGCCATGCTTGAGAGCCAGTTCCCATTCTAGGCCTAGCGTGCTTACCATCTTCGACCGCATCATCACTTACCAACAGGTGAGATAGTGGTCAAACGCTAGCCTATAAAGTATTTTAAAAAAAATGTAATAAATGTGTTTGAATTGAGCTTGATATTAAAATAATATGTACGTTAATCTCATTATTGTGCAAAAACGCTGTTTTAATGAAATGTATGACTAATATACAACTAACTTAGTGTTCATTTTGTTATCATTTTCTAAACCGACTTCCAAAAAGGAGGATGTTTTCAATTCGTCTGTAGTAAGTTAAGTAGTAGGAAGTTATGTATGTTTAATTTTTGTATATTTGTTAGGCGATTACTTCGCCAATTGAAAACCGATTCGACACTGCCGTCTGCTTTTTTTATATAAAATTAAGATTACTGGAATATATTATTAAGGGCCAAGAGTGAATGTAAGTCGAAACAACGAACTTCAACCATTATAAATAATAGTTATTGTTTATAGACGTAAAATTAGTCGAGACGCTTTAAAATTAAATGTACTGTCTACATTATTGAAGCCTTTCATTATTTTAACCTTTTTAAGCCCTTCTTTAATATTTGCCCTGCAAGGATTGCGAGTTGCAGCAGTAAACTATTGTGGTAATTATTAAGGTCGTAGCCAACTTATACAACACCGCTCCCGCACGTTAAAATAATGTTTATTAAAATGTGAGCCTTAGGACGTCCTCTGTAGAAACTTTATAATCACAACACAAATTAGCAGACAGCTCGCTGTAGCCGCGCTTAGAGATCTACGATAACATGACCCGCCCCTCCAAAATTCAAAACGTTTGAAAGTATTTACAACGCACCTCCACGCATGTGTGCGTACTGGTACTGCCGGTTCCGCGACATTGCATACATAATTAAATAACTCATAATTATGAACGTACTTTGTACCAACCACTGCAAAAAAAGTTTCTATGAAATTTATAAGCAATACCTTCCGTTAAGTTAGGTTGGTACAAATCAACAATGTAGAGAAGTGCCTACTCTTTTAACGTAGTAGAGTGACTTAGTACTCTGTGGGTACTGCCGGCCTGCTACTGAAGACGAATAATTACAACTACATACAAACTCTTTCGTAAGGATGTGACTACACACATTAAAACAGTAATTTGGAGGGGCGAGCCATGTTATCGTAGAAGATCTCTACCGTCATAGTACTACTTGATAGTCTCGCCTACTGCGCGCTTCAAGCGAGCGGCCCGCGTGGATTACTCGCGCATACTGTTCACTTGAAGCGCGGAGACAGCTAGTAGACTGACAGCTGTAAGCGCGTGGACAACTGGTGGCTCGCTAGAAGTCCGCGTGTGGACATCGAGTAGTCAAATCCGTTTAAGGCGGTGTTGTGCAGGAGCGGGGTCGTGTAAGTGAGCTACGACCTTTACGTTACTGCGTTCGTCGGTTTACTACTAAGGCACACCTTGAGTAACCCTCTGCGTACCTCGAACCACCCACTGAACAAAGACATGTCGCTAATTGGCTTGCTGAGTTCCGACATGGAGATCAGTGCCAGTTGGGTTGGAATAGTCCCGACATGAAGGTCGGTGCCAATTGGGTTGGTATATTCCCCACATAAAGGTCGGTGCCAGTCGGGTTGGGATAGTCCCGACATGAAGGTCGATGCCAGTTGGGTTGGTATATTCCCCACATAAAGGTCGGTGCCAGTCGGGTTGGGTTAGTCCCGACATGAAGGTCGGTGCCAATTGGGTTGCTATAGTCCCCACATAAAGGTCAGTGCCAGTCGGGTTGGGTTAGTCCCGACATGAAGGTCGATGCCAATTGAGTTGGTATATTCCCCACATAAAGGTCGGTGCCAGTCGGGTTGGGATAGTCCCGACATGAAGGTCGGTGCCAATTGGGTTGCTATAGTCCCCACATAAAGGTCGGTGCCAGTCGGGTTGGGGTAGTCCCGACATGAAGGTCGGTGCCAATCGGGTTGGGATAGTCCCCACATGAATATCGGTGCCAGTCAGTTCGGAACTCGGGTTGAGATAGTTGCTGTCTGTGCTCCAGCACCTCGTCTCACGGCCGTCATCCATTTCTAGATAAGCACGATGTTAATTAAGATTATATCGTTACTTAACTTCAGGTGATACTCGTATATTACTCGAGTGCTTGTCTTAAACAAACGTCAACTTAACCACAGAATAATGAATAGTACAAGTAACTTAACTAAAAACATTAGGGTGTATGAGAATAAAAAAAGCATTGTCTTAATTTTTTTTATTATCATAAAATTATTAGTTAAATATATTGTTTAACACGTCTGTATCATTACAAACGCAATAGTCGTTTTCTTGCATTTATTTATATAACATATTATTTTTGTGACAAAATAATGTTCGAGATTTATTTTAAAGTAATTTATGAACACGCAGGTTTATAATAATTACATTAAATAATAAAATCAAACTTAACTAACACCTAAATAAAAATAAATATAAAACTAATTTGTACAAAACAAAGCAATTAATTAAGTTATACTACTTAATTAACTTACAATCGAAAACAGTTAAGATAATCAGGGGCCTTATTCAGTATGACCATTTTAAAATCTTACCATGCCGTGTTACGTTATCTCCGCGTTATGGTATTCTCTATGCCAATTAAAACGCGGTAGGGTAAGGTTATGAGCGCGTTTTGAGCTGTCAAAATATCGTGACATATGAGGACGTGTAACGCGCGCGTTTTGTATAATTTACTTATAGTGTGGCATACAGAATACAATTTTTCAATAACGTGACGTGGCGCGTTAAGGAATGCGTTATCTCTTTGGTCATACTGAATAAGGCCCCAGGGCAAATGTTAAACATCATCAGGTGAGACAGTGGTCAACCGCTTGCATAGGTAGGTATCTACTATAAAAATATCTATGGAAACACTATTATAGTCTACCGGTCTACACTCATAGTGGCGTGCCATAGGAGAGGCCTATGTCCAGCAGTAGACGAATATTGGCTGATAATGATGATGTCTACATCCAGCACGGAATTGCGCGTAAAGTAAACTTTTAGCAAATTAATTGATTGAAATATTTAGTAACGGTAGATCAAACTGGGAATCAGAAAAATCGATTTATCATTAAATTCATAGTTACAGAAGGAAACCTTTAATTTCCATTTACCACAGCAATAGTTATTGCCAAGATAACTTACTAAATAATGTTGAGTGGTAACAGAACTCAGCACTCATGTCGCATAATTTAGAGATAAGATTTATAGAAATTCGTTTAGTTCTCCTGGAGCGCCTAAAGGCACTTGGTATTTTTTTTAATAAACTATATTTTTACAATGTAGATACATAGTTATAATCGTTACAGTAGTTAGCAGATATAACTCAAAATACTGACGGTAGCAATTATTGGTAGGTATTACATACTTCTGGGAAATCTGCGCTCTTTATTCTAGACAAAGAGGCCATCAGCCATCCTGATATCAGAATGGCTGGTCAGTTAATATTACAAATTTCTTAAAATATATGATAGGTAGCAACTGTTTAAGAAAGCAGCAACTAGGTAGGTAGTAATTCTTGAGTATGCATTCAGTGTCTGATGCTGAAATTCTAGTATTTTAAATAGTAATTACAGATATAAGTTTTTAAGTTTTCATGGTCACTAACACTTTCACAAGATATTTGAACGGGATATTTACTATGTTTTTCATTATTTATGAGCTTCTTCATAAAAAACATGGTAAATATCCCGTTCAAATATCTTGTGAAAGTAATTACAGAGTTTATAATATCGCTGTACCTAATTACGCCGTGCCTATTATAAAATCTGCACGGCTATTCTGTAAGCTATCTCGACAGCGAAATCCGCGTTGAGATTCGAATTTCGTACTACGAAATTCAATCGTATCACGTTCGTAATACGGTTGAATTTCGTAATACCTACGAAATTCAAATCTCACCGCGGATTTCGCTTCCGAGATAGCTTACAGAATAGCTCTACTGTGGCTGTGGCTGTGCCTGCTAGAGTACTACTAAGTATTCTGTGCTGTTAGGTAAGGCATTTTCGGTGTGCCTTTTCAAATAATTTAAACTAATACATTGTTTGCTTCGTCTATCTAGTCGTATGAATGAAGCTGACGATAAAAACCATTTACACTTTTTTTAAACGATTTTATGATAAACTCCAAATAATGTATTTTAAAATTGTACCAGTTTCATACTTAGGAACGATTAGGTATGCTTTTCGTAATACTAACTGGTCTCCAACATTGTAACGAACGTATTAAACTTGGTTATGTGGTGACGTCATTGTGTTGACGTCAGAGCCACCTCTGCCAGGAGGTCGCGAGCGGTAGTTGGGTCTCCCCCGCCTGCAGCACGTTGGATATGTCTCCCGTGCTGGTGATGGGGAACCCTGGATCCTGGAATGTGAACTAGATATCTAGATATCTATTTTTGTCTATAAAAGTCTTTACTGATTGACTGTCCGAATAGGCAGCCTGTCTCTAAAATTCATAAGGGAAGTTCCTGATCTTTTCTTTACTCATGTGCTGATGTTATCAATCATATGCCTTCTTGGCTCGAACTACCGACTCACCAAAACATTTCGGTCGGTCAATCGCTTCAGCGAGTTCAAATTCAGTGATAGCAAATCATTACACATTATATTCTAAAGTAGTTGTATTATCAATGTGAAATGACTAGAACCACATAATAAACAACTAGAATTAAATTTTCCTTCCTCATGTTCTCTACTAGATAAGTACTACGGTTTTATCACAGATCTCTTCGTCATCATTTGTTTGTTATAATATTCATTGTTTTACCTGTACCACAAACGTTATTGTTGTACTTTTTTATGGTAATAAAACATTTATTATTATTTTTATCTGGTGAGAATGTTGCGCATCTAGGTACTACCTGGTATGTATGCCTCAGAATATAGGTACGTATACCTAATGGTCACAATGCAGTTTCACACTCAAAATTCTTAGAATATAGAGTTTTGCGTACCACAGTTTATCTAAGATCTGCTATAGACATAAATAATCGCTTATCATCAGCTGATTGTGACCATTAGGTATACGTACCTATATTCTGAGGCATACCAGGTAGTACCTAGGTATGCAACATTCTCACGTGCCAGCGTCTTGGTTGACCTATTGCCTAACATGCATAAAAATGCGTAGCGTCTCTACATAGTCTGTGGAAATAACTCATTTTACATCTCTCATATTCGGTAAGTAGGTCTTTATTACCCTAATGCTAATGCTAAAAGTGATGGGTTGTTCCTCGATAAGTGCGCGCAAAGTTGGTCATTTCTAGGGCGGGAAAGTAATTTTTTAATTTTTGGCTTATGTATAATCTTCTATAATGCCCGGTCTAAGGAGGTTCAATGAAATTCCTTGACATTTCATGACTTTCTTTTAATGCTGGCTTTTAGGCAAGCATTTGACCACTGTTTCACCTGATGTTAAGTGGCGATGCGGTCGACGATCTAGCACGCTTACCTTGTAGATACCCGTTCATTATCGATTTATATTTTTTTTATTTCATAACATTACACGACACTTCGTGACATTTTATGACATTTAATGACATTTCGTTACTTTTATTTATTTAATTTCTGTCTTTTATTTATAGTATAGATATTATTATTGTAGTTTATATAATCTTGATATTGTCATTAGGTAATTATTTTTAAGTTGTTAAAATAAAGTGTATTTATTGTTTAAGTTGTATATATGTACTATTTGTAAATATTGTTTAATATTAAATTGTATGTACTTCTGTAAATAAATATCAATTTAATTTCTTTTATTTATGATATTTCATGACATTTATGATATTTCATGACATTTTGTGACATTTAATAACATTACATGACATTTATTGACATTTTGTGACATTTCATGACATATATGACATTGCATGACATTTCATGGCATTTTGTGACATTTCGTGACATTTCGTGACATTTGATGATATTTTGCATATTTCATGACATTTTGTGCCATATCATGACATTTTATGACATTTCGTTACTTTTCATGACATTTCATGACATTTTGTGACATTTCATGACATTTCGAGACATCTTATGACATTTCGTGACGTTTCATGATATTAATGACATTTAGTGACATTTTCATGACATTATATGACATTACATGACATGATGAGCCTTTTAACTATTTCCTTTTCTCATAGAGGGGGATGAAAAGCAGAGTGTATAACTCGGCCGCAAAACTATTTTCCCTCGGCCGACGTACTTTAAAAGCGGCCTCACAGAAAAGTAAGTACTATTTTGTACTCATGTTATACAATCTACTATTGTGAGCGTTGGTGTTGCCCCTGTTGACTGATCTAACTGACCTGCTGTGGGCCCGAGAGCCATCGTTTCTTGATGAAGTCGGCGGCTCGCTCGCCGATCATGATGGTGGGAGCGTTGGTGTTACCTGACGTCACTGCCGGCATGACGCTCGCGTCCGCCACGCGGAGACGGTCCAGACCTTGCACCTGGGACGGATGTGTATGTCTATATGGTTGTTCTTACTTATATTATCCTGAACAGTAAGGAGTTCTTCCGGTATGACTCATGTAATAAGGTCGAAAGTCGGTAGCGACGTGTGAAGCACGACGTGAAGTAACCAGTGAATGAATGACTGCGGTATTTTCGGAACCACGGTTTTAGAGCTACACGATACGAGAGTACTTAGGTACTTCTGTTATCCGTGTCGTCATAATATAGTACATCGTTTCATATAGTATTTCAAGTAAATATAAGTTAAACTTATATTTGATAATCGAATTTAAGCCTGCCCTAGCCTGTGTTACATGAGTTGTTAGTTGAATTAGAATAACCACTTGGATTGAAAATTAAAGACTATCCTACTTTAATATTAGCCTTAATTGATGATATTACCTATTCGTTGTTTACATTTAACTAAAGTTCTATTACATTATATATATTTTTAAAACTACCTAACTATAAACAAATAAATATACCGAATAAAAAACCATAAAAACTAAAATTTAGTCTGCCAAACCACTACCAGTAGGTAAAGTTAACAAAATGCTGGCTGTATTCCCCCGTTGGATGGCGATGCTTAGTATCTGAGCTAAATACATGCCAGCATTTTGATATTAATATTTCTGTGATCCTACCTACTACAGTCAATGTAATATCAACATAGTCAATGGCTGGTTCAATCAAGTTACCTGGAGCAAGTTATCAACGACAGCGGTGGGGTCCCCCCTGGGCCCCATCTTACAGGAGCCCGCCTGGTGGTTCTCCGGCGCGGTCTGCATCCTCACAGCACACTCCCAGTAGGCGTCGCAGCCGAACTTGATGTTCTCGCACCCCTTCACGGGGGTCCGGTCGAGCTCCACGCCGTACCGCTTGAGGGCCTTCGTTTCTGACAGCTTGATGGAGAACTTGATGCCTTCGATGAGGGTCTTCACGTCGTCGGGGTGGGTTAGGTAGCTGAGGATTAAATACCGGAACACATGAGATGTTTTGGCGACAGAATTTCCAACTTGAGCGTGGTAGCTGGCCAGGCGGACGCAAGATTAGTGTCATCACCATCCGGGCGTTGAAGGTTTCTTAGAAGGGATACTGTAAAGTGCGCATATACATTGTTTTAATACAATATAATAATCTATTAGTGCACGGCGGAGATTTAAACCTGCTGAACTGATTGGCGTAACAACCATGCTTGGTGAAATGATCAAGGCATATGAATGACAGTGGGTACCTAACAATGACGCTACAATTTACGTAGTAACTATTATATAATCTGTGCTGCTATGGATAACATTTACTCAGGGCAATGATATTCTATCTTCATCTTTGATTGAAGACCCAGTGTCAAAAACACCCGTGTATGCCAAACATTTGATTACATGATATCTTTAAGAGATACTAGAGTAATTAAGATACTTAGTAATTCAGATAAAAAAACCGATCACATGCCGCGCGAGTCAGTTTCAGTACCAAGTTCTAGAGGTTTATCTCCAAATCTCTGGAGATACTCATCAGTTCTCAATGGATCATATAATAAGACCACCATGGAGATGTAACCTACCCATGAAAAAAAAATGCCATTCGAATCGGTTCTCAATTGGCGGAGTGATCGCGAAACAAACATGACAAAAAATAAAACTGCCCAAGTGCGAGTTAGACTTTTGTCCCGCACAGGGAGGGTTCCGAACGCCATCTATCGAATTTCTAACGAACTTCTAACACCAACTAAGTAAACGTTAACACAAAGGTAGAATAGTATTATATAGTAGTAATAGTAATTGTAGTAATTAATATTATTAAATATCTGGTTTACCGGTATTTTTTGCCACTTGAACAGACAAATATGACTCTTCCCGACATCTATTGACGAATAATAATACTATTTTTTTTAATTGAGAGCAACTAACTGCTTTACCTACACAGTACTTCTACTCGCCAATAGATGTCGGAAAGAGTTATATTTTAAGTTGATTATCAATAAAGTTGATTATTGAAAACACGAATAAAACAACATTTTCTGAAAATGACTCCTAGCTAGATCGATTTATCGCACCCGAAATACCCTGTAGGTATACTAAATTTTATTTAATCGTTGGAGCCGCTTCCGAGATTCAGATTAAGGTAAAGACGATAGCGCCGCGCCATCTTTGATGCTAGCTAGATGGCGCGGCGTTATCGTAAAAAACTTTTTTAAAACTTTTGTTCTGTTCTTAGTATTTGTTGTTATAGCGGCAACAGAAATACATCATCTGTGAAAATTTCAACCGTCTAACTATCACGGTTCATGAGATACAGCCTGGTGACAGACGGACGGACAGACAGACAGACAGACAGACAGACAGACAGACAGACAGACGGACAGCGGAGTCTCAGTAATAGGGTTCCGTTGGTACCCTCTGGGTTTGGAACCCAAAAAAGTACAGAAACTGCTCCTCTTTGGACGTCAGTTTACAACAGCATCCATACTCACTTGACATAAATCTTAGGATATTCGAAGGGATCAGCGCTCCTGATCTCCAGCCGGCCTCTACTCTTGGGATGCAGTACAGTGGGTATGATCTGTATGGTCCGCGAGCCGTTGTCCAGTCTCTCCCCCACCATGCCGGTCTTGGCGCAGTCAGCCAGGTAGCCGCCGAAGAACAGCTGGATGTCGGGGTTGTCCGCCAGGGGGTCCGCATACTTTGTATTGATGAATGCTGTCACTTCTGAGATGCCTGGGGATTGAAAATGGGTCATTAGTTTCTTATGGGTGGATAGTAAAAGTGTTATTAGATTTTGAGTAAGAGATTTGGGAGTTGGATGCTTAAAATTTGAGGATGGCGTATTTTTTATTTCAATTTAATATAATGGGAGCTGGCTCTCAAGGACAGCTGCTAGAAAATATAAAATGTCCATAGCGCAACTGATTTCACTCGTAATCTATTTGGACGCATAATACTAAATCGGACATTCTCGATAAAGTTCTTGCTTGACCCTCAGAATAAATCTAAAATACAAAAACACACACAGACCTAGGATAACACAATGGATTGTAAAAATGTGATAACACTGTGATGCCTACAGATCTCATGTACAATTTAACTTAATTATTTGAAAAAAAAAACTGCATTTTACCAGTCCCGCTCATGAGTCCATCTCTGAAGAGCAGGTACTCCATAGCCGTGGCCCAGTTGAGCGGCGCCGTGTTGTTGTCCTTCACGCGGAAGTTCATGAAGTGAGCCACGTGGTTGTGCAGATTGCGACCCACCGCTGGGAGTGGGTGGACAAGCTTCACACCTGCGCGGGTGAGCACCTCCGGGGAGCCCACGCCGCTTAGCTGCAGGATCTGGGGGGAGCCTACTGCGCCAGCGCTATGGGTCACAAGGGTTACGTTCAGTTATTGTCATCGATATGGCTGGTGTTCGTACCATAAAACTACCGAAAAGAAGATAACCGAGTTATAGAATCTATACTTACACTAGCTGTGCTCCGCGGTTTTGCCCGCGTAGATATCATTTCTGTGGGAATATCGTACCCTATGTGTCATTCCAGGCTCTAGGCTATTTACATACCAAATTTAAGCTCAATCGGTTGAGTAGTTTCAGCGTGAAGAAGTAGCAAATATATTCACAACACAAACTTTCGCCCTTATAATATTAGTAGGAAGCAGGATTGTGTATCGATAATCAATGGAACAGTACCTAAGCTTCACGCCGAGATACCGTCATAATACATGGGGCACCACGGACATTCTAATGCTGTTTATGACATTGTCACAGGAGAAAAAAAACAGCAATCTTGTGAATGGGTGTTTGAAAATGAGAACAGGCCAACAAAAGTGAGGCAGGCGAGAAACGTTGGTAAAAAAATGATCGCGTTTTTTTTTTCTCAGCTACGGGTCCCCTCTGTACAATTCCACTTGAAGATCAAAAAAGTGTTAATGCCAAGTGGTATTCTACCATTTGTTTACCCAGGGTGTTAGAAAAAGTTCGCGAAAGACGACCAAAAAGCCGCGTTCTCCTACATCATGACAACGCTTCTTCACACACGGCCATCAAAACAAAGTCATTTTTAGCTTCCGAAAAAGTACAACTCGTCACCCATCCTGCGCATAGCCCCGACCTAGCAATCACCCTGTGATTTCTGTATTTTCCCCAAAATCAAAGATTTGATGATTTGTTTCACTTTTACCAACTCCGAAGAGGCAGTGATAGCGTTCAATCAGCACGTAGAAAACATGCCTTCAGATCTGTGGTCCTCTTGTTTTAAAAAATGGTTCGATCGCATGAAAAAATGTTTAAAATGTAAAAGAGAGTATTTCGGAAAGCAATAAACATATTTTGGTTATAACAAGTGGTTTTTTTAAGATGCGCAAAACGTATAGTGTGACCTACGTATAAACACTTGTGTACTGTACTCGTACATACATTGTTAACAGTTTTAGACTATAAAAATTGACTATGAAACTTAATATTTGTTACCAATTACCAAACTTAGTGGACATAGGCCTCTTACAAAATAGGCCTTTCTTTTCCACTTATTATCCTGTTTATGTCAGATGAAGTCCCGGGGGATATCCTTTACTATAGTTATTTGACAATTCACCTGGTTTAATTGGTTCATCCATTTGGGCGTTACGATGGCACAGACACACACAAGTCCAACTTATAACACCCCTTCTTTTTGCGTCGGGGTTTAAGAAGGGGCAGACTCACCTCAATATAATCTCATTATTGGCAAATATAACCTCGGTACCACCGAAGCTGTTCCTGACTTCGACAGCATACGCCTGCCGGGTGGTCTGGTTGATGAGCACCCGCGTCACGGTGGCGTTGAGCATCACGTGCAGGTTACCGCGATGCTTGGCGGGCCGCAGGAACGCGCGGGCCGTCGACAGGCGCGACCCGTTGCGGTTCGTCGTTTGAGATATGGAGAAGCCGGTGTGACGCTCGCCGTTCAGGTCGCGGGATTCGTAGCCTGAAGAAAGGTTAAATATAGTGTTTCTTTAAGTGTTACACACTTTATATTTTTTGTACATTGTTACACACAATCTAAATCATAAAAAAAATCTTCGTACCGACGGGATGTGATCATAATATGGCTTAGTTTCTCAAAAGGCGCGGGTTCGAATCCCGTCTGTACGATTAAATTTGGGATTGTGTGTACATTACAAAAAAATATGCGACATCTCTCGTCGGATCTAAAAACTGTAATGATTTAATCCGTATGAATAACTTCGAAATAGTTGTCATAGATGGCCCACCAATACATAATTGGTTAAAATGTAATTTATTAGTTTCGTCGTATTGATAGGATCGTACTGTGGCTTAGTTGGTTAGAGCGCCTGGACATGTTTCCCTGGAGGCACGGGTTCGAATCCCGTCTGAAGAAAGGTTCGTTATATTTTGCTTTTCTTTTTCTTTTAAAAGGTGCTCCAGTTTGTTAGGCGTCCAATAGCACCCGCGTCGTATGTTGTTATATACAATGTGATTTTTCGAATATAC
Source organism: Cabera pusaria (assembly GCA_954871355.1). Classification (NCBI taxonomy): domain Eukaryota; kingdom Metazoa; phylum Arthropoda; class Insecta; order Lepidoptera; family Geometridae; genus Cabera; species Cabera pusaria. The sequence continues at coordinate 22,677,186 of OX940906.1, forward strand.
TGACTAACCATCGTTATCTCCTCGACGACTTTTAAACAATCTTGTTCTATTTCTTGAGATTGTGGTCAATTGAACAAAATATTATGCATTCACGTCCAAAAAATCCATGCTTTTCTGACCCTAAAGGTTTATGTGCATGTATGTGTAAGCAACTTTATGTGTAATTTATAACGAAGAAGCAAAGAAAATTATGACTCTTACCGAGTTCCTCTCCTGCCTTGACGATACTGTAGCTAAGAGGGGGGTGGTATGGGAACTGAGACACCGTCAGCGGACCTCCCGTGCCGTGGTATCCCGGGTCCATCTTATCCACCTGAGGAGTTAACCAGGGTGAGATACTTCAATAAAATACTAAAAGATACTGCTTTTGTTATGTCTAATTTTTTTACTTACCATATAATGAACCGAGTTTTAGTCATTGTAATTCAATGTATGTACAAGATACAAATAATTTAAGGTTTTTCTTTATCTATGGTCAGGATAGGTAGGTAAAGGTAACCAATAGGTTCACCAAAGTTACATATCTACTAGGTTTAATTTTCTTTGATTTTAAGAATATAGGTACCTATGCTACTGCAATATCTATGGTTTATATAATACCTAGCACCTATTTTAGGGTTTTTGATATATAATAGTAAAATCGATGACACTCAATACTGGGTAGACTGGCCTGTTGATATTTTGTATCTATCCCAGGAAGTAGCATGGCTTTATCCCCGGTGGAAAGACGAAATTATTTCCCTGTTTTTCGCCACGGACAGTAGATCAACACAACAATTTAAACGCTTGGTGAAGTTTAACCCTGAGTTTTGATTTTGTATCGTATTAAAAAGTTTAAAAAAAGAATTGATTAAAATTCAGCTGGCGTTTATAATTATAGAAAAACTTTATTTATAATTTCCCTTCTCCACCAAAAAAAACACGGATAGGTGGAAAGACAAAATAGTCCCCTTGCCATGCTAGCCCTGTCGACGGTCACATTGCATGCGCCGCTGTCGCCGCGGCTAACCAGCTAATAGCAAGGCAGTAATAAACCCGCCAATAACAAGCCAGTAATAAACCCGCCTATAGCAAGCCAGTAATAAACCAGTGTCCCACGTACTCGATTGTTTCATTGTATTACCTGTTTATTATCCTCGGACTTGATGAAGTAAGGCAGCACATCCTCGTACCCCCACCCCTCGTTCCCCGCCGCCGCCCAACCCTCGTAGTCCGCCCGTGCGCCGCGCTGGTACATCATGCCGTTCATCACTGATGTGCCGCCCAGCACCTGACGATAGAGACCAATCACATCATTAGCAATCTTCATATCATCTATTTGATAAGACTGGCCAGCATCTAGCTGTTATACGATAACTGACTGAGGACGGAAAACAAAAAATGGCTTTGCAGCTTTTGAATTTTGCTTCAGACCGTCAAAAAATCGTAAATAATAATGCTTTTATGATAAAAGAGCGTTATAATGCAGGAATGGATGAAAAAAAGCTTGTAAGTTTCATGACATTTTGTCATCAAACGAGATATGAAAAAAAGCGTACTACACGACATCCTTTGGCACTTAGTGGCAAAAGATCATGCTGGTTAGTCAGGGATTAACGGTGAGTACCTACATTATACAACACACGCTAACTTAGTGATCATCAATATATACAAAAACATGACGATTTGTGTAGCCAATTCAAAAGCCAATGAGTAACTTTTCTTTCGGCTATGTCAGTCAAGCATCATCTTCTTCTTGTTCAGTAGCACTTGCGGTCAATCTCACCAGAACAGGTTGGCTGGCTCAGGTCTTTTACCTATAAAATCGGCTCAGTGAATAATATCGCGGATAAGACTCCAACGTTCCTAGTAGTGAGACGTTCAGCGTCAAGTCGTCTTATCTCTGAATTTGCAATGCAACTGCTACGTGCAGCACCACTCTAGAGATGTGAAAGTACTTATATCGATACGTCGCCAATGTTCAGTTACCTTCCCCCTCGGCCAGTAACACTTCCGGTCAGTCTCTCCGAGACAGGCGGCAGGCTCGGGCTCGGTCTGGTATCCCCAGTCTATGCTGGACCCGATGAAGTTCAGGAACATGGATGGCACTTGTGCTCCTGTTGGCTCGTCGAACCCTGAAATATTTATGTGATACCAGGTTCACACCAGAAGGATTTTGTTGTTCCACTTCCTAAAGATGTACTTTTCTTTCTAAGATTCCAAGATTTCAAGTACTTTTAGTATCGATTATCAAGTACCAAGTAGGTATCGGTTCAAAGTACTCGTAACGTTATTCAATTATTTGTCTCGGAAGAACTTTTAAGCTGACATTATAGAGCGACACTAGTTAAGAATTAAGTTATATTTGATTGGTTAATAAAGCGCGATTTAATCGATAGAAAAGTATCGAATACTTAAGTATTCGTTTTGACTCGTAGTGTCTCGTTGCGTACATTCCTAAGAAGTTGAACAACAAAACTCTCCTAGTATAAAATTAAACGTGTGGTTTAGAACAAGGCCGCATTTTATTTATTTCCCACGTACCCAGAAACATATAGTAAAAAAATACACCTAGCTATATCAGCACTATTCCCAGAAGTTCCACCACAGGTTAATACAGTAGTTACTAAGTAAACTGGTGTTCATAATGCAGATGCAGCATCATACCTGCTTCCAGCAGCAGCACCCTCCAGCCCGGCACCTCGGACAGCCGGCCAGCCACCACGGAGCCCGCCGACCCCCCGCCCACCACTATGAAATCGTACACGGAGTCCATGTGACGCCGGAACTGGAATATCACAGTACCAATGTTAATAATTATTTATAACGGCATTACACTCACGGGTTAAGATATCTAAATTACTCCGACATGTTTCATCATCTAATGATGAATGAACTGGTTCTCAAGATTATATTTTCGGCGACAGATTTAGTCATCATGATGGTGGCACCTAGCTGGTCATACAGATACTATATAGTGCTCTACGACATGATAAGTACTACCATGTAGGGCGTTACTAGATATATATAAGCTTGTTTCTTGCCAGCTTACTGATACGGGGTGAAGAAATCATCACGACGTTATTCCACAGAGAAAAATAGAAGAGAGAGAGAGAGAGAGAGAGAGAGAGAGAGAGATATATTTTTCCCAACTACTCAAAACTATATTAAGCTAAAGATGTTGGACAGCATTTAACCTGATTGTATGAACCACTGAAACAGAGGATCTTTTTAAACTTAATTGCATTAGATTTTTAGAGCATCATTGTGGTCAATTAATGAACCACATGCAAAGTGGTTAAACTTTCAAGGTATATGAACCAGAATATTGTTCTATGATAACTCAATTTGTTGTATAAAATGACAATGGTAGTCGGTCTCACCCGAGATCGAACCATTGTTTGCATTGATTACTTGATTTTATATTCATTTCTTTATGAAAATAGAAATAATACAATAACGGGAAGATACTTAAAGTGTCGTAGTTTCACATCGCTTCTAATAGTCAAAGTCAAAGTCAAAGTCAAAGCATTTATTCAGTATATGGGCAAATTAAAAATTAGCACTTACACACGTCAAATAACATTAAATAGATCATATTCAACAAAAAATATAGATATAACAGAAACATAACGCTTTGAATTTACAAAAAAAAAAACAAAGGTATTGAGCCATTCAGCTTTCATCTAGACGTCGAACGTCACACTTAAAACACATGTTTAATTCCCCTTATTAATGTAGGGTTGCCAACCGTACCATTACGTGCACCCGCAACCCAGTGCATGTTTCAGTACTTCAGACAATTTTTATCCAAAAAATTGTGAAATAATGAAACATAATAGATAAATAAAACGCAGACTAATTGCAGTACAAATCATGTTCCGAATGGAACTGATTGTCCGACTATCAGCCGCATAATACCGTCGTAACAGGCAACCCTAGATCTGCAAACAAAAGATGAAAACTGATTGACTGTTGAATCTACTGGTGTTTCGGAAGTACTCCCATCAGAGAAGAAACACTAAGAAACTCTATGGGGCTTGTCACTTATTTTAATTCATTTTTTTTAATTCATATTAAATAAATGTTTAATGTACAATAAGTAATTCTATTATCATACAATTTATATTATATCTTGGAGCTTGGGGCATTCAGGCCAAGCATTTTTGTCATTCATATAGTCATTTATTGTATAGTACGATTTCTTCATTAAATTGGATTTTACAAAGGTTTTAAATCTGCTATAATGTTTTAAATAGCCTACTGCCGCACGCACTCTCTGCCTAATGGATTTAATAATGTAATGTAACAAAGTTTATTCAGTCTAATAACCAATCATCATAATAACCATCAGGTCTTCAATTCCACTTCCAGACAAGTATCTACTAAAAGTTATCGAATTTATAACGCCAAATAAGTAAATGGACAAATACATTTTTTTTAAACAAAAATTACGAAAATTGTGTAACATTTAGAAAAAGAAAATAATATTTTTTATGTCGGTATAGTCAGTCACTTGACCGCTATTGAGACCCATAGTTCAACCCATATACTTAGAACCGAATTCGCTAAACTTAAACTCGGTGAACCAATTGGTGACATTCAGAGCTTGTTCAAAGCACAGAAATATTAATAATCTACCTTATTATATATTATATATTTCTGTGGTTCAAAGTTAGACTTACCATCACAAAATCCAGGCATAGGAGGTATACCTACCGTATACCTACATACATGTACTAATGTGTACAATGTGACGGACACAATGTGACGGACATTAGTGAATTCACTTGCCGCCAATAACCAATGGAAGAATCTTCGCTGTACTTATATCTTATTTTTAACCGACTTCAAAAAGGAGGAGGTTCTCAATTCGTCGGAATATTTTTTTATGTATATTCCCTGATTACTCAAAGACGCCTGCACCGATCTGGAACATTCTTCTTTTATTTGAAAGGGTGGTCTCTTCCTAGGTCGACTCATTTAAATTTCATCGAGATTTCATGATATCTCCATAGATTTACAGGTTAAACACTTCAAAGTTGGCACTGAAAATTACTAGCGCCGTATTTGAAGTCGGTTATTTTACCTTAAATTATAAAAGAATACCTATAGATATTGCGAAGATTCTTCCGTCATAGAATAGAATAGAATAGAAATGTTTTATTGCGTAAAACCGTGTACATAGTTTAGGTCTTAAATTTAAAATATTGTCCCAACAGTTTATCCATTCCGGACATACAATAATAGTTAACACAAAAGTTGTTAATTATTTACAAATTGAAAAAGAGAAAACAAATGATTTATAATAAATTTTAATAACAATGCTAAATGCTTCATAAATTATTTACAAATGCTATATTACATTACTATTTAAATATCAAAATATTCTTTAAGACTCTTTATCTAGTAACCATTCTTTTAAAGCACGCTTAAACATTTTTGGGTGTAATGTTTTTAGGTCTGTAGGTAAATTATTGTATACTTTAATGGCTGTTACATATGAGCTCTTGTGAAATTTTGTATTATTTACCTGAGGTATACATTTGTTATATTTGTACTTATTTCTTAAGGTATGAACACGATTTGACTTTTCATTAAAATATATGTTTTCATTATTTTTGACAAATAGACATAGCTCTAATATATATATACACGTTAAAGTAAGGAAACCATGTTTTTTGAATATGCTTCTCAGGGAGTAGTGTCGTCCAGGTGACAGATGCTACGCAGACATCTTTTTTGCAATATAAATGTGGATTGAACATCCACTGAATTTCCCCAAAACACTATCCATAACATAATTGAGGATAAACATATCCATAATACGCATTTATGGCAACAGATTTCGATGCAATTTTTGTTAATATAGAGAGTGCGTAGCAATATTTTGTGAGGCGACTATTTATTTTACTGATATGACTTTTCCAGCTTAAATATTTGTCTATTGTTACTCCCAAAATGTTTGTTTCATCGGTTTCTTCAATCGTGCGACCATTGTTTGAGATATTTAGTTTAAGAGGTTGAGATTTATAGTTAGTGAACTGTAAAAGTTTGGTTTTGTCTGTATTTACTTTTAATTTAATCGAGTCTAGCCAACTAGTAATTGATTGTAATGTTTGGTTGACTTCACGTTCAAATTTAATAGTATCCAGGTTTTTTTGTGGAATAAATAGGGTAGCATCATCGGCAAACATAACACAAAGATGCGGAGTAATTTTTGGCAAGTCATTGATGTATACAAGGAAAAGCAGTGGTCCAAGAATACTACCTTGAGGTACCCCGAGTGACGTATTCTCAAAAGCTGACGCAATCTGTTCTACCTCTCTAGGGTTTTTGTTATAAAATTCGATGACTGTAGCTTGTTTCCTATTATTTAAATAAGACTCCATCAACTTTAAAGGTATTCCTCTAATTCCAGTTGATTCCAGTCTGTTTAATAAGATGGGATGCGAAATACAATTAAAAGCTTTCGAAAGATCTAGAAAAAGTGCCTGAAAATACCTGATTTTTTATTATTAATTTCTTCCCACACTTGTTTCAGCATTTTGAACACAGCTAAGGAAGTATTTTTGCCCTTTCGAAAACCATATTGATTTTCATCAAGAATGTTGAAGTTATCAAAAAACGATGTGATTCTGTTAAATATTACTTTTTCGAAGATTTTTGAGAAACTTGGTAAAATAGCTATTGGTCTATAATTATCTATTTTAGATTTTGGACCTTTCTTATGTAATGGTTTTATCAAAGCTTTTTTGAGCTCGTCTGGAAAACAGCCAGTTTCTATTGTCAGATTCACTATATATGTAAGAGGCTCTACTATGTTATCTATACTTCTATACTAATATTATAAAGAGAGAACATTTGTATTTTTGTATTTTTGTATGTTTGTAATGATTTGGCTCAAAAACTACTGGACCGATTTAAAAAATTCTTTCACTAATATATAGAATGGACTTTCGGAATAAAAATAAGCTATATATTATCCCGTTTAAATCAAAGGTACATTCGTGGAGACTTAATTTGCAACCTAAGTCGACTAAAAAACGGTCGAAAAAACACGTTTCTTACGAACGCTGCTCAATTGAAAATAGATGGAAGAATATTTTCTACGGAAGAGTTGTACAACTTAATAAGACTTACAAAAAAGTCCGCGACAGCATATGTCTATCTCTTAAGGTTGACTCACAGTAACCATTTTAATCTTTAATTTTTTGTTAAAAAATATTACATAACTTCCAAGGCTATTTTCAAGTATATAGTATTAATCCTTATCCAAATAATTACGTTATATAGCTTGGCCACATATTAAAGATTAAAATTGTCCTTTACAGTATATAATTCAAATGAAAACTCTAGAAGATATCACGGATTTCACATACACGCATCGCAAAATTAATAAAATATCTGCAGTGAAACCACAGATTAGGTCATAGTTACTGCGAAAATATTATTATAAGCTTAGCTTTTCTGTAGATCCCCACCGATCACAATCAATTTGAATTCAATAAAGTACAATAATATGATCTATTGTATAAAATAATAATAATCTAAATATATAATATAATATTTTAAACCACCCCGACTGATCTATGTATAATCTTTTCATTAAAAGCATTCCAATGACTCTAAACACGACATTTCAAATCTGAGCTGTAAGTTGGTGTGGATTTGACTATTCTGTAGAGTACAGGAGATGTCCCAGCATCAGGTCAATGCTTCCATGTTCTTACAATATCGTTGAAGAAGAAGATTTTCGAATTGATCAGACCTATGAAAGTTGATTTCATAGCGCAATTAACTAGAAAAAAGCTTATAGTTTTATAATGATTGAACGAATTTTCATGAATCAAAGCTAAGAACACTCTCGATGAAGACATCTATCAAACAAACAAAAAATATCAATAATAAAATCAAAATCGGTACATCTGGTTGGGTGCTAAGATGCTACAGACAGACACAGATACACACGTTAAACGTATAATACCCCTTCTTTGATCCCATGATTTGATTGATTTTGATTCCATGATCCCACTACCTCTGTACGAAAACCCATGATTCATGAATGCACATAAAACTTTCATTGGTAGGTATATAGCTAGGATTAGAACCAACGACCGTCGGGTCAGAATCAGGGTAACTGTCCTTTACGCCAAAGGGCCGTCCAATATCACTACGTAAGTATTATAAAACAAAGTCCATCACTGCGTCTGTCTGTCTGTTCGCAATAATCTCAATAGCTACTGAACGGATTATCATGCGGTTTGTACCAATAGCCAGAGTGTTTATGAGGAAGGTTTAGGTGCATAATTCGTTAAGGTTTTGTGTAAATTGGTTGAAATATGACGATGATTGTTAAATATGTTAATATTTTATATTTGATGCAACAAACTGATGCAAATTTTGTAGGCATATATATTCTACCCGTGCGAAGCCGGGGCGGGCTGCTAGTCTATACTATTTTTTATAACCTGTACAGATATGCCATCAGATCCTTCCGTTTTTTTGTTTTTCAGTGATCTTACTACATTTTTTATTTCCTGACAGTTTACTGGATTAATAAATATGCTATTTTTATTCATATTTATGTGTGTTTGACTTACGTGGTTATTTTGACTCGTACTGTTTTGGTTTAAAAAGTGATTATTCATGGAGGATGCTATTTTATACGGTTCGGTTATTACTTTATTATCTATTTGAATATTTTCAATGAAAGATTTAATGGTGTTTGTTTGAGATGTGTTACTTTTAATAATTCCCCATGTTGCTTTACTTCTATTAGTACTGTTTTGTATATATTTTGCATTAGTAATTTTTCTCGAAATACGGGTCACTCTTTTTAATATTTTGCAATATTTTTGATATTTTTTGTAAATATCCTTATTTTTTTGATGGCGACATTCTAAAAAAAACTTTCTTTGCTTTTTACTTGATATTTTTATACCATTTGTTCGCCAATTATTTTTTTTCTTAAATGTTATTTTTAACCTCTCTTAAGGAATACACAAATTAAAAATCAGGCTGTAGAGACTCATAAATTCTTTGTAGGCTTGATTTGGGTTCTTGTGTTTGTATACTTCAGAGAAGTTTACCTGTGCTAGGTATTTCAAAAAAACACTTAAGTGTATATCTATTCTTCTTCTCCAAATAAACCAATATTTTTCTCTGAAGCTAAGACTTGAAAAGACACTTATTATCTGTGCCGTGTGATCCGATATACTTAGTTCTAAAACTTCTGTTTCATATTTCTTAAAGTTAGTCATATAACAGTGGTATCATTTAATCTATAGATACACAATGTCAGCTTGCCATTTGAAACATGACCTGCTTTTACCAGAATTATTTTACTTCGACCCATCTCAATAGACCTTAAATCGTGTCATTTACACCATATTGTGTTGTGGGCCAACACATACTCGTATTAAGCTCATATGAAATGTAAACCGCAGAAGTACTTGGAAGTAATTTGATAAGCTGAGTCGATTTGTGTGAAATGAGATTGTGGCGTAGTCATCAGCTTCGTGTTATGAAACGAGCTTAGCAATAATAACTACGAGTTGTTATGGGACAGACCTAGTTCACCAGGCGTTAACCGACAACGTGAATTAACTACATTAGATACTTCGTTCAGCAAAATTACTAGTCAATTACAAAATTATTTGTCAGAGGCAAGCTAACATTGAAACTATATCTATCTCTTAATGGAAACTAACGATTACTTCTAAGTTGAAATAAACATCTGACAACACTGTAAAAGTTGTTAGAAATACGATGCGCAAGATGTTGGCTTTCAAACAGGAATTTCATTTAACTTTTGATGTTAAACATCAATCAGAATATTAAAGGTAGGTTAGGGTACTAAGGGGATTATCATCAACGCGTTGGGCAGCAGCACCCATGTGGAATGTTTGTTACGTTAGGATAAGGATAAAATAAATAATAATTGGGTATCAGGAATGGAAATCCTTAAGGTACGGACACACCGCAGCGTCCTGCGTGCGCGATCTAGGCGGCGATCAAAAATAGCGCAGTAGTATTTGTATCGACTGGTTCACACCAAATGCGATCAGATAACAATCGGAAGTACTGAGATTGCGCCCGCAGATCGCAGGACGCCGCAGTGTGGCCGTACCTTTAGCCCCTGTCACTATTCGTTATTTTTTGCCCCTGTCCATTTAAAATATGATCTTTGATTGTGAAAAGCTGACTGATGCGTGGTGCCATATATAGTCGCTCGTATTTCCCACCGAAACAATCTACGTCGCAATATGGCTTCCTAAGTTCCGGTATGTGAACGTACTGGCTATTTTCCGCGTTGTATTTATTTCGGATATGCTCCGATCAGGTTCCAGCCTAAACGGGAAAAAAGCCGGTACCACATTGTAGAACTGTGCCGGTACCCTACATTCACATTAAATATGAATATTTCTCGCAAGAATGTTCAAACTATATTTCCGGCATAAGTTTTAAGATAAATCTGCAGCCGCCTACGGCAGTCAGACAGTAATCTTGAGATCTGTATGCAAATCTTTGTAGTCCTTGTCACGGTGAGATCTCCTCAAGTGACGACTTTCTACTCGAGTCGTGTCGTGACGCTCGCGATGGATGCTGTGATTGTTGCGCCGTGACGCGACAAATTGACGAATTATCTGTGTTTGTAGAGTCAGGACTTGAGATTGTGCATCTACATTCATGGATAAGGATACGGTATGTTTGTAACTAAAATATATTGTAGGGTATCTCATGCTGAAACTGAGAGAACTGAGTGGACTACTTGACTAGGTACATGCGCTAGGTCGGTGGTTCGTACAATTCATAGTTACGGCGTCAGCCTAATCCTAACACCTCATCTCCTTACCAGCATGTTTTTGACGAGTTCTATTCACCTACCTAACCTAAAACCTCAAGGCTCCTTTCTACCAGTCATTCAATTAAAGTCGGGCTGCGACATCGCTTCACGTTATGACATTTATGTTTACCCACGTAATTACATCTGAATGGGTCTTCTTCAGACTGACTACTGTATAAGAACACCTAGGGTTAGCAGACCTAACCAGCTAACCACCTAACCAGCTGATTTAACAGACACGTGACATCATACAGTCTCCATGGCAGCTGTGCATACCTGTGCCCTCCCGCAAGGATCCTCCAGGTCGCACTGGCTGCGCAGGAACACCTCCAGCAGCCCCATGAACAGCATGAAGGCACCACCGCCGCACGCTGACGCCAGCGTCGGGCCTGGCTGCGACATCGGACAGTCGCACGTTATCGCCATCTGGTGAAAATTATAATTAAATCACTACATATTATAAATCAAAGCTCCCCGCCGCGTCTGTCTGTCTGTTTGCGATAAACTCAAAAACTACTGAATAGATTTTTATGCGGTTTTCACCAATAGACAGACTTATCCATGACAAAGGCTTATGTGTATAAATTGTCAAGGTTTTGTCTAAATTGGTTGAAATATGACGATGATTGTTAAAGACGTTAATTCATACTCGATGCAAAAAACTGATGCAAAAATGCAGGCATATAATTATGGTCTACCCAGGCGAAGCCGGGGCGGGTCGTTAGTAAAGTTATAAGACAGGAAGAAAATAAAGGACAAAATCCTTTTTAGTAGTCACGACAGATAGGCATCAAGAAACCGCAGTCTTTCATTTTTTTGGTTTTTTGTGAGGGGAAGGGGGAGGGGAGGGTAAGTGAGGGGAGGGAGAAGGGGGGATTTCGGTGGCGTGGTGCGGTGCGGCGTAGCTGGGATACGTATGTGTCTTATTAGTTAATGCTACCCATAGACACTATTCCACGCAGACGAAGTCGCGGGCACAGCTAGTATTAAATATAATTAATGAATATAATCGATTTCGATTACTTGAATCGCTGATATTAAATGGCTCAAATTAATGAGCATAGAACAGTAACATAAAATATTCTACGTTATACCACAGATTATATAATAGTTATACGGTCTGTAATGTCGTGTACTTATGTATCACTCGATATTAATGGAATAATATCAAGTCATTGCAGGATTTTGTGATATATACGGATATATATTTTTGTACCTACGTTCATATTATGTAGGTACAGGATTTCCGCTCTAATGTGTCCAGTACCTACCAACATATTCTCATATTCGTACTACTACTAACATATTCTCATGTTCGTCACCAGGACTGGCGGATACCATCACCATTTATTGCATTTACGAAGGCTCGTGCTTATAGCGAATCTTAGATAGATATATAGATAGAGATAAGTGCTTACAAGTGCTCTCAGTAAAAAAAAAATTGTCACTTTACCAAGTGGTAGTGCCAATATTTTTACAATTACCGGACATCGACAGCCGCGATTAAGGCATGCTTCAAAAAGAAAGAATTGCAGCTATTGTAGAGACTACAGCTCCGGAGACATACGAATAGATATTTTATACCTAATATACTACTTACGTTTGCTATTATCACCAAATATGTTGTATATGTTTTCAACAAAATTGACGTTCTCAATTAGTCAGTTTATTTTTCGATGTTTCTTACGCGATTACTCTGCCAATTGTAAACCAATTTGAATGATTATTTTTTTCAAGGTAGGTAAGTTTTTTCTCCAATGTGGTTTGATTTCAATTTTATCAAGATCTGATCAGTATCTCCAGAGATATAACGATAAACTGCTCAATTTTGCTAATGAAACTGACTCGCGGCGCGTAGCAGGAGAAGTCGGTTTTTTGTTTTTAAATTATCTTTACTATTAAATCTATGATCATCTTATGCTGAGTTGCACCACTTACTTTAATCGTAATTATAACTATAACTGGTGTTTTTGTATGGAGTTTGACTGATTTTAGACGTTTGTTATAGTTAAAGTAAGATAGTGCAGCTCATTAATGTTACAAAAAGCATGCTAATTCACAGAATAAATAAGAGTACAAGCTAAGTGTCAATTATCATTGGATTAGATCCGAACAGAATTAAGTGATTGGAGCAGTATCACAAGAAACCCATTGCAAAACAAGTACACTATATTAAATTCATAGCTAATCCACCATCAATAGTCGTTATGTGGTCAAAGACTCGGCCTTGCGACATGCGCGGCCTCGCACAATGTCAGGTGTGATCTTTCACTTATTCGGTACTTTGTATGGCTCTAGGCTGTACTCTGTGTTTTAGAGTGGAGACCACGGCTCGGCAAACGAAGTGTAGGACGCCCTCCAGCTAGATGTAGCGATGACATACGCAAGCTGGCTGGCAGCGGTTGGAAACAGAGAGCTGAAGATCGAGCTCAGTGGCGTGCCATGGGATAGGTCTAAACAGAGGTAGGCTGATGTAGTAGACGGTATTTTTACTCTATACAACTGAACTCGATCGCCCTAGTTACCTTATGTACATTATAATCGACTCTCGGATATCGCATACATATAGACACTTGTTGGTTTGCTTCCATGCACGTGCGAAACGTTTAGAAGAAGAATTGCGACAGTTCCACTTGTGTAGATTGGACAAATGTCTCAGGTACTGAACCGTGTTCTACTTTCAGACAAGCTAGGTGCCATCTTAGATTACATCGTCACTTAAAAACAAGATAGATTGTGGTCAAGTGCTTGTCTCTATGCAATAAAAAAATGTGCTTAGTTCTGCAGTTTCTGAAGTTTAACTTCTTTAGGCGTACTGGGTGCACAAATTTGACGGAGGTGACGCAGCGTCACGGTCTGAAGGCAGCGGAAGTCACGTAAGCGACATGTTATATTTTATATTTATTAACGACCTCTATTGTAGAACGGCGTAACTAAGATGACGTATTCGCTAAAGTTCAACAGATGGAGTTATACAAAAAAAAATCAGTGATGTTGAGATGAACGTCGCAATCTTCGGGGGTGGACGGGAATAAACCGTTGAAACTAATTTTGATACATGCATTTGGCGCTTGCCACTTGTGGATATTGTGGACTATTAAAAACCGCACTATGAAAACCACAGAACAGTTATGCTTTGATAATTGTTTTGATATTTAATATTTTAATGTTATCTTTGCCGCGCTGAGACGCGGCGGAGGAGCTGAGGCTCGCTATAGAAGGCACTTGCAAAGATATATATGTCGCAGGCAGATAGCTTAATTAGCCGTTCAATTAAACGCCTAGCCTCCAACTAAACAGCGCCTTTCAACTAGATTCCTGAATTATATCCAGCCATTTGATCAAACAGCCAGGCAAATGCCTTGGACCGATTACGTTTCATTACTTGCTTATCCTATACATCAGTCTGGCACTGAGGCAACACACTAGGAACAGTAGCCACCGCGCGACGTGCGCCGACGAGCGAAGAGAGGAGGGGAGCCGCGACAGCGGCCGCGCGTCACCAGAAATATATACATATGCATACGTATATGAAATATATGTATACGCATATATGCATATACATATATTTCTCCTCTATATATTGGCTCCTCTGCTCGCTCGGCTCGTCAGCGCACGTCGCGCGGTGGTCACTGTTCCTAGTGTGTTGCCTTAGTGTTAGACTAAGACATTACATGACTGGCCTAAGCATTAGCCTACCAGTTTATTAAATATTGGAGTTTATTATTCAGGAATCTAGTTAAACGGCGCTGTGTAGTTAAGACGCTAGGCGTTTAATTGAACGGCTAATTAAGCTTTCTGCCTGCGACATATACATCATCATCTTTTTAAGTCGGTCGACCAGTAACATCATTATGTGTTAATCCACCTTTTATGCAATATGTGTAATTAATAACTTATAGTAGAACTAGTAGTAGGAAAAAAAATATATATATATATTCCGTCATAATTAGACTTGCATGTGTAAAACGACACAGATTCTATGGTCACACTATGACAAGGCGTAATAGTATAATAGCTAGAACCTTCATATAATGTAAGGTCTCATAATGTGACGTTAGGCTGGATGGATATTTAGGTGTCAATGATAATCGTTCGTCAACTGTTTACTTTGCGTGTAGCATGCTGAAGTGGCAATGGGCTGGTCATAATATAAGTATGTATGATGTCACAGAACCGATAATATAGATAATATAGGGTATAGACGCGTTCTGGAGTGGAGACCACGTATTGGCAAACGTAGTGTGGGACGCCCTGTGACAAGATGGAGCGACGATATATTATATATAGGTTTTTTATGTTTGTTACGCGGTTACTCCGCCAATTGTGAACCGATTCGAATGATTCTTTTTTTTCAAGTTTTATCAAGATCTGATAAGTGGCTCCAGAGATATGGCGATGAACATCTCAAACTTGCTGCTGAAACTGACTCGCGGGGCGTGTGAAGTTGGTGTTTTAGGTTTTAAACTATCGTATTTCATCTATATTTACCCATTTCCTTATTAAGTTTACGTAGCTTATACCAACGAGAATTTAGAATTTAGAGAACAAAAACTTCCAGGCACGTTTTACAATTCATATAAAATGCATTTATATGTTTTTTGCTCCAAATAAGTAGTTCCGGCGTGTTTCTGATTATTGGTCAACTATATACACATACTTAGTATCAAGGTAGAGCGGTAGGTAGGTAGTGCGAGCAATATTTAGTTACCTCACAGTTATGTATTTGACCGCATGGGCGGAGTGGTCACCTGCACACGACGTGTTCATATTGCAATTCATTTAACGATTAATGTTCTTAGTATTAGTTGCACTGCACTCCACGGTTTCACAACTTTTATCTTAATTTGGCTGATTTTCACTATACTACTGTTGTCTTGAACTCGATTTTTATTATGCTACTCTTGACTTGAACTTGATTGACACTTTCACTGGCTAGCGTATTATACAGTGCAAATAAGATCATTACAAAACTCTTTTTTGTATAATAGGGCCATATTATAGGTTAATATTTTAATTAAGAGTTGGGATATTCAGCATGAATCTTAGGATCTTAATGATCAGTCAGGATCTCACCACGAAGAAGAGCGATGGATTCGCTTGAAGCTTTGTAGAGGAAAATTCGATTGAAGATGATTGAATTACAGCCGATTTATAACATTATATCATGTTACAAATTCTAAATACATACACGCTTCAAACATTTTACTGGTATATTCACTCTCAATGAAACCAGTAAAACAAGTTTATTAACGAGACAAGCAATGTTTTCGGTCAATAAAAGTGATGGAAGTTTATTGGTGAACATTTACATTGACCTTCAGGGGTCAACATTACTGGGTCAGTCGTTACACAACGTTTTGTGTCACTACGAGTACTATCGTGGAGAGAGGACGGAGAATTTGAGGCCTCAAATATTGCCTAATGATGACCTAATACTGGTCTAATTTTGAAACCATTTTTAGGGTTCCGTAGGCCTGACCTTATATATACCCTATAGAACCCTTATAGTTTCGTCATGTCCGTCTGTCTGTCTGTCTGTCTGTCTGTCCGAGGTTTTGTTAAGAGACCGTTAATAGTGCATTTCATGAACTTTAAAGGAAAACTATAGCGGTTAAGATAACTTTATCGTGTTGTTATTCTCATCAACGCAACTTTTAAACTATTTACCAAAATTACTAGTGTTACAGACAAACATTATGTACTTTACATATCAAAAGTGATAAAAGTATTTATTTAGATAAGAATGTATGTATAATAACATACAAGCCAGTGGCGTAGCGTGGGATCGTGCCACCCGGGGTTGAGGCACATTTTGGTGCTCCCTTATTTAGGTATAAAAATTTAAAACCTAAAAAAAGCTATCAGCTTTTCAGCTAAAGTCAATTTGTTCAAGTATTAAACCAAAAAGTCGTGCTATATTTAAATACGAAAAAAGTGGCGTCAGTACGCGAGCGTAGCGAGCACGAAATGTGTAAACATTTAACAAGCTATAAGTACAGCTACAAAGAAAAGTTTCAGAGAAATAAAATTGACGATTATGTGTGAGATACTTTTCATATATAATAAATATATGTACGATTCAGCCACAATTAATCTAAAATAAAATGTTCATAAATAAGCTCACACGAATCTCATCAAAAAGTGTTTTCATGTTTGATATATAAGAAATTCTACCAATACTAATTTATTTAGTTGCTAAGGCGTTTATTATTTCTATTTAAGAGTTGCCAGTAGTTTAGCAAAACACATCAAAAGTTGGTTACGAAAGCATTTAGGTACGAGGTCCGAGCCACATAAAGTATTGCACAAACATGCGCACACGCACTGCGGATGCCAAATCACCGGGTTGTCGACCACCGATGGAGAAACGAAAAACGTCTAAGGGCCAGCCAGCTTCACCGCCATTTATCGGTTCCTGATAAACTTCTAATAATTTATCGGACAGATACTGCCGTATAAAAGTTGTAGTTTATAAGTTTATTTTGATAGGAGAAAAGCTCAAGTCAAGGCTAGTCCTAGATGCAGTTGTAAGTTTTCCAAGACAATGAACATGTACACTTTTAAGTATTTCAAAACACTACTTTCTAAGGCATCTATAGCATAAGGTATGTGTATAAAGGGGAGAGGAAGGGAACGGCCCCCTTCCTCGCCCCTCTCTCCCTACTAACATTAGTTTGTCGCGTATTTTCATGTGATTCACCTCGTTATTACCGAACTCATCAAATATGTGTAGATTACACAAAATTTCACTGAAAATGTACATAGAGATTATTGACTTTGAGAGGTCGCCGGTCCGAAGAAATTCTAGCACAGGTGTCCCATCGATACAATAGCATATATATCGATGTCCTATCGATTTTCCGCCTGACTTGCTACCAAAAAGTAGCATTACCACCATCAGGGAAAAAATCTGCCACCATAACCTTACGGTGTTCCGGCAGCGCACAGCCCTTGACAGTCAGAGTATTCTAGGCCTAGCGAGTTCACCATTTTCGACCACATCCTCGCTTACCACCAGGCAAGATAGTGGTCAAACACTAGCCTGTAATTCAATTCAATTCAATTTATTTATTGTTCCATTTGGGTACATCGTACACTTATGAACGTCATAGTACAAATAGTGACTAATACATTGTAATACCAGTACAAACGTAAAATGACTAATTGATATACACTGAACCAATATACGTGTGAAGCCTATAAAAGAAAAATATCGAACAAAAGTGAAGTAGAATAAAATGTTGCCATTAGTCGTAAAAAGTTACAGGAGTGTCAAAAAAAAAAAAATATATATAAGAGGTAATAAGATATAAATAGAGTTTTGGCGGGAACGTGGAAAAGTGTGTGTGATATCATTGTATTTTTTCCTAAAACTTGTGTTCTTCCGCGTGTTAATGTGTAATAAATGTGGATTATTAACCATTAAGTGCCGGTGATTGTGTGCGAGTGTAGGGAAACTGCACAATGTTGTAAAACATGCTATTTGCGTTCTCACCAAAATTCCACTGAAAATCTACAGTAAACACCACATCTTTACTGAAGGTATGACTTAGACTAGACTTTTACTTGAAAACTGACCTGAAATGTGACTTTGACTCATCTCTATGACTAAAATTAATAAAAACTTGAAGAATTTCAATACTTGACACTGGCTAAATACACTAATCGTGTGGAGCCATAATAAAACTAAAAAAAAAAAAAAAAAAAGATATAAATATAATATTAATAAGATATACAAATAAAAGAGTAGGAACCAGATAAATGAGTACCCAGCCCTAGTACCCGCTAACCAAGAGACTTATAGCTCGGGGAAATGTACACGTATATCCTAATAAGGGCACGTGGGATTTGCTACCGATTGCTTGGTAAGGAAAGTTCAAGAAAATGTGTTGCATGTTTAAATGGCTCATTGGTTGATGCTACATTGACTATTTAGAGAATAGAGACTAGAGAGCTGCTAGAATAAGTTTGAATTACATTCTGAATTATTATATCATAGTGTCGGGGCGCGTTGATTTATTGATTGACATACTTCATTGTACTTAATTTTTAACATTAGGTTACAAAAGAACTCACCTTTTGATCAACTTTTACATTAATAGGTACAAGTTATTAAAATATTTAACTTGTGGACACAGTTAAATGACACATAACAAAATCTTTATTCATTTAATTTACGAATATTACTTGAGGTTTATAT
This sequence comes from Cabera pusaria, assembly GCA_954871355.1. Taxonomy (NCBI): domain Eukaryota; kingdom Metazoa; phylum Arthropoda; class Insecta; order Lepidoptera; family Geometridae; genus Cabera; species Cabera pusaria. Next base: position 22,696,217 of record OX940906.1, read on the forward strand.
AATAAGGATAGCGTGTTTAGGTAATAATAATAATAAAGTTACTTTGTATATTCTTTTCAATTAATGAGATTTCACTGAACTACATCTCACAAAGGTTTTACCCGTAGGTACATTATAATAACTATAAGTTTCACAATGACGACAGGTTGCTAGCTTCGAGCATTTACCAATGGAGATGTTAACGCAAGGCGTACCCCTCTGCTGGCCATATAGCCATTTTTGGCCATATGAGCGTGCGTAACTACGCTGTATTTTTAATAATGTGTGCGTGTTTCAATCTAGTGTGCGGGATCGTTAAAGTGAGTGATTTGTTTGTGTGCAATGCGTGTTTACCTCGTCCCCCGTAAGTATTGGCAGAAAAAAAATGTTTGCGGATTACAACGTTAACATCTCCATTGGGAAATGCTCGAAGGTTGCTAGTAAATAATATAGGTCAACTTTCATTTCCCCGCTTAATTTGTCAACGACGAACTTTTTAGTGACAATACTGCATGGTTGTCAGCCCAGTTGCAACCTCTTTGTAATATTGAATACCGTGCCTAAGTACCAGTTACAATACACAAGTAACTTTGTAAAGTGTCGTCTTGGTAAGGTGGATTCCTTTGAACTACTCAGACCTCCGGTGTAGCTGTAAAGGTCGGTAGTGACTAACAGCAACTACCAGCATTAATTACCATCATCATTTAATCAGCCGGTGTCAGACCCAGGTCTCTCCTAAGTCTCCTAAGATGCGCCACTGAGCCCGATCTTCGGCGCTTGTTTTTCCAGTCACTGCTCACCGCTTGTATGACGAGACGAGCTTGAGTATGTCGTCGCTCCACCTGGTCCCAGGGCGTCTTACGCTAGGTTTGTACTATTATCAGCATTCAATGCTGTTAATCCGTCCGTTCTTCAGTCGGTCAGAAGTCCGTTCGAAAAATAACACAAAAGAAAACGGTAAAATTGTGGTAGGAAGTACACTCATTGTACACTACACAAGTAATTGTACACTAAACTTTCAAGTCGATTTTAGCGTGACTTGAGTATTAAAGCTTTTCATTCGTAAGCTTAAGAAGCGATATTTAAGCTGTATCGAATCCATATTCCATACCTCCTTTTTAGGGTTCCGTAGCCGAATGGCAAAAAATCGTCATGTCTATCTGTCTGTCTGTCGGTATGTCACAGCCATTTTATTTGTTTTTTTTTTTATTAAAAGGTATTTAATTGAAAGGTTTTTTGAAAGGTAGTTGTGTTCGATTCATTCATTCCATTAATTGAAAGGTAGTTGGTAGTTGTATTCGATGAACCACTTTCCGATTTTTATATAAAAATAATAAATATAAAAGTTTAAGTTAATCCCATACATGGAACTGAAACAATTTTTTTTTCTTCAAACCTATACGTGTGGGGTGTTTATAGATAGGTTTTTAAAAATGACATTGAGGATTCTCAAATATTTTTTTCTGAAAGTCAATAATTTAAAACATAGGCGCGTCTAAAGTGGTAAAATGTCAGTCTCCCCCTCTAACTTTAAAAGTAAGGGAGTGAAAAGTCTAGAAAAAATATATTCTGTTATGTAGATCTCAATAAAAACTTTCAACGTAAATTGGTTTGAACGAGATACAATCAGCAGTTTTTGAGATATAGCGGCCGCAAATATAACTTTGTTTTTCATACAAATACTATGAAAAACAAAGTTTATTTTTTTGGTTGCGAAAAATCATAGTTATAGAATACTCTACTGTATTACGGAACCCTACGAGTGCGAGTCCAACTTACACTTGGCCAGTTTATTTACCTTAAAATATGTCTAAAAGAAATATGTATCAATCGCTTTTAATATCACCTAGCAACAAGACCGCATTTAATATCACCTAGCAACAAGACCGCATTTAATATCACCTAGCAACAAGACCGCATTTAATATCACCTAGCAACAAGACAGCATTTAATATCACCTAGCAACAAGACCGCATTTAATATCATCTAGCAACAAGACCGTATTTAATATCACCTAGCAACAAGACCGCATTTAATATCACCTAGCAACAAGACCGCATTTAATATCACCTAGCAACAAGACCGCATTTAATATCACCTAGCAACAAGACCGCATTTAATTTCATTGTTATTGTAAATTACTTAGGCTGTGCAAACTATTTATGTATATCTAGGGCGTTCAATATTTTGTTGTCTTTATCTATTCACTATCTGGCAAAGTTCAAGAAGCCTGCGTTGTGTGAACTATGCTTAAGCCTCTAGTGAAAGCTTTAACCCCTGACTGAGAGGCCCAGATTTTACTCATGTGCATGACGATCTGCATTAACATCTGCGATTCGAAGCCAAAAGTCAAGGCCTATGAGCTTATTAGTAGCTGTCAAACTGTCACTTTGACAGTGTAATTCATTACAATTTGACCATAATGTGGATTGATAGGGCATGTAACTATGTTGAGAAATGATTGGGCATTTTTGTTTTTTTTGGTGTGAGTTTCGTGTTACACTCTGCTGTGCATTTTTGGGTTGATTGATAGACAAGGATTTTGAAAAAAAATTGCTTAGGTATATCTATTATGTAAGCTATGTTGGACATTTTCATTGACAACCAGTAACAGGTATTCGCCCCGGCGTGATAGTTAAGACACATGAGTAAAGAAGTCTTTACTCATGTGGTTAAGAGAAGGCAACGCACCAGTGATCTCTAGATATTAGAGGCATATATACATGACGTAGACCATTTAATTCCAGGGTTGACTGTCTGCTTATTTGTCAGTTGCCACTCTCGTTACATACAAATCTAAGAATCGTGTTCTTGAAAAATTTATAAATATTATCACACATATCAAGTTTGTAAACACCATAACCGAACCGAATGCTATTGGTTTAGGGTTATATGTTGGTATATGGTGTTTTTTATATGTTACACAATCAGTCGAACCTTGCATTATTAAAAATGCACCATCTAGTTACACAGTGGTACTTAATTACGAGAGCTTTAATTAAACCATTCATAGGTAAAGTTTCATCAGCGACGCCTTGAATACCAACAAATGTAACAAAATGTGTAAACGATCCTTAGCACCTTACCACAACAACTCATTTTATCTTTTCTTCTATAATTCCGAGGTAAATAATACTAACAGTTATTTCGACAAGGTTGCCTCTCGACACACAATGTTTGTGTGAAGTGTAACGCGGGAATGATACTACCGTGTCATACAACATCTAGGCTGATTACTGTCATTACACGTTTTTTGACATCTCTGGAGATAAAATCTGCAGAATTTGCATGGAATTTGGTATCTATACACTACTATATATCTATACTGTATGTGAAGTTAAAACTTTGTACACCTTTTTTCAAAATTTACGCGGATGGAGGTGTATGAAATTTGGCACAGTTTAAAGTGTGGCGTGTATAATTTGCACTAAAAATTAATTTAATTACATAAACCTTTACGTATAAATAAGTCGCTTCCCGTAGTCTGTCCCTCCCTCTGTGCGCTTAGATCTTTAAAACTACTCAACGGAATATAATAAAATTTTCAGCAATAGATAGTGTTCCAAAAGAAAGGTTAAAATCAGAAAAAAAGCGAGCAATTCCGTGGGGCGCAGCTAGTTTAACTATAAAATAAACAGCTGTCGCAATTTTAATATATTGACAGCAATTGGTGGTCAGCATCTACAAGATAGTTCAACGTCATTAAACCACGGAGAATGCCTCACCAAGGATCTAATTGTGCGGTATCATTTAGCATAAGTGGACATCCATCCAATCTGCGGAAAGCTCGATTGGATGATTTTGTATAACCACATAACCTTCAACCTCCAACCTCAGTATCTTTACAGTACCTAACATTGACTATACTGTCGGTAGATCTCAAATAGTATAGTTAGACCGCTATTTGGTAGAAAGACCTTGGCTGCCGTCGCTCGTTTAGCTACAATTATGAACTGCATGTAATTGCTGTTGGTTTTAAAATTGCAAAGAGCTGAATAATGTTTTAGACATATTTTTTATTTGCAGCTTCTAAGAATGTTTTTTTAAGAGTTGCATTCTGTCATTATTAACGATTTTGTTATAAAGACCTCTATTTGATTTCAAATGTTCAAGCGATGGTCCACCTCATTGGTTGGAGCTAGTCATTCACCCCATATATCTACGATGGGGATGTAGTATAGGTACTGTCTCACTCAACTTTCAGATGCCGGATTAGACTAATAATTTTGTTCCTGGAAAAAACTGTTACAAAGCGAGCGAGAGATAAGACTATTGAATTAACACCCCTATACCACTATGTTTGCTTTTCTTCAACATTGAACGGGGTAATTTACACATGAAGAAGGGTACCTCCAACCCTGTTACCTCGTTTCTGTAATGTAAAGACAAGTGAATGAAAATACAAGTTAAGTAGATTTACATTATTAGTCATATGTCACGTCAGGCAGTTTTATTAAGTAGATTTACATTATTAGTCATATGTCACGTCAGGCAGTTTTGTTAAGTAGATTTACATTATTAGTCATATGTCACGTCAGGCAGTTTTGTTAAGTAGATTTACATTATTAGTCATATGTCACGTCAGGCAGTTTTGTTAAGTAGATTTACATGATTAGTCATACTCGTATGTCACGTCAGGCAGTTTTGCAATAATATTGTTGCTTTACGGGACTGTAGGAGAAAATTTACTAAATAAACTGACAATATTCAATGTTCTCTAGATTTATTATTTACTTACTATTATTGTTTAGCCTAAAATATAATTAAGCAGGATTAAATAATTGTAATTTTAATATTTTAGATAATTAATGTTAACAGTTTTATTAATTAGAATGTTTATATTATTTTATGTACTCGTATGTTCGGGCAAAACTCCGTCATGTAATAGAAGGATTCACAAATTTTTGTTTTGTTCGAAAGATCTGTATTCAGAAACGACATTTAAATTAAACCCCATTGTGATTTCGTAAAGATCTGATATATGTAACACCTGAAAATGACTGCCACAGCATTTGAAGTCGGTTTTTTGTTTTGTAAACTATCATTCTTGTATTTCTTACATATTTATTTATCTGCAATAAATGAATTTGAAAATTAAACTAAGTATTTGTCTGTATAGCTTATGCTATTTTAAATTAATTTATTAGGTCACAAAAATAACGAGCAAGTAACTACGTAAAGTAACATCACATAAAGTCATAAGCTCTTCAATTAGCGACAAATGTGACGTAATCAATGTAATTATAACCTCCTTCACAACTCGTTTAGTTGCCGCTCTAAAAATGAACTTGTTTATAAACACATATGTTTTCCGTTCTGTAAATCGGTAGCTTAATAGTACCTTATTGGTAAGGGGTATCACACCACACTGAATCCGGCTCCCTAAATCTTTAATCAGGGAGGTGTAATATGAGTAATGCTGAAAATGGGCCACTAATTAGGGAGCAAGATATAGATATATATATGTGCAGTGTAATAACACTTAGGAAGGTAGTGCACCAAATCAGGGGCCACTTCCTCTCTTAATTAGAACCCTGATTCAGTGTGGTGTAATAACCCTTTTAGATAGCTTGCTTCCCAGGGCATGATAAAGTCCTACACTTTTATTATGGCTCATGCATTTGTATACTACATTAAAAGGAAGGCCTTAAAGAGTATTTTTAACCCCCGATGCAGAATGCAAGGATGTTATAAGATTGACGTGTATATCTGTGTGTCTGTCTGTGGCATCGTAGCGCCCAAACGGATGAGCCGATTTTGATTTAGTTTTTTTTTTATTGACAGCTGTATCTTAATCGAGAGTGCTCTTAGCTTTGATTCACTAAATCCGTTCAGGCGTTTTATGATTATGAGCTTTTTAGGGTTCCGTAGCCGAATGGCAAAAAACGGAACCCTTATAGATTCGTCTTGTCTGTCTGTCTGCCTGTCTGTCTGTCTGTCCGTCCGTATGTCACAGCCATTTTATTCCGAAACTGTTAGGACTACAGAATTGAAACTTAGTAGGTAGATGTATTCTGTGAACCGCTTTCCGATTTTTATACAAAAGTAGAAAAAATAAAAGTTTATCCCATACATGGAACTGAAACAAAAAAATTTTTTTTTTCTTCAAACCTATACATGTGGGGTGGGTGTCTATGGATAGGTCTTAAAAATGACATTGAAGTTCCTAAAATTATTTTTTCTCAAAGTCAATCATTTGAAAGATAGGCGCGTCTAAAGTGGTAAAATGTGTGTCCCCCCCCTCTAACTTTTAAAGTATGGGAGTAAAAAATCTAAAAAAAATATATGCTGTAGATCTCAATAAAAAGTAACAACGAAAATTAGTTTGAACGAGATACAGTCAGCAGTTTTTGAGATATGACAACCGCAAAGATAACTTTGTTTTTCATACAAACACTATGAAAAACAAAGTTAAGTTTGAAGTTGCGAAAAATCATAGTTATGGAATACTTAACTGTGTTACGGAACCCTACGAGTGCGAGTCCGACTTGCACTTGGCCAGTTTTTTCTATTTGATGACGCTATAAGACCAACTTATATAGGTCAGATCAATTTGAAATACGGTATCATCTTACTGATATATATATTTTTTAAATATTAGCTTACTATACAATGTGGGTTGCACATTACTAGTATTCTGGTTAACCCCTCCAACTAATTTAAATATGCTTGTGTCTGGAGTGGGTTCACGTCAATAGTGCTATGGGTGGGGATCGAACTTACGACCTCTCGATTGCCGACGCCTTAGCCATTGGGCTATTGCCGCTTTAAGTCTATCATAAGTAATCACTTACCTACGATATCAATACAAAATAAAAGTGCAATTAATCAAATAAATAGAGGAGATAGTGGTCAGATATTAGCCTGTCAAATCACCATTAAAATAATATCCCTATAGCGTCCTATATCGATACCCACGCAGAACGAATCCACAAACACGCAGTAGTATGTTTTGTTCCTTGACATTACACGAAGACACCTTCCTCCGTTCACTCGAACTTGAGCGAGCGAACGGAATCCGATACGAGCATGCTATTTAATGTTTTGGACGAACATTTCTAGAGCATGAATACGTCGCGAAAATGTCAGAGTATCGTTAAATGTGTTATGTGAGTATGTTCATTCATTAACGTCCCGTCATCATGACTCAACACAATGTCGTCGTGCTTCACTGGGCCGTGATGAGAAATGTACTGAATTATAAAACGTATTGTTTTACATCGAACTGGGTAGCACTTGACCACTATCTCACCTGATGTTAAGTGATGATGCGATCGATGATGGAGCGTGCTTACCCAGAAGATTATATTCACTTGCAATTTGAAGACCATATTGTACTTAACCGGAAACACAGACTCAGGCAGGGTATTCCATTCCTTGGAGGTTCGTATGATGAACGAAGAAACAAATTGCTTCGTTTGGGTAAATGGGGTTTAGTAAATGTCAATCACTAGAGAACCAAAGTTATCGACATAGCCTTAACGGATTGATCTGTTGTTGAACCAATAACCGCAGATGTTTCACAGTTAAACGTGTGATGAGTGAGAGCCTACGTGATATCACTTTAGGGTCCCAGCGGAAGACCAGCGTTGGTAATGCCACACATAACAAACATTATGCTGAGATGGATCCTATTTGGCGCCAAGACACTTTGTTTAAATTAGTATATAAGTAATATCTAAAATTCAAAACTAATATTATAAAGAGGAAATATTTTATTTTTTGTTTGTTTGTGCGTTATGATTTTACTCAAAAACTACTAGACCGATTTCAAAAATTCTTTTACAAATGGAAAGCTACATTATATACTAATACATTTTATTGCCGTATTCTCACGGGAACGGGAACTACGCGGGTGAAACCGCGAGGCGCTGCTAGTTAATATGTAAGTAATTAGCTAATTGTGTTTGACGCAAATAAATATATTTTCTTTTTTTATTGTAACACGTGTACACACGAGTGGTCACCACGCCTCGGCAAACATAGTGATGGAAACCTACTAGCTCGTGGCAGCGGTTGTAGAAGAAGAGATGAGGAGTGAACATTGAGCTCAGTGGAATGCTTTCGGAGAAGCCTATGGCACGTCTCTGACCTTCTATGTCCAGCGATGGACAACTACAGGCTAGACTACAGGCAGGTTAGCTACACAGAGTGGGGTATTTTATTGTTTCATAATCAATAGTGATACATCATGATAACCTAACGCAGTGAATTATCTTTTACTCTTTAGTAAAAATTTCAACAAAGTTTTTGTTATTGCATAATATTAGCACAGTTTTACAATTAGTATAGCTATGGGACCTGATTTCGTGTATAGGTATAGAATAGCTTCGTCGTGGTTTTGTCAATTTGAGACTTCTAAATCCATACCTCTGTCTTCTATACCGTGATCCATAAATCGTTGTAGTTCCACAAAGAGTTTAAGCAACTGACAGACAACACGACTTTGTTCAGTGAGTTTCGATCATTGCATGTGAAGCCTCACATTATGATCGTGATTTATTTTGAAAGAAGCCTTTCATATATCATAGTTAGAATTAAGGTTATTATAACACCTGCCAAAATGTCGAAATTAGACCTGTCATTAAGTGTGACATTTTTAAATTCAGGGCCGTTATCCACCAAAGAGGGTGGAAACGTGACGCAAAGCGACGATGTAGTTTTGATTGTTGACACCAAAAACTATCAAATGAACTTTTTGTTAGAAAAAAGGTTGCTATGAAAGTTCTTTGGACACATACTATTCTTTCAGGTTATGTGGAAACTAGCCTTTAAACTTTTATAAAATGAGTTTAGTCTCGATGGTGATACGAAGGCGGCACTAAAAGCACATGAGTAAAGAAGGAACAGAGACAAACCTTCTTAGGAACGGAAAAAATATTTGCCTATTCTTGTAGGGTTGGTACAAAAAAAACAAGAAAAGTCTTCATCGTAATAAAATCCTCCTTCAAGTAAACATGACCTGCTTTTTTATTTTTCAAGCTTCATCATTGTCGACAACGATGTATATCAATCATGATCTTGAGATGTCACGAAATGTCATTTATGTCATGGTGTGCCATATGTCATGAAATGTCATAAATGTCACGAAATGTCATGAAATGTTATAAATGTCATGAAATGTAACAAAATGTCATTAAATTTCATAATATGTCATGAAATGTCCGAAATGTCATCAAATTTCACGAAATGTCATGTAATGTTATGAAATAAAAGAAAATAAAAAATCGAGATTGAACGGGTATCTACAAGGTAAGCGTGCCACATCGACCGCATCGTCACTTAATATCAGGTGAGACAGTGGTCAAATGCTTGCCTATCCAGCTTAAAAAAAAATATCATGAAATGTCAAGGAATTTCATTGAGCCTCCTTATACCGGGCACTAAAGAAGAACATTCATAAACCAAAAATTAAAAAAAAATACTTTCCCGCCCTAGGGCACAAATGACCTACTTTGCGCGCACTTATCGAAGAAAAAACCATCACTTTTCGAATAGATGGGATGAAAAATAAAATAATATAACGTAACGCGTCGCGAGCGACAGCCCTGTGTTAAAGCACCAGCCGAGCCACTATAAACCGGTTTCACTTCGTACGTGACAGGCGGCACACAGGCCGCTGGTGCTCACGCACTCACGTGCGTCTACGTCATCATCACAGCGCAGTTGTATGAAGCTTTGTCTCTGTTCCTTCTTTACTCATGTGGTATCGGGAATGGAATATTTCCACTGTTCCTGTCATATTAAAATCTTTTTAATTGAAAACTCCTTGGTTTTAAAATCGAATACCATTTATTTATTTAAAAAAAGATTCTCGGTTTGGTCACAAGGTTTTTTCAAACTTGTTTAGTCGTTGAAAAAATGGAATTGACTCGAGAAAATTCAAGAGCGATGATTTATTATGACTTTCGAAGTGGTTTAACACAAAAACAGTGTATTGACCGGATGATTTCTGCATTTGGTGATGAAGCCCTATCCAAAACCACAATTTATCGCTGGTTTGCTGAATTTCAACGTGGACGTGTCAAGCTCAGTGATGATCCCCGTCAAGGTCGTCCAAAAACTGCAGTCACCCAAGAAAACGTTGACGCTGTGCGTAAGCTGATTGAGGAAGATCGACATGTGACATACCGCGAAATTCAGGCAACTTTAGACATTGACATGAGTCAAATACAAATAATCTTGCATGAACAATTAGGTGTAAAACAGTTGTTTTCCCGATGGATACCGCATTCGCTCTGTTAAGAGCAAAAAGCGGCTCGCGTTACTTGGTGCGTCAGAACTCTCGAAAGATTTCACGCGGGATCCTCAAATGCTGTATACAACATCGTATCAGGTGACGAATCCTGGATATACGCGTACGAACCCGAAACAAAAAACCAATCACGAGTTTAGGTGTTTTTCATCACCTGAAGAAGCTGTGGACGCCTACAAAACGGCCATTTTGGAGACCCCAACTTCCGAAAGGAATGGTTGCTTCAATGATTGGTTCCATCGTATGGAAAAATGTGTCATTTTTCGCGGAGAATACTTCAAAAAGCAATAAATACATTTTTAAATAGAAATGTTGTGTCACTTCCTTGATTCCCGAAATGTTCAGTGCCGCCCTCGTACACCTATCAATATATATTCCCGAAATGTTCAGTTCCGCCCTCGTACGCCTATCAATATATATTCCCGAAATGTTCAGTGCCGCCCTCGTATAAATGTTCAGTGCCGCCCTCGTACATCTATCAATATATATTCTCGAAATGTTCAGTGCCGCCCTCGTACACCTATCAATATATATTCCCGAAATGTTCAGTGCCGCCCTCGTACACCTATCAATATCGTCTGCTTAAATTGAATAGTAATTGAATATTCTCGCCTTATAATTGGTTTTGGTTTTCGATATTATAGTTACGTATACATTTTGTGGTAACTGAATTTCATACCGATACGAAGACATGGGTAGTTCTCGCTTACTCTTTCTTTCACACACTTATTACAGCAGAAACTTGTAGTACTTGTTAAGCTTGAGGGAATGATTTAGTTCCCATACCCGTAAACCTACGTCCCTGGCAGATATTATGATTACCCCTGTATTACACAGTTATGCCCCATGTTTGTCATATTGAACCGCCCACCACTTTTCACTTCACCATGCGCTGTCTACCTAGCGGTCTTATTTATAAACAGTAATCAACTAATCAATGTTATAAAACGCACTGTCAACTTCTTGCTAATGAAAACTCTCTGAAGTGGGAACGAGACAAAACTTACAAAACTTCTAAGCAATGTTTTAAGTGAGGCAGTGATTCGCCTCGGGTGAATAGCAATTTGAAATATTGATATAAAACTGACAGCTCGCTGATGAAATCTGTAGATAGTCTCGCAAGAGTCATTAATGGTAAGATAACGGTAATACAGACTTGTTCGAAACATCAACCAGTCTGAAGAGACGCTGAAATGTCAGGCGTCAGCATCAGAGTAAATGTTGTCTGCAGAAGAAATTATTTCTAGGAACATACTTCCTTTCTAAATCATTTCACTATTGTCTATGTCTCAGGTATTTATTCACAACTTTTGGACATGCTCTGGCTCCTGGCACTAAACACGGATAACTGAACAGACATAATCTGACGTACTGAGCGTTTTCAGCGTTTAGCTTTTAAACGCTGCGCGAGTATTTAGGTTATTATTTTTAACCTAGTGTCTTAAAATTGGTAAAAGCATTTATTTCGTACAGACACATACATTGTTGTAATTGACAGTTTGCCATTCAAATCGAAGATACATTACCATATTATCACTGGTGGTGGTAAGTAACTAAAAAATCGACGGTACCGACACGGGCGGACTAACAGCACTTCGACTTTTATACCAGTTGTGTGAATAAAACTTTGGAGCTTTCAATGAAAACATTTGCCACAGGCTACATTTACTACCAAAAATCATTCTGTCAAGGAAGAAAGCGGGAGAAAGTAAAATTTATTACTAAGTACTAGGTACTAAGTTTAGTCAAAATGCATTACTGTTACAATTTGTGAAGATTTATCGTTCGAAAATGTCTCAATTCATGAATCGCTGTAGGGCTCCCATTTTCCAAGCTAATGATGTAACGGAGCCCGCCGCCCGAAGGCCGAGTTCTGCCGAACTATCGTTTACGTGCTTTACGTGCTCGTTACGTTTGGAAATATTTAGATGTCTGCCTTTGTTCTATGGTAATGTGCTATAATCAGAATTTAATGTGCTATTTTGTAATGTATTCGTAGTTTTGCAAAGGGAGTTAATTTGGCATGACCTTCTATATCTTTAGTGTTTTAAATTAGATGAGCTCTCAGTGTTAAGGAAACTAAGATTTTTTGAATTATTTATTCCAGTTTTCCACCATTTTTTAACCGACCTTAAAAAAAGGAGGAGGTTTCTCAATTCGACCGTATATATATATATTTGTTTAATGTTCTTTCGCGGATAACTTCGTCGTTTATGAACCGATTTTGATTATTCTTTTTTTTAGAAAGAAAATATCCCAAGTGTAGTACAATAATTTCATTGAGGTCTGATAAGTATCTCCAGAGATATGAAGATAAACACCTTAAACTTGGTACTGAAAATTAATAGCGTGGCATTTTAAACCGGTTATTTTAGTTTTTTAAACGTACTTATGCTAATTTAATTTTTTTGCTAATAGATGAAATGATTCATCGAGTTAAGAGGCATTCAAATGTCAAACTTAAGCTAAAAGCATTTTTGTGTACGAATGCATACAAACAAATTATCTATTTATTCGTAGACAAAAGTCAGTATAAAATATGCACTTATAAAAGTCAAAAGTGATTTAAGTATTCTCTATGTATGCTGTCCGATCTTATTAACAACCAACATTATAATTATGCGAATGTTTGTTTACTCTGTGTTCACGGTCACACTTCACACACAGCAACAGTTGCAGTAAAATGTTGCGCTGGAATTATAGTCAGTTTTTTGGAATAGAATATGAGTCATACCTTAACGCGGTCGAAGCGGCGGGAGGCACCTAGTTAATAAACAATGATTTACGTGTTAATTTTCCGCTAGAAGTGCTTGTGTGTTGCTTGAATCCACAAGCACTTCTAAAGTCCGCTAAATGTCTGTAAGGTCCGCTAAATGTCAAATGTCTTTTTAGGGTTCCGTAGCCGAATGGAAAAAAACGGATACCTTATAGATTCGTCATGTCTGTCTCTCTGTCGGTCCGTCCGTATGTCACAGCCACTTTATTCCGAAACTATTAAGACTACACTGTTGAAACTTGGTGTAGGTGTATTCTGTAAACCGCTTTACAATTATTAAAATTGTACTTTACTTTACTTTAAAAATGATAGTTATAAAATACTCTACTATGTTACGGAACCCTACGAGTGCGAGTCTGACTTTCATTTGGCAAGAGTTTATTTTAGTATGGGATTTATCCAAACTCACATTATCATAACATACAATATGTTGAAAGCAGTCATCAGAACTTGCAATTTCACGATCCAAGTCGAGTATGAGACTTTCCAAATCCGAATAGGTTTTCGAATGATTGAGAATAAGGGTGACCGTAAAAAAAATTTAGTCTCCATTAACAACGTTAAGGTCGTAAATGAATATTGTATTTATTAGCAACACGTAGACGTTTCACAAGTGAGCTAATGACGGTAGTTTCAGATTGAGGCGCCAGCCATCACGCGGGTAGTTTATTTTTACTGCGGTCAATATCTGACATTTTACACATTTTTATTGTAAGTTGCGTACATATTTGATCATCATTGTCATTTGTTATCTGGGTTAAGTATAGATAATGCCACATTTTTTTAACCGACTTCCAAAACGGAGGAGCTTTCAATTCGTCTGTACCTATGTTTTTTTTATTAGGGTTCCGTACCTAAAAGGTAAAAAAAGGAACCCTTATAAGATCACTTTCTTGTCTGTCCGTCTGTCTGTCTGTCCGTGCGTCACCACCGATTTTCTCAGGAACGGGTGGACCTAGCAAGTTGAAATTTATACCAGATACTGAAGTCGATAGTCCCTATTAGGTGTATAAATATCGAGGTTCTGCTTGAGTCAACACGAAAAAAAAATATGGGCAAATTTAGATTTTTGTAAAAACTTGTAAGTGCAAAAATTTACCTTTTTTTATTTTTCGAAATTTTTCTTAACTGAACTTACCTTGCTTTTAACTAAAATTGACAATTCGTAGTCAACCGGAAGTACCCTACAGGTTTTGGGTTGAAAACCTATAAGGTACTTCCCGTTGACCTAGAATTATGAAATTTGGCAAGAAGCAGGGGCCTTTCAATACAAATAAAGAAAAAATAAAAAAAGTTGAAAATTAAAGGGTGTCCCCATACATACATAGTTTACGCCAATTAAGATAGGCCTCTGAGTTTTATGAGCGCTCATACAACTTAGAGATCTATCTTAATTGGTACCAACCAACGTTGGTAGTACGTATACGTACGTACGTAGCGTACGGATGGAATACGGAAGCCTTGGTGGGAGAGTCCAACTCGACTTGGCCGGTTTTATGTTTTTTTTTATGTATGCTACGATTACTCCATCAATTGTGAACGATTACAATAATTCTACTTTTAATTGATAGGGTACATTTTCAAGGTTACATTGTAATTTCATCGAGATCTGATAAGTACCTCCAGATATATGACGATAAACGTTTAAAACTTGCTACCGAAACTGACTCGCGCGGCATGGAAGTCGGTTGTTACAAGCTTTTATTTAACTTGTAATGTATGTATGTATGTCACTATGTATGTTCGGGTGGAATCTTGGAAGCTAAATTAGACCCAACTTCCCTATCCGATTGGACTCTGGAGCTGGTCTGATGATGGAGACGGAAGGTGGCCACGGCATCTCTGTAATAAAACAACATAACCCCACCGAGTTTGGGCTCGATTGATTTGTCTTAAAGAGAACTTCACGCCTAGATGATATCCAGGGTCTGATGATGAAGCTGGAAGGTGGCCACGGCATCTCTGTGATAAATCAACATAACCCTACCGAGTTTGGGCTCGATTGATTCGTCTTGAAGATAACTTTTCACCTAGATGATATCCAGGGTTTGATGATGAAGCTGGAAGGTGGCCACGGCATCTCTGTAATAAATCAACATAAGCCTTCCGAGTTTGAGCTCGATTGATTTGTCTTGAAGATAACTTTTCACCTAGATGATATCCAGGGTCTGATGATGAAGCTGGAATGTGACCACGGCATCTCTATGATAAATCAACGTATCTCTACCGAGTTTGGGCTCGATTGATTTGTCTTGAAGAGAACTTTACACCTAGATAATATCCAGGGTCTGATGATGAAGCTGGAAGGCAGCCACGGAATATCTTTGATAAAAAAACAAAACACTACCGAGTTTGGGCTCGATTGATTCGTCTTGAAGAGAACTTTACACCTAGATGGTATTTAGCGACTAGTGATGAAGCTGGAAGGTGGCCACGGCATTTCTGTGATAAAATAACGTAACCCCAGTGAATTTGGGCTCAAATGATTCGTCTTGAGGAGCACTTTACACTTAAATGATAGCCAGGATCTGATGGTGAAGCTGTAAGGTGACCATGGCATTTCTGTTATAAAGCAACATAGACCCACCGAGTCGATTGATTTTCCTTGAAGAGCACTTTACCCATAATCACATCAAATATCTGTGGAATATTTTAAAACATCATGCCTTCTCTTAAATACTTAGGTAGTAGGTAGGTAGTCGGTATCTATCTACTAAAAAGTTAAAAATAAATTATAAGTCAAAGATATTTTTTAAAACAAGCTTTTATCTGGGACAATGAACTAAAATGTTATAAATATCTATATTTTAAAAGCTTGAGGCACTGAAGTATAGTAATTACCTAGCCCGAAAAACGGGTAGTGCTTCAAGCTTTTAAGAATATAGGTAAGTACCTACACGCCAAATACTTACTAGAATTTATTTTTAACATTTTAGTTCATTGTCCCTGGGGGTGGGGTGGGGAGGGGGAGGGGTGGGGAGGGGAGTGCAGGGGAGTGGGAGGGAAGGGGGAGGGATAAGGGGAGGGGAGGGGAGGGGAATCGAGGAGAGGGGAGGGGTAGGGGAGGGGGAATTGAGGGAAGGGGGAAGTGATGGGAGTGTAGGGGAGGGTAAGTGAGGGGACGGGTGGAGGAAGTGAGAGGGAGGTGAGGGGAAGGGGAGGGTAAGTGAGGGGAGGGGGAAGTGGGGGGGGGTGGCGTGGTGCGGTGCGGTGTATTTGGGATACGTATGTGTCTTATTAGTTAATGCTACCCATAGACACTATTCCACGCGGACGAAGTCGCGGGCACAGCTACTTTATTTATAATAATTAGAACGGTACACACAGACCACTAACACTAATTATCACATTGTTCAATTAAAATTATTACATTATGATAATCTAGACGAATTCATAAAAACATAAAATATTCAATAAAAACTAAACAGATGTACTACAACATAATCAAGTCAAATTTAAATAGTTTAGTCAATAAATAATTATTAAAATGTCCCACAAAAAAAATATTGGATCAAAGCATTATGTCAAATCGGAATAAATCTCACAAAATTTCTGAAAGGCAGTTAAAACTACCCTCCGAGTATCCTACCGAGGAATAGGCGAGTTACGACGTGCCACCGTGCGACTCGGTGGCACAGCGAACAGTCTGTGTCTGCCAGCCCGAAGATAGTTCTCTAGACTCGGGACATACAATTCAGCCAATTCATTGTGAAGATCGGGAGCGTCAATCATGTTCCGGATTTTTTTTTATACTGTGAGCTGATCACTTGCTCTTCTTGTCTTAAGCGAGTTGTAATTGAGGCATCCCAGGAGGAACGCTGTAGTTTATATTTTAATGTAGTTTATATTTTCATTATTAGTTAAACCAGTTTTCAGCATAATTTTTTATCAGGTTATTTGTATGTACTACTATTATAGTAAGCTTCAGCTTGTTGAATAAAATTACACTAAAACACTAAATTCATCTTTTGAGTAAGTTTTGTACTTATTACTGTTAATATTGATTTGTAACGTATCTTATTGAAGAGTTGCTTCGCTTTGCTCCTCGCTGTTTATTAAAATAATAGTGCAGATGTAGAGGTACCCACCTCTACATGTACCTCTAAATGTTATCACAATATATTTAGCTGCCAAACTTCTTCTTCTTCTTATAGCTTTTAAACGCTGCTTGGCGTGTTTCTGCCAATGTCAAAAGTATAGCCAGTGTACAGTATATTTACAAGAAAATAACATGACAAAAAAATTATAAATTAATGTGTACTGAAATAATTGCTTAGAAATATTAGGTTTGTTTTGCATTTAGAATATACATTTATAAACGAATATTATTAGATTTAATAAAATTACACAAAATGTATATAAACGGAGTAAATAGCCGCCACACTTTCTAACTCATACAAACTGAATATACAATAGTAACTTGTCAAATGATATCGATACAGTCATAAATGTCATAACGCACCAAGTCAATCAACAATACTTCATAGAGCGGAAAAACGACTTTCGTTTTTATTGTAAAGGTCTTTGCTCTAGACAGATATTACAACCACTTCCTTCTTAAAAATCGGATTTGTATTGAAATCTCTAATTGCCGCCATTAAATGTATCGATAGTCGTACATCATCGATATGACAATCGACAACGTTACATCACTACCTTTCTAAGTTATTGAATGGGATTACAATAGTTCACGGAATGACGAATCGGTACAGATTAAGGTAGGAGGTTTTTATTTTTAACCGACTTAAAAATAGGAGGTTTCTGAATTCGACGGTATATATATATATTTTTATAGGTGTTCGCGGATAACTTCGTCGTTTATGAACCGATTTTGATGATCCTTTTTGTTGGAAAGGAGTTATTCCAAGAGCAGTACCATAGTAATTTCATTGAAATCTGATAAATATCTCCAGAGATATGGAGATAAATACCTCAAACTTGGCACTGAAAATTAATAGCGCGGCATTTGAAGTCGGTTCTTTTAGTTTTTTAAACGATGTTATTAGTCTAAGATGCAGATTTGTTTGAATATACACCCCCCCCAGACACAAGCATATTTAGCTTAGTAGGAGAGGTTAACAAGATTATAATATTGTGCAACCTACATTGCTAGTCTGTATTGTAGCTGTTGAAAAAGAGTATAAATAAAAAAATCGATAAATATTAAATAGGTGATTCTTTAATTGTACCGCAACCGGACCGCAACCGCAACTCCTAAAACACACACAACCAACATACAAAATTTTTAAATGGACGACAACGGGCGGTCTTGACGCATAATATTATATTATAGAGCGATCTCTTCCAGCCTATACACTTTGTAAGGAATGGATTAAAATACAGTGGACAGATGATGTAATGTAAATATGTATTGATATGTATTTTTTTATTTAATATAGCGTTTGACCACTATCTCACCTGTTGGTAGACGATGATGCGGTCAAGGATGGCAGCATGCTAAGCGGGCGTAGAATGGGAACTGACTCTCAATAATTTAATTTAAATAATTTAGTATTACGATTATATTTTTTTTATCAGAGACTTCTTAAACATATTTGTTTAATACAATATAAAATATAATATCTAAAACCAACATGTAGGCATGTGACCCTAGATACTATACATGTAGAAAATAGTAGAACGAGCATGTTAAACAAAAAAAAAAAGATTTACATAATCGGCTGTAATTGATTTCGCATATGTACTTACATATTCAAACCGGTACAATATTTTATTCAGTTGTGTAACCTATAGACGTTTAAATGTTAGTTGCATAGATTTTTTGTTTTGATTGCCAACCACTTAACTCCTACCTCACACGGGTAAAAACTTTTATCACTACATTTTTAAAACAAAGTTCCCCGCTGCGCCTTTCTTATTCAATAAGCCTAGTTCGCAATAAGCTCAAAAAATACTGACCTGATCTTGATGCGGTTTTCACCAATAGACAAAGTAATTCATGAGGAAGGTTTACGTGTATAATTCGTGTGAGCTGAAATATATTGTTGTAGATGTTAATTCACACTCGACGCAACAAACTGGTGCAACTAATGTAGGCATTTAAGCTCTACCCGTGCGAAGCCGGGGCGAGTTGCTAGTACTTATTATTTAAAACATTTAAGAGGCTGGTTGCAATTTTTAACCGACTTCAGAAAAAGGAGGAGGTTCTCAATTCGTCTGAATCTTTTTTTTAATGTATGTTCATCGATTACTCGAAGATGCCTTAACCGATTTGGAAAATTCTTTTTTTGTTTCTGGGTACCCTTCCCAGGTGGTCCCATTTTAATTTTATCGAAATCGGCCGAGCCGTTTTTAATATATCAACATTTGTATTACGACGCATTTACTTATCTCGACGATTTACTACTTACGAGTACTACTGGCACAGATTATATGATAGTTACTAAGTCTATGGCTACTTTGACTAGCGTCACCACAGATTATATAATAGGTACTACGTCTACTGGCTACTTTGACTAGCGTCACCACAGATTATATAATAGGTACGTCTACTGGCTACTTTGACTAGCGTCACCACAGATTATATAATAGGTACTACGTCTACTGGCTACTTTGACTAGCGTCACCACAGATTATATAATAGGTACTACGTCTACTGGCTACTTTGACTAGCGTCACCACAGATTATATAATAGGTACTACGTCTACTGGCTACTTTGACTAGCGTCACCACAGATTATATAATAGGTACTACGTCTACTGGCTACTTTGACTAGCGTCACCACAGATTATATAATAGGTACTACGTCTACTGGCTACTTTGACTAGCGTCACCACAGATTATATAATAGGTACTACGTCTACTGGCTACTTTGACTAGCGTCACCACAGATTATATAATTGTTACTACGGTGCGACGTTTGTAGTCGGTTCTTTTAGTTTTTTAAACGATCTTAAATTATTGTATGTAAGGAAGTACTCGTAGATATGCCTAAAATCGACTCAAAATGGTGCAGTAAAATTGACTAAAACAGACTTCCACAGAATTTAACAGAGTTCACTATGTCGCCATTCAGTCAGGGCGTAGAACTTTGTTTTTTAATAGATACTTAATGTATCTCTCATATCTCACACTTCTTGTATCTTTGACACTCTGCAGCGAATCATGACTAAACATAAGTTTATTTTTAACTAAACTTACATTTGACCATATCTCATTTGATGTTAAGTGACGATGCAATCGACGATGAAGCACCCTTGCCTATAGGTTACCTTCTCACTTGCGATTTGAAGAACCGGGATTTAAACAATGGTTTTGTTTTTTACAATTATAACAAAGGAATACAAGTTAGAAAATCTGTCGCTAAACATCTAATATGTTTCGGCAGCTATCCCTGAGAACCAGTTCCTATTCTAGGCTTAGCGTGCTTACCATCTTCGACCGCATCATCACTTTCGAACAGGTAAGATAGTGGTCAAACGCTATTTAAAAAAAAAACAGTTTGAAGAGCCATATTTTGTACTACAGACCTATTCTACATAAAAAAATATGTAGGTAATGCTTTTCGTTGTAAGCGCATCACTTGAGAACGACTGGACCAATTAAGTTAAGATTTTAGGATTTCAAATCGCTTGTTTTTAATACGCTTTTATTAGCTTCAGACGTATGTATGTTAGTATGTAACGGAATCTTTGAACATGATTTTAACTCCCTTCAAAACGTCGGATTAACTCGAAATTTAGCATACTTATTAAGGACCGATGACAATTCAATATTTTAAACATTTTGACCCGTTATCCTGACTAGGATTTTTTTTTAAATTCGAATAAAAAATTAAAAATAAATAATAGTTTAAAAAAACTAATAAAATACGCTTTTCAGGATATTATCAAAATAACCCTTCTAGTCATATCTGTTCATAAAATATTTGGAACTATTGATACCATGCACCCCACGCTTTTTTTTACAATAAAATCATTTTTTCTTACAATATTTTTAATTCAAATTTATTAAAATTTATTTTCTATTTTTTAGTTGGATTTTCTATAAAAGCGTATATTTTTAGTTTTTTTAAACTATTATTTATTTTTGTATGTTGCCTCAGAATTTTGTAATTTCTGGACCGATTTGAAAGTCCCTTTTTTGTTTGTAACGGTGTACTTTCCGTTTGGTCCTATTGTACAATACATCGAGATCTGATGAGTATCTCCTAAGGTATGGAAATAAATACCTAAAATGTTCTACTGAAAATGTCTAGCGCGGCGCGTTAAGTCACTTGTTTTTTAGGTTTTTTAACAATCTTAGAAAAAAATCTAAATTTGAACCTCGACAATGATTCTTGGACCCAAGCTATATTGCCTGTAAGATCTGATGGCATCGGCGTATGAAAAATTTAATGTATCGCACTTCCGGCTTTTTTGTCCTCGGTTCACAGCGTATCAATCCTGTGCTCAAAAATTCTGAAGACTCAATCGCCAGAAATACACTGCGCTTTTGAGGCCAAGGAAGTCTGGAGGTCTCTTTGTCACAATGAAAGTCCCCCAAAGGAACCAAACAGTCAAAAACTTTGGCATATTTCATTGGTGCACAGAGCTTTTACAGACTTGTCCCAAAATATATGCGCTGATAAAGATCACGCACGTCTGCTTGTTGTATCGGAGCAGGAGTCAGGCCAGTGGCTTCACGCGCATCCTTCATCAAACATTGGAACACTGCTCCACGACAGCAGTTTCCGCATTGCAGTCGGTCTCCGTCTCGGTGCGGGACTGGTAGAAGTACACAGGTGTCCGTGTGGTAGCGACTTCGACAGGTATGGGCTCCATGGTCTCTATTGCCAACGTAGTACCGGCAGATTTTCCCGCCATGGCTCTATTAATGACATTATTAAACGAGCGCTTACCTACATTCACGTTCCATCTATGCTGGAACCAGTAGGGGTGCTTCGTGATGATGGTAAGCGCCCGGATGGCATGACGCTAATCCCCTGGGAACGTGGGCGGGCCCTTGTATGGGATGCGTCTCAGTGGGACAGTGTCGAGAGCTGGAGCCGCGGCGGAAGTTGTCGATGACACCAAGAGGCGTAAATATGCATCTTTATCTAGTAGCTACATATTTTTATCGCTTGGTGTTGAAACTTTTGGTCCATGGACTCCAAGCACCAAAACCTTTCTAAAAAAAATTGCTCCACGCCTTGTCGATGCCACCGGTGACAAAAGGGCTGGCTCATTCCTAGCGCAAAGAATTTCTTTAGCGATTCAACGCAGGAATGCAGCCAGCGTTCTTGGCACTTTACCACACAGACGTCCCTTAATTTTCGTTTAGATTAGGTTTTTTTTTTAATCTCCAAAATGTATATTATTGAGTTAAATAACAATAAAAAGTGAATGTATTTGTCTTAATTATGTTTTAAATTTTCTGTAATTTCAGCCCGTAAAAGGTAGTGTGACTCAACATATGAATGTTTTTTTTACTGTGGATTTTACTTTTGAGAAGGAAAACGAGTGTAGGGTCAACTAGTCTTAGTTAAAATCATTGGCTAGTTTTCTGTCTGCAGATATTCAAACTCTACATTGTCACGTAATGCAAAACGAAAACAAGGCTATATAGGCATTCAATAGGTAACTTAGTTATTATACATTTAATTTAAAATTAACCTATTTTAGGTTTATATTATTAGGTAGTTTTCAACAGAATTACAAAAAGAAGGAGGTTCTCAATTCGTCTGTATGTTTTTTTGTGTGTATGTTACGCGATTACTCCGTCAATTGTGAACCGATTCGAATGATTCTTTTTGTAATCAGTAGGGTACGTTTCCGAAATGGTCCCATTGTAAGTTCATCGAGATCTGATAAGTATCTCCAAAGATATGCATTGACGTCTCAAACTTGCTATTGAAATTGACTCGCAGGGCATTGAAGTCGGTTGTTTAAGTTTTTTATTAAACTATCTTTATTATATAGTTACAGTTTAATGTATGAAGTTATTTCCACAGGCTTCGGTTGTAGAAGGTTGTTTTTAAAGGTTAAAACTTGCAAACTATTTGAAACCAGCTGCGCCCCGCGGCATTGCCCGCGTTTAAAAATATTCTGTGTTAACTCCGGTTATAAAGTATCTGTATTCCAAAATTCATACAAATCCGTGTTACAAAGTAACACCACACAATCCATCCATTTAATGTCACCAATACATCTAGATGGCACTGTAGTAAGTTGCACAGTTTTCCTTGTAAATATTTCCTAAGTGTTTGAGATGCTGCACCACACAAACGATATTTTCCGCGATGGTAAAACCAGGTGCATTTGCTTCGTCATTAACATCTTAAAATTTCAACTTTATTTCTATATAATATATATTATTTCGCATTTATCATATAAGATTAGTAAGTTCTAGATCTCTAAATGTAAGAAATTTGAGTTAGAAGATGTTCAATGTATTTCCTACTATGCAAGGTTATTAATAATTTTGAATTGTTGCATTGATGAGTGAATGAGTGAGATAATCATACAAATCTGTCACTAAATTACGTGATAACTACGCAAATTATACAAAAAAATATTTCAATTACTTTTTCTAAGGGAGTGAATACTTTGATAAACAGAAAAGTTTATTAAAATTGATCAACAGATGCGAGAACCATAACCCTCCTTCCTTTGGGAAGTCAGTTAAAAGGGTGCTACACACACACATAAAACCATTAAAACTTGGATACGTGGTATTTTATTCATCGAATGGACCAGGAAATGGTGAAAGAAGCCCTAAATACTTCTAGTTTCACATTAAAGTACACACATAGTGGCTACTTAAGGCTCCAGTGATAGTCGCTCTTAATTGTAAGTCTTAGTGTTTTTTGAAACAAGCATTTGATCACCTCTGATGATTTAAGATGTAGTGTGCGCTGGGAGAGTGATGAATACAAAGTTTATAATAGGAGTACATTTTTTTGATACGGACAAAGCTATTACGAAAAAAAATATCTAATACACGATTAAACTAAATGCGTATATTACTTATTACATTAGTAACCCATGGTAATCAAGAAAAATTTGATTATGAAGTCAGAATAATAGCATACAGTGGTTATTTTTGATATCTTACATAGGCTAGCGTTTGACCACTATCTCGTAAACAATAAAGTGGTCGAAAATGGTGAATACGCTAGTAGACCTTTAGGGGCTGTGTGCTGCGGGAACACCGTAAGGTTATGGCGGCAGAATATCTCCTTGATGGTGGTAATCATTTGGTAGCAAGTCAGGCGGAACATTGATGTAATGCAACTACCACTTGTAAACGAAAACCTGTGCTAGGATTTGTACCAGTGGATTTTTCTATCAAATAATTATGTACGCTTTTGACAGTGGCCCTCCGGTGAAGGAATAGCATCGTTAAGAAATCAACAACCCCGCATAGTGGTAGGACACTATCTAGTGTCTGCCTGACCAGCTACCACCCTCAAGTTAGAAAATCTGTAGCCAAACATCTAATGTGTTTCGGCAGCTATCCTTGAGAGCCAGTGCCCATTATAGGCCAAGCGAGCTTACCATCTTCGACCGCATCATCACTTACAAACAGGGGCCTTATTCAGTATGACCATTTTAAAGTCTTACCGTGCCGTGTTACGTTATCTCCGCGTTATGGTATTCTCTATGCCAATTAAAATGCGATAGGGTAAGGTTATGAGCGCGTTTTAGGCTGTCAAAATATCGTGACATATGAGGACGTGTAACGCGCGCGTTTTGTATTATTTACCTATCGTGTGGCATACAGAATACAATTTTTCAATAACGTGACGTGGCGCGTTAAGGAACGCGTTACCTAATAAAATAAATTTTAATAAATTTGAATTAAAAATAGTGTAAGAAAAAATGATTTTATTGTAAAAAAAAGCGTGGGGTGCTTTTTTCCACCCCATTTTTGTGCACTCCACGCTTTTTTACAATAAAATCATTTTTTCTTACACTATTTTTAATTCAAATTTATTAAAATTTATTTTCTATTTTTTAGTTGGATTTTCTATAAAAGCGTATATTTTTAGTTTTTTTTAACTATTATTTATTTTTGTATGTTGCCTCAGAATTTTGTAATTTCTGGACCGATTTGAAAGTCCCTTTTTTGTTTGTAACGGTGTACTTTCCGTTTGGTCCTATTGTACAATACATCGAGATCTGATGAGTATCTCCTAAGGTATGGAAACAAATACCTAAAATGTTCTACTGAAAATGTCTAGCGCGGCGCGTTAAGTCACTTGTCTTTTAGGTTTTTTAACAATCTTAGAAAAAAATCTAAATTTGAACCTCGACAATCATTCTTGGACCCAAGCTGCTTTGCCTGTAAGATCTGATGGCATCGGCGTATGAAAAATTTAATGTATCGCACTTCCAGCTTTTTTGTCCTCGGTTCACAGCGTATCAATCCTGTGCTCAAAAATTCTGAAGACTCAATCGCCAGCAAAACACTGCGCTTTTGAGGTCAAGGAAGTCTGGAGGTATCTTTGTCACAATGAAAGTCCCCCAAAGGAACCAAACAGTCAAAAACTTTGGCATCTTTCATTGGTGCACAGAGCTTTTAGAGACTTGTCCCAAAATGTACGCGCTGATAAAGATCACGCACGTCTGCTTGTTGTATCGGAGCAGGAGTCAGGCCAGTGGCTTCACGCGCTTTCTTCATCAAACATTGGAACACTGCTCGACGACAGCAGTTTCCGCATTGCAGTCGGTCTCCGTCTCGGTGCGGGACTGGTAGAAGTACACAGGTGTCAAGAATCAAGAATCAAAGAATCAAAGCATTTATTCAGTATGTAGGCAGTATAAATATACGCACATATACACGTCAAAATCATAAATCATAAAATAAATCATAACCAATTATCAAGTAAACATAGCAAAAGCAGAATTTAACGCTTTGAATTAGAAAAAAAAGTAATGAACCATTCAGCTGTCATCCAATCGTTTACGTCAGAATATTTAAAAAAAATTAAAGTAGGTTAAAACCAACCATACATGTAAGTGTGTGTTTCAGTACTTCAGACAATTTTTATAAAAAAAAAATTAAAAAGTGAAATAGTGATACACAACATAGAGAAACGCATACCGATCACAGTACATATCATGATCCAAATGGAACTGATAGTCCGTCTGTCAGCTGCATAATATTGTTTAAATAAAAATAAAAATGGCAAGCCTAGAAAGAAAATCTGCGGACAAAAGGGGAAAACTGAATGGCTGTTGAATCTACCGGTGTTTCGGAAATACTCCCATCAGAGAAGAAACACCAAGAAACTCTATGGGGCTTGTCTTGTCATTTTATCTTTTTTTTTTTTTAATTAATTGTACATGTCAGCTTTAATATTTTAACAATATATTATTAATTATAATACAATTTATATTTGTTCTTGGAACTTGGGGCATTCAGGCCATGCATTTTTGTCATCCATATAGTCACCTATTGTATAGTATGATTTTTTCATCAAATTGGATTTTACATAGATTTTAAATTTGCTCATAGGCAATTGATCAATATCTTTAGGTAGCTTATTGTAAAAGCGTACACAGTTCCCCATGAATGAACCACTAACTTTCTGCAGTCTGAAATTAGGTATAATTAATCTATTTTTATGTCTTGTATTAAAATTATGTACATCAGACCTTTTCTTATAATCATTTATATTCTTGCGTATGAACAAAATATTTTCATAAATGTATTGACATGCCACTGTTAGAATTTTAATTTCCTTAAATTTTTCACGAAGTGAATCTCGCGACCTCATACTATATATAGAGCGAATAGCTCGTTTCTGCAAAACAAATATTGATTGGATTTCAGCGGCTTTCCCCCACAATAAAATGCCATAAGACATTATACTGTGGAAGTAGCTGAAATAGACCAATCTTGCAGTGGCTTCGTCCGTTAAAAATCTAATTTTACGTACTGCGTATGCAGCGGAGCTTAACCTACCTGCTAGAACCGATATTTGAGAACCCCATTGAAGCTTTGAATCCAGGGTGATGCCCAAGAATGTTGTGGATTCAACAAGTTCTAATGGTTCATCATTTATTAATATACTTCTATTTAGGATACCCTTTTTTACATTTGGTAGAGAGAAATTAATACATTTAGTTTTTTTTGCGTGTCCGTTGCGTTTGGTGTCCGTGTGGTAGCGACTTCGACAGGTATGGGCTCCATGGTCTCTATTGCCAACGTAGTACCGGCAGATTTTCCCGCCATGGCTCTATTAATGACATTATTAAACGAGCGCTTACCACCATTCACGTTCCATCTATGCTGGAATCAGTAGGGGTGCTTCGTGATGATGGTAGGCGCCCGGATGGCATGACGCTAATCCCCTGGGATCGTGGGCGGGCCCTTGTATGGGATGCGACTTGTGTCGACATTCTGGCCCCGTCCCGTCTCAGTGGGACAGTGTCAAGAGCTGGAGCCGCGGCGGAAGATGCCGAAGACACCAAGCGGCGTAAACATGCATCTTTATCTAGTAGCTACATATTTATGTCGCTTGGTGTTGAAAATTTTGGTCCATGAGGTCCAAGCACCAAAACCTTTCTAAAAAAAATTGCTCCACGCCTTGTCGATGCCACCGGTGACAAAGGGGCTGGCTCATTCCTAGCACAAAGAATTTCTTTAGCAATTCAACGCGGGAATGCAGCCAGCGTTCTTGGCACTTTACCACACGGACGTTCCTTAATTTTCGTTTAGATTAGGTTTTTTTTTAATCTCCAAAATGTATATTATTGAGTTAAATAACAATAAAAAGTGAATGTATTTGTCTTAATTATGTTTTAAATTTTCTGTAATTTCAGCCCGTAAAAGGTAGTGTGACTCAACATATGAATGTTTTTTTTACTGTGGATTTTACTTTTGAGAAGGAAAACGAGTGTAGGGTCAACTAGTCTTAGTTAAAATCATTGGCTAGTTTTCTGACTGCAGATATTCAAACTCTACATTGTCACGTAATGCAAAACGAAAACAAGGCTATATAGGCATTCAATAGGTAACTTAGTTATTATACATTTAATTTAAAATTAACCTATTTTAGGTTTATATTATTAGGTGGTTTTCAACAGAATTACAAAAAGAAGGAGGTTCTCAATTCGTCTGTATGTTTTTTTTGTGTGTATGTTACGTGATTACTCCGTCAATTGTGAACCGATTCGAATGATTATTTTTGTAATCAGTAGGGTACGTTTCCGAAATGGTCCCATTGTAAGTTCATCGAGATCTGATAAGTATCTCCAGAGATATGCATTGACGTCTCAAACTTGCTATTGAAATTGACTCGCAGGGCATTGAAGTCGGTTGTTTTAGTTTTTTATTAAACTTTCTTAATTATATAGTTACAGTTTAATGTATGAAGTTATTTCCACAGACTTCGGTTGTAGAAGGTTGTTTTTAAAGGTTAAAACTTGCAAACTATTTGGAACCAGCAGCGCCCCGCGGCATTGCCCGCGTTTAAAAATATTCTATGTGATAACTCCGGTTATAAAGTATCTGTATTCCAAATTTCATACAAATCCGTGTTACAAAGTAACACCACACAATCCATCCATTTAATCTCACCAATGCATCTAGATGGCACTGTAGTAAGTTGCACAGTTTTCCTTGTAAATATTTCCTAAGTGTTTGAGATCCTGCACCACACAAACGATATTTTCCGCGATGGTAAAACCAGGGGCATTTGCTTCGTCATTAACATCTTAAAATTTCAACTTTATTTCTATATAATATATATTATTTCGCATTTATCATATAAGATTAGTAAGTTCTAGATCTCTAAATGTAAGAAATTTGAGTTAGAAGATGTTCAATGTATTTCCTACTATGCAAGGTTATTAATAATTTTGAATTCTTGCATTGATGAGTGAATGAGTGAGATAATCATACAAATCTGTCACTAAATTACGTGATAACTACGCAAATTATACAAAAAACATATTTAAATTACTTTTTCTAAGGGACTGAATACTTTGATAAACAGAAAAGTTTATTAAAATTGATCAACAGATGTGAGAACCATAACCCTCCTTCCTTTGGGAAGTCAGTTAAAAGGGTGCTACACACACACATAAAACCATTAAAACTTGGATACGTGGTATTTTATTCATCGAATGGACCAGGAAATGGTGAAAGAAGCCCTAAATACTTCTAGTTTCACATTAAAGTACACACATAGTGGCTACTTAAGGCTCCAGTGATAGTCGCTCTTAATTGTAAGTCTTAGTGTTTTTTGAAACAAGCATTTGATCACCTCTGATGATTTAAGATGTAGTGTGCGCTGGGAGAGTGATGAATACAAAGTTTATAATAGGAGTACATTTTTTTGATACGGACAAAGCTATTACGAAAAAAAATATCTAATACACGATTAAACTAAATGCGTATATTACTTATTACATTAGTAACCCATGGTAATCAAGAAAAATTTGATTATGAAGTCAGAATAATAGAATACAGTGGTTATTTTTGATATCTTACATAGGCTAGCGTTTGACCACTATCTCGTAAACAATAAAGTGGTCGAAAATGGTGAATACGCTAGTAGACCTTTAGGGGCTGTGTGCTGCGGGAACACCGTAAGGTTATGGCGGCAGAATATCTCCTTGATGGTGGTAATCATTTGGTAGCAAGTCAGGCGGAACATTGATGTAATGCAACTACCACTTGTAAACGAAAACCTGTGCTAGGATTTGTACCAGTGGATTTTTCTATCAAATAATTATGTACGCTTTTGACAGTGGCCCTCCGGTGAAGGAATAGCATCGTTAAGAAATCAACAACCCCGCATAGTGGTAGGACACTATCTAGTGTCTGCCTGACCAGCTACCACCCTCAAGTTAGAAAATCTGTAGCCAAACATCTAATGTGTTTCGGCAGCTATCCTTGAGAGCCAGTGCCCATTATAGGCCAAGCGAGCTTACCATCTTCGACCGCATCATCACTTACAAACAGGGGCCTTATTCAGTATGACCATTTTAAAGTCTTACCGTGCCGTGTTACGTTATCTCCGCGTTATGGTATTCTCTATGCCAATTAAAATGCGATAGGGTAAGGTTATGAGCGCGTTTTAGGCTGTCAAAATATCGTGACATATGAGGACGTGTAACGCGCGCGTTTTGTATTATTTACCTATCGTGTGGCATACAGAATACAATTTTTCAATAACGTGACGTGGCGCGTTAAGGAACGCGTTACCTCATTGGTCATACTGAATAAGGCCCCTGGTGAGATAGTGGTCAAACGCTAGCCTATAAGATATATAAAAAAGTCAGTAGTCGCAGGTCTCTTAAGTGAGCACTAAGTAGTAACTTAACGGTACTTGCTGCAAATATATCTCAGTGTTTTTTGCTTCATGTCGTATAAAGTTGCGAGAGCGCATTAACCAACTTAACTTTTAGTGCTTAGTTACTTGATCCGAATTAAATTGGATTAAGTTGAGATTGAGTTTTGTAATTTGATATTAGGACAGCTACTCGTATAAGAAGATTTCGAATAAATCTTAATTAATAGTTTATGTATATAGTTTGTGTAATATACACACGACGTGCAAGAGTTTAATACTGTTTAGTTGGTGTGTATAAAGATTTTTTATTACTTAATTTAACTTGAGGTGTAAATATGTATGTGTGGATCAAATTTTAGAAGAAATTAGAACCACTTCCTCGATCACTAGATTGGACTCAAATTTGTTATACTTGTTATATTTGAGGTGCTAAGACTGATTGAGCAAAATTATTTTGTACAAAAATAATACGAAGGGTCGTGCACCCTAGGTCTCTATGACTACGTGTCAGAAATAGTGTTGGGTTCATACCCAACTGATTATACCCAACGTGTCAGAAATAGTGTTGGGTTCATACCCAACTATTATACCCAACTTGTTCAGTCATCTGAACAAAATTATTTTGTACAAAAATAATACGAAGGGTCGTGCACCCTAGGTCTCTATGACTACGTGTCAGAAATAGTGTTGGGTTCATACCCAACTGATTATACCCAACGTGTCAGAAATAGTGTTGGGTTCATACCCAACTATTATACCCAACTTGTTCAGTCATCTGAACAAAATTATTTTGTACAAAAATAATACGAAGGGTCGTGCACCCTAGGTCTCTATGACTACGTGTCAGAAATAGTGTTGGGTTCATACCCAACTGATTATACCCAACGTGTCAGAAATAGTGTTGGGTTCATACCCAACTATTATACCCAACTTGTTCAGTCATCTGAACAAAATTATTTTGTACAAAAATAATACGAAGGGTCGTGCACCCTAGGTCTCTATGACTATGTGTCAGAAATAGTGTTGGGTATGACTGAACAAAATTATTTTGTACAAAAATAATACGAAGGGTCGTGCACCCTAGGTCTCTATGACTATGTGTCAGAAATAGTGTTGGGTATGACTGAACAAAATTATTTTGTACAAAAATAATATGAAGGGTCGTGCACCCTAGGTCTCTATGACTACGTGTCAGAAATAGTGTTGGGTATGACTGAACAAAATTATTTTGTACAAAAATAATACGAAGGGTCGTGCACCCTAGGTCTCTATGACTATGTGTCAGAAATAGTGTTGGGTATGACTGAACAAAATTATTTTGTACAAAAATAATATGAAGGGTCGTGCACCCTAGGTCTCTATGACTACGTGTCAGAAATAGTGTTGGGTATGACTGAACAAAATTATTTTGTACAAAAATAATACGAAGGGTCGTGCACCCTAGGTCTCTATGACTACGTGTCAGAAATAGTGTTGGGTATGACTGAACAAAATTATTTTGTACAGAAATATATACATAATATGTATAAGTTTAAGGAGGCTAAGGAAGATTCTAGAAAGACGAAATTCAAATGAGACTGTGTTACAGTATGGAGTGTGAATATGTGGAAATATGGCAGTCTAGATTGACATCGCGGCATGCGTGGTAATCACATGAGCACTTGCCACATCGTCTGTACCTCTCATATATCATCATGATTCATTTATATTTGCCGTATATACTATTCTGTGATCTGTACAGTGCCGAAAATTGGTAGCTTTACCCTACAAGTTATTTGCAAAAACGCTAACTTAAAGAACCATGAAATAGATGCAAGTACATCAAAGTAGCCGCAAGCAGTGCACCCGGTGATGCGTGACGCATCATCACCGCACCGTAATCGCTGCGTAACCGCTGCGGTTATTACGCGTTACAAAAGATAAATGATGTTGGATTATAGTAACTTGTTTATTGATTCATAATTGTGAGGTATATTTTATGGTGCAATTATTTGTTATGTTTGATTATATGATTGTTGTGTTCTGTAGTAATTTATTGTAGTTCATGATTTGCTTTAATCCTTGGTACCTTAATTTAAAAGGTTATTTTTTTAAGTTAGTTTTAAGTTAAATACATGTAACAGTTGAATAATATTATGCTTTATTTTTCTTAACATGTGATGTCCTACTGCTGGGCAAAGGTCTCCCCCATAGCCTTCCACTAATCTCTTTCCAGCGCAATGTCTGTCCAACCAAGCTGGTGGGCCACTATATCGTCACGCCACCTCTTTCGTGGTCGACCACGTCGTCGCCGACCATCTGTGGGGACCCCATCTGTAACGATTTTGGCCCACCTTCAAAATTCAAAAATCATTTATTCACGTCAGATACGGTTACAATAAAAAGATGTTCATCATTGTGTGGGTTCAACATATCTTGCCTATTTGGCATGTGAATGATGTACCTAATGTACTCGATGGTACTCACAGGTACGATGAGTATAATGGCAACTAAAATGTTTTATGAAGTAGGCACGCCACTACTTACTTCACATAATCATAACTTCTGTTTTAACACAATTACATAATATACAAAATATACTTAACTTACAATTATACATGTTATATAATATTTATCTATTCTTAAGTACCTATTTACATTTTATATTATGTTTAAGCTCTAAAAACTCTCTAACAGAATATAAATTTTGTTCTAATAACTTCTTCTTGAATCGTTCTTGCTGGATGCATACGGACCACATGCCCTGCCTACTCCCATTTGAGCTGTTAAAAACTGCGTCTGTGATGCCGGTTTTTGAAATGTTAATGCTTATTAAATAATAATTGTTAACATATTTATAATATTTAATAGCATTGCCTCGCGACTTCGCCCGTGTTAAAAAGTATCCCATGTTCTAATTCATAATACTGGCTATCCCTGTGCAACACTCTAGCTAAGTCGGTCCAGCCGCTCGAGCGCAAAGAGGTCCCAAACAAACATATATACAAACTGACTTTCGCATTTATAACATTGGCACTGATCTAGATTCAAGTGCCGCCCTGTCGGTAAACTCGATAAAGATACTTAGGGGTGTAGGACAAGGTGTGCGTAGACTCTTCGCACGCGTTGATGTCTTTTAAAAGAAACTTTCGTCCGGGTTTCTGTATGCGTTTCAACGAGAGAATTTACACATACAAATTGGGTTGTATGAAGGCAGGATATAACAAAAATTTCGAGTTGAAGTTTGACTGCTGAAGTTAGCTGAACAACCTTGTCAACTGAATTTTTACTCCGATTTGCGTACGACAACTCCACAAAACATTAGGAAGTTTCTTCTGTAGTAAATATTCTATGGAAAACTCGGATGTTTTTTTATGATATGAGGAACATGACAAGAATGACGCTCGCATGGTTGTAAGCGATGACGTCTACCTATTACAGATACAGCAATGTCCGGCGCCTTATAATTTCACTGGGCACATTGCCATTCAAATCGAAAAAGATTCCTATTATGCGACTGAATTCATTGGCAATGTAATAGTACCACCGCAGGCGGATTAGCAGAAGTCCTACCACTACAAAAGTAAACGTTTTTTTTCTGACCAGGATTTAGTTAGGAGTTTGTTAGGAGTTTGTTTGTTGTTGTTAACTTTAATATGTAAACATATAAGTGTTTGTGTTTAATTAATTAGAACTTAATTATCGCTTATTTATCAAGTTTGTACCACTTTTGCCGCGACAGTAATGTCTAAATCAATTATAAAGTATGTAAGTAAGTTATTTAAACATACTATCGTAACGTTTATGATAGAGCCAGTAAACGGATCATTATTACATAAAACTCTGAACAAAATAACAATACGGCCCTTATGTCTTAATACACTCAAATTGTTACTTACTAATTTCATGCTATAAACTTGATTGTCTATTATAGAACTTTATCGACCATAGTAAAATGTAGACTTCTGAATTTCCGGAAGTAGGCCAGTTTCCGTGTTACGTAATGCATTTTGCGTAAAGTTTGTTTTAAACTCGATTGTTCTAATTTTTGTATTATTAAAACAATAATTATTGAATTGTTCCACTTGTTTTCGTATTTCCAAGATTTTATATTGAAATATAAGGTGTTACGTTCATCGTAAAATACACAGCTCAATTTCTAAATTACGTTATAGACTAATTTCTGTCTTAAAGCTATAACTATGTAATCTATAAAGAGAAGTCTCCAATGCATTTTCAGAGCATGCTGATAAGATGTGATGTTGAATGACTTCGATATTCAGTGTCAAAGTGACGGGCGCAGTGCACACATGCAACATTCTGACATTATTGAGTTTTGCGTTTCAGGGCATCTATTATAGGCAGATCGTTTACCTTCAGACGAGCATCGTGCTCAGCTCTAGTGTCCACGATCCGAATATTAGCGTGAGCTCACATGAAGTCGATAGATATTAAACGACTCATGTTTCGACTTCGTCTGACTGGAAGTACTGGAAGCCTTGTTTAGAATCTTATACTGAGAGCGGAGCGCTCGTCGTCATGTCCCGCCTCTAACGGGCGTTGCTGGCTAATTGTCGATCACTATATCAATATCATGTAGGTATCACCATTATAATAATGTTCACTCATTCATTCACCGAAAGCTTAAAAGTTGGTGTGAGTTTCAATAGTAAAATTGTGGTATTCATTAGCGTATGAGATTGATTTAAACACTAACAAAACTAAATGTAAACACAAGATAAACCTTCAAACGATCGTATTCCGGTGAAGCCTTCAATCGGGCCTCCATCAATTCCGGCTCCCATCTGGAAGATGTTAAAGCGATAAGTCCGCCTATTGTTACGTTACATTACCACTCACACTAATGCTATTGTTTCCGAACAATAATATAAATATCTTCATGGGTAAATCTCAGCATAACCTCGAAATTGTGTAATCTTAGAATTTACTTTTTTGTATAATAAGTATTTAATTTAGATATTAAGGTCGCCTTGATTGCAATATTTTAAATGCCAGGGGTGTCTAGTTTTAATTGGCTTTAAATTTAATTTAATATTTTTTCTCACTGTACTTGTACGTTATATACTCGTACGTCATTAGTTAACTAATGTTATATTTTATGTGAGACTAAATTGTGTCATGAAATTAGGAATAATATAATCGTAATGATAAAGCTTATGAATAAAAGTTTTCATGGTCACGATAAGCTTAGCGTGCACTACGATATTATTCGTTCAGAAATAAAATCGTAGTATGACATACAAAATATACGAACGACTTTTTTTTACAGTGCGTGGACCAATGTATTGGTGTTATTCTCAGATTGACGAATGAAAATCGTAGTGAGCGCACAGGCCTAGTATTTCTTACTTTATTTATATTATGTCTGTCATATTATTCTATTATATTTTGGCATTGTTGCAAGCGTTATGATCACAGGAGAACGATCGAACAAGAATATGGTTCTTGCCGAATGGGCGACACAAACACAACTAAACTAAGCTGTTATTATTATCTTAAAGTGGAAGAACACGAATAGAGAACAAAGCTGGCAAATTGTGCCAATTAATTTTCAAAATCTGGTTCGTTCCCCAAACATATTGCGCACTATGTCTATTTTACGGCACGACATAATCGTCAAATTAATCGTATCGTGTTCGCTCCACGCACTCTAGTGGATAATACGCATCCTCAAAGATGACAAGGCACAGAAGAAGTTATTTCTGCTGTGGAGTGTATAATATTGTTGACCTAGTTAACCCGAATGAGTCATCTTCACAAAGTCAGATTCTGACCGCCCAGTTGTTAGCAACTGTTAATTCTACTGTCTGTACAGTAGTACTCTCATATTCCTGGCGTGTTCTCACTACTGCCTGCACAGTAACCAGCTGCTTTTACTATGCATGATACTATAGGGTTTCCTTGTTTACTAAGGGAACCTAAAAATCTGACATTTCTTCAGCCGTCTACTGTCCAGTCACTGTCTACTTGCGTTCGCATGTAACAAGTGCTGGCCCAGTAAATTAATCACCCAGTAGTTGTGGGAGTAGGGGAAGGTTAGTAGATAGTGAAAATATAGAATTTTAAAGAAGCTGACCGACAGTCACTGATCAGAGCTTGCTTAACTTTGTTTTCACAGACCCAGTAGCTGTCGGACAGTAACTGTCCTTTACTGTCCGACGGCTAGGTGAGTTAAAACCAGGCTTGAATTTTTAAAAAATATATATTGTATAGATAAGCGTTTGACCACTATCAAACCTGATGTTAAGTGATGTTGCGGTCGACGGTGTATCACGCTTAGCTAGAAATACCTGTTCACTGGCGATTTGAAGACCCCGGGTTATAGTTAACGGGAAACACAGACACCAAGTGAGACAGTGGTCAAGTTATGTCAACTGCGTAGTTTAGGTACTTACCTTATTTTCGTACAAATCAAGGGCAAATATTAATTAAAGTTTACCTTTGAATAGCATTTTTAATATAACGTAGAATCAGTGAACAATACTGCACTATTGTTGCGGGGAGTACAAAAATCGAAAGGTATAATAAAATTATAGGTTAGTCGAGGTCAGAGCTGCATACTGTGTTATACAGGGTGATCCAGATAGGTCAGTCGGGGCAGTTTAAAAAAAGGTGGGACATGTGGTAAAAAAAATATAGACAATTATAGAGTCTAAAAAATTTATAAGTCTAAAGTCCATGGTATTGACTTTAGTTGACTGAATTGAAGATATTTCGATATCTATTCCTTACAACCTATACTACATACTTTTGTAATAAACTGGCCAAGTGCAAGTCGGACTCGCACTAGTAGGGTTCCGTAACACAGTCAAGTATTCCATAACTATGATTTTTCGACAACAACTACAAAATTAACTTTGTTTTTCATAGTGTTTGTATGAAAAACAAAGTTATCTTTGCGGTCGCCATATCTCAAAAACTGCTGACTATATCTAGTTCAAACCAATTTCCGTTGTTAGTTTTTATTGAGATCTACAGCATATATTTTTTTTTAGATTTTTCATTCCCATACTTTAAAAGTTAGAGGGGGGGGGACACACATTTTACCACTTTAGACGCGCCCCTCTTTCAAATCATTGACTTTGAGAAAAAATGATTTTAGGAACCTCAATGTCATTTTTGAAGACCTATCCATAGACACCCCATACGTATAGGTTTCAAGAAAAAAAATTTTTTTTGTTTAGTTCCATGTATGGGATGCCCCCCCTTAAACTTTTTTTTTTTACTTTTGTATAAAAATCGGAAAGCGGTTCACAGAATACATCTACCTACCAAGTTTCAATTCTGTAATCCTAACAGTTTTGGAATAAAATGGCTGTGACATACGGACGGACAGACAGACAGACAGACAGACAGACAGACAGACAGACAAGACGAATCTATAAGGGTTCCGTTTTTTGCCATTTGGTAGCCAAAAAGCGGAACCCTAAAAAGTAGCATGATTTTTTTCAATTCAAGTGTCGCTGTTTGAACAATGAGCACCATTTTAAAATAAATAACATTATCCTGTCAATAATAAGGATAGTTTAAAAAAAACCGTGTCAGTTTAAGCAGTAAGTTAGTAACGATAAACATTTCAAGTTTATCTCTAAAGAACAAGGAGCAAATTAACCCTAGCTACAAAAAATTATTATTTTTTGTAGTTAGGGTTAATTTGCTCGGTTAATTCAAATCGGTTAACAATTGGCGGAGTAATCGGTAAAAAAACATTAAAAAAAAACAAAATAAAATAACATACATACAAATCCTCCTTTTTGTAAGGCGGTTGATAAATGTAACTGTTATACACTTCCCCGTACTCTCTCATCATATTGACGTAAGTAACACCAACGTCCCAACACCCAACCCAACACCCTTGACAGATTCATTAAAATGCTGCTGCGAGTAAACAGCAGTTACATTTTTTTTATTGCAAATGGGCGAGCATTTGACACCTGGTGGAAAGTGACGATGTGATCGAGGGTGTAGCACGCTTGCTTAGAAGATACCTGTTCACTCTTGACTTGAAGAGACCCAAGTTATAGCTACTCGGAAACAAGTCAGCCAGCAACGTGTTCCATTCAATTTGCGGTTAAATGCATTTTTAGGGTTCCGTAGCCGAATGGCAAAAAACGGAACCCTTATAGATTCGTCATGTCTGTCTGTCTGTCTGTCCGTCCGTATGTCACAGCCATTTTATTCCGAAACTGTTAAGACTACAGAATTTAATTTAAACTTGGTAGGTAGATGTATTCTGTGAACCGCTTTCCGATGTTTATACAAAAATAAAAAATATAAAAGTTTAAGGGGGGGCATCCCATACATAGAAATGAAACAAACAAAAAAATTTTTCTTGAAACCTATACGTGTGAGGTGTCTATGGATAGGTCTTAAAAAATGACATTGAGGTTTCTAAAATCATTTTTTCTCAAAGTCAATTATTTGAAAGATAGGCGCGTCTAAAGTGGTAAAATGTGTGTCCCCCCCCTCTAACTTTTAAAGTATGGGAGTGAAAAATAAAAATAAAAAATATGCTGTAGATCTCAATAAAACTAACAACGAAAATTGTTTTGAACGAGATACAGTCAGCAGTTTTAGAGATATGGTGACCGCAAAGATAACTTTGTTTTTCATACAAACACTATGAAAAACAAAGTTAATTTTGTAGTTGCGAAAAATCATAGTTATGGAATACTTAACTGTGTTACGGAACCCTACGAGTGCGTGTCCGACTTGCACTTGGCCAGTTATTTTTTTAAAACATTATTAAACGGGCGCTTACCACCGTTCACGTTCCATCTATGCTGGAACCAGTAGGAGTGCTTCGTGATGATTGTAAGCGCCCGGATGGCATGACGCTAATCCCCTGGGATCGTGGGCGGGCCCTTGTATGGGATGCGACTTGTGTCGACATTCTGGCCCCGTCCCGTCTCAGTGGGACAGTGTCGAGAGCTGGAGCCGCGGCGGAAGTTGTCGAAGACACCAAGCGCCGTAAATATGCATCTTTATCTAGTAGCTACATATTTATGTCGCTTGGTGTTGAAAATTTTGGTCCATGGACTCCAAGCCCTAAAACTTTTCCCTAGAAAATTGCTCCACGCCTTGTCGATGTCACCGGCGACAAAAGGGCTGGCTCATTCCTAGCACAAATAATCTCTTTAGCGATTCAACGCGGGAATGCAGCCAGCGTTCTTAGCACTTTACTACATCCCTTAATATTTAGTTAGTTCAGGTTAATTTTAACTTTTAAATATTTTGTTTTAGATTATTTAACATCATATGATTTTTTTCAAATGATATGAAGACACGGACTAGCAAAACTCTCTCGCCTGATCGTAAACGATGATGTCTGCTGACGAGAAATTGCGGCACAGAAATTGCAAACTCTGGTCCACCATAGCCGAGCATCTGCTAGATTTTTAATTTTTTTTTAATATCTTATAGGCTAGCGTTTGACCACTATCTCACCTGTTGGTAAGTGATGATGCGGTCGAAGATGGTAAGCACGCTAGGCCTAGAATGGGAGCTGGCTCTCAAGGATAGCTGTCGGAACACATTAGATGTTTTGGCGACAGATTTTCTAGCTTGAGGGTGGTAGCTGGCCAGGCGGATAGTGTCCTACCACCATGCGAATGAATCATAGTTGTAATTAAAACGCGACGCAGAGCTCGTTTTTCCAGGTACTGTCATTAAAGAAAATTGATGTCTATGTGACGCTCGACAAAATACCGTAGCAACTATGATATAATTAAGATAGTTTAAAAACTAAAACAACCGACTTCCATGCCCCGCGAGTCGATTTCAGTAGCAAGTTTGAAACGTTTATCGTCATATCTCTAGAGATACTAATCAGATTTCGATGAAATTACAATGGGACCACCGCGGAAACATAACCTTACCGATTAGAAAAAGAGTCATTCAAATCGGTTCACAATTTAAAAGAAACATATAGACGAATGGAGAACCTCCTTCTTTTTGTACGTCTGTTGATAATTATACTAGCAGCTCCTCGCAGTTTCACCCGCGTAGTCCCGTACCCTTGAGAATACGGGGATAAAATATAGCCTATAGTCTAGTGGTTTTTGAGTTTGTTACTCAAACAAACAAAAAATCCATGCGAACAATTTCATTTCATTACAAAACAATTTCATTTCATTTCAAAACAATTTCATTTCATTTCAAAACAATTTCATTTCATTTCAAAACAATTTCATTTCAATTCATAGATTATAGATCTGAATGTGATGTATTCGAGGTGGAGGCCAATTTATTTCGACGGAGAAAGAATGACCTACGAAATTTTCTCGATGTAAAGAAAACTTTACGATCAAAGGATAATATTTATCTTACTTTTGACTCTAGATAATGTATTTGGTGTTTCACATGATTCTGTGTATAGTTGATTAAGGGTTCCGTTTTTTGCCATTTGGCTACGGAACCTTAAAAATGCATTTAACCGCAAATGGAATGGAACACGTTGCTGGCTGACTTGTTTCCGAGTAGCTATAACTTGGATCTCTTCAAGTCTAGAGTGAACAGGTATCTTCTAAGCAAGCGTGCTACACCCTCGATCACATCGTCACTTTCCACCAGGTGTCAAATGCTCGCCCATTTGCAATAAAAAAATGTAACTGCTGTTTACTCGCAGCAGCATTTTAATGAATCTGTCAAGGGTGTTTTACTTACGTCAATATGATGAGAGAGTACGGGGAAGTGTATAACAGTTACATTTATCAACCGACTTACAAAAAGGAGGAGGTTCTCAATTTGTATGTATGTCTAACTTTTAAAGTATATGAGTGAAAAATAAAAAAAATATATATGCTGTAGATCTCAATAAAAACTAACAACGAAAATTGTTTTGAACGAGATAAAGTCAGCAGTTTTAGAGATATGGTGACCGCAAAGATAACTTTGTTTTTCATACAAACACTATGAAAAACAAAGTTAATTTTGTAGTTGCGAAAAATCATAGTTATGGAATACTTAACTGTGTTACGGAACCCTACGAGTGCGTGTCCGACTTGCACTTGGCCAGTTATTTTTTTAAAACATTATTAAACGGGCGCTTACCACCGTTCACGTTCCATCTATGCTGGAACCAGTAGGAGTGCTTCGTCATGATTGTAAGCACCCGGATGGCATGACCCTAATCCCCTGGGATCGTGGGCGGGCCCTTGTATGGGATGCGACTTGTGTCGACATTCTGGCCCCGTCCCGTCTCAGTGGGACAGTGTCGAGAGCTGGAGCCGCGGCGGAAGTTGTCGAAGAGACCAAGCGGCGTAAATATGCATCTTTATCTAGTAGCTACATATTTATGTCGCTTGGTGTTGAAACTTTTGGTCCATGGGGTCCAAGCACTAAAACTTTTCTCTAGATAATATCGTTTAAAAACTAAAAAAGAACCGACTTCAATGTTCATTTTCAGTACCAATTTTGAGATGTTTATCTCAATATCTCTAGAGATACTTATCAGACCTCGATAAAATTACCATGGTACCACACTTGGGATATCTCCTTTCGAACAAAAAAAGAATAATCAAAATCGGTGCATAAATGACGAAGTTATCCCCGAACAAACATAAAAAAAAAAAAAAAAAAATATATACGGTCGAATTGAGAAACCTCCTCCTTTTTTTGAAGTCGGTTAAAAATTGCTCCACGCCTTGTCGATGTCACCGGTGACAAAAGGGCTGCCTCATTCCTAGCGCAAAGAATCTCTTTAGCGATTCGACGCGGGAATGCAGCCAGCGTTCTTAGCACTTTACTACATCCCTTAATATTTAGTTAGTTCAGGTTAATTTTAACTTTTAAATATTTTGTTTTAGATTATTTAATATCATACGATTTTTTTCAAATGATATGAAGACACGGACTAACAAAACTCTCTCGCCTGATCGTAAACGATGATGTCTGCTGACGAGAAATTGCGGCACAGAAATTGCAAACTCTGGTCCACCATAGCCGAGCATCTGCTAGATTTTTAATTTTTTTTTTATATCTTATAGGCTAGCGTTTGACCACTATCTCACCTGTTGGTAAGTGATGATGCGGTCGAAGATGGTAAGCACGCTAGGCCTAGAATGGGAGCTGGCTCTCAAGGATAGCTGCCGGAACACATTAGATGTTTTGGCGACAGATTTTCTAGCTTGAGGGTGGTAGCTGGCCAGGCGGATATTAGATAGTGTCCTACCACCATGCGAATGAATCATAGTTGTAATTAAAACGCGACGCAGAGCTCGTTTTTCCAGGTACTGTCATTAAAGAAAATTGATGTCTATGTGACGCTCGACAAAATACCGTAGCAACTATGATATAATTAAGATAGTTTAAAAACTAAAACAACCGACTTCCATGCCCCGCGAGTCGATTTCAGTAGCAAGTTTGAAACGTTTATCGTCATATCTCTAGAGATACTAATCAGATTTCGATGAAATTACAATGGGACCACCGCGGAAACATAACCTTACCGATTAGAAAAAGAGTCATTCAAATCGGTTCACAATTTAAAAGAAACATATAGACGAATGGAGAACCTCCTTCTTTTTGTACGTCTGTTGATAATTATACTAGCAGCTCCTCGCAGTTTCACCCGCGTAGTCCCGTACCCTTGAGAATACGGGGATAAAATATAGCCTATAGTCTAGTGGTTTTTGAGTAACAAACAAACAAACAAAAAATCCATGCGAACAATTTCATTTCATTACAAAACAATTTCATTTCATTTCAAAACAATTTCATTTCATTTCAAAACAATTTCATTTCATTTCAAAACAATTTCATTTCAATTCAAAGATTATTGATGTGAATGTGATGTATTCGAGGTGGAGGCCAATTTATTTCGACGGAGAAAGAATGACCTACGAAATTTTCTCGATGTAAAGAAAACTTTACGTTCAAAGGATAATATTTATCTTACTTTTGACTCTAGATAATGTATTTGGTGTTTCACATGATTCTGTGTATAGTTGATTAATTATAATAGCCATTAGGCTATTATCCTCTCGATCTCCAAGCCGACGTCTTAGCCATTAGGCTAAGACGTCGGCTTGGAGATCGAGAGGTCGTGAGTTCGATTCCCACCCATTGCACTATTGACATGAACCCACTACAGCAAACACAAGCACATTTAGTTTAGTTAGAGGAGTTAACAACACTACCTAGTAGTAATGTGCTACCCACATTGCTAGTAAGCTTTTATAGAAATAAATAATAAATTAATTCATAAGTACATTGTTGTATTATATGATTAGTTATATATTTTAGCCCATACTAAAATTAAGTCACTAGAGAAGTACAATAACACTAAAATAAACTTAAAAATTTTAGGACTTTATAACTTCATTATGGACGTACTCGTATAAGTAAGATTAAACTATTTACGATGGTAAAAGGCTATTATTTATTATCGAATACAATCCATTGTATTTATGTAACTGTTAAGAAAAAAATTGTTTCGAAAACCACCACAATAGGTCGTTCGCGTATAATGCAACTTTTTTGCGCGTAAACTGCAATCTAGTTATGATTCTCAATAAATATAGCAACAACCTGTGTAATCTGCAAAGTTCTGAATAAAAATTAAAATAAAACTTACCTCTGTATCGTTTCCTATTCGTTCGAAGCACCAAATCCAAATTAAAAAAAAGAAACACGAACTGTCAGATTTAAAATCGGAACACTAGACACAGAGGTCGCGTGCGTCGAGCGCAATATTTCGCTAGGCACTGCGTGGGTACTGGAAACATGCCACTTTTAGATTGGAAAAGCTGAACTTTTGTCGAAGGTTTGCGATGTTCAGGGTCTGCAGAAGTACGGGTTACGTACTAACTACTATACTTGTCTGTGACACGGGTCACATCGCGAGTCAAATACGACGACCTTTTGTAGTTGTAGCAATCTATCTAATATATAAAATTCTCGTGTCACAGTTTTCGTTGCCATACTCCTCCGAAACGGCTTGACCGATTTTGATGAAATTTTTTGTGCTTATCCGGTATCTATGAAAATCGGCCAACATCTATTTTTCATCCCCCTAAATGTTAGGGGTAGTCCACCCCTAAATTTTATTTTTATTTTTAGACAACATTTTTAATTTCTTTTTTTTATGATACAAAATACAAAAATACATACAATCCTCAATTTTCACCCTTCTACGATCAACCCTTATTTTTTAATAGCCATTTATTTATATGGCAAAACAACGTTTGCTGGGTCAGTTAGTATATATATATATTGAAGACACATCATTAGAGTTTGATGCATACGACTACATATATTAAACATGCGGAATGATTGATGTATATATTGATGTATATATTGATCAGTCCATATTTATCTCTATGATAAGAAACGTGGCACTTAACTTCTTTGGAGTGACGTACTTGGATCTACGGCATACACAGAGAGAGTGGTGGCAGTGATTGTAAAAGAAGAGCTGAATATCAAGAGGCATGTCTTAGGAGAGGCCCATGTTCAGCAGTGCACTAATACAGGCTGATTATGATAATGTTGGTAATGGCACCTTTAAAATGCTGAACTACTTTTTTAAAAAAATGTTTTAAAAGATTACTCGCAATGTGTGTTGCACATTACTAGTAGTGTTGTTAACCCCTCCAACTAAGCTAAATATGCTTGTGTCTGGAGTGGGTTCACGTCAATAGTGCAATGGGTGGGGATCGAACTCACGACCTCTCGATCGCCAGTCCG
Source organism: Cabera pusaria (assembly GCA_954871355.1). Taxonomy (NCBI): domain Eukaryota; kingdom Metazoa; phylum Arthropoda; class Insecta; order Lepidoptera; family Geometridae; genus Cabera; species Cabera pusaria. The sequence continues at coordinate 22,741,164 of OX940906.1, forward strand.
ACACCCTATCCATTGGGCTATTGCCGCCTCCTAACTAACTACTCTTATATAAACAAAATATTTTATGAGGTCTATATTATTGAAGAGAACTGCTGAAGATTTTATTTTAATAATTCAATGTGTGATAGCATAGGGTTTTAATAATTCAATGTGTGATAGCATAGGGTTTTAATAATTCAATGTGTGATAGCATAGGGTTTTAATAATTCAATGTGTGATAGCATAGGGTTTTAATAATTCAATGTGTGATAGCATAGGGTTTTGGTTCAAGTTTAAAGTTCAAATAATTCACATCACAACCACAATATTTATTGGTAGGTAATCATTTCTCAGTGAGCCATTATAAAATTGTCACCCAATTTATACGTCGTAATCGGGTAAACACTTAATCATATTAAAAGCAATTTAGTTTCATCTGTAGGCTTGTTACAGGTTAATACGTTTCTTGTTCAGAGACCAGGTTAAACGATTATGTAAGTTTAGTGCTTTCATTAACCTAATAGTGAAATCACACAGCCATAATAATCACATAAGATTTCCAATTATTTTCCCATAGTTCGTACCTTAATTCAAATAAAAATACAAATATGCTTTATTGTAAAAAGTTGCATGTACAAATTTTAGTTCGAAGCCCTGCCTATTTGCTTTAGTTTAAGAAAACTGTTTCGACATATTACAAAGCGTGGATGGGCTGTGTGATGGAACATATGGATGTAAAAGGAGTGGATGCTGAAATTACTGCGGATAGGCTCAAATGGAAGAGAATGCCATGTTGCACCGACCCCACTTAAGTGGGATAACGGTAAGAAGATGAGAGAAATGACATAGTTATAATGATATATAGATTTGATTTGATTTGTGTCTGGAGTGGGTTCACGTCAATAGTGCAATAGGTGCGGATCGAACTCACGACCTTTCACGCCATTCTCGAGATTTCCACTATTAGGTATTTATCTGAATTAAACTAATATTTGATACCTAAAATAATGAACCAACCAACAATACGAGACAAGTGGCCAAATAATTACCCACAAGAAGTACATTCAGTAGTATTACTTCATCTATCCTTAATATATCCATTTCACCCGGCTATCTACAATTATAATATGTGACAGCGGTTATCAGTGAGTGATAAGAGGCAGGTGCGAGGTGCGGTCACTTTCTAGCCCTTATGTAACGTGTGTGTGTGCTCATGTTACACGTTAATGGGAACGCCGCGTTAATATTCTGGTTGCAGATCTTTTAGATCATAGCAAGTCTACATAGAAACACCAGAACAGCTTATTAAAACGTAAAAAAGCAGGAAAAGCCCGGGTTCCACTCAAGGTGGAATCGTCATCGTTTCCACGGGTGGTAGGAGCATATTATATCGATGTTCCGTCTGACTGGCTACCAAAAAGTAACTTATCACCATCAAGGAAAAAATATGCCGTCATAACTTTACGGTGTTCCGGCAATACACAGCTCTTGAGAGTTAGAATATTCTAGGCCTGACGTGTTCACCATGTTCGCTTACCACCAGGTGAGATAGTGGCCAAACTCTAGCCTATAAGATATAGAAAAAAGTCGAGGTCCGCATAGATAATCCAGAAATAGACTAATAAAAGCTGTTGATGACAATCGCTGGGAATCTATGACTTTTACTAGATTTAAATTGTAATAAACAAAACTTTGAATGTCATCTTCATAATCATGATCAGCCTATCTCTGTCCACCGCTACATAGTCCTCACCTTTGAATGTAAGTGTAAAAAAACAAAGAAAGTAAATCGATGGCTATTTTTACTTCTCGTATCGTATCGACTGGTTTTGCACAATAACCGATAAGTACGCAGACAATATGGGTATATCGACATGTCACCCACTCGCGTTCGTTGACCTCCGTGATAATAATAATGTATTTATTGCCATAATAAGGTACAGTAATACATACATTTACTATGGGTCCCAAACTCGGCCAGGCCTGTATATTGAGTGGTAGGTACTATATGGATGATCACTGCTAACATAAGTAGTTTTACCACAGTTTTACACTTACCATCACCTAATCTGCCCTTCGAACCAATAAATGCCATTAATTAGCTACAGTATGATGATCTGAGCCAGTGATTTTTAGGGTTCCGTACCCAAAGGGTAAAACGGGACCCTATTACTAAGACTCCGCTGTCCGTCTGTCTGTCTGTCTGTCTGTCTGTCTGTCTGTCTGTCTGTCTGTCTGTCTGTCCGTCTGTCACCAGGCTGTATCTCGTGAACCGTGATAGTTAGACAGTTGAAATTTTCACAGATGATGTATTTATGTTGCCGCTATAACAACAAATACTAAAAACAGAATAAAATTAAAAATAATAGAGAGTTCCCATACAAGAAACGTGTTTTTTTCGGCATTTCACGCCATCTATGCACGCTTAGTTAGGTAAACGTCCCATAGATGGCGTTATATTAAAATTTCGATCCCTAACACCTTTATTAGACGTTAGATGGCGTTATAAGAAACAAAATGTTTATTAATTATTATTTTTTGCTGGAGAAAAATGATAGTGGTATTTTTTGCTCGATATTATAAAATATTGTAGTGTGGTACGGAACCCTACGAGTGCGAGTCCGACTTGCAATTGGCCAGTTTATAAATATTAGATTTTTAAAGTGACATTTTTATAATATCGCTTAAATATTTTTCGTCCATCTATCGCATGTTGCATTACAGCCGGTGTTTAGCTTGATTGGTGGATATGATGTTTGACATTTAAATCTAGCTGTGATTGGCGGACGCTTCCGCAGCCATATTTGTATACATGCTAATGTGTCATGTCAACTGCTATCGTAGCTACACATAAACAATAAGATTTCGTGGTTTTATAAAACCACACCACATATTTTTAAAGTGGTAGGTCTTCTGCTAGCCCGCCTAGGACGATACCACCACTTTGGCAATGAGTTAAGCCGTAAATTATGAATTATTTTTGTTTTTGCCAAAGTTTCCAGTGAAATTACAGACTGTAAGACTTAAGATCTTTATGTGCCGAGGTAACTGGCACAGTGCAGTGACATGCAAAATATAGCTAGCCAGAAATTTGCATGCCGCTGTATCTGTACTAGGTAGACGTCCTCGCTAACCATCAGGCGAGCGTCGAGGTTTTTCTGTTTCCTCATATCATAAAAAAAAAAAATATCCCACTAATTCACCTGATGATAAAGGACGATGAGGTCTACAATGGAATCATGTTTGTCTGGAATTAAAGACGGCAGTGAGATGGGGCCGGTATCACTGATGTCAACATGTTTTTCGATCCGGCGGGTGATCCAAGGCAAGGCCGAAATCTACCAACAGTAGTTACCCATTCGACACCACCCAGAAGCATTATTTATTTACAGTAGGTATTTTTATTCGCATGGTGGTAGGATCTACTGTCCACCTGGCCAGCTACCACCCTCAAGTTAGAAAATCTGTCGCCAAACATCTAATGAGTTCCAGCAGCTATCCTTGAGAGTCAGTTCCCATTCTAGGCCTAGCGTGCTACCATCCTCGACCGCATCATCACTTACTAATAGGTGAGATAGTGGACAAACGCTAGCCTATACGATATAAGAAGAATAAGAAACCTGACATATATTGCTCATCAAAAGTTTAACATTTGGATATCAGCAAAATTTGGGCTGCAGCGCAAAAGTAATACTTATTTAGACCATTTAGGAACACTTTCATCAACCATCAATGTAACAGATTATTTTTATTAATTTTAGATTAGATTACATCAGTGCTCTTTTGAAAAAAAAATTACAGTCTAACGCAAAGTCAATAAAATGAGCAAACAAAGCTGGCCAGTAAGATTGCAAGTAACGGTCGATTATACATTTATTTATTATGTTCGCGTCGCGTGCGCCCGCGCCGGGTGTTAACACAGATTTAATTGTTGGAACTTGTTACACAGTGTCGGTTTTGTAATTTTACTTTTGAGATAAAAATGCTGCTGTAAAATATGCTAACGTTAGCACTTAGGCTCAGACTCCACCAAAGCGGGAAGTGCGGACATGTCCGAAGCGGAGACGAGAAGATATGTTTTTTGCTAGGATGTATCGACCGAAGATGTGCGGAGATGCACGTTGAGCATTGGATGTTTAGTTGTTGTCCCGCCCGCGCCGCCACTGTACTTGTTCTTTTTTTTAATTCTATGGCGCCACTAACATCTCTTCTCATCTCCGCTGCGTACCGTCGCCAGCTAGCGAGGCTCAGTATACATATCTCCGCTTTGTACCGCCGCACAGCTTAATCTCAGCGAGTTACAGCTCACGTCTCCGCTTTGATCGCGGCATACAAATATGACACAGATCTCCGCTCGATGGTATCACCTGAAGCTGAGTATAGACGTGATGTGTGAGTAACGAAGTTATATTGGTTGTTTAAAACACATGTTGAGGACCCGGTGGTGTAAGTGGGAGAATGGTCTGATTTGATGCCAGAGGTATGGAGTTCAATCCTCGCCGTGCACCAATCGATTTTTCTATCGGAAAATGTATGTGCGCTTTTCACAGTGGTCCTCCGGTGTAGGAAAAACATCGTTAAGAAATCAACTCCCGCATGGTGGTAGGACACTATCTAGTGTCCGCCTGGCCAACTACCACCCTCAAGTTAGAAAATCTGTCGCCAAACATCTAATGTGTTCCTGCAGCTATTCTTGAGAGCCAGTTTCCATTGTAGGCCTAGCGTGCTTAGCATCTTCGACCGTAGCATTACTTACCAACAGGTGAGATAGTGGTCAAACGCTAGCCTGTAAGATATACTCGTATATACAAAAAAACATCTCACGTCGCTTTGGTGAAGTCCAGGTCTTATTTATTTGAAATATTTTTTATTGTTTCACTCACTGGACATGCGGTAATAAAAGCCGCGTGGAATGTCATAGTGGTCATGCAGGTATAACAACTGTTTTTAACCGACTTCACAAAAAGGAGGAGGTTCTCAATTCGTCAGAATCTTTTTTTTTTTTTTTCTATTTTTTTTTATGTATGTTCACCGATTACTCGAAGATGCCTGAACCGATTTGAAAAATTCTTACGAATTTTAACGAAATCGGCTGAGCTGTTTTTAATATATCAACATTTGTATTACGACGCATTTACTAATTTCGACGACTTACTAGTTACTGTAGAAAAAGAGTCCCAAGGCCCAAGAGCATTATACACAATGGAGGTTGCTATTGCATATACATTTGAAGACTAAAAAATATGACCTTGAATAATGTTTTTACATCTTTCTTCTCGTTGATTTTGGTTTTTGACAGATATTCTTACGGTAACTGTGAGCGAGATAGGAACAAAGGTGAAGACAATTAATTTGTCTTCACAGGAATGTTCTACCGGGCAAAGTCTTGTTAGGGTGCAAGGTTTTTTTACATACCTAATATTTTTTGACATGACGTTTAGCGAAGATGGCGGCCATATGGCGGCGAATAATATTAATAATCGCAAATAATACTTTTTAATATTGATTTTGGAATACAACAAGTGCATGTTTTAAAATATTTGGAATTATTGTAACAAAATAGACAATTAATTATCGTGTGTGCTTTTATTGCACAGGGCCATTTTGGACATTGAATCCATCCTTTGATACCTTGATGACATCATTATGACTAGTGGATATTTTCACTAGCGCGGCATTTGAAGTCAATTTTTTAGGGTTCCGAACCCAAAGGCTACCAAATGAACACTTTCTAAAACTTTGCTGTCCGTTCGTCCGTCCGTCCGTCCGTGTGTCTATATGTGCGCACTTTACAGATCTGTATCTTCTTAACCGTAATAGGTACGACTTGAAATCTTCACAAAGTATCTATCCGTCAGTGTATAACGGCCCAGACACGAAATTTTATAGATGCGTGTAATTTAATTAAAACTTGTTTTGCACTAAAAAGGGTAAAATAAATCCTTATAAAAAAAAAACCGACTTCATAACCAGTAACCACAAACAGGCACTCAAAGGCGAAAAATAATTTACTTAATATAATTATTATAAGCGCTACCCACTTATCTATTTGAAGTCGGTGCCAGCCAAGTCTATTGGATAGTAGATAGATACTATGTATGTAGTAGTAGTAAGTAGGTAGATACATGTAGGTAGTATCTATCAGTAATCTATCAAATAGATAAGTGGGTAGCGCTTATAATAATAATATTAAGTAATTTATTTTTCGCTTTTGAGTGCCTGTTTGTGGTTATGAAGTCGATTTTTATTTGAAAAAGAATTTATTATTTTATTAAACAACTTAAAATAAAAAAAATCTCAATTTGTTTGTATTTTTTATTTTTGTTACCTCAAAACTCCTTCAAATGCGACTGTCCTACCATTTGCTATTACGTAGTCCAAGTCCCTTCAGCCCGACTCCATCATCATGTCAGCTCGATGATGCATATTATTACATTGTCACCAAAGATACGCAAATATACCAAATTTCAGTGTAATCGAACGTCAGAAAGTGGTTCTCATTTTAGCGTCTAAGATTTGATTCACACAAACGTACGAGTACGTATTATACTAGCAAGGCAACTTTAATAAAAGCTTGTAAAAATAACCGGCCAAGTGCGTGTCAGGCCACGCGCAATGTAGGGTTCCGTAGTAGCCTGTTATTCAGTGCAAGTCTTTACCCGTTATATACAAGCAACTAGGTACTCCGTCTTTGTCACTTTAAAGGATTTATTCTAAGGATTTTGTATTTGGTACAAAATAATCCAACACCCAATTTCAACGACTATTACTGCTAAACTAATAAAGTTATCTCAACCGCTATAATTTTTCTTTAAAGTTCATAAAATGCGCTATAATCACGATTTTTTCACGATTTTCAAGCCAGCAGTTTAGCTTTTAGAGGGGGGGGGGGGACCCCACACGATTGGGTAGACGATGAAAAAAAAAAAATTCATCCCCACTTCTCACATAGGGGAGCTAACCTAAAAAAAAAATATATTTTTCACAATTTTATTTAAGCACTCTGTCGGCGTGATATATATACATACCCCACAAAATTACAGCTTTCTAGTATTAACGGTCTCTTAGCAAAACCTCGGACAGACAGACAGACGGACATGACGAAACTATAAGGGTTCCTTGTCAGGACTACGGAATCCTAAAAAAGGCCAAGTGCTAGTTGGACTCGCGCATCGAGGGTTCCAAAAGTGATCCTAAAATATCCTTTTTTCCTTTTGACCTAACCACTAGAGTCTAGTGGTCTAGTGACTAGACCAACTAGCCAGTCAAAAAAGGCTTTAGGTTAATGTGTAGAACCCAAGGAGGCTGGACGTATCAGACTCGCACTTAACCAGTTTTTACAATAACAACCTTCCCCTTGACTGCACGGCTGCTACTCAGGCGTGTATAAATATTGCTTGTTTTTTACTTTTTGTTGATTATATAACTTGATGACAGTTTTTGTGAAGGCTTCGATGGAACAATGATTTTTAATTATGATTATGGTATCTAGGCCTAATTGATGCAAGGTCTTCTATGGTAAGGTAAAGGACGCAGTGCAGTGACGCACAGCATTATGGCGTTTCAGACTTCGTATCGCAGAATTTATATAGGTATATGCAATAGCAATATCATTTAATCCGGTATCCTTCATACTGGATAAGATCACACCTATACATGTTGATGTCACAGCGTCATCAACTAAAAAAAAGTTGAACAGATTTTCATAAAACAAAGCTAATAAATTATCAGTAAAAAAAATTTTTAAAAACAAGCTTTTATCTGGGACAATGAACTAAAATGTTAAAAATCAATTCTAGTAAGTATGTGGCGTGTAGGTACTTACCTATATTCTTAAAAGTTTGAAGCACTACCAGTTTTTCAGGCTAGGTAATTACTATACTTCAGTGCCTCAAGCTTTTAAAAATATAGGTAAGTACCTACACGCCAAATACTTACTAGAATTTATTTTTAACATTTTAGTTCATTGTCCCAGATTTTTATCTGGAACCCTAACAAGCTTTTGCTTGTTAGGGTTCCGAACCCAAAGGGTACCGACGGAACCCTATTACTGAGACTCCGTAGAAGTACTGTGTCGGTAAAGCAATTAAGGCCCATTTAGACGGGGAGAGAAACCATGCGCTACTATCACAAGCAAAAATCGCCATAACACAATCGTATCAAAATGTTTACATACAGGCAAGAACTAAAATCTCGCCTACGATGATGTCATACGAGATTCGCATATGACTTATCGCTAGGCGATAGTTGCCTATGTTTGTTTACACAACAAAAGTATAGTAAGCAGATTCTTGCTTATGAGAGTCTCGGCTTGTATAAATATGATCTCGTATGACATTTTTCAAGTTCATACGAGTATCGTACAAATCGGGTTGAACCGTTTTGAGTGCGAGAATCGAAATACGAGAAAATTCTGTTTAGACCGACACTATCAATATTCTATTTCGAGTCAATTGTCGCCAGAGTGGAAGAGCGAGAGGTGTGAATGTTTAGACATATAATCTTTTTTATATTCCTTCGATAATCGTATCTTCGAGACGAGAAACTTTCCCCGTCTAAATAATTCTTTATTTCTTTATTGACTTTAAATACATGTGCCTTATAAACTTAAGATAGGTGATTATGTACTTAGTGACTATTTATACTCTATAAGTTTGTTGGTGTCCGTAGAAGTTATAAAACTGTGTTACAGACACCATCGCCCTCCGTTAGATAGCTATGACATAATGTACATACACATTATTTAGATAACTACATTTAAAAGACACAATTGGTTAAGAAATATATGCAAATGATTAGAAATCTAAAATAAAGAACTTGCGCGCGCGTGTGTGTGTGTGTGTGTGTGTGTGTGTGTGTGTGTGTGTGTGTGTGTGTGTGTGTGTGTGTGTGTGTGTGTGTGTGTGTGTGTGTGTGTGTTTGTCCAAAATCTTTCTAATATGCTAGATGATATGATAATTTAAAATTTGAATTTTGAATTTAAAAACAGAACCTTAATATATTTTCTGTTTCTCCATAATTTAGATCTAATAGATATGTTTTTATAGAGTTTTTAACTTCGTAGTATGTGAGAGGATATATGTGAAGGATAGCGTTTAACTTGTTGTAGAGCCTAGAGCTAAGGACATCAAAGTGTCTTGCAGCCAGCGATGTACGACAGGAGGTAGTTGTGCAAACACGATTACGCCGTCGACTATCAATATCTAATTCAGGATTATAAGGCATTAACTTATGTTTGCGTAGAATCGTGTTCAAAATTGATAGCTGCCTTACTGTTAGGACCCTAGTGTCTTGATACAATAAGTTAGTAGGATACCTGATAGGTTTGTTAATCATTACTTTAAGGATAGCGCGTTGAGCACGCTCCACTTGGAGGAAGTGGGTTGTACACGCATTACCCCAGGTTGTGGAACAATAAGAAATAATTGATTGCACTAATGAATAATAGACCATCTTTAGGGTTTCAAAGTCTGCAACGTGTCTTAGCTTTTTAAAAATGTAAATCATTTTCCTAGTACGTGTAGTTAGTGAATCAATGTGCGATTTCCATGAGAGCATTTTATCTATATGAACACCAAGATATTTGATACTATCCGTTCTCATGATAGTGTTACATTCACAAAGTGTGTTTTCTGGGTATTTGCATCTGTGTACTATTATAGACATTGTGTTATCAGGTTGGGATTGAGAATTTGAAGAAAATGTGATATATTTTGTTTTGTCTAGATTAAGAGTTAGCAGGTTTGCATCTAACCATTTTGTTACAATAGATAAGGCGTTCTCAGAATAGCGTTTTGCATCAGGCCATGTCGTGCCATTCACTATAAGTGCAGTATCATCTGCATAACTGAAAATTTCACAGTTAGGTATGTTTAGATTACAGAGATCGTTCACATATAGTAGAAACAAAACAGGACCCAATATACTCCCCTGAGGAACCCCGAAACTTAGCGTTTCATCATCACTTACGTGTTTTTCTATTGAAACACACTGTGTTCGGTCAGATAGATAGTCCCGAAAGATATCTAGGGCTAAACCGCGGATTCCAACTCTTTCCATCTTTAAAAGGAGTGTGGGAATAGAGACGGTGTCGAATGCTTTAGAAAGGTCGAGGAAAATACCTATAGATTTATATTTATTGTCTATGTTACGCACTATTGAACTTGATAGTTCAGTCACAGCATCTTCAGTTGAAATTCTTTTTCTAAATCCGTATTGCTTTTGGGCTAAAATATTATGTTTATTTAAAAAGTTTATCATTCGGGTGTACAAAAGTTTTTCTAGTATTTTAGATAATGATGTTAATACAGAAATTGGCCTGTAATTTTCGACACCGTCTCTATTTCCACTCTTAAATATAGGATGAACCAGTGCCTTTTTTAGAGGCTTGGGAAAAGTGCCTGTTGAAAGACATAAATTTAGTGCGTATGTAATAGGAGGGACTAGAATATCGCGTGCATCTTTTAAAACATTTGCTGAAATACCATCCCATCCAATAGCACAGTCCTGTCTGAGATTCATAATTATCCGTTCAATTTCAGTGCAATCAGTTTCAGTCAAGACCATAGAGTCTATTTGGGAACTTATATTACGCTGAATAAAATGGTGAATAGCGTCTGTATTATCTTTTATGATTTTGTTTGCCAATTTTTCTCCTATGCTTGTAAAATACGAATTAACTGCATTTATTTTGGATTTTGGGTCAGTATTATTTTTTATTAAACTATTTGCCAGATTTTTCTTTGAGTTCATATTAGCAACCTTTTTTATTATATTCCAAGTTGCCTTTGGATTATCCTTGGCCTTGCGGAATTCCCCTTTTTCGTATTCCCTTTTAATTTTTTTTAATAAATTGTTACAAAAATTTCTATATCTTGTATAAATTAATTTACACATACTGTTTTCTGGTTGTATCTTATATTTTTTATAAAGTTTGTCACGATTTCGGATACATTTAAGGAGGCCAGGGGTAAGCCACGGCTTTATGGTTCTGCGTCTACTAGAGATATGTACAATGAGAGTATTTGATTTAATTATTTTCGAAATTAGTGAAATAAGGTATTGTATAGCGATGGTAGCATCTTTAATATTAAATATGTAAGAATAATCTGCCGAGTTTAGTTGCGATATAATTGCAGAATAATTCAACCGAGTAACAGTTCTATCGCATTTAGTAACTTTTTTAGTCAATTCGCTACATAATAGAACTGGTGCGTGGTCTGTTATAGTGCTATCGAGGACAAAAGTCGCAGCGTCGGTGTGAGTCCTGAGGATCACGTGGTCCAGACAGCTGGTGCCGCGCGTCGGCATTAGATGTGCGGGAAGCATCGCATGAGAGGCTAAGATATTTAGATAATCATGTGCATTTTCATCGCTATTGCCCGGAAAAATATTTATGTTTATATCTCCTATTATGGCTACAGTTTTGTAGCTAGTTAGAGTTAAAAGTATATTATGAAGACTGTCTATAAAGTTTTGCGTATTTTTAACGGATGGCGATCGATATACTGCTATTATAGCTAATTTATGTTGGTAGGTGAGAAGTAGGCCGCTTGCGTCTGAGAGTGAAGGTACGCTGATTTGACAGTCAAGACTATTTTTGGTATAGATAATAACGCCATCATTTTGGTTACTAAAATCAGATCTATGCCCAGAGTATCCGTCAAGCACAGGCGTTATCGGTACCTTACTTAGCCAACACTCTGTAAAAATAATTATATCACAGTATAAATCCAGTCTAGTTATTAAAACTTCAACCTCATTCAAGTTACGCTCAATGCTACGAATATTTAAATGCAATATTTTAAGAGTGTCATTAGTATTCCATTGTTTAATCAGAGGTAAACATTCTTCAGGTGAGCACTGATAAGACAGCGACTCGCTTACGGTCTCGATCTCATTATTTATTTGTCTAATACTATCCATTAAAATAGTGTTTATGTTTTAATGTCTTAACTGTCTGAAACAGGTTTGGATACGATACACTAGGTGACGTATCACTACCAGTGCTCAAGAAGTAGGTTGTTACATATGTATATTGATTTTTTATAAATATTTTTTTTATAGTTTGATAGATTTTTATGTTTACGACTACAAATAGTAAATAATAGTTATTTATGTATAACTGTATATTATGTGTGTTTGTGGTATGTATATAGCGTGTAAATGAGCAGTGTTCGTATGGTGTGGAGAAGTGTGAGTTGTATTTGTTTTGTTTATTGTTATATGGGATGAGGAGTGTGTGTGTGTTAAACGCAATAATTAAATTAATTAACAATAAATTATTATATATTACGATAGTAATTATTGTGTGAAAGTTAAGGAAATTACCAATTAAATCAGTTAAATTAAGGAAATGATAACAATCAAGTTTCGACGTGCATGGTTCCATGTCTAGTCAGTTTATCTTTGTAGGCAGCCTATCCAAATCCCTGGCATTGTTTATCCGGATAGCTGGCGAGTTCTCCTTCTCTCGAAGGTACACTTTACCGTGGGCTATCCAGCAGAAGGCATATCGATAGGTCTTCGCAAAATCTCGTGCAAGGAAGTGAAGTTTCTTCATTTTTGGGGTTAGGGCCTCGGAAACATACACTGCTGTCTTGGGACAATCCAGTTGCAGCGTGGTAGTACTCAGGCGGTCTCCTTTATGCCTCCTGTTGTACGACCTAGAAGCGTCTATAAATTTCTCCTTTGTAATAACGCTGGTGAAGTTCGCTACGATGGGCTTCCCGGTACCAGGTTTTGCATTTGCACGGTAAACATCCTTCAGGTCACAGGGCTTCAAGTCCAGTTCGAAAGTTGATCCCACCTTCATGACAATGTCGAGAAGCTGCTGCTTAGATTCAGATTTAGCGGGCTCAGGTACATTCCTGATCTCAATGCATGAGAGTTTTTCATTATGTTGTAACTTTTCCAATGTGTTTTCAAGAGTTTGAACATAGGCACGTTCCGTGTCTCTTTCTTTAACCAAGCCGTCGTATTTATTTTTGAGGTCTTCGTATTGACTACACATGAAATCCAGAGAGTTTTTGAGATGTTCGTAATTACCATCTACTTTTTCTAAAATGTTCTGGAACTTGTCAAATTTTGGGTCTGTTTTTCTGACAAAGCTACAAACATCTCCTTCACCTCTGACATACAGGCTGTAACATCGGTATCTTCCTTCTCGGCGCTGCGGTCGCCGCGCTTTCGTTTGCTTCTATTTTTGATCAATCTTTCTCTCGTCTTCTCGTCAGTATCGCTGAATGAGGCACCCGTCTCGAGAACACGGCTAGATTGTATTTGAGTCGTAGGTGGTGTTCTCTGTACCGACATTCTAAAGTACTATAAGTATAACAGCGAAGGGTCAAAAGTATAGCCTGAGTAAATAAATAGACACGCGGACGAGTTCTCAGCCGTTATCTAGTAGATTTGTTGATAATTATAGTTGCTTATGGATCGGTAAACAAGCAACCGAAATATGCGTATGCGCCTGTGGCGGTCAAGGTCACTTTAAGTCACAAGTAGCAAAGGCAGAGCTTTGTGATGTATATCATACTCACTCTAACAGCTGCGTTCTGATATTAGTGATGTCTCGTTCTGGCAGGGTGTAAAAGTGAAAGGCAGACTCACTGATTTTTGCTTCGGTAGAAGTGGCTTATGTCTCTGGTTAAGAGACGATCCATTTATGCAAGTAGATCGTAGTATTAAGGTTTAATTTCCTTTGCAACTATTAAACTATATTTAAAAATAATTCTTTACTATGCGCGAAACGCGTCCACACGCTTTGCGATCCAACGGAGAACAGAGAGAAATGGGACTTTAGTTGCTCTCAATTAAAAAAAATAGTATTATTATTCGTCAATAGATGTCGGGAAGAGTCATATTTGTCTGTTTAAGTGGGAAAAAATACCGAGCAAAGCTCGGTCAACCAGATATTTAATAATATTAATTACTACAATTACTATTACTACTATATAATACTATTCTACCTTTGTGTTAACGTTTACTTAGTTGGTGTTAGAAGTTCGTTAGAAATTCGATAGATGGCGTTCGGAACCCTCCGTGTGCGGGACAAAAGTCGGACTCGCACTTGGCCAGTTTTATTTAAAAAAATATTTTTTACAGATAATTTATTTTTAACTTTTTAAGAGGTAGGTATAGATACCGACTACCTACCAACTACCTTAGTATTTAAGAGAAGGCATGATATTTTTAAATATTCCACGGATATTTGATGTGATTATGGGTAAAGTGCTCTTCAAGGAAAATCAATCGACTCGGTGGGGCTATGTTGCTTTATAACAGAAATGCCATGGCCACCTTACAGCTTCATCATCAGATCCTGACTATCATTTAAGTGTAAAGTGCTCCTCAAGACGAATCATTTGAGCCCAAATTCACTGGGGTTACGTTATTTTATCTAAAAGATGCCGTGGCCACCTTCCAGCTTCATCACCAGTCGCTAAATATCATCTAGGTGTAAAGTTCTCTTGAAGACGAATCAATCGAGCCCTAACTTGGTAGTGTTTTGTTTTTTTATCGCAGATATTCCATGGCTGCCTTCCAGCTTCATCATCAGACCCTGGATATTATCTAGGTGTAAAGTTCTCTTCAAGACGAATCAATCGAGCCCAAACTCGGTACAGTTACGTTGATTTATCACAGAGATGCCGTGGCCACCTTCCAGCTTCATCATCAGACCCTGGATATCATCTAGACGTAAATTTCTCTTCAAGACAAATTAATCGAGCCAAAACTCGGTGGGGCTATGTGTTTTTATCACATAGATGCCGTGGCCACCTTCCGTCTCCATCATCAGACCAGCTCCATGGTACTGTATCATTGTATTGTCACCGAAGATACATAAGTACACCAAATTTGAGTCCAATCGGACATCGGAAAGTGGGTCTAATTTAGCTTCCAAGATTACACCCGAACATACATAGTTACGAGTACATACATACTCGTACATTGCAAGTTAAATAAAAGCTTGTAAAAATTAACACTCTAGATCAATTTTTTTAGGGTTCCGTACCCAAAGGGTAAAACGGGACCCTAATACTAAATCTCCGCTGTCCGTCTGTCTGTCTGTCTGTCTGTCTGTCTGTCCGTCTGTCCGTCTGTCACCAGACTGTATCTCATGAACCGTGATACACACATGTTCACATGTTACACAGTTGAAATTTTCACAGATGATGTATTTCTGTTGCCGCTATAACAACAAATACTAAAAACAGAATAAGTTAAAAATAATAGAGGGTCCCCATACAAGAAACGTGTTTTTATCGGCATTTCACGCCATCTACGTAGCGTAGTGTTTCGAACTCGGTATGTTCGCTTAACTCCGAGAGGCAAAGATGCTCCGTCACCTATCAAACAAAAAAAACTTAATCAAAATCGGTTCATCAAATTGAGCGCTACGATGCTACATACAGATACCTACAGCCCTCTTTTTATGTCGGTGGTTAAAAAGGTCCTCCGCACTAATTAGAACCGGAAATCATGAATGATATTCGCAGGCGATGCCGCGAGGTAGAAAGTGCATAAAAACTGTGGTATAATCTGTGGTGCCCTAGTTCTCACAGCGCATCATTAGATACTTGTACATATACTGTGGCTCACTTTCAGTTTCGACGAGACTGGCGCGCGGTACTCGAACTAGGGGTGGAATATACTATACTATCGATGTCGATAAAAGCTTTTGTTTGCTATTTTAATGTCATTGATGTACAATATTTATTTAACATATCTATTAAAAGTTTTAATAACATTTGAGCTATCAGTATATGTACAATACAATACAAATGCAAATAAGTACTCTTTATTGATTAACAAATAAAATATTGTAAAATCTTTTTTGAACACGTTATAACAATCAGCGATCTTATCGCTTATTGCAATTTCTTCCAGACAACCTTAATAAGGACTGTACATTACAGTGGAATCCTTACAATCTTTGTCTTAGGCTTCTACATAGTTGAGTAAGTAAATATCTATGTAACATGTAACATGTAATCTATGTAACATTTAACTGCATATTCAGTCGAAATTGTTGATCCGGCCTAAAATTCATATATAACGTACCGATATACGATATTGTTAATGATCATCGCTTAGCCACGAAATAATATTTGGATCATTCGTGCTGGCTTAGAGATTTATTTCTTCTATATCCTCAATTTATATTTCAGTAAGTGTTTTTTTCATCATATATAAATAAAGTTTCAACTATGCTTATTACCGATATATACTACACAAACGTATGTATTTTCATTATCTGAGTAACATTTTTAGAGAATTAAGCCAGCTAAGTAACCCTAAGTCTTACGTGTTAAATAACATTTATTGAAGAGGAGTTATACTCAACACTTTCACGAAAGAGGCCCCTCAATGTTATTTTCCGATAGGCAAGTGTTTGACCTCTATCTCGCCCGTTGGTAAGTGATGATGTGGTCGAAGATGGTGCAAACGCTAGGCCTAGAATGGTCTGACTTTCAAAGGCTGTGTGAACACCGTAAAGTTACAGCGGTAGATTTTCTCCTTGATGGTGGTTAGCTACTTTTTTGTTAGCAAGTCAAGCAACATCGATATAATGTTCCTACTACCTGCGTTCTAAGTTTTCACACACGCTTAGACACATATCTGTATGTTTAACAAAATGTTTCGACAATCGATATCGATATCCCGTACCAGTAAGCCCCGCACTAGCGGTCTGTTAATCGATCAAATTGCGATAGAGCGCTATGGTTCTCGATGACCGGTATTATTATCTCACAGATTATACTATGATTTAAATAGATCACTATTGTTACTCTCACAGATTATGTAACTTTTCGCAATAATGTTGTGCTGAGAATTTGTGTTGAACTTGCGTGATTCATTAAATTACAGGATAAATATTGTTTTGATTTTTACGTAACCTTTGAAAATCATGTGGCATTTTTACCCGACTGCGCAATGCAAGGTGCACGCAAGATAAAAATGATAAACACGCCCTGCCCTGTGTTTACCATTTATTATTTTTAATGACCATTCAGGATTTATTACGATTTAAAACTGGTTAGCTGACATTCTTAATTAAATCACATAATATAATAGTAAGTAAAAGCTTAAATTTGCAATAGGTAAACACTATCATCAAGCTGTCATAAAGTTCTTAGATATACAGTAGGTAAGATATAGCCGCAGTCGGGGTTATTGTTTTTAGGGTTCCGTACCCAAAGGATACCAACGAGACCCTCTATGCCTATTACCCTATTACTGCGACTTCGCTGCTGTATCTCCTGAAATGTAATAAATAGACACTTGCAATTTTTACAAAGTATGTATTACCATAGATAAATAAAATTAAAAATTAAACAAATAATTTATCTATGGTATTACAGTTGCCGCTATAGTATAGTATAGTATAGTATTATTTAATCAAAAATCAAGGTTGTCTGGAAGAAATTACTTTATGCAATAAGACCGCCGATTGTATTGCCTTATTATTCTACTGTCTTTCATCACATAGTATGTACAATTTGTAATTTCTTTGGTGATCAATAAAGAGTTTTTGTATTTTGTATTGTATTATTACTATATAAAAGTGTTTATTATTACTTCATAGCTAAGCGTTGAGTATACAGTTAGAAAGTAGTTAGGTATTTAAAAATTTACCAGTTATTTTTTGTTTAAAAATTATTGTGAATTTGGAACGTTATTGATGTTTTAGACCGGCTGTAATTTACGTACCTACCTTTTTGGTTGAATTTTATCGACCATGGTTCGAAAGAGTTCCTCGCTCTTCCTGGGGAGTGAGTTCACGCTGAGGTGGATGATAAACGAGTTATCATCACGCATTTATTGGAAGCAATAACATTGATATTGTGATATTGTATATTGTATATGTAATAAGTAGAGTAAAATTATTACTGCTGATTTTTAGACAGGATTTTATAGGTACGTGCAACGACTATAGCATAATTTCGACAGCATCATGCAAGTTTCCGTAGTGTAGCGGTTATCACGTGTGCTTCACACGCACAAGGCCCCCGGTTCGATCCCGGGCGGAAACAGTGTCTTTTTGCTGAGTATTTAATTTTATATTATCAGATAAAAGTTATCTAATATCCATTTATAAGCCGTCATAGTTGCAGATGGTACATCCGTGTCTCCACTTCAGAGATGAGGGCAGCTGTAGTACTCCATAATGTGACCCGACTTGTGCTTTAACTAAAAACGTTGCCTAGGCGCTCTATTAAATATCACCGAGTTATTTTGCAGTGATAGTTTTAGCGATTCCGAAACTGGAACTCGCTAGAAAGAGATGTCCTTCATGCCTAAAATCGCTATACATTTTAACAGGATGAGGGAACTTTCGAATTGCGGATTAACTGTAAAAGTACCTACCTTTTTTCGCTGTAAAAATGCAAGTTTGTATTTTGGTTGGGTTGTACTGAACAGGTAGACCACGAGAGTATTTTACTAATATGAAAAAATTATTAAAATTAAAAAAATATTGTATAGAAATAAAAGATGTTATAGTCGCGTTTTCAAGCACTCGTAAATTATTAGAATAGTCACAGGCGTTTACAGTCTACATAAAGATGCCTGAATGAAACTTTAACGAACGCCTGAAAAAAAAACTGTATTTTATTTTATCCAAAACGCCTGAAATAAAAAAAAAAGCTTCTTGTATGTATTATTTTTCTTTGTGATAGAACGGTGATAAAACCTTTTTACGTATAAATACTAGTTTAAAATCACAGTTGCATTTTTAGACTAAAAAAGTGTGTTCGCAATATCGAGAGCGTGAAATCGAGTCTTTTATTTCTATACAATATTTTTTTATTTATACTATTGTGTCGTGTAGTGTTTGATTAAAACCAAAACGTGCGTAAATGTCTGTATTACTACGAGTTTAGGTTCAGGCGCTTATAAAATGATTATAGAAGCTTTTTATTTAAGGCGTTTTGGATAAATAAAAAACATATATACGGTCGAATTGAGAAACGTCCTCCTTTTTTTTAAGTCGGTTAATTAAAAAGTATTTTTTTCAGGCGTTTTTACAGTTACAGTTTTTGTAATCCATCGTCCTAGGTTTACAGTTTGTTACAGTTTTATACGCCTGTGACTATTTTAATAAATTACGAGTGCGTGAAATCGAAGAAAGTGTGGATGGGCTGTGTGATAGAAGATATGGATGTAAAAGGATGGTGGATGGTGGATGCGGAAATGACTGTGGATAGACCATCATGGAAGAGAATGACATGTTGCACCCCACTTAAAAGTGATAAGGGTAGGAAGATGATGACGAGTACGTGAATTCGAGACTTAATAACATCTTGTATTACCACGACTAGTCCGATTGTGATGCAGTTTTTAACCGACTTCAAAAAATGTTTCTCAATTCGACCGTATATATATATATATATATATATATATATATATATATATATATATATATATATTTATGTTTGTTCGCGGATAACTTCGTCGTTTATGAACCGATTTTGATTATTATTTTTTTGTTCGAAAGAAGATATCTCAAGTATGGTACCATGGTAATTTTATCGAGGTCTGATAAGTATCTCCAGAGATATTGAGATAAATATCTCAAAATTGGTACTAAAAATGAATAGCGCGGCATTGAAGTCGGTTCTTTTTTAGTTTAAACGATTATTTAAACGATATTATCAGTTATGGGTTCGTGTTTGATTGGTGCATGTTCTTAAATAGGTGTTACGGTGTCAACTCACCAGGGGGCGCTGCAGTAAACATTTTTTTGCGCAAATCCATGTTGCCATTTTTCTCCAAAACTAGTTTGATTTTGTCTTTAAACGGTTCGTAATTAATAAGTGGTGGTTCTTAGATAGATGTTATGACGTTAATTTTCTAAAGGCCATTGTCGTGGGTGTTTATTCAAAATTTTTATTTTGTTACTTGTTTCTATACATGTAATTTAAGTCTTACATAAAATGAAACCGAAATTTTAAGTGCATGACTGGGATTTACAATACTACGATATTGATATTATCTATCTTACACGTGTAATTAAGTAATTCTTACTTTCTAACCTAGCTCATCAGAGAGCTTTATTGTACGCCCGAAAAGGACATACTGTTAATACAAATATAAACATACCATCTTGTGTAACACCGTATTTACAATAAATATATTTTGATTTTGATTTTGATTTTATATCCCGACCTCGTATAGAAAGCTTGGCTGATTTTCAACCACAGGCCACAATATGAAGGTATGGTTTATTTATTTTGTGGTGTAGTCTACGAAGGGTAAGCGTGAGTAGGTACTAATATAATCAGTGCCTTACCATCGCCAACGATTCAAATGGTGTTTCTTCTCTGATGGGAGTATTTCCGAAACACCGGTAGATTCAACAGCCATTCAGTTTTCCCCTTTTGTCCGCAGATTTTCTTTCTAGGCTTGCAATTTTTATTTTTATTTAAACAATATTATGCAGCTGACAGACGGACTATCAGTTCCATTTGGATCATGATATGTACTGTGATCGGTATGCGTTTCTCTATGTTGTGTTTCACTATTTCACTTTTTTATTGTTTTTATATAAAAATTGTCTGAAGTACTGAAACACACAGTTACATGTATGGTTGGTTTTAACCTACTTTAATTTTTTTTATTTATTCTGACGTAAACGATTGGATGACAGCTGAATGGTTCATTACTTTTTTTTTCTAATTCAAAGCGTTAAATTCTGCTTTTGCTATGTTTACTTGATAATTGGTTATGATTTATTTTATGATTTATGATTTTGACGTGTATATGTGCGTATATTTATACTGCCTACATACTGAATAAATGCTTTGATTCTTTGAAATGCATTTTTTCTGCAAAAGCGATAATCGTTTTATGTACCTGTACCTACTGTAGTACCAGGGTGAATGTTTCAAGTGAAAAACAGCTAATTAGTCGAGTGGTTCAGCCGTGGAGAGACCACAAATAAACAAACATAAACAAACGTTTACTTTACATTTTTGGTAATAATAAAGTACTTATTGCTTGTGATCTGCTAGGCTATTCTGTAAGCTATCTCGACAGCGGAATCCGCGGTGAGATTCGAATTTCGTACTACGAAATTCAATCCTATCAAGTTCGTAATACGGTTGAATTTCGTAATACGAAAGTCAAATATCACCGCGGATTCCGCTGTCGAGATAGCTTACAGAATAGCCTAGCTGCCCTTGAATAAATCAGATGATAACTAGGTCAAGCCGGTCAGTGAACTTTTTGTCTTTATTTTTATATAAGTATACAAGTTGGTGTAAAGGTAGGATACGTTTAAATAAAACTGGCCAAGTCTGGAAGACCGAGTCTTCGTACGACTAACTTTCCATTCCACTGATTCTAGCTAAATGAAGCTCTTTAAGTACTAAAATTGAAGATATATTATTCAATACTGTACACTACATATTAACTAAGTAAACAAATCGACCGAGGCCCACAAATTTAACAAATGAAATTCTTGCGCGTGCTAATTTTGCTAATGAGTCATTGTTGAGAACTCACCTTAAAATATCTTGAGCCTGCTAGATGAGCTTTTATCATGAGAAAATAAAAAACCACTGTTTTTCCCTTAAAAGTATATTGCCGACTGAACTAGAATTTTGACATATAAAAAACAAAGCTAACAAAACAGAAATTAAAAATAGAATATCCATCAAAAAGGCTATATTGATCAACTGGTCGCCAACATGGCCCCGAGCGGTGTGGAGCACCATTTAAACATTAAGGCGAACCAGTTTTCTGACAGGCCGACGCAACACACCCCCTTTTGTGGCTACATCAACAACTCGAGTAACATTATCTATCCTACCTGGATATTTCTTAATAACTCTACCTAGAGGCCAATGGTTGCGCGGAAGATTTCCATCTGCAATCAACACCAAATCTCCAATATCCACTGGTTGATGCGGCGATACGGTTTGTCTCGGGATCAATAGGGGTAGATACTCTCTGACCCATCGCTGCCAAAAATGATCCGCTAGACGTTGCGCTTTTCGCCAATCCACTCGTCTGCTTAGGTCCACATCTGAAAACTCGCGCAGTTGCAGATCGTTACTTGTAGTTCCTATAAGGAAGTTAAAAGGGGTAAGAGCTTTTTCACTGTCTGCGTCAACTCCCACGTGTGTTAGAGGTCGTGAATTAATTATCGCCTCTACTTCTAGTAACAATGTGTGTAAAACCTCCAGTCTTGGAGTTCGATCCTTTAATGTGACCTTTAACGAAGTCTTCACACTTCTCACCAAACGTTCCCAACAGCCACCCATAAAAGGCGAAGATGGTGAAATAAATTTCCATTGTATGCCTCTGTTCACAGAAAAATCGTAGAGGTCAGCTAGGATCTTGGAGGCGCCAACAAATGCGGTTCCATTGTCTGAATAGATGCGTGTAGGACTTCCTCGGCGGGCTATGAAACGACGAAGAGCCATTAGCGCAGAATCCGATGACAACGATTCTACAATTTCTATGTGTACAGCTCGAACGGTTAAACATGTGTACAAGGCTATCCAGTTTTTCATTTTGCGACGACCAGCTGAGACATGTAATGGCCCAAAATAATCCACACCAACAAAAGTAAAAGGACGAGTATGATCAGCCATTCTGACATCGGGCAAATCACCAATCGGTGGTATAGTTGGTTTCGCTTTAGAATTCCGACATAGTTGACATTGACTTGAAACACTTCTTACAGCGGGGCGCAATCCGAGAACGTAAAAACGTTGACGCATTTCATTTACAACAAGTTCATTATTTCCATGGTTGAATTTCACGTGATAAGAATGGATTAGTAAGCGAACTATTCTGTGTTTTCCATCAAGTACTATCGGATGAGAATCAATCACTGGTGATGCATTTGTGCGGCCTGATAATCTAAGGATCCTATCCTCACATACGATAAGCGAAATATTCTTTAACCTACTCTCTTTACAAACGGGGCGTGTTGTGTCAATTGCAATGTACTCATTCATAAATGAATCAAGTTGAACGCGCAAAAAAATGTGACGTTCCGCTGATGAAATAAAAAAAACGTCTAAAGGTAACAAGCCATTATCGCGATCTAGTAATGACAATTTAGAATTTTGAGAGGAATTCCGAAAAACAGATGCTGCTTGGTGGATACGTGCAGTAGCACGAACAAAACGTAACCAAGTGCTAAAACGCTGGTGTTCAGCAACTACCGGTGAAGGTAAATCATATGATTGTGTGACTATTAGTCCTACCAGGTCCTGAGTCATTTTCAGTTCAAGAGCTGGTAAAACATCAGTTTTTGGTTTAGAGGGCCACTCTTTTGAAGATAAAAGAAGAAATGGTGGCCCAGTAAACCACCGCGCAGAAGGAGTAAATTCATCTTTGAATCGTGTTGCGTCATCTGCGATATTAAGAGATGACGGCACATAATTCC
Source organism: Cabera pusaria (assembly GCA_954871355.1). Classification (NCBI taxonomy): domain Eukaryota; kingdom Metazoa; phylum Arthropoda; class Insecta; order Lepidoptera; family Geometridae; genus Cabera; species Cabera pusaria. The sequence continues at coordinate 22,764,550 of OX940906.1, forward strand.
AATCAGAAATATTAGTGATTTCACAAATTTCACAGACTCTGTGAGCAACAAAAGATTTTAACAAGCTCGGGTCCGTGTGTATCCATTTCAGAACCGTTTGAGAGTCTGACCAGAAATAAATTTTATCTGGCTTACGTTTATGCGCTTCAATTACATAACTGGCGAAACGTGCTGCAATAAGAGCTGCCTGTAACTCTAATCTTGGAATTGTGGTTGGTTTCAAAGGAGCAACTCTGGCTTTACTACCGATTAAAGCCAGTTTAATATTTCCACTTAGAAACGAAAAGCGCCAATATCCTACGCATGCATAAGAACGCTCACTAGCGTCCGCGAAGAAATGAGCTTGGATAGACTCAACTTTTTCCAAAGAATCAATGTAACAACGTGGAATTGAAACATTTGTCATTTTTTCTAGATTTTGAAACCATATAACCCACTCAACAGAGAATTTATCGGGTAAAGCCTCGTCCCAAGAGGTTACTAATTTCCATGTCTTTTGAAATAGTACACGACCTTTTATGATAATAGGCGTGAGAAAACCAATCGGATCATATACTTTCATTAGATTTGAGAGTACTATGCGTTTAGTAAGTTTTTGAGGTAAATTCACCAAGGAGTTGCTTGGCAAAGAAAGAGAATCGGACACAACATTCCAAGTGACACCTAGTACTCGTACTTGGTCTGTAGAGATTGAACTTACACTTACCTCTGTAATATCTTTTGCACACAGATTAGGTGGTATCATGGACAAGGCTTTGGGAGAATTTGACACCCAGGATCTCATCTCAAAACCGGCAGCCGAATTAATTGCAACAATGTCAGCACATAAATGTGCGGCTTCAGTTTCATTATCGCAACTACCCAAATAATCATCCATATATGTGCCGCTTATGATTGCAGCTGCTGCCTGAGGATACACCTTTTGGTGATCAATAGCATTTTTATTTTTAATATATAAAGCAGTGCAGGGTGATGATACTGCGCCAAATATCATCGAAGACATGCGATACTCTAATATCTCCTTACCATCTCGCCAAAAAAATCGTTGAGCATCTCTATCTTGCGGTCTAATCTTCACTTGAGGAAACATCTCCTTAATATCTGCTGAAAGGGCCACTCGTCCCTCCCTAAATCTCATCAAAATTGCCAGAAGAGGCTGAAGCAGATCCGGGCCCGGTAAAAGTAAAGAGTTCAAGCTTACCTCGTCACATTTAGCAGCAGCATCATGGACAACGCGGAGTTTTTTCTTCTTGGGATGTACCACTCCAAAATGTGGAAGATACCAAGTTATGCCAGTAGGTGATGGTTGGATATGAGAACATACCTCAGCGTAACCGTTGCTTAACATACCTTGTATGTTTTTTTTATAATCTTGTGCGTATTCTAAATCTTTGTTCAACTTGCGTTCCAAAGATCTAAAACGTGACAAAGCAAGGCCACGACTGTCTGGGATGTGATCTATGTTGTCCCGCCATAACAAACCTGTCTGAAAACGACCACAAGGTAGGCGTTGAGTGGTTTCATCCAACAACTTCAGAGCTCTTTCATCTTCTAGGGAACGGCAGTCTTTATTTTGAATTCCAATTGATTCTAACCTGTAATTTTCTTTTATAAGCTGGTCCAACGTACGGTCAACTGTTGTGGTCTCCTCAGTGATGTGGTTGACAAAGTCTATTGACTTTGATACGTTTGACGCAGAACCATACAAAACCCAACCTAATGGTGTTAAGACGGCAGCAGGTTGCGATGGAGTTCCACATCGCATCGCTTTCGAATACGAGAGATGCCAATTATCTATTCCTATTAAAAGTGTAGGTTTTGCATTTTCGTAACACAGAAAATCACGTATATCATTAAGATATTCACAATTTTTTACTAAATCTGAACGGGCCGATTGATTTGTAATTGCTAAATTTGAAATTGATCGCACGACTATCTCGTGAACATCTGTGCTATGATAACCTTTCACTTTAATTTTTACAAAACTTACGTTCATTTCCTTACTGAGACCACCGATACAATTAATCTGGAGAGACTCCTTGGGCCCCTCAGCACCAATGGAGTTTGCTACAGACTGATCAATAAACGATGCGGTGGCACCGTCGTCTAAAAGCGCAAACGTATCTAAGGTACCTTGAGGGCCGCTGACAGTAACCGGAACAATCTTGAGCAATGGTCTCTGTCCTACTAGTTGAGAACAATGGGATACCACTGATACTACGGGTTCCTTCTTCAATTTGAGTTTTTCATTTGGTTGAACTATCTGATCCTCGAGCTCTTCAATGGACATGTGAGTTTCTGCCAATGGTCTGTGTAGTAATGTATTGTGACGACGATTATACTTACAGCCGTCCGTTTTGCATTTAATTTGACATACATTGTACCTATGCCCACCCTTCGACAAACACCGGTAACATACTTTGTTCTTAACTGCCCATTGCCAACGTTCATCTATAGATAGTGATAAAAACTTTTTGCATTGACAGACTTCGTGAGAGTCGTCCAAACAAAATCTACAAGTTTTTGACAACTTTGAAGGGTTAGCGTAATATATTTTATCTTTGGCAGGTTGCTTGGCAACGGAAATAAATTGATTTTTTATATTCGTTTCATGTGAATAATATAAACTAAATCTGATTAATTTATTTGATTCTGCATCCAAAAAATCTGCCAAGATTTCTAACTTAAACTTACTAGAGTCTTTTGATGCCGCATAGTCTGCCCACCTGTACCGCAATAAAGGCGTGAGCTTACCTAATATAGTTTGTGTGAGCTCTGGAGACGCCAAATATTCCGGCTGACGAAGCTCACGGATAATCTCCACACAATTCCGAATGCGGCATGCAAAAACGTTGAGATCACGAGCAGATTCGTTTAAAGATAACCTAGGAAGTGATCTTAAGATTGAGAGCTCATGAAGGATGATGAACTCTGGCTTACCAAACCGTGTCTCTAAGGAGCTCATCACAAGCCGTGGATGAACGGCAGTCATCAGAAGTGCAGAAACAGCTTCTTTAGCGGTGCCCTGCAACGCAGTGTCTAGTCGTGCCAAATTTTCATCAGGGCTAAAACTAGCTTCTGTTCGCGTAAACGTTTTCTTGAAACGTAGCCATTCAGAAGCACGGCCATCAAAAAAAGGAAGTGTACTTCTACCACTAACCTGTAACAGTCTGCTCGCGTTGTCGATGACTTCTGCCAGGTGTAATAAAGGATTATGTGTTCCTAAATCAATAGTTTTATTTGTGTTATCGAAACAATTATTATGTAAACTAGAATGTTGAGTGCCTAATAGACATGCATGTGTAGTATTTCCTTGTACGAAGGCGCCACCAGGAAACGATGAACCGTTGGCGGCGGTAGTTTTAACGCCACCCTGGGCCGCATGCACGTCGGCTGGTGTATTATACACGGCTGGGACTTCCTCATTTTGTCGGGTACAGTCCCCATCAAAAACTGGTAAAGTACATCCGGGGGCAGGTTGTGGGTCACTGTAACAGAATCGTTGGTTATTTTCCATATTGAAAGTATTATTATTACATTCTACCAACCATTTTCTAGTAGAACTCGTACTTTCGGACGCCGTGGCATCCAATGCCGCAATCTCAGCCTCCAGCTCTAAGACTGCGACCTCTTTCTCCTTTTCAACGAGACGTCGATGGTGTTGAGCTATTAAAGCTAATTTTTGAGCCTTTGTAGACTTGTTAGATTTAATGCTAGAAGCCTTGGAAGACGGCGGTCTTGTAAAAGGCACATTGTCTTGTAGGGTATCGTCTAGAGCTGGCGTAGGTGAAATAGGGACGCCAGCTATGGTAATATTAGGTTCCGGCACAGAAACGCTTACAGAGTCATGAGTAGCTGCGCACGGCAGAGTTCCATCTAAGAGAGTCGGCGTGGGACAAATAGAGACGTCGGCTATTGAAGAGGATGGTCCCTGCAAGGCGCTACTCGCAACAGGTTTTTGGCCTTTAAAGGCTTTAGTTATAGACCTAGTAATGGGCATGTTACATTAATATCCCACTTCTGACACCAAAATATGTTGAGAACTCACCTTAAAATATCTTGAGCCTGCTAGATGAGCTTTTATCATGAGAAAATAAAAAACCACTGTTTTTCCCTTAAAAGTATATTGCCGACTGAACTAGAATTTTGACATATAAAAAACAAAGCTAACAAAACAGAAATTAAAAATAGAATATCCATCAAAAAGGCTATATTGATCAACTGGTCGCCAACAGTCATATTTTAAGTTGATTATTGAAAACACGAATAAAACAACATTTCTGAAAATGAATCCTAGTTAGATCGATTTATCGCCCCCCTAAATCCCCTGTATACTAAATTTTATTTAATCGTGGAAGCCGTTTCCGAGATTCAGATTCAGATTTCGAGATTAAGGTAAACACGATAGCGCCATCTATGAAGATTCATAGTTGGGCGCTATCGTAAAAAACATGTTTTTTGTTTTAAACCCTTTAATTTTTTACTTTGTTCTGTTCTAAGTATTTGTTGTTATAGCGGCAACAGAAATACATCATCTGTGAAAATTTCAACCGTCTAACTATCACGGTTCATGTGATACCTGGTGACAGACGGACAGACGGACAGCGGAGTCTCAGTAATAGGGTTCCGTTGGTACCCTTTGGGTTCGGAACCCTAGAAACGAACCCACAACCTTTAGCCAATTATTTGTGTTCGGTTTTGTCTGCGTTTAAAAGAACCATAACCATACATATAAGTACTCGTATGTTATATCTATGCAAAATATCACACAAGCCGTACAACTGTGAAGAAGTCCTGCACAAACAAACGTGCCTACATCTGATTTTGCCTTAACAGATGGCTTATAAACTGAATGAATTAACAATTATTATTCTAGGCCTAGCGTGCTACCATCCTTGCATCATTACTTCCTGACTTTTATCTCACGTGATGATAAGTGACGATGCGGTCTAACATGGATGCCTACTTCTCCGGAAATATAAAACAACAATAAGGCGTAGTAGTAGTAGGTGGCGTTGGCACTTAAGTCTATCTAAATAGCCATTTTTGACGAGATAAGTTTCAAATAAATTATATAGCAGTTTCCTGTTTTGCAGTGATACATTTTGAAAAGAATGAAACAAATAATAATACAAAAAAAAAATCAACAGGTACAAATCTTTGATGGGAGTAATGGTATGGACACACCGCAGCGTCCTGCGTGTGCGATCTAGGCGGCGATCAGATAACGCAGTAGTATTTGTACCGACTGGTTCACACCTAACGCGATCAGAAAGCAATTGAAAAGTACTGAGATCGCGCCCGCAGATCGCAGGACGCCGCGGTGTGGCATTTTACTATGTTCAACGTTCTGCTGAGCACTCTGTATATCATATCTAGAACGTTTTGTTTAGGTAATGAATAGTATAAAATGCTCGCTAAATGTTCATTTCTTTTAATTTATGATTTACAAAATATTCAAGGAATAATAATTGGACGTTTGACATTGAACATTGAATTAACACATTTTAATATAGTAACTACCTATGATCTAGAATATACGTTTAGAATTTTATTTATTTAAAGTTATTCTGTGGGTACTTCGAAAATCAGGCAAAGCTTACAATTCAACTAATAAGTAGTGTTAATGGATGTTTTAACTTAGAATAATTACTAAAGCATGTCTAATGAGCCTCCTGTCAGAATCCAACAACCTCCAAAGTAAGTGCAAAGCAATATAAACAGTTGCAGGTTCAATTGGGATAACTGACAAAAGAGTGAAGTGAGTTTGAAGTGTGTGTAATAAATAAAAAAATAAATAAATAAAAAAAAACACTTTGAATGAGTTGAGTATACAGTTTTTAGGGTTCCGTACCCAAAGGGTAAAACGGGACCCTATTACTAAGACTCCGCTGTCCGTCTGTCTGTCTGTCTGTCTGTCTGCCTGTCCGTCTGTCACCAGGCTGTATCTCATGAACCGTGATAGTTAGACAGTTGAAATTTTCACAGATGATGTATTTCTGTTGCCGCTATAACAACAAATACTAAAAACAGAATAAAGTTAAAAATAATAGAGGGTCCCCATACAAGAAACGTGTTTTTTTCGCCATCTATGAACGTTTAGTTAGGTAAACGTAGTATAGATAGCGTTATATTGAAATGTCGATCCCTAACACCTTTGGTAGATGTTAAATGGCGTTATAGGAAATAAAATGTTTATTAATTATTATTTTTTGCTGGCGAAAAATGAAAGTGGTATTTTTTGCTCGATCTTATAAAATACTGTACGGAACCCTACGAGTGCGAGTCCAACTTGCACTTGGCCAGTTTATTCTTAGTTTTACTGCTCTTTGCAAATGGTGTATAAAAAAATCTAGCGTACAAATAAACGTCAGTTACTACACACATTTTGATTGTGAATTTTAAGACACGTCGTAACTGATTAAGCTATCCATTTATACTACTCAAATTGATGTATTTATATCCCCGAAAAATGTATAGCTAGTGTAAGTGTCTTAACAAACAGGTATTGCTTATTAAAATTTTAAGACATGTTGAGGTCAAACTATTATAGCGTACGTAGCTGAAATTTATCTCCGATAAGATCGCTTAAAAAACTAAAAGAAACCGACTTCAATGCCGCGCTATTCATTTTCAGTACTAATTTTGAGATGTTTATCTCAATATCTCTGGAGATACTTATCATACCTCGATAAAATTACCATGGTACCACACTTGGGATATCTCCTTTCGAACAAAAAAAGAATAATCGAAATCGGTTCATAAACGACGAAGTTATCCGCGAACAAACATAAAAAATATATATATATATATATATATATATACGGTCGAATTGAGAAACCTCCTCCTTTTTTTGAATTCGGTTAAAAAACTAAAAGAAACCGACTTCAATGCCGCGCTATTAATTTTCAGTACCAATTTTGAGGTGTTTATCTCCATATCTCTGGAGATAATTATCAAACCTCGATAAAATTACCATGGTACTACATTTGAGATATCTACTTTCCATCAAAAAAAGAATAATCAAAATCGGTTCATAAACGACGAAGATATCCGCGAACAAACATAAAAAAAAACATATACGGTCGAATTGAGAAACCTCCTCCTTTTTTTGAAGTCGGTTAAAAATAGAGTATGTATAGGAACAAATTTTATATTTAGGCTGAAGCCTTGGTAAATTCAAAGCTAGCATGTCAAACAGATCCAGAAAAGGATATAGACAAATATGTTATCATCAATTTATCACGACAAAACTTTAAAATGCTTCTACTCAAAATTCGTGTTTTGTCAGTTACCTGCAACTGACGATGAATGCAACTTTGTATACTTATATTTTGTGCAGTGTTATTATTATTATAGACCTGAGGAAGATCCTGGATTGTGTTCGTATGGTTACGTCAACAAGTGCTTCAACTATGAACGTATGTAGTGCCATCAGCCAGATCAAACACTTTACTCTATACACGTTTGTTCAGTACTTGATATTAATTGTATTGATAGTATGTAAAACATCATAGAAACTACCTATACTTTACTTTTGTATGTTTGGCAGTTCCCTTCTCTAAAATACTTTAGTGTTTGATAGCTTACCCACCTATTTTTAACACCCGACGCAAAAAGAAAAGGGTTTATAAGTTTTACGTGTGTATCTGTGTCTCTACATATTGCAATTACAATTGCCTAAACGGATGAACCGATTTTGATTTAGTTTTTTTATAGGTGTCTTAATCGAGAGTGTTGTTAGCTTTGATTCATGAAAATCCATTCAGCAATTTCAAGACTGAGATTTTTTCTGGATGATGACGTTATGAGATCAACTATTATAGGTCAGATCAATTCCAAATTCGATATCCTCTTACTTCAATGATATTGTAAGAACATGGTAGCATTGTAAGAACATGGTAGCATTGACCTGATGCTGGGGCATTTCCACAAATCTGCAGAATACTCAACTCCTCACAAACTTACAGCAAAAATTTCGTGTTTGGGCTCATTGGCACAGTCTCAACAAGCAGATTATAAATAGATCAGTCGGGGGTGGTTTAAATTTGATTTTAAGTATGTTTAGCATGTTCTATTGCGATATGAATAACGTCATTCGTCAAGGTGCGTTCACAACGTTTGCAACTACATGCGACATTTCAACAAACTTTCCATCACGCTAATTCATCAACAACAATTAACACTCAAATCAATCAATATTATAAATGCGAAAATTAGTTTGAATTTTTAATTGTACCAAAAGAGCATGTTTTGCTTACAATTTATGTGTACACATTATTATTGGTAGACTTTCTAAACAAAATTTAATTTTTTACTAATCTTATAGATAAAAATCAATTTCTGTTCGTTCGTCTCGGTAAAACTCAAGAACGGCTGAGCCGATTTAGCTGATTTTGGTTTTGAAAAGTTTGTCGTAGTCCAGGGAATGTTTAAACGTTGAGAAAATTTGAAAAAAATACAAGGAAGATAGTAAAAACAACAATTTTATTTTTCCCATACAAACTATTCTAAATACTTTCGTGTCAAAAATTTGACGTTTGTCCCTTCGGTACGGTAGAGAGACTCTGTTCCACTCTCGAATCGTTTGTCCCTTCGGTACGGTAGAGAGACTCTGTTCCACTCTCGAATCGTTTGTCCCTTCGGTACGGTAGAGAGACTCTGTTCCACTCTCGAATCGTTTGTCCCTTCGGTACGGTAGAGAGACTCTGTTCCACTCTCGAATCGTTTGTCCCTTCGGTACGGTAGAGAGACTCTGTTCCACTCTCGAATCGTTTGTCCCTTCGGTACGGTAGAGAGACTCTGTTCCACTCTCGAATCGTTTGTCCCTTCGGTACGGTAGAGAGACTCTGTTCCACTCTCGAATCGTTTGTCCCTTTGGTACGGTAGAGAGACTCTGTTCCACTCTCGAATCGTTTGTCCCTTTGGTACGGTAGAGAGACTCTGTTCCACTCTCGAATCGTTTGTCCCTTTGGTACGGTAGAGAGACTCTGTTCCACTCTCGAATCGGGTTTTGAATCGACAGCACATACATGGGTATTCGGTATTTGTGTATAAAAACCGATAAAAACAAAATTAAATTAAATAATAAAGGGGGTCCCCATAAAAGATACGTGTTTTTGAGGCTTTTTATACTCGATCTTACAAACCTTAATAGATAAAGACTTGAAATGTACTCATGGTGGTTATTGCAATGGCTGCAAGATCAAATAATAAAATCTAAATTAAATTAAAAATTAAAGGGGGTCCCTATACAAGAAACGTTGTTTTCCGGCAAATATTGCGTGTGCGGGTCCGACTCGCACTTGGACAGTTTATTTATATTCGCGGTACGAAGTTCGCCGGGTCAGCTCGTACATAATATACGAGTACATTATAATATGGTATTGAATTTTATGGATTGAAATAAAAAACATTATGCTTTGTTTTTTTTACACGATTAGGTACTTAAGAATCTTTTTATAATGGGTAATATTGTATTTAAATTATTTTCATTATAAAGTAGTGATTATAAACTGTTAATTAATAATAATTAAGATAGTTTAAAAACTAAAACAACCGACTTCAATGCCCCGCGAGTCAATTTCAGTAGCAAGTTTGAGACGTTCATCGTCATATCTCTGGAGATACTTATCAGATCTAGATGAAACTACAGTGGGACCACTTCGGAAACGTACCCTACCGATTACAAAAAGAATCATTCGGTTCAGAATTGACGGAGTAATCGCGTAATATACACAAAAAAAACATACAGACGAATTAAGAACCTCCTCCTTTTTTGGTCGGTTAAAAACAGAATGCCTTGGTTTTTTACAAGTTTTGTCTTACCTACTTGTCCTTAACCACCATCAAAAAAAGTACACAGATCTATACCAATACATTTTTTTATTACTTATTTATAAAAGTCAACTACAACTAAGTATCTTCTAGGCAAGCGTGCTACATCTTGGACAACATCGTCACTTAACATCTAGGTGTGCTAGTAGTCAATCGCTTGCCAGTTAAGCATAAAAAGAACTCCCCTAGGGAAACTTGTTAAGGGGACTTTACAAACATAGAAATCACGGACACAATTACACCCAGACTCGGAACAGTTGTTTGTGAATCATAGAAATAATTGTCCTGTGTGGGAATCGAACCCAAAACCTTCGGTTTTATGAACAGGTTAACTAACCTCTACACCAGCTAGTCAGTAAACACTGAACACTTCAAACTATGAATCGTTAATTGTTTTCATTAGGTATTTTAGTATTGCTGACTTATACTGTAATGTCCGAGTATGTCGGTGATTACAGCGAAGAAACTCGGATATCCTCCGTCCTTGTTCTCGCCTATTTTGCTTACGATTTATCTCTAAATGTATGAACTATACGATAATCGTTGCGTAATAGAAACATTGCAAAAATTGTAGCTCTTATGTACTTATACTGTTTGGCTCGTTTCACTGTAGAAACTAATTACAGTGCTAATTATGGAGTTGAAACTACGATAGATACACTTATTATTTATTCGTAGAGTTGAAAGGATATGTGAGGGAACTACAACAGAACTAAGGAGAGACTTTTTAGGGTTCCGTACCCAAAAGGTAAAACGGGACCCTATTACTAAGACTCCGCAGTCCGTCTGTCTGTCTGTCTGTCTGTCTGTCTGTCTGTCTGTCTGTCTGTCTGTCTGTCTGTCTGTCTGTCCGTCTGTCACCAGGCTATAGCTCATTAACCGTGATAGTTAGACAGTTGAAATTTTCACAGATGGAGTATTTCTGTTGCTGCTAGAACAACAAATACTAAAAACAAAATAAAGTTAAAAATTAAAGGCGGTCCCCATACAAAAAACGTGTTTTTAAGCGCCATCTATCTAATTAGTTTCGGAAAAATGACATAGATGGCGCTAGTAAACGAGCCCCGTCTTTCTAGATCGCGACCAAACCAAATTTTCTTGGTAATATCAATTAATCAAATATATGAGGTTGAAACTCTGTTATGTTTCGTATTGTACGGAACCCTCCCTAAGTGTGCGATAAGAGACGCGATGCTGACTCGCACTTGGCCAGTTTTATTTCTGTTATGAGATGCTCTCCATCTAGGTGAAACGATTATATTAATAAAACTGGCCAAGTGCAAGTCGGACTCGCACTCGTAGGGTTTATAACTTTTTTCTAACTATTTTCGATCAAAGTGTTTATTGAGCATATATTTTTCTCTATACTCACTCTATTTTCACTCCCTCACTTCAAAAGTTAGAGGGGAGGGGGGCTGGGGGGACATTTTACCACTTTAGAAGTTTCTATCTTTTAAATTATTAACTTTGAGAAAAAATGGTTATAGGAACCTCAAGGTCCTTAATGTCTTTTTAAAGACCTTATTTACAGACGTATTACGTTTAACCTCGCACGTATAGGTTTGATGATTTTTTTTTAGTTTCAATTTCATGTATGTTATTATTTTTGTATAAAAATAGTACAGCGGTGCACAGAATATACCTACCTACCAAGTGTCAACTGTGTAGTCTTAATAGTGTCGGAATAAAGTGGCTGTGACATACGGACGGACGGACAGACACACAAATATGACAAATCTATATGGTTCCGTTTTTTGCCATTCGGCTACGGAACCCTAAAAAGGTAGTAGAAATTGAAAAAAAAACAGCTGTAGTTTGAGCTCAGTGGTAGTACGTAATATGGGAGAGACCTATGTCCAGCAGTGGACTACTAAGAGCTGATTTTATGTAGGGAGAGCTAAGGAGGACAGTAAATTCATACATTAAAAAGTATCCGCCAAAGGGAAATAATTAGGTAGCAGGGTAGCTATTGTAGCCAGTGTGAAATGTTATCGGTTTATTTTAATTTACTTTTATGTATTAAATTAAATGTATTCATTAAATGTATACACTACGTCCACAATTCAGCGATTTTTTTTTAAAGTTTGACTGCGTTAAGATGGTTCTTCTTAAATAAAAACATCATAATAAACCTATGAACTGGCGGTATGGCCGTAAGGCTTTATCATGTCCCCAGAGGCGAAAAACAAAAAAAAAAACGGCCAAGTGCGTGTCGGGCCACGCGCAGTGTAGGTTTCCGTAGTAGTAGTAGCCCGTTATTCAAAGCAAGTCTTTACCCTTTATAAACAAGCAACTAGGTATTTCGTCTTTGTCACTTTAAAAGGATTTATTCTAAGGATTTTGTATTTGGTACAAAATTATCCAACACCCAACTTCAACGACTATAAACTATAAAGTTATTTTAACCGCTATAGTTTTCCTTTAAAGTTCATAAAACGCACTATTATCACGAATTTTTTCAGATATTTCAGCCAGCAGTTTAGCTTTTAGAGGGGGTGTGGGGGGGGGGGGGGGGGGGGGGGTGGCGACGCCCTACTGGAACAAAAATTTGTACATTAAAGTTGAATATTTCGTTAATGGAGCATTCAATAGAAAAATAGTATTAGCAACCATTAAGTCATTTTAAAAGACCTATTCAACGATAACGAACACAATGGGGTAGACGACGAAAAAAAAATTCATCCCCACTTCTCATGTAGGGGAGGTACGCTAAAAATAAAAAATAAATATTTCACCACTTTGTCGGCGTAATTTATATACATACTCCTACAAAATAACAGCTTTCTAGTATTAACGATCTCTTAGCAAAATCTCGGACAGAAAGACAGACAGACAGACCGACGGACATGACGAAACTATAAGGGTTCCTTGTCAGGACTACGGAACTCTAAAAAATAGTTCTCCTTACCTCTAGCCTTCATTATGATACTGAAAATAATGATAATGGTATAATGACAGATCAAATAAAGACATTAAATAATTTTGTGTGTATGTATCAAAATGATTTTAACACTTGTGCAAACTTACGGACAAGAAGTGCCTTAATATTTTTGTACATGTTACTCGCGTATTATTACATAGCAAAAAACTTACTAAGCTGATTACAGACGAGCTGCATTTGTCCCTTCTGATCTAACATTTTTTTCCTTGGGAAGAGCGGCGGACTCTGTTCGGCGTACTATTCATTATTCTGTGGTTCGGTTTAGTAAATAAAAAAATGCATTATTTTAAATCAATTTAAGACGTAATTTATATAGTAAAATTAATCAAGTTTTCAACACTGTAAGTTCATGATGTGTGCACGAACGCACCTTTGATCTATCTATAGAATCGTAATAAAATGAAATTAATTGTGACATAGGCCAGCGTTTGACCACTATCTCGCTCGGAGCTTGTACTATTCATTATTCTGTGTCGGAGGTAAGCGACGATGTGCTCGAAGATGGTAAACTAAACATGCTAGGCCTAGAATGCTCTGACTGTCAAGTACTGTGTGCTGCGGGAACACCGTAAGGTTATGTCGGCAGATGTTCTCCTTGATGGTGGTAAACTACTTTTTTAGTAGCTAGTCAGGCGGAAAATCGATAAAATGATCCTACAGTGAACGGTCGGGATTCTCAGTTCGTCTGTTTGTATTTTTGCTTTATCAAGTCTAAAGTCAAGCGTTTGACCACAATGTTACCTTTTTGATGTTTAGTGATGATGCGGTATACGATATTACAAGCTTACCTTGAGATGAGGTACCATTACAGATTCAGTCGCGACTGAAAGCACTTTCTTTGTGGCTTAGCTTAGTCTGGTTTTAGCATGCTATTTATTTGTCGCCAGTCCGTGAGATAGTCGAAACTGGTGCGCAACGGCCTTAAGAAAAGAAGACTATGAAAAAAAATGTAAGTAAAACAAAGTTGCGCATATACATAAAAGTTGAACATGTGAATCTACCCTTACATATCCTTTGTAGTTAATTTGTGACATGAACAGACGCGAAGGTAACTCGCAAGTATTCTGGGGGCAGGCTGGTCTGCGCACGCGCAGTCGTGGGACTAAGTGGCTTTGTGCTGGTACTATAACAATCCTGTGCGAAACAATTAAAATCAGTAAGTAAATAAATTTTATCTAAAAATCTTTGTATTTACGAATTCACATATTATTATTATTATTGTCATGGGTCATAAACATTTTATAAGGAGTAGGTAATCTTAAAATAGCTTAAAGATGTCCAATTAAAATTAAAATACTTAGAAATAAAATACAAATAAACTTAAAGGAAATTAAGTGCGAGATAAAGTAACATAATTAAACAATGAGGAAGAATATAAGTCTAAAAAATCAACTTTAAAATAAATGCTGCGCTCGTAGTTTTCAGTCCGGAGTAATGCCCGAACATACATAAAAAATATATTAACATCCGAATGGATAACCTTCTCCTGGAATTCGGTGAAAAATAAACTAAAAAAAATAACAGGCTTAATCAGGTATTAATATTATGTACATACATAATTATAGGAAGGTATATAGCATACAAATATGAATTCCAATTCATAAACAATATTCTTAATCAGCCGGTGTGAGTCCTCTGCTGGACACAAACCTCTCCCAAAACTCTTCCAATATTTAATAAACGAAAGTAAAATTAAATATTAATCAAATACAAGGCAGAAAAATTTAAGCAATCAAATAAATAAATGAAATAATGTCTAGGTTCTCGATCTTCTAGGATTGAATTAAAACTCTGGTCGCTACGACACTGCGCGCCGAATCCCACCAGAATGTTCCCGTTACGTGTGGATTTACTTAGTATTTACTTGGCTTTGTGGGTTTTTTTATTTTTTTTATTTCTTTATATTCCTCCGAGATGGGTCGGAGACCTTTTCAGAACGGGTTTTGATGTGATAGCTATTAAATCAAATAACTCCAATAAGCAGTAATGCTATCTATAGCAAAATGGTGTATAATATAATATACATATTACAATAGAAATTGTCAGTTAGAAAACATTATTACATTGTATACATTATTCTTAAGCCAAAATGAATGTTTTTTTCTCTCTTTCTCTTTTTCTTTTTTCGGCTTTGTGGGTTAGAATGATATATTTTATTCGTAGGCCTGTAAGTGCTGATGACCCCAAGGTTCAAGGAAATAAGTTTTTTTACAATGTATTCTACTGCTTCCGTATTTGAAATAAGCACCTCTAGTTTTAATTGATGAACGGAAAGATAACAAAATTATAACCTAATTTTAGGTATTTTTTAACCAACTTACAAAAAGAAGGAGGTTCGTAACGCGATTACTCCGTCAATTATGAACCGATTCGAATGATTACTTTTTTAATTGATAGGGTACGTTTTCGAAACAGTCCCATTGTAATTTCATCGAGATCTGATAAGTATATCCAGAGATATGACGATAAACGTCTCAAACTTGCTACTGAAATTGACTCGCGGGGCATTGAAGTCGGTTGTTTTAGTTTTTAAGCTATCTTTATTATGTTACAATCTTGTTCATATGGTCTTTTGAGTTTAGTATGGACTGTCATGTCTTTTGAGTTTAGTATGGACTGTCATGTCTTTTGAGTTTAGTATGGACTGTCATGTCTTTTGAGTTTAGTATGGACTGTCATGTCTTTTGAGTTTAGTATGGACTGTCATGTCTTTTGAGTTTAGTATGGACTGTCATGTCTTTTGAGTTTAGTATGGACTGTCATGTCTTTTGAGTTTAGTATGGACTGTCATGTCTTTTGAGTTTAGTATGGACTGTCATGTCTTTTGAGTTTAGTATGGACTCGTGAATCTATAAGTGGGTTTAAGCCTCTGGTATATATGTTCCTTAAAAAACCTAAAAAACTTTTCATTTTCTGCATTCTCTCGCTGAATAAAAGGCTCCACAACACGCAGAAACGACCTTGTGCATACAATCGCCTACGACGACTTAAATATTTTTCATAAATAGGTAAATTAATTACTTAATTCGTGGTACGACATAATTAATGTAGTTTTAAAACTACAACAACCGACTTACATGCCCCACGAGTCAATTCCAGTAGCAAGTTTGAGACGTTTATCGTCATATCTCTGGAGATACTTATCAGATCTCGATGAAATTACAATGGAACTACCTCAAAAACGTACCCTATCAATTAAAAAAATAATCATTCGAATCGGTTCACAATTGACAGAGTAATCGCGTAACAAACATAAAAAAACATACAGACGAATTGAGAACCTCCTTCTTTTTGAAAGACGGTTGAAAATACGCGGTCGAGGATGGTGAGCACGCGCTAGCTCTAGAATGATTTGACTCTCAAGGGATGTGTGTGCTGCTGGAACACCGTTAGGCCATGTGGTGAGAGATTATCTCCTTGATGGTGGTAAGCTAGGCGTCAGGCAAGTCAGGCGGAACATCTATATGATGCTCCTACCACCTATAGAAAAACCTAACATCGATTAATCTTACTTCATATCTTTACTTCACCAAAGATCGAATTATATTCTTAACCGAATTCACAAAAGGAAGAGATTATATTTGCCAAGTTGATTCTTTCTATATTTTAGCTGATGTAAAATAAAACTGGCCAAGTGCGAGGCAGCATCGCGTTTCTTATCGCACACTTAGGGAGGGTTCCGTACAATACGAAACATAACAGAGTTTCAACCTAATATATTTGATTAATTGATATTACCTCAATTATATTAATAATTATATTTGGTTTGGTCGCGATCTAGAAAGACAGGGCTCGTTTACTAGCGCCATCTATGTCATTTTGCCCAAACTAATTAGATAGATGGCGTTTACAAACACGTTTATTGTATGGGGATCCCCTTTAATTTTTAACATTATTTTGTTTTTAGTATTTGTTGTTCTAGCGGCAACAGGAATACACCATCTGTGAAAAGACAGACAGACAGACAGACAGACAGACGGACAGCGGAGTCTTAGTAATAGGGTCCCGTTTTACCCTTTGGGTACGGAACCCTAAAAAGACCACAATAACATGAACTGCAGTAGTCACCTTGGTAGGATATTAACCTCAAGTACCTAATGAGAATGACTTTAAATTTGAATCTTCGAAATAAATTCAGATTCTATATAATATCTAAGAATATATAAGAGTTTCTGAGACCACACATATACAAATGATCGGATTTCAATTTAATATGTGCATTAATTTCGCTTACAAATGTAGATGTAACAGATTCAAATGCCGCGCTTCTCTTTAGGGCTCTCTTTCTCTTTCTTTTACGCTATTATTTTTAGGGTTCCAAACCCAAAGTGTACCAACGGAACCCTATTACTGAGACTCCGCTGTCCGTCTGTCTGTCTGTCCGTCTGTCACCAGGCTGTATCTCATGAACCGTGATAGTTAGACGGTTGAAATTTCCACAGATGATGTATTTCTGTTGACAGTATAACAACAAATACTAAATACAGAACAAACTTAAAAATTAAAGGGGGTCCTCATACAAAAAAACGTGTTTTTTCCATATATAGATAGATAGATACTCTTTATTGAACACCCTAAAAATAAACTTGAAAAATAAACATTTAACAATAGGTGTAACAACAGGCGGCCTTATCGCTTAAAGCGATCTCTTCCAGACAACCTTAGGGTGGAGAAATAATAACTTATATAGAAAGAATATAGCACCATCTATGAACGATTGTTTACCTTATTAATAATATTAATTAACCTACCATAACACCTTTGTGTTAACGTTCACTTAGTTGGTGTTAGAAGTTCGTTAGATATTCGTTAGATGGCGTTTTAGTTAATAAGCATGTTTAGTATTGACACGGTAATATAATATAATATTATACTGCGGTTCGGGACCCTCCGTGTGCGACAAAGTCTGAATCGCACTTGGCCAGTTTTATAATTTTTTTAAATTGGCGTTTCAATTGTCGTCATTAAGTGTAGTGTATAGGTATCGATTCATTGGGGACCACATGGGCATTAGATACCTAAAAGGTAAGATAATAGTCAAACACTGGCTTATACAACATTTTAAAGCTAAAATTTCAAAAGTTGCTGAGCTGTAAGTTGAGTAAGAGTTGGGTATCCTGCGTATCCCAAAAGATCTAAGTGCTCTCCAAATTTCAGCAGAGTTTTCAAAATTGAAGTCAGACTTATTTGTTCTATTTAATGTTATATTTATGCAGCGTATTAAACCATCTCATATTTATCAATATTGATCGTAGACTTCTCCGTAGAATGTTTGTCATCCGTCAGGTATATTGATCGTAGACTTCTCCGTAGAATGTTTGTCAACCGTCAGGTATATTGATCGTAGACTTCTCCGTAGAATGTTTGTCATCCGTCAGGTATATTGATCGTAGACTTCTCCGTAGAATGTTTGTCATCCGTCAGGTATATTGATCGTAGACTTCTCCGTAGAATGTTTGTCAACCGTCAGGTATATTGATCGTAGACTTCTCCGTAGAATGTTTGTCATCCGTCAGGTATATTGATCGTAGACTTCTCCGTAGAATGTTTGTCATCCGTCAGGTATATTGATCGTAGACTTCTCCGTAGAATGTTTGTCAACCGTCAGGTATATTGATCGTAGACTTCTCCGTAGAATGTTTGTCATCCGTCAGGTATATTGATCGTAGACTTCTCCGTAGAATGTTTGTCATCCGTCAGGTATATTGATCGTAGACTTCTCCGTAGAATGTTTGTTATCCGTCAGGTATATTGATCGTAGACTTCTCCGTAGAATGTTTGTCAACCGTCAGGTATATTGATCGTAGACTTCTCCGTAGAATAATATTATGTTTCTTTGAAGTGTTTCACACTTAATATTTTTGTAAATTGTTAAACACAATCCAAAATTTCATCGTACCGACGGGACTTGAACCCGCAACCTCCGGAATAACATGTTCCGGTGCTTTGCCAATTAAGCCACGGTGCGAAGTATCGTTTCGACGAAATTAGTGGATTGCATTTTGTTAACCCAATTATGCATTGGTGGCGCCATCTATGACTACTTATTACGTAAGTTAATCATTCGGAAGAATACATTACAGTTTTCAAATCCGACGAGAGATGTTGCACTGCGTAAATCAAATATTATGTTTCTTTGAAGTGTTTCACACTTTATATTTTTGTAAATTGTTAAACACAATCCAAAATTTCATCGTACCGACGGGACTTGAACCCGCAACCTCCGGAATAACATGTTCCGGTGCTTTGCCAATTAAGCCACGGTGCGAAGTATCGTTACGACGAAATTAGTGGATTGCATTTTGTTAACCCAATTATGCATTGGTGGCGCCATCTATGACTACTTATTACGTAAGTTAAGTGTGAAACACTTCAAAGAAACATAATATTTGATTTACGCAGTGCAACATCTCTCGTCGGATTTGAAAACTGTAATGTATTCTTCCGAATGATTAACTTACGTAATAAGTAGTCATAGATGGCGCCACCAATGCATAATTGGGTTAACAAAATGCAATCCACTAATTTCGTCGTAACGATACTTCGCACCGTGGCTTAATTGGCAAAGCACCGGAACATGTTATTCCGGAGGTTACGGGTTCAAGTCCCGTCGGTACGATGAAATTTTGGATTGTGTTTAACAATTCTCCGTAGAATGTTTGTCAACCGTCAGGTATATTGATCGTAGACTTCTCCGTAGAATGTTTGTCAACCGTCAGATACATTGATCGTAGACTTCTCCGTAGAATGTTTGTCAACCGTCAGATACATTGATCGTAGACTTCTCCGTAGAATGTTTGTCATCCGTCAGATACATTGATCGTAGACTTCTCCGTAGAATGTTTGTCAACCTTCAGGTATATTGATCGTAGACTTCTCCGTAGAATGTTTGTCAACCGTCAGATACATTGATCGTAGACTTCTCCGTAGAATGTTTGTCATCCGTCAGGTATATTGATCGTAGACTTCTCCGTAGAATGTTTGTCAACCGTCAGGTATATTGATCGTAGACTTCTCCGTAGAATGTTTGTCAACCGTCAGATACATTGATCGTAGACTTCTCCGTAGAATGTTTGTCATCCGTCAGGTATATTGATCGTAGACTTCTCCGTAGAATGTTTGTCAACCGTCAGGTATATTGATCGTAGACTTCTCCGTAGAATGTTTGTCATCCGTCAGGTATATTGATCGTAGACTTCTCCGTAGAATGTTTGTCAACCTTCAGGTATATTGATCGTAGACTTCTCCGTAGAATGTTTGTCAACCGTCAGGTATATTGATCGTAGACTTCTCCGTAGAATGTTTGTCATCCGTCAGGTATATTGATCGTAGACTTCTCCGTAGAATGTTTGTCAACCTTCAGGTATATTGATCGTAGACTTCTCCGTAGAATGTTTGTCATCCGTCAGGTATATTGATCGTAGACTTCTCCGTAGAATGTTTGTCATCCGTCAGGTATATTGATCGTAGACTTCTCCGTAGAATGTTTGTCAACCGTCAGGTATATTGATCGTAGACTTCTCCGTAGAATGTTTGTCATCCGTCAGGTATATTGATCGTAGACTTCTCCGTAGAATGTTTGTCAACCGTCAGGTATATTGATCGTAGACTTCTCCGTAGAATGTTTGTCAACCGTCAGGTATATTGATCGTAGACTTCTCCGTAGAATGTTTGTCAACCTTCAGGTATATTGATCGTAGACTTCTCCGTAGAATGTTTGTCAACCGTCAGGTATATTGATCGTAGACTTCTCCGTAGAATGTTTGTCAACCGTCAGGTATATTGATCGTAGACTTCTCCGTAGAATGTTTGTCAACCGTCAGGTATATTGATCGTAGACTTCTCCGTAGAATGTTTGTCATCCGTCAGGTATATTGATCGTAGACTTCTCCGTAGAATGTTTGTCAACCGTCAGGTATATTGATTGTAGACTTCTCCGTAGAATGTTTGTCAACCGTCAGATACATTGATCGTAGACTTCTCCGTAGAATGTTTGTCATCCGTCAGGTATATTGATCGTAGACTTCTCCGTAGAATGTTTGTCAACCGTCAGGTATATTGATCGTAGACTTCTCCGTAGAATGTTTGTCATCCGTCAGGTATATTGATCGTAGACTTCTCCGTAGAATGTTTGTCAACCTTCAGGTATATTGATCGTAGACTTCTCCGTAGAATGTTTGTCATCCGTCAGGTATATTGATCGTAGACTTCTCCGTAGAATGTTTGTCAACCGTCAGGTATATTGATCGTAGACTTCTCCGTAGAATGTTTGTCAACCGTCAGGTATATTGATCGTAGACTTCTCCGTAGAATGTTTGTCAACCTTCAGGTATATTGATCGTAGACTTCTCCGTAGAATGTTTGTCAACCGTCAGGTATATTGATCGTAGACTTCTCCGTAGAATGTTTGTCAACCGTCAGGTATATTGATCGTAGACTTCTCCGTAGAATGTTTGTCAACCGTCAGGTATATTGATCGTAGACTTCTCCGTAGAATGTTTGTCATCCGTCAGGTATATTGATCGTAGACTTCTCCGTAGAATGTTTGTCAACCGTCAGGTATATTGATCGTAGACTTCTCCGTAGAATAATATTATGTTTCTTTGAAGTGTTTCACACTTTATATTTTTGTAAATTGTTAAACACAATCCAAAATTTCATCGTACCGACGGGACTTGAACCCGCAACCTCCGGAATAACATGTTCCGGTGCTTTGCCAATTAAGCCACGGTGCGAAGTATCGTTTCGACGAAATTAGTGGATTGCATTTTGTTAACCCAATTATGCATTGGTGGCGCCATCTATGACTACTTATTACGTAAGTTAATCATTCGGAAGAATACATTACAGTTTGCAAATCCGACGAGAGATGTTGCACTGCGTAAATCAAATATTATGTTTCTTTGAAGTGTTTCACACTTTATATTTTTGTAAATTGTTAAACACAATCCAAAATTTCATCGTACCGACGGGACTTGAACCCGCAACCTCCGGAATAACATGTTCCGGTGCTTTGCCAATTAAGCCACGGTGCGAAGTATCGTTACGACGAAATTAGTGGATTGCATTTTGTTAACCCAATTATGCATTGGTGGCACCATCTATGACTACTTATTACGTAAGTTAAGTGTGAAACACTTCAAAGAAACATAATATTTGATTTACGCAGTGCAACATCTCTCGTCGGATTTGAAAACTGTAATGTATTCTTCCGAATGATTAACTTACGTAATAAGTAGTCATAGATGGCGCCACCAATGCATAATTGGGTTAACAAAATGCAATTCACTAATTTCGTCGTAACGATACTTCGCACCGTGGCTTAATTGGCAAAGCACCGGAACATGTTATTCCGGAGGTTACGGGTTCAAGTCCCGTCGGTACGATGAAATTTTGGATTGTGTTTAACAATTCTCCGTAGAATGTTTGTCAACCGTCAGGTATATTGATCGTAGACTTCTCCGTAGAATGTTTGTCATCCGTCAGGTATATAAGGACGCAAAACCCCACGTAAATGTTGTATTACGTAGATGCATAAACAAAAGATCTTTTTAAAAACTAGTTTTACTAGTTTAAAAGTAACCTTTTATATGCAAACAAGTAGCTGCGACCAGGAAAATGCACCTACTTTAGGTAAAACAGAATTTTGTATAATTTAAGTAAAACCTGTGCGCAAGTCGTATTTAAAGTTACAGTTTTTACCACAATATTAGCAATGTTAAGTACTTACCAGCATAAAGGATGCTGGATTGCTCGTAAAAATAAAACTTTATCAAAACTTAGGTTAAGTAATCTGTTGTTTAGAGTTTCGAATGTTTGATTTAAATCTAAATTTGAAACATTTATAAAAGAACTAGCTGATACCCGCGACTTCGTTCACGTACACCAAGAATTTAGAATTTAGTAGCCTAGTTCATTCTCATACTATAAAGTATCTCCTTGTTAAGTTTCAGTAAGATCGGATTGTCCGTTTAGGCGTGATTAGGTAACAAACAGAAAGAGTGACAGGGCTACATATGTTTTTATAATATTATTATGGAAGTATGAATAAGCTGTGCCTGGCGGTTTTGCCCGCATTTAAAAGTATCATATGTGTGAATTGAGGTTATAACTTATGTGTATGTATGTGTATGTATACCGAATTTCATCCAAATCCATTCAGACATTTTTGCGTGAAGTAGAAACGTGCGTCAGGGGTGGCCCAATACGGTATTATTGAAGGATTGGTTGAATCACACCGAGGTAATCGATCACATGCCTTTATTCTATGCTCAGAGTAGACGAGTAGGCTCGAGGTAACCAATCACATCCAATCAAATTAGAGCCCAGTGGTGTACTGGGAGAATGGGCTTTGACGTCAGAGGTACCGAGTTCAATCCCGCCGTGCACCAATAGATTAGAAAAAATATATTATTCACAGCGGCCCTCCGGTGAAAGAATAACATCGTTAGGAAACCCTCAACCCCCGCATGGTGGTAGGACATTATCTAATGTCCGCCTGGCCAGCTACCAGTTAGAAAATCTGTCGTCAAACATCTAATGTGTTCCAGCAGCTATCCTTGAGAGCCAGTTCTCATTCTAGGCTTAGCGTGCTACCATATCCTCGACCGTATCATCACTTACCAACAGGTGAAATAATAGTCAAACGCTAACATATTATGATGTGTAAAAAAAAACCATGGCTTTATTCTGTGCTCGGAGTAGACCTATGCTTAAGTATAATACTGCCCTAAATGGCAATTAAAATGTCAATGTATGATTTTAACCGACTTCCAAAAGGGAGGTTCTCAATTCGTCTGTATGTTTTTTTTGTGTGTATATTACGCGATTACTCCGTCAATTGTGAACCGATTTGAATGACTATTTTTGTAATAGGTAGGGTACGTTTCCGAGGTGGTCCCTCTGGTGATTGTAATTTCATCGAGATCTGATAAGTATCTCCAGAGATATAACGATAAACGTCTTCAACTTGCTACTGATGATATTGACTCGCGGGGCATGGATGTCGGTTGTTTTAGTTTTTAAACTATCTTCATAATCAGCCGGTATCAGTCCACTGCTGGACATAGGCCTCTCCCAAGTCATGCCACTGAGCCCGATCTTCGGCTCTTTGTTTCCAGTCACTGCCCACCGCTTTGCTAAACTATCTTAATTATTTTAAATCAATTTGTAACCAAATAAATAATTCACATATTAAATAGAACGTATGTTATTTCAGTAAGATGGTGGGTGCCGTAGAACAGATATCTCTGAAGAAGGAGTATGAGAAGCACAAAGACATCTCTCCTGAGGACATTAAGACTCTGCGAGCATGGGTGGATGCGCAGCCACATCTTCCCGGGAAATACTTGACAGGTACTACTTATTTTTTTTAACAATCTCTTATTTAGTGTGTATTATGTGTCCTGATGTCGTGGGTAATAAATTCTCACATATTCGGCATCACGCGTGAACAGCTGGACCGATTTCGCAAATTCTTTTTTTTGTTGTTTTTTTATTTTTTTTTTATTTTTTATACTAGATAGGTAAACGTATGACCACTATCTCACCTGATGTTAAGTGACGTTGTGTTTGTTATTGTGAGGAGAAGGTTCTTATGAAAGACAAGCTTTATATTAAAGAAAGTTGTTTTTAACGCGGCTGAAGCCGCGGGGCACAGTTAGTACAAAATAAATTCTTTGACTTTGACTTTGACTTTAAGTTCAATCACACAGGCACAAAGTTTAAGGCCTTGCTCAGGTATATGCGTCATCTTGGTAAACCCTTCGCATGCAAACCAAGAAATGGCTATACGTTAAACGGGGATTTTTTCAAATTAATAAGGTTTTTTTTCGAGAGTCGTATCCAATCGTTAGTGAGGTATATAAGTAATAATTCCGCATTTTATATCAGTGCGATAGACGGGTTAAGGTGTCCGGAGGATAAACGTGTAGAAGGTTATCTTTTTGAGTCACGTTCGGTCGTTCTCGTCTCGCTTTGTTTACAGTCGTAGATGAACCCTGTCGACTGTAGCATGGTTGTTGTGTGATTAAAGTCTGTCTTAAATGTTGCTCAAATGCTCAAATGTTGAGTGTTGTTGGACATACTGTGTTAAACGCGATCACAAGATTACACTTTTGATCAAGTGTTGTGTTTCGACAAGTGCAAAGTTCTCAGAGGAAATATCGTTAATATGCAAAAATACTCTTTGGTGTCAGTTATTTTAATAGCGTCGGTAGCTCTCTGTGGTGGCCAGGTGCCGGTGTCAAAGTGCAGCCAGACAGAGTTTAGATGCAACGACGGCTCGTGTATAGCCGCCGGGCTCAAGTGTGACGGCGTCGCTAAATGTGCTGACGGCAGCGATGAAGAGTTCGTCATCTGCAGAGAGAACCGGTGCAGGGAGGATCAGTTCCAGTGCGTTTACGGCGCCTGCGTCAGGGGAAACGCCACTTGCGACGGAATTAAAGACTGCGCTGACAACTCGGACGAACTACTTCTCAAATGCCGACACCAGATCACCTACATCGAATGCATGGACGAAGTCATGGACAGCATCATGTGCGCCTTCAAAAAGTGCCCCAAACATCTATCCAGTAGCACCAGCCGGGATAACTACCTCAAAGATTGTGAAAAAAGGGAACGCACCTGCAAAGATGGAGAAATGATCGCCTTAAAGCAACAGTGTGATGGCACAGTGCACTGCAAAGATGGATCTGACGAAACTTTGTACGCCTGCTCTACCAATAGATGTTTCAGAACTGAATTCAGGTGTAAGTACGGAGGCTGCGTAGAGGTCACGGAAAAGTGCAATGGAGTCAAAGACTGTGCGGACGGTTCCGACGAACTCGACGATCTGTGTCATTATAATAACAAAGGCCTGTGTGTGTTGCCCCAATTCCCCAAAAATGGATTCTACAGCGCAGTGGATCTGCCGTACGCGCATCCCGAACAAACCTATGAAACGGTGCATCTAAATTATTCCTGTCATGCTGGATATAAGCTCGTCGGCTCTCAGAACCCCTCCTGTACCAGAGGATACTGGTCTCACGATGTTCCTCAGTGCGTATCTCAGTGTCTATTGAAAAAAGATCCAAGCGTGGAATATTTGTGTATTCCTAACAATGACACCTCCCAGGATGGTATGAAGGAATGTGACGACATGGTGGATGAAGGCACCGCGGTGCGGCCGAAATGTCGAGAGCCTCACTACCGTTACACCGGTGTGCTCGTCAACATGCACTGCACGAACGGTGAGTGGGACCATGTTATAGTCTGTTCCCCGGCGAACCAAGGCTTATGCTCGCTACCGCCATTCCCGAAAAATGGTTATTACAGCACCGTAGAACTACCAAACGCTCATCCCGGTCAAACCTTTGAGTCAGTACACCTGAACTATTCTTGCCATTCTGGATACAAACTCGTCGGAGTTCAATCTCCTTACTGCAACAAAGGTTGGTGGTCGGATAAAGCACCCGAGTGTGTCTCGCAGTGTCTTCTGCACAAGCATCCTAGCGTGGAATACTTATGTCTGCCGAAAAATACTACATCAAGTTTCGGAGCTCGCGAATGCGAGGAGCTAGTCGAGGACGGCGCGATCGTGCGCCCCACGTGTCGCGATAACTACTATTACAACGGTGTTCTACGCAACATGCACTGCATTGACGGCGTGTGGGACTACCTGAGTGTGTGCACGCCGCAGTGCGGGCTGGTGACGTCGGCAGGCGAGCAGATGATCGCGGGTGGAAGGAGCGCCACACGAGGGGAACTGCCGTGGCACGCCGGAATATATCTGAAAATCGTCAAACCGTACAAGCAGATCTGCGGCGGCTCACTTATCAGCAGCAAGGTTATCATATCTGCCGCGCATTGCTTTTGGTCGGATTTAGAGAAGCAACTGCCGGCCTCGAATTACGCCGTTGCCGTGGGGAAACTGTACCGTCCGTGGAACAACCCGCGCGATGAAGACGCTCAGAAGTCGGACGTGCAGGATATAAAGATTCCTTCGCGTTTTCGGGGGTCAGACTCGAACTTCCAGGATGACATCGCTGTAGTTATCGTGAAGTCACGGTTCGAGTTTCGTCCGTACGTTCGGCCGGTGTGCGTCGACTTCGACTTCAATTTCGATCGGAGACAACTGAACGTGAACGCCGTCGGCAAGGTGGCCGGCTGGGGACTCAACGCGCAGGACGGGGTCGAGTCGCCGGTGTTGCAGGTTGTCGAGCTGCCTTACGTCGACATCAATGAGTGCATCTCTGCTTCACCGCCTTCCTTCTTTCCCTTCATCACGAGCGACAAGATCTGCGCTGGCGTCATAAATGGTGAGAATTTGGACTTTAGCAATTTTATCTCAAACTTTTTTTATGATATAAGGTAACAGGACATGCATGACGCTCGCCTGATAGTAAGCGATTACGTCTACCTATATATATATATATATATACAGATAGAAGCAACACGCAACATTCTGGATAGCCAGAATTTTGCAAGCCACTGTACTGCGCCTGTTACCTTGAAAGTTAGGTGGCTTATAATGTAACGTGCAGTAATACGTGTTTAAATTGTTCAGAAACGGCTCGAGCCGTGTGCAAGGGCGACAGCGGAGGTGGTCTGGCCTTCAAAGCGTACGAGCGCGGCGCGGAGCGATACTTCCTGCGAGGAGTGGTCTCCACCGCGCCCACCAACGAGCACCTGTGTAACGTCCACGTGTACACCACCTTCACGCAGATCATCAAGCACGAGGACTTCATCACGGAGTCCCTGTCTGTTAACTTGTAGCTGATCGGGGATATACATAATGCAGATGTTATCTATACTAGTTTTATAAAATTCTATGGTATTTGTTTTTGCGTGGGCAAAAGTGTTTTACTGTATTGCTCAATGAATATAACCCAATACCGATGACACAAATTTCGCTCTTACGAATTTGTCATATTGTACCTAACCTAGTTTCCGTCAAGCATAACTTTTTCGTCAATTTCTACTTATTCAGTCGCGGGCGCGCTCTACCTTTTCTGATCGCCGTAGATCGCGTGTGGTTTGAACCAGTTGGTACAAATATACTACTGCACTATCTGATCGCGCCCGCGCAAGTAACAACGAGTACATACTAAGCATGTGAATTGAGAAATAACAAACAATGTATCATAAGTATTTTAATCGGAATATTCAATTTTTTTGTACAAAGTATATAAAAAAACTTAACCCTGAACTTTCCCGCACATGGTTCCAGTTTTTATGATAAGGCTTTTACTGTCCAGGCTGTTAGGCTCTGGAACTCTCTTCCCGAACCTGTGAAATCTTCACAATCCCTTCATATTTTCAAGAGCCGTCTAAAAGCTTATCTTTCATTATAAATAGTGTTACGCTGCTTCTGTCTGTTCTGTCAATCTGTTTAAAATTTATAGAATGCGTGTTTAGGAATTTATGTAAGTATCTGTGTTTATTGTTGTAGGTAAGTAGGTATGATTATGTTAGTTTAGGTATAATATGTTATTGTTATTATTTTCATTTAAATTTAAATTAGGCGCACCCTGCATTAGGCTACTATTTCGATCCTATCCATACAAAGGTTTGTCTGGAAGAGATCGCTGTTAGCGATAAGACCGCCCATTGTTACACGTTAAATTTAAGCTGTAAATGTTATATGCGTCTGTATCTTTGGTGTCGCAATAAAGAGTTCATCTATCTATCTATATAATTATATATCTATCGCCAATTTGTGCGGAACGAATAACTAGTTTAGCTATTATCTAGAACTACTTTCTACAGGTAGTAGAAGTATATTGATTCGATGTTCCGCCTGACTTGCTATACCAATAATATCGTTTAAAAAAACTAAAAGAACCGACTTCAAATGCCGCGCTATTAATTTTCAGTACTAAGTTTGAGATGTTTATATCCATATCTCTGGAGATACTAATCAGACCTCAATGAAATACTATGGTACTACACTCAAAATATCTCCTTTCCAACAAAAAAAGAATAATCAAAATCGGTTCATAAACGACGAAGTTATCTGCGTACAAACATAAAATATATATATTACATATATATACGGTCGAATTGAGAAACCTCCTCCTTTTTTTGAAGTCGGTTAAAAAAAATAAAATTTGCTGCCATTACTCTAGCTAGGGTGTTCCAGTAGCACACAGCTCTTGAGAGAGTTAGAGTATTCTAGGCCTAGTGTATTTATCATATTCGACCATATCATAACTTACCTTGTCTATTACGCTTACATTTATAACTTTTCAGAATATCAAAGCAAACGTATTAACTAATCTGTGGGTTCGCTGTAATTTTAATTGGTTGAGATGCCTATTTATCCATGCTAAAAGTTCATTCTGGGGTGCAAGAATTTTTGTAATCGGACGGATAGTTATCCGTCCGATTACAAAAATTCTTCTACGTAACTACGTAGGTGACTTACATACCTTCTACCTTACCTTACCTCTTTATAATTATCATAGTAGCATACACTTTATATAAACTCCTTCTGTCCATGTTTGAATTAAAATTTATTTAAAAAAACAACAAGTGTCCACTGATAAGTTAAAAATATTGAAACCGATAAACTAACAGTTTCGATAATTATATTATCGTAGTTGAAATTTTTTTTTCTAATTGTTGTACAATATTTATTGTAATCGTTATATTTAAATAATAAATGTTTTTGCATCCACTGTATTAACTTCTTAGTGTTTGTGCGACATTGTCGTGTGTCTCAGTCATAAGGAAATCATCACTGATATCTTAATCTTAATCTTAATAAATCTCAAGAAATAATAATTAAATAACATATATAAATATAACATCTAGTTCTCCTTCTATAATTTAACGATATAAACTTTATTAGTCTCAAATATGTTAGAAGCATGTTGTGAATGTCATTTTAATAAATAAAAATTATAGTTTCGGTTTCGGTCGAAACTGAAGCTACGGCCGAATATTCGGTTTCGGTTTCGGTTTAGGCTGGAAAACCAGTTTCGGTCGGACTCTAATTGTAACTAGTCCGTAATTAGGTAGTCTGGACCAAATCATTTTATGCGATAAGACCGCCGATTGTAAAATCAAATTTTCTTGACATGTTAAATTTAAGTTCTTTTTGTTTACAATAAAGAGTTAATCTATCTATCTTTACCTACCTCACGCAATTTTAAGGTTAAAGCTAACCACCACAAATAACCACCTACCACCACCGCCTCGCCTTGTGCGGCTACTGGTTACCACCCATGGACCACTTGTCGACAATGAGTGAACGCCGGGATGGCTAAATTAAAAAAAAAAATAAAGATTACTCCTTTGTGGATTCCACATTTCTAGTATTCCTGTTAATCTCTCTACAACTAAGCTAAATATGCTTGTGTCTGGAGTGGGTTCACGTCAATAGTGCAATGGGTGGGGTGGGGACCGAACTCACGACATCTCGATCGCCAGTCCGACACCCATTGGGCTATTGCCGCCTTTGAAAATGAGTAATACACAGTAATAAAAACACACTAATGTCACCGCTGACGTCAGGATTTTAACCTTTCCTGTCCTTGACTTACTGGGTCTTATTAATAATTTAGGATTTTTTACTAAACGAAAAAACCAACTTCTCATTCCGCGAGAGTCAATTTTAGTACTAATTGCGTGATGTTTATCTTCATATGTCCGGAGATTATTAACAGATCTCGATAAAAATTGAATGGGACCAAATGGAAAGCATACTCTCTCAAACAAAAAAATAATTTTCAAAATCCGTTAAGATTTTTCTGAAGTTACAAAAATAAAAAATATATAATTATATACAGTCGAATTGAGAACCTCCTCCTTTTTGTGAAATTGGTTGAAAAACAGCTTCTGCTAAACATATCAAGTGAATTTAAACCGAGGTACCTTCTTACTAAATTACAAAAAAATGTTTTTTTAAACAAATAATTTCGAAAACACTATGAATGATAAAATAAAAACCGACTTGAAATTCCGCGCTTGAATAAAGTTTGAGGTAATAATTATCACCAAATTTTCTAATTGGGTTCTCTCTGCATTATCTTTATGGTTAGAAAGGGTGCGAAGGTTCGTTTCGATGACTGGGCAACTCCTGGTATTTATAAAAGTAGAAACAATTTGTATAACTTGTACTCACAAAAAACCATTAATTTACATAATACTAAATTCATAAATCACTTAAAATTGTATTCAAAAACTTTTAAAGTTGTTTGTCAGACAGCAAAATGACTGCATCTAAGTAGAAAAATTAAGCATGCCGATGACAAAATAAAATCAACATGGAAAGTCATTAATACAGAAACTGGAAAAATTAAGCAGAGGGACGGTAAAATTATGTTAAAAGTTCATAATAAATTAATCATAGATAATAATGATGTCGCTAACACATTTGTTGAGTACTTCTCACAAGTACCTATTATTACTACTCAGCCTTTAAACTCTTCCCCTAAGGATGCTTTTGTTTTACTATCAAAGTGTGTGAATGTATGTGACTCTATGTTTGAGTTCAGACACATAACTTCAATATCAATTATCAAAACTTTTAAAATGCTCAATCAAAAGAAAACCGAGGATCTGTGGGGTATGTCAACCAAAGTACTTAGTTATATTATTAATGCAATTAGGCCTCACTTAGCGTTTATTTTTAACAGATGCGTCGATGAAGGTGTCTTTCCTGATGTAATGAAAAAAAGTAAATTAATTCCCCTATACAAATCAGTGAACAAAAATGACCCTTCAAACTATAGACCAATCTCTATATTACCGGCGCTCAGTAAAGTTTTTGAAAAAGTTATATTAGACCAGCTTTTGGCACATTTTAATATTAATCATCTTTTAAATCACAAACAATATGGTTTCACTAAGGGGCGTTCTACTACTGATGCTAGAGTAGATCTTCTTAAACATATATTTGATGCCTGGGAGAAAGCACAAGATGCTATCGGCGTTTTCTGTGACTTATCTAAAGCGTTTGATTGCGTCTGTCACAAAACGCTTATTTGCAAATTAAAACACTACGGCGTTAACGGAAAAGCACTTGATCTGGTCTCATCCTACCTCAGTAATAGAATACAGATGGTTGAGGTCAATGGCGTCAGGTCATCTGGATCCCTCATAAAAATGGGAGTTCCGCAGGGATCGATCTTAGGACCATTTTTATTTCTAGTTTATATTAATGACTTGCCGTCTTTCGTGCAAAACTTATGTGACATTGTTTTGTTCGCGGATGATACATCCTTAATATTCAAAATAGATAGGATTGCGCCTGGATTTGACGATGTTAACAAATCAATCGCACAGGTTTTGAATTGGTTTACAACCAATAACTTATTACTGAACGCCAAAAAAACTAAATGTATTAAATTCTCGCTGCCAAATGTAAGAAAGGGTGTCATTAATAGCAGGATATTAATAAACGATGTACCGATAGAATTTGTTGAATCCGCTACATTCTTGGGCATCACCCTGGATTCAAAACTACAATGGGGTTCCCAAATATCGGCTCTGGCAGGTAGATTGAGCTCCGCTGCATACGCAGTACGTAAAATCAGAAACTTGACTGACGAATCCACTGCTAGATTGGTTTACTTTAGCTACTTCCATAGTATAATGTCCTATGGCATTTTATTGTGGGGGAAAGCCGCCGAAATCCAATCTATATTTGTTTTACAAAAAAGAGCTATTCGATCTATATATACCATGAAGTCGCGAGACTCACTTCGTGAAAAATTTAAGGAGATTAAAATTCTCACAGTGGCATGTCAATATATATATGAAAATATTATGTATGTACGCAAAAATTTGAATGAGTATGATAAGAGGTCCGATGTACATAATTTCAATACAAGACACAAAAATAGATTAATTCTACCTCAATTCAGGTTGTGGAAAGTTAGTGGTCCTTTTCTGGGGAACTGTATACGATTTTATAATAAACTTCCTAAAGATATTGATCAACTGTCTATAAGCAGATTTAAAACCTTTGTAAAATCCAATTTAATGAAGAAATCGTACTATACAATAAATGACTATATGAATGACAAAAATGCTTGGCCTGAATGCCCCAAGCTCCAAGATATAATATAAATTGTATGATAATAGAATTACTTATTGTACATTAAACATTTATTTAATATGAATTAAAAAAAATGAATTAAAATAAGTGACAAGCCCCATAGAGTTTCTTGGTGTTTCTTCTCTGATGGGAGTACTTCCGAAACACCAGTAGATTCAACAGTCAATCAGTTTTCATCTTTTGTTTGCAGATCTAGGGTTGCCTGTTACGACGGTATTATGCGGCTGATAGTCGGACAATCAGTTCCATTTGGAACATGATTTGTACTGCAATTAGTCTGCGTTTTATTTATCTATTATGTTTCATTATTTCACAATTTTTTGGATAAAATTGTCTGAAGTACTGAAACATGCACTGGGTTGCGGGTGCACGCAATGGTACGGTTGGCAACCCTACATTAATAAGGGGAATTAAACATGTGTTTTAAGTGTGACGTTCGACGTCTAGATGAAAGCTGAATGGCTCAATACCTTTGTTTTTTTTTTTGTAAATTCAAAGCGTTATGTTTCTGTTATATCTATATTTTTTGTTGAATATGATCTATTTAATGTTATTTGACGTGTGTAAGTGCTAATTTTTAATTTGCCCATATACTGAATAAATGCTTTGACTTTGACTTTGACTTGACTTTCACAAATTCATGTGTAGGTATATATATATATGATGGAGTCATGCCTGAACATGCATTAATAAAAAAATATAAGCATCCAAAATGTTAACCTCTGGAATTCTGTGAAAAAGAAGCGCCTGATGAAAAATTATAATTTGGTGTTTGGCCTAAATTGCTTTCAGTTATGCACAATTCTAGTTACCACTGACCACATCATTCGTATCATAGAACACATTATCATCTGGTGATAGTGGCTGAGTTCGTGTCTGTTCTCATATATTAACCGACTTCACAAAAAAGGAGGTGGTCCTCAACTCGTCAGAATCTTTTGAATGCATCGATTACTCGACGATGCCTGGACCGATTTGGAAAATTCTTTTTCCCCCCTCCCTGGTACCATTTAAATTTTAACGAAATCGGTCGAGCGGATTTTAATTTATCAACTTTCGTATTAAGATGCAGTTAATTACCTCGACGATATGACACTAACTACTGGCTACTTTGACTAGCGCGACGTTTGAAGTCGGTTCTTTTAGTATTTTAAACGATTTTAAATTATACCCTACAGTATTCTGTAATCAGTATGCAGTAAAGTTAAAAAGCAACGCAACACAATGTAGAGTGACTAGTAATATCTTAGTCTAAAACTAATCGACTTATTTCGAATTAGCTGCGCCCCGCGGGTTTGCTCGCGTTTTATATATAGGAAAGTTAATAACCTCCAGGTTATTCCTCTTTAATCATTTTAACTATTGATGAAAACTGCATTAAAATCCGTTGCGTAGTTAATAGCAGATCGTGTCACGGGGCACAACATAGTATATTTCTTTAAGGCCGCTATTTTTAATCTAGAGCGTAGCGAAGTATGTAGAGTAAAATCCCAAACGTAGCGAGGAATCCTAAACCATTTAATAAAACCATTTCTTTATTCCATGACGTTTGCGCCAGGGATTCAAAGTGGTCGTCGGCCGAGTGATTTTTTTTTTTTTTTTTTTTATACAGAACTGGGTAGCACTTGATCACTATCTCACCTGATGTTAAGTGATGATGCGATCGATGATGGAGCGTGCTTACCCAGAAGATACCTATTCACTCGCGATTTGAAGACCCCCATATTGTACTTAACCGGAAACACAGACTCAGGCAGAGTATTCCATTCTTTGGCGGTTCGTATGATGAACGAAGAAGCAAATCGCTTCGTTCGGGTAGATGGTATATCCACCATAAATCGGTGGCGCCTTTTAGTGTCTCTGGATGTCCGATTATAAAATGGGGATGGTGGAATCAAATCATGCAGTTCCATTGCACACTCTCCGAAATGTATTCGATAGAAAAACCGATAAGCAAGCGACTTTGCGGCGATGCGCGAGACTCTGGAGTCTCTGGCTTACTAGTAGGTCGTCGCTTATGAGTTTCTTTGCTCTCCTCTCAATAGCTTCCAGTGTCTCCAGCTGGTATTTGGCAGAGCCATCCCAAAGGTGAGAACAGTACTCCATACACGACCGGACTTGTGCTTGGTAAAGATTAAGCAACTGTCCCGGTGTGAAGTACCGTCTCACCTTAGCCAAAATGCCAAGCTTTTTTGAGGCTAGCTGGGCTCTAGACTCAATATAAGAGCCGAAATTGAGACTTGGTGTCAAAGAGATGCCAAGAAGCTCAAGATTGTTACTTATCGGAACGGACACATCCCGGAAAGTAGGAGCCAGTAGAAATGGGCTCCGTTTAGCGGAGAAGAGACACGCCTGGGTTTTAGCAGCATTGAACTTGACCAGATTGGCATCGCCCCAATCGGAGACTGCCTTCAAAGAATAGTTCAAGCGCTCGACCATCGCTTCTCTATGAGACTGGATTTGTAATGCACTAGTTCGTGCGTTGGATGCATAGCTCTCTACAACAGTGCTGTCATCTGCGTACCCAAAGATACCGGGTTTAAGCAGGTCATTAATATGCAGCAGAAAAAGTGTTGCAGAGAGTACTGATCCTTGAGGGACTCCGGCATTTATGGCCAATTGGTCGGAAGAACAGCCATCGATGACTACTCGAATCGACCGATCCCTCAAGAAATCTGCTATCCAAACACATAAACCAGTGGGAAGGCCGTATGAAGGAAGCTTGCTAATAAGGCTATCGTGCCAGACCCTGTCGAAAGCCTTCGAGATGTCAAGAGAGACGGCCAGCGCCTCGCCGTGGTTCTCGATGGCCTCGCTCCAGATGTGAGTGGCATACGCTAGAAGATCCCCAGTAGACCGGTTTCGGCGAAACCCGTATTGTCGGTCACTGAGGAGATCTTTCACTTCTAGGTATGCCAGGAGCCTGTGGTTCAGTACACGTTCCATAGTCTTACAGAGTATGGAAGTGACTGAGATAGGCCTGTAATTGGCAGGGTCTGCGCGACTACCCTTTTTGGGCACAGGTTGCACGTTAGCTTGCTTCCAGGACTTAGGCACTTTACCAGTCGTCATAGACAAGCGAAAGAGGCGTGTCAAAATAGGAGCCAACTCAGGCGCACACGTCCTCAAGACTACAGCTGGTATACCATCTGGACCACTAGCTTTGTTCACGTCTAGATTGCGCAACGCTTTGCGTACTTCAGTCTGACGAATGCGGATTTCCGACATAAACGTCCCGCAAGTCGGCAGACTAGAAGGTACAGCATTGCCAGCATCTAAACGTAAAGACTCCGCAAACAGAGTAGCAAATAGATTTGCTTTCTCTTCAGCAGTGTGCGCTAGTGACCCGTCGGGTTTCAGCAGTGGAGGCAGTGAGGGACGGCAGAAGTTCTCTTCGATCGACTTCGCCAGGGACCAGAACGCTTTGCTACCAGAGGGGTAAGAAGCAAGTTTGTTCCCTGTTCGGCGTATGTGATCGAAGCGAGCCTTCTTGAGAGCCTTTTTGCAAGACTTGGCGGCTAAGTTAAAGGCGTTCTTCTTTTCGCGTACATCTCTAGTCTTGCGGGTTCGAGCATCAGCCCAGGCTAAGTAAGCTTCATGTTTTGATGCTTCTGCATCTCTACATTTGGCATTAAACCATGGACGAGCTTTGCTTGACATCGGAACGTCAGAAAATGGTATGAAATATTCCATACCCTGACGTAACACTTCTGTCACAGCATCCGCGCAGGCTGAGGGATCGCTCGAAGAAAAACATACCTGCCGCCAGGGATAAGAAGCGAAAAAACAACGCATCTCATCCCAATCTGTTGACCTGTATCGCCACACCCGCCGGGTGCCTTTTTGGCTGGGATCGGGCGGGGAGTAGACGGAGACAGACTTCACCAGACAGTGGTCGGAGCTACCTAAGGGTGATGAAACCGACACCGAGTAGCGGTCTGGTTCTGTTGTCAGCAGAAGGTCCAAGCAATTGGCTGTATGGCCATCAACGTCCGGTATCCTTGTTGCTCCCTGGACCAACTGAGTGAGGTCTAGCGTTAAAGCAAGCTTTCGCATCTCTCGACCAGCGTGGTCTGTGTTCTGGTATGGGTACAGCCAGTCTTGATGATGGGCGTTGAAATCCCCCAGAAGCACTAATTGAGCAGAAGGATACCTCTGTTGGGCCAAATCAGCCGCCTCACTGAGGTGGTTTGTGAGCCTGTTTGTCTCTTCATCTCCGCTGTGCGAACGGTAGACACTAGCATAAAGAATTTTCTCCATGCCAGTGTCCACCAAAATCCACATGACGGATAGTTGAGGGTCTTCAAGGTTGCGGAGACGCCGATAGCAAATGTCATCGCGGGCATACATACAAACTCCCGCCCTCGGCCTAAACTTATGTTCTAGAACATAGCCTGGGTAGGCAAGGTACGCCGCGTCGGCTGGACATTTGATCTGCGTCTCCGTGAGGAACAGAATATGCGGTTTTTCTGTCTCAAGATGGTGGTGGACCGAGAGGATATTGGAGAGCAAGCCTCGAATGTTTGAGAGGTGCACTTGAAGGAAGAGGACGTGCTTCCGCTGTTTAACCTCTATTCTGTTTCTGCCTTTCATTTTGTGGGGAGTGAAGTTAGGTAAGGGAAACGGAAGTGGAAACGAGGCGCTAATTACCAACCCGTGATACATATTAGGTCTTTTCACCTATTGGGAACCAATCCTGGAGACCGCGGGGACGCCCGAGCCCCCCCAGAGGTGTCCATCGGGTCCTCTCGTCCGGTCGCCAACCGGCACGATGGCGCACCTCCGGGATTTTTCGCGAGATGGCGGGGCAGCCTTTCATGAGTGGCTGGCTCACTACTTGGGCCCCCAACTATCTGCGGTCGGCCAGCGGAGAACCGTGCCTCGGATCCCGCTGCTCTCCAAGATTGGCTGCCAGGTAAATTGACCTTCAATGTATCACGACCAGCTATAGTAATCAACGCAACTGTTTCCGACCCGTTCCCCATAATGGCTTCACCAAACATTCATACCGTAAAGCGACCGCTTGGCGGCATGGCTTTGTCTGGTGGGTGGTAACACGCCGCGGCCTAAGCCTACCACCTGAAACGTACTGCTCTTTTGGCGCCACCCAGGGGACACGTGTAGGACATCGAGGGCTAAATCTTACGGACGCGAGCAGTAATAGCCCCCCAAAAATTATATACAAATACTATATACTCTGCTTTTATCCTCCTGATCATCGTATTGTGCCACTCTGATTCAGTGTTGTTCCTGAGAAATTTAGGGTTGCCGTATTCTAATTGTAAATTGCCGGATTTTCAGGGAAATCTAAAAAAAATGCCGTATTGTACAAAATGTTAATTTAGAAGGTTTAATTAATAAAAAATATACAAGTGATGTACTATGTGTACATGTACTATGCGTGTACTACTTTTAAACTATTTTTTTTTATTCTTCACCATATAAGTTTTGAATTGTTTCTAGTAATTCTGATTCTGTCGCATGTAGGTCATATTGTTTTTATTTTTCATTTTTCATACGAAATTTTGTTTTTTGTTAACTTTAGTCAATTACCGTATATTTTAATACGGTAATCAAAGAGCTGCCGTATACCGTATTTATGATGCCTAAGATGCCTGAATGCCGTGTATTACGGCAAATGCCGTATCAAGAACAACGCTGCTCTGATTGCTTGATTTATTTCCCCTCATATATTAAAACAATTAAAAATCACATTACTGTCCGCTCAAAAGGCTTGAAGGAAAAGACTACACATTAATAATATATTAATATTTCTGTGGAAAAGACCTATTTTGCACGCATTTAGGACCTATCAAGTAATCAATCACCTTAGGTGGGATGTAAAAGGTCTAAGCGTCCCTCGGTACGCACTGTTTTACCGTTTGCCTACTCTCATCACCTAATCCACAGTGAAGTTGAATACATACATAGTAATAAAGGACTGTGACGTTAATTCTTGTACATTAATACATTTTGAACAATTACATTAGAAGAATTACAGAAATATGAATAACAAGTTATTAATATATCTGTGAGAAGAATACATTATGTATTTTCTCAGCGCAAAAGAACTTCCCTTTGAATGCGCTTAACTAATGACTGCTTGTAAAAAATGAATACGTAAGTGTAATTAGTCAATCTTCTTAGTTCAGATAATGAACTAAACGATAATTATGCATATGGCTTGAACAGGGTACCGTGAATGTCTGATTATTGCTTGATACCTAGGTATTATCTGAACGTAGTAATCACGGTAATTGATACCAGGAAATATGCGTTTCCTTTATTCAGGAAGGTCTGAGCAAGAATGTACTAATTCCATTTCTTTTCTTGATATATCAGTAAGTACAAATTATTAAACAAAGTCTTTTGCCGCTTTTGTCTGCTTGCTTGTTCGCGATAAACTCAAAAACTACATTTTCATTTTATTTATTTTTTATTTAAGTACATCGTACACTTATGAATGTCAAACTTTTACATAAAATTAATAACAATAATCACATATTCAAATTATAAATATATTAAATTTTTTTTTTTTAGGATCACTTCTGCTAAAAAAATTACTACAATTTGTATTATTCCAAAATTGTTTGTCAGATAAAAATTCATTGATAGAATAATAAGATTTACTAATTAAAACTTTCTTTAAACATGATTTAAATTCATTTTCATTTAAATCGGTCATACAGTCAGGAATAATATTATAAAATCGAACACAGTTCGTTACAAAAGATTTATTTATTTTTGACAATCTTGTTCTCTGTATTACAAGTTTGGATTTGTTTCTTGTATTATAATTATGATTGTCACAGCTTACGTTAAATTGGTGTAAATGCTTACGCGTATACAAGATAACAATAAAAACATAGAGACAAGACATAGTAAGAATGCCAGTAGTTTTAAAGTGCTCCCTCAATGAGTATCTACTTCCTAACCCATATATGGCTCTCACTGCTCTCTTTTGCAGGATGAATATATGATTAGAATCAGCTGCATTACCCCATATCATTATGCCGTACGACATCAGAGAATGAAAGTAACTGAAGTATACAGTTTTCGCGGTTTTCACATCTGATAATTCTCTGATTTTTCGTACGGCATAAGCCGCTGAACTTAGCTTCCCACAGAGATCAGTGATATGAGCTGCCCAGGTAAGTTTACGATCTAATGTCAACCCAAGAAATTTTGTATTGTTAGAAATATTCAGCTGTGTATTATCTATAGATATGTCCAATTCTTTTAAATTGTTTGCTAGGGAAAAATTTATACATTTGGTTTTATTTGCGTTAAGTATTAAGTTGTTGCAACTAAACCAGTTGTGAATAGTGTCAAGAGTTTTCTTAATACTAGTGGTGTCGTTATCTTTGCGGTTCATTTTAAATAAAAGTGATGTATCATCAGCAACAGAACAGAACGGATTTACATGCGGTTTTCACCGAAAGATAGAATGATTCATGAGGAAGGTTTAAATGTAAAATTCGTATGAAATATGACGATGATTGCTGAAGATGTTAATTTACTCTATACAACAACTTGATGCAAAATTGTAGGCATGCATGTATTCTACCCGTGCGAAGCCGGATCGCGTCGCTAGTGGACTTTAAGCGAGAGTTTGCGGATATGTCCAGTTAAAAACATCATTTAAACCAAACGAAAACACATCATCACTTACTCAAATCAAACGCTAACCTATTAGGTGAACCTACTAGAAAAATATCTGCTATTATTGCATCGATGCTAAATCACGTTTTAGCCACTCTGTGTAGCAATTATCTAGAGATGTTGAGTTGCTATTTGTCGAGTTTCGAAAATAACTGTAGTCAGCCAGTCTTACCGTGCCGTGTACACTCTTACATAAAACTCTTGTATAAGGAACTCCTACTCACAAGTTCAGGCAAAAATCCCAGCGACTTAGGTCGGGATTAATTAATACGGGATTATCAATCGATATAAAAAGGGAGATATGTAACCCCGCTCCTCAATGTGGCCCGTATGAATTAGGTTCGCAAACCTAATCTCACCTTAGTCACATCGAACTGGCGTTTGTATAGGACGTACAGAATTACATGTTCAATTATCGCAGATCCATTTAAATAATTAGCAACAATGCCTTCCTCTGTTCTTCATGAACATCAAGCTCGACATTATAAATTCGTGTTTTCGTGTAGTTGTTTCTAGTTCCTTTATGTTTACGTGGCACAAGAGTGAGTACCGCATCTGCCTTTTTATATCAATGGGATTATCGCTAACTTCCAGAGCTTGATCTGATCCTGACGTACTTCTGCTGCGAGCGCAGCATGGAGGTGTCCAAGCAAGTGCTGGACCTGCACTACTCGCTGCGCAGTGTTGACAGCTTCGGTATCTTCTTCAAAGATGTCTGCTTCGACCGGAAGATCGAGTTTGCCTATAACACTGTGTGAGTTGGACAAAGTACAGTATACCAGTGAAAATAATACACATTTTTTTTTCACGTTCCCTTTGCCTCTCTCTTCACATTTATCTCGTAATTATTGTGCAAATCACCTCTATAACCAAACCCTTCTCCTCTTCCTTCATGGGAAACTTGCCTTGCCTTCCTATCTTTTCATATTGCCTTTATCATCGTGTAAAAAATTAAATAAAACTGGTCAAGTGCGAGTCAGAGTCGCGTCTCGCATCACACACTTAGGGTGGGTTCCGTACTACAGTTCAATACGAAACATAACAAAGTTTCAAACACATGTTTGAATAGTTGATATTACAAAGAACATTTTGTTTGGTATACGAGTTCACGGAGAATCTTGACAGCGCAATCTAGACAGACGGGGCTCGTTTACTAGCGCCATCTATGTCATTTTGCCGAAACTAATTAGACAGTTTGTTAGCTAAACAGACATAGATGGCGTTATACTAAAAACACGATTTTTGTATGGGGACCTCCTTTAATTATGAACTATATTTTGTTTGTGTATTTGTTGTTCTAGCGGCAAAATAAATACACCATCTGTGAAAATTTCAACTGTCTGACTATCACGCTTAATGAGATACAGCCTGGAGACAGACGGACAGACAGACAGACAGACATACGGACTGCGGAGTCTTAGTAATAGGGTCGCGTTTTACCTTTTCGGTATGGAACCCTAATAAATAAAACTGGCCAAGTGCGAATCAGCATCGCGTCTCTTATCGCACACTTAGGGAGGGTTCCGTACAATACGAAACATAACAGAATTTCAACCTCATATATTTGATTAATTGATATTACCAAGAATATTTGGTTTGGTCGCGATCTAGAAAGACGGGGCTCGTTTACTAGCGCCATCTATGTCATTTTGCCGAAACTAATTAGATAGATGGCGTTTAAAAACACGTTTTTGTATGGTAACCCCCTTTAATTTTTAACTTTTAGTATTTGTTGTTCTAGCGGCAACAGAAATACACCATCTGTGAAAATTTCAACTGTCTAACTATCACGGTTAATGAGCAATAGCCTGGTGACAGACGGACAGACAGACAGACAGACAGACGGACAGCGGAGTCTTAGTAATAGGGTCCCGTTTTACCCTTTGGGTACGGAACCCTAAAAACGATTTCTTATCGTAGTGTTCCCCTCCTCCTCTTTCCTTCGATCGTCTACATTAACGAGCACTTTGGTTTCGTCTCTCTTTGATTTTTCCTGAACATTGCATTATTACAAACAAGCTAATTCAAATACAAGTGCCTTATGCATGTTAAAATCATATTATAAATATTATTTAATATAAAATGAGACAGTGGTCAAGCGCTACCCATTTCTGCATAAATAAAACTGGTCAAGTGCGAGTCAGCATCGCGTCTCTTATCGCACACTTAGGGAGGGTTCCGTACAATACGAAACATAACAGAGTTTCAACCTCATATATTTGATTAATTGATATTACCAAGAATATTTGGTTTGGTCGCGATCTAGAAAGACGGGGCTCGTTTACTAGCGCCATCTATGTCATTTTGCCGAAACTAATTAGATAGATGGCGTTTATAAACACGTTTTTTGTATGGGGGGGTCCCCAATTTTAACTTTATTTTGTTTTTAGTATTTGTTGTTCTAGCGGCAACAGAAATACACCATCTGTGAAAATTTCAACTGTCTAACTATTACGGTTAATGAGCTATAGCCTGGTGACAGACGGACAGACAGACAGACAGACAGACAGACAGACAGTCAGACGGACAGCGGAGTCTTAGTAATAGGGTCCCGTTTGACCCTTTGGAAAAAGACCCTTAGAAAGCATGCATGATTTGAAAGTTCTTTCTTGCCTAGCACATAGATGAGGCTGTCTTATTCAGGACATCTTGGTGGGTATGAATTGTAATTAAATACTATAATAAATATGATCCCCCCTATCCTCAGGTTATTCGCCCCACTACCCACGTCGACGGTGTTCGGTTACCGCGCGGTCTACCTTCGTCTGATAGACTTCGACGCCAGGAACTTTAACTTCAGCGACTGCGTGCGAGCCTTCATGATGGTCTTCGGTCTCTGGCAGTACGAGGAAGGCACATGGCCGGGGTAAGATTTGCTGATCTTTATATTGGTACCACATAATTATTTTACGTCGACCTCACCTGACACTCTCATGGTAAGCGATTGCAGTCTGCCTATAACAGATTCTGTGACACACATACCCCTCAGATGTAGCAATGTTAAATGAATGTAATATACAGGGTGTCGGGTTCCATGTGGTCCAAATGAAAACCGTCGATGGAAAACTCCAAGAGCTACCCAGAGAACCCCCATGTACTCGTATGTTCCGCGAAAATCTATAATTTTCGAGAAAATTGCGTTTTACTTGTTTTCGAGTTCGTCCCCAAAATGTTGCAATTTATTTAAATTTTCTCCCAAACTACAAAGGCCAGAGCCCTAGTTTTTTTTGTGGGACTATGAACAATAAATAGGTCTTTCAGTGTAAACTAGATTTTTTTATTTAGGCTTATTATTTTTTGAGAAAAAAATAAACATCACATTTTTTTAATTAGGTTATTTGCACTTTTACTTTGAGCAGGCTTTTCTCCAAAAAATTCTGTAATAAAGAGATTACCAGAGTGTATTTCAGAAGAAATAATTTGGATATTGAAATCCTTTCTATTTCGTTAATTATGTTTTTTGACCTGAACCTCTTGTCGTAGCCGTATGAAATTTGGCAAGCAGCAGGTCCATAAAACAGACAAGTTTTTAAAATCGGTTGTAACTTTTTTTATTCTGTGTTTTTTTGGAGAAAAGCCTGCTTAAAGTAAAAGTGCAAATATCGTCTAATTCAAAAAATGTGATGACTTATTTTTTTTCTCAAAAAATAATAAGCCTTAATAAAAAATCTAGTTTACCCTGAAAGACCTATTCATTGTTCATAGTCCCACAAAAATCTAGGGCTCTGGCCTTTGTAGTTTGGAAGAAAATTTAAATAAATTGCAACATTTCGGGGACTAATTCGAAAACAAGTAAAACGCAATTTTCTTGAAAACTATAGATTTTCGCGGAACATACATGGGGGTTCTCTGGGTAGCCCTTGGAGTCCTCCATCGACGGCTTTCGTTTGGACCATATGAAACCCGACACCCTGCATACTGTTTGCCTGTCATTGACATTTAATAAGCTGCACCGCGTTTATGATTTGATAACTCCTTTACAATCACAGCAATAAAAGAATAAGTAAGAAAGGAAACCGAAACCTGTAGTTGCAATATAATGATTGATATTTGCGGGTACAAATTTCCACTGTTTATATCACAATTTTCACTATTGCAATAATATCATAAATACAGTTA
Organism: Cabera pusaria; assembly: GCA_954871355.1. Classification (NCBI taxonomy): domain Eukaryota; kingdom Metazoa; phylum Arthropoda; class Insecta; order Lepidoptera; family Geometridae; genus Cabera; species Cabera pusaria. Next base: position 22,809,153 of record OX940906.1, read on the forward strand.
TTCTGTTATGGTCCATCTTTGTTTTAGTGTACCTAAAGTATTGTACAGTCCGGCAAGTATAACTTGGCGTGCCTGTGCGCCACTGTGCTTTTACTTTGTACTTTGATAACAGTTTCTCTTAAACCACTTTTAATTACTTTTGGCATTATTGAACTATTTTAATGTAGCAGATTTATCAACAATAATGTCGCGGTAATCTCTCAAACGTCAAACTCAAAGTTTCAAGAGAGCGGAATTAGTTCCAAAAACCACCACCGCCAAGTTATACTTGTGGCACTGTAGAAATGTATTTATAATGTTATATTCTGTTTGTTTGCAGTTTTGTCATCATAATTGACATGGATCAGGCTACCATGAGTCACGTCGCCAAATTAGATGTCATGACTATAAAGAAGGTGCTGTTTTTTCTCCAGGTACGTAGTACGTATAGAGTAGAGAGAACGTATATTATGTACGTATAGATATACTAACGAATACCCGATGTATAAACGGTATGTAATAGGAAAATGTGACTGAATGTACCTAATGCATTGTTTTAGTGGTCCAAAATCATTTTTTTTTATATTACGCCACCGGGCCCTCACATCTGCACGTTATTGCCTTTCTAATGAAACAATTTGGAGCACATCAAAAGTTTATAACGGACATAGGTAGAAACAATATTTGCGTTTTATACATATAAATATATAGATCAAAAAGCTGCCAGTCTGAACTGTGCTGGACACATTATGTCGCATGGCGGATGAGCTGTGGGCTAAGCTCACCTCTGAGTGGAGCCCACGCAACGTTAGACGACGTCGCGGCAGGCCAAGGATTAGATAGTGGGATGAGCTAAACTCCTTTCAGAAAGACTGGCGATCCATAGCTGCCAACCGAGATCAACGAAAATAGGGTAGGGAGGCCTTTGCTCAGCTGTGGGACAAAAACAGCTCAAAATAATAACAATAATTATATATTTATAAATAGAGCATCAAGCTCTCCAAGTAGTGTCGCAAAAAGAGGGAAGTCGTTAGCCGGCTCAATGAACTACTTTTTAAAATCCATAACAAGTTACGACTTTAATAAGGCATTTTAAGTGTTTATTCTGCTTAATTATTGGGCTTTATTGTCGTCTTGCTAGTACTTATCCTAAAAATAAGATCAGAACTACAACGACGAGGCGGAAAAGCCTGCTGGGGTAGGTAAATGTAGATAGGAACCTCAAAAGTCTTCCAACATGTATATACATCGAATTACATGTAAACATGTACGTAGTACATTGATATCAAAGTGTATATAATATCTTATGACATTTATACACTAGGCTATCCTCAAGAGATATTTGCTTGTCAAGCATTACGGTGCAAGAGGTGCATCCACTGTCGTCTGAGTCACAAATCTTACATTCTAGTCAGTTAATCACAGTCACAGTGTGCAAGCAAGATGGAGCTACAAGTGTAAATTTAACTGACTTCATTCATTGTTATCCAGGAGTGCATGCTAATAAAGCTGAAAGAAGTCCACTTCCGCAACGCTCCAGGGTTCATGGACAAGGTCATGATGCTGCTAAGGCCGTTCCTCAAGAAGGCTCTCCTCGACATGATCTTCATTCACCCGACCGGCGGCGACTCGCTTGATAAGTACATCACCAGGGATGCCTTCCCCAAGGATGATGGTGGCATTTATAAATCTAGGGACACTATCAAAGGTAATTTAATTATTTATTTATTTATTTCAGAAAACTGAAGAACGTAACATAACAGATATAGATATAAAAGATCGAATCGTTACATTCCGATTGTATCGGTATTTGAAATAATAATATTATACTTATATTACCTAGAAACTAAGAGCAATAATTACTCTTTAGTAAGGGTACTAAATACTCTTCCTCGGAAGTGAGGTCACGCGGTGAGAGTGAACATCGCGATCTCACCGCGTGACCTCACTCCCGAGGAAGAGCGACTGACTCGCTCGAAACCTAGGTCGAGAAAATTCGACTAAAGGTACGTGAATTACAGCCGGTATATAACAATAATAATAACATAAAATGTTATTTTCCAGCTGAAATCATACAGAGGGTGCAAGCAAACCCGTCGTTCTACCAGCAAGAGAACAGGAAGAGAGTGAACGAGTCACTCAGACCTGGAGGGAACTCCAAAGTCGTCGACATGTTCGGGATACAGGGCAGCTTCAAGAAGTTAGATATAGATTAGGATTCTACAGCGAATACTGTGCCATGCAGCTTCGGGAATTTTATAAATCTAAATTATGTAATTTTAAAGAGGTCACTACCACCAATCATTAGGTACTTCCATTGACGTATCCGCTCTTACCATATTTCTGATATTCAATGTTTTTTTTATGTAATGGCGGGCAAACAAGCAGATAGCCCGTAAGCAGTTATCGTCACCTATGAACATCTGCAACACCATGGGTACTGTTGGTGCGTTGCCAACCTTTGAGGAGTTTGTGGATACCCTTTTTAAAAGATCCCATCCGATAGCTAGATGGGAAGATCGCGGCGGGCAGTTCATTCCACATCTTACCAGGTACGCGGTAAAAATTCTAGGTTAAAACGGATAGTGCGAGACATCCAAGACATGTGAGGGTGAGCTGTTTGACGGTAAATCGGTACCGTACATCGAATGATGCAAAGTAAATAAATATAAATGTAAATGATGGAAAAATATTAAAATCGAGCATCATGTTACAAGTATATGATTCCATAGAGCTACAGTATATAAAAGAAGGGTGTTTTCCATCACGGTAGTATCAGCCCCGTAAAATAATTTCACAAGCTCTTGAAGAATAAAGTTTTGATAACACGGAGAATTGAGTTAAAAACGTAACATTCACATATTAGTTGTAGGATTTGAAGAATTCTCGAGAATGCACCATTCTATGGTGAAATATATACATGTTAAAAGAAATTAACATTAAAAAAATAATAAATTCATGTATTCAATATCTTAGTTACATAACAAGTTTACGCAAAAAGCTTATATAATGATATACCTGTATGTATGATAAAATATGTATCTATGTATATGTACCTATATACTGGTCTGTTGCACGCTTTGGTGTATACTGTAAGTGCAGCATGCAATGTTCTTAAATAAATAAAAAAAATAGAATTAAAAAATATTGAAATTGTATATAATCAATTATATACAAGTAATATTTAAAAAAATCTTTTCAAACACAAGCTTTAACATATCCTAGGACCAGAGTAAGTCAAGACCTCAGACTATCATAAAAAAGGCAGACAGATTCGTGCCCAACACCCGAGTGGTCGGGTGTTCAGTAATTAAAGTAAGGCAAGTTCAGTAATACCAAATTCTTGAGTAATAAGTTTCCGCGCTCAGTCCGGCATAGTCAATACGGCATGATTACTACGTAAGCAACGCGACTGCGAAGTAATACTGCACGGAAGCATCCGACCCTGCTGCCGCTTGGTAGCAAACTGAGTGCGGAAGCGTATTACTCAAGCATTTAGTATTACTGAACTTGCGTTCACTCGGGTGTTCGAATCCGTCTGCCTTTTTTATGATAGTTTGAGGTCAAGACAAATCCAACGAGCAACACGACGGGTATAACATGTTTAGGAGTTCCTTTGGTCACCTTCTAGCTCCAGCATCAGATCAGCACCATGTCATCATAATATTGCATTGTCACGCGATTTACGCATGTATGCAAAATTTCAGCTCAATCGAACCCCTGGAAGTCGCTATAAAATCATTCGTAAGATTTGTGACGGACAAATAAATACGCCGTGTAATCATTAGAGATAAAGCTTGTAAAAAAAATTACTTTTAAAACATGTACTTACTATTATTTTAATAGCTGTAGAGAATGCAAAATACAATTTAAAATAAGCTAGTATTTGTGTTATTTGGTTACTGTATAGTTTTAAATATTCGCTATGTTATTTATGTTACACAAGTGAATTACGACGATGTCTGTACATATTTTATAATACAATAAATTTAAATGAACTTGAGTTCTTTGACCAATATAATGTTAGAACTAGATATAGAACGAATAAATCTTGTAATATGTAAGTGATTTTGCAGTTTTATTAATACCTATACCAACTAAGCAATTCTCGACAATAATGATTGTGTAGAGCGTCGTGTGCGCAACCTTGACATACCAACTCACATAACCCCATAGAGTAGCATACATTTAGTCGACTTATGGGTCACATCTCAGTCGCGTAGTTTATAAAAAGGTCTGGTGGGAGAAAGGTTCGACAGTTTGATTTCATTAAAATTATCGTGAAAGTGAAACATAGTAAATTTTGTAAAGGCTAATATTCACGTAACGTTACGTGCGAGGCCCGAGCATCGCGAACGGGCTTGGGCGAAACTCCTAGATGAAGAACTTCATGAATTTCAAAACTGGTTGGAGTTAATTTTCCGGCAAATATTTTTTTTTACGTGATAACAACCGTTACAAACGTTAATATAGGTTCTACAGTCCTTAAGAAACGGTGTTTTAAAGAAATGTTCTGGTGTTCTATGACAACTGGAATTAAGGTCAGTCACCTTGATCACCCAGTTCTCAACTGACTTTCAGAAGGAGGTTCTCAATTCGTCTGTATGTTCTTTGTAGGTTTGTTACACGATTACTCCGCTGCAATTTTGAATCGATAAGAATTATTCATTCTTATATTAGCAGGGTGCATTTCCAAGGTGATCCCATTGTAACTTCATTGAAATATATATATTTTTTTATATCTTATAGCACAGATTATATAATAGTTACTACGTGCTAGCGTTTGACCGCTATCTCACCTGTTGGTAAGTGATGATGCGGTCGAAGATGGTAAGCACGCTAGGCCTATAATGGGAACTGGCTCTCAAGGATAGCTACCGGAACGCATTAGATATTTGGCGACAGATTTTCTAACTTGAGGGTGGTAGCTGGTCACGCGGACACTAGATAGTGTCCTACCACCAAGCGGGGGTTGTTGGTTTCTTAACGATGTTTTTCTTTCACCGGAGGGCCACTTTAAAAAGCGCTCATAAATTATTCGATAGAAAAACTAATTTGTGCAGGGCGGTTTGAACTCGGTACCTCTGATATTAAAGCCAACCGTTCTCCCGATTAGGCCACCGGGCCCTCATGAGTATCCTTAGAGATAAACCGCTCAAACTTGGTACTGAAAATGACAAGGGACCAAAAAAGTATTATAAATAATATCGTTTAAAAACTAAAAAACAACCGACTTCAATGCCGCGCTATTCATTTTCAGTACCAATTTTGAGATGTTTATCTCAATATCTCTGGAGATACTTATCATACCTCGATAAAATTACCATGGTACCACACTTGGGATATCTCCTTTCGAACAAAAAAAGAATAATCGAAATCGGTTCGTAAACGACGAAGTTATCCGCGAACAAACATAAAAAAAAAAAAAAAAATATACGGTCGAATTGAGAAACCTCCTCCTTTTTTTGAAGTCGGTTAAAAAACGTTTGTAACTCTGTCACTCTGTCTGTTTGTTACAACATAATCACACCTAAACAGACGATCCGATCTTACTGGAATTTAGCAAGGAGATACTTTATAGCATGAGGATGAACATAGGCTACATAACTCTTGGTGTACGTGAACGAAGTCGCGGGTATCAGCCTGCTAGTTATGTATACATTTCAGCCGTGCGGAGCCGGGGCAGGTGGCTAGTTATTATATATTTCCAAACATTATCGATATGTGGACTAAGAAAATGATTTGCGATATGTGAGGATCTGCATCTAGACACGGACTAGTTTACAATGTTAGAAAAAATCAGTCCATGGTCTTTGAGGGTGGGTGGTTGCAATAATCACCGAAACGTTCCACCCGTTTATCTTAACGGTATCCCATTGGAGCGGATGAGGCAGTTTAAATATCTAGGTCATATAGTTACAGCCGACCTCAGGGACAATGATGACATTGAACGCGAACGGAGGGCTCTGTCTCGTAGAGCGAACATGAATGCCCGCAGGTATGCACGATGTTCGGGGGAAGTAAAAGTATGCAGCCTGTGGGCCAACTATACTCAGCGAGCTTACGGAGCCCTTCGCGTGTAATACAATAACGCCTTCAGGGCGGTGGTGGGGCTGCCCCGATTCTGTAGCGCCTTGGGCATGTTTGCTGATGCGCATACAAGCTGCTTTCACGCAAGTCCCTGGTGCGCAGGGCTTGGGGCAGCTCCAACATTGTCCTGAGAATGATAGCTGACAGGCTGGACTGCACATATATCCGACACGGCTGCAACAGACATGTTCCTAGAGGTGACGGTTCTGTATAGTCTATGCTGTACTATTTAATTTTGTGTTGTATAATTAAGTTTATTTTGTATCAAATTTTAGAGTATATCTTCAATTTTTAATTTAAATTTCATTACCTTTTATATATTTGTTTTATACATGTAACTTATTTGCTATATTATTAATTATGTGACATTCACTATTACCTTTTCTTACAATTAATATTATCACCTACTTATTACACCTATCAAAATGTGTGTTGAAAAATCGTTATAATATTGGTTACAACATGAAATAAATGTATTTTATTTTTTTATTTATTATGAGTGACTTTTTCAAAATGTCTCATCACGCCCATTATCACTAAGTTATACATTTTATTGATACAAACCATATGCCCCTGAAATAGCCACAAACGGTGTATTTCACGGTCCGTCACTTTATGAAATAATTCGACGTTCAGCCATTACCCTTTATGTAGTAAATAACTAGTGCAATTCGAAAATGGCATTTTAATCGTCGACAAATGGGTAACTTTCCTTGTGTTGGGTATAAATAGAGATGGAAATGGGAGAGAGACCAGTGTTGTGGTGAACTTTGACGATGAAGCTGTTTGGAATAATGATGGTAATCATGGCGGCGATGCTTGCTCTGGTGGTGAGTATATATTCTGTGGGAGATTCACCATCATTGTGAAAATCATCATTGTTGTAAATATATATGAATGTAGTGTATCTTGCCCGCGCATCTAGATCCGTGCTCTCTGTATAAGTATTATTATGATCATCATTATTATTATGGTACGGACACATCGCAGCGTCCTGCGTGCGTGATCTCGGCGGTGATCAGATTGCGCAGTAGTATTTGTACCGACTGGTTCACACCAAACGCGATCAATAAGCAATTGAATAGTACTGAGATCGCGCCCGCAGACCGCGGACGCCGCGGTGTGGCCGTACCTTAAGTCTGTGTTGTCCCACTGCTGTATATAGGCCTTTCCTATAGTACGCCACTGAGCTCGATTTCAGCTGTCCTTTTACAGCCACTACCAGCTACCCTGCGTATATCGTCATTCCACCTAGCTGGAGGGCGTCCTACGCTGCTTTTGCCGAGTGCTGCGGGCTTTACTCGAGAACACGTTTACCCCAATTAATATTTTTTTACGTATAACCCATAGGCTGTCGATCGTACATTGGTATTTGCAAAGACTACCTACATTCGACAATGTTGAAAAACATCTTATTTGCGTTCTCACCAAAATTCCACTGAAAACCTTCAGTAAAATCCACATTTTACTGAAGGTATGACTTGGAACTATACTTTGACTTCAAATTGATCTGAAATATGACTGACCCATCTCTAAGACATGAATTCTCAAAAACTTGAAGAATTTTAATACTTTGACACTGGCTAAATACACTAATCGTGTGGAGCCATAATGAAACTGAAAAAAAAATGATGATTTGTTTGTTCATTTTTAGGGTTCCGTACCCAAAGGGTAAAACGGGACCCTATTACTAAGACTCCGCTGTCCGTCTGTCTGTCTGTCTGTCTGTCTGTCCGTCTGTCACCAGGTTGCATCTCATGAACCGTGATAGTTAGACAGTTGAAAATTTCACAGATGATGTATTTCTGTTGCCGCTATAACAACAAATACTAAAAACAGAATAAAGTTAAAAATAATAGAGTCCTCATACAAGAAACGTGTTTTTTTCGGCATTTCACGCCATCTATGAACGCTTCGTTAGGTAAACGTCCCATAGCTGGCGTTATATTGAAATGTCGATCCCTAACACCTTTGTTAGACGTTAGATGGCGTTATAAGAAATAAAATGTTTGTTAATTATTATTTTTTGCTGGCGAAAAATGATAGTGGTATTTTTTGCTCGATCTTATAAAATACTGTAGTGTGGTACGGAACCCTACGAGTGCGAGTCCGACTTGCACTTGGCCAGTTTATTGTTTGTTTGCAACTTAGTACAATTACTTTATTTATTTTTTTTTAAATTAATTAAAGTAGTACAGTAAAAACAGAGTTTCAAAGGCTTATATTCTAAAACAAAGCTTATGAGCTCTGAATCTCACACTAGAGAAAACTCTGTGTTGTAAGATTCAGTCTCATCCTGTAGTGATCAATGAGATGTGGAGTAAAGGAGCAAAAAATAAAGAAGTGAGAGTAGAGAGAATAGTAAAAATTAAGATCTTTAAGATAGGTGCCGGTTCCCAGCACTAGACGACACGATGTAAATCTTTAGCAGACATCTGTTTATCAGAATATAGAATATAAATAAGTAAAGGTCAATAGGGGGCACAGTAAACTCATGAAGACTGAATTGCAGATACCTGCTAAAGATCTCATTAGACTCTGCCGTTCCATACTTAGGGACAGGCCCAATGATGTATCAAATATTATGTTTCAGAGCGGCATGAATGTGGGGCAGGCTGGTCAGAAGGCTGGGTGCAACGGCGGGGGACAACACTCGGGCCCGCCCCCACCCGGACCGCCGCCAAGTTAGTACCTACATCTATTATTTTATTTATGTCAAAGTCAAAGTCAAAGTCAAAGCATTTATTCAGTATATGGGCAAATTAAAAATTTGCACTTACACACGTCAAATAACATTAAACAGATCATATTCAATAAAAAATATTATGCTACAATATACTAAATATAATATGCTAAAACTAGCTGCTCCCCGCGGCATTGCCCGCGTTTAATCCTGGTTATAAACCTTCCTTTTGAATCTATCTGATTTTTGAAAACTGCACTATAATCCGTTGCGTAGTTTAAAAGATCTAAACGTACAGACAACGGGAGCGATTGTGTTTTATACTATGTAATGTAATAAAGAAAATATATGTCATATAATAGCTAATGCTTTTTGGTTTAATTTCAGGTAACTCTACGGGATAGCTGTATGTGAACAACCGGCGTCATGTCATTACGGATACTTAACAAGCTGATCAAATATATATCTATATGCAATATTTTTAACTGTTTTCTTTTAATGTTATCTATAATGTATAATAATTAAAATTAAACTAAACCAAAATTAAAGGGTAAAGTGCCCAGAACGCTGGCTGCATTCCCGCATTGAATCGCTAAAGAAATTCTTTGTGCTATATGAGCGAGCCCTTTTGTCACCAGCATGTCATCGACAAGGCGTGGAGCAATCTTCAACCGACTTCCAAAAAGAAGGAGGTTCTCAATTCGTCTGTATGTTTTTTTTTTGTATGTACGTTACGCGATTCCTCCGTCAGTCGTGAACCGATTCGAATGATTCTTTTTTTTAATCCATAGGGTAAGAAAGTGGTCACATTGTAATTTCATCGAGATCTGATAAGTATCTCCAAAGATATGACGATAAACGTCACAAACTTGGTACTAAAATTGACTCGCGGGGCATTGAAGTCGGTTGTTTTAGTTTTTAAACTATATTAATTATCTTATGGAATCTTTTGGTTGGTTATAACTTCCAGATCTTGAATTTTTTTTGTTTATGTCCGAGCATCTACATAATATATAGATTAGATGGATATGCAAAATTATTTTTTCACAAAAAAGGAGATGCTCAATTCGCTTGTATTTTTTATGTTTATTGCCTCATAAGAGCGCTCGTAGACGTCCGTTTTTTTCACCGGATGACGGACCGTATTTTTTACTGATTTAAACGGGGTATCGGCTTATAAGGAACGTATGTACATGCACCGGATACCGGTCCGGCGACAAATCCATACAACACGGCAAGTCCGGCAAAAAAGCGGTCCTTTGTCCGTTGAAAACAACGGACGTATACAATCGGCCTTACTCCGTCGTCTATATACCGATGGGGACAATTATTTTTTTTGTTTGATAGGGCTTGCTTCTTGATTATTCCCGTTATTATTTTACCAAGATTTGATAAATATCTCCAAAGATATGGAGATAATCACCTCCAAATTGGTACTAAAGTGGTTCTAATTTAGCTTCCAAGATATGACCCCCCACATACTAACACGGTATGTTAAATTAAAGCTTATAGCAGGACGCAGCTATGTAGTATTGAAAAAATATCTATATATATAATATGGCGCCTTGAAATTAAATTGTAATTCGTGTTGCTCTAACCTTAAATTAAGTAAAAATCTCAAAATAAAAATACTAATGAATATTTACAATTTATTTCTCGCTCTCGTCAAAATTAACACGTTTGTTACAAAATCATACAAAAATATAAAATATACATAGTTTTATAAGTATGGCATATTTAAGAGTATTATTCGTTTAATGTTCACATGTGTGCGTATTTAAGTATATTGTTACATATTTTAAAATAAGGCAATATTTTCACGAAGCGAGTCTCTCAATACAGATATATATATACAGATACAGTGTCACAAATATAACTTGGCGGTGGTGGTTTTTGGAACTAATTCTTTTAATTGAAACTGTGAGTTTAACGTTTGAGAGATTACCGCGACATTATTGTGGATAAATCTGCTACATTAAAATAGTTCAATAATGCCAAAAGTAATTAAAAGTGGTTTAAGAGAAACTGTTATCAAAGTACAAAGTAAAAGCACAGTGGCGCACAGGCACGCCAAGTTATACTTGCCGGACTGTATTCTTAAATATTATGTAGAACATAGTTTTTCATGACCCATTTACATAGGTCGATTTCCACTGAACTATGTAAGTACCGATCTAGTATCCCGATCGATCTTTCTTTCACCATGTAGCTCAATTAAAACTATGGAAATAGTCTATAACTCAACTATAGAAAAATAACGTCAGAGAAATATTGACCGAGTCATTAAATATTTACAAAGCAGTATCATTATAGTATCGGACTTACAAATAAATGTTTTTTTGTGTGCATGATATAATGATAAAATGTAACTATACGTAGGTTACTCGTACAGGCTAGGAGCTAGGCCCTCAAATAGTGCCGGACGCTTTGTAGCTAAATTAACATGTGAAGCATTCATATTATGCTGATTTTGATGTAACAGTCCATAGTTTGAGTATAGAACTATAATGGTAAATGGACACTTGCAAATCTGAGTTAGTCATAACAAAAATATAATGAGCAAGACTCGCTGCTGAAGAAATCGTCTTCGTGATTCTGAGATCGTTCCTTTATGGAACTAAAACAGATACTTAAATATATATTTAAAGATCACATTATTTGTGATTCGTTTACAAATATATTGCTAGATTAATTTATAAATATATAAAAAATCCAATATAAAAATGAAAAGCTCTTTGGAGTAGTCCGTAGTTCTAATCCCCTCACAAACACACCGCCATGTTTTATTTAATCGTAAATGACAGATGGTTATTATTCATTCACAAAAATAACATTGACACTTCGTATTTTCGAGCTTGGATTATAAAAACTGTACCCTTAGTACGTGGTATTATTATCTGGATCTCTTAGTATGAGTTTTCATTGTAAACGCTTTTGACAGATCTCATATAGTTTTCGACTTATTCTGGCTCTCTGATTGGTCTAAATTTAGTGCAGTGTGAAAACCACTTAAGCGCTGTACTGTTTTTAACCGACTTAAAAAAAAGGAGGAGGTTTCTCAATTCGACCGTATATATATATATATATATATATATATATATATATATATATATATATATTTATTAATTTTTTTTATGTTTTTTCGCGGATAACTTCGTCGTTTATGAACCGATTTCGATTATTCTTTTTTTGTTCGAAAGGAGATATCCCAAGTGTGGTACATGGTAATTTTATCGAGGTATGATAAGTATCTCCAGAGATATTGAGATAAACATCTCAAAATTGGTACTGAAAATGAATAGCGCGGCATTGAAGTCGGTTGTTTTTTAGTTTTTAAACGATATTATTCATTAAATATTTGTTCGATATACGATATCGAGTTTGGTATAAAAACTCGTATTAAGGTACAAGGATCTTGACGAATCAAGACTTATAACGGTTGCAGATAAGTCCATAGATATAATAACATTAATCCATTATTGGAGTTAAACTTCAATTTGGCCAGTTAGAAGAAATCGGGTTACTTACAAACAATACTAGGTATGAAGCCTTACAGTGCTTGCTAATGCATATATCCATTCCAATTTAAGTATTATTGTAAACACTTGAGTGAAAAACGAGTGTTATTGTCCAAGCTTAAATTACTCTGTACGTGTCTGTTAACTTTACATATCATACAGGCTAGCGCTGGACCACTATCTCACCTGTTGGTAAGTGATGATGCGGTCGAAGATGGTAAGCACGCTAGGCCTAGAATGGGAACTGGCTCTCAAGGATAGCTGTCGGAACACATTAGATTATTCTCATCAGCGGTCTATGTCCAGCAGTGGACAGAGATAGGCTGATGATGATAATGGTTCTCATCAGAGGAGCCTTCTTTAAATCCAAGTTATGCTAAAATGTTATGTTTGTCTCGGGTCTTGGTCTCCTTGTGTCAATGTTATTTTCTAGAGAACCATCCGACACAATGACGTGGTCTGTGTCTAGTGCTCTTGTAGATGTTGGAGTTCATCCAGCTGCGAGTCTTGCAATCTGAAATTACAGAATTATATGCATTTTATTCAGTAACAGAAAATGCTGGTAATAGTGATCTTAGTCCCTGGGAAAACCAGCGTAGCTTTGGAGATCTTTAGACAAGTGAAGGTATGATGCTCGCATCGATTAAAGATAAACTTAAATCAACTTTGAGTTGTTTATCGCCATATCTCTGGAGATACTTATCAGATCTTGATAAAATTCAAATGGGACATTCTTGAAGCTGAAATTTACCAGTGAAGAATCATTCAATTCAGTTTACAATTGGCGGAGTAATTGGAAAGTGGAGAAAAGCGGGGTAAACAAACATAAAAAACCATACAGACGACTTAAGAACCTCCTCTTTTTTGGAAGTCGGTTGAATAGGAGAACAAGGATGGCAGAAAATCATTATCAGTGACGTGCAAAAGATAAGCACAATCCTATCAACATCATCACCAGTCCGTACTAGTCCATAGCTGGTTACAGGCCTCTCCTACTGCTCGCCACTGAACAGGAGCAGTGGTTTCTCTCATCCAGCTGTTCCCAGCCACCTAGTGACCATCATCGCTCCACTTGGTCTGAGAGCGTCGTACGCTACACTAGCCGGTCTACTACCAGTTATTCGGCTAATATGGCCGACCTGTTGTCACTTCAGTAGTATGAAGAACGAGGAAAGGAGAACAACCCATATATGTATATGAGAAAGTATCCGTACCTCTTAACATAGCAATAAACTTACTATGACTATATGACTCAGCGTCGAGAATAAGAATTATATAGGTGGCGCTACTGTAGCCAGAAGGTATTGTTTTTATCATTATCAGCCGGTATCAGTCCACTGCTGGACGTAGGCCTCCCAAGACACGCCACTGAGCCCGGTCTTCGGCTCTTTGTTTCCAGTTTTTGTTGTTTGTTGTTGTTTTTGTAGGTTGTTATATATGACTACTAATCTGTAGTTGTAGAAGTTATTAATATAGTTTCTGCTGACACTGGCGCCAATCTGGTTACTTCTTGGACCTATTATTTAGTGCATTTTGCCGGAAGTACATATTATAAGATATGAGGATGAGAGTAGCACCTACCTCTTCTGTTCCTCCTCCTCGAGCTGCAGCGCCTCCCTCTCGGCGGCGATCCTGGCGTGCTGCTCCGCGATCACACGGAACAGCTGCGCGTGCTTCGCTGCCGCTGCCGCTACTGCCTCCGTCTGACGTGGCACTGACGACGCTGGAAACAACAATGTAGTTTTTATAGATTTGAAGTGAAACGTCTAAGCACACTGGAGTAAAATTTGACGGACGTTTTTTAGCGTCACGGTCCGAATCACCGCATGTGACGTAAGCGTCATGTTATATTTTATATTTATAAACGCCCTCTATTGTAGAACGGCGTAACTACGAAGACGTATTCGCTATCATTCATTCAAGATCAACAGATGGAGTTGTACAAAAATTATTAGCGGTGTTAAGAAATAAATTGAATGAACTTGGAAGTTTCATTTCTAACGCATAAATTTCTACGCACCCTCTTTATTTATACAGTCAGCTAAGTATCAAGAGTTTACCTGAGATGCAAAATGTTCTATGTCCTATGTAGACTGTTATGAGAAAAATAAACTTTTGATGACTGTGTTAATTCATTTCGGTCGATGCGTGTTTCTGTTTATTGTTTCTACCGGGACACAGTATTCCGGGCTAATGCAGGCCCAGACATTAGGTGTTAATTATGATAAGTTTTCATCAATTGATGGAGCATCATTGTTCAAAAGCTTATGTAATACAATAGCAATCTGAAGGTAATCCTGTAATATTTTTTCTAGAATGATACTGACTCTCGCTTTTTCAACTTTCATATAGACTCTACTGTAGAGCTTTTGATAAGCTTTTTTCTTACCTAGTAGTACCTTTATCAAACAGCCTAAATTAGACCCAACACCTTGAGAATCGAATTCAAATCACAACAGAACATTTGTGGGATCAAAATTGAGAGCTCCAAGACCCGAATAAGGGTCTTGGAGGTTTGTAGCGTGGATGATTATTTGCGTGTTTTATAAGATGCAATACCAGATAATGCACGAGTAGTCATACACGCGTATTAAAGATATGATGTGTAATGCCAAGGTCAACAAATGCAAGTCAACAAGATAATGCTGAGCTTTTCTACTTTACCCGTATCTCTCATTTATCTATCTATATACATGAAACACAAAAATTGTTTCAACCTATTTAAAGACTCTTAAATCATCCAAGCAATGTGCCCCAAACCGGTTTTATTAGAAAAGCAATAAGCTAAGAAGGCTATAGACTACCAAAAATTCGGTCACATTTTTTTTGTAGCGTAGTAGCACACGCTGGGTATCCTTTAGTAAGTAATAAATATTTCCTTGGACCGTCATGTTAATAGATATATAGTTAAACTCTTTATTGTATACCAGCAAGAACCTTAATATCTAGACATTATTATAAACTTTGTTCGGTGATACAATCGGCAGTCTTATTGCATAAAGCGATCTCTTCCAGACAACCAAGTGAGGAGTAGTAACAAAAACAAAGTGAGTTTGGGCACATGAGTAAAGAAGGAACTCATGTGGTTTGGGCGATGGCATTATATGTTAACGGGAAATTGCAATAAAATATTTTTACATAGTATTTATATAGTATTTTTTTACATATTTTTTTGTATAGTAGGCCATACTTTTATATATAGTAACAACTTAACCATTCACATAGTTAGCCTTTACTACAGAAGATATAGACAGAGATCATCGATTTTGACCTCAAAGGTAATATATACTTAAATAACGCGGGCGAAGCCGCGGGTAACAGTATATACATACAATATAGATAATATACGTAATCTCACCAGGGTCAGGGTGTGGGTGGGAGGCATGTTCCTCAGCGATCTTGGCGTAGAGCTGGTAGTGCCTGTTCTTGGCGTTGGCGACAGACTCCGAGTCCGTGGGGTGTTCCGGGGGCACGTCGCTCAGCACCGGGTGGAAGCCTTGCTTGTCAGCCACGTAGTCCACCGTGCGGATCTTCTGCGCCGGGTCTATGTACGAGTACGTGCCTGGAATGGGAGTAATGCTGTTGTTATTAAACTGTCGAAAACTGTAGCTTGAGATGTTTTTAATCCCAGATGAAACAAGATAAATTATAAGTTAAAATATAAGTTTTTAAGTTTTCATGGTATTATTAGTACTGTTATTATTAGTGTTGTTTACGGCATATTTACCATGTTTTTCTTATAATATGAGTTTCCGATATTTCGGTGCTGTTACAAGCGCCATGTTCACGGACGAACTGAAGATTGCGGGTGAAGAGGGTATCACAAGCAAATAAAGCGATCTACCCGCTTTTGTACTATGAAAAACATGGTAAGTATTCCGTAAACAATACTAATAATAGTAAAAGTTAAAAATTTTAAATACTCAAGCTTTTTCTAAAGACATTATGATGTGCAATGAAAAATACTCGTCAGGACAATTCAAATGAGCCCAAAGTCGAAGATGTTGTGCCGTTTCATTGTGAAGTTCCTTTGCCCACCTTCCAGCTCCATCATCAGATCAGCACCATGTCTATCATAATATTGCATTGTCAGGCGATTTACACATGTATGCAAAATTTCAGCTTAATCGGTAACCGGGATGCAGGTCAAATTTAAATTGCAAGATTTGATGACAAAAATCGTGGCCGGTGAAACTAAATAAAAGCTTCTAAAAAGAAGATGTGTTGTAAGGATTACGTGTGTATCTGTGAGTCTGTCTGTGGCATTGTAGCACCTTAATGGATGAACCGATTTTTATCTAGAGAACAATCTGCACAATATACTCTACTCCTCACCAACTAACAGCAGAGATCTCGTATTTGGGCTCATTTCTAAGTGGGTAATAACATCTTAGAAGTCAATTTTAACCTACATCTAAATGTCGTATTGAAATAAACTTTGTATGTATATGTATGTAGTTAGTACACACTATAATTTTGTATTTTGGAGCTGATCTTACGATAGAGATAGTGGAACTCTTTAGTCTCCAGTACACCTCTCAAGTTTGGTCTCATTTGATTAATGTTTTACCAGTGCAATGGACTGGGTTTACTAAAAAGAGTTACATCTTATAACCCTTTTTAACCGACTTCACAAAAGAGGAGGAGGTTCTCGATTCGTCAGTATGTTTTTTTTTGTGTGTATGTTACGCGATTTCTCCGTTAATTGTGAACGGATTCAAATGATACTTATTTTAATAGGTAGGATACGTTTCCGAGGTGGTCCCATTTTAATTTTATCGAGATCTGATTAGTTTCTCCAGAGATATGGAGATAAATACCTCAAACATAGGAGAATGTACTAGTTTTAGTAGAAGAGTCCCAAGAAGATTATACAAAATGGAGGTTGCTATTGCATATAAGATATTCTTACGGTAACTGTGAGCGAGATAGAAATAAAGGTGTGGATTATTTATTTTTTTTACATCTTATAGGCAAGCGTTTGACCACTATCTCACCTGTTGCTAAGTGATGATGCGGTCGAAGATAGAGAAGTGGTAACTCAGAATTATGAACGTACTTTGTACCAATCAACACTGCTAAAAAAAAAAAATTTAAACGTAATACCACAGATTATATAATAGTTACTACGTAGATAATACTTTCCGTTGTTAGGTTGGCTACACAGTGCTTTCATAATTCGGGTATCAACAATATAGGAAAGTGCCTCTTATAACGTAGCAGAGTGATTCAGTACTCTGTTGGCCATATGGCGGCAATTAATGTTAATAATCGCAAATAATAGTTTTTAATATTCTTTTTGGAATACAACTAGTCCGTGTTATGAAAGTATTTGGCATTATTGTAATAAAATAGACAATTAATTATCGTGTGTGTCAGATGCTTTAATTGCACAGGGCCATTTTGGACATTGTCCTTTGATATCTTGATGACATCATTATTACTAGTGAATATTTTCACTTTAGCGCGGCATTTAAAGTAAATTTTTTTAGGGTTCCGAACCCAAAGGGTACCAAATGAACACTTTCTGAGACTTTGTTGTCCGTTCGTCCGTCTGTCCGTCCGTCCGTCCGTGTGTCTATATGTGCGCACTTTACAGTTCTGTATCTTCTTAACCGTTATAGGTACATACTTGAAATTTTCAAAAAGTATATATCCGTCAGTATATAACGGCCCAGACACGAAATTTAATAGGTGCATGTAATTTAATTAAAACTTGTTTTGCACTAAAAAGGGTAAAATAAGTTATTTTTCAAAAAAAAATAAAACCGACTTTATAACCACAAACAGGCACTCAAAAGCGAAAAGTAAATTACTTAAAATTATTATAAGCGCTACCCACTTATCTATTTGAAGTCGGTGCCAGCCAAGTCTATTGGATAGTAAATAGATACTATGTATGTAGTAGTAGTAAGTAGGTACATGTAGGTTAGTAAGTAGGTACATACATGTAGGTAGGTATTATCTATCTACTACCTATTAGACTTGGCTGGCACCGACTTCAAATAGATAAGTGGGTAGCGCTTATAATAATTTTAAGTAATTTAGTTTTCGCTTTTGAGTGCCTGTTTGTGGTTATGAAGTCGGTTTTATTTTTTGTGAAAAATAACTCATTAGTAAGCCCAGTCCAGAGCCAGGAGTCTAACTCTTTAGTTCAAGCATGTTTTATCATTATTTTATAACTTTCATTCAATGTTGTAACTACTGGACTAGATCTAAACGCGTAGATCTTTATTGGATCATTATATTTAAACGTAGCACATACCAGACGGTATGCTAACGAGCAGACTTCAAATAACCATGTACTCATCTATTTGCATATTTTAATAGTCTTAAATCTTGTCCAAATATTCTACCATGTTCACAGAATAAGAACGATATGGTCGGAATAAATTAGATTAGATTCATAGTCGTAGATTAACTGGGACAACCATATTTTCTTCTAATAAAATATTACTATGTTTTTAAAGCAAATTTTAAGGTTTTTATTAAAGATCTATAATGAACTGCATTATCTCTGCCTACCCCAATGGGGCTAAGGCGTGATTGTATGTATGTATGTATGTATGTATCTAATATTATAAGAATCTTAGTCCTGACACACTGACTGACTTAAACTGACAGACAACGCACAGCCTAAACCGCTGGTCGTAGAGACTTGAAATTTGGAGAATATATTTGTCTTAGTACGTTAAGGTTTACTAAGAAAGGATTTTCCAAAATTCACCCCTTTAGGGGATGAAACAGGGGTTCAAAGTTTGTAAGGAGAAACAAGATTAGACAGTTTTTTCTATTCCAAACTTCACACAAGTGATTCAGTAAATAAATAAGTAAATACGTGTTTCAGGCTTTTTCAAAATGCCACCCTTAAAAGGATGAAGTAGGGTAGCAAAGTCTGAAATCAATATTGTTTCGGATTGCGCTGAAATTTGGCATGCAGATAGTTATTTTGACGTAGGTATCCGCTAAGAAAGCTTTTTTCAAAACTCACTCCTTAATGAAACGGAGTTTAAACCGATTTGGCTTTTACTTCTTTGATGTACTTTATGATAGAAAGGTTTTTACAAAATAAAAGTTTTAAGTAAATAAAATAAGTCTTTAACGCGGGCGAAGCCGCGGGGAACTTCTAGTTATTTATAATAATTATTTTTATCTCAAAATCTACGGTTATACTTACGGAGTATTCCTACAGAATTTTGATCAAATTTTCAATCGAAGACCAAAACACTTCGACCTTTACCAACAAACAATATGAAGTAGCTTCTTTTATTTTTCACAAACATCATACATCATCAATGTTCTCAACAAAACACGATATTAACTAAAAAACAATGAACCCGACTGCGGGCGGTATCTTATTTATCCTTACTACATTGTCCGTAATTTTTTTTCCTTATCAAAATCGGCCCACGCGTTTGGTCTCTAGAGTGCCTAGAAGGAACAAACAAACATACATACATAGACTGATAAACACATTAAATTTTACCTGACTGCGCGACGCAAAGGTAAAATTTACTACCTTTCAAATTAAATTAGATTATTTTAAATGATTTGATATCATAACTACATATTCACACGGTTAAAACTGCAGTACGTAGATAGTATTACCGACAGGTATTACCTTAACTACATACTATTATCATCTGTGGTTCTACATAGAAAGGCACAAAACGTTCAATAGCTAAAACACCGTTCTAGTTTATGAATACAGACGCGATATCAAAGTGTTGCATCCACGAAGGCCGAATAATTTCCTCATTGAAGGAATTAGCCTGCTTGGACTAGGGCCCAGTGCTTGCGTAATCTTTATAATATGCGTCTGGCCTGGGGTGACGCACCCTACATTGCTCCTATTTCTAGTATTTTACGTTAATATAATTGCGTTTGTAAGTAAAAGGTGTCGTATTAGCTTGTGAATAAAGTGTGAAAAGGTGTGAAGTTTGTCGATTTCAAAGAGTATATCGAACTTGGTCGAGACCACGTCTGAACTAAACGTTATAGATAAGATGGCCTAATATAATAAGATGGCTTACTAGCCCTACTTCTCTTCAAGAGAACGTTGAAAGTCTTGCTACGAGTAAGTATAGATTTCCTTTTTTATATCTCATAAGCTACAGTTTGACCACTATCGCGCCTGATGGTTTGCTGGTAAGATGGTGAACACGCTAGGCCTAGAATGGTCTGAATCTCAAGGGCTGTATTTTATTTATTTCATTTACATGTGATAGTTATGATAGTAACACTAATAACAATATTTAAAAAAATGTAATTGCCCATCGCTTTGCGAATGTCGTCGCTTCACCTGGTCATAGGACGTTCTACGCTACGTTTGCCAATTCACGGTCTCCACTCCAGAACCAATCTACCCCAACGGTTAGCAGTCCTGCGGCAGATATGACCAGCCCACCAAATTATTATACTTTAGTATTAAAGGAGTTTGAAAGAAGAACTCACCTCTAACAGTACCACTTCCATCGCTAACTTCACTGTGTTCCCTATCCACGTGTCCAGGGTACCTGCCGGCTGCGTACGAGAACAGGTACGGTCGTGGGGGGGGAGGCTCCGTGGTGGTGGTGTCCAGGATGTGGGACACGTCGCTGGAGACCAGCGCCAGGGTCGACAGGAGCAGCACTGTATGGCACAGCATCTGGAAATTACGAGAATTTTGGCAGGTCAGTTTTCGTATAGGTGGTACTTGTCAAAAGCCTGACGCTTGAGGTAAAATTACCTATATATTTTTAGACATTTTTTTCATTTATTTTTTGATAGAGATATTATCTAAAATAATATTAAGCGCCCCGGAAACGGTCATTCAATTCAAGTGAAAATTGACCATTGCGAATGAGACGGTCATTCGCAATTATCAATTTTCACCGGGGCACTTTACAAAGAGAAAAGATTCGTTTCTATGTTTGTCATAATTAAAATCAAAAACTACTGGACCGATTTCAAAAATTATTTCACTAATGGAAAGCTACATTCATCATCGCTTACCCACAGGAGATAGTGGTCTAACGCTAGCCTATAAGATATTTAAAAATATACTAATTCCAAATACCTTATAATTTTTAATTCTTTCAAAAGGCACCGAAAGCACGTATCTAATGCAGGTACCTCCTCAAAATGTCGCAGAGGTACTGATGTCGACTCATTTATACCTGTTACAAACTGTTTACGAGAAATACTGTACCTAATTTATTTCCAATACCTGACGTCAGGTATAAAGGATACTTTAGATTGTTATGAGGATGTTTTTGGCTTGATATCATTATTATTTTTGTATTTCCAATATTTTTTCTTTACTGATGATGACTTCATCAGATTACTAAAGATATTGTCAGTGTTATGTGTCACGATCGAGTTCAACAGAAGCAAGTAGTAGAGGCGCCGATGGCGATCTCGCAAAAAGAACGCGAAAGGGGGAAGACCGCTGCGTTTGTTCGTAAACAATTATTTTACCCGCAATCGAAGTTTGGAAACTCTCTCCCTCTAGTATCGAAGTTTCCCAGTACGAGTAAATTAAATGCTGGGCCCAGAACCGTGACACTTATATTTTTTCATGGTTAGTCTTAGGCCGTGTGTTGTGCAGTGTCCGGCTGGGAGACGAGGGCCAATCAAGTAGGTTGGTCATTGTCTGGAGATTTTCACTTGCGCCTCAAAGACACCCTACTTCTGAGGAACCAATAATTTGGGAGGAAAAGGATGATCTACAATGAGGTTCAACCATGTTTCCTTTTCGTACACATTTTAAACTCTCTTTTAGTTTTGTTTTTAGGGTTCCGTGCCCCAAAAGGAAAAAAGGAACCCTTATAGGTTCACTTTGTTTTCCGTCTGTCTGTCTGTCTGTCTGTCCGTCTGTTAAGAGTCTTTTCTCAGGACGCGGAAAGGTATCAACTTGAAAGCTATATCAATATATTTGGATTACGGTATCTTTTTATTGCGAAAATTAAACTTGTATCGATCACGCGATAAAAGATATGACCGTTTATGTCGCATATTTTAGCATATTTAGCGATTTCACAAAAACCTATAAGTTAATAGTTACTTTCCGTTGACTTAGAATCATGAAATTTAGTAAGGAGCAAGATCTTGCAGTACTTACATAGGAATAAATCTGGAAGCAGTAAATACGTCGTTTAAATGACGACATTCAAACATAAAAGAAGCAAATTTACTTTTACAAACTTATTATTTGCGGTTAGTGCATTAATAATATCTAGGCATTGGCATAGATAGATAGATAGATAGATAACTCTTTATTGTTACACCTTCTTAAAACTAACTTACATAGTAAACTTAAGAATAATGTGTTACAATGGGCGGTCTTATCGCTAATAGCGATCTCTTCCAGACAACCTTAGGATGGAGAGGATAGAACATGTGACTAATGACGGGTGTATCTAACATCTCTAAACACTAATCACATACATATATACCTATAAATAAACTTAACTAACTTATATAAATACCTAGTGGCTCAAATATTAATTAATCTTATGCAGCTAGAACAGTATAATACTAAATGACCTTGAAAAAGAATAAATAAATAAATATAAACAGGGGACTCCAGTTACAACGACAGATAATATTGCTTTAAATGATCCTTAAATATAGTAATGGATTGAGATGCTCTAATGTCCTCAGGTAAAGAGTTCCATAGGCGAATAGCCTGTACTGTGAAGGATTTATCAAAAAACACAGAACTGTGAGGTGGAAAACTGAGGGTATAGTTTTCTGATGACCTAAGAGAAAGAGTATATAGGCATAGTGGTCGAACTGCAAAGTTAAGTTTGTACTGTAACCTAGTTTGACAAGTTTGTACGGAAGCCTCGGCGCGCGAGTCTAACTCGCACTTGTTCGGTTTTTATTTGTATATTTTATGTTGGTAAAGTTAATTTTTTTTTAATACTTGATAGTCTAGCGTTTGACCACTATCTCACCTGTTGGTAAGTGATGATGCGGTCGAAGATGGTAAGCACCTTAGGCCTAGAATGGGAACTGGCTCTCAAGGATGGCTGCCGGAACACATTAGATGTTTGGTGACAGATTTTCTAACTTGAGGGTGGTAGCTGGCCAGGCGGACACTAGATAGTGTCCTACCACCATGCGGGGGTTGTTGGTTTCTTAACGATGTTTTCCTTCACCGGAGGGCCACTGTGAAAAGCGCACACAAATTTTTCGATAGAAAAATCCATTGGTGCACGGCGGTTTGAACTCGGTACCACGGCATCAAAGCCGACCGTTCTCCCGATTACGCCACCGGGCCCTCAAAATTTATATTATTACGTTAATATTCTTTATAGGTATATCAATCCCTTCTCTGCGATGAAATCTACTCGTACATCCAACGAAAAAAAAGAACATCCCTGAGGCGTTTTGTAAATGTATTGTATGTCTATTCCTTATAATACGGGGAAACGATAAGTACAAGAATCTTTGATATTATCTTGAGTCACGATTGAGGATGCGTCTACTCTAAGGCTGTGTCTACACCAAATGTAAACAAATCTCAACGTTGATCAAATGATAACATTTGCACCGCTTTATTCCGTATTTCTACTTATATTCTTACTCAGTATTTCTACGACAGCGTTTTTAAGAGTTATTTTTATATCATATAGGCTAGCATTTGACCACTATCTCACCTGTTGGTAAGTGATGATGCGGTCGAGGATGGTAGCACGCTAGGCCTAGAATGAGAACTAACTCTCAAGGATAGCTGCCAGAACTCATTAGATTTTTGGCGACAGATTTTCTAACATGAGGGCGGTAGCTGGCCAGGCGGACACTAGATAGTTGTTAGGGGTCCTGGACCACCATACAGGGGTTAGGGGTTTCTTAATAATGTTTTCCTTCACCGGAGGGCCACTGTAAAAGCGTACATAATTTTTTCTATAGAAAAATCCATTGGTGCACGGCGGGGATTAAATTCGGTACCTGGCTGGCGTCATTGCTGACCATTCCCCCACTACACCACAGAGCCCGTACACTATACCACTGGGCACTAGAGTTAATGTATCTTTTATTTTATAGTGTATATATTGTTATTTATGGACTTAATTGTATGTTTTGTAGGAATTACAGTTTTATCTGATGTAGTCTCAGCTTAACTACACACATGAGTTGTAAATAGTTACGTGGTTTGTGATTACGTACATTATATACTTTATGGCGTATAATTGTATGGCGTCTTAGTTATTCCGGATATTCGCTAGTTTTAATTCAATTGATATTTAATTGTGAAGGTTGGATCATTGAAGGTTATAAGTAATCTTAAAAAAATCCATAAATTTCCGGCTGATGGAAACTTGATCGTCATCAGCCGGAAACTGATAGATTTTTTTTAGGATTTGGCAAAACAATTTTTGTTTAAGGTTAGGTGATGCAAATTCTTCATTTCAATCGAGCAAAATAACATCATAAATGGAAAAGTACAAACAACTTATTAATTAAAAGTACAAACAAACTATATATACATAAATTCGTATGGACGTGCAATACAATTTTTTTAAGTCTGCATCTTGACTGCAATTTAAATTGGAAATGTCACACACAAAATATCTGCAACAAGCTTAGTCAATTTTCTTATGCTCTTTATATGCTTAGTAAAGTTGTGGACCAGTCTACTGTAGTCACCGCTTATCGAGGACATGTTGAGTCGATTCTAAGATACGGAGTGATCTTTTGGGGTAACTCTGTTGAAAAAGAATCAGTGTTTAAAGCTCAAAAGAGATGTTTGAGAGCAATTTGTAACTTGAAACAGACAGACACACTAAACCAATCTTCATCTCTTTGAAACTATTGACCTTGCCATGTATATATATATATATATGAGACTTTAGTCTTTGTCAAATGTAATGAAAATATGTTTGAACATTTAAACAGTAAGCGCCATAGGCATAAAATATGTTACCCGACAAATAATACGACCCAATTTAATAAAAGTTTGTTCTGCATGGCTCCGACATTGTATAATCATCTGCCTAAAGATATAATACACTGATCAAACATAATTTTGTTCCAAAATAAACTAAAGAATTGGTTGTTGACTAAGGCTTATTACAATGTGAATGAATATTTAAAAGATAATTTTTTTGAATTGTGATGAACGAATTTATTTATTGACATTATGTAAAAAGTTTAGATATTGACATTAATTAAGTTAAGCGTTTTTATCATTTTGACATTACCCACATATTCAAATTTTTAAAAATATTGACCTTTATTATTTAGTAAATGTAATTGTTTAATTGTATAAAGATTAACGACTTCTCTATTTTATTGATTTAATGTGCCATGTGGTGGAATACAGCTGTACGTTGTACAATGTTTATAAAGACCATATTTTGACCTGTATTCGCAATAAATAAATAAATAAATAATAAACTATTAACGATTAAAATCAAAGGAGTGTTATGATTTTAACCAAACCACCTATGTATCAAGTTATGTGAGTTCATCTGTATAAATGACTAGCTGATTCATTCACGTACACCAAGACTTTAGTAGCTTATGTTCATCCTTGAGCTATAAAGTATTTATCACCTTGTTAAATTTCAGTAATATAACAGAGTGACAAAGTTACAAACGTTTTTTATAATTTTAAGTCTGGATGTCATAATGTTAAGCCCTTCATACTCGTTACTTATAACGTAGTAAGTAACCATAGATTTAAAAAAAGTACATAATAAATTCTTCGGGCCTGATTTCGGAGTTATCTTGTTTTTATTTTGAAAATGTCTAATAGTATTTTGATAAACCAGTTTTAATCTAATCGTCTTCCGGTTGCCTGGAAGAGATTGCATTTAGCAATAAGCCCGCCAAGGCTGCCGATTGTCTATTTCAAGTTACGTGTAAGTGTTTGTAAATACTTTTAAATTTTAATGTAAAACAACAAGTATTAATCTATCTATCTCTATGTCAGTATTCAGCAATAACATTAAACTCCTAATACATATATACATGTACACAATTAAAATTAAAATAATTAATAACTACAATATAAACAACTCCTAAAACTATAATACAGACTATATAAAATCTACAAATTACAAATTAATTTACACAAAACTAAATTTATAAATCACTTAAAACTATATTCCAAAACTTTTAAAGTGGTTTGTCAGACAGCAAAATCTTTGCATTTTAGTAGAAAAATTAAGCATGCTGATGATAAAATAAAAACAACACTTTTAAAATCATCAATACTGAAACTGGAAAAATAAAACAAAGAGACAGTAAGATCATCTTAAAAGTTAACAATAAATTAATCATGGATAGTAATGAGGTTGCCAATACATTTGATGAGTTCTTCTCTCAAGTACCCATTACTACCACTCAGTCCATAAATTCTAGTCCCGCTGATGCTTATTCTATATTATCAGTGTGTAAATAAATGTGATACCTTGTTCCAGTTCAAACACGTAACTGCAGACTCAATTGTGAAAACATTTAAAATGCTCAAACAAAAGAAAACCGAGGACCTGTGGGGAATGTCAACCACAGTTCTCAGTTACATTATTACTGTTATTAGCCCATACTTAGCTTTTATTTTTAACAGATGCGTTGATCAAGGTGTCTTCCCGGATTTAATGAAAAAAAGTAAATTGATTCCTTTATTCAAATCAGTAAACAAAAATGATCCATCTAACTATAGACCAATCTCTATACTACCGGCATTGAGTAAAATTTTTGAAAAAGTTATATTAGACCAGCTGTTACGGCTACATACTAATCCTGGTATCATTAATCCTGTCCAATGACACGTTCCTCCTCCTAATTCAAACTTGCCGCGCGCCCTCTCGCCGCGCGCGCTTCAATATGGCCGATGTCGTTCGTGTGCATACACGCGCGTGTGTTTTTGTGTATAAAAGAAGAAGTCACGAAAATCCTGGTGGCAGGAGACTTAGACTCCGGCTGATATTTCTGCCTGCGGTGCTGGTGAGTCCTATCTATATTCCCGTTTCTAATCCTAGTGGTGGCCGGGGCGATTCCCTCATTACACAGTCAAATATCCGTAGCGTGTCGTCTCTAAGCAGTAGCATCAGGCTTTCTTCGCGAGTATCCAACACCAGCTTTTAACACATTTTAACATGAATGATCTTTTAAATAGCAAACAATTTGGATTTACTAAAGGGCGTTCTACTACTGATGCAGGAATAGGTCTTCTTAAACATATATTTGATGCATGGGAGAAAGCACAAGATGCTATTGGCGTGTTCTGTGACCTATCAAAAGCATTTGATTGTGTCTGTCATGAAACACTAATTTAAAAATTAAAATACTACGGTGTTGAAGGTAAGGCACTTGATCTGGTATCATCATACCTCTGTAACAGAACACAGATGGTTGAAGTCAATGGCGTCAGGTCATCTGGATCCCTCATAAAAATGGGAGTCCCGCAGGGATCGATCCTAGGACCTTTTTTATTTCTAGTTTATATCAATGATTTACCGTCATTCGTACAGAACCTATGTGATATTGTTTTGTTCGCAGATGATACTTCCTTGATATTCAAAATAGATAGGACTACACCTAACTTTGACGATGTAAACAAATCAATAACACAGGTTCTGAATTGGTTTACAACCAATAACTTATTGTTAAACGCAAAAAAAACTAAATGTATTAATTTCTCTCTACCAAATGTAAAAAAGGGTATCCTAAATAGAAGTATATTAATAAATGATGAATCATTAGAACTTGTTGAATCCACAACATTCTTGGGCATCACCCTGGATTCAAAGCTTCAATGGGGTTCTCAAATATCGGTTCTAGCAGGTAGGTTAAGTTCCGCTGCATACGCAGTACGTAAAATTAGATTTTTAACGGACGAAGCCACTGCAAGATTGGTCTATTTCAGCTACTTCCACAGTATAATGTCTTATGGCATTTTATTGTGGGGGAAAGCCGCTGAAATCCAATCAATATTTGTTTTGCAGAAACGAGCTATTCGCTCTATATATAGTATGAGGTCGCGAGATTCACTTCGTGAAAAATTTAAGGAAATTAAAATTCTAACAGTGGCATGTCAATACATTTATGAAAATATTTTGTTCATACGCAAGAATATAAATGATTATAAGAAAAGGTCTGATGTACATAATTTTAATACAAGACATAAAAATAGATTAATTATACCTAATTTCAGACTGCAGAAAGTTAGTGGTTCATTCATGGGGAACTGTGTACGCTTTTACAATAAGCTACCTAAAGATATTGATCAATTGCCTATGAGCAAATTTAAAATCTATGTAAAATCCAATTTGATGAAAAAATCATACTATACAATAGGTGACTATATGGATGACAAAAATGCATGGCCTGAATGCCCCAAGTTCCAAGAACAAATATAAATTGTATTATAATTAATAATATATTGTTAAAATTTTAAAGCCGACATGTACAATTAATAAAAAAAAAAAAAAGATAAAATGACAAGACAAGCCCCATAGAGTTTCTTGGTGTTTCTTCTCTGATGGGAGTATTTCCGAAACACCGGTAGATTCAACAGCCATTCAGTTTTCCCCTTTTGTCCGCAGATTTTCTTTCTAGGCTTGCCATTTTTATTTTTATTTAAACAATATTATGCAGCTGACAGACGGACTATCAGTTCCATTTGGATCATGATATGTACTGTGATCGGTATGCGTTTCTCTATGTTGTGTTTCACTATTTCACTTTTTTATTTTTTTTATATAAAAATTGTCTGAAGTACTGAAACACACAGTTACATGTATGGTTGGTTTTAACCTACTTTAATTTTTTTTTAATATTCTGACGTAAACGATTGGATGACAGCTGAATGGTTCATTACTTTTTTTTTCTAATTCAAAGCGTTAAATTCTGCTTTTGCTATGTTTACTTGATAATTGGTTATGATTTATTTTATGATTTATGATTTTGACGTGTATATGTGCGTATATTTATACTGCCTACATACTGAATAAATGCTTTGATTCTTTGATTCTTTGATACAAATAAAAAACTGAATTAAGGTCGCTGTCCGGTGGTAGGGTACCCAAAATGCTGGCAACGTTACCTCTTTGAATGGCAAGACTAAGTCGTTGGCCGAGGTACACGCCAGCTCTTTGATCATGGGACACATCTATCAGACGTCTGGACAACTCCTTTACAAAACCGCGTGCTTGTTGACCCCACGAGCCCATGGTCTCGACCCCAAACGGAAGAAATGCGTAATTGTCTCCAATGTCTGTGTTAGATTATTTTCATAGTACATACCGATATACGACATATTTCCAATGTTTGATGATGATTTAATTTATAAATTAATAATGTTGCCTCAAATAAGGGTGTTTATACAGCGATAGATACATCTGAGGGTAGTCTAAGCCTTACAAGATGTGCCAGAGGCGCCATCTTGGTTTTCTGTTTGACTCTGTTGGGAATATCGTTCAGACGACAAAGTGCTGTCCAACTTAATGAAGCTAAGTTTTTGTATTACAACATGTATAGAATAATTATGGCTAGAATGTGGTTTTCTAGGATATGTTTATAATAATGATGGTTTCACCTAGGAATGGTGATGATAAAGTGTTTTAGCTTCGTTGAGGGTGGTAAGGAAAGGCTATGAGGGGTGGTGGAGGCCTTTTGGGGGAAACCCCATAATATTTGTATAAATTGTCTAAATCAGTAGTGATTTTCATGTGTTATGTCTTGTTGAAACTTGTTATAAAGCCTTGTGACTTAACATTAAATACTTATTGGTATATTGCTGTTCTTTGTTCTATTGTCTATTGTAATGGTCCTGAGTCTCCTGATGGTACATAAACTGTTGTTATAATGATGAAGGTACAAATAAAATTCTTTCTCGGTGATGTCCTGACTTTTATATTTTATTAATAAGTCCTACCTATTAGCTGAAGTATAGGCAGGTAGTGGCAGGTAGTATTTAGCTCCAGACATATTAAGATTATGGTAGATTACTAGACTACTAACTACCACCGAGCCTGGTTAACGATCAGTAATCTATCTATATCCTCCGCTTGAGGGCCTCTGCCGCGTCTGCAGCTGATCTCTAATCTATCTCTTATAAACTAAACCGTAAAGAACCTAAAGCATTTTTGTAATGATACTATTGTCCTGGCTTTAATTTGAGCCATTGGGTACACATATAGACGTTCTTAAATTAAAAAAAGTCCGATACGTGTCGGAGTAATTTTCAACCGACTTCCAAAAAGGAGGTTCTCAATTCGTCTGCATGTTTTTTTTTGTGTGTGTGTTACGCAATTACTCCGTCAATTGTGAACCGATTTGAATGATTCTATTAGTAATCGTTAGGGTACGTTTTCGAGGTGGTCCCATTGTAATTTCATCGAGATTTGATAAGTATCTCCAGAGATATGACGATAAACGTCTCAAACTTGCTACTGATATTGACTCGCGGGGCATGGAAGTCGGTTGTTTTAGTTTTTAAACTATCTAAATTATGATATCTTTATCCGTGAGTGTAAGCCGTTTCAAACAATGTTATAAGTATGTTAATTTTATGATAACTTCCATGAACAAATTATTATTTTTATCTTACTACGTCGAGTAGAGAGAGGGAGTCGCTGGTAAGATCGTATAAATCATTATTCTTCAAGCAATGCTATAGAGCCAGATACACATAACATACCTTGTAAAGTTGGGTTGAGTTTACTTAGTCAGTGGCTAGTTCTAGACAATTTTGGTGAATTTTATTTACATTACATAGATTGCAAATTTACGTCAAAGTCACGTTCAAGTCTAGTATAATAAACTGGCCAAGTGCAAGTCGGACTCGCACTCGTAGGGTTCCGTAACACAGTAGAGTATTCTATAACTATGATTTTTCGCAACTACAAAATAACTTTGTTTTTCATAGTGTTTGTATGAAAAACAAAGTTATACTTGCGGTCGCTTTATCTCAACAACTACTGACTGTATCTCGTTCAAACCAATTTTCGTTGTAAGTTTTTATTGAGATCTACAGAATATATTTTTTGATTTTTCACTCCCTTACTTTAGAAGTTAAAGGGGGGGGGGGGGACACACATTTTACCACTTTAGACGCGCCTATCTTTTAAATGATTGACTTTGAGAAAAAATGATTTTAGAAACTTCAATGTTATTTTTAAAGATCTATCCATCCATCCAACACCCCACACGTATATGTTTGAAGAAAACATTTTTTTTGTTCCAGTTCCATGTATGGGATGCCCTTAAACTTTTATATTTTTTAATTTTGTATAAAAATCGGAAAGCGGTTTATAGAATACATCTTCTAACCAAGTTTCAATTCTGTTGTCCTAACAGTTTCGGAATAAAATGGCTGTGACATACGGACGGACAGACAGACAGACATGGCGAATCTATAAGGGTTCCGTTTTTTGCCATTCGGCTACGGAACCCTAAAAAGGCAGGATTACTTCGTGTTGACCCATGACCCTATCTTCTTAGCTACTGGTTATCTTAACGAATAATTAAATTAAATGTTCCATTAACCTTTACATTGAAGCATCAGTGGGATTGTTTAGCGCCTCGCTGCGGGCAGGTTTGTATGACCTTTAGAGGTCCGTCAGGTCATAGGGCGTGAGAAGCTCGGGATGTGCAGCTGTGACCTAACTTTAACTATCATTTTGTAGTATACGATAGTTTTGAACCTATTCAAGTATTGTTAACAAAATTATAAGGCCTAAAGTTTTACACCTGACAGACCCCTGACAGTAGTAGAAGTAATACGCAGAGAGCAGTGACGCGCAAAGTTCTATTTATCTAAAGTTTCCGTATCAGAGTTTTTGTTAAACGGAGACGAGTCTTTTACTTGTTTTAACTGATACATTTACATAATTTAAGTATGTTATTAGACTATTAACTTGGCAAGTCTACAGTCTAATAACATACATAAGAAAAATACGTTCTAGTGAAATCGTAAGTCCGTTATAAAGCCATATAGGTGTACTGTACATTATGTTTATAGCTACTTAATTACATAGCAGTTATCTGCATGCGCGTTTACAAATACCACTACCGGATAGTGTGGTCACGAAATTTGCCGTATAAAAATAGATGAGTATATTTGCAATGGTTCTTGACACCACATCACCAATAATATGCGAAAATCAGTTTGTTTGTTTCCTCTTCACGGTTCAACCAATTAACCGATTTTGTTTACATTTTTGCACAGGAATAGTCAATACAAATTGCCACAGAGAACACGGTTATATATATAATTTTTTTTTAACCGACTTCAAAAAAAGGAGGAGGTTTCTCAATTCGACCGTATATATGTTTTTTTTTTATGTTTGTTCGCGGATAACTTCGTCGTTTATGAACCGATTTTCATTATTCTTTTTTTGTTAGAAAGGAGATATCCCAAGTGTCGTACCATGGTAATTTTATCGAGGTCTGATGAGTATCTCCAGAGATATTGAGATGTACACCTCAAAATTGGTACTGAAAATTAATAGCGCGGCATTGAAGTCGGTTGTTTTTAGTTTTTTAAACGATCTTATATATCTGAATAGTTAGCGTTTGATCACCTTAACCACCGTAGATAAGCGATAATGTGGTCGAATATGGTGAACACGCTAGGCCTAGAATACTCTCGAGGGCAGTGCGCTGCCGGAACACCTTAAGGTTATTTCGGCTGATTTCTGCTTGATGGCGGTAAGCTATTTTTTGGTAGCAAGTCAGGCGGAACATATAATCATGCTCTTACCACCTATGGACGTTGGAATGCAATAGAATGACACAAATATGACAAAAACAGTACATATATTATACAACGTTGGTAATACAATCTACCACGAAATCTTTGTGTAGTAGGTACCACATACGATAGTACCTATTACAATGGTAAATTCTCAGATTACCTAGAATTATAAAAAAAACCATATACATACATACATCAAATCACGCCTTTTTCCCGTTGGGGTAGGCAGCGACTGATCTTTTCACATGCTACGATCCTGACATACCTCTTTCGCTTCTTCTACTAACAAAATATATGAAAAAAGATATGGAAATAAAACTCATTCACTTTAAAATAAAAGGTCATCCCAGCACCACGCACTACGTGCAACATTTATCTAGTGTGTTGTGAGTGGTTCGCTGGCTACAGAGCGTACGCGGATCCATCTCGCATCCGTGACGCAACATACCTCTAAAGGTCATCTCTGCCTGTGTCTATATCTAACCACTCGCGCATTCTTATATCACTACGTACCTACAACAATAACAAGCAAATAAATCTAAACGGTTCTTTGAGACATAAAATCATTCAATTCAATCGATATTTTAATATTTTAGAGCAACGAAAACAAAACTAATTAAATTAAGAAGATTAATACCTATTGAGGTGTTAATATCCTCATCGTATTTTATCATATCTCTGAAGATACTAATAGAATATTGATACATTTTGCAGTGGGACCTAACGGGAAGTATATCCTTAAAAACAAATAAGTATTTTTAGAATCGGTTAATAAATTATGGAGTTCTGGTTTTTTTACGTTTTCAACCCCCCATACCTACGCCGTTTTGAAAAATGTCCAAAAACTGAATAAAAAAAAATTCTATAATATTATTGAACCTGCTCACAACATTTCACGAGAATCGGCTGAGAAATGCGACCTGTAGAAGAAAACAGGCGGACGGACATACATGACAGACATATGAAAGAATTTTTGGCCAAACTGAAGCAGAGAGCTTCGCGTCGCTCGGTCAATTATTTGTACAAGAGTCATGATAATACGTAACCACAAAGAAAGGGATTAAAAAATTAATCCCCATAAAAGGTACGTAAGGGTTTTGTAAGGGCCTAAATCAGCTCTGACTAACTCCTAAAAATATTGCCACAGCGATTATATCTGGCCCTTTTTGAAATGATCTCAGAAACATAATAACCGGCCAAGTGCGTGTCGGGCCACGTGCAGTCTAGGGTTCCGTAGTAAACCGTTATTCAATACATGTCTTTACCCATTATAAAAAAGCAACTAGGTACTTCGTCTTTGTCACTTTAAAGGATTTATTCTAAGAATTTTGTAATTGGTACAAAATTATCCAATACCGAAGTTCAACGACTATAACTGCTAAACTAATAAAGTTATCTTAACCGCTATAGTTTTCCTGTAAAGTTCATGAAATGCACTGTTATCACAAATTTTCCCAGATTTTTCAAGCAAGCAGTTTAGCTTTTAGAGGGGGGGGGGGGGGACGCCCTACTGGAACAAAAATTTGCACTTTAAAGTTTAATATTCGTAAATGGAGCATTCCATCGGAAAATGGTATTAGCAATCCTAAAGTAATTTTAAAAGACCTATTCAACGATACCCCACACGATAGAGTAGACGACGAAAAAAAAAATCATCCTCACTTCTCATGTTAGTTAGGGGGAGCTACCCTAAAAAAAATATTTTTCAAAAGTTTTATTTCACCACTTTGTTGGCGTAATTTATATACATATCCTTACAAAATTACAGCTTTCTAGTATTAACGGTCTCTTAGCAAAACCTCGGACAGACAGACAGACGGACATGACGAAACTATAAGGGTTCCTTGTCAGGACTACGGAACTCTAAAAAGTAACGACTTGGGGCTACTCAAATGTTTATTGACACAGATTTAGTAATACTGATATATAACATGCTACATATTCAAAGCCATCAAATAAAATAAAATATATCTGTATTGTAAAAACAAAAAATATCTGTATTGTAAACACAAAAAATATCTGTATTGTAAACACAAAAATGTATACTTATTAGTATTAATACCTACATAGTATTTTTAAGAACCTGCCTTTTTTGCTTTAGGATTTTTACTGTGTTGCAGAAAAGCTGTGTCTTTCCTAAAATATTGTTTTATGTTATATAATAGTTATTGTAATATTTTTTTATATACAAGATAATTAATCAAAATATAAATATCTACAATACCATCTTCTACAATTCTTGCTCAGGCCCTACAGCATCCTATAAATGCCGCCATCATACTATCTAGGGAAATGGTAAGACAATATAATAAAAGAAATAACCAACGGCAACTTTATATTAATGATGCGCATACACAATGTAACTGACGCGCTTTCTTTACCTAACTACCATGTCTAATGATATTTTTGTTGCAATAAAAGTCAAATAGGACAATATATTCATAGTTCATTTATTTAATACTAGCAGCCCGCCCCGGCTTCGCACGGGTAGAACATATATGCCTACAAAATTTGCATCAGTTTGTTGCATCGAATATAAAATATGAACATATTTAACAATAATCGTCATATTTCATCCAATTTACACAAAACCTTAACGAATTATGCACCTAAACTTCCCTCATAAACACTCTGGCTATTGGTGAAAACAACATGATGATCCGTTCAGTAGCTATTGAGATTATTGCGAACAGACAGACAGACGCAGTGATGGAATTTGTTTTATAATACTTACGTAGTAGTATTGGACGGCCCTTTAGCGTAAAGGATAGTTACCCTGATTCTGACCCGACGGTCGTTGGTTCTAATCCAAGCTATATACCTACCAATGAAAGTTTTATGTGCATCATGAATCATGAGTTTTCGTACAGTGGTAGTGGAATCATTAAATCTACCAAAAAGTAGCTTACTACCAAGGAGCCCAGGCCCGGTGGCGTAATCGGGAGAACGGTCGGCTTTGATGCCGTGGTACCGAGTTCAAACCTTACCGTGCACCAATGGATTTTTCCATCGAAAAATTTATGTGCGCTTCTCACAGTGGCCCTCCGGTGAATGAAAACATCGTTAAGAAACCAACAACCCCCGCATGGTGGTAGGACACTATCTAGTGTCCGCCTGGCCAGCTACCACCCTCAAGTTAGAAAATCTGTCGCCAAAAACATCTAATGTGTTCCGGCAGCTATCCTTGAGAGTCCGTTCCCCAGTCTAGGCCTAGCGTGCTTACCATCTTCGACCGCATCAGCACTTACCAACAGGTGAGATAGTGGTCAAACGCTAGCCTATTAGATATTTAAAAAAAAAGGTGAACATCTGCCGCCGTAACCTTACGCGTTCCCCGACGCAAAATGTAGGGGTAATATACGTTTAACGTGTGTATCTGTGTGTCTGTCTGTAGCATCTTAGCACCTAACCGGATGAACCGATTTTGTTTTTATTATTGATAGTTTTTTTTTGTTTGATAGATGTCTTCATCGAGAGTTTTCTTACTTTTGATTCATGAAAATTCGTTCAATCGTTATAAAACTATGAGCTTTTTTCCAGTTAATTGCGCTATGAAATCAACTTTCATTGGTTTAACCCTTTTTAACCGACTTCAAAAATAGGAGGAGGTTTCTCAATTCCACCATATATGTATTTAATGTTTGTTCGCGGATAACTTCGTCGTTTATGAACCGGTTTTTGAATTTTTTTTTGTTGGAAAGGAGATATCTCAAGTGTGGTACCATGGTCAATTCATTGAGGTCTGATAAGTATCTCCAGAGATATTATTTATCTCCATAAACACCTCAAACTTGGTAGGTACTGAATATTCATAGCGCGGCATTTACGGTCTGTTCTTTAAGTTTTTTTAAACGATCTTATTCAAGATATTTTCAATGTTTATGACTTTTCTATAGTAACAAGTGCCATGTTCACGGAGATTGTTTACGAATAAACGAAGCTAGGTCATAGAAAAGATAATAATATGGATAGGTACTAGGTCTACCTGCATTCGCGTTCTTTTTTGCAGGCTCGACGCCCCTGCTACTTGTTTCGCTGCTGAATAGTGAAAAACATGATAAATATTCCGTTGTATAATATTTAACTCTTAGAAGAAGCATTTTCAAAAAGCGCTTTTCAGCGCTTTCATAGATTATGTACGGAAGGCATGTGCAACATTTATCTGATATTTAAGACGACAACGCACATCAAAGCTGGGTGGATCTTACAGAATGAAATTAGAAACGGGAGCAAAGACTGATGTTATCATCCCTTAACATCAGGCGAGTGTCCTGATTCCCCTGTTACAATAATATCATAAAAAATATTATTTTTGAATTTCTTAAGCGATTCAACGCGGGAATGCAGCCAGCGTTCTTGGCACTTTACCACACGGACATCCCTTAATTTTTGTTAGGGTTCCGTACCCAAAGGGTAAAACGGGACCCTATTACTAAGACCCCGCTGTCCGTCTGTCTGTCTGTCCGTCTGTCTGTCCGTCTGTCACCAGGCTGTATCTCATGAACCGTGATAGTTAGACAGTTGAAATTTTCACAGATGATGTATTTCTGTTGCCCCTATAACAACAAATACTAAAAACAGAATAAAATTAAAAATAATAGAGGGTCCCCATACAAGAAAACAAGAAACGTGTTTTTTTCGGCATTTCACGCCATCTATGAACACTTAGTTAGGTAAACGTCCCATAGATGGCGTTATATTGAAATGTCGATCCCTAACACCTTTTTTGAACGTTAGATGGCGTTATAAGAAATAAAATGTTTAATTATTATTATTTTTTGCTGGCGAAAAATGATAGTGGTATTTTTTGCTCAATCTTATAAAATACTGTAGTGTGGTACGGAACCCTACTAGTGCGAGTCCGACTTGCACTTGGCCAGTTTATTTACTTTAATTTCTACCCACGACGGAACGGAGACTCTATCTACTGAATATGCGTTTGAGGTGAGAGGATGTTTGTTTGTTTGTGTGTGCAAATCCATGTTGCCATTTTTCTCCAAAACTACTAGTCCGATTTTGATGCAGTTTTCAGTTATGGGTTCGGGTGTAATTGGTGCATGTTTTTAGATAGGTGTTACGGTGACAACTCACCAGGGGGCGTTGTAGTAATCATTTGTTGGTGAAAATCGATGTTGCCATTTTTCTTCAAAATTACTATTCCG
This sequence comes from Cabera pusaria, assembly GCA_954871355.1. Taxonomy (NCBI): domain Eukaryota; kingdom Metazoa; phylum Arthropoda; class Insecta; order Lepidoptera; family Geometridae; genus Cabera; species Cabera pusaria. The sequence continues at coordinate 22,847,280 of OX940906.1, forward strand.
ATTTTGATGCAGTTTTCAGTTATGGGCTCGTGTTTGATTGGTGCATGTTTTTAAATAGGTGTTATGGTGTTAACTCCTGTTAACCCGGGGGCGCTGCAGTAAACATTTTTTTGTGCAAATCCATGTTGCCATTTTTCTCCAAAACTAGTTCGATTTTGTCTTTAAACAGTTCGTAATTCTTAGATAGATGTTATGACGTTAATTTTCTAAAGGACATAGTCGTGGCTGTTTACTCAAAATTTTAATGTTGTTACTTGTTTATTTTTATATATTGTAATACTAGGTTCGTGTTAAATTTTCTTTTAAATAAAGTACAATATTATTTATGATATCTCGTGTACATACGTTACATAAGTTTGAAAAATTAATAAAAATACGGAATCAAATGCTGCACGAGGTTTTTCGGTGGCAAACTTTAATTTAATTTATTTCAGTTTCTAAAAGTTTAAGTTCAGATCTTTAAAATACTTATCAGATCTTGAATTATGATGAAAATGGGACCAATCTGGTCTATCCTTTTGTTTAAAAAAATAATAGTTCTCTAAATCAGTTCATAAAGAACGAAGTTGTGAGAAAAGAAACATAAAAAAAAAAAAAATGCAGTGAACTTTAGAATTGCCTCTTTCTTTGGAGTCGCTATAAAAGTAATCCAATTCTCATAGTTGTTCATCTCAATAACTACTTCAATATGTAAAGTAAGTATAAGAGCGTATAATATCGGCACCTTGACCCGCCCACCGCGCACTGTCACTTTCTGAGCAGTCGGCGCCTACGTGTGCGCGTGCGTACCGTGTGACGTACTAGTACGCGCATGGTTCTTACTCAGAACAGATAGGGGAAATATTATGGTTAGTTATCTGAGGACAGAGTAAGCGCCTAGTTGTCTTATATACTTACTAGCTGATACCCGCGACTACGTTCACGTACACCAATATTTTTTTCACTTTAAAGCTCTGTCAATCAACATTTGTGTGATGTGAGTTATTTAAGTTATAACGTGTAAAAATTATGATTTTATTTTTACAAAAGTAGCCTATGTTCATCTTCATATCTTCTTAATACATTTCAGTAAGATCGGATTGTCCGTTTACGTTTATATACGGATGTTTCTTTATAACAGATATTTTGGCACGTAAAACTCCAGATTTTTAAAATTTTGTACGTAAACAGCGAATAAACGTAATTAGCGAGTGAGATCTCAAGGTAACAAAGAGATCTTATTCGCAAGTTCTCGCCCTGTAATTCTACTAGACACTGTCATCTTCACTGTATATATAAAAGGTAAACGTTTCTGACTGATCTATCAACATTCAGCTCAAACCATTTAATAGATGACGCTATTTGGTATGTAGTTATTATGACGTAGGTATCCGTTTAGAGAGAAATCCAGGAAATCCAGAAAAGAATTCAGCTAGGCTGGGCAGCATTCGTCAAACTCAGTCGAGTCTATTCGTCGCCTATACCGCAGTGCCTAAAGACAAAAGTCTTTAATAATTGCGTTCTACCCATCATGAGATACGGAGCCGAGACGTGGATAGTCACAGTTCGACTGGTCCACTAATTTAAAGTCACTCAGCGAGCTATGGAGAGAGCTATGCTCGGTGTTTCTCTGCGAGATCGAATCCGGAAAGTAGTAATTCGGCAGAGAACTAAAGTGATCGACATAGTTCAACGGATTAACAATAATATCGTTTAAAAACTAAAAAAAAGAACCGACTTCAATGTTCATTTTCAGTACCAATTTTGAGATGTTTATCTCAATATCTCTGGAGATACTTATCAAACCTCGATAAAATTACCATGGTACCACACTTGGGATATCTCCTTTCGAAAAAAAAAGAATAATCAAAATCGGTGCATAAATGACGAAGTTATCCCCGAACAAACATAACAAAAAAAAAAAAATATATACGGTCGAATTGAGAAACCTCCTCCTTTTTTTGAAGTCGGTTAAAAAGAAGTGGAAGTGAGCTGGTCATAACTGCTGCAGGACTGATAACCGTTGGGACAGACTGGTTCTGGAGTGGAGACCGCGAATCGGCAAATGTAGCGTAGGACGCCTTGTGACTAGGTGGAGCGACGACATTCGCAAAGCTGTGGGCAGTGACTGGAAAAGAAGATCGGGCTCAGTGGCGCATCTTAGAAGAGGCTTACTTCCAGCAGTAGACTGACACCGGCTGATGATGACATCCGTTAATAAAGTACATTCCAAAATTCACCTTTTAAGGGGGTGAAAGGGGGGTTCAAAGTTTGTATTTAGAAACAAGTTTAGATAGCTGAGTAACTTATCTTTTCTTCTCTGTAAAATGACTTATCAGTGTTGTTACTCTGAAATCATCATTTCGTGCAAGCTGTTTAGCTGCGTTTAGAACATTTACCAAATTCAATATGAAATAAACGTCTATTCCACAAATTACGATGGATTTGCTTCTCCGAATAGCTTTAATTTGCAAGATTTTTACCCGACTGCGCGACGCAAAGGAGAGGTAATGTGTTTATCAGTCTATATATGTATGTATGTATGTATGTATGTATATGTATGTTTGTTCCTTTGTGGCACACTAGAGACCAAACGCGTGGGCCGATTTTGATAATTGGCACGTCTATAGATTCGCCATGCAAGCGCGAGTGTCAACAAAAACATAAAAAATTGAAAAATTCAAAATGGCGGATTTCAGACAATTTTTTTTTTCAAAACCTATCGAGTGTGGTATCGAATTAAAGGTCTTAAAATGGAGATTCAAAATATATTTATAACAAATAATTTATGATCGTACAAATCGAAAAAAAAAACGATTTTACATGCCGCGTTAGTCACTTTCAGTAACAAGTTTGCGGTGCTTATCTCTGAATTTACGTATCAGATCTCAATAAAATTACAATGAGACCAAACGAAAATTATATTAACTCAAACAAAAAAAGAATTTTCCAAATCGGTTAAGAATTGATGGAGTTCTGAGGTAACAAACAACCTCTTCCTTTTGGTATAGTCGTTTAATAGTACAACTGTAAAGTAAGTAAGCTTAAAAAGCAATACCCTATTTATTTCACGCATTTCGGTTTTTTGTTCAGATTACGGAATTTGCCGTCCTTTACTTAACTAAAAAGTGTAAAATAAAACATTACTTAAATTAACAAATCAAAGAACCCGACTGCGCAAAAAGTGAAGTGTTAAAAAACGGTCGGGACACATTAATGGCTTAACGAATGGGGATTAATATGTCCCGACTGTTAAAGTCTCTATATTCCATATAACAATGTATAATTTATTTTATGAGTGTATCGACCGAGATAGAATTTAAATGGTATAGTTTTTTGATATCCCTAAACAGAAGTCTAAACTACTAGACTTACTTGTTTTTTTCTTATCAGTTCGTTTTTAACACTTCACTTTTTGCGCAGTCGGGTTCTTTGATTTTTTAAATTAATGTTTTATTTACGGCGAAGATATGGGGATTTCAATAAGTATGGCGTATATAGTATATAATATTATAATTAGTATGGCGTTAGATCCTCGATCTTGGATATTACGTGAGTTGTGTCAAGGAAACGTATTTATATATTTTAAACGACTTATTACTTTAAAGTGCGTTCACCTTTTTAATATAGATTTTTTTTTTATATCTCATAGGCTAGCGTTTGACCACTATCTCACCTGTTGGTAAGTGACGATGCGGTCAAAGATGGTAAGCACGCTAAGCCTAGAATGGGAACTGGCTCTCAAGGATAGCTGCCAGAACACATTAGAACTTGAGGAGGTGGTAGCTGGCCAGGCGGATACTAGATAGTGTCCTACCACCATGCGGGGGTTGTTGGTTTCTTAACGATGTTTTCCTTCACCGGAGGGCTACTGTGAGAAGCGCACATAATTTTTTTTCGATAGAAAAATCCATTGGTACACGGCGGGGTTTGAACTCGGTACCACGGCATCAAAGCCGACCGTTCACCCGATTACGCCACCGGGCCCTCAATGGGCCCTCACAGGGCCCTTCTATCGTCATATAATAACCTATTCAAAACAAAGTAGGTACTAACGCCGCTTCAGACGATCCAAATTTTCAAGGTACAAATTTAAGCAAAGACTGCAATCTCAACATCAACTTACCATCTCCAGTATATGATTACAGCCATAAATCACGTAGAAGCGCGTAAATCTAATATCGATCGCCCTTCATACATTCCCGAACAATGCAGGCGGAGCGTGGCGTTACTCAACAAATGGTGCAAGAGCATCGTCGTGTCGACACTGTGATACCACTACGTTTAGCGCTTTACTTGTATTCATTGAACTCCCGGATGTGAGCTTTGGTGCGTTTGTACAATGCCTAATCATATTTATTGGTGAATCGGTCGGTTGTGGCCGGCTTCTAAGAAGTTTTTTACTAATTTTATTTACAAAGGTGATAGGACCTTCCGACTTTATATTATGTCTCGACTCACGATTTATGACCACGCGAATCATTGCCAGTTGCTAGTTGGAAGTGTTTCTCTTGATTTATCAAAATATACCTATGAGATATTGATATCTATCTATCTAGTCTAATGACTTTAAACGAGCAATTCTCGGATGTATACACTCACGGACTCATAAAGTTCATCAATGTTCAAGACGCCTTTGAAATAAAATACAAATATTAATAAATATTATTACAAAGCGGAAAAAAGTAGTATCTGCCTACCCCAACGGGAAAAAAGGCGTGATTGTATGTATGTATGTATGTATTATTACAAATTATACAAATTCAAATTGAAACCTTTAGTTTGGTTCGTTAACTTCATAACAGCGTAGTATCATATCCTTAACTGTTTGTATATTTACTGGAAAGGACCATTCAATTAATTTGAAAGTAATTCTGAACGTTGATGCAGTTTATTAGTCCGTCAGTGTATATATAATCTAAATTTCGGAAACATATCTCCAACGATTGTCAAGAAATTTAGTATGCAGGGGGTTTCGGGGGCGATAAATCGATCTAGTTAGGTATCATTTTTAGAAAACGTCGTTTTTATCCGTGCTTTGAAGCATTGAAAAACTGCTACAATATCATTAGCATACGAAGGTAAATTTTGCATCTGTCTTCAAGGATATGCATAATAAATAGCTCGGTGGGAAATCGGACGGTCCCAAAACCGAGGACCCCGAATCGAGTGCAGATGAAAAGATTTTTTTTTCACGTTTTTCTTTCAAATTCCTTCTTTTGTGAGAATAACTATTATTAAGAGTCAAAAATATTCCAAAAAACACGTTTACCAAAAAAAACAATACCGGCAAGCAAGCAAGGGTCGGTCTTTCCGGTACTAATGTTTATGGGACCAACCTTCAGCTATATACTATTATTTATTATGTGGCTATATACTCTTTTGAAATATATCTCACTGAGTGGCAAAGAACTACCATTTATATTTCAGAAAATATTTATCAGGTAGATGTTTATGTTACTCTAGGTCACATCTCGCCAAACGAGCCTCTGTTACTACTGAGACAACATCAGTGCTCTGAAAGATAAGAAGATAGTTCAAATAACTGAATTTCCTACCTCCTTGTGTCAACACATAGATAAATAGAAGCGGTGCTGTATAAGTTCATTACCACAAAATTATTTTAAAACAAAGTCCCCCGCCGCGTCTTATCTGTCTGTTCGCGATAAATTCAAAAACACCTCAACGGATTTCCATGCGATTTTCACCTAAAGACAGAGTGTAATCACTCTGTCTTTAGGTGAAAATGTGGAAGCTGTATGTGTATAATTTGTCAAGGTTTTGGGTTGATTGGTTGAAATATAACGATCATTGTTTAAGATTTTAGTTAATACTCGATGCAACAAGATGATCAAAAAAATTTAGGCATTATATGCTCTACCCGTGCAAACTTGGGGCGGGTCGCTAGTTAAATCTAAATTACCATTGGCTTTCGCGGAGAGACAAAATGAGACCTAGCATGTGACCTAGCATTCCCCATTCAATGTTTCTTTTAACTACCGTTAAATTACCAACATTACGGACAATAACACTGCACATTGTGCCGTTTTTCAGCTCGTGTACTCTAATCTGCAGATAAACAAAAAACAATGGTAATCTGCATAATCCTTGAGACTCCAAGATCACTTCCTCACAACAATGTGCCGTAACATCTTCGTTGTAGGCGTTAAATTAAATAATATGCGACATGTGTTGACATATCAATAGAAAGTGGGCTCGCCCACTATAGTTTTTGTTCTATTGACTGTTTAACAGACAGATAAAATTAAGTGCCGGTTATAATAAAAGGAGACCATTAACACAAGTGCGGTGGTTAATATTATGCTCTATCTATACTACCAATGTACTGTATCACAGACTGACGATTTATTATTTAAATATTTAATACAATTTATTCCACAACTTAAACCGCTCTGGGCATAGAATCATGAGAATCATGATTTTTGCGTAGGAAGTCCATGTAGGGTACAAATAATTATAATCAAGATAGTTTAAAAACTAAAACAACCGACTTCCATGCCCCATGAGTCAGTTTCAGTAGCAAGTTGGAGACGTTGATCGTCATATATCTGAAGATACTTATCAGATCTCGATGAAATTACAATGGAACCACGTTGAAAATGTACCCTACCGATCAAAAAAGAATCATCCGTATCGGTTCACAATTGACGAAGTAATCGAATGGCGTAACATATATAAAAAAAACATACACGTGAATTGAGAACTTCCTCTTTTTTGGAAGTCGGTTGAAAAAAATGTATCCTGTTAATAATTTAATGAGTGATTAATATTCTTAGCGAATCCTAAAGGCTTGACAAAGTAAAGTTCAAACTTTGAGATTTAAGAGAGTAAAATCAGAGTCAAAAATTAGTACAACTTACCGAATTTTAAATACATAACAAACAAATACTTTGTATGGCTATACTTGCGAAGGCGTATCTAATTTAGTCAAATGTCGGTCGGTTGAGTTTGGATTCCAAGTTATATTTACCATGTTTATCACCGTACATAAACTTTCTGCGTTACTTGCCACTTTATATGCCTGTGGTATAATATCGTTTAAAAACTAAAAAACAACCGACTTCAATGCCGCGCTATTCATTTTCAGTACCAATTTTGAGATGTTTATCTCAATATCTCTGGAGATACTTATCATACCTCGATAAAAATGGTACCACACTTGGGATATCTCCTTTCGAACAAAAAAAGAATAATCGAAATCGGTTCATAAACGACGAAGTTATCCGCGAACAAACATTAAAAAAAAAAAAAAAAAAAAAAAAATATACGGTCGAATTGAGAAACCTCCTCCTTTTTTTGAAGTCGGTTAAAAACAAGCTCACCACTCTTCACTCTTAATCTCCGTGTCATCACTCTATTATTCCATTAGTCACGCTGTACCCTCCCATCTGTCATCGGAGACTGTAGGATGGGTGATGATTCATTAACATCATTGTAAGATAACAACACGCTTTTATCTTCATTATCACAATTACTTACGATAATTATCACAATTACTTACGATAATTATCGTGATTATTAAGATAATTATCACGAGTATTATGATAAATTAATTTTTATGATAGGTTTTTGTCAATAGATGATTGAATTCGCAATTGCTGTGATTGGCTTAATCTTTATTTTTAGTTTACTTTTAAATAAGACTGTATATATACATTTTCAATATTGTATAAGTACCTCAATAAATATAAGGTTAAAACACCTACCTATAAACAATATTAAACCTAATGAAAAATAAACCTAAACAAAAACAATAGAAACCAAAATACTACTAAACCACTACCAGTAGGTAAAGTTCCTAAAATGCTGGCTGTATTCCCCCGTTGAAAGGCGATGCTCAGTCAGCTAAATACATGCCAGAAAATTCATATCGTTTCAAACATACGTGCGGAGAGATCTTTAAAAATGCTGTGTGCATTACTTTATGTTATAAGTAAACACCTACAAGTATATTTCATTGTCTTTATTTAATATAGTAAATACCTGTTCGTTCATTTGTAACATACATTTAATCAAAGATATAATTATTTTAGTTAATACCAGGCTGCATTCCCTAATTAATCAAAAAGTCAATCAACTAATGTACATACAAACGGAAATTAACCAATTCACATAATAATATAATTTTTGGCGTGTAGTCGCGCATCGCTGGTCGCAGTGTTATGCGACTTTATACGCAATTTACGATACTGCATTTACACTGTTTGAGTATGTGGATAGTTAAGATTGTTTGATAATTTAATTGTTTCAGCACTTAATTGTTGGTAGTGATGTATGGGCTATTATATTAAATATTTTTCTTTTTTTAATGATTTAACGTTATGATTTAAGATCGTTTAAAAAACTAAAAGAACCGACGTCAAACGTCGCGCTAGTCATTAACCGACTTCAAAAAAGGAGGAGGTTATATGTTCGACGTGTATGTATTTTTAAATGTATGTTCACCGACATCTCCGCTATTTGTGGACCGATTCTCGTAATTATTTTTTTATTTTCAGTACTACTGTGAAGTTTTTACCTTCATATCTCTGGAGACACTGAACATATCTCGATTAAAAACACCTGTGGAGTATATTCTTTTAAATAAAAATAGAATGTTTCAAATCGGTACAGGCATCTTCGAGTAATCAGTGAACATACATTAAAAAAATACATACAGTCGAACATAGAACCTCCTCCTTTTTTGAAGTCGGTTAAAAATGAATGGACAATTATTGGTTTAAGAACGTTTTACGTCTAATAGGTAGTAGATAGATACTACCTACATGTATCTACCTACTTACTACTACTACATACATAGTATCTATCTACTATCCAATAGACTTGGCTGGCACCGACTTCAAATAGATAAGTGGGTAGCGCTTATAATAATTATATTAAGTGGTAGTGTGGTTATGAAGTCGGTTGTATTTTTGAAGTTATACTTCTTTTGGCGCGATAGAGAAAAAGGATGAAAGTGAATTTTTACGATGCGCGCGCACACCGACACCTAAATTTAACATCGTGAAGTTAGTTCTAGGTGGTACGATGCGCGCGCACACCGACACCTAAATTCTACACCGTGAAGTTAGTTCTAGGTGGCATGACTATGTTAAAGTTGTATATGTCATATTTTTACGTTAATAAAATCTTTTTTATTTAAATAAAATCTTTTTAATTAATTTAAATATTTATCGTTAATAACTACTGCATCTTAGTTATTGGTTTTCCATACGCCTCAGAAGTATAACTTCTAACGTGTGTACATAAGTACACACACTCTTTTTTTTGAAAAATAACTTATTATGTATACAGTTACAAAAAAATAGAATTCCATTTTATAGCTGTAATTTTACAGATAAGAGTTCCTGTAGCTATAAAAAAAGTCTTATATTTTTTTATGCGGTGATATTCTTTTAAATCCAGTCTTTAATCCACATTTGACTATTTTCGTAATTAGTTGAGATTTTGACCGTATTTCTAAATGAAAAATTGATAAAGTAAAAGTAAAATGTTATTTTCAACTATTTATCCCGTACTTATATACTTGTTCGTCTTTGAAATGGTTTGATGTTAACATAACGTCATTACAATAAAGTCATGCGTAAACACTGAGTAGGTACGCTATCAGTGATCTACCCGCAGGCAACATTCTACAGATCTGAGTGTAGTTTCATAACCAAAGTTCCGGCTTGCAACACCCTGTACACAGCTTAGACCTAGCTTGGTGTTGTCGCCGATCGTATCTGATCGTCTGATTTGATCTACGTCTTGATGGCTGCAGATGGACTACATTTCTAATGCTGGTATAATATTGCAAGTTTATTATTATTATTTTTATATCTTACTAGCAGCCCGCCCCGGCTTCGCACGGGTGGAACATTTATGCATACAAAATTTGCATCAGTTTTTTGCATCGAATATAAAATATTAACATATTTAACAATCATCGTCATATTTCAACCAATTTACACAAAAACCTTAACGAATTATGCACCTAAACCTGATAATTGGTGTGAACCGCATGATAATCCGTTCAGTAGCTATTGAGATTATTGCGAACAGACAGACAGACGCAGTGATGGACTTTGTTTTATAATACTTACGTAGTGATATTGGACGGCCCTTTGGCGTAATGGATAGTTACCCTGATTCTGACCCGACGGTCGTTGGTTCTAATCCAATCTATATAATCAATGAAAGTTTTATGTGCATTCATGAATTATAGGGTTTCGTACAGAGGTAGTGGGATCATTAAATCTACCAAAACTGGCCAAGTGCAAGTTGCACTCGCACTCGTAGGATTCCGTAACAGTAGAGTATTTTATAACTTTAATTTTTTGCCAACAAAAAATTAACTTTTTATTGAGATCTACAGAATATATTTTTTCTAGATTTTTCACTCCATTACTTAAAAAGGGGGGACTTAGACGCGCCTATCTTTTAAATGATTGACTTTGAGAAAAAATGATTTTGGGAACCTCAAAGTAATTTTTAAAGACCTATTCATAGACACCCCCCACATGTATAGGTTTGAAGATTAAAAAAAAAAATCAGTTTTATGTATGGGATTCCCCCCTTAAACTTTTATATATAATATATATATAACTTTAAACTTATATTTTTGTGTAAAAATCGGAAAGCGGTACACAGAATACATCTACCTACCAAGTTTCAATTCTGTAGTCTATATAGTTTCGGAATAAAATGGCTGTGACATACGGACGGACAATGATGTCTTCATCGAGAGTGTTCTTAGCTTTGATTCATGAAAATTCGTTTAATCGTTATAAAACTATGAGCTTTTTTCTAGTTAATTGCGCTATGAAATCAACTTTCATAGGTCTGATCAATACGAAAATCTTCTTCTTCAACGATATTGTAAGAACATGGAAGCATTGACCTGATACTGGGACATCTCCTGGACTCTACAGAATACTCAAATCCTCACCAACTTACAGCTCAAATTTTAAAATGTCGTGTTTAGAGTCATTGGAATGCTTTTAATAAAAAAAAAATACATAGATCAGTCGGGGTGGTTTAAAATATTATATTATTATATATATAGACCAATATTATTTTATACAATAGATTATACTATATTGACTTCAAATTGATTGTGATCGGTGGGGATCTACAGAATAGCTAAGCTCATAATAATATTTTCGTAAGTAACTATGACCTAATCTGTGGTTTCACTGCAAATATTTTATTAATTTTGTGATGCGCTAGAAGATATCACGGATTTCTTGTGAATTCTTGTGAATCTTCTAGAGATTTCATTTGAATTATATACTGTAAAGGACAATTTTAATCTATAAATGTGGCCAAGCTAATAAACGTAATTATTTGGATAAGAATTAATACTATATACTTGAAAATAGCCTTGGAAGTTATGTAATATTTTTTAACAAAAATTAAAGATTAAAATGGTTACTGTGAGTCAACCTTAAGAGATAGACATATGCTGTCGCGGACTTTTTTGTAGGTCTTATTAAGTTGTAAAACTCTTCCATAGAAAATATTCTTCTAGCTATTTTCAATTGAGCAGCGTTCGTAAGAAACATGTTTTTTCGACCGTTTTTTTGTCGACTTAGGTTGCAAATTAGGTCTCCACGAATGTACCTTTGATTTAAACGGGATAATATATAGCCTATTTTCATTTCGAAAGTCCATTCTATACATTAGTGAAAGAATTTTTTAAATCGGTTCAGTAGTTTTTGAGCCAAATCATTACAAACATACAAAAATACAAATGTTCTCTCTTTATAATCTTAGTATAGATAGGCTAGCGTTTGACTACTATCTCACCTGTTGGTAAGTGATGATGCGTTTAAAGATGGTAAGCACGCTAGGCCTAGAATGGGAACTGGCTCTCAAGGATAGCTGCCGGAACACATTAGATGTTTGGCGAAAGATTTTCTAACTTGAGGGTGGTAGCTGGCCAGGCGGACACTAGATCACTATCTAAACCAACAACCCCCTACCCTACCCTACCCCAACCTACCACCATGCGGGGGTTGTTGGTTTCTTAACGATGTATTTCCTTCACCCGCGGAGGGCCACTATGAGAACTCGGTACCTCTGGCATCAAAGCCGACCGTTCTCCCGATTACGCCACCGGGCTCATTCTAACTGCAGGTTTAGTCTTCTGGTAGTCCGCTTGGGGCGGTAACACCGCTTTGTCTGCTATAAATTTGAAAGATAGAAAAGCGTTTTTATTTCAACTGGAAGACGTCGCCCGCGTTAAAAACTACTTTCATTTATCAAAACATTTTTTTCATATAAACCTTCTCCTAACTATAACAAATACAACAAATTAAGAATGAGTGAAATCGGTCCAGCCGTTCACGATTGATTCCGTGAAGTGAAATAGGAATTCATTTTTATTTAAGACTAGCGGCGCCCCACGGCTTCGCCTGCGTTAAAAACAACTTTTTTTTAAGAACCATCTTCTGACGATAAAAACACAACAAAAAAAGAATTAGCGAAATCGGTCCAGCCGTTCACGCGTGATGCCGTGACCAAGGGCAATTAGGATTCATTTTTAGGGTTCCGTACTCAAAGGGTAAAACGGGACCCTATTACTAAGACTCCGCTGTCCGTCTGTCTGTCTGTCTGTCTGTCTGTCTGTCCGTCTGTCACCAGGCTAAAGCTCATTAACCGTGACAGTTAGACAATTGAAATTTTAACAGATGGTGTATTTCTGTTGCCGCTAGAACAACAAATACTAAAAACAAAATAAAGTTAAAAATTAAAGGGGGTCCCCATACAAAAAAATGTGTTTTTAAACGCCATCTATCGAATTAGTTTCGGCAAAATGACATAGATGGCGCTAGTAAACGAGCCCCGTCTTTCTAGATCGCGACCAAACCAAATATTCTTGGTAATATCAATTAATCAAATATATGAGATTGAAACTCTGTTATGTTTCGTATTGTACGGAACCCTCCCTAACTGTGCGATAAGAGACGCGATGCTGACTCGCACTTGGCCAGTTTTATTATATAGAAGAAGAAGAAGAAGAGAAGAAAATAGATATATATTTATTCTCGAAAGTTTCAAATCTAGGTAAACTACTCGTACATTAAGTCTTACGTATTGATTTTGGATGAATTTAATCAACTGAATTTATTCTCGGTCATAAAACGTAATTTAAGATAGTGTTACATTTGACAAAAATGCGGTTCAACAGGCTTCGTCAATGTCATTGGGTTCTTAGGAAAGGTGACACTGAACGCTCTGCAAGACACTTAATGAGCCCCGCGGCTTTGCCCGTGTTTAATCCTGGTTATACAACCTTTCTCTTGAATCACTCTATTTATTGATGAAAACCCCATTAAAATCCGTTCCGTAGTTTAAAAGATCTAAGCGTACAGACAGCAGGAGTGATATTGTTTTATACTATAAAAAGATAAGGGTTGATTAAAACACTAAAAACAGTTATCAGAAATCGGTTAGTTAACCGGAATTCCCCTATTCTCAGATAATAAAAATATAAGCAAGTCTTCAAAGAAATCAATATCAAGGTGGTTGTACCGAACCTTGAACTTTCAAATGATTATAATTAGAGTTAAGCTGGCTCTGAGAATTATCTCGTAGACTTTGTAGAGCAATATAGATGACATTTACATAATGATTGATGACGGATAATTTGTTTAGTTTCTAGAATAGGATTTAACATTATTTATTAGTTTTGTAAAACACGTATTATAGAGAGTATGAAGCGACAATAGACCAAGGCATCGGTCTGGCGATCTTGAGGTCGTGAGTTCGATCCCCACTCATTGCACTATTGACGTGAACCCACTCCAGACACAAGCATATAAAGCTTAGTTGGAGGGTTTAACAAGACTACTAATAATGTGCTTATGTGCAACTCAAATTGATAGTAAAGCTAAAAAAAATATATTAAAATTGAGCAGTCAATTGCTTGTTGAGCTCGCACGCCGAGGTTTTTTTTAATGGTATAAGGTAACACGACAAGCACGACGCTCGCCTGATGTAAGCGATGACGTCTACCTATTACAGATACAGCGGCATGCAAAATTCTGGACTGCCAAAATTCAAGCCCTGTAATTTCAATGGACACCTTGCCATTCCAACCGAAAAACATTCCTATTTCACGGCCGAAAATTGATTGGCAAAGTGGTGGTACCGCCCCAGGCGGACTAGCAGAAGTCCTACTACAATAAGAACCGAGGTTACGGAAATCCAACGCAATAGAGTTTTTTCCTGCGGCTTTACCCACGTTATACTACTCTACAATACTGGCTATCCCTGAGCCAAATTTCAGGCCAGTCGAGCCATTAACCGGTAGCCGGTTTATTACGGTTTATTTTAATTTTTCATTATTTCAGTCCTCAGAGCTCGACTATTCAAACTCTTCTGCCATTAACTCTTTCATTTACCGACTTGTGTAATGATACTATAACGTTTATTGGAAACAATCATTTGTACATATTTAGCAAGGCGCCGAGTATTACATACACACTGGCGTCTAATTTAATTTCGATATAGTTATGAAATTGACCAACCGAGCTTGTATACAGCGGTGACCTTGGCAAATCGATCGTGATTTTATTTGATCACTTGATTCCAAGTTAATGAATGTTAATAATATTTATCGAGTTGTTAAAATATCGTATTACCATTATCTCGCCTGGTGGTAAGCGTAGATGTGGTCGAAGATGGTCAACACGCTAGGCCTAGAATACTCTTTTACTCTCAAGGGTTGTGTGCTGCCGGAACTCCGTAAGGTTATGGCTGCCAATTTTCTCCTTGTTGTTGGTAAGCTACTTCATGTTAGGTACCAAATCAGGCGGAATATTGATATAATATGGTCCTGCTACCTTTTAAGTTTTAAATGCAGAGTTTTATGAAACAATATCGAGAAAGATTAGACTAAGACTTACTTGTCTTATAATATATCAGAACAGGGATGCATGGTGTACAATGTAGGTATTTAAAACCCTGCAGTGGCTGAAATACACTAAAAATGATGATTGGAGAGGTGACCTAAGAATTTCCGTGGTTATTTTTTATTTTTAAATATTTATGTAAAAACATTCCGTCCCGCCGAACTATTTCTCGCTCATTTCTCTTTTGCGGGCATTAGAGTAGAGTACATAGTTACGCTTTTAATTCCATGCGCCCATTTTAGAGCACGTAGACTTAGCTAGCGGTTGATGCCTATATAGACATAAATAAAGCGACCTTACATACAGAATTACAAAATATTCTCAAGGCTCATGATTTGGCGCAGGTTTCGATACCGAAGCTAATATTATAAGCCAAATGTAGACTTTAATACATTACTATGTGTTTGTAGCGTTAGGCTCGTCACACATTTAGCGGAGAGGTCGAGCTCTCGTTTTATTTTTGATAGTACCGTCACATACAAATTGGTAGTTTGTAATTAGGATTGGCATAACTTTTTATAATTATTGATCTCGAAGATGACTTTAAGAGATTAATAAAGTGAAATAAGGTTAAGTTAGTTAATAAAGCTATGTGCTAGCTTTATTTATACCTACCTGTTTAAAATGTACTTGTGAAAAGTATCCCATCAGAAAATTCCAGGTTATAATAATTTACATCAAATCTTTTCAGCTGTTGTAGCGTGATAGAATAAACAAACGTACACACTTTTATAATATTTAATATGTAGGTATAGTTATAAGTGATACATAAAAAACAATCCTTATTTGATTTTTTTAATGACTGAAATACTGTTTCTTTTAGGCCAAGTTTGGATTTAGATAAATATCTTACATCTCATTCAGATCTGATGAGATGATCTCATCAGAGACGAGACGAGAGGCGAGAAGTTTTGACGAATCCTACTATTGACCATGCCTGTATTGATTTCAGAAAGTCTGACCGAACATACGTCATATCATATCATATCATATCATTCAATTTCTTTAATATTATTACCAACCCTAAACCCTATAGAGAATTTAGGTATTTTGAAAATGCTTGTTTATAAAAGCATTTTAAGAATACCCGAATTCGCCATTGTAGGCAAATCTATTTAATTTATTTAATTGTCTATGACCCAAAAAAGGCTCAGTGGCGCATCTAGTGAGAGGCCTACGTCCAGCAGTGGACTTACACCGGCTGATGATGATGATGACCCAAAAAAATTTTTTAAATATTATTAGATGTATAAACTTAAAATCTTTCAAAACATACTTCTGTACAAAATACTTGTCGAATCATTGTCGTTTAATTTATCGAATCGCCTACTCTTTGTAAGGAAACTACTACAAACGATTACGATTCAATTTCTTGTGATACACATATCAATATTTATGTTTTATTTATTTACTAGCTGTGTCCCGTGGTTTTATCCTCGTAGACATCGTTCCCGTGGAAATATCAGGATTAAAAGTACCCTACGTATTATCTACATATCAAATATCAGCTTAGTTGGTTGATTGCCTGTAATATTTGTAGCGTTTATTGACAGATATGTGTTTTCACCCTTAATTGGTCTACCAGAACTATAAACTCTTAATACTATAATTAAATTAAATGTTAAACAAACCAATCAACACAAATTACTGTAATATTGTCAGTTGTCAAACATCTTTTAACACTTTTATTGGCCTTAAATGTCAAATAGAGAACGTCTACCAAAAATTTACAAACAAAAATGTCTCGTGCCTAAATATTACGCCTTTATACCTAAGTAAAATGGCAAACAGACATTTAAGTGTTGTCACTAAATGAACAAAACCAAAATAACATCTTATGTGTAATAAGTTAGAAAATAAAATAGTAAGTAAATGAATATGGCTTAACACTCACTTTATGAAAATATCTGCGGCCGTAAACACAAGTAATGCACACTTAGCTAGAGCACTGACTGAATCGTTCTTTCGTAACTTCGTTCAAACTACACTTTCGTTCGTTCAGGAACAGTTCACTCGTTCGAACAAGTCACTCTTCGTGAGCTTTTACTGCAATGTTTATATAGTGTTAATATTAAAGGAATTTAAGCTTTATGCATATCGAGTTAAGAACATTGTCGATGAGTAAGTTAATTTGGTTTGTTGTGGGTGGTAACTATGGTTTTAACATTGCATGAAAAGCGATATTGATGTGAGTTTGTTTCAATTATAGTTTGTGCAAGTTTAAGCACTGTTTCAATTGCATATGTACATGTTTAATAAATATTACAAGAAAATAATTAGAGTGTTATTTACTTATTATTTCTTTAAACGAGTATAAGCTTAAATCATTTAAAAAAAAAACTGTACAAAGCAACGTATGTTAATTGAACATTAAAAAGAACACAGAGTATCTATGAATGTTGTGACTAGTAAGCAATGTAAATGAATGAATATTTTTTTAAATATCATATAGTCTAGCGTTTGACCACTATCTCACCTGTTGGTAAGTGATGATGCGGTCAAAGATGGTAAGCACGCTAGGCCTAGAATAGGAACTGGCTCTCAAGAATAGCTGCCGGAACACATAGATGTTTGGCAGATTAATACACACGCACATAGATTTTTCGATTTAAAATCTATCTATTAGTGCATGGCGGGGAAAAATGTTGGCTAACTGAGAAAGTTGGCAAAGTTATAAATAAAATATCTAACTGGAATATTTAACTGTAATATCTAAATGAAACACTCAACTGAAATATTTAACTAAAACATTCAACATAAATATTTAACTTAAATATTAAACTGAAACGAGTTGGGAGCGACGGAGCCGGCAGTCGCAGCATCGTCGAGTGAAGGCAGCGACGCAGCAAGTCGGCGCGTGCACCAGGGACAAACGACCTGCGATGCTCTGCCACCCACTGCACCCGCACGCACCACGAGCTCTACTCCCAGCCACCTGAAACATGAAATAGTTGTGAGTCCGCTATGGATGTATTGTTGAATTGGGAGCGACGGAACCGGCAGTCGCAGCGTCGTCGAGTGAAGGCAGTGACGCAGCAAGTCGGCGCGTGCACCAGGGACAACGACCTGCGATGCTCTGCCACCCACTGCACCCGAACGCACCACGAGCTCCACTACCAGCCACCTGAAACACTTAACCGAACATTTAACCGAAATGTTTAACTGAAATGTTTAACTGAAATTTCTAAATGAAACTTTCAACTGAAATATTTAACTGAAATATTTAACCGAAATTTTTTAACTGAAACTTTTTAAGTGAAATATTCAACTGAAATATTTAACCGAAATATAAGATTTATGTTATAGGCGCGATAAGTCCCGTATTTAAATATTTATAACTGCTAACATAACTAAATATAAGGCAAAGGGTACGAAGACCGAATTCGCTACCTAATTACTTTATGTTTAATCATAACGTTATTAGGTAGCGAATTTTTACATATACCTAATTAAAATAATTGCTAAGGGTATTTGTAGGTAAGTTTTGTTAATGCTATTAATAGCTCCTCAGGTTAATTATTCGCATTTCAATGATTATCTGATGAGAATAGAGGCAGTGGAGGCTGTCGTGAGTGAATTTGCCGCTAGGGGCGCCAGTGGACTACAGGGTCCGCAAAATGTCAAATTTCATTTTTAATTTGGAATTTATCCCAAACTGATATTGACATATCATTTGATTTTTATTTTTTATTTCGTTATATGTGACATAAAATTGAAGATGGTGAACACGCTTATCCTAGAATGGTCTGATTTTTAAGTCAAGGCCTCCTTGTTTATTTGCTTGATGTAAAATAAGTATATTTTCTTTCTTTCTTTCTTTCTTTAGTATAAAATAATCTCGTCACAAAATATCGAAAGTGACTTACCGCTGAGTCTAACAGTAGCATCCCAGCTACGTCACGATGACGTCACAAACCGGGACAAGTGTTAACCTTGAAAAGCGCGCGGCTGTCACATGTCATTACTTCCATATGACATCGTCACGGTTACTGGCTGGTCAGACTGGTACACGGTGCCCGGTGGGGTGGTATAGATGTCGCACACCTTTGGAATGTCCACTCACTTGTGTTGGCGCCGATCATACAATCATAATAATATATACATTTTTAGTAGCTTTATAAAAAATTGGTTACCTTTATTTAAATGTTTAAAAGTGTATGCTGGGTACACTTTTCCATAAAAATGTATTCTCCCGTTTCCTTCCTGAAAAATGACACAAATTCTAGACAAAAATTTGTTTCAACAATAAATCAAGGTCTGCTACGCCCCTATCATTTTCTTTTTTTAACCAACCAATTGCAAATAGAAATATGACCGTTCAAAAATCTTAAAGAGAGATTAGAAGGCTAAATTTTATTTTTTCGTCTATTAGAGTAGGAAGGTTACCTCAGGCTTAATAAGTCTTTTTGAACCTATTTCCAACGGAATTATTCAGTAGTATAGGGTAAACATTTTCAATGATTTCGTGTTTTTTAAAGTACCGATTATTAAAAACAATACCAAAACCAAATTATTTTTAGTTTATGGTTATCTTGAATTTGAAACATGTATATAGAGTAAGGCTCCCTTCTAATTTCGTCTACTCTACCTGTCTACTAATATATCCGATACATTTCCTCGAAAAGTCCACAGAGCATATTATATCGATGTTCCGCCTGATTTGCTACCAATAAATAGTTATAAATAAAAAACAGAACCTAGGTCGCAGCTGTCTGCCGGTAACGTTCCCAAAAACCTGGCGACGTTACCTCGTTGAATTGCCAGGCTGATCCGTGGGCCGAGGTAAGCGCCAGCTCTTTGGTCAAATTGAACCAATAAATTGTTTACCACTATCAAAGAGAAAATCGGCTGCCATAATGCCGGTGTTCCGGTAGCACACAGCTCTTGAGAGTCAGAGTATTCAGGCCTAGCGTCACTATCTTTGACCACATCATTACTTACCACCGGGTGAGATAGTGATCAAACGCTATCCTATAAAATATATTTTAAAAAAAGCTGTCTGAGCATTTAATAATGAAACCAACCATTATATATATAATACTATAGACATTCTACTTATGAAACTCAAACTACCATAAAAAAGGCAGACGGAGCCATGCCTAACACTCGAGTGAACGCAAGTTCAGTAATACTAAATGCTTGAGTAATACGCTTCCGCACTCAGTTTGCTACCAAGCGGCAGCAGGGTCGGACGCGTCCGTGCGGTATTACTTAGCAGCGTTGCTTACGTAGTAATCATGCCGTATTGACTATGCCAGACTTTTTAGGGTTCCGAACCCAAAGGGTACCAACGGAACCCTATTACTGAGACTCCGCTGTCCGTCTGTCTGTCTGTCTGTATGTCTGTCTGTCCGTCTGTCACCAGGCTGTATCTCATGAACCGTGATAGTTAGACGGTTAAAATTTTCACAGATGATGTATTTCTGTTGCCGCTATAACAACAAATACTAAGATCAGAACAAAGATAAAAATAATAGAGGGTCCACATACAAGAAACGTGTTTTCAAAAAAAAAGTTTAATAAAAGTTTTTTACGATAGCGCCGCGCCATCTAGCTAGCATCAAAGTTATCGTTTTTACCTTAATTTGAATCTCGGAAGCGGCTCCAACTATTAAATAAAATTTAGTATACAGGGGATTTCGGAGGCGATAAATCGATCTAGCTAGGAATCATTTTCAGAAAATGTTGTTTTATACGTGTTTTCAATAATCAACTTTATTGATAATCAACTTAAAATATGACTCTTCCCGACATCTATTGGCGAGTAGAAGTAGCTTTAGTGTTACTGTGTCGGTAAAGCAGTCAGTTGCTCTCAATAAAAAAAATAGTATTATTATTCGTCAATAGATGTCGGGAAGAGTCATATTTGTCTGTTTAAGTGGCAAAAAATACCGAGCAAAGCTCAGTCAACCAGATATTTAATAATTTTAACTACTACAATTACTATTACTACTATTACTATTACTACTATATAATACTATTCTACCTTTGTGTTAACGTTTACTTAGTTGGTGTTAGTTCGTTAGATATTCTTTAGATGGCGTTCGGAACCCTCCGTGTGGGGGACAAAAGTCTGACTCGCACTTGGCCAGTTTTATTTATGGTAGTCTGAGTTATGAAATTAGAATTACTGATTCGGTCGCTTAATAGGATAATACAAATTTTGTATTTATACCATTGACAGGGTAAGAAGGTATATCATTCTTTACATATACTAGTAGTACAAACACAGGCGTAGCTAGAAAACATGTATTATAATACGTAGAAACATTAGCTCCTACAAAAGACTTCAACGCGATTCAATAGAAATTGCCGAACGTATTGCTCAGAGTAAAATAATTTTACTCTTATTCTTGTTATCTTGCTGTAGTTTAATAGGTTTTAAAAACAGATATCAGGTTAAGGTTTGTAAAAACTGTAATTCAGTTGTATAGGGGTAAGCGGCTTATAAGTTATAAATACAAATACATAGTCTACATTAAAGTGGCATTAAATCATTTTCGAAATATATTATAACTTGTAAAATGTATGTGTAAGTGCCATTTGCACTGGTTCCTAATAAAGTGACAAATAGTTATCTGACATATTACGTCATATAAAAGTTGTCAGAAATTTGTCAGATAAGAAACATTTATATCCATCATCATATTTGAATATGAATATATCTAAAACTTTTTTAATATTAAAACGTCCTGAAATACAAAAACAGATTTTACAACCCAAAGTTATACAAAATATAAGTATTCGTTTATCTAACTTGGCAAATATACCTATATAATTATAATATAAGTAATGACGTTTATTTTTTTACTAAACAAGGATGCCGGCATTTATGATGTTATTTCAAATCCATTTAACATAATTGCTGCGTGATTCAGCCGGTTGAAACCTAGCGGGTGACCTATTTGACTTGTTTTTCAATTTTCAGAGCCACGGATATTTGGAAATTACTCTGATAACAATAATTACATAATAACATCCGTTCTTTTGATAAATTAATAATTTATAATCGTGCAAAACGAAAAAACCGACTTCACATGCCGCGATAGTGAAAGTGTCCAGTAGTCATAATCATGTCATCAAGGTATACTTGTTTGTATTGTTTATCTCCATATCTCCGGAGATGATTATCAGATCTCGATTTAAATTGAAATGGGACCAAATGGGAGGCATAACTTCTCAAACAAAAGTTGGTTAAGATTTGACGGAGTTCTGAGGTAACAAACATAAAAAAACAGTCTAATCGAGAACCTAAAAGACATATAACTTTTCATAGCTTGGGTAATAGATTTTAGAGCTGCAAATCTATCCCATTTCCTGGTCGACGATTAATGATGAAACGCCTATACTTTATTCAAGCCGCAATAGCCCAATGCTAAGGCGTCAGCTTGGCGATCGTGACGTCGTGAGTTCGATCTCCACCCATAGCACTATTGACGTGAACCTCTCCAGACACAACCATATTTAGCTTAGTTGGAGGGGTTAGCAAGACTACTTGTAATGTGCAACCCACATTGCTAGTAAACTTTTTACTAGCACGTAATGTTGCTCTCTAAGATAGAGTGTTAGCTTACTGGATCTTATTAATTAATTTAAGTCAGTATTTTAAGTATATTTTATTTTAAGTGGTAATTTATTTTACAGTATTTTAATTGTTAGACATGTTCCCAAGTCACAAGAACGTATTTCCGTTTTATTAAAAGTTGTTTATCTGACTACCTACATAAAAATGACACAAGAGGTTGACTGGAGAACATGGCGGGCAAACAGTGTGATACGTAGCGTTAAGACGTGATAACTAGTGCAGTAAAAGTTAAAGGAATAATTTGTAACGTGTTAAAACGTGTACAAGTGATTTACATACATCCCAAATCCGTGTTTAAATCTACGCTAGCCCTTTTCAAGAGTCATGCTTGCGTAGATGACGAGAGTAGCGTAGAAGTCACTCAGATGATGACGAGACAGGTGGAGCGATCATCTGCGCAAGGTTGGCAAGAGCTGGATGGGAGTAGCCGGGGATCGTGAGCAGTGGTGACAATTAGAGAGGCATAGTAATGGACTTGTTTAGGCTGATGATGATGACTGAGACGAGGCGCTGGACAACTGACTTTAGTTCAATCGATAGAGCGCAGTGTATCAACTCGTCTTCTAAACAAGTTGAATTCCGCGTATTAATTAGTGACATGCCTTTGTTTAGTAATGTCTTTGTAAGGTATTATATACCTTACAAAAACAGGTGCTAAGGCAAGCATCACCTGTTGTTAAGAGTTGATGCGGTTTGAGATGGAATCGTGCATGCCTATAAAATGGAAGATAATGAGACGAGGCGCAGGACAACTGACTTCAGTCCAATCGATAACGCACCCCCCCCCCCTCCCCCCTCCTCCCACTTACCCGTCGCATGCACAGACTTAGAATTTTACTTCGAACGTGAAATCATAGGTCTATGGTCGCATGTGTTACGTTGTGTACATACACGTAACGTGTTAATTCATTTGACAACATGAAATTAAACATATTTTGCTTACACAACACTCTGCGATGTTGTAGAACCGATAACCGTTGGGATGGACGTGTTCTGGGTGGAGACCACGGCTCGGTAAACGTAGTAGTAGTGTAGTGAGTAAAGATTCTTTACTCATGTGGTAGGACGCCCTCCAGCTAGGTGGAGCGATGATATTATACGCATGTTAGCTGGCAGCGGTTGGAAACAGAGAGCTGAAGATCGAGCTCAGTGGCGTGCCATAGGTGGGGCTTATGTCCAGCAGTGGATAGAGATAGGTTAATGATGAACACTCTGCGAAAGTTTATACGCATAATCAATCAATTTATATATCTTGTTTGTAGCTTCGTAATCATGACTATGATGATGCATGGAGATAGTATGATGAACAAAGCTAGCTTGGATAAAACGTGGAATACATCCCATATCCAACACCGTCATCACGTTGCATCAGTTGTTGCCACGGTTAAACCTAGGAGCAATACAGTATTTAAATAGATGCCTATTTTAAAAGTTCACTCTGATTTAAATGCTTAAAAAACCCACCCAACAAGATATTTTGCCATTCATTGTTACACGTGGAATAACTAAAATACAAACAAAATAAGTGGCACCGTTTTATAGGTTTACTAATCGTGAGAATTTTTAATGAATTATTTAGTACTCTATACCTAAATGTTATGTAGCTTTTAAGAAGAAACAAATAATAATTAACGAGGTCCCTATTTATTGTTTATCATCATTATAGTAATGTTGGACATAAGCTTCACCAATAGGCGCGTCCACACAGAGCGAGCAGTGGACGTGGACGTGGACGTGCCTCGGCCGAGGCAAGCGCGCGCGCTGCCGCGGCCGAGCCACCGAGCGACCGAGCCATCGAGTGTCGGCTTTTGGTTTTGATCAAAGGCGCCTCAGTCGTTTGCCGCGCGCACTCTGGACGCTCGCATATTTTGTTTCGTGCCTCGCTCGAGCATAATACGAATTATGCCATGATGTCTTATTTGCCAACTGAACGAACGAACAAAATGGCTGGGGCTTGCCGCGCGCGGCAGCCTCGCGATGATTCCGAGGCTGCCGCGCTCGTTCGGAGTTAGTTTCCTCGCGCGGCAAATGCCTCGCGAGGCTGCTCGCTCTGTGTAGACGCGCCTAATGACATAGCTGTGTACGATCCTAGTCTACGCTCATCCAACTCTTGTCCTCACCTGATCTAAGGGCGTTCTGTGTTACGTTTGCTAATTCGCGGTCTCCATTTAAGAACCATTTTACCCCAGCGGTTGTCGGTTCTTCGGCTAATCTGACCAGCCATTGTCACTTCAGCTTGCTATTTCTGTGTATATATACTATTTAAATACGTTCGATAAAGTAATCAACACCAATTAAGACAATATATTTATATTATACAAGATATTATAAATGCGAAAGTACATTCAGTTTGTTTGTGACTTCATCACGGTCAAACGTCTGGACCGATTAAGCTGAAATTTTGCACAGGTGATAGCCAGTATTATGGATTATACTATAGGATACTTTTAACGCGGGCGAAGCCACGGAGAATAACTAGTATTTTTATAATGTAAGGTAAAAGCAAATTACAGAAAATATTTGCGTAGATTTACATTAGAAAACAAAAATAACAGTCAAATGTTACATTATCATAAGATATATATAGTATATATATATATATATATATATAGTCAATGTAGTATATATATATATATATACTACATTGACTAGAATAAAATGATAAGTTACTATAATCGTTAATTATGAGATTGTGACTCTAATATAGGTAGAATAATAGGATAAGAAAATATTGCAATATTTATCCTGGTTTAGACAAACCACGAATAAAATGGCAATCGACATTAAAAACCATTGATGCTGACTAACGGGTACTTATATCTAATATCTTTTAAGTTACTACATTTATTGATTATCTACACTAACGGCATGAAAGCGTAAAAAATGGCTTTTATATAAGCTATCTTATTTTTATTAATGCCCAGAAATTAGAACGCTATATACATAATTTACTATTTTATTTTTACGATTGCCATTTTATTCGCCGGGTATGGCGATATGAACAGCAAAAATAAATACATTAATTAAAACTGTGTGGTTGAGACTATATACAAAAATACAATCATAATACGAAAGTACGTAAGTAACTCGTATAATAAATAATGAGTATTTAAGAACTTTTTTACACGAAATTTAGCTTATTGTAACAAAACTAAAGCAAAGTAAATAAAAAAAAACATCGTAATAAAATATACCTCATACATACATACATAAGTATTTATATATTTTTTATTATTTTCTACTCAAACTGTCGAAACTATTCACCTACTGTCCAACTGCCCAGTGGTGGTAGAAGCTTCTATATCCATGTTTCGCTTAACTTGCTACCAAAAAGTAGCTTACCACCATCGATGAGAAAATATGCCGCCATATCCTTACGGTATTCCGGCAGCACACAGCCCTTGAGAGTCACAGTATTCTAGGCGAAATAATGGTCATACGCTAGCCTATCTGATATAAAAATACAACGGTTTGCTCTCCGGGAGTGCCAGCAGAAGTGAAAAATTTAACATTAACGTTGAGCATTTGGTCTACTCTCCCTCAGTGTGACGAATTTTCGATCAAGTCACGTGTCCTGATGCGAAATCCTCACGCAAGTTTAACATTTTTTTACCCATCCCAAAAAACTCACAACGCCGCTAAAGAAGTTTTCACTTCAAACACATCAGATAAAATGGCGGTCAAGCGCTATTCTATCAAACATTAAAAAAAACATTTTACTTAACTACAACTGAAAATACTAACCGGTCCTTAAGATCCCAAGTTCCATTCAATTATTGAAGACATGAAATAAACTACAAATCAAATATGCAAAAATGACATATCGGCGAATATTGTTAAATGAGATTGTAATATAAATTGTGTCACAGCAATTTAATGTTTTAACTATCTCGGACCTTGACTGCAGCCTTCTCCTAATTTACGATGGATAAAATATTATATACTTATACTTCAGTCGCGTAATCATTAAAACGCCCGTGTAAAGAGATCTTAAACCTCTGATGGCTGCCGCAGCCCCTGATAGACTACGAGATATATTATATTACTTCGAACCGTTGGAGCATACAGACGTACAGTGTCACTTCTTGTAAGTCATATTATTTAACTCTCTGTAAATAATTGATCTGGTTTAGTTATAGAATGCTGTTTTGAGGTCAGTAGCATTTTCCTATTTGGAAAATTGGGATATGTACTAACTTCTAACCGCATTGCGAATTTTTATTTAGTCGATATTTTATTTTTGTAGTTTGATATAAAAGTGATTTTATATGGCTGAATCAATTTGGCTGATATTTTGAAAAAAAAGCTGACCCAGTATCTTGCAATAGTACTTTTAAAAATGACCGGGTCGTTATATATACATATATTTTACTATACTTGCCTATTAATACCGATTATAAATGTGAAAATCAGTTTGTACAGTTTGTCCTTCTTTCACGCATCATCGAAGCAAGTAGTGTTTTATTGCAGTAACAGCTTACAAACAGACAAACATACAAAGTATGATTGTATTTTATTATTTCATAACAATTTTATGATTGCATTATTTTTAATATTGTTTAAAACTTCAAATTAACTTTTTATATCCCGCTAATTATTAGTTGCAAGTTAGAGGGCTTTTTATCTAATACTATAAGAATCTTTGTCCTGACATACTGACTGACTCACTGACAGACAACGCACAGCCTAAACCGCTGGTCGTAGAGACTTGAAATTTGGAGAGTATATTTGTCTTAGTACGTAGGGGTGTACTAAGAAATGATTTTTCAAAATTCACCCCTTAAGGGGATGAAATGGGGGTTCAAAGTTTGTATGGAGAAACAAGATTAGATAGTCTTTTCTATCCGAAACTTCACACAAGTGCTTCAGTACAAAAATAAGTATATACGTATTTTAGGTTTTTTTGAAATTCCACCCCTAAGAGGTTGAAATGGGGTAACAAAGTGTGAAAATCAATATTTTTTCGGATTGCGCTAAAACTTGGCATGCAGATAATTATTACAACGTTAGTTACCTTTGAAAAAGGTATTTTTCAAATTTCACCCCTGAAGGGGATGAAACGGGGGTTCAAAGTTTCTATGGAGAAACATTATTAGATAGTCTTTTCTATTCGAAACTCCACACAAGTGCTTCAGGACATAAATAAGTAAACACGTGTTTTAGGTTTTTTCGAAATTCCACCCCTAAGAGGGTGAAATGGGGTAACAAAGTCTGAAAATCAATATTGTTTTAGATAGCGCTGAAATTTGGCATACAGGTGGTTATTATGATTCGACGTTAGTATCAGCTAAGAAAGGATTTCCTAAAATTCACCCCTTAAAGGGATAAAACGGGGGTACAAAGTTTCTATGGAGAAACATTATTAGATAGTCTTTTCTATCCGAAACTTCACATAAGTGCTTCAGTAAAAAATAAGTAAAAATGTGTTGCAGGTTTCTTTGAAATTCCCTAAGAGGGTGAAATGGGGTAACAAAGTGTGAAAATCAATATTGTATCGGATTGCGCTGAAATTTGGCATGCAGATAGTTATTACGACGATAGTTCCCTCTGAGAAAGGACTTTCCAAAATTCACCCCTGAAGGGGATGAAACAGGGGTTCAAAGTTTGTATGGAAAAACAATATTAGATAGTCTTTTATATTCGAAATTTAACACAAGTACTTAAGTAAGTAAATAAGTGTTTCAGGCTCTTCGAAATTCCACCCCTAAGAGGGTGAAATGGGGTAACAAAGTGTGAAAATCAATATTGTTTCAGATTCCGCTGAAATTGGGCATGCAGATAGTTATTACGACGTTAATTCCCTCTGAGAAAGGAATTTTCAAAATTCACCCCTGAAGGGGATGAAACAGGGGTTCAAAGTTTGTATGGAAAAACAATATTAGATAGTCTTTTATATTCGAAATTTAACACAAGTACTTAAGTAAGTAAATACGTGTTTCAGGCTTTTTTGAAATTCCAACCCTAAAAGGGTGAAGTGGGGTATCAAAGTCTGAAATCAATATTGTTTCGGATTGCGCTGAAATTTGGCATGCAGATAGTTATTTTGACTTAGGTATCCGCTAAGAGAGAATTTTTCAAAATACACTCTTTAAGGGGATGAAGCGGGGGTTCAAAGTTTGGATAGTCGTTTTATTCGACATTTTACACAAGTACTTCTGTAAATAAATAAGTAAATACGAGTTTTAGACTTTTTCAAAATGCAACCCTAAGAGTACTGGGGTAACAAAGTCTAAAAATCAATATTGTTTTGGATTGCGCTGAAATTCAGATTGCAGATAGTTATTATGACGTAGGTATCCGCTCAGAAATAATTTTCTGAAAATTCCTCCCGGATACGGAATGGGGATTCAAAGTTTGAATTGCGAAACAAAATGGGATAAAGTACGTGTTGTAGGATTTTTCGAAATAGGGTAGGTAACAAAGTCTGTAAATTTAGGTTTTTAGGGTTTTATAAATATAAATCCAGAATTGCCGTAGTCACGCGATAACATGAAAACGGGTGAACCGATTTGGCTAATTGTTATTTGATGTGTTTAATGATTGAATCGTTTTTACAAAAGAAAAGTTTTACGTAAATAAAAGAAGGTTTTAACGCGGGCGAAGCCGCGGGACACTTCTAGTTTATTTATAACCGACTTTAAAAAAGGAGGAGGTTTGTCAATTCAGCCGTATATTTTTTATTTTTTTAAATGTTTGTTCGCGGATAACGTCGTCGTTTATGAACCGACTTTGATGATTATTTTTTGTTGGAAAGAAAATATCCCAAGAATTATACCATAGTAATTTTATTGAGATCTGATAAGTACTTCCAGAGTTATGGAGATAAACACCCCAAACTTGCTACTGAAAAATAATAGCGCGGCATTTGAAGTCGGTTCTTTTAGTTTTTAAACGATCTTATCGTACGTAATAATTAGTGCTAATAAACCAGAGGTTGTTACTCTTCATATCTCTGAAGATACTAGTGATTTATATAATATTATGTTAATCTTTTGTTTTATAATGCGCTTCCATTGGAAGTAAAACGCTCACAAACACTTGCTACTTTTAAAGACCGCGTCAAGGCCACTATCTTTCCTAAACTGCTACTGTTTTCTATCTAAGTTCTCTTATATATTTTATTATATTTATATATGTATAATATGTATATGTATATGTATATATGGTTATGCATAGTTTTGTATATATATATTGTATTGTATACTTTTATTGTGTGTATGGTATTGTTATGTATGTGTATTGTAATGTATAAAATATGTACGTACTTTTGTTATAATGTACTTATTACCTATTCTGATTTATTTATTTATTATTTTATTCATTTTTATCACCGATATACCGCCATGTATGTTAAATTTTTCTTTCTCCACCCCAAGGTTGTCTGGAAGAGATCTCTTTAAGCGATAAGACCACCTGTTTTTACACCTTTTGTTAAATGTTTATTTTTTAAGTTTTATTTGTTTGGTGTTCAATAAAGAGTTTCTATCTATCTATCTATACCTGTGGTACTCGCATTGGACAAAAACAATGACTGATCAACTGATACCCCAGTTCTGAGAAGTAATATGTAATTATACATATAAAAAAATGTTTAAAAACTAAAACACCGATTTCATACGCCGCGTGAGTTAGCTTCAGGAGACGCTTGAGATGTTTATCGTCATATCTCTGGAGATACTCATCAAATCACAATGAATTGTATAATAGAACCACCGTGGAGATTTACCCTATCCACGAAAAAAAGGATCACTGCAATCGGTTCACAATTGGCTGAATCTATAGCGTAACGAACATATAATAATATCGTTTAAAAACTAAAAAAGAACCGACTTCAATGCCACGCTATTCATTTTCAGTACCAATTTTGAGATATTTATCTCAATATCCCTGGAGATACTTATCAAACCTCGATAAAATTACCATGGTACCACACTTGGGATATCTCCTTTCGAACAAAAAAAGAATAATCAAAATCGTTTCATAAACGACGAAGTTATCCGCGAACAAAAAAAAAAAAAAATATATATATATATACGGTGGAATTGAAAAACCTCCTCCTTTTTTTGAAGTCGGTTAAAAAACATACCAGAGAATTGAGAACCTCCTCCTTTTAAATAATCCTCCCTCGGTAAATGAAATGCTGCTTTTTATAGCATAAAAGAATTTGTAGACAATAAATCAAAATAAAAATAATAATGTTAATGTATAACTAAGCATAGAGACTAAATATAAATATATGTACGTCTGCGTGCAGGCCGAACACATTGACAAAATATTTCATAAGATCCGGAATTAATTATTAATGTAATATGTGTTTGACGAATAAATGATTGATTATTGATTATGATGTTTGGAAGTAAGTTGAAAATAAGCAAGATTCACGCAACAGTGATGTCAGACAAAATACTGTTTTATTGTGATTTTTTAACCGACTTCAAAAAAAGGAGGAGGTTTCTCAATTCGACCGTATATATTTTTTTTTTATGTTTGTTCGCGGATAACTTCGTCGTTTATGAACCGATTTCGATTATTCTTTTTTTGTTTGAAAGGACATATCCCAAGTGTGGTACCATGGTAATTTTATCGAGGTATGATAAGTATCTCCAGAGATATTGAGATAAACATCTCAAAATTGGTACTGAAAATGAATAGCGCGGCATTGAAGTCGGTTGTTTTTTAGTTTTTAAACGATATTATTAAATAAATTGTCCTCAGTCAAATTAAACACACTTATCAATGTTTATTTTGGCAATCAAATAATCATTAATTCCATAAAAGGAACAAATACCAAAAATATCGATGATGTAATTTTCGTTTGATGGTCTCCAATAAACTCAAATTTAAATTTGTTAAAAATGTACATTTTCATTCTACCAGCAGACAGCGACCTAAATGACCTAGTGACATGCATTGACTTAGGCTATATTACAGAAATTAGCTTAAAATGATGATGACGCCAGAATATTTAATAGTACTCATCATCATCATCAGCCGACATCAGTCCACAGCTGTGTTCATCCCACTGTTCTTGTCTTCCAGAACTTCATATCATCTTGTTTCCAGCACAATGCTGGAGCTAGTGGAGCAGTTCCCACTGACGGAGGAGTACAACAAGAAGACCGGCATCACGCCGCAGGACATCTCCAAGCTGAGGTCCTGGCTGCAGACACAGCCTCATCTGCCGGCTGAAGCTATCACAGGTTTGTTTAGGTTTAATCACCAAAGTGCTGTAATACTTTTAAAGTATATTCAGGCCAAAGACCTTCAATTCTTCCTGCCACAAATGTATGTCTATTTATCACACGCACAGCGAAGGAGCGGAATTCTCCGACAGAATTAGTTTTCTATTAAGTTAATTACATAGTTACACATGTTATAATTTAAGATCGTTTAAAAAACTAAAAGAATTTTCGTGGTTGTGTGGTCATTGATCGTGGTGACGAGACGAAAAAGTTAAGTACAATCCAGGGGACTTCAAATCGATTGAATAGGTATCTTCTAAGCAAGCGCGATACATCGTCGATCACATCATCACTTAACATCACGTTAGATTATGGTCAAATACTTGCCTATTACGTAAAAAACTAGCTATCCTCTGTGTGTAGGTTTTTTTTAAACTATATGAGGTAACAGGAAAAGTAAGACTCGCGCTAGATGGCAAGCGATGATATCTGCCTAAGGGGAGGACAAAAAGAGGCGTTTCTGGCGCAGACAACCTGCACCGGACCGTAGGTAAAATATTCTATTGTTTCATCATTTTCTGCAACCTGTTTCTCTATCTGCGAGCGCATAATGATAACATAGGAATATTTTACCAGTACGGATCGGTACCGGTTTGTCTCTTTATGTCCGCACCCTTAAATAGAGTCTATTGCACGCAGAACTACGGTACTTGTTACCTTGAAACAAGTAGTACCTACCTACTATATGCCTTGTTATTTCAATGGACACTTGACTTTTCTATTTCCATAAAACGTTCTGAACAAATAACTTGGTTAGTCCTTTACATTTGTATTATACGTAGAAGTGTTGACTGACGGTAGTTAAATTAGTTAACTTGGTAGTATACGTAAAATATAGTTTGTAATTTGTTTTTACAGCTAGGCGTTCCTACCCATGTGTTCATTATAAAACAACATTTTGAGATACGGACCGTCATTCACAGAAATAATAGTATGTAGAGGGCTTGAGGTTACATTATCTCGTGTAGCTATAGACATAGAGGGTATATAATAAAGAAGAACTAAGAAAATCCCCCAGAACCCTTATTATTTTGTTCGATAGGGCATTATTGCAGGATTGTTCGTCATTTACGACATAAAGATTTTTTAAAATATTTGGTCACTATACCACCTGTTGGTAAATTATGCTGCGGTCGTAGGTAGAATGTTAGGATGATAGGACACTGGGTCTAGAATCTATTCTAGGTTCCAAACTGTTTCTAAACTGGCTCTCGAGGATAGCTGCTGGAACACATTGGTTGCTTGGCGACGGATTTTTCAACTTGAGGGTAGTAACTAGCCAGGCGGTCACTAGACAGTATCTTACCATTATACAGAGGCCATTCCTAGATTGATGATACCTACATGTTTGCCTTACACTAATTAGTATCGAACCAGCTTACTAAACCTAAGGTGCCCATTACACGATAAGTTTTGCTGTCAGTTTGCTGGACGCCTCAGGAATCCTTTAACAATCAGCAGAGATTATTAATATACCTACATACACGGAAACACCAAGTAAAAATCACGAGCATGGCAAATCAACTTGGTGATAGGTTGTGAAGTTCATCATCATCATAATAAGCAGAAGACTATCTACTGCTGGTCTGCAAAGTTATTTAAAAGAATTATATTTGATGATAATGATATTTCTAGCTCATTCTGATAACGCACTACCTTTATAAACCTTCTCAAGAAGTACATATTTAGTTCATAAGTAATTCTAGACTTAAAATGGAGTGGTAACAGTAAAAGTACAAGGCCATACTAAAATAAGTCTTACTTCATACGGTTGAAAGACATAGAGGTTGTTTTTTTTACTTACAAGTTTTTTGTAAAGACTTTAGTATCATGTGTATTTAAAAGTACTAATGAGAACGATACATACTGTCCCAAATTCGACTGTCCTACTATTTGGCATGCCGGAGTTTCAGTCCCTATAGCCCAGTTAAATCATCAGGTCAGATCATGAGATTCAACTTCAGTGTGATTCCATACATTCAGTCGATATAGACGTCTATGATTTCCAGACCTGGATCTGATCCTGACATACCACTGCTGCAACAGAAGCTCCGAGGTGTCCAAACAGCTGATAGACCTGCACTTCACTTTGCGGACTCTTTTCTACAACTTCTTCAAGAACCGGCTCGCTGATGAGAAAACACTCAAGATTATGAAATATTAGTAAGTGTGAACATTTTTAATATTATACAAGTTTCTAAATTATAAATTTCACGAATTTAACCCGCTAGGCTAATCTAAAGATTGCTCTAGCCATTACGGAGTCAATAGGGAACTTATATATACACACATCGACTTTTATATAAATATAGATAGAAAAGCTAGCATTTCACCGTCTAAGCGGCTAAGCGTTTTGTAAGTAACGACGTGGCCGAGGATGGTAGCACGCTAGGCCTAGAATGGTAACTGGCTATAATATTAGCACAGAATACTTAATAGTACTCTATTAGGCAGTATGGCAGTTATGGCAGTAATTTAGAAAATCTGTTAGATGTCTGTCTAGATATTGCTGCTGTTCCTTGAGAGCCAGTTCCCTTTATAGGCCTAGCGTGCTTACCATCTTCGACCGCATCATCACTTACCAACAGGTAAGATAGTGATCCAACGCTAGCCTATAAGATAAATAAAAAAATCTTGTAAAGTGAAGCTGCACCGGTGTATTTAGGTATGCGCGTTCAAACTACGAGTAAACTCTTCTCTCGGGTTTCATATGGTCCAAATGAAGACTGCAAGGGCTATCCAGAGAACCCGCGTCATGTTTTTAGACCTGAACCTCTTGTCGTAGCCGCATGAAATTTGGCAACCAGCAGGTCCACAAAATCATTTGTAACTTTTATATACTGTGTTTTTTTGAAGTATGGCCTGCCCAAAGCAAAAGTTCAAATGTCGTGCAAATAAAAAAAATTGTTGTCTTATTTGTTTTTAAGGAAATATAAGCCTTAATAAAAAAATCGTAGTTATTCCCTGAAAGACCTACTTATTCATTGTTCATAGTGTCATAAAACAATTAGGGCTCTAGTCTTTATAGTTAGGGAGAAAATTTATATCAATCGCAACATTTCGGGGACTAACTCGAAAACAAGTAAAACGCAATTTTCTCGAAAACTAGATTTCGTGGAACATACATGGGGGGGGGGGGGGGGGGGGTTCTCTCGACAGCCCTTGGAGTCTTCCATCGATGGTTTTCGTTTGGACTATATAAAACCCGAAACCCTGTATAAATTATGTTGATAATTAAAACATACTTCGACTTATGCTCAGACTTCAACTTGGGCAAAAATGGGCTCCTATCTAGTAAATCTACATATTTTAAATTCAAGTTTTTATGGTCTGACAACGATCTCTGCCGAGGCGGTTCCACGAACTAGAAACTTGGTATGCGTGATAAAACTAAGTGTGTACGATAATGTGGTCTCAGCATTACTACTTTATTTATACTGTTCGTATTTAAATTATTATTGACATTTCCTGACAACTAAAACAGTGGCTCTAGAAGAAGAAGAAGTTCTCTAGAAGAAGTAAGTAGAGGCATGTAACTTTTTTCTTATTCTAAAACAAGTAAACATAATAAATAACCTACAAGGCCGTAGATGGTAGGGTGAGTACGAGTTTCGCCTGAGTCGCTGCCAATAAGTAGCTTACCACCGTCAAGCAGAAAATATGCTGCCATATCCTTACGTTCCAGCAGCGTACATCTCTTAAGAGTCAGAGTATTCTAGACGTGTTCACCATCTTCGACAACGCCATCGCTTCCCACCAGGTGACATAGTAGTCAAACGCTTACCTGACTAAAAAATACAAAAAAGGCAAATTTGAGGGTACCATTGTGACCCACGAAACGATCAATTGGTCACTAGAACCTACCCACTAGCGTATACCGTAACGAATATTAAATTGGTGACCACTGCTGTAGGCTATACTTGTGGTTTGAATCATCCACCAAAGTAAGACATGTCGCTAGTCAGAGAGCGGTACACTTGTTGGAATAATTATTCGATGTCGATGATTGGACTAAAGTTAGTTGTGTAACGTCTTGTCTCACTGCCGCATTCCATCCATATTAAACCACACTTTAACCATCATTTAAGATCACAGCATAGTAGAATCCTTTATTTGTTCTGTGTGTACCATAAATGAACAGTCAATAGATCGTCTAATTTTCAACGCCGCGTAAGTAGAGATACGGACACAACGCAGCGTCCTGCGTGCGCGATCTAGGCGGTGATCAGATGGCGCAGTAGTATTTGCACCGACTGATTCACACCAAACGCGATCAGAAAACTATAGAAAAGTACTAAGATCGCGCTCGTAGATCGCAGGACGCCGCGGTCGTACCTTAATTTGATTTCTGACGATACTCATCAGATTTTTACGAAATTAAAATGGGACCATTTCGGAATAAACCTCTTCTGAACAAACAAAATTTGCAAATGCATTATAATATATGGCGGAGTTATGCACGGACATACATAAAAATATGAACATCCGAATTGAAACCTGAGAAAGTACCTAATATGGTGATTAAGTAAGTAATTTAATTTTGCAGTCTTCTAGTGTTCCTTGAGAAGCCAGCTCATGACGGCGCCAGGATCCTGTACACCAGACTACTGGACTATGACGTCAAAAACTTTGTTTTTCACGAAGCTATTAAGTAAGTCTCTTTTTAAATTCCAAAATGTCCGAAACTGGTCGGAGCATCCACGTATTTATACGTTTACGTGGTTTATAAACCACATGACTGAACTACTGTTTAAGCAGTGATTCTTTAATTTTTTGTTTGTCATTGGCAAGCATTTGACCACCATCTCACCTGATGGAAAGTGATGATTTGATCGAGGGTGTAAGCACGCTTGTTTGGAAGATACATCTTCACTCTTGACTTGAATTTATGTATGACATTTGCGATACATAAGTTTATTTTTTCTCGCTTTGAATTAAACTATCGAGTAATACGAGTATCAAATTAATATCTAAGAACGGCGCTTTACGCGTTATTGTATTTATAAACGTATTTATAAATAATATATATTTTTATTTTTATGATATAATGTAATTAACGGGACAAGCACGACGCTCGCCAGATAGTAAGCGATGACGTCTACCTATTGCAGATACAGGAGCATGAACATTTTAGATTTAGCACGTTTATTGCACTACGCACGTTACGCACTACTTGCCACATAAAGCTGTCCCATATTTTAAAACTTTTATTTAAAAACTTTGCCATTCAAACTGAAAAACATACCTATTTCACGGCTGATTGACAAAGTGGTGGTACCGAACCAGGTGGACAAGCAGAAGTCCTACCACTACAAAGATAAGTAAAAGGTAAAAAGAAATAAAAACCGGCAAAGTCGAGTTGATCTCGTCCACCGAGGCCTCCGTACCAACTTTGGTATGTACCAATTAAGCTAGACCTCTGAATTGTATCAGCTTTCATATAACTCAGAGGTCTACCTTAATTGGCGTTTACTATGTATGTATGGGGGCACCCTTTAATTTACAAAGCAAGGTTACAGCGCAAGTAAAGGAAAAATTCCAAAAAATAAGAAAAGTTGAAAATTAAGGTACATTTTGGTACTAAGAAGTTTTTGCGAAAATCTATATTTGCCCATATATTTTTATTGTGTTGACTCAAGACCTTGATTTTTATACACCCAATAGGGACTTCAGTATCAGGTATAAATTTCAATTTGCTAGGTCCACCTGTTCCTGAGAAAATCAGTAGTGACACACGGACAGACGGACAGACAGACGGACAGACAGACGAACAGACAGACAGACAGACATACGGACAAGAAAGTGATCTTATAAGGGTTCCTTTTTTTAATTAACCGACTTCGCAAAAAAGGAGGAGGTTCTCAATTCGTCTGTATGTTTTTTTTTTTTTTTTTTTTGTGTATGTTACGCAATTTCTCCATCAATTGTGAACGGATTCAAATGATTATTTTTTTAATAGGTAGGATACGTTTCCGGGGTGGTCCCATTTTAATTTTATCGAGATCTGATTAGTATCACCAGAGATATGGAGATAAATACCTCAAACATAGGAGAATGTACTAGTTTTAGTAGAGAGTCCCAAGAAGATTATACACAATAGAGGTTGCTATTGCATATAAGATATTCTTACGGTAACTGTGAGCGAGATAGAAATAAAGGTGGGGATAATTTTATTTTATATCTTATATGCAAGCGTTTGACCACTATCTCACCTGTTGCTAAGTGATGATGCGGTCGAAGATAGAGAAGTGGACTAGAATGGGAACTGGCTCTCAAGGATAGCTGCCGGAACACATTAGATGTTTGGCGACAGATTTTCTGACTTGAGGGTGGTAGCTGGCCAGGCGGACACTAGATATGTTCTACCACCATGCGGGGGTTGTTGGTTTCTTAACGATGTTTTCCTTCACCGGAGGGCCACTGTGAGAAGCGCACATATATTTTTCGATAGAAAAGTTCATTGGTGCACGGCGGTTTGAACTCGGTACCACGGCATCAAAGCCGACCGTTCTCCCAATTACGCCACCGTGCCCTCAATAAATAATTATAATAAATAATTATATATAAATATATATAATTTGTCTTCACAGGAATGTTCTACCGGGCAAAGTCTTGTTAGGGTGCAAAGTTTTTTAAACATACCTAATATTTTTTGACATGCCTTGACATTTCACACACTTATACTAACCAGATGAGTTGTGCCAACAATACATGTCATTGTCACCGTTTAGAGAGAGTTGATTCTATAAAGTATTTAGGTATTATCCTCGACAATCAATTAAAATTTAATAACCATATTAAGGTGCTTACTGGTAGAATAAGAAAACTCATCGCCATTTTCAAGAACATTAGACACGTCGCAAACAGTACTATCCTTAAAACTACATACTATGCTCTTTGTCAATCTTTGTTACAATACTGTATCGACTCATGGGGAGGTGCTGCTAAAACTTTATTACTGCCCTTAGAAAGAGCTCAACGAGCCATTCTTAAGGTAAGTAATTTTCTCCCATACAGATACCCTATCTCTAAACTATACCAAGAATTAGATGTACTCTCAGTTTTTTCATCCTAAGGCTTTTAGTGAAACAGCACAAACTATGTCCATTGTCATTATCTAAGTGTGCCTATTCCAAAAGACGTAAAAATAATGTTTTCCCGGTCTTTAAACATAGAACTTCACATGCTGAAAAATTTCCGTGCTTCCTGGGAGGGTATATTTATAATAAGTTTTCCAAAATCAATGAAATTAGAAATCTCAACTACTACCAACTTAAAAAATCAGTTACTAACATCCTAAAAACTTACTCATATGATGAAACCGAGAGTATAATAAAGGTATTGAAATAACTCCAGTGTGAACATAATGATAAAAATCAACATCATAATAGCCCATCCGTATGCAACACACACACGACACACACTCACACACACAAACACACACACACACACTCATGCACGAACTTAAACACTGCATGACATTTGAATTAACTTATAAACTAAATAATGTAATGAAAATTGTTATTTTGTATATTGTAATATACAATATAATCATTAATTATAATAATATAACAATTAATTAGAATAATAAAATAATTATATATTTTATTTATACTTAATAATTATTCTGAAGATTGTAACACTAGATAAGCACGCAATTATAATCAATGATATTACGTTTCTCATATTGTCATTTTATATTGGGGGAGCACATATCTCTGCAATACAGGCTTTCAGTCTAGCGCAGAGTTATGCAGCTTTAGCTATATTATGTGCAACATTTTGATATAATGTCAACTATTGTGCTAATGAAATGTATAATTTTCCATTATTTTTGTGAAATTAATAAATATATTTGATTTGATTTGATTTGGCGAAGATGGCGGCCATTTCAGTCCCGCGACACTGCATACATAATTAAATAACTCAGAATTATGAACGTACTTTGTACCAATCAACACAGCAAAAAAAAATTATAAGCATAAAACCACATATTATATAATAGTTACTACGTAAATAATACTTTGCGTTGTTAGGTTGGCTACACAGTGCTTTCATAATTCGGGTATCCACAATATAGGGAAGTGCCTCTTATAACGTAGTCGAGTGATTCAGTACTCTGTGGGCCATATGGCGGCAATTAATGTTAATAATCGCAAATAATACTTTTTAATATTAATTTTGGAATACAACTAGTCCGTGTTATAAAAGTATTTGGAATTATTGTAATAAAATAGACAATTAATTATCGTGTGTGTCAGATGCTTTAATTGTACAGGGCCATTTTGGACATTGTCCTTTGTGACCTTATTATACCTTGATGACATCATTATTACTAGTGAATATTTTCACTTTAGCGCGGCATTTAAAGTCATTTTTTTTAAGGTTCCGAACCCAAAGGCTACCTAATGAACACTTTCTGAGACTTTGTTGTCTGTTCGTCCGTCCGTCCGTCCGTGTGTCTATATGTGCGCACTTTACAGATCTGTATCTTCTTAACCGTTATAGGTACATACTTGAAATTTTCAAAAAGTATATATCCGTCAGTGTATAACGGCCCAGACACAAAATTTAATAGATGCATGTAATTTCATTAAAAGTTTTTTTGCACTAAAAAGGGTAAAATAAATTATTTTTCAAAAAAAAAAAAACCGACTTCATAACCACAAAAAGGCACTCAAAAGTGAAAAATAATTAACTTAAAATTATTATATGCGTTACCCACTTCTCTATTTGAAGTCGGTGCCAGCCAAGTCTATTGGATATTAGATAGATACTATGTATGTAGTAGTAGTAAGTAGGTACATGTAGGTTAGTAAGTAGGTAGATACATGTAGGTATTATCTATCTACTACCTATTAGACTTGGCTGGCACCGACTTCAAATAGAGAAGTCGGTAACGCATATAATAATTTTAAGTAAATTATTTTTCACTTTTGAGTGCCTTTTTGTGGTTATGAAGTCGGTTTTATTTTTTTTTTAAAATAACTTATTACCTTTTGAGGTACGGAACCCTGAAAAAGAAAGAAAATACATTTATTCAGCTTAGTTACTTAACTACACAAAAAAGAGAAAACATTACAAACAAACTGGCCAAGTGCGAGTTAGACGTAGGTAAGTACTGACGATATTTTTATCATAAGACACAACATTATCATCAGGTGGAGTATGATCTCTTGCAGATCAGCTCTGATGGTGCTGGACCTGTGGCAGTACATGGAAGGCACCTGGCCCGGCATGGTGCTGTGCATCGACCTGGACAGAGTGACGCTCGCTCACATCACAAGACTGGACATCCAGTCTGTGCAGCAGTTATTGTACTACCTACAGGTAACTGCTCCATAATAAAGCCACAGTTACAGATGACAAGTCTCCCATCTCCCACTGCCATAAAACACCGTCACTGAGTTATGGTCTGCATTGTTAGACATCAACACCAATCAACACGTATATTGTTAATGCGGAAGTCAGTTTGAAAATTGGTTTGTTTCTTACCTCTTTACGGTCAAACGAGTCGACCGAATTAGCTGAAATTATGAACATTAATAGCCAATGAGGTAGAATATCATATAGGATCCTTTATGACGCGGGCGTCGCCGCGGGCTTAGCTAGTTTAATATAAACTAGCCGCAAATGGTGACTGCAATGGACGCTTCGTGCCACAAACGGTGACTCCGATAGTAGCGACTATCGGAGTCACCGTCTATCCGACTATCGTGAAGCGTCACGACACAAACGGTGACTCCGATAGTCGCTTCACGACACAAACGGTGACTCCGATAGTCACTTCACGACACTAACGTTGACTCTGATGGTCGCTTCACGCCACAGTTTTTATCAGAATTAAAATGTTGAGTAACTTTATAAAATGACTGATGTAATGAAAACTGGCCAACTGAAGTCAAACCTACTTCAAGATCTCACATTTTTTAATAACTGCAATTGTTATAGGTATCCAATAAAGCAAAGAAATAGAGTTTAATACTTGTTCATAATGTTATTTTGTTTCTATATATACATATTTCGATTTTGCATAGAACTTGGCACTCATTTAGATCTCCATTCTTTTTACGGCCACAGACAAGCATAATTTTTGTATTAAACTTGGCTCTCCTTTTTTACATTTATGTTTTTGGTGGGATATCATTACTTTTTGTAAAGAAAACTAGTCAGGTATTGAGATATGTTTTTACTTGCGTTTCCGCTGCGTAGTTTTCTTTTTTATGCTACACTTTTTTGAATGTTAGAGATAATAGTGAGTCGTGGACTATAAAATCTTAGTGATTTTATATGCAGGAATAAACCAACCGACCCGAATTTTTACCAAATCGCTACCGCTTATAATTTTGTACCATTCGTCAGAGCGTGACGCGGATTGGCTGGGGCGACGGTGGACCGACCGCGTCGCTACAACATATTAAGTTTGCTGCTGTCAAATGACGTCAGTATAACGTTTTCTCATTGGAACTAGAACTGAGTGTGTGAGACAACGCTAAACGCGTGACAGTTGACAGCGGCAAAACTTATAGCGAACGGGTTGTATAAAGTACTAGCAGCCCGCCCCGGCTTCGCACGGGTAGAACATATATGCCTACAAAATTTGCATCAGTTTGTTGCATCGAATATAAAATATGAACATATTTAACAACCATCGTCATATTTCATCCAATTTACACAAAACCTTAACGAATTATGCACCTAAACCTTCCTCATAAACACTCTGGCTATTGGTGAAAACCGCATGATAATCCATTCAGTAGCTATTGAGATTATTGCGAACAGACAGACAGACGCAGTGATGAACTTTGTTTTATAATACTTACGTATTGATATTGGACGGCCCTTTGGCGTAAAGGATAGTTACCCTGATTCTGACCCGACGGTCGTTAGTTCTAATCCTAGCTATATACCTACCAATGAAAGTTTTATGTGCATTCATGAATCATGAGTTTTCGTACAGTGGTAGTGGAATCATTAAATCTACCAAAAAGTAGCTTACCACCAAGGAGTACATCTGCCGCCGTAACCTTACGGCGTTCCCCGACGCAAAATGTTGGGGTAATATACGTTTAACGTGTGTATCTGTGTGTCTGTCTGTAGCATCTTAGCACCTAGCCGGATGAACCGATTTTGTTTTTATTATTGATAGTTTTTTTTTGTTTGATAGATGTCTTCATCGAGAGTTTTCTTAGCTTTGATTCATGAAAATTCGTTCAATCGTTATAAAATTATGAGCTTTTTTCCAGTTAATTGCGCTATGAAATCAACTTTCATAGGTCTGATCAATTCGAAAATCTTCTTCTTCAACGATATTGTAAGAACATGGAAGCCTCCTGGACTCTACAGAATACTCAAATCCTCACCAACTTACAGCTCAGATTTTAAATGTCGTGTTTAGAGTCATTGGAAAAAGCTATTATACATAGATCAGTCGGGTGGTTTAAAATATTATATTATATTATTATATATATAGATGAATATTATTTTATTCAATAGATCATATTATTATACTATATTGACTTCAAATTGATTGTGATCGGTGGGGATCTACAGCATAGCTAAGCTTATAATAATATTTTCGAAGTAACTATGACCTAATCTGTGGTTTCACTGCAAATATTTTATTAATTTTGCGATGCGTGTTTGTGAAATTCGTGATATCTTCTAGAGTTTTCATTTGAATTATATACTGTAAAGGACAATTTTAATCTATAATATGTGGCCAAGCTAATTAACGTAATTATTTGGATAAGGATTAATACTATATACTTGAAAATAGCTTTGGAAGTTATGTAATATTTTTTAACAAAAATTTTAACATTAAAATGGTTACTGTGAGTCAACCTTAAGAGATAGACATATGCTGTCGCGGACTTTTTTGTAGGTGTACAACTCTTGCATAGAAAATATTCTTCTATCTATTTTCAATTAAGCAGCGTTCGTAAGAAACGTGTTTTTTCGACCGTTTATTTGCCGACTTAGGTTGCAAATTAGGTCTCCACGAATGTACCTTTGATTTAAACGGGATAATATATAGCCTATTTTCAACATACAAAAATACAAATGTTCTCTCTTTATAATATTAGTATAGATTTATTTATTCATTGAATCTCATATATATACTTCACTTTTATACCGTTATTGGTTTAGGCACGAAGCACGTTTGTGGTTATACTATGACAATCATTTAATTCATCGTTGAGAAAGAAGCCGGATG
The DNA here is from genome assembly GCA_954871355.1 of Cabera pusaria. Taxonomy (NCBI): domain Eukaryota; kingdom Metazoa; phylum Arthropoda; class Insecta; order Lepidoptera; family Geometridae; genus Cabera; species Cabera pusaria. Next base: position 22,891,224 of record OX940906.1, read on the forward strand.
AACATAAATGTAATAAAACAATAAATAACTAAATCGGTATTCATAAGCGGTGCCTATGTTTCTGTGTCGCTCGGGAGCGCTTTTATGTAGATTGACTTCTGTTCTGTGTATAATTATGTGGTGCCGCGCGCCGCCGACGACACACCGTTGGCCGGTTGTTTAGCGCGTATTACAAGCTTTTTGTATGAGGACACCACTTATTTCTTTACTTTTTTTTAGCTTTTGATTTTTCCTACGCTTAATTACACACAATTACCGAGCTGGATTCCAAATTTCATCCTTCTAGGTCATCTGGAAGTAGGTTAGATTAAGGTACTATATGTCAGTCAGTTAGTGCTAAAATTTACGACTTTTTGACCTTCATGTCTTTATAACCGTTTGAGCTAGCTTTATGAAATTTGGACTTATACATGTCCTTATAGTTGTAATTAAATACACGAGTTTTATGTGTTTACGTTAAAGAGGTTTTGAGTTACAGAAGGGTCAGAAGTGGCACCAAGTGGTTCGTGTAATATTACACTCGGCGCTGGCTAGCCAGTTCCTTTGCTTGAACGTGGCTTGACACGCGGCAGCGTGTAATAAATAATCTAGACTAGATTATTATTTCTTATTATTGTTCGATGCTAGAGATGCCAACTACTGGGACAAAGGAGAGTTAGTTGATGACAATAATTATGGTCTTGCAAAAAAACGACATAAAAAATTATATGTTTAATGACAGAACAATGAGTTTCTTCCATTTATTATATGTAATTAGTATTTATTAATAACTACAATCGCAAGCAGTAGTACGTTGCGTGTGATTGTCTATAGCAGTCTATACTATGACAATAGTTTATAATATATATCAATAAATTAAATAAAGTGTTATTATTAAATATCAAACATTTTCCACAGGTAGCTCTAACATTATATCGATTTCCGCCTGACTTGCTGCCAGAAAGTAGCTTACCACCACAGACTATTACTGCTCGCGTCCGTAGGGTTTAGCCCTCGATGTCCTACACGTGTCCCCTGGGTGGCGCCAAAAGAGCAGTACTTTTCAGGTGGTAGGCTTAGGCCGCGGCGTGTTACCACCCACCAGACAAAGCCACGCCGCCAAGCGGTCGCTTTACGGCATGAATGTTTGGTGAAGCCATTATGGGGAACGGGTCGGAAACAGTTGCGTTGCTTACTATAGCTAGTCGTGATACATTGAAGGTCAATTTACCTGGCAGCCAATCTTGGAGAGCAGCGGGATCCGAGGCACGGTTCTCCGCTGGCCGACCGCAGATAGTTGGGGGCCCAAGTAGTGAGCCAGCCACTCATGAAAGGCTGCCCCGCCATCTCGCGAAAAATCCCGGAGGTGCGCCATCGTGCCGGTTGGCGACCGGACGAGAGGACCCGATGGACACCTCTGGGGGGGCTCGGGCGTCCCCGCGGTCTCCAGTATTGGTTCCCAATAGGTGAAAAGACCTAATATGTATCACGGGTTGGTAATTAGCGCCTCGTTTCCACTTCCGTTTCCCTTACCTAACTTCACTCCCCACAAAATGAAAGGCAGAAACAGAATAAAGGTTAAACAGCGGAAGCACGTCCTCTCCCTTCAAGTGCACCTCTCAAACATCCGAGGCTTGCACTCCAATATCTTCTCGGTCCACCACCACCTTGAGACCGAAAAACCGCATATTCTGTTCCTCATGGAGACGCAGATCAAATGTCCAGCTGACGCGGCGTACCTTGCCTACCCAGGCTATGTTCTAGAGCATAACTTTAGGGCGAGGGCGGGAGTTTGTATGTATGCCCGCGATGACATTTGCTATCGGCGTCTCCGCAACCTTGAAGACCCTCAACTTTCCGTCATGTGGATTTTGGTGGACACTGGCATAGAGAAAATTCTTTATGCTAGTGTCTACCGTTCGCACAGCGGAGACGAGGAGACAAACAGGCTCACAAACCACCTCAGTGAGGCGGCTGATGTGGCCCAACAGAGGTATCCTTCTGCTCAATTAGTGCTTCTGGGGGATTTCAACGCCCATCATCAAGACTGGCTATACCCATACCAGAGCACAGACCACGCTGGTCGAGAGATGCGAAAGCTTGCTTTAACGCTAGACCTCACTCAGTTGGTCCAGGGAGCAACAAGGATACCGGACGTTGATGGCCATACAGCCAATTGCTTGGACCTTCTGCTGACAACAGAACCAGACCGCTACTCGGTGTCGGTTTCATCACCCTTAGGTAGCTCCGACCACTGTCTGGTGAAGTCTGTATCCGTCTACTCCCCGCCCGATCCCAGCCAAAAAGGCACCCGGCGGGTGTGGCGATACAGGTCAGCAGATTGGGATGAGATGCGTTGTTTTTTCGCGTCTTATCCTTGGCGGCAGGTATGTTTTTCTTCGAGCGATCCCTCAGCTTGCGCGGATGCTGTGACAGAAGTGTTACGTCAGGGTATGGAGTATTTCATACCATTTTCTGACGTTCCGGTGTCAAGCAAAGCTCGTCCATGGTTTAATGCCAAATGTAGAGATGCAGAAGCATCAAAACATGAAGCTTACTTAGCCTGGGCTGATGCTCGAACCCGCAAGACTAGAGATGTACGCGAAAAGAAGAAAGCCTTTAACTTAGCCGCCAAGTCCTGCAAAAAGGCTCTCAAGAAGGCTCGCTTCGATCACATACGCCGAACAGGGAACAAACTTGCTTCTTACCCCTCGGGTAGCAAAGCGTTCTGGTCCCTGGCGAAGTCGATCGAAGAGAACTTCTGCCGTCCCTCACTGCCTCCACTACTGAAACCCGATGGATCACTAGCACACTCGGCTGAAGAGAAAGCGAATTTATTTGTTACTCTGTTTGCGGAGTCTTCACGTTTAGATGCTGGCAATGCTGTACCTTCTAGTCTGCCGACTTGCGGGACGTTTATGTCGGAAATCCGCATTCGTCAGACTGAAGTACGCAAAGCGTTGCGCAATCTAGACGTGAACAAAGCTAGTGGTCCAGACGGTATACCAGCTGTAGTCTTGAGGACGTGTGCGCCTGAGTTGGCTCCTATTTTGACACGCCTCTTTCGCTTGTCTATGACGACTGGTCAAGTGCCTAAGTCCTGGAAGCAAGCAAACGTGCAACCCGTGCCGAAAAAGGGTAGTCGTGCAGACCCTGTCAATTACAGGCCTATCTCAGTCACTTCCATACTCTGTAAGACTATGGAACGTGTACTGAACCACAGGCTCCTGGCATACCTAGAAGTGAACGATCTCCTCAGTGACCGACAATACGGGTTTCGCCGAAACCGGTCTACTGGGGATCTTCTAGCGTATGCCACGCACATCTGGAGCGAAGCCATCGAGAACCACGGCGAGGCGCTGGCCGTCTCTCTTGACATCTCGAAGGCTTTCGACAGGGTTTGGCACGATAGCCTTATTAGCAAGCTTCCTTCATACGGCCTGCCCACTGGTTTATGTGTTTGGATAGCAGATTTCTTAAGGGATCGGTCGATTCGAGTGGTCATCGATGGCTGTTCTTCCGACCAATTGGCCATAAATGCCGGAGTCCCTCAAGGATCAGTACTCTCTGCAACACTTTTTCTGCTGCATATTAATGACCTGCTTAAACCCGGTATCTTTGGGTACGCAGATGACAGCACTGTTGTAGAGAGTTATACATCCAACGCACGAACCAGTGCATTACAAATCCAGTCTCATAGAGAAGCGATGGTCGAACGCTTGAACTTTTCTTTGAAGGCAGTCTCTGATTGGGGCGATGCCAATCTGGTCAAGTTCAATGCTGCGAAAACCCAGGCGTGTCTTTTCTCCGCTAAACGGAGCCCATTTCTACTGGCTCCTACTTTCCGGGATGTGTCCGTTCCGATAAGTAACAATCTCGAGCTTCTTGGCATCTCTTTGACACCAACTCTCAATTTCGGCTCTTATATTGAGTCTAGAGCCCAGCTAGCCTCAAAAAAGCTTGGCATTTTGGCTAAGGTGAGACGGTACTTCACACCGGGACAGTTGCTTAATCTTTACCAAGCACAAGTCCGGTCGTGTATGGAGTACTGTTCTCACCTTTGGGATGGTTCTGCTAAATACCAGCTGGAGACACTGGAAGCTATTGAGAGGAGAGCCAAAAAACTCATCAGCGATGACCTATTAGTAAGCAAGAGACTCCAGAGTATCGCGCATCGCCGCAAAGTCGCTTGTTTATCGGTTTTCTATCGGATACATTTCGGAGAGTGTGCAATGGAACTGCATGATTTGATTCCACCATCCCCATTTTATAATCGGACATCCAGAGACACTAAAAGGCGCCACCGATTTATGGTGGATATACCATCTACCCGAACGAAGCGATTTGCTTCTTCGTTCATCATACGAACCGCTAAGGAATGGAATACCCTGCCTGAGTCCGTGTTTCCGATTAAGTACAATATGGGGGTCTTCAAATCGCGAGTGAATAGGTATCTTCTGGGTAAGCACGCTACATCATCGATCGCATCATCACTTAACATCAGGTGAGATAGTGATCAAGTGCTACCCAGTTCGGTATAAAAAATAAAAAAAAAAGATATATATATACAATTGTATATGTATATCTGTGCTTACCACCATCGAAAAGAAAATCTGCTGCCATAAGCTTACGGTGTTCCGGCAGCACACAGCACTTGAGAAACAGGTGAGATAGTGGGTCCTAACAGGTAAGATAGTGGTCAAATAAATGAGATAGTGGTCAAACAGGTGAGATAGGGGTCAAACGCTAGCCTATTCGATATGAAAAAACAATTTAGGAGTGGCAGTAAGATGTTTTTTCTACGTTTCTGATACGCTACGTTTGACCATTATCTCGCATGGTAAGCGATGATGTGATCGAAGATGGTGAACACGCTAGGTCTAGTATACTCTGACTCTCACGGGCTGTGTGCTGCGGGAACACCGTAAGGTTAAGGCGGAAAATTTTTCTCCTTGATGGTGGTAAGCTACTTTTTGGTAGCAAGTCAGGCGGCACATCGATGTAATATGCTCCTACTACCTGTAGACGAACACCTGTGCTAGGATTTGAACCGGTGACCTTTCGTTTAGAAATCAAGCTATCTAACCTTAACGTCAACGTCAACGGGGCTTGAAACTTAAACTATTAACCATTACATACCATTAGTAGTCATGTGCCGACAGGTATGCAATAAACATTAATTACTAGAATAGAAGATTCACTCAGTTGTGACGGTTCTACGATGTTCTTGCGTCTTTTCACACGACAATCCAAGGTCGTACAACTAATTAACTAGATATCTAGGCTATACCTACTTATCTAGGTTTTTTTCCTCAATCGTTTAGAATCTTGGAAAAAATGATACTTTTAACAGTAATACGTTGACATTACTTCAATAATTACGTTGATATCGTTTTATATTATATTAATAGCTCATAATGTGAGGATCTGCATTGGTGCTTATGAGTTTTATATGATCCTACAATTTTTATATACGATTCAATAAGTTATTATTGCTGCCTTTGTTTACTAATATTTGAAAATATATACATTTTCGCAAAAAAAATGTGGACGTCTCGGGACCACAATCAATGAAACTTGGTCGAAACTTCGAGTTACATAAAAATTAATATTTTAAGCGCGATAAGTTCCGTATTTTACAAGCTTTTATTTAACTTGCAATGTATGTATGTATGTATGTATTTATGTATGTCACTATGTTTGTTCGGGTGGAATCTTGGAAGCTAAATTAGACCCACTTCCCGATGTCCGATTAGACTCAAATTTGGTTTACTTATGTATCTTTGGTGACAATACAATGATATGGTACCATGGAGCTGGTCTGATGATGGAGACGGAAGGTGGCAACGGCATCTCTGTGATAAAACAACATAACCCCACCGAAATTGGACTCGATTGATTAGTCTTGATGAGAACTTTACGCCTAGATGATATCCAGGGTCTGATGATGAAGCTGGAAGGTGGCCACGGCATCTCTGTGATAAATCAACATAACCCTACCGAGTTTGGGCTCGATTGATTCGTCTTGAAAAGAACTTTTCTCCCAGATTATATCCAGGGTGTGATGATGAAGCTGGAAGGTGGCCACGGCATCTCTGTGATAAATCAACATAACTCTACCGAGTTTGGGCTCGATTGATTCGTCTTGATAGCAAAGATCTGATGATGAAGCTGTAAGGGGGCCATGGCATTTCTGTTATAGAGCAACATAGCGCCCCACCAAGTCGATTGATTTTACTTGAAGAGCACTTTACCCATAATCACATAAAATATCCGTGGAATATTTTAAAACATCATGCCTTCTCTTAAATACTTAGGTAGTAGGTAGGTAGTCGGTATCTATACTTACCTACTAAACAGTTAAAAATAAATTATAGTAAAAAATATTTTTAAAAACAAGCTTTTATCTGGGACAATGAACTAAAATGTTAAAAATAAATTCTAGTAAGTATTTGGCGTGTAGGTACTTACCTATATTTTTAAAAGCTTGAGGCACTGAAGTATGGTAATTACCTAGCCTGAAAAACGGGTAGTGCTTCAAGCTTTTAAGAATATAGGTAAGTAACACCGTTGTACCGACTATTTCACACCAAACGCGATCTACGGCGATCAGAAAACGATTTAAAATGAGATTGCGAACGCGCACGCGGACTCAGGACGCTGCGGTGTGGTCGTACCCTAATGGTACGACCACACCACAGCGTCCTATATTTTCTAAATATAAATATTTTATAAAGTATATCGTCCTATATTTTTACTCGCGTCCATACGCATACTGCTAAACCATGCAGGTGATCCATGGATGGTGCTAAATGTGTGACCGCTTGTGCATCCACACAACAAACTAACCAAAGAGTATTTTTATTATTAGACGTCATCAATTCATATCAATAATATTCATAATATTATATTCTAGGCCTAGCGTGTTTACCATCTTTGACCACATCATCGCTTACCACCAGGCAAGATAGTTGCCAAATGCTAGCCTGTAAGATACAAAAAAATGTTGCACTAGGTTTGGTCTAGAATTAAAGGTTGGGTTAATTGTGTTATGTGGATATTTACCTCCCATCAGCAATCAAAATTCAAAACTAAAATTTCTAATTTCAGGAAGCAATGTTACTACGACTGAAAGGTATCCACTTCCTGAACGCGCCGTCGTTCATGGACCGCCTGATGATGATCCTGCGACCCTTCATGAAGAAAGAGCTGCTGGAGATCCTGCACATCCACCAGACCGGCTCGAAGACCTTGGACAGATTCTTGCCGATGGAAGCTCTGCCTAAGGAAGCGGGGGGGCAGTATCTGACCTTTGAAAGTGCTCAAGGTAAGATATCGTGTTGTTTACATCATAAATAAACCATGGTTTATAACAGACGGGCTCTTGACCACTGTCTGAAATGATGTTAAGTGACGATGCGAATTAATTAAAGTGATCGACATAGCTCAACAGATTACCAAACTGAAGTGGCAGTGGGCTGGTCATATCTGCCATAGAAGAAGAAGAAGAAGAAAATCGTTTATTTGGCAAAAACTCACATGATAACAAATTCAAAAACACTAAATATTATAATAATGTAAACATACAAAAAACAAGAACATAAAACAGATAACTCAGCACATATGTCTGGGGTTGCACACCTAGACGCTGGGTTTCAGCTAAGCCTGCGGGTGTTGGACTAGCGCGAAAACATATATATATATATATATATATATTAAATATTATATATAATGTAATATACCATAGGACTAATAACCGTTGGGGTAGACTGGTTTTAGGGTGGAGACCATGAATCAGCAAACGTAGCGTAGGACGCCCTGTGAACAGGTAGAGCGACGACATTCGCAAAGCTGTGGGCAGTCACTGGAAAAAAAGAGCCGAAATTGGACTCAGTGACGTGTCTTGAGAGAGGCCTATGTCCAGCAGTGGACTGATACCGACTGATTATGATGATGATAACGATGCAGACTTGAAGGTTCATTAGTGCATTCGGAGTATAGCCAGCTTAAGGTAGTCGCCCACTTACACGACCCTGCTCCAACACCGCTCCAGGACAACACCGCCTTAAACGGAGCTGACTACTTAATGTCCATGCGCGAACAGCTAGCAGGCTACCAGCTGTCCGCGCGTGGACTGCTAGTAGACCACCAGCTATCCGCGCGCTTACAGCTGTCAGTCTACATAAAGTAACGTGCTTCAAGCGATACAGACTGCGGGCTGTCGCCGCGCGGGCCGCTCGCTGTCGCCGCGCGCCGCCACTCGCTTGAAGCGCGCAGTAAGCGAGATGAGTAGTACGATGGCGGTAAGCTCAGCTACAGCGAGCTGTCTGCTAATTTGTATTCTCAATGTAAAGTCTGTGTACTGAGGACGTCCTAAGGCTCACATTTTAATGAAAATTATTTTGCCAGGTGGGAGCAGGGTCATGTAGGTGGGCGACGACGACCTTTAAACGCATTTGACGAAGATGATACAAAAAATAGCTTACCAAGTTACCACCATCAATTAGAACATCTGCCGCCACAGCCTTACATAAAACATCGTTAAGAAACCCTTGTCTTCTTTTTAGGGTTCCGTACCTCAAAAGGTAAAAAAAGTAAGCATTATAAATCACTTTCTTGTCCGTCTGTCTTTCTGTCTGTCCGTCCGTGTGTCACCACCGATTTTTTCATCTTCGCCTGTTATCGCTCCTATCGAAAACCCCTAAATATAGATACCATTAGTATGTTTCTACTAGAATCACACCGGCAGTAAGACGTTTGGTATTTATTGTACATCATAAATGTAAGATGTCTAGTAGACGGGCGTGCTACAAGCTCTTTCTTCTTTAATTAACAACATACAAAGTAAGATTGTATTCTAATTGCTCTTGTGCGTTAGAAAACCCATTTATTGTGAATTAAAAAAATCACAGCATAGAATAGAAGAATACCTACAATTGTTCGAGTTCATACACTTTTAGTTTGAGCACGGCAACATAGATGGCGCCAGTAGAAAAATTAGAACACGCTATCGTTTGTCGCACCGATTTGTATGAGTGATTTTTCGATTGTTTGAAATACAACCAGCTTCGGGATACGAACAAGGCGTTTCATTTTACCCTTCCGTTATCCCTCACGTACACTCGTGGACATTAGGTCCTTCGAGCCGGATTAGTTAGGTAATAGATCGACGGACCGTGAGAGTCCGTACCCCCCGTGCTCGCAGTGGATTGCTGCAATAGGAGCGCGCGGCACTTGTTTCGGTAGCTACTCGTCCGCCACGCGGAGATAGCATCCGTACAGTGGAGGGAGGAGCCAGCTCATCAGAGCTAGTTGGCGAAGTTCAAGATCAGATGAATTAAGACAAGAATGGAGTACTTATCGTTCAGAGTTCGGTGAATTCTCCAAGGTACAAATCCCACGCTGGCTTGGCACGAAGAACGACGATCACACTGTAGAGTTGCATGGCTTTAGCGATGCTTCTCGCAACGCATACGCAGCAGCAGTATATATTCGAATCGTTGCTGGTTCGAATAATATTAAAACGTCGCTTGTGGTGGCAAAAACCAGAGTAGCACCCGTTAAACAGGTTAGCATACCTCGACTGGAGTTGTGCGGTGCAGTCTTGTTGGTACGATTATTATCTGAGACTGCTGAAGTTCTTGACATTCCGAAGGATAATTTACACGCTTGGACAGATTCCACAATCGTATTAGCTTGGCTCAAAAGTCATCCTAGCCGCTGGAAGACGTTTGTTGGCAACAGGGTATCAGAGATCATCAGTTTTATGGAATCGTCTAAGTGGTCTCACGTCTCAAGCAAGCAGAACCCCGCAGATATCGCGTCGAGAGGTATCTTACCTTCTGCATTGATCGGAAATGAATTATGGTTTTCTGGACCAAGCTTTTTGAGAGAACAAGAAGTACCCTACAATAGTGCAAGGGACTTACACACAAGCGAAGAAGAATCTATCAGAACTCATTTAGGAGAAGTCGCGGAAGATGACTTACTTTCGAGATATTCATCGCTGCAAAAACTATTGAGAGTTGCTGCTTATTGCAGAAGGTGGTTAAAGAAGACTACCAGAACTTCACCATATCTTCGCAAGGTTGAAGTGGATGAAGCATTGCAATGTTGCATCCAACTTGCTCAGCAACAAGGATTTGCAGAAGAATATGACACATTAAGAAAAGGAAGACCAGTTTCAAGGAAGAGCAGCAAGCTAAAGATACTATGTCCTTATCTTGACGATAATGGTATAATTAGAATAACTGGCAGACTGAAACACTCTTCTTTGGATACTGACACGAAAAATCCTATAGTCTTACCGCATGATTCACCATTAGCAAAATTGTTAGTGGCTGAAGCTCATGAAAAGACCATTCACGGTGGTCCGCAATTGATGATCAACTACTTAAGGTCAGCATACTGGGTCATCAGAGCTAAGAGCTTGGTGAAACAGCATATTCGCCGATGTGTTACTTGCATCAAGAACAGTGCACCCACTCAACATCAACTCATGGGAGCTCTGCCATCAGAAAGATGCAAGCCGGGGCGTGCTTTCCTTTGCAGTGCTGTTGATTATGCGGGTCCTATAAGCGTCCGTACAACTAAAGGACGTGGCCATCGTTCCTATAAAGGTTACATTTGCTTGTTTATATGCATGGCCACAAGAGCAATTCATCTAGAGGTAGTGAGCGATATGACCAGTCAGGCATTTATAGCAGCCTTTAGGAGGTTTGTTGCGCGACGTGGAAAGTGCACAAAAATGTGGTCGGACAATGGCACTACTTTTGTTGGAGCAGCTAAGGAACTGCGAGAATTGGGATCCATTCAGCCAGAGATTGCCGAACATCTGGAGAAAAACGGCACTGAATGGCACTTTATCCCTCCTCGAGCTCCCAACTTTGGGGGATTATGGGAAGCTGCAGTGAAATCCACCAAACATCACTTGAAACGAGCTATCGGAAACCTGACGCTCACGTATGAAGAACTGAGCACGCTTCTAGTGCAAATAGAGGCATGCTTAAATTCAAGACCTATATCGGCAATAGATGGGGAAAACCCACAGGAACCTCTCCCTTTGACTCCAGGACATTTTTTAATAGGAGAAGCATTGGTTAACGCACCGGACTATACCTACAGTTCAAGCAACATAAGTCTTCTGTCTCGGTGGCAGCTTGTTCAGAAGACGCTGCAAACATTTTGGAAGCGTTGGTCCCAAGAATATTTAGCAACACTAATGCAACGCTACAAATGGTCTCGACGAACTTCGGAGCCAAAGATAGGAGATGTTGTTCTAATAAAAGAAGATGACCTTCCTCCTGGTCAGTGGTTACTTGGTCGCGTGGCAGAAATTCACAAAGGTTCTGACAATTTGACCCGCGTAGTCACATTGCGTACCAAGTCATCGGTAATAAAACGGCCAACTTCGAAATTATGTATACTTCCTGTGAATAATGAATAGATTATAAGAATGTTAATCGATCTTTCATGTTTAGTAAGGTTATATATTTTAATGGGTAAAATTACCCATCGTGACATCTAAATAGATGTCACTTATTCGAATATTTCAGAGAATTTGTGTTTAAGTTTGTTTAGATATAGTCATGAACAATATTGTAAGTTTTTTGCGTTTATTGATTATTTTTAGTTTACTTGTAAACATTTTTACCACTCACCAAAGACAACAGCTTAACTTCAAGCAACGGTGGGCGGTTGCCATTCATATAGCATGAGTTAAAGGACATTCCTCACACAATGTCCTTGGTGGGCGGTATGTTCGAGTTCATACACTTTTAGTTTGAGCACGGCAACATAGATGGCGCCAGTAGAAAAATTAGAACACGCTATCGTTTGTCGCACCGATTTGTATGAGTGATTTTTCGATTGTTTGAAATACAACCAGCTTCGGGATACGAACAAGGCGTTTCATTTTACCCTTCCGTTATCCCTCACGTACACTCGTGGACAACAATAGAAAAAACACAAGGTATGATATTTATAAAAAACACAAGGTATGATATTTATAAAAAAACACAAGGTATGATATTTATAAAAAACACAAGGTATGATATTTATAAAAAACACAAGGTATGATATTTATAAAAAACACAAGGTATGATATTTATAAAAAACACAAGGTATGATATTTATAAAAAACACAAGGTATGATATTTATAAAAAACACAAGGTATGATATTTATAAAAAACACAAGGTATGATATTTATAAAAAACACAAGGTATGATATTTATAAAAAACACAAGGTATGATATTTCTTTGAAACCAGCAATAATTATTATTATTTTCACTTTCATTGACCTAAATTACAAAACGGTGGCCACAACAACCTCATCATTTAAAATACCGCATGTGTTTTGTCCTCGAGCAATCTTGTAGTACCCCTCATCACCGACATCGGTACCCCAAGAATTTTTAATGAGCCAGTAGTCCTGGCCTCCCGCCGTACCATACCCCACCAGTAGCACCGAGTGGTCGATAGGCTCTTCTGGACAATCCGTAATGTTGTAAATATGTCCATGAAATATTTGCCAACTTTTAGCAGATACAGCGACAGCCATAGGTCCATATTGATACAACGCTTCTTTCAACTTATCCTCGTCCGTCAAAATGAAGTTGATACACCCGTCGAGCTTCACTTTAAACATCGGATTTATTTTCGGACATACCAACTGTTTCCCTACATACGGATACTGTTTTTCGAGCAGAACGCCGCCGTAGTTGTCTGTCATCTCGTTGATTGCAAATATATGGTTATTTCCATTTAAACATCGGTTTGGACACCTATTATCTACGCAGTCTAACAAATGTTGTTCGGATAGACTGACCAGATGTTTGTGTTTCAAAGCATATTGGCCTTCGATGGTCCCCGTGGCTCCGAACGCCCAACAAGATGTACAATCACCTTGATTTTTTACAGGCGTGACGATGCCTTGGCTTCGAAAGTCCAAAGAAGCGGGCGCATCTTTTGTCACGATATCCTCATCAGTTATAATTTTTTTGTAAGTAAAGCCAGAACGAAGGGCGCTTGGCCTGTAGCCGAGGTACCTGCCGGTAAACTCTTCTGAGGTGAGATCAGCGAACTTGTTGATGACTCGTGCCGCTTCACTGATGGAGTTCAAACGGTTGATTTCTTCCACATTTTTAAAGAATATCTCGAACCGTTTCTGCTTATCTGCGTCGTTTTGGTAGATTTTTCCATGGTTCTGCATAAACTCTTGAAATAATTTATCCGCGTTTTCTAAATCGTAGTAGGGCTTATCAGCCGCGGCAGACGTGATCAGCCAGAGGGCGACGTAAATTAATCTTAAAAACATTTCAAAGTATACTTCTTGCAACACTACTTAAAGAAGTCAATGCATTTCCTCATTGACAATCATATTTATACCACAAAATATGAAATATCTATTTGAACTATGTTTATTTGAATTTCAAATATTTACCCTTATCAAAGTATTTAAAAAGTATGTAAAGTTATCTGCTGATAGTACATTAGAAAAACATTTGCCCATTAAATGCTTTGTTATATACGATATACTTTTTTAATATTTTATCAAGAAATAAAGGATGTTTGCAGCATTAGTACACCAACGTAGCAAACTTGTTTAAATTACAAATAAAACATTTAAAATTGCCTACAGCTTTGTTTTATTACGATCAAAATTGTGTGATCTTTTTTTATGTCTTGTCTAGTTTTGGCCCCTTTATTGAGTCTAAAGCCTTAATGTACTCAAAAAAAACTTGCTGTTTTGGCCAAAATGAGGCAACACCAAGACAGTTGCTTAATTTAGACTCATAAAAGACAACAATCTTGTAGGCAAGATAGCTTCAGATTCTCGAAAATCGCATCAAAGTTGCCAGTTCGGTCTTTTATCGGATATATTTCGGAGAGTGTGCCTTCCAATAGCACGAATTAATTCCACCATATACCAGGCGCACAGACATGCGCCGTCGATACATGGTAGATATTCCATTCTGTCGCACAAAGCGCTTTGCATCAACATTTATCATACGCACAGCAAAGAAATGGAATTCCCTGCCAGAGTCTGTGTTTCCTGTTAAGTACAATCCAGGGATTTCTAAATCGTAGGTAAACAGATACCTGGAAATCCATATACTGGGATATTTTTTCTATATCATCATCATCTTGTATATAATAAAGTCCTTGGTGTGCCTCTCAAATCTGATTGAAATCCGTGGATAAATAATGAACTTAAACTTTCCTTTTAACCACATTCAAAAAATTTTATAAATCAAGTAATTTCTTTGCCAATTTTCTTCAAAATCGGTTGAAAAATGATAGACTGATAGAGAGACAATAAACATATTTGGCCAATCTCGAAACTGAGACGCTTCGTTAGCTTGGTCAATGCACTACACAATAAGCGACCGTTTATCATCATAAAATATTTCTTGACACGTGATCGTTAATATTTATGGTGTAACAATAAAACTATAAAATATGTAATAAATTTATTCACAATATGTCTAATACGTATATACGTACGGGAGCTACATTAATGTTATTACTTGATGTTTCCAGCGATGGTGCTGGAGAAGATATCTGGCGCTGCGGAGTACTTCTCTTCTGAGAACAAGAAGAGAGTGTCGGAGTCAGCTCGCCCCGGGAAACCTAAGACTATCTCTGATATATTCGGGAGTGTGGAGGGGTCATTCAAAAAACTTGATATCGACTAAAAGAAACCGGTTTGATTGGGACAACAAAATCAAATTATTTAAGTAAATTTAAGTACATTGTAGTATAATAAAGGTTACGAACTTACTCTTTTCTTTCCATAGGTATATTATCATCCCTCTTTTGTTTAGTAGGTGGTTTGAGCTACGGCCTCCAGGGGTCGACCAAACGAGTAATATTTTAGTAAATAAAAGGACTTTTTCAAGCTGGGGATAATCTGCGAGGAGTACCTTTCTTCTAATGTGGATTTTTGAGTTTCTTGTGCGCTTTATAGTTGAGGGCGGATATTTAGCAAGGGCGTACGCGTAGATACATAAATATAAATAGATATTCTTGTAAACCTGACCAGATTTATAATAAAAAAATAACAGAATAAACAATTTACAATTTTACTGGACCAAAATAATGATTTAAAACAATTAACAAATTAACAATTTAACACAACAAAATAATTAAATAAATGGGGTAGAAAAAGGGCAGAGTAACGTTCGTCGCAACGGCTGGCAGCAAAGTGGACGAGGCACGGAGAAGCGCTGGCTTATATAGGTTTCACGTCCTAGGTCGCTTCGCTTCTCCTACACGGCCTCTCCTGACAGGAGACCGTCCTCGAGCTCCTCTAACTCTTCAAATCAGTCTCCAATACTGGCATGGAGGCTGCCTGTTCATCAGGTAAGTCAGCAGTGCTCTGTACTGCTGAAGTACTGGGCTCGTTGCTCGTAGGCGGGCTCGAAGCTCTGGGCAGTGGTTCATCGGCTTGCTGTATTGGCTCAGCAGCGGCGGAAGTGGACTCCTCGTCGGTTTCGGTGTCTGTATCTACGCAGGACACGAAAAGAAAACACACATCGTCATATGCCAGCATATGATCATGTGTAATTAGAGAAAATAAGTTTCTTAGTTTTAATTTCAAAAGATAACGTAAAATTCGAAATTAATGAGGTCAGGCCAGAATTGCCATTCTTAGTTGAATATGAAAATTGAAAATGGTAGAAAACATATCAAGGCATGCTGCAGTCATACCCAGACATGCATTAAACCAAAGGGGTAATTTACAAGACATTTTTTAAAATATTTTAGTTATCACACGCATATAGACTTGCGGGCAAATCGATATGCATATGGACCAAATACAAGGTATCGGATACATAGACACTACTTCCGATAAACTGTATAGGGTACGAGGCAAGAATCTTTGGGAGACGCTAGCCTCGTAGTGCTATGAAAGGATCGCTAGTGAATCCAATCTCAGCCCTCATCGTAACACGATGTCGAAATAATGCTGTGAAGGACACCTTCTCAGCCTCACCATAGTCCAACTACGATGTCATTATACTGCTGTGAAGGACACCTTCTCAGCCTCACCATAGTCCCACTACGGTGTCGTTGTACTGCTGTGAAGGACACCTTCTCAGCCTCACCATAGTACCACTACGGTGTCATTGTACTGCTGTTAAGGACACCTTCTCAGCCTCACCATAGTACCACTACGGTGTCAAATGGAGCAGCAGCGCCAGACCATCATGGCCCCGCAACTCACCATCAAAGTAAGCAGCACAAACATCAGGAGTCCACTCTCCACGCCATGGGATGATGAACTCCGCCGCCGCTTGCGTTGACTTCCCATAGGAGCCAGCCAAGAGTTGCAGCTCGTATCGCCCATGTGGTAAAGTCTTCACCACACGGTACGGGCCACGCATGCCGGAATCCAGCTTGCCAGTTGACTGTGCTTGCTTCCTGACAAA
Organism: Cabera pusaria; assembly: GCA_954871355.1. NCBI lineage: Eukaryota > Metazoa > Arthropoda > Insecta > Lepidoptera > Geometridae > Cabera > Cabera pusaria. The sequence goes on from OX940906.1 coordinate 22,907,639, forward strand.
AACTAAAGAGTTTAGTTCAAATGCCCGGGGAGGTTTCCTCCCCTCATTGACATAGGCATCTTGTTTCGATTGGTTTTGTCTGAGCCGCTCAGATGTCCTTTGTCTACTCATTTCGCGCAACGTTTTTCTGTTCGGACTCGATCCGGTAAATGCTACGTCACGCACCAGACTTCGAATGAGAGGAGTAGACGCATCTATGCCTACCAGAAGATTAAGAGCAGAGCGCTGAGTAGTCTTCTGCTTTGTGATGTTGAGAATCAACTGAATCTTCCACATGACCTCTGACCATTGCCGCTGCCGGTAATTACATTCAACGCGAATCATGTTAAGGATCGTTCGACAATATCGCTCGACCTGACCGTTAGATTGGTGCATTTCCGGGGTTATTAAATGTACGTCACAGCCCATACCCTTAACCCAATTTAGAAATTCGGTGCTTTGAAACATACGACCCCTGTCACCCACAATCAGTTTGGGGGTTCCAAACAAGGAAATGGCTGCCGTGACGTGACGTTTTAATTCGTTAGCGTCTTGGCGAAACATTGGATAGAGGAGGCAGAACTTCGTAAAGCCATCGACAATGATAAGGACATGACGATAACCGTTCGCTTCTGGTAATGGCCCCAACGTGTCCATATGGATCGTGTCAAAGGGTCCATCGGGTTTTTCCCAAGAATGAATGGGCTGAAAAGGGGCACGTGCCACCTTTTTGTGAGAAAGGCACACCAAACAGTGTGTTACGTATTTTTGGACAAACGCGCGTAACCCAGAGAACCAAAAATGCTTAATGATCAGATCAACAGTTTTCTCGATCCCAGGATGATCATGCTCGTCATGAAATATGCGCAAGAGACTGAGTCTGTGGCCTTTCGTATGTAACACAACAGTCGTGGAGGTTCACCAGTAGGTGTATGTTTGATGTAGAGATGGTCGTTTTTTACGACGTAACGAGTGGCGTCTAGCTGTCCATCGGATAGCTTTTGGATAAGGGACTGAGTCTCTTCATCGGAAGCCTGGGCAATCTGCGCCCAGTTCAATGGTCTTTGAACCGTACACACATTGACAGGATTCCGACTGAGATAGTCGGCATGGGCCATCAAAGTACCTTTACGGTAATCAAGACTGAAATTGAAATCTTGGAGATATACCCACCACCTGGCCACCCTAGGTAACAAATCCTTTTTACGTTGGGTCAGTTTTAACGCGTTGCAATCGGTGACCACAGTGAAGCGCATACCAACAAGATAGTGTCTAAAATGCTGTAGAGCCTTAACAACAGCCAGTGTTTCGAGTTCATACGAATGGTACTTACTCTCCGCACCCTGTGTTAACTTTGAGAAGTAAGCAACGACTCGTTTACAGCCCCCTTCATGTACCTGCAACAAGACCGCCCCATAACCAATCGAGCTCGCGTCTGTATGAACTTCGATCGGCAAAGAGGGGTCATAGATTGCAAGCACAGGTTCACTAGTCAGGCAATCAATAATGTATTTCCGAGCAGCCCGTTGTTCAGATTGCCAATGAAATTCTACGCCTTTTCTAGTCAGAGCTGCGATGCAAGCAGTTTTTTGAGCAAAGTTGGCTATATACCGACGAAAATAACTAGCTAAACCCATAAGTTGTCGTACCTGTTTAACATTTTTAGGTTCGGGTGACTCTGTTAAAGCCCTGATTTTATCATGACTCCGCCGTACCTGACCCTGTGATATACTACGGCCAAGATACTCAATATCTGTTGCCAGAAAAGAGCACTTGCGCAGGTTGATGGAAAAGCCTGCTTTTGTCAGAACCGTAAGCACTTTATGTAGGAGTACAAATCCCCGCTCTATAGTCTTGCTTAGGATTAAAACATCGTCAATATATACCAGGACTTCACCAGACTCAATAAATTCACGAAGGGTTTTTGCTATAATTCTTTGATATACAACGGGAGCATTTGCCAGACCATAAGGCATTTTTAAATATTCAAATTGGCCTTCAGGTGTGACAAATGCCGTGAGAGGTATAGACTCCTCCTGGACAGGGATCTGATGGAACCCAGTCGCCATATCTAAACTCGTAAAATATTTATTATGTCCTAGCCGGTCTATATGATCGTCGATTCTCGGAAGCAGAAATCGATCTTTTACTGTAAAATCGTTCAGCCTCCGATAATCCACACACATCCTATCAGAGCCATCCTTCTTTTTGACAAGGAGAATGGGACTCGCATAATCCGATTCAGACTCCCTTATCACGCCTTTATCAAGTAAGTCTTTAGTAATATCCCTGACACGGAGGGTCTCCGCAAGTGAAAGACGGTATGGGCGGTGGTTGACAGGTGAATCACTGTTCAGCTTAATAGACATGCTGCCTGTATTTACAGTAGACGTGGCAGTACCCGTAATAAGATGTTCCGAAAACTCATCAATCATCACTAAAAGTCGTTTCAAATCTTCGCCTTCAAGCGGCGTATTAATAGGAACCTCAGCCTGGACAGTCATTACGCTATCAACCACCTCCCATGTGAGTAACTGAGAATCGCGTGTTCGAACATAGCGAATACCTTCCCTGTTCAATACGTCCGTACCTACTATTACCGGTGTATTCATAAATTCAGCATTCACGATAAATAAGTCAACTTCTAATGTTACTCCGTCAAATTCAATGGGCACCGTAATGTAGCTTGAACATTCAACCTCTTGACCACCTAGCCCTTTTAAAACGCGGAAAGCAGGTTTTCGTTCACAGTCAAAATGTTTTAATACTGAAGTCGAGATAAGAGATATTGTCGAGCCACTGTCAATCAAGGCATCCACCTCGAATGACGGCCGCGACTACATCCCTATTAGTACTCACTACATTTTCGCGACAGAAGTTAACATTTTTTACATTACGAGACTCTGACTTAAGTTTAGCAAAACATGATTCTATGTTGTGACCTGGTTTTTTACAAAAAAAACAAGGTTCAGCTTTAGCTGCCACAAAAGTAGGCTTTGGTTTGGGATTACCAGTGGAAGCGGCGCTCTCGCCCTGATCCACTTCAATCCTTTTGCAGTGAGCCTGCCTATGACCAACAAGACCACATTTATAACACCTACCTTCTTGGAATTTTCGTTTCCTACCGCCGTCAGAATTAAGTTTAGTATTTACATGTACCGATGTACGTACCACATTACTAATCTTTGGCGGTTTCGATTTAATGAATGTAGAAAAATACTCAACTAAATCACCCGGCAAAAGATTTGCGTTCATGGCAGATGAACGTATTTGCGGATCTGTAACACCGCGCACTATAATCGCTGATATCAGCTCCTCACTAAGACCCCGCACAATACGTAAACGAAGGAGTGAGCGACGAGCATAATCTGCATACGTAGGGTAGTTGTCAGAATTTGTGACCATTACGTCAAATAAAATATTTGCAATGTCAGGTGTTTTCGGACACAAGGGCTTAAATTCCTTTTTAAAATTACCCCACGTACGGTCACTCGTCACCCACTCGCTCAGCCAAGTCTTCGCGTCTCCTTTTAAACAATTGCCTATTCGCGATAGACATTCCGAATCGTTCCAATTGTTCAAAATCTTAGCGTACCTCCTTGCACCAGTCGTCAATGTTATGTAAATTGGGATCGAAATTAGACACATTATAATTTTGGTTGGATCTCACCAAACTTCCGATCGATCGGATCGCGTCCACAATGCGATCTGTGCCCGTCGACTGCGCTGAGGTTGATGGAGTTTCACTGGCATCTTGCTCCACGGTTGTCGCCACGTGCTGCTCGGTGACCTCGCTCGGACGGCGGCCCGGTGACACACGCCGCGTTGACGGCACGTGAAGCGCCGCGACGCTGACAGCGTCGGGCGCCTGAGGCGCGTAATGCGCCGTGATACTAGACGGGGCTGACCGTGTCGGCGATGGCGACACTACCCGCATTAGCACAGGCAGTGGACATGCCTGGCGTTGCGATGGCGAAACCAGGGGAGGCGTCCCCGATGACGCTCGGTGAAGGCTCCGCCTCGATGACGTCGATCTTCGCGACGGTGGAGATGCCCGGCGTAAGCTGCGATGCGCACGCCGCTCGGAAGAGCGGGTAGGCCGTGCTGCAGATCGTTCTTCTAATACTGTAAGTCGAGACAAGATCGCTTCCATTGTGCTCCGTAATGCACCATCTGGAGTACGATCTCGTCGTCTATTAGTTCGCTGTTAGCGACTGCCGTGACGGCTGCGACGACGTTCGCGGTCTGACATATTTTTATTGTTTTTGAGAAGTTATTTAGTTTTGATCAAAAACAATTTGGTTGTTCTAATCAAATAGACAAAAGAAAACAGTGGGCAGTTGAGATAGAACCCAAATGGATCCTATCCCACTTCTGATCTTGTAAACCTGACCAGATTTATAATAAAAAAATAACAGAATAAACAATTTACAATTTTACTGGACCAAAATAATGATTTAAAACAATTAACAAATTAACAATTTAACACAACAAAATAATTAAATAAATGGGGTAGAAAAAGGGCAGAGTAACGTTCGTCGCAACGGCTGGCAGCAAAGTGGACGAGGCACGGAGAAGCGCTGGATAGCGAAGGCTGTATAGGTTTCACGTCCTAGGTCGCTTCGCTTCTCCTACAATATAGTATAGCCATGAAGGCGGATATCACTTATAATGTTAACATCTTAGGCGTGTTCGACACTAAAGTTTTCGATTCAAAGAATCGGTTTCAAAAACTAAAGACAGAACATGCATGTCCAGACAGTAATATTACAGTAGTTTTTAGGGTTTCGTACCCAAAGGGTAAAACGGGACCCTATTACTAAGACTCCGCTGTCCGTCTGTCTGTCTGTCTGTCTGTCTGTCTGTCTGTCACCAGGCTGTATCTCATGAACCGTGATATTTAGACGGTTGACATTTTCACAGATGATGTATTTCTGTTGCCGCTATAACAACAAATACTAAAAACAGTATGAAGGTAAAAATAATAGAGGGTCCCCATACAAGAAACGTGTTTTTTTCGGCATTTCACGCCATCTATGAACGCTTAGTTAGGTAAACGTCCCATAGATGGCGTTATATTGAAATGTCGATCCCTAATACCTTTGTTAGACGTTAGATGGCGTTATAAGAAATAAAATGTTTATTATTTATTATTTTTTGCTGGCGAAAAATGATAGTGGTATTTTTTGCTCGATCTTATAAAATACTGTAGTGTGGTACGGAACCCTACTAGTGCAAGTCCGACTTGCACTTGGCCAGTTTATTATTTTCAACCAACTTCCAAAATGAAGGAGGTTCTCAATTCGTCTGTTTTTTATGTACTCGTATGTTACGCAATTACTCCGTCAATAATTATGAACCGATTCGATTATTTTTTTTTAATCGGTAGGGTGCATTTCTGAGGCGGTCCCATTGTAATTTCATCGAGATCTGATAAGTGTCTTCAGGAATATGACGATAAACGTCTCAAACTTGCTACTGAAACTGACTCGCGGGGCATGGAAGTCGGTTGTTTTAGATAGATAGATCTTAATTATTATCTTATCGAAAGATCTTTAATTATACCAAGGGCAATATGCCAAGGGCAGTTAATGGAGGTCCTACCTCTTTCTAAAATGTTTCTTTACCCTTACAGAATTTTATTAATCATAGATGTACTCGTAGTAAGACGTAAAGCTGTAGGTATTATTTTGTGCTCTGTGTATGCAGTTTCTAGTGAGGATTTATTTGTGTGAATTTCTCGTCCCACACTAAAATTGACAGATTTTCACTATCTCACCTGCTGGTAAGTTATGATGCGGTCGAGGATTGTACGCTAGGCCTAGTATAGGAACTGGCTATTGAGGTCTGTTGCCGGAACACATTAGATGTTTGGCGACAGATTTTCCAACTTGAGGATGGTAGCTGGCCAGGCGGACACTAGATAGTTTCCTACCACCATGTGGTGGTTAGGGGATACTTATCGATGTTTTTCCTTCACCGGAGGGCCACTGTGAAATACGCACATATTTTTTTTCAATAGAAAAATCTATTGGTGCACGGTGGTGATTGAACTCGATTCCTCTGGTACAGATTATATAATAGTTACTACGTAACCTCTGGCGTCAAAGCCGAGCATTCTCTCACTACACCACTAGGTCCTCGGAAAAATCCATTGGTTTACGGCCGGGATTGAACTCGCTACCACTGGCGTCAAAGCCGACCATTATCTGGGCTCTCAAAATAATTTGCATTGATGACAAAAGCTGGAGATTATTTCGTACAGTTAACTATTCAAATAAAAAAAAACAAAAGTTCTTATTGGTATATTCGCAATAAATCTAAATAGCAAACAAAAATATACATTAATCTTTAATGCCCGTTTACTGCAGTAGGCTTTTCGTCATCCATTGGTATAAATATTATAATAGTTATTCTTAGCTTTTAATTTACTTACGTACTTACTGGAAAAGAAGAGCTGGAGATCGGGCTCAGTGGCGCATCTTGGGAGAGGCCTACGTCCAGCAGTGGACTGACACTGGCTGATTATGATGATTATTTTTTACGTAAGACAAGAAGTTGTATTATTTGTCTTCCTTTAAACGTACCTATTTAGTAGCACTAGAAACAATAAAACTAATTTTTAACCCCCGACGCAATAAGAAGGGGTGTTATAAGTTTGACGTGTGTATCTGTGTATGTGTATTTCTGTGGCATCGTAGCACCCAAACGGATAAACCGATGTTGATTTAGTTTTTTTTTGTTAGGTGTCTTAATCGAGAGTGTTCTTAGCTTTTATTTACAAAAATCCATGATAAGTGGTTACCGCCGCCTATTAACACCTGCTAGCAATGGCAATAATGGTACGTTGGGTCGTTGCCTGCTCTTTTGAAAGAGGATTCTGATAACTCTCCACACTTTGAAGCTTTGAGAAGTTTGAAGCAAAAACAAACGCTTACAACTCATTGTGTGGGAGGAGCACGTGTCTATAATATGAGGGTGACCCCTCTCACGCATGTGCGAGTTCCTGTGGTAAAATCGAGAGGTTGGGATTACATCAAAGAGCTCATCAGAACATTCAAATCCTACTCATATTAGAAATGCAAAACGTTATATTAAGAACCCGCAAAATCCTGGATAACATGTCCTGGGGTGGAAGTCTCTACATTGATAGCGATGCGTCTTGTTATCGCAAACGTCTGCTAGAATGAGATGCAGCTAGACAGTTGTTATCTGCATCTCTTTTCGTATCGACGATTATCGCTCGAAATTCATCGCTATGCATGTAGAGACTTCCACCCCAGGACATGTTATCCAGGATTTTGCGGGTTCTTAATATAACGTTTTGCATTTCTAACGTGGCGCCATTTATAACTTTCAAACGTTAAAAAAACGTTATTAACGTCAAAACGTTATTACGTTTTCAAATCTGACGAGAGATGTTGCACTGCGTAAATCAAATATTATGTTTCTTTGAAGTGTTACACACTTTATATTTGCAAGTTCAGGTTCCGTCGGTACGATGACTTTTGGAATTGGATTGTGTTTAACTATTAACAAAAATATGAAGTGTGTAACACTTCAAAGAAACATAATAAATATTTTGTTTTAGTAAGAGTTTAACATGTAAGATGTTTGATGACGAAGCGAGTGTATCTATCTGGTTCTTACGTCGCGGAAACTATCGTTTGCGCGATGCAGGATCTCATACATTCAGGCAATATTTACAAGAAGAACTGTGCAACCTACTACAGCGCCATCTAGATGCTTTTATACTAAAAGTTGGTGAGTATAGATGGATGGATGTTTGTTACTCATTTACGCAAAATCTGCTGAACGGATTTGGATGAAATATGGCATACAGATACTTAATTTTATAAGGTATATAACCTTAATATTTAAGCCCGGGCAAAGCCGCGGGGCGCAGCTAGTAAGTAATATTTAGTCCGAATTTCGGTTTTGTTCATTTTCATAATATTTTTATAGGCAGCTGCGAAAACGCATAAATATTACATAAACGGTCAAGGTTTATGAAGGTAAGGCCCATAGCACACGGCGTATTTTAAACGCGCAGACGACGCGCAGATTACGCGCATATACGCGATTCAAACGGGATTCGATCGCAACCTTGTAACTTAAGCACACCGGGCGATCGTGAAACGCGCCTCTACTGCGCGTATACGTGCAGATACAGCGATACAGACGCGCTGTAGTCGCCCCCCCCTGCCTGTAGTTCCTCCCCCTGCCCCTACTCCGCTCCTTTGTACGCGCGTTTGTATCGCTTCAAACGCGCGTATACGCGCTTCATGCGCGCGCTTGTATCATCAATGCAAACGCAACAATCAGCGTCTACGGCGCCGAAGACGCGCGTTCCTGAAACGCGCGTCGTCTGCGCGCTTAAAATACGCCGTGTGCTTACGGCCTAATGTTTGATCATTCTGTCGCGACAAACATGTCCTAGTGTCGCGACATTAGTACACCCATGTGAGGGGCCTACCACTAGTTATAAGGCTTTCTTGTGTTACACTTTATATTAGATTTTTACTGTGGTAGAGCACAATCTAAATAGCGGCAAGTGAAGTGATAAGTGATACTAAACTAATACAGACACTTATTAGACTACTAGTAATTGGCACCTAACATTGCTAGTAAGCTTTAAAAAAAAATTGTTTCCGGTTGGCTAGCTACCAGTCTCAAGTTGAAAGATCTGTCGCTAAATATCTAATGGATTCCGGCAGCTGTCTTCGCGAACCAGTATTAATTCTAGGTCCGGCGTGCTACCATCCTCGACCGCATCGTCTCCTACCAACAAGTAAGATAATAGTCAAACACTAGCTTTTTTACTGTACTAATTTTTTGCCTATTAGAAAACCTTTTTACAGTATATAACATAGTACGGTCGATACGATGAAATGAGATTTGGATTGTGTTTAACAATTTATATAACATAGCTTTATATTCATATACATTTCTATTTTGTTTTTTAAAGACAACTCCCCGCACTAGGAAACCCTGTGTCCCGGAGAACATTACAAACATACAAATCACGGACACAAATACACCCAGATATATACATAGCTAACATTGCATAGCTGCATGTCGCTTTATCCAGCATAGTAAGATTAAAATAAGAATATACGAGTAGTAGACCTTGTGGTAGGCCCCCATATAGCAACTCCTTACGCACTCGCAAGCCTACAACTGCCGGCTGCCTGACATCATAGTGTCATCTCAGTGTTAGTGTGTCGGTGGATACAGACGTGTTTTAGTGATTATATTTATACTTCATTTGATCTTGTTTTTGTAGCGATCTTGGTTCAAGGTCAGTACATTTACCTCTTTTTAATTTTTGGAATACCAGTATTTTTTATAAATAAGTTACTAGGTAATTTAATTTCTAGGTTTTAGTTTTTTTTTCACAAGGCAGTTTTAGGTTGTTCCCTTTTGGTGCCTCCCGTTGATGTCCTTTGGGCACAGAACCCTATTAATGAGACTTCGCTGTCCGTCCGTCCGTCTGTCAAGTAAAGACTGTATCTTCTAAAGTTTAAACCGTAATAGATAGACACTTGAAATTATTACCAAGTGTGTATTATTATAGCTGCTGTAACAAAAAATCATAATAAACTGGCCAAGTGCGAGTCGGACTCGCACACGCAGGGTTCCGTACTACAGTAGGTACAATAATTAATGAGATTGAAGAACATTTGTCGAAAAACACGTATCTTGTATGGGGATCCGCTTTAATTTTAAATTAGATTAAAATTTTATTATTTTCCTTGTTATAGCAGCTACACATCCAGACTAATATAATAAAAACGTTTGTAATTCTGTCACTCTGTATGTTTGTTATCTAATCACGGCTAAGCGGACGACCCGATCTTACTGAAATTTTACAAGGAGATACTTTATAGCATGAAAATGTACATAAGCTACATTTGTGTTAAAATAAAATGTATATAAGCTACATTTGTGTTAAAATAAAATGTACATAAGCTACATTTGTGTTAAAATAAAATGTACATAAGCTACATTTGTGTTAAAATAAAATGTACATAAGCTACATTTGTGTTAAAATAAAATGTACATAAGCTACGTTTGTGTTAAAATAAAATCAAGCATTCACTCAGATCATACAAATGTTATACGACAGAGCTTTACAGTGATAACATTTTTAGTGTACGTGAACGAGGTCGCGGGTATCAGCTAATAATTATTATATACATATATATATAATATATATAAGTGAACAAATACTGGCTGTTAATGATGATTTTATTTGTTTAAATCTACAAGTTAAAATAATTAATAAAAGCGGCAATAGCCCAATGGATAGGGTGTCGGACAATGTGGCAATCGAGAGGTCGTGAGTTCGAATCCCACCCCACCCATTGCACTATTGACGTGAACCCACTCCAGACACAAGCATATTAAGCTTGGAGGGGTTAACAAGAATACTAGTAATGTGCAAGCCACATTACGAGTAATCTTTAATAAAAAAAAATATTATATTACATTTAAATTTGTATTTACGAATAGGTACAGGTTTGCTAATTTAAGGGTCATAAAGTTATGCTTACATAAAGATTTTAAAATAAGATCATGTATTCTATTCTCGGAATAATAATACAATTTACGTGCTTACAAATATTTGAGTAACATATAGTAACCATCTACAAGGCAATCTACAAGAAAAAATTATGTGCGCTTTTCACAGTGGCCCTCCGGTGAAGGAAAACATCGTTAAGAAACCAACAACCCCCGCAGGTGGTAGGACACTATCTAGTGTCCGCCTGGCCAGCTACCACCCTCAAGTTAGAAAATCTGTCACCAAACATCTACTGTGTTCCGGCAGCCATCCTTGAGAGCCAGTTCCCATTCTAGGCCTAGCGTGCTTACCATCTTCGACCGCATCATCACTTACCCACAGGTGAGATAGTGGTCAAACGCTAGCCTATAAAGTATAAAAAAAATAAAAAACTGGCCAAGTGCGAGTCAGCATCGCGTCTCTTATCGCACACTTACGGAGGGTTCCGTACAATACGAAACATAACAGAGTTTCAACCTCATATATTTGATTAATTGATATTACCAAGAATATTTGGTTTGGTCGCGATCTAGAAAGACGGGGCTCGTTTACTAGCGCCATCTATGTAATTTTGCCGAAACGAATTAGATAGATGGCGTTTAAAAACACGTTTTTTGTATGGGGACCCCCTTTAATTTTTAACTTTATTTTGTTTTTAGTATTTGTTGTTCTAGCGGCAACAGAAATACACCATCTGTTTAAATTTCAATTGTCTAACTATCACGGTTAATGAGCTATAGCCTGGTGACAGACGGACAGACAGACAGACAGACAGACGGACAGCGGAGTCTTAGTAATAGGGTCCCGTTTTACCCTTTGGGTACGGAACCCTAAAAAAAGGCCACAACAGTAACTGTTCTATCCATATTGAACCTACTATTATTTATTCTGTGGTGAAGGTGGAGAGGACCGCGCTGATTGGTATAAGTAAAGATAAAGATATTTATTACAAATAATAACTAAGAGTAGGTACATTAGATAATATGTTATACACTTTTTATGTTTACAATTATATTATTATCACATGACTAAGATTTAATTTCATAGAGTTATAATATAACACTACGTAATTTATCAGTGGACCCCAAACTAGCCCAATTTATTACCAGATGAGAAAACTGATATAATACGAGTTCTATAAGTGGGTATACATTTTCTGGAAACATTTCAAAAATTGTAATCCTGTGTAAATGTATATTTGGGATTTTTTGCAACATCTTGTGTAGAATGATGTTCTTGATGTGCCTCTCAATGTTCATTAAAATCCGTCGATAAATAAATAAAGCTACAGCAAACTTCCCCCCTTTTCCCCCCAGTAAAAAATCGCGAGTGACAAACATCTATATATAAAAGAAAGTCGTGTTAGTTACTACACTTATAACTCAAGAACGGCTGGACCAATTTTTATGATTTTTGTATTTTTGGAATTGTCTTTGTCAGGAATAGGATAATAATAATTAAGAACAATGAATAATTGACCTAAAAAAATTATATAAGCAAACATATTTTGCCAAAATGTTCCTGGGTTTAAAAACTGCCGATTATTTGATGTTCAATTGTTTAACCCGCCGTATTTTTTTTTGTATAATTATGGCTCCACACGATTAGTGTATTTAGCCCGTGTCAAGTATTAAGTCAAGTAATAATTCTTCAACTTTTTGTGAATTCAAGTCATGTAGATTTTAAAAATGTCAAATATTGTCAGTAATTATAATTGTTTGACATATTTATTGATTGTCAAATATGCGTGCGTTCACAAATGTAGGTATGCTTACAAGCAACTTAAATAATATCATTATAAAAACTCACGTTCATTTTAAACTTATAGATTTAAAAACGGGAATTTAACGTGACTTACGCGATGTCGATATAGCGATCGACATATGTTTCGGCCTCATCCGGAGGCCTTCTTCAGGATCTTGAGTGCGGGACGCTCGCCGACGCGTTCAACCTCGCACTGCGGGCCGCTGCTCGTGCAGCGCGGGCGGACGGAGCGGGCGGCGGCGGCGGCGGTGGTGGTGTTGGTGGGGGGTGATGATGCGGTGTACATAGTGGAGGCGCGGGATTAGGTTGGAGGGCTTCGTCTTCATCACTGCTGTTTACTTCAGACGAAACCTCATCCAACCGGCAGACGGAACTCAAGGTGTCCTCCTCACTGTTGCCACTGGTGACGTGCTTTCCATGAAGAACGGTTTTCCACGTATTTGACAGGTACCACCCTCTGTCTCTGTTGAAGTTACGACGACGACTGATCTCAATGGCTTCTCGGATTTTGCGGGGTACAAAGTACTTTTCACGCGCCAAAATCCGTGCCTTGTCAAATCTGATGTAGTGCGTCGTCCCAGATGTGAGAGCGTGCTCTGTAACCGCCGAGCTACCGCTGTCCACGTTCTTCATGGAAGCAATGTGTTCTTTGAGTCTTGTGGACACGTTTCTTCTGGTCTCGCCTACCTAGAAACGTGTCCACAAGACTCAAAGAACACATTGCTACACAAGTTCATCTAAAAGGTAACACGACATTCATTGTCTGCTAGGTGGTACGAAGTTCGCCGGGCCAGCTACTTTTAAAATAAATCAAGTAATTTGTGAGTCAATTTATGCGACCTTTCGGCGAGAACAGACAGACACTGAGAGAACAGACAGAGACTGAGAGAACAGACAGACACTGAGAGAACAGACAGACACTGAGAGAACAGACAGACACTGAGAGAACAGACAGACACTGAGAGAACAGACAGACACTGAGAGAACAGAGAGACTGAGAGAAGCATTTTTGGCAAAACACGAAACTTAGACGCTGTGTTGGCTCGGTCAATTATTATTACGAATCCGAAAATGTTGGTTCAAAACAGGTTTCATTAGCATTATGTAATACCTGGTACTATTAAGTATTCTGTGGTAATAGCAAAGGATACAAAAATAATAAACTGGTATTGTCCCTAGGGTTGCCAGATGTACGGTTTTCGACCGGACAGTTCGGTTTTCTTTAGGCTTTTTTTTCAACACATCTGGCAACCCTAATTGTCCCGTGTGTAAAATTAATCCTTATAAAGCCTAAACATAAGTTACATTTTTGTATGAATAATGATTATTGCTCTCCGGAACTAGTATATAATATGTACAAATAGGTCTAAGCGCATTTTTGGCCTCAATTTTATTTAATGATATAGATATTATATATATCACTACATCATCACTACATATTATAAAACAAAGTCCCCCGCCGCGTCTGTCTGTCTGTCTGTACGCGATAAACTCAAATACTACTGAATAGATTTTCATGCGGTTTTCATCAATAGACAGAGTGATTCGTGAGGAAGGTTTAGGTGTATAACTCGCTAAGGCATTTTTGTAAATTGGTTGAAATATGACGAGGATATTAATGCATACCTACTCGACGTAACAAGCTGATGCAATGCTCAACCCGTGTGAAACCGGGCGGGTCCCTAGCTTTATGTATAATACTAGTTTATACTCGCAACTTCGTTCACGTACACCAAGAATTTAGTAGCCTACGTCCATCCTTATGCTATAAAGTATCTCTATGTTAAATTTCAGTAAGATCGGATCGTTCGTTTAGGCGTGATTAGGTAACAAACAGACTGAGTGACAGAGTTACAAAAGTATTTATAATATTAGTATGGATGAGTATGTATGGATAGGTGTATGTAAATAGTGTATTTAATTTATTTTTGCAATACATTTGATGCGAAACATTGCTTATTCATAATCGTGAGCACTTGTATACACAACACAAGGTCGTTTGCCATTATAGTGGGGCCATAGCATTAGCTCAGTTTTACAATCATGTAAAACTGTGGCGATAGAAAAGATAATATACTACGTATGCTGTAGCATTAGTATAAGCACAGAATAATGAATAGGTATAAGGCCGATCGCACACTACGTTGCGTTTGTATAACGCATATTCTGTGAAGTACGGAGTGTAATAAAAGTGCGCGAAAAGTGGTGAAATAAACGCATGCGGTAATGTCATTGCTGCGCAGTGAGTCTACCCATAGAATCAATCATTCATCTATCTATGGTCTACCGCACAAATGTTTGTATCGCATTGAGATCTAAGAAGCACCGTGCACTGTAAAAAAATAAAACTGGCCAAGTGCGAGTCAGAATCGCGTCTCTTATCGTACACTTAGGGAGGGTTCCGTACAATACGAAACATAACAGAGTTTCAACCTCATATATTTGATTAATTGATATTACCAAGAATATTTGGTTTGGTCGCGATCTAAAAAGACGGGGCTCGTTTACTAGCGCCATCTATGTCATTTTGCCGAAACTAATTAGATAGATGGCGTTTACATACACGTTTTTTGTATGGGGACCCCTTTTAATTTTTAACTTTATTTTGTTTTTAGTATTTGTTGTTCTAGCGGCAACAGAAATACACCATCTGTGAAAATTTCAACTGTCTAACTATCACGGTTAATGAGCTATGGCCTGGTGACAGATGGACAGACAGACAGACAGACAGACAGACAGACAGATGGACAGCGGAGTCTTAGTAATAGGGTCCCGTTTTACCCTTTGGGTACGGAACCCTAAAAAGCGCACTGGGACACCAAGTTTTTTCCTCTACCACGATTAATATTCTTCTTCACTAGGCAAACATTTATTTAATTCGTAAGAGTATACTCCTGGGGTGGTATCATTGTTAATGTATCCTTATAACTTAAATTTATCCTTCAGAAGTATGAACATAGACATCTCAAACTTGCTACAAAATATATCTAGCGCGGCTTTTGAAGTCTGTTTTTCGTTTATAAACGATCTTTAATTATTTTTATTCAACTCGGGTATACTCTATTATTAAAGATAAGACAATCGTTATGTTAAATTAAAGCTATTTTTCTATCACTATAGTGTTGCTAGCATCCCTTGGGAGGGATATGCCCTAATCGGAACGCGGGGCAGGTGAGTTGGCGATCGCAGGATGTAGCTTCTCGCATCGGTGACGCTGCTGCCCGTCACCGGCCTGTAGTGTTTAGCTACGCCATAATTTAGAAATGTTTATACCGCCATTTGTCGGTCGCTAGAGCCTCGTTTGTTAATCAGCAGGATGCACCAGGGGCAGGTGAGGTTGGCTGGGAGCACTGAGGTGTTATTTGTGCTCCGTTACATCCCTTTATGCTCCCTTACATCCCCAACACTGGATCAGGCCGGGTCTACCTCCGGAACAGGCCGGGATTCGAAGCGGTTACGGCACCATAGACCACATCCACACAGAGCGGCAGATTGTACAGAAGACCGAAGAGTACAATCGGCCCCTGTGCTTAGCATTCGTGGACTATGAGAAGGCCTTCGACTCAATCGAAGCCTAGTCCGTTCTGGAGTCCTTGCAGCGTTGCCAAGTCGACTGGCAATACATCGGAGATGTCTATATAATGCCGCGACGATGACTGTACAAGTAGAGAACCAGCGTACTAAACATGTCCACCTGCGTCGAGGAGAGAGACAGGGGGATGTCATATCCCCGAAACTGTTCACTAACGCCTTGGAGGATATGTTTAAGACGCTGGACTGGAAAGATTCTGGCATTAACATCAACGGCAAGTACATCTCTCACTTACGCTTTGCAGATGACATCGTCATTATGGCAGAGACGCTGCAGGACCTACAAAGGATGTTGATGGTCTAGCTGATTCTTCTAGCTGCATTAGTCTCCGGATGAATTTGGATAATGATTATAAAGCACGGACTATTATACTCACTACTGTTTGTTGTCGACTGTCTCGACCTAGGTTTCATCCATGTCCGATGCACATCCTCGGGAGTTCAAGCAGCGAGATCGCGACGAGCACTTTGGATAAAACCAAAGTCATGTACAACGAGCACGTTGTTCCTTAACCGATTGCCGTAGAAGGAATCCCACTCGAAGTTGTAACGCAGTATGTTTACCTAGGGCAAACGCTCCAACTAGGCAAACACAACTTTGAGAAGGAAATCCAGAGGAGAATTCAGCTGGGCTGGGCAGCATTCGGAAAACTCGATTCTTCTCGTCGCCTATACCGCAGTGTCTAAAGACCAGTCTTTAACCAGTGCGTCCTACCTGTGATGTCATACAGAGCCGAGACGTGGACACTTACAATTCGACTGGTCCACCAGTTTAAAGTCGCTCAGCGAGCTATGGAGAGAGCTATGCTCGGTATTTCTCTGCGGGGTCGAATCCGGAACGAAGTAATTCGCCAGAGAACTAAAGTTATCGATATAGCTCAACGGATTAGTAAGCTGAAGTGGCAGTGGGCTGGTCATATCTACCGCAGTTGGGGTAGACTTGTCCTTGAGTGGAGACCGCGAATCGGCAAACGTAGCGTAGGACGTCCTGTGACCAGGTTGAGCGACGACATACGCAAAGCGGTGGGCAGTGACTGCAAAAGAAGAGCCGAAGATCGGGCTCAGTGGCGCACCTTGGGAGAGGCCTACGTCCAGCAGTGGACGGACACCGTCTGATAGTGATGATAGTGTTGCTAGCGACATTTATGATACAAAATTGAACCAAACTATAATACTGTTGAATCGATACTGTCAATGTAAACTGCATAGCTACTCAAAAACGAAAGTTTTTGCGCGTAGACGATCTTGCCTTGTAGACTGTCTTCCCAATGTTGACCTTACCAGTACCATGAGGTGTTTATCTTTGGAGATACTCATCAGATCACAGGAACACACCAAGTTTGAAATTTTTATCTGAAGCGGTTGGCTTCACCTAAAATCAAACATTAACTAAAGTCCGCTAGTTTAGCCAAACGTGTTTTTAACATCTAGCAAAAATTATCAGATTTTATTCGGCAAAAAATGCAATTTCGGCACCCGGAACATATCAACAGTATAAATAGGTAATTTATAACACCATTGCTTCATTAATATTTAAGTGCATTAGATATACCAGTGTAGTTTTATTTTTCGCCAATGATTTTATAAACACATTTTTTAACAATTGATGGTAGGTATCGACAAATATATAATAAGTCAGATGTAACTTTTTAAGATTCTATAGTCCGGTAATCTCGCGAGTCAGTTTCAGTAGCAATTTTGAGACGTTTATCGTCATATCTCTGGAGATACTTATCAGATCTCCATCGAAAAAAGTGTACCCTACCGATTAAAAAAAAAACTGGCCAAGTGCATGTCGGACTCGCACTCGTAGGGTTTCCGTAACAGTAGAAGATAACTTTAATTTTTCGCCACCAAAAAAATAACTTTGTTTATCATAGAGTTTGTATGAAAAACAAAGTTATCTTTGCTGTCGCTATATCTCAAAAACTGCAGACTGTATCTCGTTCAAACTAATTTTCTCGATGTTAGTTTTTACTGAGATCTACAGCTAATATTTTTTTTAGATATTTACTCACGTACTTTAAAAGTTAGAGGGGGAGGGGGGGGGGGGGGGGTCACACACACACACATTTTACCACTTTTGAAATGCCTGGTACTATAAAAGTCCTGAAAACATTTTAGAACGTGCTAATTAGTGTTCATAATCAGTACTATAATGGTGTTGTTAACGTTTCCAGAACTCCAAAAAGGCCCTAGTTTTATCACCAATTTATTCTATAAACATTACATAAAAGCTCTCATGGTGATAAATCAGCTCTATAGTTGAAATGGTAAAAGTGTCAAGAAACGCTTTTTAGTTTTAAAAAAGTGCTGTCTGCAACGTTCATATAACAAATGTGCACTGTAAAAGTAACCAAAACATGTTTATAGTGCTATTTCTTGTACCATTAATGAGTCCAGTGAATTTTTTTAACACACTTCACACCATAGACCACATACACACAGTGCGGCAGGTTATACAGAAGACCGAAGAGTATAACCAGTCCCTGTGCCTTTCGTTTGTGGTCTATGAGAAAGCTTTTGAATCTGTAGAAACCTGGTCTGTTCTGGAGTCTCTGCAACGGTGCCAAGTTGATCGGCAATACGTCCAAGTACTGAGAGGCCTGTATGACGCCGCGACTATGACCGTCCAAGTACAAAATCAGCAGACTGAACATATCCTTTTACATAGAGGAGTGAGACAAGGGGACGTTATTTCCCCCAAATTGTTCACCAACACTCTTGAGGATATGTTCAAGACGCTCGATTGGAAAGGACGGGGCATAAATATAAACGGCGAGCACCTCGCTCACTTGAGGTTTGCGGATGATATCGTCATCATAGCTGAAACCGTGCAGGACTTAAAATACATACTGAACACCCTTGCTGATTCTTCTGCACGCATCGGTCTCCGGATGAACTTGGATAAGACCAAGATCATGATCAACGAACATGTTATTCCGTAACCGATTGCCCTAAACGGAGTTCCTTTCGAAGTTGTTCACGAATATGTCTACCTTGGACAAATCTTGCAATTGGGTAGAAACAACTTCGAAAAGGAAGCTCGCAGAAGAATACAGCTGGGATGGGCAGCATTCGGAAAACTTTGTCGAGTCTTTACATCGCCCATACCGTAAAGCCTGAAGACGAAAGTCTTTAACGAGTGCGTCCTACCTATTATTACCTACGGAGCCGAGACGTGGACGCTGACGGTGCGACTGGTTCACCAATTCAAAGTCGCTCAGCGAGCTATGGAGAGGGCTATGCTTGGAATCTCTCTGAAGGATCGAATTCGAAATGAAGTCATCCGTTAGAGAACCAAAGTTATCGACATAGCTCAAAGGATCAGCAAGCTGAAGTGGCAGTCGGCTGGTCACATCTGTCGTAGAACAGATAACCGTTGGGGTAGACGAGTTCTAGAGTGGAGACCACGGCTCGGTAAGCGTAGTGTAGGGCGCCCTCCATCTAGGTGGAGCGATGGTATACGCAAGTTGGCTGGCAGCGGTTGGAAACAGAGAGCTGAAGATCGAGCTCGGTGGCGTGCCATAGGTGAGGCCTATGTCCAGCAGTGGACGGAGATAGGCTGATGATGATGATTCAACGATACCCCACACGATAGGGTAGACGACATGAAAAAAATTCATACTCACTTCTCATATTCTCATATCTCACAAGGGGAACTACCTTAAAAAAAAATATTTCTCAAAATGTTATTTCAGCACTTTGTCGGCGTAATTTATATACATACCCCCACAAAATTACAGCTTTCTAGTATTAACGGTCTCTTACTTCAAATACGGCACCGACTTCAAATAGATAAGTGGGTAGCGCTTATAATAATTATATTAAGTAATTTATTTTTCGCTTTTGAGTACCTGTTTGTAGTAATGAAGTCGGTTTTATTTTTTTTGAAAAAGAATTTATTTTTCTTGCCTCAGAAATCCGTCAAATCTTAACCTTCTTCTTCTTCTTCTTCTAATCTTACTTCAACGATATTGAACGTTGGTGGAATGGAACGAAGAACTTGGAAGCGTTGACCTGATGCTGAGACATCTCCTGGAATCTGAAGAATAGTCTATTTCTCACCAACTTATAGCAGAGATGTCGAGTTCAGGCTAATCGAAATGGTCTCAATAAACAACACATTATGAATACAGATATACAGATCGGTCGGGGGTATTTTAAATAATAATAATAACCCGCAGGGGCGGCTTTGTGGCGAGCCGACGGTGAGTGGCGACACCGCGTACCCCTATCCCGTGAGGACTAAATGAGACCCTCTGACCCCCGGCTTGCCTTGACCGGCCGGCCGGTGGTGGTAATCTTAAGAGTTAAGACCTAAGCTCCAGCATGGAAATGTTAAAGGCATAAACCGCTAGTAGCGTTTAGTGAAAGTGCAGCACACCTCTCAACACCATTAGCTATCCACGCCAATGTTACCCTTCGGCGCCAACATACCGGTCCGCCTTTATGGGGTCCATTCAGTGGGTGGCAAGTCACCACCCGACTAAATATTTTGTAATGAGGCATAATTGGCGGGTGCCGTACCTCATCCCATAGACCAGGTATCAAAAATCAAGCAGCACAAATCCATAGCCATGACAAATTAATTTTTTAGTTTTTTATCACTCCATCCACAAACCATATTTATGTAAGCAAAAATTGTAAAGCACCTCTTGACGTTGGCTTCGGCTCCGTCGATGCCTTATAAAGGACCGGGCATTTATGACCCGACAATGTTTACTATAATAATAAAATATTTATTTGTCTCCAAAAAATTAACAAACAAAGTTATAGAATCCATGTACTTAAATAAGTAATACAAGTAATTGTGAGTAAAACAGAAACTAAGTAAAGTAATTAGGTTAAAATTAAAGTATTATTACGGTGCAAATTCATAACTTATTTTTCTTGGCTTTGAGAGATATTGATGATGATATATGAATATGTTCCAGTACAATGCCGGAGTTGGTGGAGCAGTTCCCCCTGACGGAGGAGTACAACAAGAAGACCGGCATCACGCCGCAGGACATCTTCAAGCTGAGGTCCTGGCTGCAGACACAGCCTCATCTGCCGGTTGAAGCTATCACAGGTTTGGCCAGGCTTAAAACTCCTTTTTTATGCTGCTGTCACCTCTGGGATCGGTCAGCTAAATACCAGCTGGAGGCATTAGAAGTTATTGAGAGGAGAGCTAAGAAGCTCATCAACGACAACAATCTTGAAGGCATAAGGCTTCCGAGCCTTGAGCATCGCCGCAAAGTTGCCAGTTTATCAGCCTTTTATCCGTTTATCGGATACATTTCAAAGTGTGCCAATTGCAATTGCACGAATAAATTCTACCGTCCCCTTTTTTCCATCGTACCACCAGACGCACAGAGATGCGCCATCGATACATGGTAGATATTCTATTCTGTTGCACAAAGCATTTTGCGTCCACATTCATCATACGCACAGCGAAGGAATGGAATTCCCTGCCAGAGTTTGTGTTGCTAGTTAAGTACAATCCGGGGTCTTTAAATCACGAGTGTACAGGTATCTTCTAGGCAAGCGTGCTTCATCGTCGATCACATCTTCACTAGGTGAGATAGTGGTCAAACTTGCTTTTCTTTACATAGTACATAACAAAAGCGCTCCCGTTGTCTGTACGCTTAGATCTTTTAAACTACACAACGAATTTAAATGCAGTTTTGAGCAATAGATACAGTGATTCCAGAGGAATAGAACCAGGCTTTTATTCGGGCAAAGCCGCAGTACAACTAGTCTAACTATAAAAAAGTGTATTCAGGCCAACGGCCTCCACATTTCGATCTAGATTCATCATACGCACAGCCTCATGCTGGCTGAGGCAATCACAGGTTAGTTCGAATTATCTATGAATGACAGATATAACTCTATATAATTTAAGATCGTTTAAAAAACTAAAAGAACAGACTTCAAACGTCGCGCCAGTCAAAGTAGCCAGTAGACGTAGTAACTATTACATAATCTGTGTCAGTAGTTAGTAGTTAGTCGTCGAGATAAGTAAATGCGTCGTAATACAAATGTTGATATATTAAAAACGGCTCAGCCGATTTCATTAAAATTGAAATGGGACCACCTGGGAAGGGTACCCTTTTAAACAAAATAAGAATTTTCCAAATCAGTTCAGGCATCTTCGAGTAATCGGTAAACATACATAATATGGTACGGTAAACATAAAAAAAACCGACGAATTGAGAACCTCCTCTTTTTTTGTAAAGTCGGTTAAAAAGGGACTACGATATTAAGATTTAATAATAATGAAGAGTTTAAAAACTATAATATAAGATCGTTTCAAAATCTAAAGGAACCGGCTTCAAACTTCGCGCTAGTCGAGTAGCCAGTAGCCAATATCATGTCATCAAAGTATACAAATGCATCGATGATTTTTGTTGATACTTGATATATTATAATATCGTTTAAAAACTAAAAAACAACCGACTTCAATGCCGCGCTATTCATTTTCAGTACCAATTTTGAGATGTTTATCTCAATATCTCTGGAGATACTTATCATACCTCGATAAAATTACCATGGTACCACACTTGGGATATCTCCTTTCGAACAAAAAAGAATAATCGAAATCGGTTCATAAACGACGAAGTTATCCGCGAACAAACATTAAAAAAAAAATATATATATATATATACGGTCGAATTGAGAAACCTCCTCCTTTTTTTGAAGTCGGTTAAAAACCAGCTCGACCGATTTCGTTAAAATTTAAATGGGACCACCTGGGCGGGTACCCTTTGAAACAAGAAAAGAACTTTTCAAATCGGTTAAGGCATAAGTAATCGGTGAACCTGCATAAAAAACAGATTTTGTCGAATTGAGAACATCCTCTTTTTGTAAAATCGGTTGAAAACAAACGACTTTCATGCCACGCGAGTTAGTTTCAGTAGCAGGTTTAAGACATTTATCGTCATATCCCTGGAGATACTTATGAGATCTTGATGAAATTACAATTGGTCCACCTTGGAAATGTACCCTAGCAATTGAAAATATAATTTTGCGAATTGGTCAACAATTGACGGAGTAATCGCATAACATACAAAAAAACTTAGACGAATTGAGAACCTCCTCCTTTTTGGAAGTTGGTTGAATAGCAGGTTGTGCTTTGCGTATTGGACTAATATATAAAGTCAGCCACACAGCGCCTCCTCTCAGTGCCGTCTTCTAGGTCCAAACGTGCGATACGAGATAGGTGAAGACATACATAGTATTATTATCTTTTCTATGATGAAGAGCTTCTCAATATACACCAAATGTATGTATGTATACCAATGTATATACATACTAGCTGTGCCCCGCGGTTTTACCAGCATAGACATGGTTCCCGTGGGAACATCGGGGTAAAAAGTATATACGCAATATAATAATATATATATAATAATAATATAATATATGTAATATATATAATAATAATATATAGTATATAATAATATACGCGACATGTCATCCAGGACCTAGGCTATCTACATATCAAATTTGAGCTCAATCGGTTTAGTAGTTTTAGCGTGAAGAAGTAACAGACATACTTACACACTCACAAAATTTCGCATATTGAAAAAGAAATGAAAAAATGTTTATTTACAGCTATAGCCAAATTACAGCTAAAAACTCTTAGTTAACTTAAATTTACTTTAATTGTGTAATCACAATTAACACAATAAGATGTCTAAAACTGAAAGAGGAACAAACAATGATTTGTAGTCTCCACACTAGGCAAGGCTACCTACTACGTTTTTGACAATAATATGTAAGACATTTTAGATAGATAGATAGATAGATAGAAAATTCTTTATTGTCACACCTCATAACTTAAAAAATAACATACAAATCATTCATTTTATTAGTGTTACAATGGGCGGCCTTATCGCTAAAGCGATTTCTTCCAGGCAACCTTTGGATGGAGAGGACTTATAGAAAAGAAGACAATAGACGGAGGTGTTTCTAATATAAGTTAAAAGCAAAAAACTAATATACCTACTAACTTTACTTCCTAAAGATACTAACCTGCCCTACTAATTAAATACTTACTAACTAAGATTAATATACAAACCAATATAGGGGAAAATTTACAACATTTGATAAATAAATAGCGATTTCAACTTTATATAATAATATCTGCAGTAGCAAATGTCTAGGATTGTTGACGGAGAAAGTGATCTTTGACCTGCGTCCTGAATGTATTTGGAGACTGCGCTTTTCTAATGTTTACAGGCAGTGCGTTCCACAGACGTGAAGCGCGCACAGCAAACGATCCGTCATAAAAACCAGTACTGTGACTGGGAATCTCAAGGACAAGATTCTCTGATGACCTCAGCTCAAAACTATTAGAGTTGCAGAGAATTCTAAATTTTTGTCGAAGATAATGGGGAGCAGAAGCCAGCAATAGTATATTATAGAGAAGAGAAAGAATATATATTTTATTGTTGACATTACAAAAATAATGTCCATAAATTTCGAAAATGCTATTGACATTTATTTAATGATAAAGTAATAGGTAAGTTAGGATTAGTTATAGGTTATACACACAATGCGAGTCATATCTATTACGATAGTTCTTAAGAACTAGCCAACAGATATCCTGACATAGAATTTAGTATAGAATAGAATAGAAATATTACTTATTATACACCATTACACAAAATACTTAATAGTACTACGTTACCATTACAAGAATAACAGACTAAAATTAAGTTACTTATATTAAAG
Organism: Cabera pusaria; assembly: GCA_954871355.1. Classification (NCBI taxonomy): domain Eukaryota; kingdom Metazoa; phylum Arthropoda; class Insecta; order Lepidoptera; family Geometridae; genus Cabera; species Cabera pusaria. The sequence goes on from OX940906.1 coordinate 22,932,255, forward strand.
GTAAATACAATGTGCAGTCTTATCGCTTAAAGCGATCTCTGTCAGACAAACTTTGGATGGACAGAATTGTTAAAAGAAGTTGCCGGTGGTACAATTAGCAACATAACTACGGTGCAAATAAATAAATAGTAATAATTTAGTATATTAGTAGGAAGTAGGTAATGGTGATAGGGTAAAATAATTGAAGTGCCTTGAAGTGCCAACTAAAGGTACATAGTGATAGGTACCTACCAAAGTAATTTTAGGCTCCGACGACAGTGGTGAAAGTATAAATAAGTCTATACGAAAATAAATATGACCCTAAAAACAAATGTGTAGGTTAAATAAAGATATTTAACTTATATAAAGGTAGGTAGGTAGTTTTTTTTTTTTTAGTTTCTTTATGGCTCCACACGATTAGTGTATTTAGCCAGTGTCAAGTATTGAAATTTTTCAAGTTTTTATGAATTTTAGTCGTAGAGATGGGTCAAAGTCACATTTCAGGACAGTTGTCAAGTAAAAGTCTAGTCTAAGTCATACCTTCAGTAAAGATGTGGTGTTTACTGAAGATTTTCAGTGGAATTTTGGGAACTGAGAACGCAAATAGCATGTTTTTCAACATTGTGCTGTTTCCCTAGACTCGCACACATTCACCGGCACTTAATGATTAATAATCCACATTTATTACACATTAACTCGCGGAAGAACACAAGTTTTAGGAAAAAATACAATGAGATCACACACACTTTTCCACATTCCCGCCAAAAAACCCCAGGTAGGTAGTTATTAAGGTAAATAATATATATATTTTTTTTTTAAATTGAACAGGATGCAAATAAATATACATAGGTAATGAGGTACCCACATAAATAACCAAAAAGGCCAATTTATGTTAAAACAATATCTTTATAAAACTGAACTCATTTCACTTTATTCATTTTAATATGTTTAACATAAAGGTTTGTTAGGTACCCTACCTAATATATACTGAAACAATTAATTAAAATGTTCACGAAGGTTTAATTAATATAAAATGTATGTTAGACTCGCTTAGGTTTTGTATAAGTACTTATAGATAAGTACTAAAATTTTCTGTAGACAATGTGTTTATTCATAAATATATCAACAGGTGGTAGGATCGTATTATATCGATGTTTCGCCTGACTTGCTAACAAAAAGTAGCTTACTACCATCAAGAAGAAAATTGTACATATGTTGATTTGTATAATTCTAAATAGGTATTATTTATTACAGCATTTATTTATAATTTAAATGACGTTGCAGTAGGCAAACGAGGTACCGACATCACACCATGAGGAATGAGAACAATTGTAATATAATTGTAGTAGTTAGTATGTAGGTAGTACAAATATATAATTATAGTATTTAATAACCTACTATTATGCTAATTTAAACCGGTAATAATAAAGGTAGTTTGAAAAAAAAATGTTTCTTTATAAGTGTTATCCACATTTTATATTTTACAACCAACTTACAAAAAGAAGGAAGTTTCTTAATCGTCTCTATGTTTTTTAGGGTTCCGTATCAAAAGGGTAAAACGGGACCCTATTACTAAGACTCCGCTGTCCATCAGTCTGTCTGCCTATCTGACCGTCCGTCTGTCACCAGGCTGTATCTCATGAACCGTGATTGTTAGACAGTTGAAATTTTCACAGATGATGTATTTCTGTTGCCGCTATAACAACAAATACTAAAAACAGAATAAAGGAAAAAACAGAACAGAAAAAAAAATTAAACATTATAGGGAGTTCCCATACAAGAAACTTGTTTTATTTTCGGCATTTCAATATAACACCATCTATGAACACTTAGGTAAACGTCCATAGATGGCGTTATATTGAAATGCCGATCCCTAACACCTTTGTGTTAACTTTTACTTAAATTGCGTTAGACGTTTGATGGCGTTATCTAATACTATAAGAATCTTTGTCCTGACATACTGACTGACAGACAACGCACAGCCTAAACCGCTGGTCGTAGAGACTTGAAATTTGAAGGGTATATTTGTCTTAGTACGTAGGGGTGTACTAAGAAAGCATTTTCCAAAATTTACCCCTTTAAGGGATGAAATGGGGGTTGAAAGTTTATATAAATATTGAAACAAGATTAGATAGTCTTTTTCGATTCGAAACTTCTCACAAGTGCTTCAGTAAAAAAATAAGTAAATACGTAATGCAGGATTTTTTGAAAATCCACCCCTAAGAGGGTGAAATCTACCCGATTTAGATTAACAAAGTCTGAAAATCAAAATAGTTTTAGATTGCGCTGAAATTTGGAACGCATATAGTTATTACGACGTTAGTTTCCTCAAAGAAATGATTTTCTAAAATTCACCCCTTAAAGGGATGAAACGGGGGTTCAAAGTTTGTATGGAGAAAAGGGTTTAGATAGTCTTTTCTATTTGAAACTTCACACAATTTATTTAGTAAATATAATAATAAGTAAACACGTTTTTAGGCTTTTTTAGAATTTAACTCCAGAGAGGGTTAAATGGGGTAACAAAATGTGAAAATCAATGTTTCGCATCGCGCTGAAATTTGGCATACAGATAGTGATTATGACGTAAGTATCTGTTAAGAAAGGATTTTCCAAAATTCATCACTGAAGGGGATGGAACGGGGGTTCAAAGTTTGTATGGAAAAACAAGATTAGATAGTCTTTTCTATTTGAAACTTCACACAAGTGCTTCAGTAAATATATAAATAAATATGTGTTTCAGATTTTTTCGAAATTCCACCCCTAAAAGGGTGAAGTGGGGTAACAAAGTCTGAAATCAATATTGTTTCGGATTGCGCTGAAATTTGGCATGCAGATAGTTATCATGACGTTCTCTCAGAAAAATGATAAAAAAATCTAAAACTTACTCTTTAAGGGGATGAAACGGGGGTTCAAAGTTTGTTTGGAGAAAAAAGATTAGATAGTCTTTTCTATTCAAAACTTCAACAAGTGCTTCAGTAAATAAAAAGTAAATACGTGTTTCAGGCTTTTTCGGAATTTAACCCCTTAGAGGGTGAAATGGGGTTACAAAGATTGAAAATCAATATTGTTTTGCATAGCGCTAAAATTTGGCATACAGATAGTTATTATGACGTAAGTATCTGTTATGAAAGGATTTTCCAAAATTCACCCCTGAAGGGGATGAACGGGGGTTCAAAGTTTGTATGGAAAAACAAGGTTAGATAGTCATTTTATTCGAAATTTCACACAAGTACTTCTGTAAATAAATAAGTAAATACGAGTTTCAGGGTTTTTCAAAATGCCACCCTAAGAGGGTGGGGTAACAAAGTCTGAAAATCAATATTTTTCGGATTGCGCTGGAATTTAGAATGCAGATAGGTATTATGACGAAGGTATCCGTTAAGAAAGGATTTACTTTAAATTTCCCCCCGGATACGGAACTGGGATTTAAAGTTTGTGTGGCGAAACAAGATGAGATAGTCTGTTTTATTCGAAACTTTATATACGAGTAGGTACTTCTGTAAATAAATAAGTAAGTACGTGTTGCAGGATTTTTCGAAATGGGGTAGGTAGCAAAGTCTGAAAAATGGGGCTTTTCGGGTTTTATAAATTTGAATTCCGATATGCCTTTGTCACGCGATAAAATGAAGTTTTATCGCGTTTTATTGGCCAGTTTATTTTATTTATGTTAAGCGATTCCTCCGCCAATTGTGAACCAATTTGAATTATTATTTTTGTAACAGTAAGGGTTGATCTTCATGGTGGTCCCATTAAATTTTATTGAGATCTGACAAGTAAGCAATTTGCTACAGAAACTGACTCGCGTGGCATGGAAGTCGGTTTTTTAGTTTTTAAATCTTAATTATGTACATAGTTGTATACAAATAAATATTTAAAAGTTCGTGGGTTCGAGTCCCGTAGGTAAGGTGAAATTTTGTATTGCGAATAACAATGTAGTTTCAACTTAGGTACTAAGCCAATGATTTGTAGTAGGCGTTCTAAAGTACAATGTTACGAAGCTTACGCTAGCGTGTTGGCGCGTGGATGAGATCCGTGTAGCTAAAATACAATCCGCAGATGGAAACTAAGTTTTCACCAAGGACATCTCTGACCTCTGTTGGAAAGCTGTATTACATCCATCTAGAATACGCTTAAGATGGCTGTAATCCGCCGGCTACACGGATTTAATCCGCGCGCTCGAACCGCGGATGGGACTCGCGCCCGCACACCAAGGACGTTGAAGGTCAAATCAAAATTTGGATTACATCTGCAGTCTAGACGGATTGAAAAAGGCAAGGTGTGGTTGGATCGCTGGATTACAACCGTCTAGAGAAGGTTTAAGGATTGTTTCGATTAAGTAAATAAAAAAATAATATATAACCCACCTCACCCAAGAAATGCTATTATTACCACCTGCGCCCAAGAAGGCCATTCAGCTATATTTACGATGGATGTATTAGACATAGTTACATTTTTAATTTCTATATCGTCTGTAATACATGAATTCAATAAATCTGTAAAACGTTTACTCATGGATAAAGCAAATTACAAAATTGATGATTTCCTCGTGGACAGGAAATCATGGCAAGGTAATTTATTTTCATATTTATTTTACTTGACAAAAATTGATTTGTTACATATTCGATGTAATACATGTTTAGTTATTATCTGTTTGTTTGAATTTATTGACGTTCATAAATATACTTTGTGTACTGTTATATTAAATGAATGTTGTTTGTGTTATATTAAAAAAAATTATAAATAAAAAATATTTTTAAAAACAAGCTTTTATCTGGGACAATGAACTAAAATGTTAAAAATAAATTCTAGTAAGTATTTGGCGTGTAGGTACTTACCTATATTCTTAAAAGCTTGAAGCACTACCCGTTTTTCATGCTAGGTAATTACCATACTTCAGTGCCTCAAGCTTTTAAAAATATAGGTAAGTACCTACACGCCAAATACTTACTAGAATTTATTTTTAACAATTTAGTTCATTGTCCCAGATAAAAGCTTGTTTTTAAACATATTTTTTATTTATAATTTATGTTTAACTTTTTAGTAGGTAGGTATAGATACCGACTACCTACCTACTACCTAAGTATTTAAGAGAAGGCATGATGTTTTAAAATATTCCACGGATATTTGATGTGATTATGGGTAAAGTGCTCTTCAAGGAAAATCAGTCGACTCGGTGGAGCTATGTCGCTTTATAACAGAAATGCCATGGCCACCTTACAGCTTCATCATCAGATATTGGCTATCATTTATGTGTAAAGTGCTCCCCAAGACGAATCATTTGAGCCCAAATTCACTGGGGTTACGTTATTTTAGCACAGAGATGCCATGGCCACCTTCCAGCTTCATTACCAGTCGCTAAATATCATCTAGGTGTAAAGTTCTCTTCAAGACGAATCAATCGAGACCAAACTCGGTAGAGTTACGTTGATTTATCACAGAGATGCCGTGGCCACCTTCTAGCTTCATCATCAGACCCTGGATATTATCTAGGTGTAAAGTTATCTTCGAGACGAATAATTTGAGCCCAAACTCGGTAGAGTTACGTTGATTTATCACAGAGATGCCGTGGCCACCTTCCAGCTGCATCATCAGACCCTAGATATCATCTAGGTAAAAATTTCTCTTCAATACGAATCAATCGAGCCCAAACTCGGTAGGGTTATGTTGATTTATCACAGAGATGCCGTGGCCACCTTCCAGCTTCATCATCAGACCCTGGATATCATCTACGCGTAAAGTTCTCTTCAAGACAAATCAATCGAGCCGAAATTCGGTGGGGTTATGTTGTTTTATCACAGAGATGCCGTGGCCACCTTCCGTCTCCATCATCAGACCAGCTCCATGGTACCATATCATTGTATTGTCACCGAAGATACATAAGTATACCAAATTTGAGTCCCATCGGACATCGGGAAGTGGGTCTAATTTAGCTTCCAAGATTCCACCCGAACATACATAGTTACATACATAAATATATACATACATACATACATACATTGCAAGTTAAATAAAAGCCTGTAATAAATGAATGGAATTGAATTTAATAAAAAAATATTTTTTCAAATCATATGAGGTAGTTTAAGAAATGTTATTGAGCTGATCGCATCAAGTTAGTCAATATTGAAAGCTTCATGGTAAATAAATCATCCACGTACGAGTAAGTACCATGTCCCTACCTACAACACCTAATTATCTACAAATTGGTTATTAGATGACACAGCCTTTTGTCCACCATGTATAACATGATAGTTTAAAAGGGTACTATTAGTCAGCCCATTACACGGTAAAATTATACCTGTCATTTAACTAACAATAAGATAAGTACATACAGTCTAGTGCAAGTTTCTTTAGATTTACTTTTTGATTGGTTGATTGGTTTACTTATACTTACGTAAAAGAAAACGCAGATTTATATGGAATTATAATTAAGATAGTTCTTATCTAAAACGACCGACTTCCATGCCGCGGGAGTCTGTTTCAGTAGCAAGATTGAAATGTTTATCGTCATATTTGTAAAGATACTTATTAGATCTTGATAAAATTTAAATGGTACCACCATAAAGTTGAACTCTAACTATTGAAAAATAATCATTGAAATCGGTTCACAATTGTCGGAGTAATCCGGTATCATACACAAAAAAAAACTTTCAGACGAATTGAGATGCTCCTTTCTAGAAGTTAATTGCAAAAGCGCCATCTATTGTGCATGATAGGTAACATTGTAATCTCCAAATCTTCATTCATCATCATCATCAAAAATCATCTCCAAATCTACGAAGGAAATAAATCTGAGAAGTGGAGTAGTGAGAGAATGGTCGGCTTTGATGCCAGAGGCCACCGAGTTCAATCCCCGTCGTGCACCAATAGAAGTTTCTATAGAAAAATTTATGTGCGCTTTTCACAGTGCTCCTCGAGTGAAGGAAGAACCACCAACCCCTGTATGGTCGTCTCAAAAGCAGCAAGAGCGCAATGGGGCCTTAACTCCGAAGTAGTGAGATTAATCTACATCTCAGTAATTGAACCAACAGTGCTCTACGCCTCAACATGTTGGGCCGGAGTTGCATGCCGACAATACGCAAAAAACAAACTTAACGAGTTGACGCGTCGGTTCTCAATCATGGCATCCAAGGCACACAGGACCACATCTCTGACAGCTGCTGCAGCACTGGCGCGCATAATACCGTTGGACTTAAGAGCCCTAGAAAACCATGCTCTGTATATGGCTAAAAAAGGGGAATCATTACCACAGCTGCCGGGTCTAACTCTTCAAGCACGCTCGAGTCCATTTCAACTCAAACATCCCGCCTTAAGGAGAGTATACACATTTCAGCACATTGAAAGTCAGACAGAGCTAAACAACATCAAAAACGACTTCCCTAATATATTTACTGATGGGAGTAAAATTGAGGGGAAGGTCGGAGGCGCTCTGTCTGCATGGATCAATGGTACTGAAAAAAGAAAGGCTACATTCAGGTTGGGAAACTTTTGTAGTGTTTACCAGGCTGAGCTCTTCGCGATCCTAAAGGCACTAGAGCTTATGCAGAAGTACTCAGCTTTTAATAAGGCAAATATATTGAGTGACTCTAGATCGGCTCTTGAATCAATTACCGACAACTGCACCGTAAACCCCATTGCCGTCAACATACGAAACATTTTGGACGACATTTATGACAGCGGAGGGATGGCCGTATTGTTTTGGATCAGAGCTCATGATGGTATACCGGGCAATGAACGCGCGGATGAACTCGCCAAAAAAGCGGCGCTCCACAATAAGACAGCCCCAATCTTTGACGACTTTCCACTGTCCTGTGCTAAGCGTCTTCTTAGAGACTCCACTCTTACGGCTTGGGAAGACCGTTACACACAAGCAATGACAGGGTCGACTACGAAAAAATTCTTCCCGAGTCCTAAGACTGCGTATAAGACCCTCGGAAGAATAATCATGACCAACCTCAGAGCTCAAGTTTATACCGGCCATGGCGGGTTTAGAGCCTACTTATACCGCTTTAAACTCGCGGACAACCCATTTTGTCTCTGCGACAATGAGACCCCTGAGACGGTCGAGCACATTCTTTTGGAATGTCCTAGATTTGGCAGAGACCGGTTTGAATGCGAGGCCAGGATGGGAATACCACTAGTTGCGGAAAATCTTGTGCAGGCAAACAATGAACCCGAATGCCGAGACCACTTCTTAGCTTTTGCCGAAAAATCTGTTAGGCAAGCAGCAAGAGCAAACGGATCAACTGTATAGGTGTAAATCAACTGTATAGGTGTAAATCAACTGTATATGTGCTAATAAGTAATAAATAATCAATACGCACTTAATAATTGAAAACACATAATGCATACTTGACAATAATTATGATAACACATAGTAAACAAATTCATTATATAATAGAGCGTATGTGTACAGTTAGAACAAATGTACTTGATATACAGTGTACAGTTAGAACAAATGTACTTGATATACAGTGTACAGTTAGAACAAATGTACTTGATATACAGTGTACAGTTAGAACAAATGTACTTGATATACAGTGTACAGTTAGAACAAATGTACTTGATATACAGTGTACAGTTAGAACAAATGTACTTGATATACATAAGAAATTACTACGCACACTATAATTATAAGATTATAATGATGTATTCGTTAAATTTATATTAGATTAATAAACAGTGTAATCTCATGCAATATGTAAACAAAAGAGCCTGCTGTAGGATGCTGAAGAATTCAGAAAAACACGTTATTAGTTAAGAAAAAACAGAAATAGTAATAATAATAAAAAAAAAGAACAGGATATAATGGTGCTGCAAAAGCAAAAGCAGCAGGTAAGCCCAGAGGGAGGGGGTTTTAGTCAGTAGAAGTCTGACATAATCGCAGCGACCATTCTGCGGTATCACATGAGGATTTCCCCCTCCCGCTTGAAAAAAAAAAAAAAAAAAAACCCCGGTATGGTGGTAGGGCACTGTCCTAGTGTCCGCCTGGCCAGCTACCAACCACCCTCAAGTTAGAAAATCTGTCGCCAAACATCTAATGTGTTCGGGCAGCTATCCTTGAGAGCCAGTGCCCATTCTAGGCCTAGCGTGCTACCAACCTCGTCCACACCATCTCGTACTTGTCACTCTGACTCATCTGTCACTACATACGTGTGTCGCAAACATTGCATTATACAACAATAAACTGACTTGTATCTTACAGTAGTAATACTAACAAAGCATTGTCATCTTAACCTGTAGTACTTAACTGCAGGTTAACGGTGACAAATGCATTGTTTACAATATACTTAAATAACTCGTAAACATTCAATGCAAAATAGAATACTAATGTCTTCCGGCAGCAGTCCTTGAGAGACAGTTACTATTCAGGACTACTAGACAGGCCTAGAGTGCTATCGTCCTCGATGGCATCATCACTTACCATCAGGTGAGATAGTGGTCTAACGCTGGCCTATAGGATATAAAATTAAAAAAACAATAGGTATTGAACATAATTATGTATTCACTATTACTAAGGTAATACAACGGGTGGTCTTATCGCTAATAGATATTCTTTCTACTCAACCTTTGGATGGACAGAATTGCAGGAAGTTGTAGACGGAAGGTAATATGTATGATAATTTTAATGAAGCATTATCTTTTTCCGCTACACGGTTAAAGTCAGTTTAGGCCCGGCAGCGTGTCGTATTTTGAGTAAAGTTTAATATGCATTATAATTTTTATTACCAAGTAATTAAAATTAACAGAACAAAAACAGACAGGGCACAAAAGGGTTCATTGCTGCGCCCTGTCGTCCTTTTTTTATATCTCTATTTTTATATCGATGATGTATGTGGTCGAAGATGCAATGGTGAACACGCTAGACCTAGAAAGGCCTTACTCTCAAGGGCTGTGCGCTGCCGGAACACCGCAAGGTTATGGCCGCAGATTTTCTTCTTGGTAATGGTAAGCTACTTTTTGGTAGCTAGTCAGGCGGAACATAAATGTAATGATCTTAGCACCTGTGGAAAATTGTATCCGTAGATTCAGACCTTAATCTACGCTACAAGTAATCCATTGGTGGTGCTAAATGGATGACCACTAGTGGTGGGCTTTGGCCGTGGCTGATGTCACAGATGGGTTCGTCGTGGTCCACCATAATATTCAGCCAGCCAGTTTAGAAGACAAAGTTAAAGTGCCTCTATGTGAAAATCGCCTCATCGAGCTTCCGTCTTCCACTTGTATGAGTGGATATAAGTATATTATACCTGTACAGAGGACCAAAATGCAGAAAAATACCATTCAATCTGAGGTCAGACCGCATGTTATATTACCGCATTTATACAATATCGTCCCTTAACATTATGTGAGATACAAATGGTGAAGTGACAGCAAGTCACAAATCCGGCATTTAAAAAAAACCTTGGACTACTAAAAAAAACTCTTCCGTTTTATTTCCAGATCTAGATCTGATCCTGACGTACCACTGCTGCAAAAGAAGCTCCGAGGTATCCAAACAGCTGTTAGACCTGCACTTTACTCTGCGGACTCTCTTCTACAACTTCTTCAAAAACCGGCTCGCTGATGAGAAGACAATCAAAATTATGGGATATTAGTAAGTGGACTCATCTATTATTTAGAAGTAAACATTAGCTTGAGGGACAAAATGGCTGGTATAGTCACAGCGCCTGTGAAACTTAAAAAAAAAAAATATCATAATAGGCTAGCGTGTGACCACCATCTCACCTGTAGCTGGTAAGTGATGATGCGGTCGAGGATAGTCGCATGCTAGGCCTAGAATGAAAAGGAAACTGGCTCTCCAGGATAACTGCCGTAACACACAGAAGAGATACTATCGCCGCAACACATTAGATGTTTGGCGACAGGTTGCTCCATTTTATGTATTACTACAAAATTGCACAGCTGCAACATTAACAATATAAAGTTATTTTGGGTAACTTTCAATCGATTCAGTCACGCGCTTCGTGGACGTGCGATTATAATAAATAAATAAATAAATAAATTGTTTATTAACCAAAATCATTTACCTACAGATATTTTGTACACTAACTCTTAAGCCGGCTTTTCACTATGGGATATAATATAATGTATATTATATCTTGAGACATAACATTTTATCGCTCTTCATACATTTCGTATGAGCCCGTTTACACTATGCTATAATATATATTATATCCCATGCTATAAATATTGTTTCGACCGACTAAGGGATTTTTGAAGGTTTATATTTTACCTCACATCCCCGGACACCGCGCTTCCCCCTGCCTCGCCATTAGTTTTTTTTTTTTTGTTTTTTACTTTTATTATGGCTCCACACAACTACTGTATTTAGCCAGTGCTTGAATGAAACCATAGAAACATAGAACATAGTGTGAACAGCAATCGCGGGATGTAATATATACCTCAAAATGTAAACTACATTATATCCCATAGTGAAAAGCCGGCTTTATACTAACAAAAACCTTGTATTTTAAAAGCTAGCTTTCATAATATCGCTTAATATTTATCTGCGTATCTTCAAATGCCTGTCGCGTTTGCGAAGCAAGGGTATCGATTCAACATCGCTACTGTATCGATACAAACGCACGACTACTTGGCGAAGGTTTATGACATCGACTTCATTGTTATGAAGTCGATGGTTTATGACCAGCGACAGCATCGCGACTGTATCGCGGTCTTTTGCGATTGTATCGCTAATGAATCGCTGCTAAAAGTCGCCGCGCACAACATCCTTATATAGGGTTTCACGCATTTTAATAAGTACCTTACATCACAATACATAAACGAGCTTTTATAATCTAGCAACGATCTATGTTTTGGTGGATTGCCAAAACAATTTAGCAAGATTATAAGTAACTACTTACCTAAGTAGGTGGAGGCCAGTTACGAACATGCCAGTCAAAAGTCTTAAGTACCAAAATAATTGTGATTGTTGCTACATGAAAACTTTATATTTAAATGTATAATTTTATTAAATTTGCAGCCTCATACTGCCCCTGGAAACACCGGCTTATGATGGATCCAAGATTTTTTACACCAGACTATTAAATTACGACATCAAGAACTTCGTGTTTCATGAGGCTGTCAAGTAAGTTTATCCACTATTATAGTATTTTATGCATATATCATACTAATTATTTTAAGGGCCCAATGGTGTAGTGGGAGAATGGTCGGCAGTGAAGCCAGAGGTATCGAGTTCACCAAGCCGTGCACCAATGGATTCTTCTATCGAAAATATGTGCGCTTTTCACAGTGGCGCTCCGGTGAAGGAAAAACATCGTTAAGACACCCCTGACCCCTCCCCTACATCCCGCACGGTGGTAAGACACTATCTATTGTCCGCCTGGCCAGCTACCACCCTCAAGTAAAAACATCTGTCGCCAAACATCTGATGTGTTCCGGCAGCTATCCTTGAGAGCCAGTTTCCATTCTAGGCCTAGCGTGCTTACCATACTCGACCGCATCATCACTTGCTAGCAGGTAAGATAGTGGTCAAACGCTACCCTATATGATATAAAAATAAATAAAAAACATCGAAAGCAAGCTTTTATTTGACTTTCAATGGGTGTAGGTATGTTAAGATAAGATTTATTGCATAAACTGTGTATAAACATGGTCTTACACTTAATTTGTAGTGCAACAGTTTTCCCATGCCGGGCGTGCAACATAAAAGTTAAATTATGTTTGTACTTAATGCGCATATAGAAGGTATGTTGGTATGTATGTATGTCATATCTTGCAAACTAAGTAAGAAACATTTCCTCTTATGTTATCGTATACGAAAATTAAATTGGACATGTTGATTCCGATGCTAATGTATTTTTGTGATGATCATATCATTTTAAACCAAGGGATGGCTCCAGACGCTTACGCCTCAGCGGTCGGTAGCATTGACAAAATTTTGCATACGCATTTAATGGTAGTAAATTTTAATGGGTTTGTTCCTGTTTGACTAATTGGACAAACAGGAAAAAAAAATCAAACTGTCTCCTTACTCGTAGCATGGAGACAGACCGGACAAAAAGTTCACACTGTCGCCTTACTCGTATCAAGGGGACAGCGTGAACTTTTTTTCCTGTTAGTCCACTTAAGGGGACAGATTAAGGAGACAAACAGGAATAAACCTATTTGGGAGAGACCTATGTCCAGCAGTGGGCTGATGCAGATACCGGGTAATTAGCTTCAGTTTATGTGTTTGTGTACCTATGTAATTTCCAGAACATTTATAATGGTGGCGGATCTATGGCAGTACAAGGAAGGCACGTGGCCCGGCCTGGTGATCTGCATCGACCTGGACAAGGTCTCGCTCGCTCACATCACGCGACTGGACATACAGACTGTGCAGCAGTTCTTGTATTACTTACAGGTAGGTACTTCTCAGTGCTCTACACTAGAAGAGTCAAATCGAATCAAAATTAAACCCTTTATTCAGATCAAAATCATTAAATAAATCATAATCAAGTAACTAAACATAGCAAAAGCATAATTTACGCTTTGAATTAAAAAAAACTTAAGTAATGAGCCATTCAGCTGTCATCCAAGTTTCTCTGAAAGATAGAATGATTTAGAAATGGTGGTTTTTATCGCAATTTCGCAAGTCGAGAACAAGGTGACTCGACAGACAGAGAACGAAAGTCATCGACATAACATAGAAATTCCTACACCGATTCGACCGTAGATAATCAGAATATGCTAATACGCATTAATACGAATAGCTATTTGTTTACGGTAGATTGTTACGGCTTTCTGACAAGCTCAATAGTAATTTGTCGATTCAGTCAGTGTGACAGACGTGACGTGACGTGACAAGTGCAATGTCACGGTTATGTTTAACATTACCGTATCATTGCACTTATATCGTACGAGAAGTGCCCCGCGGCTTCGCCCGCGTTAAAAACTCCTTGTATTTACTGGAAACTTTTCTTTTGTTAAAACGATTCTATCATTAAAGACATCAAATATGAATTAGCCAAATCGGTTCACCCGTTTTCATGTTATGGCGTGACTAAGGCAAATCGGGATTCATATTTATAAAACCCGAAAAACCCAAATTTTCATACTTTGTGACCATTTCGAAAAATCCTACAACACGTACTTACTTATTTATTTACAAAAGTACTTATATGTAAAGTTTCGTATAAAACAGACTATCTCATCTTGTTTCGCCATACAAACTTTGTTGTTCCGTATCCGGGAGGATTTTTTTGAAAATCCCTTCTGAGCGGATACCTACGTCATAATAACTATCTGCATTCTAAATTTCAGCGCAATCCGAAACAATATTGATTTTAAGACTTTGTTACCCCAGTTCACCCTCTTAGGGTTGCATTTTGAAAACTTCTGAAACTCGTATTTACTTATACAGAAGTACTTGTGTGAAATGTCGAATAAAATGACTATTCAAATTTTGAACCCCCGCTTCATCCCTTTGGAAAGTGAATTTTGAAAAATCCTTCCTTAGCGGATACCTACATCAAAATAACTATCTGCATGCCAAATTTTACCGCAATCCGAAACAATATTGATTTCAGACTTAGTTACCCCACTTACTCTTTGGGGTGGAATTTCGAAAAAACCTGAAAAATGTATTTTTTTATTTATTTACTTACGTACTTGTGTGAAGTTTCGAATAGAAAAGACTATCTAATCTTGTTTCTCCATACAAACTTTGAACCCCCGATTCACCCCCTTCAGGGGTGAATTTGGAAAATCCTTTCTTTGAGGGTACTAAAGTCGTAATAACTATTTGCATGCCAAATTTCAGTGCAATCCGATACAATATTGATTTTCAGACTTTGTTACCCCGTTTTACCCTCTTAGGGGTGGCATTTTGAAAAAACTTAAACACGTATTTACTTATTTTTTTACTGAAGCACTTGTGTGAGGTTTCGAATAGAAAATACTATCTAATCTTGTTTATCCATACAAACTTTGAACCCCCGTTTTATCCCCTTTAGGGGTGAATTTTGAAAAATCCTTTTTCAGAGGGTACTAAAGTCGTAATAACTATTTGCATGCCACATTTTAGCGCAATCCGATACAATATTGATTTTCAGACTTTGTTACCCCGTTTTACCCTCTTAGGGGTGGAATTTTGAAAAAACCTGAAACACGTATTTACTTATTTTTTTACTGAAACACTTGTGTGAGGTTTCGAATAGAAAATACTATCTAATCTTGTTTCTCCATACAAACTTTGAGTCCCCATTTCATCCCCTTAAGGCGTGAATTTTGGAAAATCCTTTCTTAGTACTTTCTTACGTACTAAGACAAATATACCCTCCAAATTTCAAGTCTCTACGACCAGCGGTTTAGGCTGTGCTTTGTCTGTCAGTGAGGCAGTCAGTCAGTATGTCAGGACAAACATTCTTATAGTATTAGATGTTATTAGCTACCTAAGTATATAGATATTCTCGCTGCCCGCTATTTTAGGGCTAATGAGAATGCATTAGGGGGGACAGCTAAAAGTAGCGGGACACATCCCATGGGTTATTCATTATTAAGATTGATTAAAACACTAAAAAAGCCTACTTCATACGTCGCGCTAGTCAGTAAGTACCAAGTTTAAGGTGTTTACCTCCATCCACATATCCATCCTCTGGAGATAGTACTGAACATAATTATCTCGATGAAATTAAATTGGGACCATCTGGGAAGTAGTAAGTATTACCTGCGCAACAAAAAAAACCTATCTGTCGAGTAATTGACGAACATACCTACATATAAATAAAACTGGCCAAGTGCGAGTCAGCATCGCGTCTCTTATCGCACACTTAGGGACGGTTCCGTACAATACGAAACATAACAGAGTTTCAACCTCATATATTTGATTAATTGATATTACCCAGAATATTGGGTTTGGTCGCGATCTAGAAAGACGGGGCTCGTTTACTAGCGCCATCTATGTCATTTTGCCGAAACTAATTAGATAGATTGCGTTTAAAAACACATTTTTTGTATGGGGACCCCCTTTAATTTTATTTTGTTTTTAGTATTTGCTGTTCTAGCGGCAACAGAAATACACCATCTGTGAAAATTTTAACTGTCTAACTATCACGGTTGATGAGCTATAGCCTGGTGACAGACGGACAGACAGACAGACAGACAAACAGACAGACAGACGGACAGCGGAGTCTTAGTAATAGGGTCCCGTTTTACCCTTTGGGTACGGAACCCTAAAAACTTACAAAGTAAGAACCTAATCCTTTTGTGTGAAGTCGGTTAATAAACAGGTGTGAAAGTTCGTTAGTAAGCAGCTAAAAGCCAAAAGGCTAAACGGATTAAGACGGATTTTTTGCGAAGCTGCTGTACCCGGCGAATCAACTTACAATTTTCATTATATTTTTCCAGGAAGCAATGCTAGTAAAACTCAAAGGCCTGCACTTCCTGAACGCGCCGTCGTTCATGGACCGTCTGATGATGATCCTGCGACCCTTCATGAAGAAGGAGCTGCTGGAAGTTCTGCACATCCACCAGACCGGCTCGAAGACCTTGGACAAGTTCCTGCCCATAGAAGCACTGCCTGTAGAAGCCGGGGGGCACTACTTGAGCTGTGACAGTGCTAGAGGTAACGTCTTCTGTGACACTTGCATGAACACGGGACGAGCGAGCCACTTGTCTTATGGAAAGCGATACCTTTTAAGAGCGTACACGGGGTGCAGTTTTCCATACAAACGTATTCCCCTGTTTCCTCCCTGGAAAATGCTTCTAGAGCAAATGGTTGGTCAAAAAAGCAAAAGATAGGGGCATAGCTACATCAACCTTGATTTGTTGTAGAAAAAAAGTTTGCTCTAGAAGCATTTTTCAGGGAGGAAACGGGGGAATACGTTATTGTATGGAAAACTGCACCCCGCGTTCGCTCTTAATGCCTATAGCTTCTCATAGAAACTATGGCAAGCAAAACCCGCTTGGCAAAAATCTGCACATCCCTGCACTGAATTCTAGAATGTAAAAGATTCCCAATGTATTTTGCCTTGTGTATCATCATCATCAGCAGCATAATAGTATACACCCTAGGCTAGGCTCGGTCGTGAGTTCGATCCTCACCCATAGCACTATTGATGTGAAACCACTCCGGACACAAGCATATTTCACTTAGTTGTAGGACTTGTAGGGGTTAACAAGACTATAGTAATATGCAACCCACATAGCTAGTAACCATTTTAAGAAAGAGAAAATATAAACCCAGTATTCGTCCAACACATAGACCTCTCATAAGGCTTGTGTATGCTATACATTCTTTTCTAGTAGATAAGCACTTCAGCCCCCTAATTCTCAATCATTCGAAAACCTGTTCGGATTCGGAAGGTTCATTTTTAGGGTTCCGTAGCCGAATGGCAAAAAACGGAACCCTTATAGATTCGTCATATCTGTCTGTTTGTCCGTCCGTATGTCACAGCCATTTTATTCCGAAACTGTTAGGACTACAGAATTGAAACTTGGTAGGAAGATGTATTCTGTGAACCGCTTTCCGATTTTTATACAAAAATAAAAAATATATAAGTTTAAGGGGGGGCATCCCATACATGGAATTGAAACAAAAAAAATTCTTCAAACCTATACGTATGGATAGGTCTTTAAAAATGACATTGAGGTTCCTTAAATCATTTTTTCTCAAAGTCAATCATTTGAAAGATAGGCGCGTCTAAAGTAAAATGTGTGTCCCCCCCCCCCCCCTCGAACTTTTAAAGTATGGGAGTGAAAAATCTAAAAAAAATGTATGCTGTAGATCTCAATAAAAACTAACAACGAAAATTGGTTTGAACGAGATACAGTCAGCAGTTTTAAAGATATGGCGACCGCAAAGATAACTTTGTTTTTCATACAAACACTATGAAAAACAAAGTTAATTTTGTAGTTGCGAAAAATCATAGTTATGGAATACTTAACTGTGTTACGGAACCCTACGAGTGCGAGTCCGACTTGCACTTGGCCAGTTTATTAATTTTGATAATTGATAAATCCGTGAGCGATTTAATCGCGGAAACCTTTTAAATTAGAATCACTGATATTTTTTGAATTGAAATATAATTCAATGCCCCGCGAGTCGGTTTCAGTAGCAAGTCTGAGACGTTTATCGTCATATCTCTGGAGATACTTATCAGATCTCAATGAATTACAATGGGATTACCTCGGAAACGTACCCTACTGATTACAAAAAGAATCATTCGAATCGGTTCAGAATTGATGGAGTAATTGCGTAACATACACACATAAAAAAATAAAAAACACTCGAATTGATAACCTTCTTCTTTTTGGAAGTCGGTTGAAAAGTAACCGATCGGAGCATTGTGAATTGCAAAGATCCAAGTGGAAGTAAAGGCAGTTTCCGAATCCGATTTTGCTTTCGAATTATTGAGAATAACTGCAGAGCAACTGATATCCCAACTTAATAATTCTAAGTGCCAGTTTCACCGGTTTCAGATATTGCGTAAAAAAATGACAAAAATCTGTCAGATTTCTTCATATTAGTGCTATCGGGAACCGGTGCAACTGGCCCTAAGTTTATCTTTCTATTTTTCACTTATACATCCAATCACAATTCCAGCGATGGTGCTGGAGAAGATATCGGGCGCTGCGGAGTACTTCTCTTCTGAGAACAAGAAGAGAGTGTCGGAGTCAGCTCGCCCCGGGAAACCTAAGACTATCTCTGATATATTCGGGAGTGTGGAGGGGTCATTCAAAAAACTTGATATCGATTAAATATTATCTATGTGCATAGGCAGAGACAGTTGTAAATATTAAGGTTATGTATGGTTCATTTGTTACTTTATCAATTAATAAACGTTTTATGTACTAGTTTAAATATTGTTTCTTTTAAGTGTTACAAACTTTGTATTTTTGTACATTGTTACACACAATCCAAAATTACATCGTACTGTGCGGGATTCGAACCGGCACCCTCCTGGGAAACATGCACTGGTGCTCTGAGCAATTAACAGACTAGTTTGTCAAATATCCTCCTCAGATAAATACTGGCTTTATACTTAAAGCAAATATCGCAATATTCCTAAAAACTATGCATTTTATTATTAAATCAGTAAATACAATTTT
Source organism: Cabera pusaria (assembly GCA_954871355.1). NCBI lineage: Eukaryota > Metazoa > Arthropoda > Insecta > Lepidoptera > Geometridae > Cabera > Cabera pusaria. The sequence goes on from OX940906.1 coordinate 22,951,287, forward strand.
TTTTTACATACTCAATGAATTACAAAGCTATCAAATCGTAGTGTTTTTTTAGTTATTATATAGGCTGATGTTAGACAACCATCTCGACTGTTGGTAAATGATAATGCGGTTGAGGATGGTAAGCATCCTAGGTCTAGAATGGGAACTAGTTCACAAGGATAGCTGATACAACAAGTAGAACAATAACACAATATTTGGCCACGCCGCCGCGCCGGGGTTTACTTAACACTGTTTTTCCTTCACTGGACTGTGATTTTGTTTTTCCGGCTTGTGTGGTAACTGTTTTTAAAGTAAAACATTTTCATCATCAGCCTGTGTCAGTCCACTGCTGGACGTAGGCCTCTCCCAAGATGCGCCACTGAGCCCGATCTTCGGCTCTTCTTTTCCAGTCACTGCCCACCGCTTTGCGTATGTTGTCGCTCCACCTGGTCACAGGACTGACTACGCTACGTTTGCCGTTCCGCGGTCTCCACTCCAGGATAAGTCTACCCCAACGGATATCAGTCCTGCGGCAGATATGACCAGCCCACTGCCACTTCAGCTTGCTAATCTTATTACTATATCGATAACTTTAGTTCTCTGGCGAATTACTTCGTTCCAGATTCGATCGCGCAGAGAAATACCGAGCATAGCTCTCTCTATAGCTCGCTCAGCGACTTGTGGACCTTGTGAACTGGTGGACCAGTCGGACTGTGAGTGTCCACGTCTCGGCTCCGTATGTCATCACAGGTAGGACTAAAGACTGTCTTTAGACACTGGTGTATAGGCGACGAGAAGACGACGGAGTTTTCCGAATGCTGCCCAGCCCAGCTGAATTCTTCTCTGGATTTCCTTCTCGAAGTTGTGTTTGCCTAGTTGGAGCGTCTGCCCTAGGTTAACATACTTCAATCGATAATCAATCATACGGCAATCGATTCCGGAACAACGTGCTCGTTGTACATGAGTTTGGTTTTATCCAAATTCATCCGGAGATCGATGCGACGAGAAGAATCAGCTAGGCCATTCGATGTACTTGACGTTGATGTTAATGCCACGATCTTTCCAGTCCAGCGTCTTAAACATATCCTCCAAGGCGTTAGTGAACAGTTTCGGGGATATGACGTCCCCCTGTCTCACTCCTCGACGCAGGTGGACATGTTTAGTTCGCTGGTTCTGTACTTGTACAGTCATCGTTGCGGCGTTATACAGACATCTCATGACTTCGATATATAGCTGACGGAATAGCCCTACCAGGACGAACCAGGGCCCCTAGACAAAATACAATTTCCTGTTTGCCTTCACGCTAACGCAGGTTCAAAATGTATGGGAATGACATTTTTGTTGCGGAAACATAAATGTCATTCCATACATTTTGAACTTGCGTTAGCGTGAAGGTAAACAGAAAATTGTATTTTGTCTAGGGGCCCAGGTTTCGATTGAGTCGAAGGCCTTCTCATAGTCCACAAACGCTAAGCACAGGGGCTGATTGTACTCTTCAGTCTTCTGTACAATCTGCCGCACCGTGTGGATAAAACATAATTTGATTTCGTTCATCTATCGCATGTCGCATTACAGCCGGTGCTTATTGGCGGATTATTATGATGTACGACATCAAGGTTTAGCTGTGATTGGCGGACGCTTCCGCAGCCATATTTGTAGACATGCTAATGTGTCATGTCAACTGCTGTCATAGTAGCTAGCTACCACAGCTACACAAACAAAGTGTCACTTGCTTCATGGTTTCATAAAACCTAAACCACACCACATACAGCTAAACCTTTATGTCATACATCATATCCACCTATCAGCACCGGCTGTAATGCGACATCACAGATCTAGTTTTTTTTTTTTTGTTTCTTTATGGCTCCACACGATTAGTGTATTTAGCCAGTGTCAAGTATTGAAATTTTTCAAGTTTTTATGAATGTTAGTCGTAGAGATGGGTCAAAGTCACATTTCAGGTCAGTTGTCAAGTAAAAGTCTAGTCTAAGTCATACCTTCAGTAAAGATGTGGTGTTTACTGAAGATTTTCAGTGGAATTTTGGTGAGAACGCAAATAGCATGTTTATCAACATTGTGCTGTTTCCCTACACTCGCACACATTCACCGGCACTTCATGGTTAAAATCCACATTTATTACATATTAACACGCGGAAGAACACAAGTTTTAGGAAAGAATACAATGAGATCACACACACTTTTCCACGTTCCCGCCAAAACTCCTCACAGATCTAGTTTTTCACTATACTGCATAAGAGATAGCTTATCTCTGCGACAGTGACATTTACATAGAAGATTGACATTTTTAGAGTTGGGATAGTGGTAGAAAAAATCTATTATCAAACAATGTTGTAATGAAATCGAATGAGTAGTTGTAGGTGACAAATTGGATTTTACGTAAGTAAATAAAATCAAATTTCTCACCTACAACTACTACTATTTAAGATATAGTATGTAAACATGTAAATAATGTTAATTAAATAAATTATAATAATGTTACGATAGTATTTATCGACGTTTTTCACTATTATCGATGCTAATGTAACATACAATTGGGTTTAATTTAATTACATATATAAAAATTTATAAATTAAGTTTTATTTAAAATATCGTTAGTATAAACTATCGGTGATTTAAATAAAACTATCTAAAACTCTGGTCGCGATCATTCGTCGCCCATCACTAATCGGCATGCCCATAAAGTATGACATTGACAGGTACGGACTGTACTATTAAGAAATTTAGTACTTCGCGTGATTTTTCTGACAGCTGTCACAGAGATCAAGCTATATTTTATGGATTATAAGTTATGTGAAATCCTAGAATGTGTGCGACATGCATGTCGTCAACATGCGATAGATGGAGGAAAAATTTTCACATAAAATATTTAGAGGTGTTGTAGGTATCTATTTTTCCAGCTTTTAACTTTATATTATTGGGGTTCCAGCCTTAATAAAACAAATGTAAAAATGTGTAGCAAATATATTTCATAGAAACATAAATGCTTTCATGTTACTCTTAAACCAAAAATGGAATAACGTCCAGCGCCGCCCACACTGAAACAAAAAAATAAACAAATTAAAACACAGACAAACACGCACTTTACCAACTTTTGAAGGTGGCTGGAGGTCATCAGTTGTGGAGTTCACAGCAAAGACTTTCAGACGAAAGATGGTGTTGTATTGATGTATCATCATGGTATCATTGTTCAAGAGTTTTCATGTAGAGGAGGTGAGGAGGACCGTTTTAGGGTTCCGTACCTCAAAAGGTAAAAAAAGGAACCCTTATAAGATCACTTTCTTGTCCGTCTGTCTGTCTGTCCGTTTGTCACCACCAATTTTCTCAGAAACGGGTGGACCTAGCAAGTTGAAGTCAAAGTCAAAGTCGAAGCATTTATTCAGTATATGGGCAGATTAAAAATATTATAGATATAACAGAAACATAACTTATTGCTTTGAATTTACAAAAAAAAAAACAAAGGTATTGAGCCATTCAGCTTTCATCTAGACGTCGAACGTCACACTTAAAATACATGTTTAATTCCCCTGATTAATGTAGGGTTGCCAACCGTACTATTACGTGCACCCGCAACCCAGTGCACGTTTCAGTACTTCAGACAATTTTTATCCAAAAAGTTGTGAAATAATGACACATAATAAATAAATACAACGCAGACTAATTGCAGTACAAATCATATTCCGAATGGAACCGATTGTCCTATCAGCTGCATAATACCGTCTCTACAGGCAACCCTAGATCTGCAAACAAAAGATGAAAACTGATTGACTGTTGAATCAACTGGTGTTTCGGAAGTACTCCCAGAGAAGAAACACCAAGAAACTCTATGGGGCTTGTCACTTATTTTAATTCATTTTTTTTTAAATTTACAACAAATAATTATGTTGTCATACAATCTTGGAGCTTGGGGCATTCAGGCCAAGCATTTTTGTCATTCATATAGTCATTTAATGTATAGTACGATTTCTTCATTAAATTGGATTTTACAAAGGTTTAAATCTGCTCAAAGACAGTTGATCAATATCTTTAGGAAGTTTATTATAAAATCGTATACAGTTCCCCAAAAACGAACCACTAACTTTCCGCAACCTGAATTGAGGTAAAATTAATCTATTTTTGTGTCTTGTATTGAAATTATGTACATCGGACCTCTTATCATAATCATTCAAATTTTTGCATACATACATAATATTTTCATATATATATTGACATGCCACTGTGAGAATTTTAATCTCCTTAAATTTTTCACGAAGTGAGTGTCGCGACTTCATGGTATATATAGATCGAATAGCTCTTTTTTGTAAAACAAATATAGATTGGATTTCGGCGGCTTTCCCCCACAATAAAATGCCATAGGACATTATACTGTGGAAGTAGCTAAAGTAAACCAATCTAGCACTAGCAGTTGAAATTTGAACCAGATACTGAAGAGTCCCTATTAGGTGTATAAAAATCCAGGTCCTGAGTCAACACGATAAAAAGATATGCGCAAATTTAGATTTTCGCGAAAACTTGTAAGTACCAAAATTTACCTTAATTTCCAACTTCTTTTATTTTTCGGAATTTTTCCTTTGCTTGCGTTGTAAGACCTTGCTTGTGACCAAAATTGACAATTCTAGGTCAACCGGAAGTACCCTTTAGGTTTGGGTAGAAAACCTACAGGGTACTTCCCGTTGACCTAGAATCATAAAATTTGGCAAGAAGCAAGGTCTTATAGTACAAATAACGGAAAAATTAAAAAAAAAAAGTTGAAAATTAAAGGGTGTCCCCATACATACATAGTTTCAACCAGTTAAGATAGGCCTCTATGAGCGCTCATACAATTTAGAGGTCTAGCTTAATTAACGTTGGTACGGAAACCTCGGTGGGTGAGTCCACCTCGACTTTGCCGGTTTTTTATGGTGTGAAGAATCTCACCAGATGGAAGGTGACTGGAGTTGAATTTGTGCTTATTTAGAAATGGAAATCAGACACAAAGACAGATTTTTTATATCTTATAGGCTAGCGTTTGACCACTATCTCACCTGTTGGTAAGTGATGATGCGGTCGAGGATGGTAGGTAGCACGCTACGTCTAGAATGGGAATTGGCTCTCAAGGATAGCTGCCGGAAGGATGTTTGGCGACAGATTAGCTAAATCAAGTTAAAGGAGTTTGAGCATTGAGCTAGCGTACATTTCCACCCGCCACCATTGTGATTTTTGTTTGTTTCAGCACATTATGAAATTGGTATATTATACAGATAGAGGATACCAAACAAAAAAATGTACTAATAAGGTTACCTTCATTTAAAAAACCGCAGTAACTACATTGATTTGATAGTGGGCAGAAACTTCTGTATTGGAATTGATTTCATTATAAATAGTCAGAATCTTTTGGGAGTAATTATTCCTGAGTCGTAAAACACTTGTAGTAGGCCACGGCCACTGCTTCAACAGCGACTGGACTAAGTTACAGGTTTCTAATTTGTGCCAGACACTTCTTAAGACAGATGCACTATTTCAATAGGATAAATATTGCTCGTACATCGTGTAGTGTACTGTCCACTAATTCCAGACAAGCACAATACCCTCCTGCTATTGGTTTTGCTAATCTCCTTTGCTCTCTTCTGGTCCGTTATATCTCTTATTTTGTTCAAACCACACCATATTTATAGCTAGTTTAAATGACAAGACATGACAATAGTGCCATGTAGTAGTACAGCACCTGATGTTACTAACTCTTTTCCAGTCAAGCATAATTCCATTTTAGCCTGCATGGTTACTTTCTATCTGATGACAAAAGTCAATGTAGTATATAGTTATTATATATCTCACCTTTCTGTAAAAACAGTTTAGTCAAAGAGACCGAAGCCCATGTCCTCATCTTCAGACTCGGATTCCTCCTTCTTAGCCTCCTCTGGAAACAACAACATAAAGTATGAGATCCTGGACTACGATGGCCAAGTGTAGAGGTGAGTAAATTATGGTCAGTGAGTGATATAACAGCACAGGGGCTCAGTCGAAAGATGGTGTTATTTGGAATCATCATTTAAAATGTAGATAATTAGTTTGGTACTAAATATTTTAGAATTCTTTTATGTAGGCACACCACTATGTACTATTATTTAATTTTCTTCAATGGGTTCTGGAAATTATATTATTTGAGTCATTTAAATAACATCAAAATTTTTTTGTTCATAGTGTAAGTACCTGGTCTCAAATTCATATAATTATGATAGTCTAAAAACTAAAACAACAGACTTCCATGTTGTGCGAGTCAGTTTCAGTAGCAAATTTGAGACGTTTATTGTCATATCACTGGAGATACTTATCAGATCTCGATGAAATTACAATGGGACCACCTTGGATATGTACCCAACAGTCCAATTGAGTATCTCATCCTTTTTGCAAGTCCGTTTAAAATACAAACAACTGTAAAACAATAGATTGTAAAAATCTTGTATCTCTCAGTCCTAACTTTAATATAATGATTTTATGCAGATCTTGTTTATGTGTGAGATTGTTAACTATCTGTTACCAGTATTGAATATCAAATGATTCTTAAAGATTTCCACACCATCATCACTTCAAATCAATTTGTGTTGAACAAATTCAAGTAATATTTATTTTTTGGGTCAATTGTCTTGAAAATTGGTACACATACTCTTTAATTAAAATAATGAATTACATTGTATCACAGTTTGATTACCTGCCTTGTGAAATCTGATACTAAACGTGTAAACGAGTTGTGATATAATAATACAACCCCCAGACCCAGAGGATAAAAGTTTCATAGAAAGTTCAAACCTCTTTTGAACAAGAATCTTGAATTTGTTCAACACGATTGACTGGAAGTGACGATGGTGTGGGTATCTTTAAGAATTATTTAATATTCAATACTAGTAACAGATAAGAGTTAACAATCTGACGCATAAACAAGATCTGCATAAAATCATGTTAAAATTAGGACTGAAGAAGATTAGGATAAGACTTGCTGGCAAGCATAGCAGATGGATAAAAATTATCTTCTGTTAATACATTGTCACCTCAAACTATCATGAATAATATCGTTTAAAAACTAAAAAAGAACTGACTTCAATGCCGCACTATTCATTTTCAGTACCAATTTTGAGGTGTTTATCTCAATATCTCAGGAGATACTTATCAGACCTCGATAAAATTACCATGGTACCACACTTGGGATATTTCCTTTCCAACAAAAAAAAGAATAATCAAAATCGGTTCATAAACGACGAAGTTATTCGTGAACAAACATAAAAAAAAAAATAATAATAATAAAAATATATATACGGTCGAATTGAGAAACATCCTCTTTTTTTTGACGTCGGTTAAAAAGGCAAACAGATTCGTGACGAACACCTGAGTGAACGCAAGTTCAGTAATACTAAATGCTTGAGTAATACGCTTCCACGCTCAGTTTGCTACCAAGCGGCAGCAGGGTCGGACGCTTCCGTGCAGTATTACTTCCCAGCGTTGGTTACGTAGTAATCATGCCGTATTGAGTATGCCGGACTGAGCACGGAAACCTATTACTCAAGAATTTAGTATTACTGAACTTGCTGTCACTTGGGTGTTCGGCATGAATCTGTCTGCCTTTTTTATGATAGTCTGAGATTGTCACTTTCTTGTCAGATATAAACTAAATATATAATTTTTATCGACCATTAAAAATTACCTATAAATGTAAAAGTAGCAGTACAATTCTCGTTTTATATATTCAGCGGTAAGTTCAAAATAATATTATACATACCCTTCTTCTCCTCGGCGGCGGCTGCGGCAGCGGGCGCGGCGCCGGCGGCGGCCACGGGGGCGGCGCCTCCGGCCGGCATCGAGGACAGCTTCTCGCGACCTGCCGACCGTACCGTCACGGGTTAGAGAGGCTCCGTGGAGGTGTGGGGGGTAGTTGCTGTGGCACGTGTCAGTTGTGGAGTTCACAGCAAAGACTTTCAGACGAAAGATGGTGTTGTATTGATGTATCATCATTATATAATTCTAGTGTTTTTAGTCACTGCTTTCTGTAGGTAATTTATTTCTTGTACCCTAAGAGATAAATAAACCACCCAAGTGCAAGTCGGACTTGCATATGATGGTTTTATACCATTGTACAATATTTAATAAAACTTGTGCAAAAAAACCCTATTTTCACTTAATTTAATTTCATTATTTGTTGTGATGGTGGACATAGTGATACACCCTAGAGAAGATTTCAAGTTTCTACCTATTAACGGGTCAGCAATAACAGTCCTGTGACAGACAGACAGCCGAGTCTTAGTAATTAGGTCTTATTGGCATCCATAGGATTCCGTACCCAAAGAGTTTTGGATATTATGCAATTGTAATCTAATGACTCTTGAGGTGATAAAACTGCTACACATAAAATGAAACTGTACAAATCAGTAAAACACATAATTTAGCAAAACAATGTCAAATATTAAAGACAAATTTGATTTTGTCTAGTAAGGAACAAATACAAGCTTGTCCTGATAACAATGATAATATCCTTAGTCAATATAATTAAGATAGTTTAAAAACTAAAACAATTGACTTCCATGCCCTGAGTGCGAGTCAGTTTTAGTAGCAAGTTTGAGACATTTATTGTCATATCTCTAAAGATACTAATCAGATCTCGATGAAATTGCAATTGGACCACCTCAGAAATGTATCCTGCCTATTAAAAAAAAGAATCATTTGAATGGGTTCGCAATTGACAGAGTAATACACAAAAAAACAAATTGAGAACCTCCTCCTTTTAGGAAGTCAGTTGAAAAGTAAGGAAAGCAACCATATTACATTTATAATAGGGCAACTGTATGGGTAGTACTTGACCACTATCTCACGTGATGTTAAGTGATGATGCATTTGATGATGGAGCGCACTTACCCAAAAGATACCTATTTACTCGTGATTTAAAGACCCCCATATTGTATTTAGCCGAAAACACAGACAAATAAATTTGCGAATCTGGTTTATTACATCTCATGGAGTATAAACTTAATTCCAGAATCAATTTTTTTTAAAGTGTTTTTCATAATAGCAAACATCTAAACTTTATATGCAACAAATATCCAATCTCTACTTAATACAGTATGGAACATATTATAAATGTCTGAATTGTTAAGATTACACTTTTCCTGATGGGTATCAGGACTGGAGACTGAATAAAAAGGAATATCTCACCAGCAGCAATCAGTTCCTCGACATCCTTGCCTCCGAGCTCTGAGATGACCTTCTTCAGCTTCTCAGTATCAGCCTCAATACCGACAGAGCTCAAGATCTTCTCCACATCAGCGGCGGCCGGAGCGGCCTTGCCTCCCAGCACAGCTAGTAAATATGCGGCCACGTAACGCATTCTGAAATATGTGTGCATATCATGTTAGTGTTGGTGCATCATACCACGTATTTAATACAGCACTACGGGGCTAAAAGTATTGTAAAAAATAACACATCACTGCATAGGTGAATACAGAGAAAGTACTGAGGATAGAATGTGTAGGTAATGCATGTAATATTACAAATGTGATATCACACGGCCAAGTAATGCAGCATCACTCATTACTCGAGAAATTCAAGCATCACATATTACACATCACGTCACGCAAACAGTACGGTACAAAAGTCCGTTTGTTGCAGAACAGAGAGAGACACTAATACGACCATGAGAGTGATGACTTGCACACATCATGAGTGCGTACAATACTCATTTCATGTTGAGTGAGCGAGACCTAAGCATAATAAGATAATACTTGTGGAGCGTGTAGGAAGGTGTGATATTTGGAATTTGAAAGGTATTTCATTACAGGCAAGGTTTATTTTATTGAGACTCGTTTAACAATGTAATACGCGAGATGTATTAGTTTAGTAGTAGAATGGAGTAGGTAATGGTTACGCTAAGTGTAATGCGTCGAAGTAATATTACGTTTTCGAAAAAAATTAGTAACGTTGCATTACATTTCGATTTACCGTTTTGCACATGCCTGAGAATGAGGACCTTAATTAAAGGCCTGGCCACATGGACAAGGGGCATCAATAGTGCAAGTATAATGGCAAGATAATGTCAAGAGTAATAAACCAGACAATAATCCAACATTTAACAGGTAGATTCAGTTAGAGCCATGCCAGTTATCAACAGAGACCTATAGTAGCATCATCTTTTCACTCCAACAGTAACTAGGTGCCTAAAACATAGTAAAATAAATGTTTGCTTATACTTTGACTGTGACTGCTCAGAGTGAACACAAATATAACCTGACTTACTCATAAGTGTCAGCAAAAATAACACAATAGATGAAGTAATTTTCGAGATATTCAAACAAATAAAATAGAAAATAACTTAGGGCAAGATTCACGGTTTCCCTGGCTCTTGAACTGGCCCTTATTATGGCATTTTATCAAGAGATATAATATAAGAATAGTGGTTTTGCGACAACCTACAAACAGTAGGCCCGTGGAACAAATTTGATAATGATTCGTAGAATCAAACGCATTATACATACACAATACACAGGTTCAGATAGTGGAATAACCCTAGAATACCTTGACAAACGTGGCGTTTAGGTTATAACCGCTATGTTTACTTAGCACAATGACTATTGCGAAACGTGCACTTAATTGCAAAATCGATACAATTTACACATTTCAGCACACCATGTGTCTGTGAGATGTAAATTGCATTGAATCACGAAGGGAAACCCATAATTTTAAAACAACACAGCCGGGACAGGAAGGCGCGCACACTTTTCATCCAAGTTGATCTCACATAAAATCCATATATTTGCACATGAAACATATTCCACATCAACAGAACTGTATTAACGATAATTACACAGAATTATTTATATTATTTCACTTACTTTTAAGTCGTAATGACACGAAACGTGTAAAGCCGAAATGAAATGATTCGTCTTGAACGAACTGTCAAGCAGAAAGAAATGGCGGCGGCGGGCGGACGGGCCGTGTTGAGTTTGACTGTTGAATGTTGATGTGACACTTGTGACAGTGACAGTCCTGACATAACATTTATGTTAATTATAGCTTCACACAATTAGTGTATTAAACCAGTATCAACATAATTTAAGTTTTGTAAGTAGGTATAACTTGTCAAAACAGAGTAGAAAATAAATAAAGGCGCCGCAATATTTTAGCTGGTGGCCTATACAACGCCTAATCTAATTTGATACTGCTACCCAAAAGTGATGAACAGTTTAAAAAAACCTAGTTCATCTAAATTCGTCTTATTAGTCATAACATCATAGGACGTCTTAAAAATAAAACAAATTGCATTTTTGACAGACACAATCGTTTTTGGGGGGGAAGGCGTAGAGAGAGTCCCATCTACGGGGGAAGTATACTCCCATCTACGGGGGAAGGGGTCAACTTTCTGCTCAACTTTCAGGTCAACTTCCTGGGCCAGTTCGGGCCTCATTTTTGCATTTCCAAGTACTTAATAAAATATACCGTGATATTAATTTGCGTATTTTCTAAGAAATCGTTGGCAGTTTAAAAATCAAGCACGATAACACGGCCGCACGGAGAATAGGCTCTAGCCGAGTTCTGACAATTGGCTCTTTCACCTTTCTCATTCTTATTTATGTCCAAAACTTATTTTAAAAAACCTTAAAAAACTGTTTTTAGGGTTCTGTAGCCGAATGGCAAAAAACTGAACCCTTATAGATTCGCCATGAATCAAGAATCAAATCAAGAATCAAAGCATTTATTCAGTATGTAGGCAGTATAAATATACGCACATATACACGTCAAAATCATAAATCATAAAATAAATCATAACCAATTATCAAGTAAGCATAGCAAAAGCAGAATTTAACGCTTTGAATTAGAAAAAAAAGTAATGAACCATTCAGCTGTCATCCAATCGTTTACGTCAGAATATTTAAAAAAAATTAAAGTAGGTTAAAACCAACCATACATGTAAGTGTGTGTTTCAGTACTTCAGACAATTTTTATATAAAAAAAATAAAAAAGTGAAATAGTGAAACACAACATAGAGAAACGCATACCGATCACAGTACATATCATGATCCAAATGGAACTGATAGTCCGTCTGTCAGCTGCATAATATTGTTTAAATAAAAATAAAAATGGCAAGCCTAGAAAGAAAATCTGCGGACAAAAGGGGAAAACTGAATGGCTGTTGAATCTACCGGTGTTTCGGAAATACTCCCATCAGAGAAGAAACACCAAGAAACTCTATGGGGCTTGTCTTGTCATTTTATCTTTTTTTTTTAAATTAATTGTACATGTCAGCTTTAATATTTTAACAATATATTATTAATTATAATACAATTTATATTTGTTCTTGGAACTTGGGGCATTCAGGCCATGCATTTTTGTCATCCATATAGTCACCTATTGTATAGTATGATTTTTTCATCAAATTGGATTTTACATAGATTTTAAATTTGCTCATATGCAATTGATCAATATCTTTAGGTAGCTTATTGTAAAAGCGTACACAGTTCCCCATGAATGAACCACTAACTTTCTGCAGTCTGAAATTAGGTATAATTAATCTATTTTTATGTCTTGTATTAAAATTATGTACATCAGACCTTTTCTTATAGTCATTTATATTCTTGCGTATGAACAAAATATTTTCATAAATGTATTGACATGCCACTGTTAGAATTTTAATTTCCTTAAATTTTTCACGAAGTGAATCTCGCGACCTCATACTATATATAGAGCGAATAGCTCGTTTCTGCAAAACAAATATTGATTGGATTTCAGCGGCTTTCCCCCACAATAAAATGCCATAAGACATTATACTGTGGAAGTAGCTGAAATAGACCAATCTTGCAGTGGCTTCGTCCGTTAAAAATCTAATTTTACGTACTGCGTATGCAGCGGAGCTTAACCTACCTGCTAGAACCGATATTTGAGAACCCCATTGAAGCTTTGAATCCAGGGTGATGCCCAAGAATGTTGTGGATTCAACAAGTTCTAATGGTTCATCATTTATTAATATACTTCTATTTAGGATACCTTTTTTTACATTTGGTAGAGAGAAATTAATACATTTAGTTTTTTTTGCGTTTAACAATAAGTTATTGGTTGTAAACCAATTCAGAACCTGTGTTATTGATTTGTTTACATCGTCAAAGTTAGGTGTAGTCCTATCTATTTTGAATATCAAGGAAGTATCATCTGCGAACAAAACAATATCACATAGGTTCTGTACGAATGACGGTAAATCATTGATATAAACTAGAAATAAAAAAGGTCCTAGGATCGATCCCTGCGGGACTCCCATTTTTATGAGGGATCCAGATGACCTGACGCCATTGACTTCAACCATCTGTGTTCTGTTACAGAGGTATGATGATACCAGATCAAGTGCCTTACCTTCAACACCGTAGTATTTTAATTTGTAAATTAGTGTTTCATGACAGACACAATCAAATGCTTTTGATAGGTCACAGAACACGCCAATAGCATCTTGTGCTTTCTCCCAAGCATCAAATATATGTTTAAGAAGACCTATTCCTGCATCAGTAGTAGAACGCCCTTTAGTAAATCCAAATTGTTTGCTATTTAAAAGATCATTCATGTTAAAATGTGTTACAAGCTGGTCTAATATTACTTTTTCAAAAATTTTACTCAATGCCGGTAGTATAGAGATTGGTCTATAGTTAGATGGATCATTTTTGTTTACTGATTTGAATAAAGGAATCAATTTACTTTTTTTCATCAAATCCGGGAAGACACCTTGATCAACGCATCTGTTAAAAATAAAAGCTAAGTATGGGCTAATAACAGTAATAATGTAACTGAGAACTGTGGTTGACATTCCCCACAGGTCCTCGGTTTTCTTTTGTTTGAGCATTTTAAATGTTTTCACAATTGAGTCTGCAGTTACGTGTTTGAACTGGAACAAGGTATCACATTTATTTACACACTTTGATAATATAGAATAAGCATCAGCGGGACTAGAATTTATAGACTGAGTGGTAGTAATGGGTACTTGAGAGAAGAACTCATCAAATGTATTGGCAACCTCATTACTATCCATGATTAATTTATTGTTAATTTTTAAGATGATCTTACTGTCTCTTTGTTTTATTTTTCCAGTTTCAGTATTGATGATTTTCCATGTTGTTTTTATTTTATCATCAGCATGCTTAATTTTTCTACTAAAATGCAAAGATTTTGCTGTCTGACAAACCACTTTAAAAGTTTTGGAATATAGTTTTAAGTGATTTATGAATTTAGTATTGTGTAAATTAATTTGTTTTTGTGAGTATAAGTTGTACAAATTATTTCTACTTTTGTAAATACCAGGAGTAGCCCAGTCATCGAACCGAATTTTCCCAGCTCTTGTAATAGTTTTAAATTTAAAAATATTATTGAACTCTGCACTCAATATTTGAGATAAAGTGCTGCATAGGTCATCGGGATCCTCAGAAAATATTAGGTTCATTAGTTGCTTGTCAATGATATCCACAAACTGTTCAACCCGATTGGTTGTAATGGGCCTGTATGTGTATTCTTGACCTTTGGTGGATGTTTTACATGAAAATGTGGCACTCTGTCCCAGATGGTCGGAGCCAAGTTTATCAAAGATTGCAATTTTCTCAGGTTCACAGTTGCAAAACACATTGTCCAAGCAGGTTGCTGATGAGCTAGTGATTCTAGTCGGCTGGTTAAAAAGATGCTTTAAATTGAAGCTAAGAAATAAATTTTTTAACTTATCACTGAGCGGTGACTGCTCAATTAAATTAACATTAAAGTCATGTCTGTCTGTCTATCTGTCTGTCTGTCTGTCTGTCCGTCCGTATGTCACAGCCATTTTATTCCGAAACTATTAGGACTACAGAATTGAAACTTGGTAGTTAGATGTATTCTGTAAACCGCTTTCCGATTTTTATACAAAAATAAAAAATATAAAAGTTTAAGGGCATGGAATGGCAATACATGGAACTGGAATAAAAAAAAATGTTTTTCGTCAAACCTATACGTGTGGGGTATCTACGGATAGGTCTTTAAAAATGACATTGAGGTTTCCAAAATTATTTTTTCTCAAAGTCAATCATTTCAAAGATAGGCGCGTCAAAAGTGGTAAAATGTGTGTCCCCCCCCCCCCCTCTAACTTCTAAAGTAAGGGAGTGAAAAATCTAGAAAAAATATATTCTATAGATCTCAGTAAAAACTTTCAACGAAAATTGGTTTGAACGAGATACAGTCAGCAGTTGTTGAGATATAGCGACCGCAAGTATAACTTTGTTTTTCATACAAACATTATGAAAAACAAAGTTATTTTAGTAGTTGCGAAAAATCAAAGGTATAGAATACTCTACTGTGTTACGGAACCCTACGAGTGCGAGTCTGACTTGCACTTGGCCAGTTTTTTTTTTATGACGCCTCAATAAGCCTTGAAGGGGTTTTTGGCGGGAACGTGGAAAAGTGTGTGTGTTCTAAATATTAAGGTGGTTCAATTTCCATACCATACCATCCAAAAGTATGTGTACAAATTACGAGTAAATGGAACAAAAAATTGCAATGAAATCACATATATTGGTCTTTATACAACTTTTTACATACGGGAAATCATATCTTACTACATAATTTGATAAAATAATATGAAAACTAGGATCGAGATTTTAATTCATTTTTGTCAATATGTGAGTGAAGTTTTTACAGTGTCATACGCTAAACTCATTAGTGTGTATTGCCACGATTGTCAGACGTTGCCAAACCGTGCGCTCGCTGAAAAGGCGACGTTGCCAGACCGCTGACAAGCGAGTCACCGCCTTGTAGTTTGTGGTCTTCAAATATTTCGTCGGTTAGGTTAGGCTCTAACAAACTCAAACTTTACTTTTATGTTGTTTTAACCGACTTCAAAAAGGGATGTTTCTCAATTCGACCGTATATTTTTTTTATGTTTGTTCGCGGATAACTTCGTCGCGTATGAACCGATTTTGATGATACTTTTTTGTTAGAAAGGAGACATGATGTATGTATGCATGATAAATCTCCAGAGATATGGAGATAAGCACCTCAAACTTGGTATTGAAAATTAATAGCGTGGCATTTGAAGTCGGTTCTCTATTTTTAGTTTTTTTAAACGATCTTATTGTTTAGTGTTTTTTGGAAATTTTGGACCATATTTGCATGTTTTGTAATATTGAAGTTATGAAATTTCGATATTTTTAACCGACTTAAAAAAATGTTTCTCAATTCGACCGTATAGTAATTTTTATGTGTGTGGATATCTTCGTCGTTAATAACCCGATTTTGATGATTCTTTTTTTGTTGGAAAGGAGATATCTCAAGGGAGATGCCATAGTAATTTCATTGAGATCTGATAAGTACCTCTTGAAATATGGAGATAAACACCTCAAACTTGGTACTGAACATTAATAGCGCGGCATTTGAAGTCGGTTCTCTTAGTTGGGACCACCTGGGAAGGGCTTTTGAAACAAAAAAAAATAGAATTTTCCAAATCGATTTAGGTATCTTCGAGTAATCGAGTTATCGGTGAACATCTTTGAGTATTCTGGCTGAATACTCAAAGGAAAGGCTTCCGTTTTTAGGGTTCCGTAGCCGAATGGCAAAAAACGGAACCCTAAAAAGTTTAAAAGTAATAATTAAGTTTCAATTCTGTAGTCCTAACAGTTTCGGAATAAAATGGCTGTGACATACAGACGGACAGACAGACAGACAGACAGACAGACAGACATGACGAATCTATAAGGGTTCCGTTTTTTGCCATTCGGCTACGGAACCCTAAAAATGTGTTTTACCAGAGATTGTACTGAGGAGAGTACGACTAATTGACTAAATTATTTAGATATTTTATTTGTGGTAGGACCAAAGAAGTAGTATCAGGCATATAGTTTCCTGATGTCGGGATTAGCAAACTAAACTGCCGTATGGCAGATATGACCAGGACTGATAAGCGTTGGGGCAGACTGGTTCTAGAGTGGAGACCGCGAATCGGCAAACGTAGCGTAGGACTTCCTGTGACCAGCCCCCCTAGACAAAATCCAATTCTGTTACCATTCACGCTAACGCAAGTTCAAAATGTATGGAATGACATATATGTTTCCGCAACAAAGTTGTCATTCCCATACACTTTAAAATCGCGTTAGCGTGAATGAAAACCGAAATTGGATTTTGTCTAGGGGCCCAGGTAGAGCGACAATATTCGCAAAGCGGTGGGCGGTGACATTGGAAAGGCCTATGTGTACCAGTGAACTGGTACCTGCTGATTGTGATGATGATGAAGATGATACCAGCGCCAGATCTCGAAAATGGTCGCATTGCTCTATTAGGACCATTCCATTATCATTTACGGACAGGACTATTAGCGAATAGCCTCGATCAACATCTCAATAGGCTCTTGCTAGACGTTCGGTCAAGGTTTAGACACAGCAGGCAGTCATCCTGGACACGGCACATATTATCAGGCAGAACTCCTCACTCTGCAGCTTTAACTATTGGTAACGTGTTGCCTGCGCCGCTGTTTAGGTTTTTAATTATATCTATTTATTATTTTAATATAAATATTGTATATGAAAATAAAATATTGTACACGAATAAAAGGAAAGTATACCTAAGTAAGTAAATTAATATACATATGACTTACTGTTTTTATTTTGTTTGTATTTTATAATCAGCAAATGCCTTCTACTCGCTGTCGTAGTCACATGCCAAGAGTAGTCTGATTTATTATCCGACTCACATAGGTCACATTTTATCGCAAATAGCAGTTTCTATTAGATTGTGGGTAAAACCGCAAAGCACAACTAGTACGCCAAATGCTTCACTTTGGGTCATTAGTACTCTGTGCTTTGGGATCTACAGAACAGACTCCAGCAACTGTCTAGTAAATTAACATTAACAACGCATCAACCTGTAGCTAACAGAGATGTAAATACGCAAAACCGGTTTACCGTCTTCGATATGCAAAGATTGTTAGCGACAGGCTTCGCTGCATGGCATATGATTATTGTTCAAATTTGGGTTGTTAATTGTTAATTATACATTGTTTTTATTTACTATTAATATATTAATAAAAATAAATACAAGTAAATACATTTTAAAAAAAATCACAGTATATGGTTAGAAAGTAACGGAAATACCTATAATTACGTATGTAGATTTAAGTAAAAATTATACAGATAATAATAATATGCAAAGTACCTAACTACTTAAATGAATAAAAATAATAATAACAGTATTGTAAGAAAGCATTGAAAATACCTTATTACGTACACAGATATAAAATATAAATCAAGACTATCAGTATCCACAATCAGTAATACCTACATTACACTTACCTACTCCTTACCTCCAAACTCACTTGGACTTGTATCTATCTACTGATTACCTACCTAGTGCACGATAGTGAATGTGAGTGCCAGCACAAGCTACCGGATTATTGGCACGATATAAAATGTACCTACTACTAACAACGTGTTTATGAATAAATAAATAAATAAAAAAAAATAACGAAATGTCCGTTGAACCTCGTGTACTCAAAGCCACCCAATAGCGTTAGTAAGAGTACTACAGTTCACATCAAAAAGTGGTACAAATCTATATGATATTTGGTATTTTGTTATTAGCGAGAGATAGTGTAGACAGTAAATCAATTACAATAAATAAAAAGATAATGTAGAATGGAAAATGAAAAAAAATTGTTAGGAAGGAAGGGGTTCAAACCCGATACCTGTTGCGCTTAATCTAATAGTTCTCACCAGTCGGCTACATTACTCATTTTCATAGTGACAAAATTAGCAAATGCTTTCGTAAACGTCAAATACACTATTAAATAATCTGTGATATAAAAATACTTTCGCGAGTGTGTGTGTGTGTGATCAGTCCTGACGCCACGCTTGTGCATAAATAAAAGTATATAGAGAGTGTATATATACTTCAGATGTAGCTGGATAAATTAAAAATTATACACTTTACTCGAGAATTCCATTTTTTTTATTTACCAAACGCTATTTCAGTCATATCATAAATCATCAAAAAAATAAAATACGTCAAATTAATGTATCAGCGCCATCTATTGGCACTCACTGTTGTGGTAGGCTCACGACGAGCAACCATTAAGTGCCGGTGAATGAGTGTGAGTGTAGGGAAACAACACAATGTAAAAAACATGCTGTTTGCGTTCTTACCAAAATTCCACTGAAAATCTTCTGTAAAGTCTACATTTATACTGAGGGTATGACTTGGACTAGACTATCACTTCAATTTGACCTGAAATGTGACTATGACCCATCTTTATGACTTGAATCCTAATCCTAACCACCTAACTAATATTATAAATGCTAAAGTCACTCTGTCTGTCTGTCTGTCTCACTTTCACGCCAAAACCACTGAACCGTTTTAAATGAAATTTGGTACACAGATAGTCTAGAGCCTGAGAACGGACATAGGCTACTTTTAAATGCGAAAATAGGGTTGTAAGGGGTTGAAAGGGGGGATGAAAAGTTGTATGGAAGTATCGTCATTTTAAGAGCTGGAAACTTGAAACTTATTTTTTAGGCTGTTGATTCGATATAAATAAATATGACATTCAAAGTTTGTAAAAGTTTTACCCTGAAGGATGTAAAATAACAATAGGGGATGATAGTTTGTATGGAAATATGTAAAGTTCATATGAATGTTCTACTAAACGGATTTAAATGGAATTTGGTACACAGATAGTCTAGAGCCTGAGAAAGGACATAGGTTACTTTTCAATGCGAAAAAAGGGTTGGAAGGGGTTTAAAGGGGGAATGAAAAGTTGTATGGAAGTATCGTCATTGTAAAAGCTAGAAGCTTAAAACTTTTTGTTTAGGCTGTTGATTCGATATAAATATATATGAGATTTAAAGTTCGTGAAGGGAAAGGGGGAGGGGGAAGGCGAAAGGGGGTGGGGATGGGGAAGTGGGGGGAGAGGGGAGGGGGAAGTGGTGGAAAGGGGAGGGGGAGGGGGAGGGGAGGGGAGGGGGAGGGGAGTGAGGGCAAGAGAGAGGGGAGGGGAGGGGGAGGGGTAGGGAAAGGGGGGAGGAGGGATTACCGTGGCATGGTACGGTGCGGTGTAGGTGGGATACGCATGTGTCTTATTTGTAAAATAATTAGCCTAAATAATTAAAAATGCTACCCAAAGACACAATTCCACGCGGACGAAGTCGCGGGCACAGCTAGTCAATAATAACTCTAATAGCATCGGCTATATTAATTTGGATAATATTTGGCACGTATAGATTTTACAGACATAACGCAGATGAAGCCATAGGGTACAGCTATACCTACATGATGTTATTCCCCATGGTTTCATGTTATTATCTACATACCTACTTTAAGATTAGGTAGTCTGCAATGGTAATTAAATATTATTATAATTACCTACATAATAAAAATGTACACCGAAGCAGGCAACCGCTATCGATGTCGATTACCTTTATTTCAAAACAACTTTAAATGACATCAATATAAAGGGAAACCGTATCTGTCTGTAGCAATACGAAGGTACCCAAGAAAAAGCTTCTGCTAGTAAACGCGAACCAATTTCTTTTCACTCCGCGTACACTGAAAAACAAAAGTGATTCGAATGACAAATGGCGCACGAGATAGCGCGCCTATTTATTCTGCGCCGCCGATCGACCCCGGAAATGGGATTTTCGCGGAACTACCAACGTTTTATGCTTTACATCATATGAGAATTGAGTAATGGTTGAGCGCGGCTGTACAGAGAGCGGAGGTATGTAAATAGGTTATCTGCAAGGAGTGTGGTTATAGCTTCTACAGGGAATATTTGCTTAAGCTTTTATCGCAGTTCTGCTTTGGCCTTTAGGGCTTTGGCTTAACCAATAGTTTCAGAAAATGTAATAAATTGAACGATCTTAATGTTATATAGGTAGGTACCAAAAATACCTACTAAAATATATCTTAGTGGGTTTTTGCTAGCCGTAAGGTCATTTTCAACCGATTTCCAAATGGAGGCGGTTCTTAATTCGTCTGTAACTATATATATTTTATTATTTTCTTTTTGTATGTATGTTACGCGATTACTCCGTCTATTGTGAACCGATTCCAATGATTATTTTTTCAATTGGTACGGTATATTTCCAAGGTCCCATTGTAATTTTATCGAGATCTGATAAGTATCTCTAGAGATATAACGATAAACGTCTCAACCTTGCTACCGAAACTGACTCGCGCAACATGGAAGTCAGTTGTTTAAGTTTTTAAACTACCTACCTTAATTATACACACACAATTTACTTAATTTATATACTCGGGACTCGTACCCGCACCCTCTTGGGAAACACGCCTAAGTGTTCCGACCAATTAAGGCATGTTTCCCAAGGGGGCGCAGGTTCGAGTCCTGTCGGTACGATGACATTTTGGATTGTGTGTAACAATGTACAAAAATATAAAGTGTGTAACACTTCAAGAAATAATATTTGATTTAAGCAGTGTAACATCTCTCGTCGGATTTGAGAACTGTAATGATTGATTGATTTCTTCCGAATGATTAACTTCGAGTTCGAAGTTATCGTAGATGTCGCCACCAATGCATAATTGGTTAAAATTGCAATCCATTAATTTAGTCGTATCGTATATTTTTATACGTAACGCGCCGGGAATATGGTACAATATCGCAATCAACCTATTGACCGTATTCTTGCACAGAAGTAAAGGACGTAAGTCGCAAAACTAATTTAATTAATTATGAGAATATGAATTGGTTTTGAAGAAAATTGTACTGGGAGATTCTTATAAACCATGTTTTACATTTGAAAGTTTTTATTTTGTATATGTAACTAAATCTGTTTGAGAGACAAACAAGAAAAATGAAAAAAAAGGCATAACTTTCAAAAAAATAAACTATCGAGCAAATTATTTTCAATTATGTTTCTGTTCTGTGAAACGAACGAAAAAAACATTGAAAAATCTAATATTTAAGTTTGACTTCATTAATATTATTGGTTGATTTACTGTCATTAGGCAAAGTATAGCATTCTGCAGGGAGCGTTCTCTTAAGGGGAAGTCTCTACATTGATGAAATGCAGCTAGGCAGTTTTTAGCTGCATCTCTTTTCTTATCGACGATTATCGGTCGAAATTAATCGCTATGCATGTAGAGACTTCCACCCCTGGGCATGTTTTGTTTCCCAAGGGGGTGTTGGTTCGAGTCCCGTCGGTACGATAAAATTGATTTGAATTATGTGTTACAATGTGTAAACATAGAAGATCAGTAGAAACAGATATCGTATCTATGGTTACATGTCGGTAGATATTAGGACACGGTATAATAAAATAAAGCATAGTTTTAAACTGTGGTATACAGTACCTACTGTTTTAAAGTATGGTTCAAACTGAGTAAAACAGCAGAAGTGATCGTCGGAGTGGTGAACGTTGGTGACCACATAGACTGTTTACGGCAGCGGTCTCCGCGCGCGGCCGTAAAGACTAGTAGTCCAGAAATACAACAGCAACCGCGCGGGCACAATAAAAACTAAAACTGATACGCAACGACCACCGTCGCACGCGACGCTATTATTAGACGAGACAAGCCAATGATTATGATACAGATGCTATACTCGATAATGATAGATGTTTGCATAGGTAAATTAGGTTCAAGTGGCAATAGTCTAAAAAAAACATCTAGCCTCTTATTTTTTAACTATGGTTTATTAGGTTTTATCGCTTCTTTAATAATGTTTAATGAAGAAGTTTCTAATCTAATCTTATTGAAATTTTAAACTTAATCTTTGGTAGGTACTGTTTAGGCGGTAAATAACGTGTATCTTCTACCCTCGTCGTCCTGGATTCGAATCTCAAACGGCGTAGGAATGTTTATCAAATGTTTTTTTGTATATTTTACAGGGTAGCGTTTGACCACTATCTCGCCTAGTGGTAAGCGATGGTGTGGTCGAAGATGGCAAACACGCTAAGCCTAGAATACTCTGACAGCTGTTACAACCGTTTCTAGGCATTAATCTAGGGATTGAACTGCAATGTTCAGTTTGTCCTTTAACCTAGTTTGACAAGTTTGTTTTTAGGGTTCCGTAGCCGAATGGCAAAAAACGGAACCCGTCGTTATAGATTCGTCATGTCTGTCTGTCTGTCTGTCTGTCCGTCCGTATGTCACAGCTATTTTATTCCGAAACTGTTAGGACTACAGAATTTAAACTTGGTAGGTAGATGTATTATGTGAACCGCTTTCCGATTTTTATACAAAAATAAAAAATATAAAAGTTTAAGGGGGGCATCCCATACATAAAACTGGAACAAAAATTTTTTTTTTTCCTCAAACCTATACGTGTGGGGTGTTTATGGATAGGTCTTTAAAAATGACATTGAGGTTCCTAAAATCATTTTTTCTCAAAGTCAATCATTTAAAAGATAGGCGCGTCTAAAATGGTAAAATGTGTGTCCGGGGGGGACACACTCTAACTTCTAAAGTAAGAGAGTGAAAAATCTAGAAAAAATATATTCTGTAGATCTCAATAAAAAATGTCAACGAAAATTGGTTTAAACGAGATACAGTCAGCAGTTGTTGAGATATAGCGACCGCAAGTATAACTTTGTTTTTCATACAAACACTATGAAAAACCAAGTTATTTTTGTAGTTGCGAAAATCATAGTTATAGAATACTCTACTGTGTTACGGAACCTTACGAGTGTGAGTCCGACTTGCACTTGGCCAGTTTATTTTATTAGAGAAGCGACAGTGAGTTATGTATAACTATACTAGTTATATATAACTATACTAGTTATATATAACTATACTAGTTATATATAACTATACTAGTTATATATAGTTATATATAACCATACTATATATAACTACATATATAACTAACTGTCGCTTCTCTAGCGGTGATCTATGTTCACGTATAAACCCACCCCGTTACAGTCGGGTTTATTGGCTAGTCGGCGCATGGGCAACTTATCAACAGAACATTCTTCTCTTATACCTGTTGCTGCATAAACTCGACCTAGTGGACTCTAAAATCAAAATTAAGCGGAATAGCACCGAGAATATAACCATCATTGTGAAACTGAAGTGCTGTGAATCTGAGTGTAACATTATGTGAATCGGAAAAAATAACCGACTAAAATTAATGTAACCTTTCTAGTGAATATTGTTAGTGAAACAGATAATTGTCAGTCGAAGCAGGTGTTTTTTTGTGGAATTGGCATGGCAAGTGTTATGTGTTTAGTCGTGTCTTGTGTAGATTCACAAATTTGCTAAGAATGGTAAGTTGTTGTTTATAGCAGAGTTAATATTGATGAATGCCGCTCCAGTTTACCATGATTGATTTACTGTGGTTACTGGTGGTGACCTAAATGCAGTTTCGCGAGACGCATTCAGCTGTTAAATAAGCTCCTGTTCTACTAACCGAACCGTTCAAAATACATAAACAAATGGAAAATATTTTCATAGCTAGTTCACATGGCAATGATTTTGTCTGCTTATTTATAAAATGTAGGCGCCTAAAACATGAAATGAAAATATCTATGCCAAACCAAGTTAGGATTTAGGTACTTCATAAAATAAATTAAGTGAATTAACTAAGGTTTCAAAGGTGAAAGAGAGGAGTGCCTGGTTATTAAAGTAGGAATGTTTCAAGCCATTCCTTTCTTTAGCATCATTACAAATATATTGAGGAAATTAAAGTATATGTAGGTATAACCTATAATAATAAAAATAAGTAGGTTGAAGCAAAGCATAATTTTTATTTTAAGTCAAATGTAGAATAAAAAATGACACGTTGTTCCCGTGAATTATACAATCTTGCTCCGAGCCAAGGCACTTTGTAAAAACAAAACGCGTTTACATCCATTATTCCCGCCTTTTTATTATCAGATACCATAAACAACGAAGAGTAGTTGACTAAGTAAAAATGTAATTTTAGTCGATTATTTATTTTTTACTCGTGCGTGGAATCGGCAGTGATGTGGTAAAGTATAGCATGTTTCTGTTTTTTGTACTTGATTGTGTTTCACACAACTAAAATGTGGTCATTGTACAGTCCGGCAAGTATAACTTGGCGTGCCTGAGCGCCACTGTGCTTTTACTTTGTACTTTGATAACAGTTTCTCTTAAACCACTTTTAATTACTTTTGGCATTATTGAACTATTTTAATGTAGCAGATTTATCAACAATAATATCGCGGTAATCTTACAAACGTCAAACTCACAGTTTCAATTAAAAGAATTAGTTCCAAAAACCACCACCGCCAAGTTATGCTTGTGGCACTGTACTACTTCCGTCATGTAGAGATAGGATAGGTCCTATCTACTACATCTAAAAATTAGAAATAGGTTTGGGTAACTTTAGCTTCGCAATAACTCATTCAGGTATTTTTTTTGTTTTTAAGGTTCCGTACCTCAAAAGGTAAAAAAAGGAACCCTTATAAGATCACTTTCTTGTCCGTCTATCTGTCTGTCCGTCTGTCTGTCCGTGTGTCACCACTGATTTTCTCAGGAACGAGTGGACCTAGCAAGTTGAAATTTATACCTGATACTGAGGTCTATAGTCCCTATTGGGTGTATAGGTCTTTGAGTCAACACAATAAAAAGATATGGGCAAATTTAGATTTTCGCAAAAACTTGTTAGTACCAAAATGTACCTTAATTTTAAACTTTTTTATTTTTCGGCATTTTTCCTTTACTTGTGCTCTAAGACCTTGCTTATAACCAAAATTGATAATTCTAGGTAAACCGGAAGTATCCTATAGGTTTTGGGTCGAAAACCTGTAGGGTACTTGCCGTTGACCTAGAATCATGAAATTTGGCAAAAAGCAAGGTTTTTTATAGCACAAATGTAGCGAAAAATCCAAAAAATAAAAAATTGAAAATTAAAGGGTGTCCCCATACATATATAGTTTGCGCCAAATAAGGTAGACCTTTGAGTTATATGAGCGCTGATACAATTTAAAGGTCTAGGTTAATTGGTTGTTACGGAAGCCTCGGTGTGCGAGTTCAACTCGACTTAGCCGGTTTTATTTTTTTAATCGAAGCGTTAGGTAAATTATGGTCCTGCTATGTTTACCTAATAATTGATTATGATTTAGATTTAAGACGTGTATATTATGTGCGGTTATTTTATATACTAAACAAATGTTTTGAACTTTGAACTTTTGAAAGTTTTTAGTTTGTAGAGACTGTTTGTTCTCCATAGCTGGCAGGCAACAAGGCAGATGGGCAGAAGGATGTCTCACATCAAAGCTAGATCATTTAATTTTCATTTTACAATTGAATATACGTAATAACTGACTACACTAGACTACATAAAAGAGATTCGTCTTGTTATACTTTTAATGGAATATCAAAATTATGTTTACCTGCTATAAAATGATGACGTCTTATACTTTTCAGTGGCGTAACATAGGAGAGGCCTATGTCCAGCTGTGGACGAATACTGGCTGTTAATGATGATGATGAAGATACTGTTTAAAGTTTGAGAAGTACCTACTTAACTAATTGTTTTTGAAAACTACATAGGTACCTAATATTATAAGTACTATTTATTTTTTAATATAAACAATGTTTTCGCCAAAAAAAAGCCATATGCTGCAAGAATATATAGTCAGTCTAGACTTCTTATTATGCATCGATTAGAGTTTGTAATTATAAATTATAAAGCTTTATTATAAAAACTCACGTTATTTTAAACTTATAGATTTAAGACGGGAATTTAACGTGACTTACGCGATGTCGATATAGCGATCGACATATGTTTCGGCCTCATCCGCATCCGAGCGCCTCGCACTCAAGATCCTGAAGAAGACCTCCGGATGAGGCCGAAACATATGTCGATCGCTATATCGACATCGCGTAAGTCACGTAAAATTCCCGTCTTAAATCAATAAATTATAAAGCTTTTATTAAACATCAAACGCCGCTATCATTTTGTTCTGTATGTAGGTATTAGGATGTAGATTTAGTTATTATAGGTACGTTCAAATAAAATGATAGTAGTTACGTACCTCATCAACAGACTTATTCACAAAGATACTTAAAACTATTGAAATTGAGAGATCGTGGAATGCGCACAAATATATATTAAACTGTAGACATTCAAATATTTACAACGCGTAATTAATCTCTCTCAATGATATTAAATTTATTTAATTTGTTTCAAGAGAGTTTTAACAAGAGGCCGACACGACATGTTTTTGTAAACAACACACAAGATATTATTACACATTTATAAAATTGGCGATTATTTACATTTACTTTTAACGTCATTAGGTACCTTACATGTTATTTATTGTAATCAATTTGTTTTTAGAATCATACAGCTGTTTAATTTTAATGTAGTAATTTGTGGTTTAGCAAATAACACGTAATGATGAAGTTTTGATACACTGATAGTTTTGCTTAAATGAATTTACATTTTTGGGTAGAAGGGACCTGCGACAAAAGATTCTTTCAAACAAATTGTTCGGACTAAGACGGTATAAATCTAGGTTCCGATGTATTTTTTTTCCTCAAATTACTCCACAAAATTAAAATAATAGCAAATATTGAGTCAGAACTTTCTAAATCAAAGCATACTGTACTGTGTACTATAAGTACTAAATATTAGTAAAATTGTATCGTTCCATTGATTTAATTTATAACAAAACACTTTTCAGCTAGGCAAAAAACTGCCAAGTTTATCACTATTTATCATAATGAAAATAAAAAATGTTTTTAACTAACTTGTTATGAATGAAAGTAACAAAAATATGTTTTCACTAACAATAAACTGCCACATGTAGTTCAACGAATCCACGTTGTATAAAACTCAAATAAAAATGGGACAGCTAAGATAAATATCGTTGTGTTCCAATGAATCCCGTATGGCTCCATCCGAAGCTCGTTATGATTAATTTAAGAAAATATAAATTTATAAAAACTCCGTAGTCGGGTGTTGGAAAAGAGCCAACACTGTGCATGCTGTACCTACTAGCGCATTTCTATAAAAGTGGTTCATTGATCTTTGAGGTGAGATTAGACAAGATTTCAACATTCTGTTCTGCCCTTTTTATGTCACGATTTATCATAACTTCTTATAATACAGACCGTTACTATATTTATAGATTTCATCTGGTTGAAAAATATAATAGAATTTGTTGCATTACATTACAGTTCTTTATTTTTAAGCGGTTCTTTTTGAAGGTACTTTACAGTTACACTTATGTATCTAGTACTAGCAGCCCGCCCCGGCTTCGCACGGGTCGAATCGTCGGCATCGAATATAAAATATGAACCTATTTAACAATCATCGTCATATTTCAACCAATTTACACAAAACCTTAACGAATTATGCACCTAAACCTTCCTCATAAACACTCTGGCTATTGGTGAAAACCGCATGATAATACGTTCAGTAGCTATTGAGATGATATTATATTCAGTAGCTATTGCGAACAGACAGACAGACGCAGTGATGGACTTTGTTTTATAATACTTACGTAGTGATATTGGACGGCCCTTTGGCGTAAAGGATAGTTACCCTGATTCTGACCCAACGGTCGTTGGTTCTAATCCTAGCTATATACCTACCAATGAAAGTTTTATGTGCATTCATGAATCATGAGTTTTCGTACAGTGGTAGTGGGATCATTAAATCTACCAAAAAGTAGCTTACCACCAAGGAGAACATCTGCCACCTTAACCTTACGGCGTTCCCCGACGCAAAAAGTAGAGGTAATATACGCTTAACGTGTGTATCTGTGTGTCTGTCTGTAGCATCTTAGCACCTAACCGGATGAACCGATTTTGTTTTTATTATTGATAGTTTTTTTTGTTTGATAGATGTCTTCATCGAGAGTTTTCTTAGCTTTGATTCATGAAAATTCGTTCAATCGTTATAAAACTATGAGCTTTTTTCTAGTTAATTGCGCTATGAAATCAACATTCATAGGTCTGATCAATTCGAAAATCTTCTTCTTCAACGATATTGTAAGAACATGGA
Organism: Cabera pusaria; assembly: GCA_954871355.1. Taxonomy (NCBI): domain Eukaryota; kingdom Metazoa; phylum Arthropoda; class Insecta; order Lepidoptera; family Geometridae; genus Cabera; species Cabera pusaria. Next base: position 22,980,220 of record OX940906.1, read on the forward strand.
ACATTGACCTGATGCTGGGACATCTCCTGGACTCTACAGAATACTCAAATCCTCACCAACTTAAAGCTCAGATTTTAAATGTCGTGTTTAGAGTCATTGGAATGCTTTTCATGAAAATATTATAAATAGATCTATACATAGATAGTGGTTTAAAATATTATATTATTATATATATATTGATGAATATTATTTTATACAATAGATCATATTATTATACTATATTGACTTCAAATTGATTGTGATCGGTGGGGATCTACAGCATAGCTAAGCTTATAATAATATTTTCGTAGTAACTATGACCTAATCTGTGGTTTTACTGCAAATATTTTATTAATTTTGCGATGCGTGTATGTGAAATCCGTGATATCTTCTAGAGTTTTCATTTGAATTATATACTGTAAACGACAATTTTAATCTATAATATGTGGCCAAGCTACTTAACGTGATTATTTGGATAAGGATTAATACAATATACTTGAAAATAGCCTTGGAAGTTATGTAATATTTTTTAACAAAAATTTTAAGATTAAAATGGTTACTGTAAGTCAACCTTAAGAGATAGATATATGCTGTCGCGGACTTTTTTGTAGGTCTTATTAAGTTGTAAAACTCTTCCATTGAAAATATTCTTCTATCTATTTTCAATTGAGCAGCGTTCGTAAGAAACGTGTTTTTCGACCGTTTTTTTGCCGACTTAGGTTGCAAATTAGGTCTCCACGAATATACCTTTGATTTAAACGGGATAATATATAGCCTATTTTCATTCCGAAAGTCCATTCTATGTATTAGTGAAAGAATTTTTTAAATCGTTTCAGTAGTTTTTGAGCCAAATTATTACAAACATACAAAATACAAAAATGCAAATGTTTTCTCTTTATAATATTATTAGTATTAGTATAGATTAAATAAACTGGCCAAGTGCAAGTTGGACTTGCACTCGTAGGGTTCCGATTCCGTACCACACTACAATATTTTATAAAATCGAGCAAAAAATGCTGAAAGAAATCACGTTTTCTTCTAATAAATTGACAAATCGATCTAGCTAGGTTTTCATTTTCAGAAAAAGTTGATTTATCCCTGTTTTCAGGTAATGAAAAACTCCTACAATATAATTAGAATATGAAGGTAAATTTCGCCATTGCTACATTGTTACGATAGCTCGGTGGGAGATCGTTCGGATGGCGATCAAAAGGATCCCGGTTCGAGTCCAGACGTGATGATTAATTTTTCCAAGTTTGTTCTTTTGTAAGAAGACTATTATTGGGAGCCAAAAAATTACATAAAACAGGATTTACAAAAAAAAAATTGCTAGCAAAGCTCGGCCATCCAGATATTATTATATTATATTACCGTGTCAAATCCAAACAATTATTAAAACAGGAGCCGCGTCCTTATTCAGTACAACGCCATCTTACGAACACTAACGCCAACTAAGACCTGATTTCACCAAAGTAGAATAACTCTTCTCGTCTCGAAGATACGATTATCGAAGGAATATAAAGAAGATTATATGTCTAAACATTCACACCTCTCGCTCTTCCACTCTGGCGACAATTGACTCGCAATAGAATATTGATAGTGTCGGTCTAAACAGAATTTTCTCGTATTTAGATTCTCGCACTCAAAACAGTTCAATCCGATTTGTACGATACTCGTATGAACTTGAAAAATGTCATACGAGATCGTGTTTATACAAGTCCAGACTCTCATAAGCAAGAATCTGCTTACTATACTTTTGTTGTGTAAACAAACTTAGGCAATTATCGCCTAGCGATAAGTCATACGCGAATCTCGTATGACATAATCGTAGGCGAGATTTTAGTTCTTGCCTGTATGTAAACATTTTGATACGATTGTGTTATAGCGATTAGTGCTTGTGATAGTAGCGTATGGTTTCTCGTAAGGAAACGTACGAGAAACTCTCCCCGTCTAAATGGGCCTTAATTGCTTTACTGACACAGTACTTCTACTCGCCAATAGATGTCGGGAAGAGTCATATTTTATGTTGATTATCAATAAAGTTGATTATTGAAAACACGAATAAAACAAAACTTTCTGAAAATGACTCCTAGCTAGATCTATTTATCGCCCCCGAAATCCCCTGTAGGTGTACTAAATTTTATTTAATCGTTGGAGCCGCTTCCGAGATTCAGATTAAGGTAACGAAGATAGCGCCATCCTTGATGCTAGGTAGATGGCGCTGCGCTATCGTAAAAACTTTTTTTAAACTTTTCCTTAATTTTTAACTTTGTTCTGTTCTTAGTATTTGTTGTTATAGCGGCAACAGAAATACATCATCTGTGAAAATTTCAACCGTCTAACTATCACGGTTCATGAGATACAGCCTGGTGACAGACGGACAGACAGACAGACAGACAGACAGACAGACGGACAGCGGCGTCTCAGTAATAGGGTTCCGTTGGTACCTTTTGGGTTCGGAACCCTAAAAAATAATTTGTGGATTCGACAAACATAGATAGTGAAGCGCCTCGTCCACGCAAATTTTGTTGTTCAACTTCCTAGGGATGTAATTTCCTTTCGATTCCAAGATCTAAGTATGTTTTAGTATCGATACTTTGGGATTGAAACAGAATATGTAACGGTTAAAAGTATTCGTTTCATTACTCAATTATTTGTTTTGGAAGAACATTTAGGCTGGCATTATAGAGCGATAATAATCTTTAGAATTAAGCTTTTATTGGCTAATCAAGCTCGATTTAATCGATAGAAAAGTATCAAATGAGTATTCGTATAATAGAACAGAATAAATAGTATTTATTACTAAAACTGTGTATACAAAAGATCTTACAATGTATTTTAGTTCCAACAGATTGTTTTTTTGAACATACAATATTTACAATACTCCTGAATCCCATATCGTACATTCCTAGGAAGTTAAACAACAAAATTCGCCCTGGTCTGAACCTGGTATAGAGCTGCGTTAGATTTTCGTTCGTTATAGACAAATAATTGAGTAGCGAGACGAGTAACCGCAAAACCTACTAAGTATCGATTCCTTAGTATCGATGCTTAAAAGTACTTGGAATCGAAAGGTACATCCCTAGAAATTTGAACAACAGAAATTGCCTGGTGTGAACCTTCCTATAGTTTAACTCCTTTTCTCAGGCTGCAAGGAATATTGAAACAAATATCGTAACGAGCCAAAACGTCAGTCAGTCCGTCAAGTAAGCCGTCTCGAGCGATGGAGCTCATCAATCAACCTAATGTATTGTTTTAACTTGAGTTTTAAGTACTTGTCTCGACGCGGCGACCGGCGACCTTTAATTATGTTTTGTTGCAAATTGCTTTTCACCGAGACAGTTTTTTGCAAGGACATACATAGTTCACTAATTAAATAAATGAAAATTAAATGCTTTTTTTGGTAAGCGCATCCCTTGGGAATGGTAGGACCGAAGCTTTATAAAATTATTTTATTTTTACGTTTATTAATACTTTATGGCCGAGTCACCCTCCGTAGGTGTAAACCTGAAAAATCCGAAACACGTGGCCCCCGCGTGATGCTAAGCTTGCTAATCACTTTGGTGTGAGATTTTGGCATAGAATTTTTACCATGCACCGGTAAACCGTACTGCCAAGTGGCCGTTTTCTGATGAGAAGACTGGTGTAAGCCATCAGGGAAAACGGGTGGTAACAGTTACCCTAGCAGGCTGACCTGACACATACTGACGCATTTAAAACACAGGGATTACGTGTAGAGTTTTAGCGTGTGAGCCTACGGACACTAGTGTATATCGATAACCTTCCCCTGGGTGACCTTAAAACCTGTGGTGACACTGACCTCGAAAAATCTTAAAAATACATTTATAAAAGTTGCCTTTGTATGAAATCTGCCATAATATTCAAATTATTAGAAATAAACAATTTAGAAATAGGTGTACAAAAATACACAAGCCATAACCATATTGTTGTGTGTGTAAAGACACGCAACAGTTAGCGCTGCCATTGTTATCTTTTAAAAATTTATTTATTTCAGTATTCTCTTTTGTTTGGAAAGTTTTTCGTAGCCGAACAGAGTGAGTAAATCATTATTATTTAATAGATTGTACAGTCGAGCGTGTTCTTTGAGTAACCGACTACTATCTCTTCTGTGACCAAACAGATAATCATTATATCAGGACAAGCAAGACGCTTGTCTGATGGTAAGCGTTTAAATATTATTATATTCGTTTCAGCTTCAAGGCAGGGCAAAATTGCTTTCGTATGTCATTCCGAAAGGTTTTTTTTTTGTTTTTTTTTTTCGGCTGTTCTCCACTACATATAGCATTCCTCATGAAATCTCGTAATTATTTTCAAATTAGAAAGTCGTAACACGGTAATATAATAAAATTACCGTGGTCGTAAAAAAATTTAATAATATATACAAAATCAGCAAAAATGTTTTGCGATATATAGATTATCTTTTCAACAGACTTACAAAAAGGAGAAGTTCTAATTTATCTTTTTTAGGGTTCCGAACCCAAAGGGTACCAACGGAACCCTATTACTAGGACTCCACTGTCCGTCTGTCTGTCTGTCTGTCTGTCTGTCTGTCCGTCTGTCACCAGGCTGTATCTCATGAACCGTGATAGTAAGACTATTGAAATTTTCATAGATGATGTATTTCTGATGCCGCTATAACAACAAATAGTTAAAACAGAAAAAAAACAGAACAGAAGAACAAAGCTAAAAATTAAAGGGGGTCCCCATACAAAAAACGTGTTTTTACTATAGCGCCATATATTAACGATTGTTTAACTTATCTTATATATAAAATTCTCGTGTCACTGTTTTCGTTGCCATACTCCTCCGAAACGGCTTGACCGATTTTGATGAAATTTTTTGTGCTTATCCGGTATCTATGAGAATCGGCCAACATCTATTTTTCATCCCCCTAAATGTTAGGGGTAGTCCACCCCTAAATTTATTTTTTTATTTTTTAGACAATATTTTTAATTTCTATTTTTTTATGATACAACATACAAAAATACATACAATACTCAATTTTCACCCTTCTACGATCAACCCTTATTTTTTAATAGCCATTTTAGTAATTTAATCATTTTTCCTCCATACATACTTACAATAAGTAAGCTACTTTTTGTCTACACTAGAAATTACTACGAAATTATTTATATGGCAAAACAACGTTTGCCGGGTCAGCTAGTGAATAAATAATATTAATTACCTACCTTTGTGTTAATGTTCACTTAGTTGGTGTTAGAAGTTCGTTAGATATTCGTTAGATGGCGTTGTAGTTAATAAGCATGTTTGGTATTGACACGGTAATATAATTTAATATTATACTTATATATTATTATACTGCGGTTCGGAACCCTCCGTATGCGAGACAAAAGTCTGACTCGCACTTGGCCAGTGTTATTTTTGGTATGTATATTACGCAATTACTCCGTCAATTGTGAACCGATTCGACCGAATTTTTTTAACCTACTGCACAAAAAGGAGGAGGTTCTCAATTCGTCTGTATGTTTTTTAGGGTTCCGTAGCCGAATGGCAAAAAACGGAACCTGTCTGTCTGTCTGTCTGTCTGTCTGTCCGTCCGTATGTCACAGCCATTTTATTCCGAAACTGTTACGACTACAGAATTGAAACTTGGTAGGTAGATGTATTCTGTAAACCGCTTTCCTATTTTTATACAAAAATAAAAAATATAAAAGTTTAAGGGGGGGCATCCCATACATGGAACTGAAACAAAAAAAAAATTTTTCTTCAAACCTATACGTGTCTATGGATAGGTCTTCAAAAATGACGTTGAGGTTACGAAAATCATTTTTTCTCAAAGTCAATCATTTCAAAGATAGGCGCGTCTAAAGTGGTAAAATGTGTGCCCCCCCCCCCTCTAACTTTTAAAGTATGGGAGTGAAAAATCTAAAAAAATATATGCTGTAGATCTCAATAAAAACTAACAACGAAAATTGGTTTGAACGAGATACAGTCAGCAGTTTTTGAGATATGGCGACCGCAAAGATAACTTTGTATTTCATACAAACACTATGAAAAACAAAGTTAATGTTGTAGTTGCGAAAAATCATAGTTATGGAATACTTAACTGTGTTACGGAACCCTACGAGTGCGAGTCCGACTTGCACTTGGCCAGTTATTTTTTGTGTTACGCGATTACTCCATAAATTCGGAACCGATTCGAATGATTCTTTTTGTTATCGGTAGGGTACGTTTCCAAGGTGGTCCCATTGTAATTTCATCGAGATCTGATAAGTACCTCCAGAGATATGACGATAAACGTCTCAAACTTGCTACTGAAATTGACTCGCGGGGCATTTAAGTTGTTTTAGTTTTTAAACTATCTTAATTATTCTTTTGTGTATAATAAAAGGCAAGAGGGTGAAATGGGCTAATAAAATCAATATAGTTTTTCGGGTTTTATAAAAATCAATCCCTAGTTCCCTTGCTTACGCCATAACTTGAAAAGGGGTGGACCGATTTGGCTAAATATTTATTTTTATGTGTTTTGATAAAAGAAAGATTTTTTACGATTAAGTTATAAATAATTGAAAGAAGATTTTAACGCGGGCAAAGCCGCGGGGACACTTTTAGTTTTATTATAAAAGCTGACCCAAAGAACTTTTTTCCCAAATAACAATGTTTATTGAAGGTACCTATTTCCCAAGTCAACCTAAATAATGACTGTAAGCAAAAAAAAATCACACAACTTCAACTGTTTTGGCATAATATTTGAAACATGTCATTAACGAACGACAAGTTGGCAACCTTCCCACACGATGACACATTATGGTTAACTCCACCCACAAGATTTTAATGTCTTACACGAATCGTAAAGTGAAGTGTGATGCAAGTCCTAATAACACATGTGGTAAAAGCTGGACACGTCTGTGAAATTTACTGGTCTAGAATAATTTCTAAAGGTGCGTTCAGACTAGTAAAATCTAATATTATAAGAATCTTAGTCCTGACATACTGACTGACTGACTGACTGGCAGACAACGCACAGCCTAAACCGCTGGTCGCAGATACTTGAAATTTGGAGGGTAGTCTTAGTACGTAAGGGTGTACTAAGAATAGATTTTCCAAAATATACCCCTTAAGGGGATGAAATGGGGGTTCATAGTTTGTATGCAGAAACAAGATTATATAGTCTTTTCTATCCAAAACTTCACACAAGTGCTTCAGTAAAAACAAGTAAAATTTTCCATAATTCACCCCTGAAGGGGATGAAACGGGGGTTCAAAGTTTGTATGGAGAAACAAGATTAGATAGTCTTTTCTATCCAAAACTTCACACAAGTGCTTCAGTAAAAAAATAAGTAAAAACGTGTTACAGGTTTTTTTGAAATTCCACCCCTAAGAGGGTGAAATGGGGTAACGAAGTGTGAAAATCAATTTTGTTTCGGATTGCGCTGAAATTAAGCATGCAGGTAGTTATTACGACGTTAGTTCCTTCTGAGAAAGGATTTTCCAAAATTGACGGGGATGAAGCGCGGTTCTATGTTTCCAAACATAGAACCGCGCTTCATCCCCGTGAAATTTCTAATTAAATGACCATGCATAGTTAGTCATTTAATTTGAAATTTCACACAAGTACTTCTGTAAATAAATAAGTAAATACAAATTTCAGACTGTTTCAAAAATGAAGTGAAGTGCTGAAATTTAGAATGCAGATAATTATTATGACGTAGGTATCCGTTAAGAAAGGATTTTCTTTAAAATTCCCCTCGGATTCGCAACGGGGATTCAAAGTTTGTATGGCGAAACAAGATGAGATAGTCTGTTTTATTCGAAACTATACCTAAATACTTCTTGTAAATAAATAAGTAAGTACGTGTTGCAGGATTTTGCGAAATGTGGTAGGTAACAAAGCCTAAAAATTTGGGTTTTTCGGGTTTTATAAATATGAATCCCGATTTGCCTTAGTCACGCAATAACATGAAAACGGGTGAACCGATTTGGCAAATTCTTATTTGATGTCTTTACTGATAGAAAGGTTTTTACAAAAGAAAAGTTTTAAGTAAATAAAAAGAGTTTTTAACGCGGGCGAAGCCACGGGGCACTTCTAGTGTTATTATAAGATCGTTTAAAAAACTAAAAGAACCGACTTCAAATGCCGCGTTATTATTTTCAGTACAAAGTTTTGTTTTTTTTTTTTTATGTGATAATGGGTATCGCTTGACCACTATCTCACCTGATGTTAAGTTTTAGGTGTATATCTCCATATCTCTGGAGATACTAATTATATCACGATGAAATTACCATTGTACTACACTTGTGATATATTCTTTCCAACAAAAAAAAAATATTTAAAATCGGGTCATAACGACGAAGTTATCCGCGAACAAACATAAAAAATATAAATACGGTTGAATTGACGAACGTCCTCCTTTTTTGAAGTCGGTAAAAAATGTACAACAATGTTATATTTATCACGTATACTTACTAGCTCTGAAGAATGGTTATATAACATTCGTATTCTCTTGTGTACGTTATCTTTAAATGTTGAAATGTTGAATAACAAGGTAACATAATGTGGACGTGTTATAAAACACAAGTAATATTTAATAACATGTTACATAGTCTGTACGCACCTAGGCAACTATGAGATTTATTAATGATCACAACAACAATTAAATAATAACTGACATTATGACACACACACTTTTTAACCGACGAAAAAAAAGGAGGAGGTTATCAAGTCGACGCGTATATATATATTTTTTAATGTATGACCACGCATAACTTTTTACAGAGTAGTCTGATTTCGATAATTATTTTTTTATTGGAAAGGGTATACCCCCAAGGGGATCCCATTTAAATTTTAACGAAATCGGTCGAGCCGTTTTGAATAAATCAACAAAAATAATGGAAAAATGTATAATTATTTTGATGATTTTATCGTTTCATCAATGTACTCGTATGTAAACAAACACTGGAAAACACAAAGAGCCAAAAATCGGGCTCAGTTGCGTGTGTTGAGAGAGGCATATGTCCAGCAGTGGACTGATACCGGCTGATTATGATGATGATGATGATATTTTACAGGTGCTACCATTTAAATTTCATCGAGATATATTCAGTATCTCCAGAGATATGAAAATAAACACCTCAACTTGGTATTGAAATGTTTACCCTTTTTAGGGTTCCGTAGCCGAATGGCAAAAAATTGAACCCTTATAGATTCGCCATGTCTGTCTGTCTGTCTGTCTGTCTGTCTGTCTGTCTGTCCGTCCGTAGGTCACAGCCATTTTATTCCGAAACTATTACGACTACAGAATTGAAACTTGGTTAGTAGATGTATTCTGTGACCCGCTTTCCGATTTTAATAGAAAAATAAAAAATATAAAAGTTTAAGGGGGGGCATCCCATACATGGAACTGGAACAAAAAAAATTTTTTTTCGTCGAACCTATACATGTGGGGTATCTATGGATAGGTATTTAAAAATGACATTAAGGTTTCTAAAATCATTTTTTGTCAAAGTCAATCATTTCAAAGATAGGCGCGTCTAAAGTGGTAAAATGTGTGTCCCCCCCTCTAACTTCTAAAGTAAGGGAGTGAAAAATCTAGAAAAAATATATTCTGTAGATCTCAATAAAAACTTTCTACGAAAATTGGTTTGAACGAGATACAGTCAGCAGTTGTTGAGATACAGCGACCGCAAGTATAACTTTGTTTTTCATACAAACACTATGAAAAACAAAGTTATTTTTGTAGTTGCGAAAAATCAAAGTTATAGAATACTCTACTGTGCTACGGAACCCTACGAGTGCGAGTCCAACTTGCACTTGGCCAGTTTATTTAACACTTGACACAAAAAGAAGGGTTGTTATAAGTTTGACGTGTGTATCTGTGTCTGTCTGTGGCATCGTAGCGCCCAAACGGATGAACCGATTTTGTTTTAGTTTTTAGGGTTCCGTAGCCGAATGGCAAAAAAACGGAACCCTTATAGATTCGTCATGTCTGTCTGTCTGTCCGTCCGTATGTCACAGCCATTTTATTCCGAAACTGTTAGGACTACAGAATTGAAACTTGGTAGATAGATGTATTCTGTGAACCGCTTTCCGATTTTTATACAATAATAAAAAATATAAAAGTTTAAGGGGGGGCATCCCATACATGGAACTGAAACAAAAAAAAAATGTTTCTTCAAACCTATACGTGTCTATGGATAGGTCTTTAAAAATGACATCGAGGTTTGTAAAATCATTTTTTCTCAAAGTCAATCATTTGAAAGATAGGCGCGTCTAAAGTAATAAAATGTGTGTGTCCCCCCCCTAACTTTTAAAGTATGGGAGTGAAAAATCTAAAAAAAATATATGCTGTAGATCTCAATAAAAACTTTCAACGAAAATTGGTTTGAACGAGATATAGTCAGCAGTTTTAGAGATATGGCGACCGCAAAGATAACTTTGTTTTTCATACAAACACTATGAGAAACAAAGTTAATTTTGTACTTGCGAAAAATCATAGTTATGGAATACTTAACTGTGTTACGGAACCCTACGAGTGCGAGTCCGATATGCACTTGGCCAGTTATTTGGTTGATGAGATTGCGATAGCAACTTTCGTAGTCCTTTGACTGCGGACGTCAACAAAATCAAAATGGCGTTTCTGCGCACTATTTACCCGCCACTCCACTGCCGTTTGTTTATAATACATGTACAAATCAGTCGGGGATGTTTTAATTTTTAAATGTAAGGTTTATCACCTTTTCTCATCGGCATGTGGAGATAATTTTAAGAAATAATATCGTTTAAAAACTAAAAAAAACAACCGACTTCAATGCCGCGCTATTCATTTTCAGTACCAATTTTGAGATGTTTATCTCAATATCTCTAGAGATACTTATCATACCTCGATAAAATTACCATGGTACCACACTTGGGATATCTCCTTTCGAACAAAAAAAGAATAATCGAAATCGGTTCATAAACGACGAAGTTATCCGCGAACAAACATAAAAAAAAAAAAAAAAAAAATATATACAGTCGAATTGACAAACCTCCTCCTTTTTTTGAAGTCGGTTAAAAATATTACACATGCTCACTCATTCGTTGGGCAGTTCATGAAATTATTTGCCAAAGATGTCAGAAATATAGCAATATTCACATGAGTTGAAAAGCCTAATTTTCGTGAAGTCAGTAAATAATATTAGAGGCACGGTGCATTATGTGGTGCAGTGATTAGTACTGACAATATTTATTTGCTTCATACTATCTAACTTACCATATCCAAAAGTCGCAACAACAATTTCAGCTGTAACTCACAAACTATCAAACAGCTGTAAAGGATCCATTGTCTGCTCTCTGCCACGCCGTAAATCAACTTTAGAACAGTCAAAACTCGTAATTAGAAGGGCTATTTTGTTTTATGTCGTCATGAAGCTGCCTAGTGCCTCATCAAACGCTGATTGCGTGGCTCCACCCTAATGAACGAACGATGCGGGGACGGTGCACAGATGAAGTTTGACAGAAGTTTGATGTCATAGTTGACATTGACATGTTTTGCTGATTTAATTTAGTCGTGCATTCATGGGTGTTCGTCCACATGTGGTAGGAGCATTATATCGATGTTTTGTCTGACTTGCTACCAAAAAGTAGATTACCACCATCAAGGAGAAAATCTGCCGCCATAACGTGCTATTATTGGGGGTTAGGCTGGCAGTTAACATTATTATTATTTTAGGTAAATATTATTTTCCCCATGGTAATGTTTAATCATCACTATCATCGTCAGCTTATCTCTGTCCACTGCTGGACATAAGCTTCACCTGTGACATGTCACTGAGCTCGATCTTCTGCTCAGAGTGCTAAGAGTAGAGACCACCTCCAGCTAGATGGAGCGATGATATACGTTCTTGCTGACAGCAGTGGAAATAAAGAGCTGAAGATCGAGCTCAGTGGCGTGCCATAGGTGAGGCCTATGTCCAACAGTGGACGAATACTGGGTGTTAATGATGATGAAACTATGCGCAACATTCATAGGTCTGGTCAATTCATTATTCGGTATTTTGTTACTTTAATTATATTTGTAAGAACATCATAATTTTATCCTGATTCTGAGTATTTCCTGGAATCTGCAGAATACTTTTTTTTTTTTTTTTTTTTTTATACCGAACTGGGTGGCACTTGATCACTATCTCACCTGATGTTAAGTGATGATGCGATCGATGATGTAGCGTGCTTACCCAGAAGATACCTATTCACTAGCGATTTGAAGACCCCCATATTGTACTTAATCGGAAACACGGACTCAGGCAGGGTATTCCATTCCTTAGCGGTTCGTATGATGAACGAAGAAGCAAATCGCTTCGTTCGGGTAGATGGTATATCCACCATAAATCGGTGGCGCCTTTTAGTGTCTCTGGATGTCCGATTATAAAATGGGGATGGTGGAATCAAATCATGCAGTTCCATTGCACACTCTCCGAAATGTATCCGATAGAAAACCGATAAACAAGCGACTTTGCGGCGATGCGCGAGACTCTGGAGTCTCTTGCTTACTAATAGGTCATCGCTGATGAGTTTTTTGGCTCTCCTCTCAATAGCTTCCAGTGTCTCCAGCTGGTATTTAGCAGAACCATCCCAAAGGTGAGAACAGTACTCCATACACGACCGGACTTGTGCTTGGTAAAGATTAAGCAACTGTCCCGGTGTGAAGTACCGTCTCACCTTAGCCAAAATGCCAAGCTTTTTTGAGGCTAGCTGGGCTCTAGACTCAATATAAGAGCCGAAATTGAAAGTTGGTGTCAAAGAGATGCCAAGAAGCTCGAGATTGTTACTTATCGGAACGGACACATCCCGGAAAGTAGGAGCCAGTAGAAATGGGCTCCGTTTAGCGGAGAAAAGACCGGAGACTCAACCTCGATTCAGTTGAGGCTCACCTCAACAATTAAAACCAGAGATGATGTCGTGTTTACGCTTATTAGAATAGGCTCATGAAACAGATTATGCATAGATCAGTCGAAGGTAGTTTTATATGTTAAATTGAATGCATGAATAATTGATTGAATGAAAATCGATGCTTGGGACCTTAAAAAGACAATGTCTTCGTTATGGGCCACACAGCGAAGACAATGTTGTTTTAGAGTTTAAGTAGGTGCACAGTTTTTTCATGGAGAATCTAAAATAAGCATTGCTCATCACTCAACTTTTCAAAAGAATCAAACATAGATTTAAATTAACGATATTAGGATATACAAATAACACAGTGTATATAAATTATTTCCGTTGTCACTGTGCGGATACTAATGGCGGATGTCTAAAGTTTTCAACGGGCACATTAATTTGTAAAAGATTTGGTTTTTATTAATTTTAAGATTTCATAAAATCAATGGGCCAGCCAGTAGAGGCCGACCTAGGCGTAATTACGAGTAGCTCGACCAGATCCGAGACGTTTTACAGAAAGGCACGTCAAAAAAACCTATAACCGGCGAGCATGAGGCGTTCATGAAAGTGAAAGAAGCGAAAGAGGTATTTCAGAATCGCAGCATGTGGAAAGAAGTAGTCTCTGCCTAACCCAACGGGAAGAAGGCGTGATTTTATGTATGTATGTATATTTCTTTGAGTGTATCTAATATGGGGTAATACACTTTATATTTTTGTACATTATAAAGTAAACTAGCGGTTACCCGGTGTGTATCCACATGTAGTGCTACTTTGCTAAATGACCGAATGTGCCTAATGCCATGTTTTCGTAGTCTATAACCATCTTCGCATTATTGTCTTTCTAATAAAACCAGTTTGGGGCTTGGGGCACATCAGTTGGATAGTTTCAAAGTTTCAAAATCGGGTATAGGTAGAAACAATTTGTGATTTATAGATACAGGGTTATATATATCCAAGAGATCAGCAAGCATCAGGTAGATCATGATTATAATTTACATGAAATATTATTTTATTAACAACATATCTAATTTTGAATCGATCAGACCTGTATAAGTTGATCTCAAACCAACATCAACAAGAAAAGAGCTGATGATCTTTAACTGGCTGGACAGATTTTCTTGAAACCTTCCTAAGAACACAATAAATGAGAACACCTTTCAAACAAAATAAAACCGGCAAAGTCGAGTTGGACTCGCCCACCGAGGCTTCCGTACCAACGTTGGTACGGACCTAGACCTCTAAATTGTATGAGCGCTCATATAACTCAGAGGCCTGTCTTAACTGGTTGTACTATGTATGTATGGGGACACCCTTTAATTTTCAACTTTATTTATTTTTTGGATTTTTTCCTTTATTTGTGCTATAAGACGTTGCTTCTTGCCAAATTTTATGATTCTAAGTCAACGGGAAGTACCATATAGGTTTTCGACCCAAAACCTATAGGGTACTTCCGGTTGACCTATAGTTGTCAATTTTGGTCACAAGCAAGGTCTTACAACACAAGCAAAGGAAAAATTCCGAAAAATAAAAAAAGTTAAAAATTAGGGTAAATTTTGATACTTACAAGTTTTCGCGAAAATCTAAATTTGCCCATATCTTTTTACTGTCTTGACTCAGGACCTGCATTTTTATACGACTAATAGAGACTATAGACTTCAGTATCTGGTATACATTTCAACTTGCTAGGTCCACCCGTTTCTGAGAAATGTGGTCGTGACACACGGACAGACAGACGGACAGACAGACAGACAGACAGACAGATAGACAGACTGACAGACGGACAAGAAAGTGATCTTATAAGGGTTCCTTCCTTAGTGGTGCTTAGAGGATAGCTGTGGTCGTATGTCCGTCCGTCGTGGCTGTGTAACCGTAACAAAACAATACACTCTGCAAAGTAGCATACGACCACGGGTATCCACTGAGCACCACTAAGAATATTTATGAAATACAATAAAATATTTATTAAAAGTAAGTTGTTTATATAATACACGATACATATTGAATAGTTTGTACATGGCGATCTCAGGTGAGAATATTTTCTTGTTTCATACTTTTTTAGAGTGTGATCTTTCAGTAGTCGGTCTTTAGTTTTTGAACTTATTTTTTAATAATCTTTTGCGGTACAGAACCCTATAAATAACTTAATCAAAATCGGTTTATCCATTTGGGAGCTACTATGCCTCAGACAGATACACATCTTATACTGATGCACAGATATCACACCGAAACATATCACCCCTTTTTTGTGTCGGGGCTAAAAACAGCTTCTTTATTACATAGTACAAACAAAGTAGCTTCCCGCTGTCTCTCCCTCACTCTGAACGCTAAGATCTCCGGATTTTAAAGCGGTTTCCTTCAATAGATAGAGTTATTCAAGAAGAAGGCTTAGAACCAGGATAAAACCCGGACAAAGCTGCGGGCTGCGGCTAGTTTATATATAAAATAAAGTTTAAAACATTCGATTAATATAAACCGATTGTTTATAAAATAAAAGTCAATCTTCATTCAACGAGGCAATACATCTAATTCCGTGATAAACAGTCCGTGCCGGGTCTAACTACCTATCTAGATCTAAATAACTGTGTAGAGCTCAGTCGATGCATCCCAGATTACAGTGATACTCGAATCGACGCTTAAATTAATCGTTAACGGTTCGGGAACACTAACCAGACTTCCAGGATTTCACATATAAATATTAGTAGTACTATGTAGTATCATTTAGTGTTTACTTATACAAGATTACCTTGCGATTTGTTTTCATATTAATACGTTGGATATCACTAAATTATGTAGATATCTATATAGTAGTGGATATTTTTTGGATATTATAATTAAGCTTCATAAAATAATGGGAGAAGCCACTGGCTCCTGAAACACAGCTTGGCTAGCCCTATCTATGGATTCCATGAAAAATAGTTGTACATTCATTATGTCAATAAATACATTTTTTGGTTTTTGTATTTGTATCTACTAATAAATGTAACTGGTGTTACGGCAGCACACAGCTCTTGAGAGTCAGAGTATTCTAGGTCTAGTGTGTTCACCATCTTCGACCACATCGTCGCTTATCACCAGACGAGATATTGGAATAACGCTAGCCATTTTGTTATAAAAAATAATACCGAAAGAATTTGAGTTATTTTTACGCCTTTCCTGTTTTGTACTGATAGTCGCCAGTCAGTTTTCTATGAAGAAACAGCATCGAAAGTATCACAAAATCTAACCCCCAACACAAATAGAGGGGTTTTATGTGAATCTGTGTCTGTGTATCTGTATACTTTGTGTGTGTCTGTCTGTGACTTTATAACTCCCAAATGGATGAACCAACTTTAAATTCCGTTTTTTTTATTGATAGGTGACTTAATCAACAGCGTTTCTTAACTTTAATTCAAGAAAATCCGTGCCACCGTTTAAGATTATGAGCTACTTTAATGATTTATTTACTATTTAATATTACTATATACTATTTACGTTGATGATGCTATGAGAGCTACTTTCATAGATCTGACAAACTTGAAATTCGGTGTACTGTTACTTCAACAAAATTGCAGGAATACTGTAACGTTGACCTGATGCTGGGGCATCTCCTGGAATCTGCAGAATAGGTACCAAAGTCCTCACCAACTAATAGCAGAGATGTCGTGTTTAAGCTCATTGGAATGGTCTTAATGGACAGATTATATTAAATTTAAACTTTAAGTAAAGCATAAAGTTTTAAAGTGAGGCACCAAAGCCAATAAGTAACATTTTTCACTGAGACTTGGTCTGAAAGCTCCCCACACAAAATGAGTTTTGCATTTCAATGCTGTTGCTAGTTTTGATTCCGTCCCAAAGTATCACAATGGACAGGTGTTCCAGCTCTTAGACAATATTGTGGTCCGCTTTTATGTCCATGTATCCTGTCCGTCCATCTGTCATTTAGTTATTAACTTTGTTACGATGAAACGTAATCTTTTCTGAAAAACTATTTCTGCATTTTATTGAAACCATAAATTTGTTCTACGTAAAAATAAAGGATGTGGTTTTTTTATTGACTTTGAAAAGGATGAGGTTATGACATTATTTTTAGGTTGGTTTGTTTGTTTTTATGTAGTATTCTATTTACATTAATTCTGTTTATTAGTTGGACGCTACTGCCAATTCTAGTTTGTATACATTTTCAAGACAAGATGATTTAGCAGAAATTGCGGTAAGCGACCAGACAGCTGTCAATTGAATAATTATTGTTATTTTTAACCGACTTCAAAAAAAGGAGGGGGTTACTCAATTCGACCGTATATTTTTTGTAATTTATTATTTTTTAAGTATGTTCACCGATTACTCAAAGATGCCAAAACCGATTTGGAAAATTCTTTTTTTGTTTCAAAGGGTACCCTTTCCAGGTGGTCCCATTTAAATTTTACCGAAATCGGTCAAGCCGTTTTTAATAATATTATCAACATTTGTATTACGATGCATTTATATACCTCGACGACAGGCTACTTTGACTAGCGTGACGTTTGAAGTCGGTTCTTTTAGTATATTAAACGATTTTTTAAATTATTTGTAGTATCCTATCCTATGTTATAAATTCGAAAGTTTGTAGATATGCTTGTAACTAAATCACACAATAACGCTACTCTACTCAGTTTTAAACACAGTAATTTTCTCACGCGAACTACATCGAATCCACGAAACTGATTTTCCCTGAATGTGTGAGGGGGTAAAACTGGATACAAATATTTACTGTGTATTTCTACTTGTCGTAGGGGACATAACATGTTCACAGTGGCCCTCCGGTGGAGGAAAAACATCGTTAAGAAACCCCCAACCCCCGCATGGTGATAGAATACTATGTGTTCGCCTGGCCAGCTACCACCCTCAAGTTAGAAAATCTGTCGCCAAATATCTAACGTGTTCCGACAGCTTTCCTTGAGAGCCAGTTCCCATTCTAGGCCTAGCGTGCTACCATCCTCGACTGTATCATTACTTACCAACGGGTGAGATAGTGGTTAAACGCTAGCCTATATGATATAAAAATAAAACTGGCCAAGTGCGAGTCAGCATCGCGTCTCTTATCGCACACTTAGGAAGGGTTCCGTACAATACGAAACATAACAGAGTTTCAACCTCATGTATTTGATTAATTGATATTACCAAGAATATTTGGTTTGGTCGCGATCTAGAAAGACGGGGCTCGTTTACTAACGCCATCTATGTCATTTTGCCGAAACTAATTAGATAGATGGCGTTTAAAAACGCGTTTTTTGTATGGGGACCCCCGTTAATTTTTAACTTTATTTTGTTTTTAGTATTTGTTGTTCTAGCGGCAACAGAAATACACCATCTGTGAAAATTTCAACTGGCTAACTATCACGCTTAATGAGCTATAGCCTGGAGACAGACGGACAGACTGACAGACAGACAGACAGACAGACGGACAGTGGAGTCTTAGTAATAGGGTTACGTTTTACCCTTTGGGTACGGAACCCTATAAACTGTCATGTTTACCCCTTTAAAGGCGTTTGATCAAGGGAACAGATAGGAATAAACGACATCTACTGATATCATAACTACTGATATGATACATATATTTTTAAAGTTACCCAATAGGGAATATGCATGATTTTTTAAAATATTTTTAATTCATCGATTACATCCATTTAACACAGTAATAAAATGAAATAATACTGAAAGTGTTCAAATTAAGCTAAAAAAAATAGTTTTAGCATTGAAAAAATATGAGTTATCTAAAACGCTGCCAAATTTACGCGCGCCTTTGTTACGTCACAGTGCACGACACGGTCTCCACAGATTAAATATTTTTATTAGAAATAGTATGTATTCGTACAACAGTGCATAGTATTTCTATGAAAAAGATTTAATCTGTGGAGACCGTGTGGTGCCCTGTGACGTCACTTTCTAATTGACAAGTGGTCATGTGTTTTGCAAATTAAAATTTCCCACGCTTTTTTTGGATTTCTCATATAATATTTTAACACATTTAAGAGTATTTTATTTATAAAAAAATGTTTAACAAACAACACCAAAACAATAATAATTCCAAAATAAATGATTTCAAGTAAATGTATGCATGTGTTAGTTTACTCATAGATAACAAGATGGGTGGTAGCCGGTAGTCTAGTAATCTACCATAAACTTAATATGTCTGGAGCTAAATATTCACTTGGAACTACTTCCAAAACTACCTGCCTATACTTCAGCTAATAGGTAGGACTTAATTAAATATAAAAGTCAGGACATCACCGAGAAAGCATTTTATTTGTACCTTCATCATTATAACAACAGTTTATGTACCATCAGGAGACTCAGGACCATTATAATAGACAAATAGACAATAGAACAAAGAGAACTGCAATATACCAATAAGTATTTAATGTTAAGTCACAAGGCCTTATAACAAGTTTCAACAAGACTTAACACATGAAAATCACTACCGATTTAGACGATTTATACAAAATATTATGGGGTTTCCCCCAAAAGGCCTCCACCACCCCTCATAGCCTTTCCTTACCACCCTCAACGAAGCTAAAACACTATCATCACCATTTCTAGGTGAAACCATCATTACTATAAACATATCCTAGAAAACCACATTCTAGCCATAATTTTTTTTTTTTTTTTTTAAATTGTATGTTGCATTTACTCAACTAAAATAAATACACTTTATTTTAACAACTTAAAAATAAGTACCTAATGACAATATCAAGATTATTTAAACTACAATAATAATATCTATACTATAAATAAAAGACAGAACCTAGGTCGCTACCTGCCGGTAATGTTCCCAAAAAGCTAGCGACGTTACCTCGTTGTATAGCTAGGCTAATACGTTGGCCGAGGTAAGCGCCAGCTCTTTGGTCACGGGTGATGTCAATTAGGCGTCTGGACAACTCCTTAACAAAACCTCGGGCATCTCGACCCCATGGGCCCATTGTTTCGACCGCAAACGGAAGAAATATGTATCCATCACCAATGGTAGCATATTTCCTCCGTTTGAGGTTTTCTGCAGCATCCGCTGCCGCGCCCGCTGACCGTGAGGTCCCGCATATATGGGACGCCGCTAATGTGTCAGCACATGTGGCGTCCCACACCAATATAGTGATAGCCATAATTATTCTATACATTTTGTAATACAAATACTTAGCTTCATTGAGTTGGACAGCACTTTGTCGTCTGAACGATATTCCCAACAGAGTAAAGGTGACGATGTTAGCCCGAAGGCTGCTCGAGCAAAAGTGTTTCATCTAACGTTTCTACCGCCCTTTTAAAGCATCAGTCAAACAGAAAACCAAGATGGCGGCTCTGGCACATCTTGTAAGGTTTAGACTACCCTCAAATGTATCTATCACTGTATAAACACCCTTATTTGAGGCAACATTATTAGTTTATAAATTAAATCATCCTCAAACATTGGAAATATGTCGTATATCGGTATGTACTATGAAAATAATCTAACACATGCATGCATATTCCCTATTACCCAATATTCCAAAACAAGCTGATACTATTTACAATAGTTATACTGTACTATCTAATTGATACATTGTTATATACAATCCAAAATTTCACCATACCGACGGGACTCAAACCCACGTCTCCTGACTTGCCTTACATGCCAAATATAAAGCGTAGAATAACACTTAGAGAAACAATAATTTCTAATTGCTGTAAACGTAAATAAATGTCCGCTATAGAGCGGCGCCAATTCAGACGGACTTTAATGCACTCACGGTATTAGTGCACATCGTAGATTACTTATGTGCATCCAAATACCTCGTAAAGAAGCGTTTACAGTCCCACAAGTATAACTTAGCGGTGGTGGTTTTTGGAACTAATACTTTTAATTGAACCTGTGAGTTTGACGTTTGAGAAATTACCGCGACATTATTGTTGATGAATCTGCTACATTAAAATAGTTCAATAATGCCAAAAGTAATTAAAAGTGGTTTAAGAGAAACTGTTATCAAAGTACAAAGTAAAAGCACAGTGGCGCACAGCCGCGCCGAGTTATACTTGCCGGACTGTACACGGGCGGTTGATTGCGTATACTTATTCTACTTGGATAATATTAGATTGGTAGATAGAACCTCAGATCTCGGATTTAAACCACGTGATAGAACTCCGTAGAATAGAAATCACTAAATATGTAGACAGGTTTTCGCCTTTGTTTACTCAACCCAAGCTTTTTATTTATGTATTTTTAGCGTGGTATTTAAAGTTAGTTTTTTTCTTTTTGTATATACATACATACATAAATTCACGCCCTTTTTCCCGTTAGGATAGGCAGAGAGTACTTCTTTCTACATGCTAAAATCCGGACATACCTCTTTCGCTTCTTCCACTTTCATGAGCGCCTTTATAGATGCTCGCCGGTTATAGTTCGTTTTGTAAACAATCTATAATTATTTGTTTTAAAACTACGTATTTCATTTATGACAACTGATCAGCCGATACACTTGCCGAAAATTGCAGCAACAAAAATAGGTCATTCTTATTTAAATCTCTCATGTAAAACCTGTTTAACATATCTCGCAGTTCCAATGTATTCACTCAATACTAAACATAAACTACAAAACGGTATATTTCCGCATATCGTTCCTCATGGATCCATCAATAGTTTGATGTGAGTTAGCACAGACATAGATTATAATAAGCACCGCAATTCTGTCTAATTATATGAAAATCAAAATGCGAGTCATTGCCAGGATTTGTAACACGTACTTTTACTAGGTAGACTTCAGTTATTTTTACAATAGCCTATATTTACACTCTGTTGTTATGAAGGCAATTTTAAGGGTGCCGTTCCTCAAAAGACAAAAAGGGAACGGGTAGACCTAGTAAGTTGAAATTTATAGCAGATATTGAGGTCTATAGGTATAGTGTATAGTATTAGGTGTTTAAAAATCAAGGTCCCGAGACAACACGGTAAAAAGATATTATGGGCAAATTTAGATTTTCGCAAAAACTTGTAAGCACCAAAATTTACCTTATTTTAAACTATTTTTATTTTTCGGAATTTTTCCTTTATTTGTGCTGTAAGACCTTGCTTTTAACCAAAATTGACCATTCTAGGTCAACTGGAAGTACCCTATAGATTTTGGGTCGAAAACCTATAGGGTAGGGACTTGCCGTTGACCTAGAATCATGAAATTTGGCAAGAAGCAAGGTCTTACAGCACAAATAAAGGAAAAATTCCAAAAAGTAAGAAGTTGAAAATTAAAAGATATCCCCCATACATACATATTAAACACCAATTTAGATAGGCCTCTGAGTTATATGAGCGCTCATACAATTTAGAGGTCTAGCTTAATTGGTACCTACCAACGTTGGTACGGAAGCGTCGGTGGGCGAGTCCAACTCGACTTGGCCGGTTTTATTAATTTAGTGTGTAAATTTAGATTATTTAGAGGCATTTGAAGATGCTATCAAAAAATAATCAACTATGTTTGCCATAGTTATCTAGTAATGATAAAAACTGTCCAAGTGCAAGATCGACTTACGTATGGTATAAGTTACCTGGTTGTAAACTCAATGTTTCATTCATACCTGAGAGGGCAACATCTAAGTGACATTATAAGACCATCAATATTACGACTTTGATGTTTAAAACCTAAAAATACGCCTAATACATAATTATATATAACCTCGTAGAGCCTTTGAAATTTGGTAAAATATTAAATGCCCGTTCCTTCATATTTAATTTAAGGTATCTAAAGCAATCTTCGTCTGTGGCGTTAACGCTGCGGTCAATAATAAAACGTCGAGATAAAACTGTTTTCCCAGGTGAGGTGTTTACACGAGTCGGAGCTGATGAACAGGTGAATAGGATATTATGTCATTGTTGACGGATTGAATGTCTGCATCTTTTTCATCATTGGACTGAATCGTATAAATAGAAGGTCTTGAGGATCAAGATTATTTTTATAGCACAGTGTGACCTAAACCCGCACATTACGCACGCTTTTCCGTGTCTTAAATAATCGATTATTGCACGACGCTTAGCACCCTCGCTGCGCTCGGGTGCCAACTTCACGCCGCGCAATAATCTTCTATTGAACGGAAAAGCGTAGCAAGCGAAAAGACAAGTGCGGGTTTATGTCACACTGACAGCTATAAAATAATATACGATTCTCGTGACTTAAGTTTTCTATTATTGCACGGCGCAGCACCCTCGCTGCGGTAGACTACTTAAGTCACACGTATCGTAATATACTATTATTGTATCTTCACTTATCTTCGCGTTAGCAATAATACTTATAATGATTTTGATCTTAATCAGAGTCCTGTTGGCATAAAGGATAGATGGTTTGTCCTTGCATAATTCTAAAAGGGAATTCTAAGCGAGAGGTCACCGGTAATAACATTCCGGTAGCATACAGCCCTTGGGATTCTGAGAATTATATTCTAAAACATTCAACGTGTTCACCTTCGACCACATAACCGCTTTACCACTAGGCGAGATAGTGACTAAACGGTTTATGGTTGGCAACCCTACTTTAATAATTTTTCAATAGTCTGACGTCAACGATTGAATGACAGCTGAATGGTGCATTACTTATTTTTTTTAATTTAAATGTTGCTATGTTTGCTTGATAATTGGTTATGATTTATTTTATGATTCATAACTTTGACGTGTATATGTGCGTATATTTATACTGCCTACATAATAAATAGATGCTTTGATTCTTGATTCTTTGAAGAACGCTAACCTGATAAAAAAAATTATCTACACATTCGTATCAGGTATATCTTCACGTTAAGCCAATATTGCTTTGAATGATTTTGATCGTAATGATCATTAACAGCCTTCGAGCATTTACCAATGGAGATGTTAACGCAAGGCGTACCCCTCTGCTGGCCATATAGCCATTATTGGCCATATGAGCGTGCGTAACTACGCTGTATTTTTAATACTGTGTGCGTGTTTCAAGCTAGTGTGCGGGATCGTTAAAGGGAGTGATTTGTGTGTGTGTAATGCGTGTTTACCTCGTCCCCCGTAAGTATCGGCAGAAAAAAATGTCTGCAGATTACAACGTTAACATCTCCATTGGTAAATGCTCGAAGTTAACACCCTATCTCTGTATGTGTAATTGTCTGAAGTACTGAAACACACAGTTACATTTATGGTTGGTTTTAACCTACTTTAATTTTTTTTAAATATTCTGACGTAAACGATTGGATGACAGCTGAATGGTTCATTACTTTTTTTTTCTAATTCAAAGCGTTAAATTCTGCTTTTGCTATGTTTACTTGATAATTGGTTATGATTTATTTTATGATTTATGATTTTGACGTGTATATGTGCGTATATTTATACTGCCTACATACTAAATAAATGCTTTGATTCTTGATTCTTCTTGTGCTTAAAGCATTGTTTAAGCGGTCTATAACCATCTTCCTACCTCTTCCATTGGAGCTAAAAACATTCTGAGAAGACAGTCCATTAATTTTGACTTTATTTTGAGCTAAATTCACAGAAATTAAAAGAAATATACAGCAAGAAAATTGGTAATTTGGTCAAAAACTTTTTTTTTGCAAGAATTTGTTAATTTTCCAGTTATTTTTGCGATTCCTGACTTTTCTAGTACCCAATATTATGTTTCTTTGAAGTGTCTCACACTTTATATTTTTTGTAAATTGTTAAACACAATCCAAAATTTCATCGTACCGACGGGACTCGAACCCGCACCCCCCGGATTACACGTCCAGGTGCTCTGCCAATTAAGCCACGGTTCGATACATCGATACGACGAAATTAGTGGATTGCATTTGTTAACCCATATAGTGTAGCATAGTACCCAGTAACCCAGTAACTCAGTGGATCCGAAAGAGTATTAGATCCTCATAGGTGAGATGATTAAGTGGCAAAAAAAAATGTGCAAATACTTAATTTTCTTGCAAAATGAATCAGGATCAGCTCTCACAGTGTTTGTTATTCTTGTGTAAAAATCTTGTACATTATCGGACGCGAAGAAGAGATGCTTTTCTCTCCTCGGTTGGAACCGCACTGAATTTAGATGGTGAAGTCAGAAACGATAAAAGGTTCACTAATTACTTAAATATAACAATTAACGTAGGCGTTAGTCTGTGCAAAAAGAGAACCGTCGTATAATATGACGGCGCGCATGTTGATGGTTCTAATTTACTGTTTTTGTTGCGTTGACAACATTGCTCTGTCATTGCCAATATGACTAAAATGTTTGATATCTTGATGGGTACCTACTCTTACATAATCGGGTGGCACTAGGTAGGTATATACCTTCCTTCCTTACCTTTGAATGATAGTTCATCGTAAAGCCACGACCGTTCTCTTTTTGCACAGACTCTAAGACGGTTTAATCTCTCTCCTTCTTTGACAGACCATTAAGATGGTATAAAGGCGGGAGGACGCAGGCCGCGATGGACGAATAATGCCGCGTCGTCGTCGGCGGCTAGCGTCGCGCATCCGGTCCTACGTGCGCGGTCTACTCGCCTTCCTGTTCAGCAATGTTGGAGTCATCGTGCTGGTCGTCGGGTATACCATAGCTGGTGAGTACAACATTGTCAATGCGGGGTAGACCACAAGAACAGAAGGATTATTAGTTCTTCTTTAGTTTTGTGCAGTAGACCGTACCGGTAGACTAATTCGCGAGGAGCTTGCGGTAGATGTGGCTCCCAGCATAAGGACATCAAATATGTCCAACACTGGTCGGAGGAATTCCGATAGCAAAACCCGCTAGTCTACAATGTCTCAAGACGAAAGTCTTCAATCAGTGCGTCCTACCCGTCATGACATACGGAGACCGCGAATCGGCAAACGTAGCATAGGACGCCCTCGGACTAGGTGGAGCGATGATGTTCGCAATGTGGCTGGCAAGAGCTGGATGAGAGTAGCCGAGGATCGTGCTCAGTGGCGTGCAGTTGGAGAGGCATATGTCCAGCCGTGGACAAGTATAGGCTGATGATGATAATGATGATGATGTACAACCGTTTTAAATAATAATGTTATGTGTGATCTCACAATACGCTCAATAATTATTACTAAATCCTCCAAACATCAGTTAAATATTCTCCGGTGTCAGTTTCACTATGCTTATACCCACCCCTAAGCATAATATAATAAATAAAACAAGGCAAATTACCCCTCAAAGAAGTCTCCTACTAATTAATTGCAAACTTAGTGTTAATTCATCAACACGCTAGAGAAAACTGATCGAATTTTATTAGAATACTTTGAAAAATTGTCGTTGTACCATGTCAGTATAATCAAATGAAGTCTTGGCTTTAATGGCTGAAACATCTTTTCTTTGTAATTTATTGCGACAAGATATCAAAGGATTATTAATTTTACCTCCTCTCTGATATCACTTCATTATAACACTTTGATGTCTTTTACTGAGTTTACATCGATAATGTAATTACGAAAAAAGTCAAAGGCGGAAAAAAGTTTCTTGGAAATACTGCTCAAGCTGATTTTTCGTAGCTTTGAAAAGACAGGTAATTTTTGGTTTTTTACCTCCACGTTTAATTTCGAAGTAAAGTTATGGATGACGACAGGCAGGATCGAGAAGCTTGTCACAAGCAAAAAGTTTTCAATACTTAGCCATAGATGTACACATTAGATGTTTGGCGACAGATTTAAGTAGGAAGTAGCTGGTGAGGCGGACAACATAGCGTCCTACTAGCATGCAGAAGCTGTTACTGCTTACCCAACACCAGTGTTGTGCCAGCTTCCTAAATCAGCGGTTTCTTGACGATGTTTTCATTCATCGGAGGACCACTGTGAAATGTATGAAATTTATATAAATCTTTGGAAATTCTTCGTTCTCTATAGAAAGCAGTCAGCTAATAGAAAGAAAGAAGCCATGCTTTAGTCACATCCAGACTCTCGTTAAGTCGCGTACACCTCAGAACTACTAAGACATAAAAAAACTGGCACCAGATGCATCTAAGTGCGTTACCTCATTATTTTCTTTATATATTGTTTCTCTGTACTTGTACTCCTTTCTAAGTGATATCACATTTTCCGTCTTTTAACTATATTCTGAGCATGAATGTAATGTAACAGAAAGACTCCAGCAATAACGTCTGTACGGTATTTAATATTAAATCAATCACACGATAAGGAACCCAGTAATAACGAAACAAATCAATGAAGCAAAAGCGCCAATATTTTCGGAAAATAAAGGCGGTTTCCCACCCTCGTATTTCGGCGCCAGAAGAACGACAAAGAAAGCCCCACTGAAAGGGAGCAGTCGAGCAGAAACGCTTACGCTTCTACCCTCATTCGCTTTGCTCGCTAATGACGTGCAGCGACACCCTAATTCGATTATTGTGCGCGATTGATATTTGAATTTCGGAATCTTTCGGCTCACATTGGTTTTGGAAGCGTTGTGAACTTTTTGGGATGGGTAAAAAATGTTAAACTCTTGTCAGGACATTGCGTCAGGACACGTGACCTGATCGAAAATTCGTAAGACGGAGGGATAGTAGACCTAATGCACAACGTTAATGTTCAAATTTTCACTTCTGCCGGCACTCCCGGATTTCATGCAACCCGTTGTTTTTTTCAGTTTTCTTGTAGGCAAATCATATTTGGAATCTTTCAGGTCATAATGATTTTGTTTAGTTTTATCGTAAGTAGATAATGTAAAGATATTGAATGAAAGAAATTAAAATAATAATATTTTGATTCTTCTCTATAAAATATGGATGCATATTAAAAAAATATTCAAGTAATTGTAATGTAATCATTTCATTAGATTATTTAATAACTTATTTGAAGTCAGACATCAGGCTCGCTATATTTACGACTCATCATTCGGCATTGCAAGTTAGAGACATGTTTTTAGGGTTTTGAACCCAAAGGCTACCAACGGAACCCTATTACTGAGACTCCGCTGTCCGTCTGTCTGTCTGTCTGTCCGTCTGTCTGTCCGTCTGTCACCAGGCTATATCTCATGAACCGTGATAGTTAGATGGTTGAAATTTTCACAAATGATGTATTTCTGTTGCCGCTATAACACCAAATACTAAAAACAGAACAAAGTTAAAAATTAAAGGGGGTCCCCATACAAAAATCGTGTTTTTACTATAGCGCCATCTATGAACGATTGTTTACCACAGTGTTATTCAACCTTTTTCAGAACGCGACACGACCCCCTTAGTATGAAGAATAAATTTGACCTACTTGCACTGATTATAATCTGTATTTTGTTATATTGCTTCACGCGGCTTCATTCGTGTGGCCTACAGGAAACAAATTACATAGTTATCTTTTGAAACAAATATTATATGCACTCTCAATCACACCACCTACAAATGCTCTTTAATTAATATTTTCTTTAAAAGTATATTTTCAAACTTTGTTCTTTTTCTTTTACTGAGGCTTTGCGACCCACACGTTGAAAAACACCGGTTTACCTTATTATTACCTACCCTAACATCTTTGTGTTAACGTTGACTTAGTTAGTGTTAGAAGTCACTTAGTGTTAGAAGTTCGTTAAATATTCGTCAGATGGCGTTGTAGTAAATAAGCATGTTAAGTATTCCGTGTCAATACTAAACATGCTTATTTTATATATATCGATTAATTTTTCCGGCAAATTTTGTTCAATCGGAACCCCTACGTGTGCGAGTCCGACTCGAACTTGGCCAGTTTTTTAAATCTAATTTTATTCTTCACCCAAGATACTTTACCAGAAAGATCTTGCTAAATCGTCGCAAAGCTGTATCTCCCGTTCTACTGAAAAGTTTTTTGTATCATATAGGCTAGCGTTTGACCACTATCTGTACTGTACTAACCTGTTTGTAAGTGACGATGCGGTCGAGGGTTGTAGCACGCTAATCCTAGAAAGGGAACTGTCTCTCAAGCTCTCACCGTTCACAGCTGTGTCTGAACACATATTTATATGTATGAGTACTGAAATAAGAATATCTCTGACTTCATGGTAGGTTACAAACGTAACGAAATCCTAAAGCCTAGAAGCAACAAAATACGGAATATATTTCCAGCACCAGGCTTACGAACAATAAGGCCGGCTTTGATTATACATCGCCGAAACCATATTCGCGCAATTGAAACATTTACGAGATCCAAATCGTAACAATACGTGAGTGGGGATATTTACGGCTCGTTTATTTTTATTCGCAATAAAATGAAGTTACGTAGCCATTTTGTTGTGGTAACGATGTTGCTAAGTTTTGTTTGTGTAATCGAGATTTGGTGAAATAGGACGGAATGGGGATGGAGCTTTCTGCTTTATTTGCTGAGGACATGAGATTTAGGAGGGCAAACGGTTTTTGATTGTTGTCATGTCTTTAGGATGATGATGTGAGCCTTCGTTATCTTTTTTTTTTTTTTATTTGTTTATTTACGTACTTAATAATTACATACATTTTTATGTTGTGCCAATAAACCATAAGTTTGTGCTGGCACTCACATTCAGGATCGCGCGACTTAAGTATTATTTATACAGCTATTTTACAAAATAACACTTGACTTAACTAACTTACTAATAAATTGTATCAAAACTTATTACAAGTTGTTTATATTATTATTGTAATTTTAGTATTTATGTAGGTATGTAGGATGTAGATGTGTGATAAAAATGTTAGGAAGGGTAGATTACACGGATGCGATCGAGCACGGGCGACCGCTGACGTACTCGTACTTGCGACGCGGACGATGCGTATCGCTGTCGGCAAACTGGTTCTGCGACTTACACCTTATACAGGCTGTTATTTTAAGTTGGGGTGCCGTAATATTGTGTTATTATAAGTCCATCGGTGTTGTGTTATTGTGGTACGTGTTGTAAAAGTAGTTTTTAAGTATACGTTTATAATTGACTTTAGTTAGTTTTTCTTGTAGTTTTTGGGGGATTTCGTTAAGGATAGTGGGTATTAAAAATTCAATCGTTCGTCTGCCATAATAATTAGTAGTTTTAGGTACTTTTAGTTTATTTAGAGTTATTTGTCTAGTTTGTATTTTGTGGCAAACTGGAATTTGAATGCTTTTATTATCATATTGTTCAATTGCGAGAACCATGAGCAGTTTTATTTGTATTGGTATTACGTTACAATATTGAAATAAATCTACGATATTTTCTCTGAACTGTTGTTTTATATTTTTTGGTACTATTAGTTTTAGAAGTCTTGTTTGTAGGTTTGAGATTTTGTCTAAGTATGTTTTGAAAGTTCGCCCATAGCTCGTTAATCCGTATGCTATAATTGACTCCGCCAGAGCTACGTACATCTAAAAGATCGTAAGACGCGATAGCAGTTGAGTAAGTCGTAAGATTTACCAATGTCTCTGTGTAAACTTAAATCGCGCGAAGAACTTTTCTTCGATAAAAATATCAAGGCTTCATCCCTAGCCAAGCAAAGATCAATGCAAAATGCAAGCAAATTCCAGTTAAAAATGCAGCCACAATGTTTTTCTCTGAGTCTATTATCCGGACGTCTCAAGATTTTGCGGAGTATTCGTTTTGCTAACAGATTTGACAAACCTTTGGCAATTGGCCGCCTGCTTCACTTTTTGGGAATACAGTTGAAATTTACATGTCATCTCCTGGCTATCTAAGGACTTGATAGTGTGATATCCATACCAATTTTAGACAGTACCCGCGAAAAGATACTGAATGGTGTTTTCCGGCATCCCATAACTTAGGCAAAAGTCTCGAAACACAAAACTACCAATAATGTTGCCCACCGATACTATATAAAGTTGAATAACTTTATAGACATGGTGGCAGTAAACCTTGATATAATAACCGCAAAATGTAGCGACATTAACGACATCAATTTCCTCAGCTGAGCTATGTGGGTTTACGAGCCAATGAGGTATTACATGGGAAACTGTTAATATTGGAACACAATACCTACCAGATGGAGGTTTACTTGATTTGTGGTCTTCTCTTGATGAGGTAGCATGAGATGATGTATTTATGGTGTTAAGGAATTGAGTGAGTTATGAGGGGTTATGAAATTTGTGATTCTATCAGATTTTGCCATTTTATTTATTAGCGTCACCATGCACATATTATCGAGACTTGGATTTCGCACACATCTCGAATCAAGCGGTAATTTATCCCATACGCCTGTAAAACGTGCTACGAGCTGCCGTCTGCTGTTTTTCCCGCAGAGCTACAACATGGAGTCCTCCGAAAAGGGCGTTAAAGTAATCCTGACAGGTCGACAACGCATGATTAATACATTTAGTGTTATAAGTGTTCATAGAAAACGCTGAATGTGGTTATTTTGTGCTCAGTCTTAGTGAGGTCCTGTGCATTGCAGGTTCCAGAACTCGAGGGATAATGTAGTAGGTGGAAAATTGTCTAGAGACTCCAATTACAAGGAATTGATTACAAACTTAATACTAGATCTATGGTCATGACGGTACAGCAACCATCATCGCAGGCTTGGCAAAACCACAAATTTACAATCTGAACATTTGCGACGGTAAAAATTAGTAAACTTCTTAGTTAATTTTGTTTTTCAGTACGAGTAGTACGAAAGGTGCTGGAAGCGTATAAATGTCAGCTTGAAAATGTATTTTGTCTTCTATTATTATTATTTTTTGATCGGTCAGATTACAAAGAGTGCCCGGATTTACTGGAGCCGGTTTACCTCGGGTCTACTGTCTTTTTCAGATTTTCAGCGGTAGATAAGTGAAATTTGTCATCGAGCAAAAAGCTGAAGTGGCTGTAAGAACTGAATGATACAGGTGTGAATAGAGACGGATAGATTTTTTTATGCTTTTCCTTTTTTGAAAGACACAGGGAACCCTAGTGCGGGTGCATTAGGGTTCCCTGTGTTCGCGGGGTTTCGCAGGAGACTTTACAAACATACATGTCACGGACACAATTACACCAAGACTCGTAACAAATTATTATCTGTGGATCACACAAAGAATTGTCCCGTGTTTGAATCGAACCCACGACCGACGGTTTTGTCCCCCGAGCCGCTTAGTACTGGAACATCTGTTCATTCAATGATGATGTAAGCGTGATGATAAAATCACCATCGATATTCAGAATTGTTAAGACGTTTGAACCTTTAATTAAGGAGTCAAAAATAAAGCTTCTTTGTCTCATACTGACGAACACCATCGATCTTTGAATGCCTACATTGATTAGAAGCTCAGCCAACTCTCGGCCGACAGCTGTAATTTCAAAATAGGTCAAATACCACACAGATTGATGACTTCCGTTGTTACAGCATTCGTATTCTATGAGTAGAGACTGCATTTCTGAAAATTTCTCCACTACAATACCCGAGAGACGTCTTGTCCAAATTAAAATAAATGCCCAAAAAGTACGTATATTAGTTTTCCCAAATTTGTCCATTTCCAGAACAACTTTTCCAATTTTGTTCCTTGTTCGTACTTGTTCGTACTTTTATTACGAACCAATGATTTCTGTGTCGTTGATCGAAGCTGTGAAAGAAATGACCAATCAGACCGTTCTCAAGTGAAGTTGCTTAGCTTGAACATTAATAAATTTTTATTTAAAACCTAGAGAGGAGTTTTACTAGCGTTTTTCGCTGACTATTTAACCCATTGTAGTATTATTTTTTTTTTTTAAATATAAGATTCATATCTCTATAAATATTACAATCTAGCGAATATCAAGGAGAAAATCTCCCGCCATAACTGTACGGTGTTCCGGCAGCACACAGCCCGTGAGAGTCAGAGTATTTTAGGTCTAGCATGTTTACCATCTCATCGCTTACCACCATAAGCATCTAGTAGAACCACTACACTATTGACTATTGACTAGATAAAAAAGAACACAAGCTTTAGTAGCCATTTTAATTTAAATTAATATTTATACGTTATCAATATCGCATAATGATTCCTGGTACCTGGGAAGGTTAATGGTAAATATTACTAGAATTATATTTGACCGTCACGTGGTAATGAAGAATTCTTCGGCCGTGGCTCACACCACATACTGACCATAGATATATGTCGCCAATCAGTGGGTGTTGTTGCAGAATGTAAATTGGACTAGAGTCGGTTATAACGTCTCACTGCCATCATCCATTTCCAGGCCAGCACCATCTTATACTGCTTCATCACTTAAAACCGGGTGAGATACTGGTAAAGTGATTATCCGGAATAAAAGATAAAAAGTCCTACATATTTTT
Organism: Cabera pusaria; assembly: GCA_954871355.1. Lineage (NCBI taxonomy): Eukaryota > Metazoa > Arthropoda > Insecta > Lepidoptera > Geometridae > Cabera > Cabera pusaria. The sequence goes on from OX940906.1 coordinate 23,013,223, forward strand.
TCTGTTTTCGGCCTGACACAAAATCTCTGTGATTTCTCAGAATGAACTGAAAACAGAACAGAAGCAAATGAATTACATAAATCAGAAAAATGCTACAAAAAGAAAAAATACCTTCCAAACTTCAAGAATTACCGATTCCTCGAACCATTCCAAATTCCGTAGTAGTAAAGTTCTGAGAATAATTAAAAATGAACTTGTCATTCGGCTCAAAGATTTTCAGATCTGTAATCTTCAAAGAGTTCGTTAGATCACATAGAGATCAAACGTTGTGCTGTCATCTAAATGTCGTAATCTAATTTATAGTTTTTGAGAACTTTTAAAGAGGTTTGATTGTGTTTCTATGTCCAAGGTGATGGTGGAACGTAGCCAGTGACATATAGGGTTCAAGACTGGACTACTTAACAGTTCAGTATATTTTGGGTGGATACCCTTTCTAACTTTTCCACCATAGTGTTGCCATGTGATCCTGCGATGCTACAGCTACTGCTGGTAATGTTGGTTATAAAATCAATCTATCCGCCAAACTCAGATCCACGGAGTTTCACTGCTAGCCAATTGAAATTTTTGTTGGGCTTGTTGTTGTGGATGTGGATTTATGTTCGTACCTTTATTCTACAATATTCGCTTTACCCCTTCTATATACCTAAGACCGCTTTCACAAGGCACGATTCCGTAGACCGCACTGTCACGTAATATCAAGAGTGCTAGGTGACAAGTGCTTGTACGTCTCCAATAAAATCCTTAACACCAACAAAACATTCCTGTTAAATCGATTGAACCAACGCACAAATTAAATTAAGAGACATTGAGACTTGAAACATCCTCAGATTTAAACTTATCTTTAACATTACGCTTTAAGCATTCTCATCTTTTTCAGGTGCCTTCATGTTCCAGGCTATAGAGAATGCGAGTGAGATGGAGCGAGCCAACAACATGACGAGAGAAAGAGACGACTTCACCCAGTACTTGTGGAAGAATGTCACATTGGCGCTTAATCTTTTTAATGAAACTGCGCTCAAAGAGAGGTATGAAATTTTTGTCTGTTAGTGTTGTGATATATTTTATTAAGTGATCATTACGACAGTAGTACTAGTGACTTAAATAAACATCAGTAGTTCCATCATGAAACTCTGAATGGTACTAGTGACAACGAACCCTTTTTGATGGTTCAAGCCACATCCGAAACTTATTACTAGATGTCCTGGACATCTAGATGTTTTCTGTAATTTCACTGAACACTAAAATAATGTAATATTATGTTTCTTTGAAGTGTTTCACACTTTATATTTTTTGTAAATTGTTAAACACAATCCACTAATTTCGTCGTAACGATACTTCGCACCGTGGCTTAATTGGCAAAGCACCGGAACATGTTATTCCGGAGGTTGCGGGTTCAAGTCTCGTCGGTACGATGAAATTTTGGATTGTGTTTAACAATTTACTAAAATAATGTGTTCAGTGAAATTACAGAAAACATCTAGATGTCCAGGTCCAGGTCCCCCTCACGCTGCAATACATATTTTTAAAGTGGTGGTACTATCAGGACTAGCAAAAGTCCTGTCACTAGAAAGCAAAGTGCCATAAATATTGTAAATATATTTTTCTGTACCGAAAATGGACTGAATGGACAAAGTAATCAATTTATGTATAAGATGCATAATATTTTGACTTATACCTACATTTTCGTAACCGTGTTTTAGCGAAATATGAAGTTTGAAATAACACGTTGTAAAATTTGCTACATAATACCTATATCAATCGGTGTAGTTGCCAAGTTTCCTGTAAACCAGGCTTTTCTCCTAGAAATTAGTTAATCTCATCTGTTAGTAAATTTCGGATTTAAATTGTAGATGTCTTGATTGTTGTTGACAGAAACATCCCGGAAACACAGTGTTTACAAAAGATCAATTGATTCTATGCACGTTTTCTTTTAATTTCTCGGTGTGAATGGATTAATCTGGCATTAATAGCATTTTTTTAACCCACGCGTGAGTCGACAGATTTCTTAGGCATTTGGGCAGTAGGTGGAGCATAAAGAAGCCTGTGCGATATTTGTTTGGTTTAATCTTTATTACCTATAAGTTGTGTTCCATGGCGGGCGTAATTGATGTCGACAAAAAATCTGCTAGTCTCAAGTGGGCTTGGGCGGGGGCCACGTTGGCAGAATGCACCATGGCAGATGGGCTCACATGACAACAGTGGGCGACCAAACATCGGGGAAGGCGTCGAGGGTGTTCACAGAAGTGATTGTGGATTGACCTAGTTACTTTTTAGGGTTCCGTAGCCGAATGGCAAAAAACGGAACCCTTATAGATTCGTCATGTCTGTCTGTCTGTCTGTCTGTCCGTCCGTATGTCACAGCCATTTTATTCCGAAACTGTTAGGACTACAGAATTTAAACTTGGTAGGTAGATGTATTCTGTAAACCGCTTTCCGATATTTATACAAAAATAAAAAAAATAAAAGTTTAAGGGGGGGCATCCTATACATGGAACTGAAACAAAAAAAATTTTTTTCTTCAAACCTATACGTGTGGGGTGTCTATAGATAGGTCTTTAAAAATGACATTGAGGTTCCTAAAATAATTTTTTCTCAAAGTCAATCATTTGAAAGATAGGCGCGTCTAAAGTGGTAAAATGTGTGTCCCCTCTAACTTTTAAAGTATGGGAGTGAAAAATCTGAAAAAAATATATGCTGTAGATCTCAATAAAAACTAACAACGAAAATTAGTTTGAGCGAGATACAGTCAGCAGTTTTAGAGATATGGCGACCGCAAAGATAACTTTGTTTTTCATACAAACACTATGAAAAACAAAGTTAATTTTGTAGTTGCGAAAAATCATAGTTATGGAATACGGTGTTAGTTGTGTTAGTGTTACGGAACCCTACGAGTGCGAGTCCGACTTGCACTTGGCCAGTTTTTTTTTATTTCATAAAGGCTAGCATTTGACCACTATCTCACCTATTGGTAAGTGATGATGCGGCCGAAGATGGTAGCGCGCTAGGCCTAGAATGGGAACTAGCTCTCAAGAATAGCTGCCGGAACACATTAAATTTTGGCGACAGATTTTCTACTTTACTTTTCACGATAGTTGGCATCAACTTTTAAAAGAGAGAGAAGATTGGAGAAAATTGGGGCTGAACTTTGCCCAACAGCGGGACACGATAGGTTAAAAAAAATGCAATTTTTATTTGTAGCAGGTAAATACGCGTTGAAAACTTTTGGGTGCATGTCACATTTTCAATCGACTTCCAAAAGAAGGAGGTTGTCGATTCGTCTGTATGTTTTTTTTGTATGTAGGTATGTGACGCGATTACTCCGTCAATTGTGAACCGATTCGAATGTTATTTTTTTATTTGTAGGTTACATTCCCAAGGTGGTCCTATGTAATTACATCGAGATCTGATGAGTATCTCCAGAGATATAAAAACAAACACCTCAAACATAGCACTGATCATTAAGGTTGTTTAAAAACTAAAACAACCGACTTCCACGCATCGCGAATCAGTTTCAGTACTAAGTTTGAAGTGTTTATCTCCATATCTCTGGAAATACTTATCTGATCTCGATGAAATTATGGGACCACCTTGCAAATGTACCCTAGCAATTAAAAGAGGATCATTCGAATTCACAATTGACGGAATAATCGCGTCACATACATACAAAAAAAAAACATGCTAATGAATTGAGAACCTCCTCTTTTTTGGAAGGCGGTTGAAAATGACTTGCGCAGCATTTGAAATCGGTTTTATTTCGTTTTGGTAAACGATCTTAAAATATTTATTTATTTATTTATTTATTTATTTATTTATATGATTTTATATTATATTATTTTATATTTATATTTATTGATATGAAAGTAAACTAGATGGAGCGATGATATACGCAAGCTGGCTGGCAGCGATTGGAAACAAAGAGCTGAAGATCAAGCTCAGTGGCGTGCCATAGATGAGGCCTATGTCCAGCAGTGGACCAAGATATGTTGTTGATGTTGATGATGATGGAAGTAAAATGTGAACAGGATCAGCATCGAGCTGCAGCAGTACCAGCGGCGGGTGGTGGTGGCGGTCAGACACGGCTGGGACGGCGGCCGCTCCTCCAGACAGTGGAGCTTCTCCTCCGCCTTCCTGTACTCACTCACTGTTATAACTACTATAGGTACGTCTTGTAGTTTTACTTGAAGTTTCTTAATTCGTCAGTGTCTTTTTACAAGTGAAACTGGGGAAAAATTGGACGGAAATGTCGATGCGTCACGGTCCGAAGTCAGCGGAACTCGGGAGTGACGTAAGCGTCTTGTTATATTTTATATTTATTAACGCCCTCTATTGTAGAACGGCGTAACTATGAAGACGTATTCGCTAAAATTCAACAGATGGAGTTGTACAAAAAATAATTCGTGATGTTGAGAAATAAATTGAATGAACTTGGAAGTTTTACTTCTAACGCGTAGCTTTCTATGCACTCCCTTTTCTATGTTTGTTCACCGTTTACTCGAAGATGCCTGAACTGATTTGGAAAATTATTTTTCGGTTTAAAAGGGTATACTTTCCAGGTAAATGTCATCGAGATATGTTCAGTATCTCCAGAGACATGGAGATATACTTCTCACTTGGTACTGAAAATGACTAGAGCAACATATTTTTAAAGTAGTTTTTTTATTGAAGTTACACTTCTTTTGGCGCGATAGAGAAAAATGATGAGAGTGAATTTTTACGATGCGCGCGCACACCGACACCTAAATTTAACATCGTGAAGTTAGTTCTTGGTGGTACGATGCGCGCGCACACTGACACCTAAATTCTACACCGTGAAGTTAGTTCTAGGTGGTATGACTTTGTTCAAGTTGTATATGTCATATTTAACGTCATATTTTTTCGTTAATAAAACCTTTTTTATTGAAATAAAATCTTTTTGATTAATTTTACTATTTATCGTTAATCACTACTGCATTTTAGTTATTTTTTTTCCATACGCCACAGAAGTATAACTTCTAACGCGTGTACATAAGTACACACACTCTTTTTCTTTTTGTTTTTTAAACGATCTTGAATTATAACATACTGCACAAAGCCTCCGAAAGTTTTGTTTTCAGCAGTCTATATTTATAATTATTTATGTATGTGTGTATCATCCAATCCTACCATCAGTACGAGAAACATTCAGGCATTACATAGAACACAATATAGGTAATTAGATGAAACAGCTTGCGGGAACAATAATGGGAATACAATTACCTTCTCTTAAGTGAAAATGAACCCAAATATATAATAATAAAAATAGTTTTAAAAATAAAACAACCGACTTGCCGCGCAAGTCAGTTTCAGTGGCAACTTTGAGACGTTTAACGTCATATCTCTGGAGATCTTTAAGAGATCTCGATGAAATTACAATGGGAACATCACGGGAATGTACCCTACTGACGAAAAAAATAATCTGTTCACAATTGATGGAGTAATCGCGTAACATACAGACAAAAAAAACATACAGACGAATTAAGAACCTCCTCCTTTATGGAAGTCGGTTGAAAAGAATATCCTTTCCTAATCATGGTTGTAGGACACTATCTAGTGTCCACCTGACCAGCTACCACCCTCAAGTTAGAATATCTGTCGCCAAACATCTAATGTGTTCCGGCAGCTATCCTTGAGAGCCAGTTCCCTTTCTAGGCCTAGCGTGCTTACCATCGTCGACCGCATCATCACTTACCAACAAAACTTTTTTTTGCAACTCTTACTCAATCCCTGCAAGCATTACCTACGAGTATGATCGTAAACCTAGATCAGGTGGGAATGTAGTGAGGAGAACAAATCAAGCGAGAGCAATAAACCTATAATTTGCTCGGTTTCAGTAGTATTTACAAACTGAACTGCTATGTGTGGGTTTCGTTGATATCATACTTTTGTTCTTTATTTTTAACCGCGCCGTCTGATTACTTACTCTTGGACTACTGGATTGGCAATTACGTACTTGACCACTATCTCACCTGATGTTAAATGAAGATACGGTCTAAAGTGCAATGTTGTTTATCTGGTAATAGGAGACAGCAGTGAGACTAGGTGATAGTCTACTTTAGTCCACATAGCTCTACTATTTTAACCCATTTTTCATATTATGTATTAAGTGAATGTCAAAATGAGTGGCAGTCTATCTATGAGCCCGTCTCCAACTTTGGAGAATAGCAAAAGCTATGCGAGCACCATAAATACATTTTTATGTTGTTTTTACCTTTTTGTATACCAGGATTCCAGGCACAATGAAAATTCTGATGCGTCTTTATAACCGACTTCACAATAAAGGAGGAAGTTCTCAATTCGTCGGAATCTTTTTTTAATTTTGTTCACCGAATACTCGAAGATGCCTGAACTGATTTGGAAAATTATTTTTTTGTTTTAAAGGGTATCCTTGCCAGGTAGTCCAATCTAAATTTTAACGAAATCGGTAAAGCGATTTTTTATATATCAACAAAAATCATTGATGCATTTGTATACTTCAATGACATGATACTGTCTACTCCACAGATCTAAGATTTCACTAAGTTTAAGTGTAGTAAGTGGGCTACTCAGTGACGTGTCTCGGGAGAGGCCTATGTAAATACCTCAAACTAAGTATTGAAATTGACGTTTGAAGTCGGTTCTTTAAGTAGTTAAACGATCTTAAATTATATGGATTCACGTTTTGGCATCATCATCATCATCATCATCATCATCGGCCTATGTTAGTCCACTGCTGGACATAAGTCTCTCCAACTGCACGGCACTGAGCACGATCTTCGGCAACTCTCATCCAGTCATCCAGCTCTTGCCAGCCACCTTGCGAAGATCATCGCTCGACATAGTCTGAGGATATCCTATTCTACGCTTGTCGATACACGGCATATATGTTTTGGCATATGAAAAGTTAAATAACGTCTTTTCTTCGTGCAGGTTACGGGCACCTATCGCCCCGCACTAACTGGGGCAAGGTGGGCACGATTCTGTACGCCCTGCTGGGCATGCCGCTATTCCTGCTCTACCTGAGTAACGTGGGAGAGCTGCTGGCGCGCTGGTTCAAGTGCTTGTACGCCCTCGTCTGTCTGTGCCGCGGATGTCCGGGCAGGAGAAGACGGTCGAGGTTGCGGCCGCCGGTGAGCTTGGATACTTTGTTTATGGAAGTGAAACTCGTGACGTAGCGTCACGCTCCGAAAGGCAGCGGAAATGAAATATGCGTCATGTTATATATATTTTTTTTATAAAAAGCTTAATAGCAATGTGGGTTGCACATTACTAGTATTAGTAGTATTCTTGTTAACCCCTCCAATATTTTATATTTAATAACGCCCTCTATTGTAGAACGGTGTAACTACGAAGATGTATTCGTTAAAGTTCAACAGATGGAGTTGTACATAAAATATTTAGTGATGTTAAAAAATTAATTGAATGATCTCGGAAGCGTGGATGGTATTTCTTTGCGATAGATGATTCAATAAATTTATTTTCAGGGATAAAAACCCTCTAATGGACTTCAATTGGCCCATTAGAGTGTGTTGATCTCTAAAAGTCAGAATAAGTTTATATATGTGTGTAGCCCATTTTATAGTCGACCGTATTTTTTTAGATTTTTTAAGATTTTTTCAAATTCTGCTAATGTAAAATATGGTCAAAATAATGAACTGTCTTCCCAGAACGGTTAACAAATGCTACAAAGAATAAAGGTACCTTTATGGTACCACCTCATCGCTAATTAGTGATTTATTCCAAGCGACTGTGGGCTGATTAAAGCCACTTTAAAATAGTTAATTGGCTTTTCCTTACTATGTCAGTTATTAAACTGTAAAGCACAGTATAGTGTTCCGGTTTGAAGGGGAAAGCGCGCTACGGTATCTGTTTAATAACGTATCTATATGTACGTCATCACTTACCATCATGCGACTATCTTTCTACCCTTGTTATCAATTTAAGGTTTTTAGTTATAGTGAGTTTGAATCATGATTATCAAAATGAATGAACCGATGCACTTCCTCGGGAGTTTACGCAGCGAGAGTTAACTGGGGTCGTCGCGATCTCGCTGCGTCAACTCCCGAGGAAGTGCATCGGACATGCACGAAACCTAGGTCGAGACATTCCACATCAAATCGTAGTGAGTATAATAGTCGGTATTTTGATAATCTTGTTATCAAAGTTGCCTAGTAGTGTCAAATTAAATGCTGGACCCTGAACCGTGACTCTTCTACTGCGAGGTGAGCCTCATTAAGACCCTAGATAAAAAAATGCCACGATTATGTTAGCCTTTTTCAAAAACTTAATAACATAGAATCCTAAATGAAGCTAACAAATATCTGTATCTACTTTAAAAGTTGCCTTTGTTTCAGTTAGAAATAAGTGAAGCAGAGAGCATAGAGCGCCCCGGGCCGGGCTGGCGGCCGCGGGAACACTGGGATACACAGTATACGCACTACCCGCACTACCCGCACTACAACCACTACAACCACTACCCACAATATCCACATTACAATCACTACCCTCATCGGGGACCGCCGAGGTAACACATATTTTCATAATTTCATAATTTATTTATTGCCATAAAAAGATACAGTAATATATACATTTACTATGGGCCCAAACTCGGCCAAGCCTGTATCTTGGGCACCCGACGTGTACATTTCGAAATATCCATTTAAATATTCTGTACATGGGCCACAGAACACAGAAAATAAAAAAATAATAAACTACATTAATACAATAAAAAGACATGCATAAAAACTACAATATTCATGACATTAGAATTTAGTTTTGCTTTTTCTTCTTTGTTATGTTACATGTAATACATGTTTTATAAATATTTTTATAAATAATACATGTTGTAATACATGTTTTATTATTATGACTCAAGTTTCAAATCCGAGCTTAAGATCTTCCGGCAGAATTCCAGATGAAGCTTTAACAATTGTCGATCACTATATTATCGACTACGCATACACACCACAATCTTACCATTTTTTTAAAATATCATATAGGATAGCGTTTGACCACTATCTCACCTGTTGGTAAGTGATGATGCGGTCGAGGATGGTGAGCACGCTAGGCCTGGAATAGGAACGGGCTCTCAAGAATTGCTGCCGGGACACATTCGATGTTTAGCGATAGATTCACCGCATTTCAAGTACAAGTTAGTCAATCGACGTACCACAAATTAATAAATAAAACTAGACTATTAATCGAACTGGGGTGGTACCATTAATTTGTCAGTCATTCAAACGCGAAATAAAATACAAACTTTACTGCGAAATGAAATTACAGGTCAGGTCACGAACACCTAGCTGTCTTAGGGAACGGATGCAGAGAAGTGACGCCTAACATTATGAGAACCAAGTTTTGCATGACACTGTGTCTATTATACGGGCGTCATACTCATTAGCTCTCCATCAGCTTACACCGTACAAAAATCTAGACCTATGTCGATCTATTATCATAACTGTACAAACGAATTCCCCCATCTTCTTTTTTATCGGACAACCGCACGTACTGATAAGCGCCACCGCTACTTGGTGGACATTCCGTCAATCCACAAGAAGTGCTTGCACATGAAACATGCGTGGGTACTTCCAGGGCGTAGAGTGACTGTCTACCGGAAAGGTACCATATCTGGCAGAACTGTCCCAACCCCTCTATTCTCCAGACTAAATAACCATCTGTTCATTCTATTACAGACGAGCAGAGTACCTCCGCAGCGTGTCGATGCCGTACCCCCCTCCCCCGCGCTCACTGCCCCCTCCCCGCGGACACTCGCTCCCCGCGGATTCCCGCTCCGAGCTCAGCTCAGAGTTCAGCTACGTCACGTTCGACGCGCAGACCATTACTGTGCCGATCAGTGTCTGTGTTTGTATTATGGTGGGGTAAGTAGCTATACTAGAGGTTCTTATGGAGTTTGGAGACGGTCGAGCGTCACCGACAAACACTTAAATTTGTTTTGCTGAGTCAAGCGGCTTGATGCGGTCGTACAGCTCTTTTTCTCACTTCATACCTAATCGTTGTACAGGTAGGTAGCGTAGATGCTCGTTGTAACTATAATGAAATCTGTAGCTATGCTTGATCCAGCCTGTCGCGAACACTATCAAAACGTAGCGTCAAGCCGTCGCGACAAGCAAAAAATATAAAATCACTTCAAGCCACTGCAAGCACGTAATGCTTGACTCAGGCAACAAGCAGACATTGTAAAAGGTCAAAATGCTTGGCTCAAGCTAAAAATCTACGTGCTTGTCGCTTGACGCTTGACCGTCTCTAAGCATCTTTGATTTAGGTCGTAGTTTGGCAACCTTAGCGTAAAACTCTTTTATATTGGTGGAGCCATGATCTGCGCAAGATAGCTGGTTGGTAAAAGCTATGACTTCCGCTCCAAACTGAATTCCGTAGTTTCAGCCACGTTTGATGCGCAGACTATTACTGTGCCGATGTTTTATGTGTTGGCGGGAGAAACAACACTTTTAAAACCAAGTCTAATTATTGATAAGAGAAGAAGAGAAAATATGCTCGATATTGTGGAGTACCTAGTAGTCAAATACTCTTAGAGACTCACAGGACATGACACAAGTGGCCATTGTAATTTTGTAGGTATAACAATTAGTTGAAATTCGAATCTAAGACTTGCTTGCCATGAACTCCAATATTATCGTAGGTCCATATAAATTATTTTGCAAATCAAACTCAATATTACCCATATACCTATATTCTTGATATTTTATTTTTTTTTGTCATGTTTTGATTTCAATTATTGGAAATGTATTTTGATAGGTCATAATTTGTGACGCACTCGTGCACGCACTCGACGCATGAGTGCGTCTTACTTGTTATTACTTACGGAGCCGAGACATGGACACTGGTTCACCGATTCAAAGTCACTTAGCGAGCTATAGAGAGAGAGAGAGAGAGAGAGAGAGAGCTATGCTCGAAGTCACCCTTACATACTTCATCCGTCAGAGAACCAAAGTTTTCCATACAGCTCAAAGGATTAGCAAGCTGAATTGGCAGTGGGCTGGTCACATCTCTCGTAGAACCGATAACCGTTGGGGTGGACGAGTTCTAGAGTGGACAACGCGGCTCGGTAAACGCAGTGTACGCGCTCCAACTAGATGGAGCGATGATATACCCAAGTTTGCTGGTAGCGGTTGGAAACAAAGAACTGAAAATCGAGCTCAGTGGCGTGCAATAGGGAGGCCTATGTCCAGCAGTGGACAGAGATAGGCTGATGATGATGACAATTTGTGACTACTAAAACGTAACCTTCCTTTTGCTTCGCCGTATTCAAATAAAAATTAATAAAACAGTTTCCAAAATAATAAAACGTAGTTTTCATTACAGGTACTTGATGTTTGGCTCCATGATATTCGGCATGTGGGAGAAATGGGACCAGCTGGACGGAGCATACTTCTGTTTCATATCGCTCAGCAGGTGAATTAAAACTTTATATGCTTTTCTTTTACTTCAATTCACTTAACTTCCATACCTGGATGGATTCCATACCCTTCTGCTCTGTTTATAATTTATGAACCAATGTCCATTCTTGTTTACATAAAGTTAAAGTATAAAGATACAGGTAGTAGGATGAGCATATTATATTGAATCGCCTGACTTGCTACCAAAAAGTAGCTTACCGTCATCAAGAAAAAAATCTGCCGCCGTAACTTTACGGTATTCCGGCAGCACATCCCTTGAGAGTCTGAGTATTCTAGGCCTTAAGTGTTCACCATCTTCAACCACATCATCGCTTACCACCATGCGAGATAGTAGTCAAACGATAGCGTAGAAGTCAGGCGGAACATCGATATAATATGCTCCTGTAACCTGCGGACGAACACCCGTGCTACGATTTGATCTGGCGACCTCCCGCTTAGATGTCAACCCATTTGTCCTTTACGCCAATAGGTCTCTCACTGAAACATTACTCTGACTTGACGATTTTCAATACTACCGTCTACATGTTGATTGTCAGTGTATCATAATACATCTAGAAACCGTCTCCAGCATTAAAGTGATATAAAATAAACTGGCCAAGTGTGAGTCGGACTCGCACACGTAGGGTTCCGATGGAACAAAATTTGCCGGAAAAATTACGTACATAGTTTTAATATTGATATATATAAATACCGTGTCAATACTAAACATGCTTATTTACTACAACGCCATCTAACGAATATATAACGAACTTCTAACACCAACTAAGTGAACGTTAACACAAAGGCGTTAGGGTAGGTAATAATAAGGTAAACCAGTGTTTTTCAACGTATGGGTTGCGACCCCCTAGGGGTCGCGAAGCCTCAGTAAGAGAAAATAAAACTGGCCAAGTGCTAATCGGCATCGCGTCTCTTATCGCACACTTAGGGAGGGAAACATAACAGAGTTTCAACCTCATATATTTGATTAATTTGATATTACCAAGAATATTTGGTTTGGTCGCGATCTAGAAAGACAGGGCTCGTTTACTAGCGCCATCTATATCATTTTGCCGAAACTAATTATATAGGTGGCGTTTAAAAACACGTTTTTTGCATGGGGATACCCCCCCTTTAATTTTTAACTTTATTTTGTTTGTAGTATTTGTTGTTCTAGCGGCAACAGAAATACACCATCTGTGAAAATTTCAAATGTCTAACTATCACGATTAATGAGCTATAGCCTGGTGATATAAGCACTCTCAATCATAACACCTACAAATGCTCTTTAATTATATTTTTTTAAAATACGAGTATATTTTAAAACTTTGTTGACCATATTACTAAGACTCCGCTGTCCGTCTGTCACCAGGCGGTATCTCATGAACCGTGATAGTTAGACGGTTGAAATTTTCACAGATTATGTAATGCTATTGCCGCTATAACAACAAATACTAAAAACAGAACAAAGTTAAAAATTAAAGGGGGTCCCCATACAAAAAACGTGTTTTTACTATAGCGCCATCTATGAACGATTCTAATAACCTTATTAATAAATAATATTAATTACCTACCTTTGTGTTAACGTTCGCTTAGTTGGTGTTAGAAGTTCGTGAGACATTCGTTAGATGGCGTTGTAGTTAATAAGCATGTTTGGTATTGACACGGTAATATAATAATATATTATATTTATATATTATTATACTGCGGTTTGGAACCCTCCGTGTGCGAGACAAAAGTCTGACTCGCACTTGGCCAGTTTTTTTTTTCATACTAAGGTAAGCAATCTTTCATAGATGGCGCTATAAAAACACGCTTTTTGTATGGGGACCACTTTTAATTTTTAACTTGGTTCTGTTTTTCGTATTTGTTGTTAAAGCGGCAACAGAAATACATCGTCTGTGAAAATTTCAACCGTCTAACTATTACGGTTCATGAGATACAGCCTGGTGACAGACAGACAGACAGACAGGGATAACGGAGTCTCAGTAATACGGTACCTTACTAACGGTGACGCTATGTCACTTCCGTCAAATTTCCCCCCAGTGCGCCTAAAGAAGTGTAACTTTAACAATAACATTTCCAGCATTGGTTTCGGCGACTTCGTCCCCGGCGAGCGTGTGTACACGCCGCGCATAGAGACCTCCTTCATCGTGTGCTCCATGTACCTGATGCTGGGCATGGCGCTCGTCGCCATGTGCTTCAACCTGATGCAGGTAACATATCATGTATCTTCTTAGCAATCTTTGACCACACCGTCATTTAACATCAGGTGAGATAGGGGTCAATCGCTGGCCCATCTATCTATCATCGCCGTAGTATTATTATTTGTTCCGTGTGATGACACGTACATAATTACGTACGTAAAGTACATAATTATTACAAAACAAAGTCCCCCGCCGCGTCTGACTGCCTGTCTGAACGGATTACTGAACGGATATTCATGCGGATTTCACTACTAAACAGAATGATTCATGAGGAAGTTTAGGTGTGTAATTCGTTAAGGTGTTGTGTAAATTGGTTGAAATATGACGATGATTGTTGAAGATGTTAATTCATCGACTCTGAAACAAATGTAGGCATTTAAGCTATACCCGTGCAAAGCCGGGGCGGGTCGCTATTCTATACATAAAACACAAAAATTATTTCTACTTATGTGTTATTATTGACTTTGAAACCATCTAGCCGGTGTCCCAAACCGGTTTGATTAGAAATATTTTTTTTTATGGTAAAAGGTACTAACAAGACTATCACGACGCTCGCCTGATCGTAAGCGATGACGTCTTTTATAACAGATACAGCGGCATGTCACTACACTGCGCCTGTTTCCTTGAGACATAAAGATGTTGAGTCTCACATGCCCTGTAATTTCACTGGACCTTGCCATTTCAACCGAAAAACATTCCTATTTCACGGCTAAAAATTAATTGGCAAAGTGATGGTACCGGCCCAGGCAGACTAGCAGAAGTCCTACCACTACAAAATGCGAAGATGGCTTTAGAAGACTAAAACAATAAATTAGGTACAACGTAGAAGCACACGCCGGGTATCCGCCATTTTAGCATAAAAAGAAAAATATCACATTGCGAGCATCATAAAGATAGTTTAAAAACTAAAACTACCGGCTTCCATGCCGCGCAAGTTGCGTTTCAGTAGCAAGTTTGAGATGTTTATCGTCATATCTCTAGAGATACTTATCAGATCTCGATGAAATTACAATGGGACCACTTTGAAAATGTATCCTACCTATTAAAAAAGTAATGATTCGAATCAGTTCACGATTGACTTAGTAATCGCGTACATTAAAAAAAAAAACATACATACGAATTGAGAACCTCCTCCTTTTTGGAAATCAGTTGAAAAGTAAACAAAAAGAATCTATTATTATCTATATAAATTAAATTATATTAAAAACTCTTTGTTTGTTTCAGGAACAAGTGATCCATTACTTCGCATCAATAAAACGCGCGTTACAACGAATATGTAGGTGTAAGAGGTGACAGTGAGTCAGTGAGGTGTGGTGCATGGACTCATGGTTTATTAAAGACTTATTTATTTATATGTCCTGAGTTTTCATTTTGAACGAAATTCGAACGAAAGGAAAATAGTTACAACATGATTCAAGGTCATATTTTTAGCCTTCTAAAGGTACTCTATATGCAACTCAATTGTGTATAATCTTCTTGGATAAATCCCACTCTGAAAATTACATATGACATTTTCAGCTTGCGGACTTGTAGTTCACAAGCACCTCTAGCGGAAAATGCACATTCTATAGCCCCGGATAGAGCCCCATTGGATGACACTAAACATCACACTTGAATGCAGAACCTGATTGATGATAAAACGGGCTTATAAGTGCTGTGATCACATGTATCCAGAAAGCCCCATCTCCCGCCAATCTGCAAAGAGCTCCTTGCAACCTCCTACAATGCAGTATCGAAACTTTCTGTTTATGTTTTCATTTTTTACAAGCTGTTAGTATGTATATGTCTCAGCCACCTAGCTTAGTTAGCCGTTCAATCAACAGCCTAGCCTCTTTACTTTCAACTAGCGGCCTGAATGATATTCAGCCGTTGCGTTTATTACAACATTTAATAAACTGGCTTAGTCTGACACTAAGGCGACACACTAGAGAACAGTGACCACCGCGCTGTGACATATACATAATATATATATGTTGGTTAAATCTTGAAATTTAATTTAGAACCACTTCCTGATATTTGACTGGACTCAAATGTCTTCTAGGCCACTGTTTCGCCTGTGTGTGTGACCTGACTGTGTGTTAGATGATAATGTGGCCAAAAATATTGAACATGACAGGCCTAGAATGGTCTGACTTTTAAGAGCTATGTGCTGCCGGAAAACCGTAAGGTTATGGCGGCAGTGTTTCTAATTCATGGTGGTAAGCTACCTTTGGTAGCAAGTCAGGCGGAACATCGATATAATATGCTCCTCCCACCTGAGGATGAACACCCATGTTGGGTTCAACCGTTGGGAGCTACGATATATATATTTATTTATATCTTATAGGCTAGCGTTTGACAACTCTCTCACCTGTTAATGAGTGATGATGCGGTCGAAGATGGTAAGCACGCCAGGCCTAGAATGGGAACTGGCTCTTAAGGATAGCTGCTGGAACACATTAGATGTTTGGTGACACATTTTCTAACTTGAGGGTGGTAGCTGGCCAGGCGGATACTAGATAGTGTCCTACCACCATGCGGGGGTTGTTGGTTTCTTAACGAAGTTTTCCTTCACCGGAGGGCCACTGTGAAAATCGCACATAATTTTTTTGATAGAAAAATCCATTTGTGCACGGCTGGGTTTGAACTCGGTACCACGGCATCAAAGCCGACCGTTCTCCCAATTACGCCACCGGGCCCTCAAAAATTACAGACAGGCACACAGAATTCACATGTCAAACTAACATATAACACCCCCTATTTTTGCGACATTCATCAGCGTTAACGTAACGTAACGAGCGAGACATTTCTCATAAAGTACAAGCCAAACGAGGCTGAACTGACTTTAATACGTTTTTACACACGACGAGTTTATAACACACAGTTGATACGTGCCAACTGTTGCGTGTAATAGCAAAGATAAATTAAAAACAAGCCTATTATCACAAGACTTCAAGACTCCACGGGTGGTAGGAGCATATTATATCGATGTTCCACCTGACTTGCTACCAAAAAGCCAAAGCTCACCACCATCAAGGAATTAATCTGACACTCTCAGACTTAGTCTGAGCTGACACTATAACCTTGCGGTGTTCCGGCAGCAGACAGCCCTTGAGAGTCAGAGTATTCTAGGCCTAGCGTGTTCACCATCTGCGTCCACATCATTGCTCACTACCAGGTTAGATAGCGGTCAAACGCTAGCCTATAAGATATATTACAATAATATCGTTTAAAAACTAAAAAGAACCGACTTCAATGCCACGCTATTCATTTTCAGTACCAATTTTGAGGTGTTTATCTCAATATCTTTGGAGATACTTATCAAACCTCGATAAAATTATCATCTTACCACACTTGGGATATCTCCTTTCCAACAAAAAAAGAATAACCAAAATCGGTTCATAAACGACGAAGTTATCCGCGAACAAACTTAAAAAACAAAAAAAAATATACGGTCGAATTGAGAAACATCCCCCTTTTTTTGAAGTCGGTTAAAAAGACTGCCCAATAGGATTAATGCAAATATTGTATAAAAGCGTGCGTATTTGAGAATAATTCGTACGCTGCGCCGGGAAACTTCTTCAGCGAATATCTCTTAGAGTCTGCGTACACCAGTGGACGAGAAAGGATGGGTATTTTGAATTTGCTAGCGTAAATTCATATGTATGTAACGGTAACAAGATATATAATGTAAAAGCCACCGCTCGCCAGCGGATAGCAGGGCAGTGTTTCGAGGTATAGAGGAGGATATCACGAATGTAAGTCAAAACTGAAATTCTCTGCCCCCACCTTCCGCCAAAGTGCATTATTTTAGATAGTTCAAAATACTAATAGAATCGACTTTAAATATCGCGCTAGGCATTTACCACGTACCACGTTTGTGGTGTTTATCTCCATATTTATGAAGATACTAAACATAAAAATATCTCAATAAAATTTAATTGGGACCATCTAGGAAGTATAAATTGGTTCCGGCGTCATCGAGTAATCGGCGACCATACATATAATAATTAAAATAGCTTAAAAACTAAAACAACCGACTTCAATGCCCCGCGAGTCAATTTCAGTAGCAAGTTTGAGACGTTTATCGTCATATCTCTGGAGATACTTATCAGATCTCAATGAAATTACAATGGGACTACAAACATAATCATTCAAATCGATTCACAATTGACGGAGTAATCGCGTAACATACACACAAAAAAAAGGAATAAAATAAAACTGGCCAAGTGCGAGTCAGAATCGCGTTTCTTATCGCACACTTAGGGAGGGTTCCGTACAATACGAAACATAACAAAGTTTCAACCTCATATTTGATTAATTAATATTATTAACAAGAATATTTTGTTTGGTCGCGATCTAGAGAGACGGGGCTCGTTTACTAGCGCCATCTATGTCATTTTGCCGAAACGAATTAGAAAGGTTGTTAGCTTAACAAACATGATCGATTTGTTAACACCCAGATGACACCTATGAAGGTCTCAGAGATGGCGTTTTACTAAAAACACGTGTTTTGTAAGCGGACCCCCTTTAACTTTTAACTTTATTTTGTTTTTAATATTTGTTGTTCTAGCGGCAACAGAAATACAACATGTGTGAAAATTTCAACTGTCTAACTATCAGACAGACAGACAGACAGACAGACAGACAGACAGACAGACAGACAGATGGACAGCGGAGTCTTAGTAATAGGGTCCCGTTTTACCCTTTGGGTACGGATCCCTAAAAATCATACTCATCATCAGACGAATTTAGAACCTCCTTCTTTTTGGAAGTCGGTTGAAAAGAGATCCTGCTGACAAATTAAGATTTTTTTTTGTGAAGTCGTTTAATATGTTAAAATGTACAATGAAAACTTAAGTATAGTGCTTATTTAAAGCTGCATTTTCTAATAAATATATTCTCTCACGGAAGCTAAATCACTGTGATCAAGAGAGCGGTTAGTTGCGGGTAGTTGTGAAACAGTCATTCACTGAATCCTGCCACTTACCAACATTACGTGCTTAAAAATGCACTCGGCTCGATTCCGTCGAGAATTCTATCTCTTAGATCTGACGACTTTTTGAAGCACGATAGTATTAAGTATATTATAGTCAACTCTACTATGCGTCTGTTTGGTTAGCTACATCTATAATCTTTCGATTGTTGATGAAATCTTCTCGTGTGGCTGGTGGTTTCGATCAATTAAGAATATTACAATGGAAATTTGTGTTGAAAAACATTGTTACTCTATGGGTCGAAAGCATTAATAAATACTTTATTAGAAAGTCACTTCTGTATGAAAAGCTGTCAAATCGCTTTTAATGAAAACAGCTCTAAAACACATTATACGATTATAGCAGATAACTGTTTATACTGAGAATAATATAATACGTCTTGACAGGTCCGTACATAAATACTCTAGATGGGAACATGTCGCTTTGTATGTGAGCGTGCCACATAAAGTTGCCGTGTATAAGTTCCTGGGGTTCTTACAACTTTGGAATGGTTCGTTCATTAGTTAAGGGGAGCGTTCCTACAGGAGTTAGCGCTAATGGCTGCACCTAGCCCAGACTCGAACTTAATACTTAATCCACATCTGGATTAATTATTGATCGGTTGTATGTTTAGGTAACGGTGTTAAGTAAAGAAGCTTGTTGTTTGAAATAAATGTTTGTCTTAACTTTAATGTGATTAATAATAATGTAATAAACAAACGACGTGTATAACGATCTAGTGACGAATAATATCAGAAAAATTATCGCAAACATGTAAGAGTTTATTTGTACATAAAGTTGTTAATTTTAGAATAGAATGTTCTTAGAAGTTGGAAGTTTCTAAATAATTCAGGCGGATGGACTGACAAACAGACAAATAGATCCCGCAAGAAACATATTCATGTAAAATGTTGCTAAGACGAGACTATGCGGCCCCACTGTCCAAAAGTTATCTGATCTGATGTACTTAGAGCCAAGCTTCTAACTACACGCTCTAACTGCGCAAGCTCTAACTTTACAAGCTCTACACCTTAGTCAAAATATGTGGCTTGATCATTTCATTTAAAAAAAAAACATCCATCAGAAAAAAAAACGTGGTGTGGCTTAATGAAACCACGACGCAAGTGAAACTTTTCTTTTATGTGTAGCTATGGTGTATGTGTAACATGGATGATAGTTCTATCCTCCATGAGTAGCTAGCTACTATGACAGCAGTTGACATGACACATTAGCATGTATACAAGTATGGCATCGAAAGCGTTCGCCAATCACAGCTAGACCTAAATGTCATACATCATATCCACCAATCTAGCTAAAGCACCGGCTGTAATGTGCATGCGACATGCAATAGATGGAATAAAAAATTTATGCGGTGTAATAAAAAAATCACTTTTAAAATCTTTTGACTATTAACTACCAGCTAATATAAACTCCTCTATTCAACTCAACCTAACTATTTCTCTAAAGTAAGAAACTTCAACTAAATCTCACAAAGAACTAATTTCCCTCATCAGTTCAAGCTAGAACTGTGCTTGAACTACCATGAACCACGACTGCAATTCATTTTTCGTGGCACTACCTATAACTTACCCGAGAGGCGTGGTTGAATAATTCCTTCTTGGTTCTTGGATAACAACTAGAATATATCTAGAAAAGTTTCCGTGTTTAATGTTGGGCTATTTTACTTTCCATTTTTAGAACGCAGAAAAGAAAATTATAACTATATAATAACTTCAAAAGCTTCGATGAATCTAATATTTTACGTTGTTAGTTAAGACAGACGTAGTTTAGATACACGCATTTGATTACCGAATTTTTGAGGGCCCAGTGGTGTAGAGGGAGAATGGTCGGCTTTGACGCCAGAGAATACAGAGTTCAATCCCCGCCGTGCACCAATGGATTTTTCTATCGAAAAATGTATATGCGCTTTTCACAGCGGCCCTCCGGTGAAGGAAAACATCTTTAAGATATCTCCGACCACCACATGGTGGTAGGACACTATTTAATGTCCGTTTGGCCAGCTACTACTCAAGTTAGATGTTCTCTCAAGTTAAAGTCGCTCAAGTTAGAAAATCTGTCACCAAACATCTAATGTGTTCCGGTAGCTATCCGTGAAAGCCAGTTCCATTCTAGGTCTAGCGTGCTACCATGTGGTACCAGTGGTCAAACGCTAGCCATAATAAAAAAAGTTAAATAATAATAATAAAAACTATCATGGTATTTATGATTGATAAACGTTTTTATTTTATTTTTGATTGATAATATATAAACGTTTTTCATTTCGTGCGTGCGTGCGCGCGTGCGTGCGTGCGTGCGTGCGTGCATGTGTGTGTGTGTGTGTGTGTGTGTGTGTGTGTGTTTCTACAGGAACAGCTAAAGAACTGTATCGTTATCCTGAAAATTTAAACTCATGGATCTATCTCACACCGCTCGTGTTATTTTAATGTACGTCGTTAGTTCACTACACGAAGAGAACCGCTTGTGCGTTACAAGTTTCCTGCTACTTTCAATTTAAACTGTGAAGTTTTTTCTTTTAAAAATGCTTTCCCCCTTTCTCATAAAAAAGTTGTAACCGCTACCAAATCTATGAAAAATTTGATTTCCTCCCCAATGCGGCTAAGTGCTTTTTGAGCCAGCTGTTACAACCGACTTACAAAAAGAGGGTGTTTTTAGCGCTTGAGACGAGGGTTTGTCGTTATGATTTGGCAGTTATGTTGTTCTATTATTTATTCTGTGGTTATGGGAACTGTCAAACATATTTGATTCACAGATGTTACATGAACATTATCGCTTAAGTCATTCTGAGAGACTTCCGACAGGAATTTACGGCCGTATGTAATAAACTTATCTTACTCTTAACCGTTGAATACAACTGACATTATCTTTATTCCTCTAAAATTATCAATGACAGTTACTGCTATTTCAACAACAAAATCTTAAAACATCTATCAGCGATAAGATATCGAAAATTAAAACCTTTTTAACGCAAACTAAATTACAATATCTCTGTTAACTATACATCCCGATAGGTGGCACTGATAGGCATTTTAACTAGGGGTCAAAAGTGAGTTATTGTAAACGACAATAAGATAGTATCTTGGCTTCCACGCCATTTTCCCTTTGACATAACTTAAAATTTGAAGTGATAGCGAATTGTATGTTCAAGACGCAGCACTGGAAGGGACTGGACTGGCAGGTTTTGATGTTAATACATGAGCGGCGAGTTGGGAAAACTTTGCAATTAGGTATAAACAACTTTGAGAAAGGCAGTATATGGGAAACTACGTCGATTCTTCACATCGCCAATACAACAAACACGGAACCAAATCGTGGACACTCACGGTTGGTCTGGTTCACAAATTTAAAGTTGCTGAGCATGCTATGGATTGGGCTATGCTCAGAATTTCTCTGAAGGATCGATTTGACAGCAAAACAAAGTCATTGACATTAGCCCATCGAATTGGAAATAGGCCGGCCACATGCCCCAAAAACCGAGCAGTAAACGAGTTCTTGAGTTGAGACCGCGAATTGGCATGTTGCGATGATGATGATGATGAGCTATGATGTTCGCAAGGTGGCTGGAAAGAGCTGGATGAGATTAACTAAAGATGAGGGGCTCCTCCGCGTGTCCCTCTGATATTTAGCAGAGGGCACAGTGTGACGGGGCGGGGCGGGCTCGGTGGTGGGAGCCGCCCGGTGGTGGGTCTGAGCATAATGCTCAGACTAAGTGTTGGGGCCGGTAACGGCTGTAAGAGGGCTGCTCGCATGCGTTTGACATGCGAGCCGGACGGTGGACGGTGTGTGAGTAGGGGTAGTTGCCCTTCGCACACCTGTCATGTGAGGGATAGAGGGTGTGGTGAGTTTGAGGAGAAGACGCGCCACACTCCTCTTAGGCTGTGGGTCTGACATGCTCGGGCCGAGTGGTGGGGTCGGTAACGGTCGTGAGTGGAATCTTGTATGACACTGGCACTGGCATGCGAGTCGAACAGCGGACGGTGTGCGAGTAGGGGTATTTGTTCTTCGCACACCTGTCATCAGAGGGACGGAGGGTGTGGTAAGTTTGACAAGAAGACGAGCCACACTCCTCTGTCATTGTGGGGTAACTGTTGGAGAGTCGGGGGACTCTCCAACGGCATGCACTACCCCACATGACGGTTGAGGGTTGACTTTGGTGAGCAAGGTCAGCCTTCCACAGCGGCAGAGGCCCATTTGGGTCTGCCACCGGGGCAAGTTGGTGAATGCTAGCGCAACCCCATCTTGCCCCACGACGGTGGATGACGGCTCACCCCAGGTTTTTAGTGCGGTATTCTGCCTTTTAGGCAGCGAGTCCCACATAATCATCTCACTCCCCCGGGCGAGTTGGTATCCATAAAGGATTTTCCTGGGTGAAAAAAAAGAAAACAAAAAAAAAAAAGATTAACTAAAAATAGTTCTGAGTGGCGTGCAATTGGAGAGGCCTATGTCGAGCAGTTAACTAGTATAGGCTGATAATGATGACTCAAAACCTAAATGCTATCTACTCAGTATCATGTAATTTAAATAGTCTGTGATAATTATGTAAGCTCATATCAGTTTTTATAGAAACTTACGTCCTACATTTTCTACAACTGCGAGAGACAATTACCTATTTCAGCTGTTCGCCATTCCCAAGAAACCGTAATCAATATTTCAGGTCTAGTGCCTAACTGTAAGAACCTAGTATTTATTCGTGCCTTTCGGGATAACGTTCCTTAATGTCGTTAGACACAGTCAACTGGTAACACAATCTTTCTCGACTTGAACTGTGACTAAATTTATGTCCTACCTTCAGCGTCTATGTCTGTATCCAGTAAGGATATTAACTACATTTATCACCAATTTCACAAAGATAAATATAGTTTCTTAACAAGCCATTTTTGTTATTTAAACCGAAACACATGCACACGCTAACCCTGCTCTTTTTGCATCATCACCATCATCAGCCTATCTCTGTCTACTACTAGACATAGACCTCACATATGGCACACCACTGAGCTCGATCTTTAGCTCTTTGTTTCCAACCGCTGCCAGCCAGCTTGCGTATATCATCGCTCCACCTAGCTGGAGGGCGCCCTACACTACGTTTGCCGAGCCGTATAGATCTAATAATAACATGGCTATCCTTGCTTATAGCATGGCTGGCTAGCTTTGCTCATTTCGTATTAACTAGTATCAATGTGTGCGTTTTATTATTTATTTATTTATTATGTTTCATTATTTCACAATTTATTTGATGTAAATTGTCTGAAGTACTGAAACATGCACTGGGTTGCGGGTGCACGTAATACTACGGTTGGCAACCCTACATTAATCAGGGGAATTAAACATGTGTTTTAAGTGTGACGTTCGACGTCTAGATGAAAGCTGAATGGCTCAATACCTTTGTTTTTTTTGTAAATTTAAAGTATTGTAAGTATTTGTAAGTTATGTTTCTGTTATATCTAGAATATTTTTTATTGAATATGATCTATTTAATGTTATTTGACGTGTGTAAGTGCAAATTTTTAATTTGCCCATATACTGAATAAATACTTTGACTTTTGACTTGACTTTTTGTTTATATCCGACAAGTTTATATCTGACAAGTTTCCTTCAAACCTTCATACTGCTATTACATGCTACATTTCCATCAAAAGATTAATCGTGACATTTGCTCGCCTTCGACGGGGGTTTCATTTAAATAATTGAAGCACGAGCCAGACGGAATAAATATTAATAATGGTGTAAATGAAGCTAATGACGCCTGACTTAATAATAACAGATCGGTTCCAAACGCGCGCGGAATTATTAACTTATCGAATATTATATAACTGGTTAATCTTTGCCAGGAAGTGCCGCTGAAGGGTGATAGATTGGTGTTGTTTTGATGGTTGATTTCAATGTTTCAGTATTTTCACGATAATTTCTGTGAAGAATTTCAACATTGGTTTGCCAGTATTTGACTTTTCTGTATAGCTACTTCACTTTAGACAAGTAATACGCGTTGAAGTGAACGCTAAAACGAATTGTTTTTATGTAGAGGGGGGGGGGGGAGGGGGACACGGAGGGCGCTGAACTGGAGACCATTATCTAAACTAATATTATGAAGAGGAAAGATTTGATTTTTGTTTGTTTCTACTGGACAAATTTAAAAAAATCTTTCACTAATGGAAAGCTCCATAATCAGCGAGTACGATAGGCTATATTTTATACCCGTATTCTCACGGGTACGAGAACAAGGCGGGTAAAACTGCGAGGCACTGCACTCAGTATTTTATAATTTGGGCTGGCTTGTCATTTTGGTGTTTAACTTTTTTGTACAGAGCTGGAGAAATAGGCAATACTATTTTTGTTATAGTATTTATTACTAGTTATTCTGTAACGTTCGCGAGAATCACATAACATTATGAGATTTAACCATATATATTTATTTTATTCATAATGCCGTCGTGCTTCAGATGCCATTATAAATCATAATAATGATAATAAATCATGTTTAACCGATTCGACATAAAAGATCTTTATCGAGATCTGAGGTGGAAGTCTCTACCTTGATAGCGATGCGTCTTGTCATCGCAAACGTCTGCTAGAATGAGATGCAGCTAGACAGTTGTTATCTGCATCTCTTTTCGTATCGACGATTATCGCTCGAAATTCATCGCTATGCATGTAGAGACTACCGGCCCTGATAGTATCTCCAGAAATATAGAGATAAAACACCTCAGACTTACTACTGAAAATGACCAGCGTGGCATTTGAAGTCGGTTTTTTAACCCAATTCAGAAAAAAGGATGAGGTTCTCAATTCGTCTGTACTTTTAATGTTTATTACCTCAGACTTCCATAACATATTAACCGACTTGAAAAAAATCGTTTTTCGTTTGAGAGAGTATGCCCATTTGTTACTTTATCTAGATCTGATAAATATCTCCAAAGTTATGAAGACAAATAACTAAAACTTAGTACTGAAAATGACTAGCACGGCATTAGAAGTCGGTTTTTTTTGTAATCGATTTTCTATTATGTTTTAATAATAATTAGGTAGTCTCTTTAATTCTGTCTAGTAAGTATATTTAATAATCGGCGGCCATTTTAAGCTAAAGAAAACCCTTAAAATGGCTATAAGCTTCGACACAAAGCCTTGACAAAAGTTCTAGCTGCTAAGCCTAAGCAGACTTACGAGTACTTACTTACCCTATTCTGTAGGTCAAACTTTGAATAGTACATAAATAAGCTGATTCAACACTTTGAGAATTATACAGGATGGTAATATCGGGACCCGATTCTAATCGTGATTATTTTAAACGATTTTACTGGTGATTGTTTCAAACCTACTATTTTTTTATGTCATATAGTCAAGAGTTTTACCACCATGTCTGGGGTGGTAGTCTCTACATTAATAGCGATGCGTCTTGTCAACGCAAACATATTATAAAAGGAGATGCAGCTAGACAGTTTTATATTTGCATCTCTGTTCTTATCGACAATTATCACTCGAAATTCATCGCTGTTTATGAAAAGTACTGGCCCAAATGTTAAGTGACGATATAGCACGCTTACCTAGAAGGTACCTGTTCACTCACGACTTAAAGACTCCTGGATTGTACTTATCGAAATACAGACAACGTAAACTAATTCTATTCCTTGGCAGTACCTATGATGAATGATGAAGAATAACCTGCATACCGCTTGGTGCGAGTAGATAGAATATCCACTATATAGCGGTGGCGCACATCAGTACCGCTGAATAGCACATAGAGTACAGTTTAGAGAGGTTCAGCATTATACGGTGACAGCCAGCTTGGTAGACGGGTGAGGGTAATTGCATTATGTGGTGCGGGCTAAAGTCAGTAGTCCTGCGCTTCCTGACAAGCACAGTTCTATTTTAAACTACATCGTTGACCGAGCGAGCGTAGCGAGCAAAGCAAAGCGTCTCAGTTTCGACTAGGCGAAAAATACTTTTGACCGGATGTTTGTCTGTCTGTTCTAGCTTACAGGTCGCATTTTTCAACCGATTTTGACAAAAATTGGCACACGACTACCTTGATTTATTAAAAAAAAATGAATAGATCGCATTTTTTTGATTAGGGGGAAAATATGAGGGGGGGAAAGAGGAGAAGTTAGTTGTAGTGTTATTTATCAACGGATTTCAGTCAAATTGGAAAAGCACACCAGTATAAAAAGTTACTCTATGAAGCACACTAAAGACTTCATTCTACATAGGCTGTGGCGAAAAAAAATCCAAGAAGGGGGAGTGGAAAGGAAAAAGGGGGTAAAGCTTGCTGTAGGCTGTAGCGTTATATATGGAAGGACCTTAATTGTATAAGGGTGCGCGACGTCTACTGTTACTACAAAACTACTAGTAATAAACTTATGAAACAAAATATAGCAAGATACAGACAACCAATTTATGCTAGTGTTCACTATTCGGCACCGGCCATTACAGGTGTGGGTAATTTAACATGACACGAAGAGCTCGAAAATGGCAGAATGTCGTGTTTAGTCGCTATTACATGGACACTACAGAAAATATAGCGGGCACTGGTTGGTACTAAAAGTTTTCTGAAATACGGGTAGATACAAAGCTTTACGAATTAGTACTATTAAAACCAAGTCTAATTATTGATAAGAGAAGAAGAGAAAATATGCTCGATATTGTGGAGTACCTAGTAGTCAAATACTCTTAGAGACTCACAGGACATGACACAAGTGGCCATTGTAATTTTGTAGGTATAACAATTAGTTGAAATTCGAATCTAAGACTTGCTTGCCATGAACTCCAATATTATCGTAGGTCCATATAAATTATTTTAAGTAATAACAAGTAAGACGCACTCGTGCACGCACTCGACGCATGAGTGCGTCTTACTTGTTATTACTTACGGAGCCGAGACATGGACACTGGTTCACCGATTCAAAGTCACTTAGCGAGCTATAGAGAGAGAGAGAGAGAGAGAAAGAGCTATGCTCGAAGTCACTCTTACATACTTCATCCGTCAGAGAACCAAAGTTTTCCATACAGCTCAAAGGATTAGCAAGCTGAATTGGCAGTGGGCTGGTCACATCTCTCGTAGAACCGATAACCGTTGGGGTGGACGAGTTCTAGAGTGGACAACGCGGCTCGGTAAACGTAGTGTAAGACGCGCTCCAACTAGATGGAGCGATGATATACCCAAGTTTGCTGGTAGCGGTTGGAAACAAAGAACTGAAAATCGAGCTCAGTGGCGTGCAATAGGGAGGCCTATGTCCAGCAGTGGACAGAGATAGGCTGATGATGATGACAATTTGTGACTACTAAAACGTAACCTTCCATTTGCTTCGCCGTATTCAAATAAAAATTAATAATACAGTTTCCAAAATAATAAAACGTAGTTTTCATTACAGGTACTTGATGTTTGGCTCCATGATATTCGGCATGTGGGAGAAATGGGACCAGCTGGACGGAGCATACTTCTGTTTCATATCGCTCAGCAGGTGAATTAAAACTTTATATGCTTTTCTTTTACTTCAATTCACTTAACTTCCATACCTGGATATTACCCTTCTGCTCTGTTTCTAATTTATGAACCAATGTCCATTCTTGTTTACATAAAGTTAAAGTATAAAGATACAGGTAGTAGGATGAGCATATTATATTGATCGCCTGACTTGCTACCAAAAAGTAGCTTACCATCATCAAGAAAAAAATCTGCCGCCGTAACTTTACGGTATTCCGGCAGCACATCCCTTGAGAGTCTGAGTATTCTAGGCCTTAAGTGTTCACCATCTTCAACCACATCATCGCTTACCACCATGCGAGATAGTAGTCAAACGATAGCGTAGAAGTCAGGCGGCACATCGATATAATACTCCTGTAACCTGCGGACGAACACCCGTGCTACGATTTGATCTGGCTACCTCCCGCTTAGATGTCAACCCATTTGTCCTTTACGCCAATAGGTCTCTCACTGAAACATTACTCTGACTTGACGATTTTCAATACTACCGTCTACATGTTGATTGTCAGTATATCATAATACATCTAGAAACCGTCTCCAGCATTAAAGTGATATAAAATAAACTGGCCAAGTGTGAGTCGGACTCGCACACGTAGGGTTCCGATGGAACAAAATTTGCCGGAAAAATTACGTACATAGTTTTAATATCGATATATATAAATACCGTGTTAATACTAAACATGCTTATTTACTACAACGCCATCTAACGAATATATAACGAACTTCTAACACCAACTAAGTGAACGTTAACACAAAGGCGTTAGGGTAGGTAATAATAAGGTAAACCAGTGTTTTTCAACGTATGGGTTGCGACGCCCTAAGGGTCGCGAAGCCTCAGTAAAATAAAATAAAACTGGCCAAGTGCGAGTCAGCATGGCGTCTATTATCGCACACTTAGGGAGGGAAACATAACAGAGTTTCAACCTCATATATTTGATTAATTGATATTACCAAGAATATTTGGTTTGGTCGCGATCTAGAAAGACAGGGCTCGTTTACTAGCGCCATACATGTCATTTTGCCGAAACTAATTAGATAGATGGCGTTTAAAAACACGTTTTTTGTATGGGGACCCCCCCTTTAATTTTTAACTTTATTGTGTTTGTAGTATTTGTTGTTCTAGCGGCAACAGAAATACACCATCTGTGAAAATTTCAAATGTCTAACTATCACGATTAATGAGCTATAGCCTGGTGATATAAGCACTCTCAATCATAACACCTGCAAATGCTCTTTAATTATAATTTTCCTTAAAAATACGAGTATATTTTAAAACTTTGTTGACCATATTACTAAGACTCCGCTGTCCGTCTGTCTGTCTGTCCGTCTGTCACCCGGCTGTATCTCATGAACCGTGATAGTTAGACGGTTGAAATTTTCACAGATTATGTATTTCTATTGCCGCTATAACAACAAATACTAAAAACAGAACAAAGTTAAAAATTAAAGGGGGTCCCCATACAAAAAACGTGTTTTTACTGTAGCGCCATCTATGAACGATTCTAATAACCTTATTAATAAATAATACTTATTACCTACCTTTGTGTTAACGTTCGCTTAGTTGGTGTTAGAAGTTCGTAAGACATTCGTTAGATGGCGTTGTAGTTAATAAGCATGTTTGGTATTGACACGGTAATATAATAAAATATTATATTTATATATTATTATACTGCGGTTTGGAACCCTCCGTGTGCGAGACAAAAGTCTGACTCGTACTGGGCCAGTTTTTTTTTCATACTAAGGTAAGCAATCGTTCATAGATGGCGCTATAAAAACACGCTTTTTGTATGGGGACTACTTTTAATTTTTAACTTGGTTCTGTTTTTCGTATTTGTTGTTAAAGCGGCAACAGAAATACATCGTCTGTGAAAATTTCAACCGTCTAACTATTACGGTTCATGAGATACAGCCTGGTGACAGACAGACAGACAGACAGGGACAACGGAGTCTCAGTAATACGGTACCTTACCAACGGTGACGCTATGTCACTTCCGTCAAATTTCCCCCCAGTGCGCCTAAAGAAGTGTAACTTTAACAATAACATTTCCAGCATTGGTTTCGGCGACTTCGTCCCCGGCGAGCGTGTGTACACGCCGCGCATAGAGACCTCCTTCATCGTGTGCTCCATGTACCTGATGCTGGGCATGGCGCTCGTCGCCATGTGCTTCAACCTGATGCAGGTAACATATCATGTATCTTCTTAGCAATCTTTGACCACACCGTCATTTAACATCAGGTGAGATAGGGGTCAATCGCTGGCCCATCTATCTATCATCGCCGTAGTATTATTATTTGTTCCGTGTGATGACACGTACATAATTACGTACGTAAAGTACATAATTATTACAAAACAAAGTCCCCCGCCGCGTCTGACTGCCTGTCTGAACGGATTACTGAACGGATATTCATGCGGATTTCACTACTAAACAGAATGATTCATGAGGAAAGTTTAGGTGTGTAATTCGTTAAGGTGTTGTGTAAATTGGTTGAAATATGACGATGATTGTTGAAGATGTTAATTCATCGACTGAAACAAATGTAGGCATTTAAGCTATACCCGTGCAAAGCCGGGGCGGGTCGCTATTCTATACATAAAACACAAAAATTATTTCTACTTATGTGTTATTATTGACTTTGAAACCATCTAGCCGGTGTCCCAAACCGGTTTGATTAGAAATATTTTTTTTTATGGTAAAAGGTACTAACAAGACTATCACGACGCTCGCCTGATGGTAAGCGATGACGTCTTTTATAACAGATACAGCGGCATGTCACTACACTGCGCCTGTTTCCTTGAGACATAAAGATGTTGAGTCTCACATGCCCTGTAATTTCACTGGACCTTGCCATTTCAACCGAAAAACATTCCTATTTCACGGCTAAAAATTAATTGGCAAAGTGATGGTACCGGCCCAGGCAGACTAGCAGAAGTCCTACCACTACAAAATGCGAAGATGGCTTTAGAAGACTAAAACAATAAATTAGGTACAACGTAGAAGCACACGCCGGGTATCCGCCATTTTAGCATAAAAAGAAAAATATCACATTGCGAGCATCATAAAGATAGTTTAAAAACTAAAACTACCGGCTTCCATGCCGCGCAAGTTGCGTTTCAGTAGCAAGTTTGAGATGTTTATCGTCATATCTCTAGAGATACTTATCAGATCTCGATGAAATTACAATGGGACCACTTTGAAAATGTATCCTACCGATTAAAAAAGTAATGATTCGAATCAGTTCACGATTGACTTAGTAATCGCGTACATTTAAAAAAAAAACATACATACGAATTGAGAACCTCCTCCTTTTTGGAAATCAGTTGAAAAGTAAACAAAAAGAATCTATTATTATCTATATAAATTAAATTATATTAAAAACTCTTTGTTTGTTTCAGGAACAAGTGATCCATTACTTCGCATCAATAAAACGCGCGTTACAACGAATATGTAGGTGTAAGAGGTGACAGTGAGTCAGTGAGGTGTGGTGCATGGACTCATGGTTTATTAAAGACTTATTTATTTATATGTCCTGAGTTTTCATTTTGAACGAAATTCGAACGAAAGGAAAATAGTTACAACATGATTCAAGGTCATATTTTTAGCCTTCTAAAGGTACTCTATATGCAACTCAATTGTGTATAATCTTCTTGGATAAATCCCACTCTGAAAATTACATATGACATTTTCAGCTTGCGGACTTGTAGTTCACAAGCACCTCTAGCGGAAAATGCACATTCTATAGCCCCGGATAGAGCCCCATTGGATGACACTAAACATCACACTTGAATGCAGAACCTGATTGATGATAAAACGGGCTTATAAGTGCTGTGATCACATGTATCCAGAAAGCCCCATCTCCCGCCAATCTGCAAAGAGCTCCTTGCAACCTCCTACAATGCAGTATCGAAACTTTCTGTTTATGTTTTCATTTTTTACAAGCTGTTAGTATGTATATGTCTCAGCCACCTAGCTTAGTTAGCCGTTCAATCAACAGCCTAGCCTCTTTACTTTCAACTAGCGGCCTGAATGATATTCAGCCGTTGCGTTTATTACAACATTTAATAAACTGGCTTAGTCTGACACTAAGGCGACACACTAGAGAACAGTGACCACCGCGCTGTGACATATACATAATATATATATGTTGGTTAAATCTTGAAATTTAATTTAGAACCACTTCCTGATATTTGACTGGACTCAAATGTCTTCTAGGCCACTGTTTCGCCTGTGTGTGTGACCTGACTGTGTGTTAGATGATAATGTGGCCAAAAATATTGAACATGACAGGCCTAGAATGGTCTGACTTTTAAGAGCTATGTGCTGCCGGAAAACCGTAAGGTTATGGCGGCAGTGTTTCTAATTCATGGTGGTAAGCTACCTTTGGTAGCAAGTCAGGCGGAACATCGATATAATATGCTCCTCCCACCTGAGGATGAACACCCATGTTGGGTTCAACCGTTTGGGAGCTACGATATATATATTTATTTATATCTTATAGGCTAGCGTTTGACAACTCTCTCACCTGTTGGTGAGTGATGATGCGGTCGAAGATGGTAAGCACGCCATGCCTAGAATGGGAACTGGCTCTTAAGGATAGCTGCTGGAACACATTAGATGTTTGGTGACACATTTTCTAACTTGAGGGTGGTAGCTGGCCAGGCGGATACTAGATAGTGTCCTACCACCATGCGGGGGTTGTTGGTTTCTTAACGAAGTTTTCCTTCACCGGAGGGCCACTGTGAAAATCGCACATAATTTTTTTGATAGAAAAATCCATTTGTGCACGGCTGGGTTTGAACTCGGTACCACGGCATCAAAGTCGACCGTTCTCCCAATTACGCCACCGGGCCCTCAAAAATTACAGACAGACACACATAATTCACATGTCAAACTAACATATAACACCCCCTATTTTTGCGACATTCATCAGCGTTAACGTAACGTAACGAGCGAGACATTTCTCATAAAGTACAAGCCAAACGAGGCTGAACTGACTTTAATACGTTTTTACACACGACGAGTTTATGACACACAGTTGATACGTGCCAACTGTTGCGTGTAATAGCAAAAATAAATTAAAAACAAGCCTATTATCACAAGACTTCAAGACTCCACGGGTGGTAGGAGCATATTATATCGATGTTCCACCTGACTTGCTACCAAAAAGCAGCTCACCACCATCAAGGAATTAATCTGACACTCTCAGACTTAGTCTGAGCTGACACTATAACCTTGCGGTGTTCCGGCAGCACACAGCCCTTGAGAGTCAGAGTATTCTAGGCCTAGCGTGTTCACCATCTGCGTCCACATCATTGCTCACTACCAGGTTAGATAGCGGTCAAACGCTAGCCTATAAGATATATTACAATAATATCGTTTAAAAACTAAAAAGAACCGACTTCAATGCCACGCTATTCATTTTCAGTACCAATTTTGAGGTGTTTATCTCAATATCTCTGGAGATACTTATCAGACCTCGATAAAATTACCATCTTACCACACTTGGGATATCTCCTTTCCAACAAAAAAAGAATAACCAAAATCGGTTCATAAACGACGAAGTTATCCGCGAACAAACATAACAAACAAAAAAAATATACGGTCGAATTGAGAAACATCCCCCTTTTTTTTTGAAGTCGGTTAAAAAGACTGCCCAATAGGATTAATGCAAATATCGTATAAAAGCGTGCGTATTTGTGAATAATTCGTACGCTGCGCCGGGAAACTTCTTTAGCGAATATCTCTAAGAGCCTGCGTACACCGGTGGACGAGAAAGGATGGATATTTTAAATTTGCCAGCGTAAACTCATATGTATGTAACGGTAACAAGATATATAATGTAAAAGCCACCGCTCGCCAGCGGATAGCAGGGCAGTGTTTCGAGGTATAGAGGAGGATATCACGAATGTAAGTCAAAACTGAAATTCTCTGCCCCCACCTTCCGCCAAAGTGCATTATTTTAGATAGTTCAAAATACTAATAGAATCGACTTTAAATATCGCGCTAGGCATTTGCCACGTACCACGTTTGTGGTGTTTATCTCCATATTTATGAAGATACTAAACATAAAAATATCTCAATAAAATTTAATTGGGACCATCTAGGAAGTATAAATTGGTTCCGGCGTCATCGAGTAATCGGCGACCATACATATAATAATTAAGATAGCTTAAAAACTAAAACAACCGACTTCCGTGCCCCGCGAGTCAATTTCAGTAGCAAGTTTGAGACGTTTATCGTCATATCTCTGGAGATACTTATCAGATCTCAATGAAATTACAATGGTACTACAATGGGACTACAAAAATAATCATTCAAATCCATTCACAATTGACGGAGTAGTCGCGTAACATACACACAAAAAAAAGGAATAAAATAAAACTGGCCAAGTGCGAGTCAGAATCGCGTTTCTTATCGCACACTTAGGGAGGGTTCCGTACAATACGAAACATAACAAAGTTTCAACTTCATATTTGATTAATTAATATTATTAACAAGAATATTTTGTTTGGTCGCGATCTAGAGAGACGGGGCTCGTTTACTAGCGCCATCTATGTCATTTTGCCGAAACGAATTAGAAAGGTTGTTAGCTTAACAAACATGATCGATTTGTTAACACCCAGATGACACCTATGAAGGTCTCAGAGATGGCGTTTTACTAAAAACACGTGTTTAGTAAGCGGACCCCCTTTAACTTTTAACTTTATTTTGTTTTTAATATTTGTTGTTCTAGCGGCAACAGAAATACAACATGTGTGAAAATTTCAACTGTCTAACTATCAGACAGACAGACAGACAGACAGACGGATGGACAGCGGAGTCTTAGTAATAGGGTCCCGTTTTACCCTTTGGGTACGGATCCCTAAAAATCATACTCATCATCAGACGAATTTAGAACCTCCTTCTTTTTGGAAGTCGGTTGAAAAGAGATCCTGCTGACAAATTAAGATTTTTTTTTGTGAAGTCGGTTAATATTTTAAAATGTACAATGAAAACTTAAGTATAGTGCTTATTTAAAGCTGCATTTTCTAATAAATATATTCTCTCACGGAAGCTAAATCACTGTGATCAAGAGAGCGGTTAGTTGCGGGTAGTTGTGAAACAGTCATTCACTGAATCCTGCCACTTACCAACATTACGTGCTTAAAAATGCACTCGGCTCGCTTCCGTCGAGAATTCTATCTCTTAGATCTGACGACTTTTTGAAGCCGAATAGTATTAAGTATATTATAGTCAACTCTACTATGCGTCTGTTTGGTTAGCTACATCTATAATCTTTCGATTGTTGATGAAATCTTCTCGTGTGGCTGGTGGTTTCGATCAATTAAGAATATTACAATGGAAATTTGTGTTGAAAAACATTGTTACTCTATGGGTCGAAAGCATTAATAAATACTTTATTAGAAAGTCACTTCTGTATGAAAAGCTGTCAAATCGCTTTTAATGCAAACAGCTCTAAAACACATTATACGATTATAGCAGATAACTGTTTATACTGAGAATAATATAATACGTCTTGACAGGTCCGTACATAAATACTCTAGATGGGAACATGTCGCTTTGTATGTGAGCGTGCCACATAAAGTTGCCGTGTATAAGTTCCTGGGGTTCTTACAACTTTGGAATGGTTCGTTCATTAGTTAAGGGGAGCGTTCCTACAGGAGTTAGCGCTAATGGCTGCACCTAGCCCAGACTCGAACTTAATACTTAATCTACATCTGGATTAATTATTGATCGGTTGTATGTTTAGGTAACGGTGTTAAGTAAAGTAGCTTGTTGTTTGAAATAAATGTTTGTCTTAACTTTTATGTGATTAATAATAATGTAATAAACAAACGACGTGTATAACGATCTAGTGACGAATAATATCAGAAAAATTATCGCAAACATGTAAGAGTTTATTTGTACATAAAGTTGTTAATTTTAGAATAGAATGTTCTTAGAAGTTGGAAGTTTCTAAATAATTCAGGCGGATGGACTGACAAACAGACAAATAGATCCCGCAAGAAACATATTCATGTAAAATGTTGCTAAGACGAGACTATGCGGCCCCCCTGTCCAAAAGTTATCTGATCTGATGTACTTAGAGCCAAGCTTCTAACTACACGCTCTAACTGCGCAAGCTCTAACTTTACAAGCTCTACACCTTAGTCAAAATATGTGGCTTGATCATTTCATTTAAAAAAAAAACATCCATCAGAAAAAAAAACGTGGTGTGGCTTAATGAAACCACGATGCAAGTGAAACTTTTCTTTTATGTGTAGCTATGGTCAAAGTCAAAGTCAAAGCATTTATTCAGTATATGGGCAAATTAAAAATTAGCACTTACACACGTCAAATAACATTAAATAGATCATATTCAACAAAAAATATAGATATAACAGAAACATAACGCTTTGAATTTACAAAAAAAACAATGGTATTGAGCCATTCAGCTTTCATCTAGACGTCGAACGTCACACTTAAAACACATGTTTAATTCCCCTTATTAATGTAGGGTTGCCAACCGTACCATTACGTGCACCCGCAACCCAGGTGTATGTGTAACATGGAGGATAGTTCTATCCTCCATGAGTAGCTAGCTACTATAACAGCAGTTGACATGACACATTAGCATGTATACAAGTATGGCATCGAAAGCGTTCGCCAATCACAGCTAGACCTAAATGTCATACATCATATCCACCAATCTAGCTAAAGCACCGGCTGTAATGTGCATGCGACATGCAATAGATGGAATAAAAAATTTATGCGGTGTAATAAAAAATTCACTTTTAAAATCTTTTGACTATTAACTACCAGCTAATATAAACTCCCCTATTCAACTCAACCTATTTCTCTAAAGTAAGACTTCAACTAAATCTCACAAAAGAACTAATTTCCCTCATCAGTTCAAGCTAGAACTGTGCTTGAACTACCATGAACCACGACTGCAATTCATTTTTCGTGGCACTACCTATAACTTACCCGAGAGGCGTGGTTGAATAATTCCTTCTTGGTTCTTGGATAACAACTAGAATATATCTAGAAAAGTTTCCGTGTTTAATGTTGGGCTATTTTACTTTCCATTTTTAGAACGCAGAAAAGAAAATTATAACTATATAATAACTTCAAAAGCTTCGATGAATCTAATATTTTACGTTGTTAGTTAAGACAGACGTAGCTTAGATACACGCATTAGATTGCCGAATTTTTGAGGGCCCAGTGGTGTAGAGGGAGAATGGTCGGCTTTGACGCCAGAGAATACAGAGTTCAATCCCCGCCGTGCACCAATGGATTTTTCTATCGAAAAATGTATATGCGCTTTTCACAGCGGCCCTCCGGTGAAGGAAAACATCTTTAAGATATCTCCGACCTCCACATGGTAGTAGGACACTATTTAA
This sequence comes from Cabera pusaria, assembly GCA_954871355.1. Classification (NCBI taxonomy): domain Eukaryota; kingdom Metazoa; phylum Arthropoda; class Insecta; order Lepidoptera; family Geometridae; genus Cabera; species Cabera pusaria. The sequence goes on from OX940906.1 coordinate 23,050,665, forward strand.
TGTCCGTTTGGCCAGCTACTACTCAAGTTAGATGTTCTCTCAAGTTAAAGTCGCTCAAGTTAGAAAATTTGTCACCAAACATCTAATGTGTTCCGGTAGCTATCCTTGAAAGCCAGTTCCATTCTAGGCCTAGCGTGCTACCATGTGGTACCAGTGGTCAAACGCTAGCCATAAGATATAAAAAAGTTAAATAATAATAATAAAAACTATCATGGTATTTATGATTGATAAACGTTTTTATTTTATTTTTGATTGATAATATATAAACGTTTTTCATTTCGTGTGTGCGTGCGTGCGTGCGTGCGTGCGTGCGTGCGTGCGTGCGTGCATGTGTGTGTGTGTGTGTGTGTGTGTGTGTGTGTTTCTACAGGAACAGCTAAAGAACTGTATCGTATATCCTGAAAATTTAAACTCATGGATCTATCTCACACCGCTCGTGTTATTTTAATGTACGTCGTTAGTTCACTACACGAAGAGAACCGCTCACGTTACAAGTTTCCTGCTACTTTCAATTTAAACTGTGAAGTTTTTTCTTTTAAAAATGCTTTCCCCCTTTCTCATAAAAAAGTTGTAACCGCTACCAAATCTATGAAAAATTTGATTTCCTCCACAATGCGGCTAAGTGCTTTTTGAGCCAGCTGTTACAACCGACTTACAAAAAGAGGGTGTTTTTAGCGCTTGAGACGAGGGTTTGTCGTTATGATTTGGCAGTTATGTTGTTCTATTATTTATTCTGTGGTTATGGGAACTGTCAAACATATTTGATTCACAGATGTTACATGAACATTATCGCTTAAGTCATTCTGAGAGACTTCCGACAGGAATTTACGGCCGTATGTAATAAACTTATCTTACTCTTAACCGTTGAATACAACTGACATTATCTTTATTCCTCTAAAATTATCAATGACAGTTACTGCTATTTCAACAACAAAATCTTAAAACATCTATCAGAGATAAGATATCGAAAATTAAAACCTTTTTAACGCAAACTAAATTACAATATCTCTGTTAACTATACATCCCGATAGGTGGCACTGATAGGCATTTTAACTAGGGGTCAAAAGTGAGTTATTGTAAACGACAATAAGATAGTATCTTGGCTTCCACGCCATTTTCCCCTTGACATAGTAACTTAAAATTTGAAGTGATAGCGAATTGTATGTTCATGACGCAGCACTGGAATGGACTGGACTGGCAGGTTTTGATGTTAATACATGAGCGGCGAGTTGGGAAAACTTTGCAATTAGGTATAAACAACTTTGAGAAAGAGGCAAATAGAAGAATACAGTTGTGCTAGGCAGTAAATGGGAAACTACGTCGATTCTTCACATCGCCAATACAACAAACACGGAACCAAATCGTGGACACTCACGGTTGGTCTGGTTCACAAATTTAAAGTTGCTGAGCATGCTATGGATTGGGCTATACTCAGAATTTCTCTGAAGGATCGATCTGACAGCAAAACAAAGTCATTGACAGTAGCCCATCGAATTGGAAATAGGCCGGCCACATTCCCCAAAAACCGAGCAGTAAACGAGTTCTTGAGTTGAGACCGCGAATTGGCATGTTGCGATGATGATGATGATGAGCTATGATGTTCGCAAGGTGGCTGGAAAGAGCTGGATGAGATTAACTAAAGATGAGGGGCTCCTCCGCGTGTCCCTCTGATATTTAGCAGAGGGCACAGTGTGACGGGGCAGGGCGGGCTCGGTGGTGGGAGCCGTCGGTGGTGGGTCTGAGCATAATGCTCGGACTAAGTGGCGGGGCCGTTAACGGCTGCAAGAGGGCTGCTCGCATGCGTTTGACATGCGAGCCGGACGGTGGACGGTGTGTGAGTAGGGGTAGTTGCCTTTCGCACACCTGTCATGTGAGGGATAGAGGGTGTGGTGAGTTTGAGGAGAAGACGCGCCACACTCCTCTTAGGCTGTGGGTCTGACATGCTCGGGCCGAGTGGTGGGGTCGGTAACGGTCGTGAGTGGAATCTTGTATGACACTGGCACTGGCATGCGAGTCGAACAGCGGACGGTGTGTGAGTAGGGGTATTTGTTCTTCGCACACCTGTCATCAGAGGGACGGAGGGTGTGGTAAGTTTGACAAGAAGACGAGCCGGGGGACTCGGGACTCTTGGAGAGTCGGGGGACTCTCCAACGGCATGCACTACCCCACATGACGGTTGAGGGTTGACTTTGGTGAGCAAGGTCAGCCCTCCACAGCGGCAGAGGCCCATTTGGGTCTGCCACCGGGGCAAGTTGGTGAATGCTAGCGCAACCCCATCTTGCCCCACGACGGTGGATGACGGCTCACCCCAGGTTTTTAGTGCGGTATTCTGCCTTTTAGGTAGCGAGTCCCACATAATCATCTCACTCCCCCGGGCGAGTTGGTATCCATAAAGGATTTTCCTGGGTGAAAAAAAAAAACAAAAAAAAAAAGAGTAACTAAAGATAGTTCTGAGTGGCGTGCAATTGGAGAGGCCTATGTCGAGCAGTTAACTAGTATAGGCTGATAATGATGACTCAAAACCTAAATGCTATCTACTCAGTATCATGTAATTTAAATAGTCTGTGATAATTATGTAAGCTCATATCAGTTTTTATACAAACTTACGTCCTACATTTTCTACAACTGCGAGAGACAATTACCTATTTCAGCTGTTCGCCATTCCCAAGAAACCGTAATCAATATTTCAGGTCTAGTGCCTAACTGTAAGAACCTAGTATTTATTCGTGCCTTTCGGGATAACGTTCCTTAATGTCGTTAGACACAGTCAACTGGTAACACAATCTTTCTCGACTTGAACTGTGACTAAATTTATGTCCTACCTTCAGCGTCTATGTCTGTATCCAGTAAGGATATTAACTACATTTATCACCAATTTCACAAAGATAAATATAGTTTCTTAACAAGCCATTTTTGTTATTTAAACCGAAACACATGCACACGCTAACCCTGCTCTTTTTGCATCATCACCATCATCAGCCTATCTCTGTCCACTACTAGACATAGACCTCACATATGGCACACCACTGAGCTCGATCTTCAGCTCTTTGTTTCCAACCGCTGCCAGCCAGCTTGCGTATATCATCGCTCCACCTAGCTGGAGGGCGCCCTACACTACGTTTGCCGAGCCGTATAGATCTAATAATAACATGGCTAACCCTGCTTATAGCATGGCTGGCTAGCTTTGCTCATTTCATATTAACTAGTATCAATGTGTGCGTTGTATTATTTATTTATTTATTATGTTTCATTATTTCACAATTTTTTTGATGTAAATTGTCTGGAGTACTGAAACATGCACTGGGTTGCGGGTGCACGTAATACTACGTTTCGCAACCCTACATTTATCAGGGGAATTAAAAATGTGTTTTAAGTGTTACGTTCGACGTCTAGATGAAAGCTGAATGGCTCAATACCTTTGTTTTTTTGTAAATTCAAAGCAATAAGTTATGTTTCTGTTATATCTAGAATATTTTTTATTGAATATGATCTATTTAATGTAATTTGACGTGTGTAAGTGCAAATTTTTAATTTGCCCATATACTGAATAAATGCTTTGACTTTTGACTTGACTTTTTGTTTATATCCGACAAGTTTCCTTCAAACCTTCATACTGCTATTACATGCTACATTTCCATCAAAAGATTAATCGTGACATTTGCTCGCCTTCGACGGGGGTTTCATTTAAATAATTGAAGCACGAGCCAGACGGAATAAATATTAATAATGGTATAAATGAAGCTAATGACGCCTGACTTAATAATAACAGATCGGTTCCAAACGCGGGCGGAATTATTAACTTATCGAATATTATATAACTGGTTAATCTTTGCCAGGAAGTGCCGCTGAAGGGTGATAGATTGGTGTTGTTTTGATGGTTGATTTCAATGTTTCAGTATTTTCACGATAATTTCTGTGAAGAATTTCAACATTGGTTTGCCAGTATTTGACTTTTCTGTATAGCTACTTTACTTTAGACAAGTAATACGCGTTGAAGTGAACGCTAAAACGAATTGTTTTTTATGTAGAGGGGGGGGGGGGAGGGGGGCAGGGGGGGGGGCGCTGAACTGGAGACCATTATCTAAACTAATATTATGAAGAGGAAAGATTTGATTTTTCTTTGTTTCTACTGGATCAATTTAAAAAATCTTTCACTAATGGAAAGCATCATAATCAGCGAGTACGATAGGCTATATTTTATCCCCGTATTCTCACGGGTACGAGAACAAGGCGGGTAAAAATGCGAGGCACTGCAAGTATTTTATAATTTGGGCTGGCTTGTCATTTTGGTGTTTAACTTTTTTGTACAGAACTGGAGAAATAGGCAATACTATATAGTATTTATTACTAGTTATTCTGTAACGTTCGCGAGAATCACATAACATTATGAGATTTAACCATATATATTTATTTTATTCATAATGCCGTCGTGCTTCAGATGCCATTATAAATCATAATAATGATAATAAATCATGTTTAACCGATTCGACATAAAAGATCTTTATCGAGATTTGGGGTGGAAGTCTCTACATGATAGCGATGCGTCTTGTCATCGCAAACGTCTGCTAGAATGAGATGCAGCTAGACAGTAGTTATCTGCATCTCTTTTCGTATCGAGGTTTATCGCTCGAAATTCATCGCTATGCATGTAGAGACTACCGGCCCTGATAGTATCTCCAGAAATATAGAGATAAAACACCTCAGACTTACTACTGAAAATGACCAGCGTGGCATTTGAAGTCGGGTTTTTAACCCAATTCAGAAAAAAGGATGAGGTTCTCAATTCGTCTGTACTTTTAATGTTTATTACCTCAGACTTCCATAACATATTAACCGACTTGAAAAAAATCGTTTTTCGTTTGAGAGAGTATGCCCATTTGTTACTTTATCGAGATCTGATAAATATCTCCAAAGTTATGAAGACAAATAACTAAAACTTAGTACTGAAAATGACTAGCGCGGCATTAGAAGTCGGTTTTTTTTGTAATCGATTTTCTATTATGTTTTAATAATAATTAGGTAGTCTCTTTAATTCTGTCTAGTAAGTATATTTAATAATCGGCGGCCATTTTAAGCTAAAGAAAACCCTTAAAATGGCTATAAGCTTCGACACAAAGCCTTGACAAAAGTTCTAGCTGCTAAGCCTAAGCAGACTTACGAGTACTTACTTACCCTATTCTGTAGGTCAAACTTTGAATAGTACATAAATAAGCTGATTCAACACTTAGAGAATTATACAGGGTGGTAATATCGGGACCCGATTCTAATCGTGATTATTTTAAACGATTTTACTCGTGATTGTTTCAAACCTACTATTTTTTTATGTCATATAGTCAAGAGTTTTACCACCATGTCTGGGGTGGTAGTCTCTACATTAATAGCGATGCGTCTTGTCAACGCAAACATATTATAGAAGGAGATGCAGCTAGACAGTTTTATATTTGCATCTCTGTTCTTATCGACAATTATCACTCGAAATTCATCGCTGTTTATGAAAAGTACTGGCCCAAATGTTAAGTGACGATATAGCACGCTTACCTAGAAGGTACCTGTTCACTCACGACTTAAAGACTCCTGGATTGTACTTATCGAAATACAGACAACGTAAACTAATTCTATTCCTTGGCAGTACCTATGATGAATGATGAAGAATAACCTGCATACCGCTTGGTGCGAGTAGATAGAATATCCACTATATAGCGGTGGCGCACATCAGTACCGCTGAATAGCACATAGAGTACAGTTTAGAGAGGTTCAGCATTATACGGTGACAGCCAGCTTGGTAGACGGGTGAGGGTAATTGCATTATGTGGTGCGGGCTAAAGTCAGTAGTCCTGCGCTTCCTGACAAGCACAGTTCTATTTTAAACTACATCGTTGACCGAGCGAGCGTAGCGAGCAAAGAAAAGCGTCTCAGTTTCGACTAGGCGAAAAATACTTTTGACCGGATGTTTGTCTGTCTGTTCTAGCTTACAGGTCGCATTTTTCAACCGATTTTTACAAAAATTGGCACACGACTACCTTGATTTATTAAAAAAAAATGAATAGATCGCATTTTTTTGATTAGGGGGAAAATATGAGGGGGGGGAAAGAGGAGAAGTTAGTTGTAGTGTTATTTATCAACGGATTTCAGTCAAATTGGAAAAGCACACCAGTATAAAAAGTTACTCTATGAAGCACACTAAAGACTTCATTCTACATAGGCTGTGGCGAAAAAAAATCCAAGAAGGGGGAGTGGAAAGGAAAAAGGGGGTAAAGCTTGCTGTAGGCTGTAGCGTTATATATGGAAGGACCTTAATTGTATAAGGGTGCGCGACGTCTACTGTTACTACAAAACTACTAGTAATAAACTTATGAAACAAAATATAGCAAGATACAGACAACCAATTTATGCTAGTGTTCACTATTCGGCACCGGCCATTACAGGTGTGGGTAATTTAACATGACACGAAGAGCTCGAAAATGGCAGAATGTCGTGTTTAGTCGCTATTACATGGACACTACAGAAAATATAGCGGGCACTGGTTGGTACTAAAAGTTTTCTGAAATACGGGTAGATACAAAGCTTTACGAATTAGTACTATTAAAACCAAGTCTAATTATTGATAAGAGAAGAAGAGAAAATATGCTCGATATTGTGGAGTACCTAGTAGTCAAATACTCTTAGAGACTCACAGGACATGACACAAGTGGCCATTGTAATTTTGTAGGTATAACAATTAGTTGAAATTCGAATCTAAGACTTGCTTGCCATGAACTCCAATATTATCGTAGGTCCATATAAATTATTTTAAGTAATAACAAGTAAGACGCACTCGTGCACGCACTCGACGCATGAGTGCGTCTTACTTGTTATTACTTACGGAGCCGAGACATGGACACTGGTTCACCGATTCAAAGTCACTTAGCGAGCTATAGAGAGAGAGAGAGAGAGAGAAAGAGCTATGCTCGAAGTCACTCTTACATACTTCATCCGTCAGAGAACCAAAGTTTTCCATACAGCTCAAAGGATTAGCAAGCTGAATTGGCAGTGGGCTGGTCACATCTCTCGTAGAACCGATAACCGTTGGGGTGGACGAGTTCTAGAGTGGACAACGCGGCTCGGTAAACGTAGTGTAAGACGCGCTCCAACTAGATGGAGCGATGATATACCCAAGTTTGCTGGTAGCGGTTGGAAACAAAGAACTGAAAATCGAGCTCAGTGGCGTGCAATAGGGAGGCCTATGTCCAGCAGTGGACAGAGATAGGCTGATGATGATGACAATTTGTGACTACTAAAACGTAACCTTCCATTTGCTTCGCCGTATTCAAATAAAAATTAATAATACAGTTTCCAAAATAATAAAACGTAGTTTTCATTACAGGTACTTGATGTTTGGCTCCATGATATTCGGCATGTGGGAGAAATGGGACCAGCTGGACGGAGCATACTTCTGTTTCATATCGCTCAGCAGGTGAATTAAAACTTTATATGCTTTTCTTTTACTTCAATTCACTTAACTTCCATACCTGGATATTACCCTTCTGCTCTGTTTCTAATTTATGAACCAATGTCCATTCTTGTTTACATAAAGTTAAAGTATAAAGATACAGGTAGTAGGATGAGCATATTATATTGATCGCCTGACTTGCTACCAAAAAGTAGCTTACCATCATCAAGAAAAAAATCTGCCGCCGTAACTTTACGGTATTCCGGCAGCACATCCCTTGAGAGTCTGAGTATTCTAGGCCTTAAGTGTTCACCATCTTCAACCACATCATCGCTTACCACCATGCGAGATAGTAGTCAAACGATAGCGTAGAAGTCAGGCGGCACATCGATATAATACTCCTGTAACCTGCGGACGAACACCCGTGCTACGATTTGATCTGGCTACCTCCCGCTTAGATGTCAACCCATTTGTCCTTTACGCCAATAGGTCTCTCACTGAAACATTACTCTGACTTGACGATTTTCAATACTACCGTCTACATGTTGATTGTCAGTATATCATAATACATCTAGAAACCGTCTCCAGCATTAAAGTGATATAAAATAAACTGGCCAAGTGTGAGTCGGACTCGCACACGTAGGGTTCCGATGGAACAAAATTTGCCGGAAAAATTACGTACATAGTTTTAATATCGATATATATAAATACCGTGTTAATACTAAACATGCTTATTTACTACAACGCCATCTAACGAATATATAACGAACTTCTAACACCAACTAAGTGAACGTTAACACAAAGGCGTTAGGGTAGGTAATAATAAGGTAAACCAGTGTTTTTCAACGTATGGGTTGCGACGCCCTAAGGGTCGCGAAGCCTCAGTAAAATAAAATAAAACTGGCCAAGTGCGAGTCAGCATGGCGTCTATTATCGCACACTTAGGGAGGGAAACATAACAGAGTTTCAACCTCATATATTTGATTAATTGATATTACCAAGAATATTTGGTTTGGTCGCGATCTAGAAAGACAGGGCTCGTTTACTAGCGCCATACATGTCATTTTGCCGAAACTAATTAGATAGATGGCGTTTAAAAACACGTTTTTTGTATGGGGACCCCCCCTTTAATTTTTAACTTTATTGTGTTTGTAGTATTTGTTGTTCTAGCGGCAACAGAAATACACCATCTGTGAAAATTTCAAATGTCTAACTATCACGATTAATGAGCTATAGCCTGGTGATATAAGCACTCTCAATCATAACACCTGCAAATGCTCTTTAATTATAATTTTCCTTAAAAATACGAGTATATTTTAAAACTTTGTTGACCATATTACTAAGACTCCGCTGTCCGTCTGTCTGTCTGTCCGTCTGTCACCCGGCTGTATCTCATGAACCGTGATAGTTAGACGGTTGAAATTTTCACAGATTATGTATTTCTATTGCCGCTATAACAACAAATACTAAAAACAGAACAAAGTTAAAAATTAAAGGGGGTCCCCATACAAAAAACGTGTTTTTACTGTAGCGCCATCTATGAACGATTCTAATAACCTTATTAATAAATAATACTTATTACCTACCTTTGTGTTAACGTTCGCTTAGTTGGTGTTAGAAGTTCGTAAGACATTCGTTAGATGGCGTTGTAGTTAATAAGCATGTTTGGTATTGACACGGTAATATAATAAAATATTATATTTATATATTATTATACTGCGGTTTGGAACCCTCCGTGTGCGAGACAAAAGTCTGACTCGTACTGGGCCAGTTTTTTTTTCATACTAAGGTAAGCAATCGTTCATAGATGGCGCTATAAAAACACGCTTTTTGTATGGGGACTACTTTTAATTTTTAACTTGGTTCTGTTTTTCGTATTTGTTGTTAAAGCGGCAACAGAAATACATCGTCTGTGAAAATTTCAACCGTCTAACTATTACGGTTCATGAGATACAGCCTGGTGACAGACAGACAGACAGACAGGGACAACGGAGTCTCAGTAATACGGTACCTTACCAACGGTGACGCTATGTCACTTCCGTCAAATTTCCCCCCAGTGCGCCTAAAGAAGTGTAACTTTAACAATAACATTTCCAGCATTGGTTTCGGCGACTTCGTCCCCGGCGAGCGTGTGTACACGCCGCGCATAGAGACCTCCTTCATCGTGTGCTCCATGTACCTGATGCTGGGCATGGCGCTCGTCGCCATGTGCTTCAACCTGATGCAGGTAACATATCATGTATCTTCTTAGCAATCTTTGACCACACCGTCATTTAACATCAGGTGAGATAGGGGTCAATCGCTGGCCCATCTATCTATCATCGCCGTAGTATTATTATTTGTTCCGTGTGATGACACGTACATAATTACGTACGTAAAGTACATAATTATTACAAAACAAAGTCCCCCGCCGCGTCTGACTGCCTGTCTGAACGGATTACTGAACGGATATTCATGCGGATTTCACTACTAAACAGAATGATTCATGAGGAAAGTTTAGGTGTGTAATTCGTTAAGGTGTTGTGTAAATTGGTTGAAATATGACGATGATTGTTGAAGATGTTAATTCATCGACTGAAACAAATGTAGGCATTTAAGCTATACCCGTGCAAAGCCGGGGCGGGTCGCTATTCTATACATAAAACACAAAAATTATTTCTACTTATGTGTTATTATTGACTTTGAAACCATCTAGCCGGTGTCCCAAACCGGTTTGATTAGAAATATTTTTTTTTATGGTAAAAGGTAGATAGATAGATAGATAATCTCTTTATTGTATACCAGAAAGAACCTTAATATCTAGACATAACAACCTAATTCGGTGATACAATCGGCGGTCTTATCGCATAGAGCGATCTCTTCCAGACAACCAAGTGTGGAGTAGTAACAAAAAACAAAGGGAGTTTGGCGATGGCGATTATTTATGTTAACTGGAAACTGCAATAAAATATTTATTTATTATTATAAGTAAAATACTAAATATACATATATGGACATACATACAAATACATATAAATTATATAAAATATATATACATATATTACATAAACATACTCATATAATTTTAAAATTTATTGAATACATAAATACTTTATAAATACAAATAAATACATACACATAGCTGAATACATTCACGTCTATAACAATGTGTGATCAGTAGAATTAGCATGTTTGGGACAAATAGTGCTTTTTAACTAAAGATTTAAATTGCAAGAGAGATTTAGCACGTCTAATATCTACAGGTAGCTCATTCCATAACCGAGCAGCATGCACTGTAAAGGATTTGTCGTAGAACCGTGAGGAGTGTAAAGGAATAAGTAACTGAAGGTTTTCTGAGGAACGAAGAGGTAGGGGATTAGAGAGATGTAGGAACTGAAAGCGCTCTTTAAGGTAGAGAGGAGTAGATGGGATAAAAAGGACAGAATATAAAAGGGAAAGGATATGACCATTTCTACGAAGACGAATGGGTACCCATTGTAACTTTTTGCGGTATTCAGAAATGTGGTCAAACTTGCGTAATCCGAACACAAACCGAATACACAAGTTTTGGAGACGCTCAAGCTTATCGAGCTGTTCCTCAGTCACATCCAGATAGCAGGTGTCGGCATAATCAAGAATAGGGAGTAGGATAGAGTTTGCAAGTGCAGTTTTGGTTGAAATTGGGAGGAGGTTACGTAACCTACGAAGAGAGCCTGCAGAAGCGAAAAGTTTTCGACTGACTTCCGCTAATTGAGGCACCCAGGAAAGTTTCCTATCCAAAAGTACCCCAAGATTTTTGACAGATTCACTTATTGGAATGTGAGTACCATCGAATATAAACTGCGGAAGGCGGAACCAGTCGATTTTTGAGACCATTCGAGAACTGCCAATTACAATAATTTGCGTCTTTAATGGGTTGACGTTGATTCCGTAACATTTGCTCCACTCAAGAATGTGCTGCAAGTCTGTGTTGGTGTGCACAATAGATTCATTTAGTTCGGTGAGTGGTGATTGTCTATAAATTTGTAAATCATCGGCATAGAGGTGGTAGGAAGAAGAAAGATGACATGAAATAGAATTTATGAAAATAGCAAAAAGAAGAGGAGATAGAACGCCACCCTGAGGTACGCCTGCAGACGTAGTACACCATGTAGAAAAGGAATCATCAACACGGATACGCTGCCGACGACCGAACAGGTAACTACGAAACCAGGAAATTACTACAGGAGATATGTTAAGAGAGCGAAGGATACCTAGGAGAAGGTCAAAATCGACGTTGTTAAATGCGTTACTGAAATCTAGCAGTGATAACACAGTCACAAGACCATTATCCATTCCATGTCTGATATCATCGGTAATTTTGACCAGAGCAGACACTGTACTGTGACCGGGACGAAAACCTGATTGAAAGGGATTAAGGAGGTTGTTAGTGTTAAGGAAAAGAGAGAGCTGCTGATGGACCAGACGCTCGAGGACTTTGGAAAGGAAAGGTAAGATAGATATGGGTCGAAGGTCGGAAAAGGATGATGGGTTGGACTTTTTAGGAAGAGGGATGATTTGCGCATCTTTCCACAAAGCTGGAAAGCTCCCAGTTTTGATGGACTCATTAAGGATATACGCTAGGACAGGAAGGATTTCGTCGAGAATGGGCATGATCATATTGCGACTAATGTTATCACTGCCGACTGCATTTGACGCAATGGAGGTAATGCTTCTCTTAACATCACTGACAGTAAATTCACGAAAAACAAAAGGAGTATAGTTAGGAGTTGGAATAGAAAAAAGATTGTCCAAAGTTGATGCTTTAATAGAAGCGTCTAAATTATTTGAAGTAGAGAAATGCTGATTAAGTAAATTAATGTTTAAGTTTTTAGGTAAATTATCTTGACGTTGTTTTCCAACTCCTAGTTGGAAAACAACGACTACAACAGGTACTAACAAGACTATCACGACGCTCGCCTGATGGTAAGCGATGACGTCTTTTATAACAGATACAGCGGCATGTCACTACACTGCGCCTGTTTCCTTGAGACATAAAGATGTTGAGTCTCACATGCCCTGTAATTTCACTGGACCTTGCCATTTCAACCGAAAAACATTCCTATTTCACGGCTAAAAATTAATTGGCAAAGTGATGGTACCGGCCCAGGCAGACTAGCAGAAGTCCTACCACTACAAAATGCGAAGATGGCTTTAGAAGACTAAAACAATAAATTAGGTACAACGTAGAAGCACACGCCGGGTATCCGCCATTTTAGCATAAAAAGAAAAATATCACATTGCGAGCATCATAAAGATAGTTTAAAAACTAAAACTACCGGCTTCCATGCCGCGCAAGTTGCGTTTCAGTAGCAAGTTTGAGATGTTTATCGTCATATCTCTAGAGATACTTATCAGATCTCGATGAAATTACAATGGGACCACTTTGAAAATGTATCCTACCGATTAAAAAAGTAATGATTCGAATCAGTTCACGATTGACTTAGTAATCGCGTACATTTAAAAAAAAAACATACATACGAATTGAGAACCTCCTCCTTTTTGGAAATCAGTTGAAAAGTAAACAAAAAGAATCTATTATTATCTATATAAATTAAATTATATTAAAAACTCTTTGTTTGTTTCAGGAACAAGTGATCCATTACTTCGCATCAATAAAACGCGCGTTACAACGAATATGTAGGTGTAAGAGGTGACAGTGAGTCAGTGAGGTGTGGTGCATGGACTCATGGTTTATTAAAGACTTATTTATTTATATGTCCTGAGTTTTCATTTTGAACGAAATTCGAACGAAAGGAAAATAGTTACAACATGATTCAAGGTCATATTTTTAGCCTTCTAAAGGTACTCTATATGCAACTCAATTGTGTATAATCTTCTTGGATAAATCCCACTCTGAAAATTACATATGACATTTTCAGCTTGCGGACTTGTAGTTCACAAGCACCTCTAGCGGAAAATGCACATTCTATAGCCCCGGATAGAGCCCCATTGGATGACACTAAACATCACACTTGAATGCAGAACCTGATTGATGATAAAACGGGCTTATAAGTGCTGTGATCACATGTATCCAGAAAGCCCCATCTCCCGCCAATCTGCAAAGAGCTCCTTGCAACCTCCTACAATGCAGTATCGAAACTTTCTGTTTATGTTTTCATTTTTTACAAGCTGTTAGTATGTATATGTCTCAGCCACCTAGCTTAGTTAGCCGTTCAATCAACAGCCTAGCCTCTTTACTTTCAACTAGCGGCCTGAATGATATTCAGCCGTTGCGTTTATTACAACATTTAATAAACTGGCTTAGTCTGACACTAAGGCGACACACTAGAGAACAGTGACCACCGCGCTGTGACATATACATAATATATATATGTTGGTTAAATCTTGAAATTTAATTTAGAACCACTTCCTGATATTTGACTGGACTCAAATGTCTTCTAGGCCACTGTTTCGCCTGTGTGTGTGACCTGACTGTGTGTTAGATGATAATGTGGCCAAAAATATAAAACATGACAGGCCTAGAATGGTCTGACTTTTAAGAGCTATGTGCTGCCGGAAAACCGTAAGGTTATGGCGGCAGTGTTTCTAATTCATGGTGGTAAGCTACCTTTGGTAGCAAGTCAGGCGGAACATCGATATAATATGCTCCTCCCACCTGAGGATGAACACCCATGTTGGGTTCAACCGTTTGGGAGCTACGATATATATATTTATTTATATCTTATAGGCTAGCGTTTGACAACTCTCTCACCTGTTGGTGAGTGATGATGCGGTCGAAGATGGTAAGCACGCCATGCCTAGAATGGGAACTGGCTCTTAAGGATAGCTGCTGGAACACATTAGATGTTTGGTGACACATTTTCTAACTTGAGGGTGGTAGCTGGCCAGGCGGATACTAGATAGTGTCCTACCACCATGCGGGGGTTGTTGGTTTCTTAACGAAGTTTTCCTTCACCGGAGGGCCACTGTGAAAATCGCACATAATTTTTTTGATAGAAAAATCCATTTGTGCACGGCTGGGTTTGAACTCGGTACCACGGCATCAAAGTCGACCGTTCTCCCAATTACGCCACCGGGCCCTCAAAAATTACAGACAGACACACATAATTCACATGTCAAACTAACATATAACACCCCCTATTTTTGCGACATTCATCAGCGTTAACGTAACGTAACGAGCGAGACATTTCTCATAAAGTACAAGCCAAACGAGGCTGAACTGACTTTAATACGTTTTTACACACGACGAGTTTATGACACACAGTTGATACGTGCCAACTGTTGCGTGTAATAGCAAAAATAAATTAAAAACAAGCCTATTATCACAAGACTTCAAGACTCCACGGGTGGTAGGAGCATATTATATCGATGTTCCACCTGACTTGCTACCAAAAAGCAGCTCACCACCATCAAGGAATTAATCTGACACTCTCAGACTTAGTCTGAGCTGACACTATAACCTTGCGGTGTTCCGGCAGCACACAGCCCTTGAGAGTCAGAGTATTCTAGGCCTAGCGTGTTCACCATCTGCGTCCACATCATTGCTCACTACCAGGTTAGATAGCGGTCAAACGCTAGCCTATAAGATATATTACAATAATATCGTTTAAAAACTAAAAAGAACCGACTTCAATGCCACGCTATTCATTTTCAGTACCAATTTTGAGGTGTTTATCTCAATATCTCTGGAGATACTTATCAGACCTCGATAAAATTACCATCTTACCACACTTGGGATATCTCCTTTCCAACAAAAAAAGAATAACCAAAATCGGTTCATAAACGACGAAGTTATCCGCGAACAAACATAACAAACAAAAAAAATATACGGTCGAATTGAGAAACATCCCCCTTTTTTTTTGAAGTCGGTTAAAAAGACTGCCCAATAGGATTAATGCAAATATCGTATAAAAGCGTGCGTATTTGTGAATAATTCGTACGCTGCGCCGGGAAACTTCTTTAGCGAATATCTCTAAGAGCCTGCGTACACCGGTGGACGAGAAAGGATGGATATTTTAAATTTGCCAGCGTAAACTCATATGTATGTAACGGTAACAAGATATATAATGTAAAAGCCACCGCTCGCCAGCGGATAGCAGGGCAGTGTTTCGAGGTATAGAGGAGGATATCACGAATGTAAGTCAAAACTGAAATTCTCTGCCCCCACCTTCCGCCAAAGTGCATTATTTTAGATAGTTCAAAATACTAATAGAATCGACTTTAAATATCGCGCTAGGCATTTGCCACGTACCACGTTTGTGGTGTTTATCTCCATATTTATGAAGATACTAAACATAAAAATATCTCAATAAAATTTAATTGGGACCATCTAGGAAGTATAAATTGGTTCCGGCGACCATACATATAATAATTAAGATAGCTTAAAAACTAAAACAACCGACTTCCGTGCCCCGCGAGTCAATTTCAGTAGCAAGTTTGAGACGTTTATCGTCATATCTCTGGAGATACTTATCAGATCTCAATGAAATTACAATGGTACTACAATGGGACTACAAAAATAATCATTCAAATCCATTCACAATTGACGGAGTAGTCGCGTAACATACACACAAAAAAAAGGAATAAAATAAAACTGGCCAAGTGCGAGTCAGAATCGCGTTTCTTATCGCACACTTAGGGAGGGTTCCGTACAATACGAAACATAACAAAGTTTCAACCTCATATTTGATTAATTAATATTATTAACAAGAATATTTTGTTTGGTCGCGATCTAGAGAGACGGGGCTCGTTTACTAGCGCCATCTATGTCATTTTGCCGAAACGAATTAGAAAGGTTGTTAGCTTAACAAACATGATCGATTTGTTAACACCCAGATGACACCTATGAAGGTCTCAGAGATGGCGTTTTACTAAAAACACGTGTTTAGTAAGCGGACCCCCTTTAACTTTTAACTTTATTTTGTTTTTAATATTTGTTGTTCTAGCGGCAACAGAAATACAACATGTGTGAAAATTTCAACTGTCTAACTATCAGACAGACAGACAGACAGACAGATAGACAGACAGACAGACAGACAGACGGATGGACAGCGGAGTCTTAGTAATAGGGTCCCGTTTTACCCTTTGGGTACGGATCCCTAAAAATCATACTCATCATCAGACGAATTTAGAACCTCCTTCTTTTTGGAAGTCGGTTGAAAAGAGATCCTGCTGACAAATTAAGATTTTTTTTTGTGAAGTCGGTTAATATTTTAAAATGTACAATGAAAACTTAAGTATAGTGCTTATTTAAAGCTGCATTTTCTAATAAATATATTCTCTCACGGAAGCTAAATCACTGTGATCAAGAGAGCGGTTAGTTGCGGGTAGTTGTGAAACAGTCATTCACTGAATCCTGCCACTTACCAACATTACGTGCTTAAAAATGCACTCGGCTCGCTTCCGTCGAGAATTCTATCTCTTAGATCTGACGACTTTTTGAAGCCGAATAGTATTAAGTATATTATAGTCAACTCTACTATGCGTCTGTTTGGTTAGCTACATCTATAATCTTTCGATTGTTGATGAAATCTTCTCGTGTGGCTGGTGGTTTCGATCAATTAAGAATATTACAATGGAAATTTGTGTTGAAAAACATTGTTACTCTATGGGTCGAAAGCATTAATAAATACTTTATTAGAAAGTCACTTCTGTATGAAAAGCTGTCAAATCGCTTTTAATGCAAACAGCTCTAAAACACATTATACGATTATAGCAGATAACTGTTTATACTGAGAATAATATAATACGTCTTGACAGGTCCGTACATAAATACTCTAGATGGGAACATGTCGCTTTGTATGTGAGCGTGCCACATAAAGTTGCCGTGTATAAGTTCCTGGGGTTCTTACAACTTTGGAATGGTTCGTTCATTAGTTAAGGGGAGCGTTCCTACAGGAGTTAGCGCTAATGGCTGCACCTAGCCCAGACTCGAACTTAATACTTAATCCACATCTGGATTAATTATTGATCGGTTGTATGTTTAGGTAACGGTGTTAAGTAAAGAAGCTTGTTGTTTGAAATAAATGTTTGTCTTAACTTTAATGTGATTAATAATAATGTAATAAACAAACGACGTGTATAACGATCTAGTGACGAATAATATCAGAAAAATTATCGCAAACATGTAAGAGTTTATTTGTACATAAAGTTGTTAATTTTAGAATAGAATGTTCTTAGAAGTTGGAAGTTTCTAAATAATTCAGGCGGATGGACTGACAAACAGACAAATAGATCCCGCAAGAAACATATTCATGTAAAATGTTGCTAAGACGAGACTATGCGGCCCCACTGTCCAAAAGTTATCTGATCTGATGTACTTAGAGCCAAGCTTCTAACTACACGCTCTAACTGCGCAAGCTCTAACTTTACAAGCTCTACACCTTAGTCAAAATATGTGGCTTGATCATATTTCATTTTAAAAAAAAAACATCCATCAGAAAAAAAAACGTGGTGTGGCTTAATGAAACCACGATGCAAGTGAAACTTTTCTTTTATGTGTAGCTATGGTGTATGTGTAACATGGAGGATAGTTCTATCCTCCATGAGTAGCTAGCTACTATGACAGCAGTTGACATGACACATTAGCATGTATACAAGTATGGCATCGAAAGCGTTCGCCAATCACAGCTAGACCTAAATGTCATACATCATATCCACCAATCTAGCTAAAGCACCGGCTGTAATGTGCATGCGACATGCAATAGATGGAATAAAAAAATGACCGACCAATTAAGGCGATGTAATAAAAAATTCACTTTTAAAATCTTTTGACTATTAACTACCAGCTAATATAAACTCTCCTATTCAACTCAACCTAACTATTTCTCTAAAGTAAGACTTCAACTAAATCTCACAAAAGAACTAATTTCCCTCATCAGTTCAAGCTAGAACTGTGCTTGAACTACCATGAACCACGAATGAACTACCACGACTGCAATTCATTTTTCGTGGCACTACCTATAACTTACCCGAGAGGCGTGGTTGAATAATTCCTTCTTGGTTCTTGGATAACAACTAGAATATATCTAGAAAAGTTTCCGTGTTTAATGTTGGGCTATTTTACTTTCCATTTTTAGAACGCAGAAAAGAAAATTATAACTTCAAAAGCTTCGATGAATCTAATATTTTACGTTGTTAGTTAAGACAGACGTAGCTTAGATCCACGCATTAGATTGCCGAATTTTTGAGGGCCCAGTGGTGTAGAGGGAGAATGGTCGGCTTTGACGCCAGAGAATACAGAGTTCAATCCCCGCCGTGCACCAATGGATTTTTCTATAGAAAAATGTATATGCGCTTTTCACAGCGGCCCTCCGGTGAAGGAAAACATCTTTAAGATATCTCCGACCACCACATGGTGGTAGGACACTATTTAATGTCCGTTTGGCCAGCTACTACTCAAGTTAGATGTTCTCTCAAGTTAAAGTCGCTCAAGTTAGAAAATCTGTCACCAAACATCTAATGTGTTCCGGTAGCTATCCTTGAAAGCCAGTTCCATTCTAGGCCTAGCGTGCTACCATGTGGTACCAGTGGTCAAACGCTAGCCATAAGATATAAAAAAAGTTAAATAATAATAATAAAAACTATCATGGTATTTATGATTGATAAACGTTTTTATTTTATTTTTGATTGATAATATATAAACGTTTTTCATTTCGTGCGTGCGTGCGTGCGTGCGTGCGTGCGTGCGTGCGTGCATGTGTGTGTGTGTGTGTGTGTGTGTGTTTCTACAGGAACAGCTAAAGAACTGTATCGTATATCCTGAAAATTTAAACTCATGGATCTATCTCACACCGCTCGTGTTATTTTAATGTACGTCGTTAGTTCACTACACGAAGAGAACCGCTTGAGCGTTACAAGTTTCCTGCTACTTTCAATTTAAACTGTGAAGTTTTTTCTTTTAAAAATGCTTTCCCCCTTTCTCATAAAAAAGTTGTAACCGCTACCAAATCTATGAAAAATTTGATTTCCTCCCCAATGCGGCTAAGTGCTTTTTGAGCCAGCTGTTACAACCGACTTACAAAAAGAGGGTGTTTTTAGCGCTTGAGACGAGGGTTTGTCGTTATGATTTGGCAGTTATGTTGTTCTATTATTTATTCTGTGGTTATGGGAACTGTCAAACATATTTGATTCACAGATGTTACATGAACATTATCGCTTAAGTCATTCTGAGAGACTTCCGACAGGAATTTACGGCCGTATGTAATAAACTTATCTTACTCTTAACCGTTGAATACAACTGACATTATCTTTATTCCTCTAAAATTATCAATGACAGTTACTGCTATTTCAACAACAAAATCTTAAAACATCTATCAGAGATAAGATATCGAAAATTAAAACCTTTTTAACGCAAACTAAATTACAATATCTCTGTTAACTATGCATCCCGATAGGTGGCACTGATAGGCATTTTAACTAGGGGTCAAAAGTGAGTTATTGTAAACGACAATAAGATAGTATCTTGGCTTCCACGCCATTTTCCCCTTGACATAACTTAAAATTTGAAGTGATAGCGAATTGTATGTTCAAGACGCAGCACTGGAAGGGACTGGACTGGCAGGTTTTGATGTTAATACATGAGCGGCGAGTTGGGAAAACTTTGCAATTAGGTATAAACAACTTTGAGAAAGGCAGTATATGGGAAACTACGTCGATTCTTCACATCGCCAATACAACAAACACGGAACCAAATCGTGGACACTCACGGTTGGTCTGGTTCACAAATTTAAAGTTGCTGAGCATGCTATGGATTGGGCTATGCTCAGAATTTCTCTGAAGGATCGATTTGACAGCAAAACAAAGTCATTGACATTAGCCCATCGAATTGGAAATAGGCCGGCCACATGCCCCAAAAACCGAGCAGTAAACGAGTTCTTGAGTTGAGACCGCGAATTGGCATGTTGCGATGATGATGATGATGAGCTATGATGTTCGCAAGGTGGCTGGAAAGAGCTGGATGAGATTAACTAAAGATGAGGGGCTCCTCCGCGTGTCCCTCTGATATTTAGCAGAGGGCACAGTGTGACGGGGCAAGGCGGGCTCGGTGGTGGGAGCCGTCGGTGGTGGGTCTGAGCATAATGCTCGGACTAAGTGGCGGGGCCGTTAACGGCTGCAAGAGGGCTGCTCGCATGCGTTTGACATGCGAGCCGGACGGTGGACGGTGTGTGAGTAGGGGTAGTTGCCTTTCGCACACCTGTCATGTGAGGGATAGAGGGTGTGGTGAGTTTGAGGAGAAGACGCGCCACACTCCTCTTAGGCTGTGGGTCTGACATGCTCGGGCTGAGTGGTGGGGTCGGTAACGGTCGTGAGTGGAATCTTGTATGACACTGGCACTGGCATGCGAGTCGAACAGCGGACGGTGTGCGAGTAGGGGTATTTGTTCTTCGCACACCTGTCATCAGAGGGACGGAGGGTGTGGTAAGTTTGACAAGAAGACGAGCCACACTCCTCTGTCATTGTGGGGTAACTGTTGGAGAGTCGGGGGACTCTCCAACGGCTTGCACTACCCCACATGACGGTTGAGGGTTGACTTTGGTGAGCAAGGTCAGCCTTCCACAGCGGCAGAGGCCCATTTGGGTCTGCCACCGGGGCAAGTTGGTGAATGCTAGCGCAACCCCATCTTGCCCCACGACGGTGGATGACGGCTCACCCCAGGTTTTTAGTGCGGTATTCTGCCTTTTAGGCAGCGAGTCCCACATAATCATCTCACTCCCCCGGGCGAGTTGGTATCCATAAAGGATTTTCCTGGGTGAAAAAAAAAGAAAACAAAAAAAAAAGATTTACTAAAAATAGTTCTGAGTGGCGTGCAATTGGAGAGGCCTATGTCGAGCAGTTAACTAGTATAGGCTGATAATGATGACTCAAAACCTAAATGCTATCTACTCAGTATCATGTAATTTAAATAGTCTGTGATAATTATGTAAGCTCATATCAGTTTTTATAGAAACTTACGTCCTACATTTTCTACAACTGCGAGAGACAATTACCTATTTCAGCTGTTCGCCATTCCCAAGAAACCGTAATCAATATTTCAGGTCTAGTGCCTAACTGTAAGAACCTAGTATTTATTCGTGCCTTTCGGGATAACGTTCCTTAATGTCGTTAGACACAGTCAACTGGTAACACAATCTTTCTCGACTTGAACTGTGACTAAATTTATGTCCTACCTTCAGCGTCTATGTCTGTATCCAGTAAGGATATTAACTACATTTATCACCAATTTCACAAAGATAAATATAGTTTCTTAACAAGCCATTTTTGTTATTTAAACCGAAACACATGCACACGCTAACCCTGCTCTTTTTGCATCATCACCATCATCAGCCTATCTCTGTCCACTACTAGACATAGACCTCACATATGGCACACCACTGAGCTCGATCTTCAGCTCCTTGTTTCCAACCGCTGCCAGCCAGCTTGCGTATATCATCGCTCCACCTAGCTGGAGGGCGCCCTACACTACGTTTGCCGAGCCGTATAGATCTAATAATAACATGGCTAACCTTGCTTATAGCATGGCTGGCTAGCTTTGCTCATTTCGTATTAACTAGTATCAATGTGTGCGTTTTATTATTTATTTATTTATTATGTTTCATTATTTCACAATTTATTTGATGTAAATTGTCTGAAGTACTGAAACATGCACTGGGTTGCGGGTGCACGTAATACTACGGTTGGCAACCCTACATTAATCAGGGGAATTAAACATGTGTTTTAAGTGTGGCTTTGACGCCAGAGAATACAGAGTTCAATCCCCGCCGTGCACCAATGGATTTTTCTATAGAAAAATGTATATGCGCTTTTCACAGCGGCCCTCCGGTGAAGGAAAACATCTTTAAGATATCTCCGACCACCACATGGTGGTAGGACACTATTTAATGTCCGTTTGGCCAGCTACTACTCAAGTTAGATGTTCTCTCAAGTTAAAGTCGCTCAAGTTAGAAAATCTGTCACCAAACATCTAATGTGTTCCGGTAGCTATCCTTGAAAGCCAGTTCCATTCTAGGCCTAGCGTGCTACCATGTGGTACCAGTGGTCAAACGCTAGCCATAAGATATAAAAAAAGTTAAATAATAATAATAAAAACTATCATGGTATTTATGATTGATAAACGTTTTTATTTTATTTTTGATTGATAATATATAAACGTTTTTCATTTCGTGCGTGCGTGCGTGCGTGCGTGCGTGCGTGCGTGCGTGCATGTGTGTGTGTGTGTGTGTGTGTGTGTTTCTACAGGAACAGCTAAAGAACTGTATCGTATATCCTGAAAATTTAAACTCATGGATCTATCTCACACCGCTCGTGTTATTTTAATGTACGTCGTTAGTTCACTACACGAAGAGAACCGCTTGAGCGTTACAAGTTTCCTGCTACTTTCAATTTAAACTGTGAAGTTTTTTCTTTTAAAAATGCTTTCCCCCTTTCTCATAAAAAAGTTGTAACCGCTACCAAATCTATGAAAAATTTGATTTCCTCCCGAATGCGGCTAAGTGCTTTTTGAGCCAGCTGTTACAACCGACTTACAAAAAGAGGGTGTTTTTAGCGCTTGAGACGAGGGTTTGTCGTTATGATTTGGCAGTTATGTTGTTCTATTATTTATTCTGTGGTTATGGGAACTGTCAAACATATTTGATTCACAGATGTTACATGAACATTATCGCTTAAGTCATTCTGAGAGACTTCCGACAGGAATTTACGGCCGTATGTAATAAACTTATCTTACTCTTAACCGTTGAATACAACTGACATTATCTTTATTCCTCTAAAATTATCAATGACAGTTACTGCTATTTCAACAACAAAATCTTAAAACATCTATCAGAGATAAGATATCGAAAATTAAAACCTTTTTAACGCAAACTAAATTACAATATCTCTGTTAACTATGCATCCCGATAGGTGGCACTGATAGGCATTTTAACTAGGGGTCAAAAGTGAGTTATTGTAAACGACAATAAGATAGTATCTTGGCTTCCACGCCATTTTCCCCTTGACATAACTTAAAATTTGAAGTGATAGCGAATTGTATGTTCAAGACGCAGCACTGGAAGGGACTGGACTGGCAGGTTTTGATGTTAATACATGAGCGGCGAGTTGGGAAAACTTTGCAATTAGGTATAAACAACTTTGAGAAAGGCAGTATATGGGAAACTACGTCGATTCTTCACATCGCCAATACAACAAACACGGAACCAAATCGTGGACACTCACGGTTGGTCTGGTTCACAAATTTAAAGTTGCTGAGCATGCTATGGATTGGGCTATGCTCAGAATTTCTCTGAAGGATCGATTTGACAGCAAAACAAAGTCATTGACATTAGCCCATCGAATTGGAAATAGGCCGGCCACATGCCCCAAAAACCGAGCAGTAAACGAGTTCTTGAGTTGAGACCGCGAATTGGCATGTTGCGATGATGATGATGATGAGCTATGATGTTCGCAAGGTGGCTGGAAAGAGCTGGATGAGATTAACTAAAGATGAGGGGCTCCTCCGCGTGTCCCTCTGATATTTAGCAGAGGGCACAGTGTGACGGGGCAAGGCGGGCTCGGTGGTGGGAGCCGTCGGTGGTGGGTCTGAGCATAATGCTCGGACTAAGTGGCGGGGCCGTTAACGGCTGCAAGAGGGCTGCTCGCATGCGTTTGACATGCGAGCCGGACGGTGGACGGTGTGTGAGTAGGGGTAGTTGCCTTTCGCACACCTGTCATGTGAGGGATAGAGGGTGTGGTGAGTTTGAGGAGAAGACGCGCCACACTCCTCTTAGGCTGTGGGTCTGACATGCTCGGGCTGAGTGGTGGGGTCGGTAACGGTCGTGAGTGGAATCTTGTATGACACTGGCACTGGCATGCGAGTCGAACAGCGGACGGTGTGCGAGTAGGGGTATTTGTTCTTCGCACACCTGTCATCAGAGGGACGGAGGGTGTGGTAAGTTTGACAAGAAGACGAGCCACACTCCTCTGTCATTGTGGGGTAACTGTTGGAGAGTCGGGGGACTCTCCAACGGCTTGCACTACCCCACATGACGGTTGAGGGTTGACTTTGGTGAGCAAGGTCAGCCTTCCACAGCGGCAGAGGCCCATTTGGGTCTGCCACCGGGGCAAGTTGGTGAATGCTAGCGCAACCCCATCTTGCCCCACGACGGTGGATGACGGCTCACCCCAGGTTTTTAGTGCGGTATTCTGCCTTTTAGGCAGCGAGTCCCACATAATCATCTCACTCCCCCGGGCGAGTTGGTATCCATAAAGGATTTTCCTGGGTGAAAAAAAAAGAAAACAAAAAAAAAAGATTTACTAAAAATAGTTCTGAGTGGCGTGCAATTGGAGAGGCCTATGTCGAGCAGTTAACTAGTATAGGCTGATAATGATGACTCAAAACCTAAATGCTATCTACTCAGTATCATGTAATTTAAATAGTCTGTGATAATTATGTAAGCTCATATCAGTTTTTATAGAAACTTACGTCCTACATTTTCTACAACTGCGAGAGACAATTACCTATTTCAGCTGTTCGCCATTCCCAAGAAACCGTAATCAATATTTCAGGTCTAGTGCCTAACTGTAAGAACCTAGTATTTATTCGTGCCTTTCGGGATAACGTTCCTTAATGTCGTTAGACACAGTCAACTGGTAACACAATCTTTCTCGACTTGAACTGTGACTAAATTTATGTCCTACCTTCAGCGTCTATGTCTGTATCCAGTAAGGATATTAACTACATTTATCACCAATTTCACAAAGATAAATATAGTTTCTTAACAAGCCATTTTTGTTATTTAAACCGAAACACATGCACACGCTAACCCTGCTCTTTTTGCATCATCACCATCATCAGCCTATCTCTGTCCACTACTAGACATAGACCTCACATATGGCACACCACTGAGCTCGATCTTCAGCTCCTTGTTTCCAACCGCTGCCAGCCAGCTTGCGTATATCATCGCTCCACCTAGCTGGAGGGCGCCCTACACTACGTTTGCCGAGCCGTATAGATCTAATAATAACATGGCTAACCTTGCTTATAGCATGGCTGGCTAGCTTTGCTCATTTCGTATTAACTAGTATCAATGTGTGCGTTTTATTATTTATTTATTTATTATGTTTCATTATTTCACAATTTATTTGATGTAAATTGTCTGAAGTACTGAAACATGCACTGGGTTGCGGGTGCACGTAATACTACGGTTGGCAACCCTACATTAATCAGGGGAATTAAACATGTGTTTTAAGTGTGACGTTCGACGTCTAGATGAAAGCTGAATGGCTCAATACCTTTGTTTTTTTTGTAAATTTAAAGTATTGTAAGTATTTGTAAGTTATGTTTCTGTTATATCTAGAATATTTTTTATTGAATATGATCTATTTAATGTAATATGACGTGTGTAAGTGCAAATTTTTAATTTGCCCATATACTGAATAAATACTTTGACTTTTGACTTGACTTTTTGTTTATATCCGACAAGTTTATATCCGACAAGTTTCCTTCAAACCTTCATACTGCTATTACATGCTATATTTCCATCAAAAGATTAATCGTGACATTTGCTCGCCTTCGACGGGGGTTTCATTTAAATAATTGAAGCACGAGCCAGACGGAATAAATATTAATAATGGTATAAATGAAGCTAATGACGCCTGACTTAATAATAACAGATCGGTTCCAAACGCGGGCGGAATTATTAACTTATCGAATATTATATAACTGGTTAATCTTTGCCAGGAAGTGCCGCTGAAGGGTGATAGATTGGTGTTGTTTTGATGGTTGATTTCAATGTTTCAGTATTTTCACGATAATTTTTGTGAAGAATTTCAACATTGATTTGCCAGTATTTGACTTTTCTGTATAGCTACTTTACTTTAGACAAGTAATACGCGTTGAAGTGAACGCTAAAACGAATTGTTTTTTATGTAGAGGGGGGGGGGGGAGGGGGGCACGGGGGGCGCTGAACTGGAGACCATTATCTAAACTAATATTATGAAGAGGAAAGATTTGATTTTTGTTTGTTTCTACTGGACAAATTTAAAAAAATCTTTCACTAATGGAAAGCTCCATAATCAGCGAGTACGATAGGCTATATTTTATACCCGTATTCTCACGGGTACGAGAACAAGGCGGGTAAAACTGCGAGGCACTGCAAGTATTTTATAATTTGGGCTGGCTTGTCATTTTGGTGTTTAACTTTTTTGTACAGAGCTGGAGAAATAGGCAATACTATTTTTGTTATAGTATTTATTACTAGTTATTCTGTAACGTTCGCGAGAATCACATAACATTATGAGATTTAACCATATATATTTATTTTATTCATAATGCCGTCGTGCTTCAGATGCCATTATAAATCATAATAATGATAATAAATCATGTTTAACCGATTCGACATAAAAGATCTTTATCGAGATCTGGGGTGGAAGTCTCTACATGATAGCGATGCGTCTTGTCATCGCAAACGTCTGCTAGAATGAGATGCAGCTAGACAGTTGTTATCTGCATCTCTTTTCGTATCGACGATTATCGCTCGAAATTCATCGCTATGCATGTAGAGACTACCGGCCCTGATAGTATCTCCAGAAATATAGAGATAAAACACCTCAGACTTACTACTGAAAATGACCAGCGTGGCATTTGAAGTCGGTTTTTAACCCAATTCAGAAAAAAGGATGAGGTTCTCAATTCGTCTGTACTTTTAATGTTTATTACCTCAGACTTCCATAACATATTAACCGACTTGAAAAAAATCGTTTTTCGTTTGAGAGAGTATGCCCATTTGTTACTTTATCGAGATCTGATAAATATCTCCAAAGTTATGAAGACAAATAACTAAAACTTAGTACTGAAAATGACTAGCGCGGCATTAGAAGTCGTTTTTTTTTGTAATCGATTTTCTATTATGTTTTAATAATAATTAGGTAGTCTCTTTAATTCTGTCTAGTGTATATTTAATAATCGGCGGCCATTTTAAGCTAAAGAAAACCCTTAAAATGGCTATAAACTTCGACACAAAGCCTTGACAAAAGTTCTAGCTGCTAAGCCTAAGCAGACTTACGAGTACTTACTTACCCTATTCTGTAGGTCAAACTTTGAATAGTACATAAATAAGCTGATTCAACACTTAGAGAATTATACAGGGTGGTAATATCGGGACCCGATTCTAATCGTGATTATTTTAAACGATTTTACTGGTGATTGTTTCAAACTTACTATTTTTTTATGTCACATAGTCAAGAGTTTTACCACCATGTCTGGGGTGGTAGTCTCTACATTAATAGCGATGCGTCTTGTCAACGCAAACATATAATAGAAGGAGATGCAGCTAGACAGTTTTATATTTGCATCTCTGTTCTTATCGACAATTATCACTCGAAATTCATCGCTGTTTATGAAAAGTACTGGCCTAAATGTTAAGTGACGATAAAGCACGCTTACCTAGAAGGTACCTGTTCACTCACGACTTAAAGACTCCTGGATTGTACTTATCGAAATACAGACAACGTAAAATAATTCTATTCCTTGGCAGTACCTATGATGCATGATGAAGAATAACCTGCATACCGCTTGGTGCAAGTAGATAGAATATCCACTATATAGCGGTGGCGCACATCAGTACCGCTGAAAAGCACATAGAGTACAGTTTAGAGAGGCTCAGCATTATACGGTGACAGCCAGCTTGGTAGACGGGTGAGGGTAATTGCATTATGTGGTGCGGGCTAAAGTCAGTAGTCCTGCGCTTCCTGACAAGCACAGTTCTATTTTAAACTACATCGTTGACCGAGCGAGCGTAGCGAGCAAAGCAAAGCGTCTCAGTTTCGACTAGGCGAAAAATACTTTTGACCGGATGTTTGTCTGTCTGTTCTTGCTTACAGGTCGCATTTTTCAACCGATTTTTACAAAAATTGGCACACCACTACCTTGATTTATTAAAAAAAAAATTAATAGATCGCATTTTTTTGATTAGGGGGAAAATATGAGGGGGGGAAAGAGGAGAAGTTAGTTGTAGTGTTATTTATCAACGGATTTCAGTCAAATTGGAAAAGCACACCAGTATAAAAAGTTACTCTATGAAGCACACTAAAGACTTCATTCTACATAGGCTGTGGCGAAAAAAAATCCAAGAAGGGGGAGTGGAAAGGAAAAAGGGGGTAAAGCTTGCTGTAGGCTGTAGCGTTATATATGGAAGGATCTTAATTGTATAAGGGTGTGCGACGTCTACTGTTACTTCAAAACTAGTAATAAACTTATGAAACAAAATATAGCAAGATACAGACAACCAATTTATGCTAGTGTTCACTATTCGGCACCGGCCATTACAGGTGTGGGTAGTTTAACATGACACGAAGAGCTCGAAAATGGCAGAATGTCGTGTTTAGTCGCTATTACATGGACACTACAGAAAATATAGCGGGCACTGGTTGGTACTAAAAGTTTTCTGAAATACGGGTAGATACAAAGCTTTACGAATTATTTAAGAACTGTTGACATACATTGGCGAGGCTGAAAAAGCCTAACCGTGATTTAAAACATTCTAAGAATATATGACTACGACATACTAGTTAAATGTAATCGCTTGCAAAATATTTTAATTGTGTTATTTTCAGTTATGTTGTTTTTTTTTTTTTTTTTTTTTTTATACCAAACTGGGTAGCACTTGATCACTGTGCTGTAAAAAAAAAATTTATATACTATATGCTACTTGTACATCACTCACCGATTTTGACAGCGTTCGAATTTTAAAACCAAAGAATCTTGACAGGCCGGCAACGCGTGAGTGACACCCTAATGTTGCAAGTGTTCATAGGCGATGGTGACCACTTCCCATCAGGTGGGCAGATTGCTTACTTGCTACCTAAATCATAAAAATAACAATCACAACAGCGCATCGGCATCGCGCTAGCTCAAATTTTTGCTCGCTAGCTGCCAGAATTAGACGTCCATCGTATTGTGACATACAAAGCTCAACCTGTCAGCACCATCAATTCCTACATTCATGACCTTTACCCTCCCAGACGATTAGTTCCTCACTCCCTGTCCACCTTTTTGAATAATTCAGCCATTTTTCTATTGAAAACTAGGCCGCGACCCACATCAGCGTGCATAAAACCCTTTCTGAATCATTTTCCAGCTGATTATGTATGAAATAGTGAATATGACAGAAGAAATATATGTCAACGTTGTCTTGGTGACGGTAACTCGGTTGGCCCGGGGCTAGTTCGGTTACCGGGAATGATTGACGGGTTTCTTTTCTATTTTTGGGCTTTTGAGCTCATAGATCGATTTGTTTGTTTAGTGATATTGTTGATTTTCTTTGAATAAGCGAAGGCGTGTTGTCTTTAGAACAACAACGGCGAATTATGCGTAGGTGGGTCTATGATAAGATTATGTACGACTGTGGCTTTGATTTGAGAAAACAAAAATTATAGCTCAATATTATGCAATAAACAGGCTTTTGTTTGATTTAGGTTTTGTCTCATAAAATGATATGGTATCAAGTTTTGATTGCCCTAAATTGCCTGGCTTCTTGGAGACTGCCTTTTTTAGTACAATTTCATCCTATTTCTATAGACAAAGAAATGCCATTAATCGGTTTCGCTAAAATCTGGCAAGATGTTCGGTGCCAGTCAGAAACTAAATACAGTTTACGATAGTTGCGCTCTTCCAATTGCAGAGCACGATTCTATCTTAGAACACATTTTCACTTACCATCAGGTGGGGCAGTGGACTTCCAAATATATATTGTTGTTATTAATGTTGTAAACCTGTACAATAATCTTCTCGCTTAGTTCAGTTAGCAATACAATGCGTCTCTGAGAGCTTAAATACTTACAAGTATATTTATCCCTGATGTATTTTCGCGCAATCTATATACAGCATAAAATAAAAGTAGCTGTCTGTATATTCAAAATATATTGAAAAATAATTTTAACCTGTTACAGCTCAGTGAACCTTTAAATTATGTAGTTTTAATTGTTAATCTATTTTTGTGAAAATCACAGCAACCGTTGGAATTGCAGTTAATTTTGGTTATCAGTAAAGTATTTTATTTATTTAATAGGTCTACCAACGATTGTTACATTATTAGTTAGATCTAATAAAGGTACAAATTAAACTTCAGGCTAATTGCACAATCACTTAAAGGTAAAGCAAATAACAAAAATTATCGCTAACAAGAATAATATCGTGACAATATTAAGCTACGTAACCTGTGGTAAAGTAATACATTATGCTTTATTATAATATTCTACGAATAATAATAATTAATATATTAGTTTGCTTAATTTTAATCATAACAAATATAGAAGTTACGACTATTTCAAATGTGGTGAACTCTATATTAACTTGATGAACACTTTTAACTCAAAAGTATGTTACAATATATTAATGGAGTAACCTCCTAATTTTAGATTTTTGCAAAATCCAGGTTTATCCAGATTATTATAAAAAATGAAGTATATAGGTTTCTGTATGAAAATTTTTGCTACCATGTTGCTGAAGACACTAACTGTCTAGAACTTCTCATTTCTTCACAAATTAGTTTTTTGACGCTCCTGAAAAGTTGGTATTTTCATCTTACGCCATTTTGCCATGGGTAGTGACCATGATGCTTAATGTAACATAACTCGCTTTAAGGAGTTGGATATTACATAAAAAAATCTATACAAAAACTTACGGTTTTCCGGCAGCATAGTCCTCGAGAGTGGGACTATTTCCAGGCCAATCCTCGACCACATCGTTGCTTACCATCAGGCAAGATTATCATAGTTAACATTAATCCTATCAGATATAAAAAATAATAATAACTTATGTAAATTGTTAGACGTCAAAAATGTCATCGTACCGACGGGACTTAAACCTGCAACCTCCTGGGTAACATGTCCAGGGGCGGTAGTCTCTACATGAATAGCGATGAATTTCGAGCGATAATCGTCGATACGAAAAGAGATGCAGATAGCAACTGTCTAGCTGCATCTTATTCTAGCAGACGACTGCGATGACAAGACGAATCGCTATCAATGTAGAGACTTCCACCCCAGTTGCTCTGCCAATTAAGCCACAGTTCGATATATCGATACGTCGTCGTAACAATTTACAAAAATATAAAGTGTGTAACACTTCAATGACACATAATATTGAATAAAAACTTATGTTGAAAAACTGAACAGAATTATGTCTTAAGATGGGTGAAACCAGAAGGCGACTCTAGTCTTGTATAATTCCCGTAGTATCGGCAAGCTGGAGGGACGTCCGGTGGCTCGATTTATAGTTTCCGCCCCGGCTGACTTGTTTGTGCGATTTCGTAAGCAGTTATTTGGTGGTATTAGCTGGATTTATGTTTACTACACAGCTATAAATAGTTTTATCTTATTGAAAGGTAGCTCTCTTAGGCTGCCTTTCCTCTGGCGACATGCTACGTTGCTAAACTACAGATGTGAGACGAAAAAATATAGCCCAATGTCGGCATCGGTAAGCCTGGCGATCGAGAGGTCGTGAGTTCGATCCCCACCCATTGCACTATAGACGTGAACCCACTCCAGACACAAGCATACATAGCTTTGTTGGGTTCACAAGACTACTAGTATTGTGCATCGTCGATCGCATCGTCACTTGACATCAGGTGAGATAGTGGTCAAACGCTTACCTATTTAGTATAAAAAAAAACCCACGTTGCTAGTAAGCTTTTTTTTTTAATAAAAAAAATATAGCACTAGTGTTAACCATATAATATTTCTGGTAGTTAAAATGTAGTGGTGCATAATTTAAGAAAATATAATAATGAAGATAATAAAAACTAAAACAACCGACTTCAATGCCCCGCGAGTCAAATTCAGTAGCAAGTTTGAGACGTTTATCATCATATCTCTGGAGATACTTATCAGATCTCGATGAAATTACAATGGGACCACCTCGGAAATGTACCCTATTGAAAACAAAAATAATCATTCGAAAAGGTTCAGAATTAACGGAGTAATCACGTAACATACACACAAAAAATTTAAAAAAAAAACATACAGACGAATTAAGAACCTCCTTTGTTTTGGGAAGTCGGTTGAATAACAAGTTTGAGGTGATTATTTCGATATCTCTGGAGTTACTCATCAGATCTCAATGAATTTACAATGGGACCGTCAAAATAAACCTCTTTGGAACAAAAAATAAGCAAACCCGTCTATAACGACGAAGTTTTTCCCGATGATACAAAAAAAAAACATCCAGATTGAAAACCTGCTCGAAATGGTTTAAAAATGCCACTTATCGACGAGCTATCTTTGTACACATTTTTTGCCAAATCGGTCAATTCGTTAGACAGTGAATAAGTCTCAAACTAATTTAAGATTGTTTACAAAACGAAACGACTTCATATGCCGCGATAGTCAAAATAGCCAGTAAAATCATGTCGTCAAGGTATACAAAAAAAAAAAACATACAGACGAATTGAGAACCTCCTCCTTTTTTGTGAAGTCGGTTAAATACATATGTCGTCAAGGTATGTAATGTGTTTGAGATGTTTATCTCTATATCTCCGGAGATAATTGTCACACCTCGATAAAATAAATAAGACCAATTGGGTGCCATAATCTCTCAAACGAAAAAATAATTTTTGAAATCGGCCAAGGTTTGACGGAGTTCCAAGGTAACAAACATTTAAAAAAAGTACTTTTTATATATATTTTTTTTTATTTTTTTATACTGGATAAGTAAGCGTTTGACCACTACCTCACCTGATGTTAAGTGACGATGCGATCGACGATGTAGCACGCTTACCTAGAAGATACCTGTTCACTCGCGATTTGAAGACCCCCGGGTTATAGTTACTGGGAAACACAGACACCGGCAAGGAATTCCATTCCTTGGCAGCACGTATGATAAATGATGAATCGAAACGTTTTGTGCGGGTAGATGGAATGTCCACCATAAATCGATGGCGCACATCGGTACGTCTGGTTGTCCGATAGAAAAAGGGGGATGGTGGGACTAATTCGTGCAATTGGATGGCACACTCTCCGAAATGTATCCGATAAAAAACCGATAAACTTGCGACTTTGCGGCGATGCTCTAGGCTCTGGAGCCTTTTACCAACAAGTTTGTCGTCATTGATGAGTTTCTTGGCTTTCCTCTCAATTATTTCCAGCGCCTCCAGTTGGTATTTGGCTGAGCCATCCCAGAGGTGAGAACAGTACTCCATGCACGATCGGACTTGTGCTTGATACAAATTGAGCAGCTGTCCCGGTGTGAAATACTGTCTCACCTTGGCCAGAATACCGAGCTTTTTCGAAGCCAACTGGGCCTTGGACTCAATATAGGACCCAAAGTTGAGTGTGGGTGTTATAGAAATGCCAAGAAGCTCAAGGTGGTTAGTTATCGGCACGGATACATCTCGAAAAGTAGGAGTCAGATGGAATGGACTCCGTTTGGCGGAGAACAGACACGCCTGGGTCTTAGCAGCATTAAATTTGACCAGGTTGGCATCACCCCATTCGGAGACACCCTGTAAGGACAAGTTCATGCGCTCGACCATCGCCTCTCTGAAACACTGTATTTCAGCCGCACTGGTCCGTGCACTTGATGTGTAGCTCTCTACAACGGTGCTGTCGTCTGCATACCCAAAGATACCGGGCTTAAGCAGGTCATTAATATGCAGCAGGAAAAGGGTTGCAGAGAGCACCGATCCCTGAGGGACCCCGGCATTAATTGCCAATTGGTCAGAAGAGCAGCCATCAATGACTACCCTTATTGACCGGTCCCTCAGAAAATCCGAAATCCAGACACACAAACCAGTGGGCAGTCCGTAGGATGGAAGCTTGCTTATAAGGCTATCGTGCCAAACCCTGTCAAAGGCTTTTGAGATATCGAGGGAAACCGCAAGCGCTTCCCCATGATCATCTATAGCCTTACTCCAAATGTGCGTGGCATACGCTAGAAGATCCCCAGTGGACCGATTTTGGCGAAACCCGTATTGTCGATCACTGAGGAGATCGTTCGCTTCTAGGTATGCTAGGAGCCGGTTATTTAGTACACGTTCTATAGTCTTACAAAGTATGGAAGTGACTGAAATTGGCCTATAGTTGGCAGGGTCAGCACGACTGCCTTTTTTGGGCACAGCTTGCACGTTAGCAAGCTTCCATGATTTCGGCACTTGACCAGATGTCATGGAGAGACGAAAGAGGCGTGTCAAAACAGGAGCAAGTTCAGGCGCACAGGTCCTCAGGACTATAGCTGGAATACCATCTAGTCCACTGGCTTTATTCACGTCTAGATTTTGCAGTGTTTTAAGAACCTCAGTCTGACGGATGCGTATATCCGACATTTGTGTCACGCATCTAGGTAGACTCGGAGGTGTCTCACCGGCATTGTCTAGACGTGAGGATTCCGTAAACAGAGAAGCAAACAAATTTGCTTTCTCTTTAGCGGTGTGAGCCGGAGCGCCATTTGGTTTCAGCAACGGAGGAAGTAAGGGGCGATAGAAGTTTGATTTAACCGACTTAGCCAGGGACCAGAACGCTTTACTTCCTGCAAGGTACGAAGCTAATTTGTTCCCTATCCGGCCTATATGGTCAAACCGAGCCTTCCGTAAAGCCTTCTTGCAAGACTTGGCAGCTTTGTTGAAGGCTTTCTTCTTAGCTGACGTATCCTTGGTTTTGCGGTTACGAGCATCAACCCAGGCCAGGTATGCTTCATGTTTTAGTGCTTCAGCACGTCTACATTCAGCCCCGAACCAAGGTTGAGCTTTGTCTGACATCGCTACATCAGAGAAAGGAATATAGTATTCCATTCCTTGACGTAGCGCATCCGTCACAGCATCCGCACATACCGAAGGATTTTCAGAAGAAAAGCAAACAGGTCGCCAAGTATAAGATGCAAAGAAAGACCGCATCTCATCCCAATCTGCCGACTTGTATCGCCATACCCGCCGGGTGCCTCTAGGGCTGGGATCGGGCGGTGAGTACACAGATACAGATTTCACCAGACAGTGGTCGGAGCTACCTAACGGTGATGATACCGACA
Organism: Cabera pusaria; assembly: GCA_954871355.1. Classification (NCBI taxonomy): domain Eukaryota; kingdom Metazoa; phylum Arthropoda; class Insecta; order Lepidoptera; family Geometridae; genus Cabera; species Cabera pusaria. Next base: position 23,086,067 of record OX940906.1, read on the forward strand.
CTGAGTAACGGACTGGATCAGTTGTCAGCAGAAGGTCCAAGCAATTGGCTGTATGGCCGTCAACATCAGGAACCCGCGTTGCCTCTTGGACCAGCTGGGTGAGATTTAACGCTAAGGCAAGCTTTCGCGTCTCTCTCCCAGCGTGGTCGGTGCACTGGTGTGGGTAAAGCCACTCACCACTAATTAGTACCACTAATTGGGCAGAAGGGTATTTGTGTTGAGCGGCGTCCGCCACCTCACTCAAGTACTCTGTGAGCCTGGTTGTCTCCTGGTCTCCGCTGTGCGACCGGTATACACAGGCATAGAGAAGTTTCTCTAATCCTGTGTCCACCAGTATCCAAAGTACGGAAAAACGAGGGTCTTCAAATTTACGAAGACGCCGACAGCAAATGTCGTCCCGCGCGTACACGCACACACCTGACCGAGCCTTAAAATTGTGCTCCAGGGTGTAGCCGGGGTAAGTAAGGTACGCCACATCAGACGGACATCGTATCTGCGTCTCCGTAAGCATATCGCGGCATGTGAAGTCGGTTTTTTCGTTTTGTACGATCATAAATTATACCAAACAAGTAGAACATCTACTTAGGTTATTTGAGCTATAAACTTACAGCGCTTATCGTTACCGTTTGATGAAAGGTGAGGCCGATCGTAACGCCTCGCTCGATGTAAAGTTACTAAACAAGACCTTTAAAAATACCGCCAGTTTTACCATGGAAGCGTTTATAAGGTAATATCATAGGGTGGGGTTAATCCTATCAACATTGGCTTACTTCTTTGCAAATTACTATAAAGGTTATTACCAACAGGCCTCCGCTCCCACCCGGCAAAAAATGTAAGCCTTTTATGACGCTCACAGTCACTGTAGACAGACTTTACATCGACAACACAAAGAGCATACAGCGCTGTCAGCTCTTTGCGTTGTCAATATAAAATATGTCTACAGTGAACGTCATAAGGCTTCCATTCTAATGAATATTTTTTGCCGGTTGGGAGCGGTGTTGGACATGTCGGCGACAACCTTAAGGCTACGTTTGTATCACACTGTCAACAAAGAAGAGAGGTGTTCCGGCAGCACAGCTCTTGAGTGTCAGACCATCTTAGGCTTAGCATGAAAAATAAAATGATCACCATCCCCAACCAAATCATCGCTGACTGCCACGAGATAGTGGTCAAACGCTAGCCTGTCAGATATTAAAAAAAAAGTTTGGCACCGGCAGAGAGAAGTTATTATCAGAGACGTTCAGACGGCTTATAAACGACAAAAATAACCTTTTACATCGCAAACTGGCAATCAGTTAACCGCTATCTCACTCGATGTCATGTGATGATACGGTCTGGCGTGGTATCCTGCTCTCTGGAGGTGGAAGACAGCAGCGAGACGAGGCGGTATATATTTGACTTTACTCCAACGCACATAACGTAGCATAGCAAAGTCTTCCAAACAATCATATGTAGCTTCCGAACAATTACATTTATCTGGTATAATCCAAACCCAAGTTATGAGGATTCAAAAATACGACGAAGCACTTCGAGAAAAGGTAGGTAGTGCCCTTGCGCTTCGCCTAGCTTCGGATTGCTGAACTTGGTCTTGGTGGCTTGGGTAATTTTAGTGGGTGTACCGAACCAGTGGTCTCTCAGTAAGACATAACCAAAGATTACGTGTTGGCAACATGAAGATCTAAATCTTCGTGTCCTAGTAACCGTGGATGACATGACAACTTTTTAAAAATATCATATAGGCTAACGATTCACCACTATCTCACCTGTTGGTAAGTGATGATGCAGTCGAGGATGGTAGCACGCTAGGCCTAGAATCGGAATTGGCTCTCAAGGATAGCTGCCGGAACACATTAGTTATATGTTTGCGATAGATTTTCTAACTTGAGGGTGGTAGCTGGCCAGGCGAACACTAGGTAGTGTCCTTCCACCATGCGGGGGTTGGGGAGTTTCTTGTGTGTCATCCAACAAACCACGGTAGCACTCAGTAGTAAATGCCACTCACGGTCACCCATCCCAATACTGACCGGATTGTCCGTTGCTTTACATTGGTGATCGGTTACAAACACCTAGCTAGTATTCGAGTACCGATAATTACTGATGATTGAATTGCCGGTCGCCGAAACAGTCGTCTGATGTCGATGACGATGAATATGCTCTTTAGCAACATTGTGATTTTATAAGACATGTTGATACCCACGTTATACCTAACTGCCTCAGGGTAACGGTCGCAGTGTATGATGTGCTGAATTCTGCTAAATTAATTTCAAAGCCTAAACTAAAGTTGCCGAATTTAACCCTAGTACGAACTTAGTTAATCCCTGTACAAAATGTAAGCTAGCATTAATTTTTCATATTTCGTTCTCGCAAGCTTATACTCTCTTGACTTTACTTTACGGGCATTGTTCACTCAAATATACTATAAATTAAAATATTTTCAGAGATTATTGAATCATTTTACATCAGTCTTTGTTCGTATTCAAAACGGTGTGAGAAATAGTAAATTGTAGAGATTGGAAGTGAATGATCGGTAGTTTAATTTTATTTATTTTTAGTAAAGAGCTGCACTCGAGCATGCGGCCCACCTGATGGTTAGTGGTTACTGCCACCTATCAGAGAAAAGATAATTCTGTTAACTCTCCTTTTTAAGCATCTCAGATAAAAATATTCTGCAGGAAAAAATCGGCAGATATTATATTTTTAAGTATATTATACATCTTAAACGCAGATTTTATCAAAAATCATATTAAAAATTTTAACGTCAACATTATATAACGGTTGGAAATAAACAGCTGATGATCGAGCTCAGTGGCGTGCCATACGTGAAGCCTATGTCCAGCAGTGGACAGAAGACAAGCTGATGATGATGGTGATGATAATATAACATTGATAAAACCCTATCTCGAAACTGTTCGCATCGTCACTTAGTACTTGTGTAAATAAACAACGAATACGTCGACATTTCGATTTTTATAAAACTTCGGGCCTCGAAGTGTTGTCGACGTTCCTAAATAAATCTTATCCGGCGGATGTCTAGAGATAAATACCGTCATATTTATCACCAAAGTGAACTACCCCAACATTTGTCACCCTGAAATCTTTACCCTTGTACTTTGGTATATATTCCAACTAGAGGCATCCCACTAGAGGCATCCCACTAAAGGCACTATAATCTCTGGAAAATCGATTATAAATTGTCTAGTTTTATTTTACTCCCGACACAAAAAGAAGGGGTGTTATAAGTTTGATGTGTGTCTGTCTGTGGCATCGTAGCGCCTATAGAAGCTATTTTGATTGAGTTGTTTTTTGTTCGATAGGTATCTTTATCGAGAGTGTTCTTAGCTTTGATTCTTGAAAATCCATTCAGCCGTTTGAAGACTATGAGCTTTTTTTAGATGATGACGCTATTAACTTTCATAGGTCTGAAAAATCCAAAATTCGGTATCCTCTTACTTCAACGACATTGTAAGAACATAGAAGCATTGACCTTATGCTGGGACATCCTGAAATCTGCAGAATACTCAACTTACAGCAGAGATGTCGAGTTAGGGCTCATTGGAATGGTCTCAATGAACAGATTATACATAGATAAGGCATGGGTGGTCTTAAATTTTGAATTTAAGTATTATAAATACTTACGTGCTGCGTGCTGCGTAATAAGATGCTTCTATAGGATTACCGGGCGTCGTTGCCAACACAAATCCTTCTAATGTACCCTTTATATCCTTTGCTGCAAAAAACTAAATGCTGAACCTCTCTCTCTCTCTTTTTAATTTAATTCGAATGATACAAGAATGGTTAAAATTTACGGTAAGACTGATATCAGCTCCATCGGCATGGCACATCCATCTTGATCCGTTTCACGAACTCCAATACACCAAACGACGTGTCCAGACGATATGATTTTGAACATACTTCACAAAAAGGAGGTTTTCAATTCTCCTGTATTTTTTTAACCGACTTCAAAAAAAGTATGTTTCTCAATTCGACCGTATATATATATATATTTTTTTTTTTTTTTTTTTTTTTTTTTTTATGTTTGTTCGCGGATAACTTCGTCGTTTATGAACCGATTTCGATTATTCTTTTTTTGTTCGAAAGGAGATATCCCAAGTGTGGTACCATGGTAATTTTATCGAGGTATGATAAGTATCTCCAGAGATATTGAGATAAACATCTCAAAATTGGTACTGAAAATGAATAGCGCGGCATTGAAGTCGGTTGTTTTTAAGTTTTTAAACGATATTATTAAAATTATTGTTACCTGTAAACTTCGTAATTTCTTTACTGATTTACAAATTATTTTTTTAAGAGAGTATGCTTTCCGTTTGCTCCCATTGTCATTTTATCGAGATCTGATTTGTATCTATAACAGATATAATTATGGACATAAAAAAAAACATACAGACGAATTGAGAACCTCCTCCTTTTTTGTGAAGTCGGTTAAAATGATAAACACCTCAAACTTAGTACTGGATGACTAATAAATACAGTTGTCTTTGTTTTGTAAACCATCGTAGAGGTTCTTTCTTTAGGCGGCCAAAGTCTTATATCAGTGAATAAATTACTGCAGCACATTTTTTAGTGATTTACATCATTGGATTGATCCATTGGGACACATTTGATGTAGTATACCATAGTGTCTGCCGGTCGCATCGAACTATGTGACTATGCTCTTGTCACCTCTAGACGTACACGCAACTCAAGCCCTTGAACTTGTGCTTACAAGATGCGTATTGTGTTGAGAAATGGTAGACCTTCCGCCGGCGCGGCCTCCCGCCGATCTGTCATACATATTACTTACCATTCCTTGTAGGGATTACTAATGTACATCGCTTTTTACAGGACACTCTTGTGCCTAGTATTTATTGTAGAACATTTGCTTTAGATAAGCTTATTCTATACTTGCACCGCCCCGCGGCACTCCGTGTTTTATTTCACCATACGGTCTATTTCTGTGAACTATTTTCATTTTGATTGTTTGAGTCGTTTAATTGTGTTATACATACACAGTTTACTTTTTTTATATTATGTAAGCGTTTGATCACTTTCTCATCTGATGCTAAGTGACGATGCGATTGACGATGTAGCTCGCTATTACATATTAAATTATTATATACTAACGCCCCGGCTTCGCATGGGTAGAGCATATAGTATGCCTGCATTCTTGCATCAGTCTGTGGCTTCGGTATAAATTAAAGAATCATCGTCATATTTCAATCTATTAAGACAAAACCTTACCCTGTCTATCGGTGAAAACCGCATGAAAATCCGTTTAGTAGTTAATCGCGAACAGACAGCAGACAGACAGCAGACAGACGCGGCGGGTGACTTTGTTTTATACTGTGTCTGGCTGTCTGTCTTATCGCGAACAGAAGTAAAGGATAGATGACTCAAGGAATCAAGTTCAAACAAACAACAACAAGTTCAAACTCAATTTATTCAGTATGTAGGCAGTATTAATATACGCACATATACACGTCAAAATCATAAACCATAATCACTTATCAAGTAAACATAGCAAAAGCAGAATTTAACGCTTTGAATTAAAAAAAATAAAACTGGCCAAGTGCGAGTCAGACATTTGTCCCGCACACGGAAGGTTCCGAACGCCATATAAATCGAATATCTAACGAACTTCTAACACCTACTAAGTAAACGTTAACACAAAGGTAATTAATTAGTATTATTAAATATCTGGAAGACCAAGTGTTCGTAATCGTACGACTAACTCAAAAATAATATAAATACTACGTACGTAACTAACTTTCCACTGATTCTAACTAAATGAAACTCTGTAAGTACTTAATTAGAAGATATAATAATCAATACTGACTGTACACTACTACAATTAAAACTAAAATAAACGAGGCCCACAAATTTAACAAACAAAACGCTTGCGCGTGCTAATTTTTCCTGTGCTGCCATCTAGTTGCGTCGCGGTGAATTAATTTCAAAGGCACATTTATTACACAGGTAAGTTATTTGTAGTTGATTGCAGATTGAACACCGCACAGCTATGCTCGGTGTTTTTTGCCACTTAAATAGAAAAATATGACTCATCCCGACATATATTGGCGAATAATAATACTATTTATTTTAAATGAGAGCAACTAACTGCTTTTACTGCACAATAACACTAAAGCTACTTCTACTCGCCAATAAATGTCGCGAAGAGTCAAATTTGAAGTTGATTTTCGATAAAGTTGATCATTGAAAACACGAATAAAACAAAATTTCTGAAAATGAATCCTAGCTAGATCGATTTATCACCCCCGAAAATATCTGTATACTAAATTTTATTTAATCTTTGGAGCCGTTTCAGAGATTAAGGTAAACACGATAGCGCCATCAATGAAGATTCGTAGATGGCGCTATCGTAAAAAACACGTTTTTTTTTGTTTTAAACCCTTTAATTTTTAACTTTGTTCTGTTCTTAGTATTTGTTGTTATAGCGGCAACAGAAATACATCATCTGTGAAAATTTAAACCGTCTAACTATCACGGTTCATGAGATACAGCCTGGTGACAGACGGACAGACAGACAGACTGACAGACAGACAGACAGACAGATGGACAGCGGAGTCTCAGTAATAGGGTTCCGTTGGTACCCTTTGGGTTTGGAACCCTAAAAACAAAGTAATGAACCATTTAGCTGTCATCCAATCGTTGACGTCTTCACTTCTAAATGAGAGGTCACCGGTACAATCACTAACACGGGTTTTTATCTACAGGTGGTGGCAGCTAGTAGCATATTACATCGATGTTCCGCCTGGCTTGCTGCCAAAAAGTAGCTTACCACAATCAAGGAGTAAATCTGCCGCCATAGCCTAACGGTGTTCTGGCAGCACACAGCTCTTTAGTGTCAGAGTAATCTAGGCCTAGCATCATCACCATCTTTGATCAGATTATCGCTTACCACCAGGCGAGAGAGTGGTCACACGCTAGCCTGTCAACACCAATATTATAAATGCCGAAGACAGTTTGTTTATTTGTTTGGGACTTCTTCAACGGCTGGACTGATTTAGCTGAAATTTTTTATAGGGATAGCCAGTACTATGGATTAGTCTATAGAATAGTTCTTAACGCGGGCGAAGCCGCAGGGTACAGCTAGTAATTTATAAATAAATAAATAAATATATAAAAAATATGATTTTTACAAGCTTTTATTTAACTTGCAATGTATGTATGTATGTATGTCACTATGTATGTTCGGGTGGAATCTTGGAAACTAAATTAGACCCACTTCCCGATGTCCGATTGAACTCAAATTTCGTGTTCTTATGTATCTTCGGTGACAATAAAATGATATGGTACCATGGAGCTGGTTTGATGATGGAGACGGAAGGTGGCCACGGCATCTCTGTGATAAAACAACATAACCCCACCGAATTTGTGCTCGATTGATTTGTGTTGAAGAGAAATTTACGCTTAGATGATATCCAGGGTCTAATGATGAAGCTGGAAGTGACCACGGCATCTCTGTGATAAATCAACGTAACTCTACCGAGTTTGGGCTCGATTGATTCGTCTTGAAGAGAACTTTACACCTAGATAATATCCAGGGTCTGATGATGAAGCTGGAAGGCAGCCACGGAATATCTGTGATAAAAAACAAAACACTACCGAGTTTGGGCTCGATTGATTCGTCTTGAAGAGAACTTTACACCTAGATGATATTTAGCGACTGGTGATGAAGCTGGAAGGTCGCCGCGGCTTCTTTGTGATAAAATAACGTAACCCCAGCGAATTTGGGCTCAAATGATTTGTCTTGAGTAGCACTGTACACTTAAACGATAGCCAGGATCTGATGATGAAGCTGTAAGGTGGCCATGGCATTTCTGTGATAAAGCGACATAGCCTACATAGCATAGCTTGAGGCACTGAAGTATAGTAATTACCTACCTCGAAAAACGGGTAGTGCTTCAAGCTTTTAAGAATATAGGTAAGTACCTACACGCCAAATACTTACTAGAATTTATTTTTAACATTTTAGTTCATTGTCCCAGATAAAAGCTTGTTTTTAAAAATATTTTTACTCCTAATTATGTGATAAGATGACCTATACATGCCAATTAGTTCTTCATCAAAAGTTAGTTGCTTACATCCTTTTAATACGCAAAACATGATACAATCAAACAAACTAATTGTACGAAAAATAACCAAAAAACAAAAATGCCACTGGTAAAGAAGCGCGCCAGCCCTAAATCTCAAAAGTGTCCCGAGGTACTCCTTAATAAAGGTAATTTGTCCGCAGATTGGTGCGCTTCATTACAGCCGGCGGTTTGTTAGCTAAACGCAGTTTACTGCTTCGAGCTGTAACGAAACGACTATAGCGAACCCGAGAAGTTAGTCAAACTCACTCAAGTCGGACGCTGTAGGCTCTCGGCATCGTTACATATTAAAGGCATAGATTAGAACAGGCTTCCATGCTAATCCAATGTAGAGTATGTGCAAAAAGAGAACCTTCGTAGCAATTGTGGTCGCGTTGGTCGTCGTTAGTTTTGATTTACTGTTTTTGTTGCATTGATAACATTGCTGTCATTACTAGTACGACTAAAAATGTTACATACGTGGTAGGTACCTACTCTAATCATTATCGTGTGCTACTAGGTAGGTATGTACCTTCCATCCTTACTAAAAAAACACACTGACTTTTCTAAAATCTACACAATTACAGACGCTAATACTGCTACAGATTTATTTATGAATATGTTATCTCAAATAATTTGCAAAAACACAATCCGATCAATAATACCAGCGAGAAGAGTATCTAGAAAACCCTGGATAACGATAGGACTTATCAGATGCATGAGAAATCGTGACCGCATGCACCTAAAGCTACGTAAAGATCCAAATAACTATACTTTACAGATCACTTACAAGCGGTACAGAAATTTCTGTAAATCCATTCTTAAAAAGGCCAAAGCCTCCTACGAAAAAGACCAACTCAAAATAGCCACCAAAAGTAACAACCTAAAAAAAACTTGGCAAGTAATAAATAACATCACAAGCTACAAAACCAAGCCCGAATTGTCACGAGACCTCCTAGATGCAGGCGATTGTCCTCAAGCAGCTGTAGACTCAGTCAATAACTTCTTTGCAAATGTTGGAAAATCCCTTGCTCAGAAAATAACTCCAGACAACATTAATATTAGTCATTTTCCTAACTCAGCTCCCTCAAACTCAATCGCTATGTTAGACACTGATGAGAGGGAAATCTTGTCCCTCATATCCAACCTGAAAACAGATTCCGCAACAGGGTGGGACAATATATCACCACACATCATCTGTCAAAACAGAAATGTCCTTGCTCCTGTGATTACGTATTTAGTTAACTTAGCACTTCATACGGGATGCTTTCCCAAAGCTTTGAAACATGCTATCATAATACCTATTCACAAAAAAGGAGATAAAAAGATAAGTGGGAACTACAGGCCTATTTCAATATTAACAACCTTATCAAAAATATTCGAGAAGGTAATTAACAACAGAATAGTACACTTTTTAGAAACCAATAGTCTATTATCACCCAACCAATACGGTTTTCGACAGAAGAAGTCCACAAATGATGCAGTACTGAGACTTGTAAACACTATTGCCAATAACTTAGATACTAAAATGAAAAGCATAGCTATTTTCTTAGACCTGGCAAAAGCTTTTGATAGCGTTTCAATACCTCTACTCCTCACAAAATTAGAAAATCTAGGTATTAGAGGGATACAGCTAAAACTAATCACAGATTACCTTTCTAACAGAACACAAAGTGTAAAGATAGGCGAATTCGTTAGTGAACCTTTACCGGTCAATTTCGGTGTTCCACAGGGAAGTATAATCGGCCCAACACTCTTCCTAGCTTATATAAATGAGCTCTGTGACATGAAAATAGAAAACGGCACCATAGTCACCTATGCTGACGACACAGCCATACTAGTCCAGGGAAAGTGTTGGAAACAAGCCTATCAAAATGCACAAACTTCATTTAACCAAATCTCTTCGTGGTTAAGAAACAATCTCTTATCACTAAATGTAGACAAAACTAAGTACATATCCTTCTACATCCGAGGCACCAAACCGGTCAATAGTTTTTCATTATATGGACATAAGACAGTTTTGTGTCAGTCTACTCCTCTATCACCTTCTACATGCGATTGTCCCTCTATTGAAATGGTAGACTCCATAAAATACCTAGGAATTACTATCGACAGCAAACTTTCTTTTGTGCCACACATTAGTGACCTAACCAAACGCGTACGAAGACTCACAGCTGTATTTAGATCCTTACGCGATTGTGCTGATTGGAAGATCATACAAATGCTCTATTTCTCTTTGTGTCAGTCATTACTAACATACTGCATAACAGCTTGGGGAGGAGCCAATAAATCCCATTTAATAAGTCTAGAAAGAGCACAAAGAGGGTTACTCAAATGTAGTACTCACCGTCCTATAAGATACCCCACTGCAGACCTACATAATGAATGCCAAGTTCTCACTGTGCGGCAACTTTATATACAAAACACAGTACTACACCAACACACTCTCACCAAATACGACCCCAGCTTAAGAAAAAGATCATCGCATAATGTGTGCAACACCCAATCTATAAACACAACTTTTGCTACCAAATTTATAAATTATTTTGGGCCTTTTCTCTACAATAAAATTAATAAATTGACAACGATACATTCTTGCACCGCTTACAAAGCAAAATCGATCATTTTTAATCTGCTAGTAATCATGGACTACTCTACAACAGAAAATCTGCTAAAATCAATTGAATAAAAGTAAGTAATACATGAAATAATCACACACGCACGCTCGCAAACACACACACATACACACACACACGCACACACACACACACACACACACACACACACACACACACACACACACACACACACACACACACACACACACACACACACACACACACACACACACACACATACACAATATCTGAAAAATGAAAAACTAAACTTTTATACTAATCATAAATTTATTTTTTTAATTCATAAAATAATTTTATTACTTTTTTATTTATACATAATGTTCTTATATTGTAATTAATATAATGTAACTAATCTCCATTTCTAACTTTTTAAAATTCATACAAATGTAATTAATTAATTAATTATATTAACTGTACTTACCAATAGGCAGTTACCATTGTTAACAGACGGAAGAGGCCTGGAACCTATCAGACGGGTCTCGAGCCTAGTTTAGGTGCCAGGTTACCAAATTTGTTATATTTACCTGCCTTTTAATGATCAATAAATGATTTATTTATTTATTTATTTATTTATTACTTTTGAATGTTAGACCATCGTAACGCCACGACGGTTCACTTTTTGCACAGACTCTAAACCATCCGTTCAGCAACGTTACTCTTATTGTCATGAGTGATACGAGTAAGTCATTATTTTGAGTTTTGGCGGGAACGTGGAAAATAGTGTTTGCTCTTATTGTATATTTTCCTAAAACTTGTGTTCTTCCGTTCGATAATGCATAATGCGTTAATGTGTAATAAATGTGGACTATTAACCATTAAGTCCTGGTGAATGTGTGCGACGAGTGTAGGGAAACAGCACAATGTTGAAAAACATGCTTTTCGCGTTCTCACCAAAATTGCACTGAAAATCTTCAGTAAAGTCCACATCTTTACTGAAGGTATGACTTAGACTTGACTTTGACTTCAACTTGACCTGAAATATGACTTTGTCTGACCCATGATCCATCTTTATGACTTGAATTCTCAAAAACTTACAGAATTTTAATACTTGACACTGGCTAAATACACTAAACGTGTGGAGCCATAATAAAACTAAAAAAAGTCATTATTTAAACAGAAGCCGTTTGATAAATTTCAAAATGTGTGTTCCTTCGAGTAGCTTCGAGTATGGAAGCAAATAATTTGCCGCCATCCGGTGTGTTTTTGCCACCTACCCTCGATTTGGAGGAAATGTGTGATGACATAGTCTGATAATAGCAAAACCATAAGGATTTCTTGTTAGCTACAGAACCTTTACAACGAATCAACATTAAAATCTAAAGAATGAACTTGCTTTTTTTTCTACCACGAGCTATTTCTTACATCTCTCAAATAGCCTTAGTTCCCGTAATAGTGTGCTTCTGATCCGATAATACTCGTCGGATTACAAAGTATCTCCGCGATCGGTGTCTCGAGCTACGTCTTCAGAACTAAGCGCTGCGAGCGTCGGCTTCGAATAAAGCTCGACTTAAAATAACTTCACGTCTTTGGTATTTTTAGTCCATTGTTGGTTTTTAAAATAGTGAAGATTTTTTTTGCTGTTTATTGGATTAAAATTCATGAACAATATACTACTAAATTAATAAACCGGCCAAGTGCGAGTCAGACTTGCGCACGAAAGGTTCCGTACCATCCTAACTAATATTATAAATGCGAAAGTAACTCTGTCTGTCTGTCTGTGTCACTTTCACGCCAAAACTACTGAACCGATTTAAATGAAATTTGGTACACAGAAAGTCTAGAGCCTGAGAAAGGACATAGGCTACTTTTTAATGCGAAAATAGGGTTGTAAGGGGTTGAAAGGGGGGATGAAAAGTTGTATGGAAGTATCGTCATTTTAAGAGCTAGAAACTTGAAACTTATTTTTTAGGCTGTTGATTCCATATAAATAAATATGACATTCAAAGTTTGTAAAAGTTTTACCCTCAAGGGTGTAAAATAACAATAGGGATTAGGGGATGACAGTTTGTATGGAAATATGTAAGGTTCATATGAATGTTCTACTAAGGGAGGTTGGGAAAGGGGGGAGGAGGGATGACCGTGGCGTGGTACTGTGCGGTGTAGGTGAGATACGCATGTGTCTTATTTGTAAAATAATTAGCCTAAATAATTAAAAATGCTACCCAAAGACACTATTCCACGCGGACGAAGTCGCGGGTACAGCTAGTTATATATAAAAACGACAAAAAAAATCTGTTGTATTGGACCCCCCTTTAATATTTGTTTTTTTTTATTTCATTATTTATTTAATATATTATATCTAAATATTCTGTGAATATTTCAAGCGTCTACCTGCTGCCGTTATCAATATTGAGAAAAAAAATCACGCTTGTTGTATGGGAGCCACCCTAAATATTTTTTTCTGTTTTTTAGTATTTGTTATATTAGCGGCAACAGAAATACATCATCTTTGAAAATTTCAACTGTCTAACTATCACGGTTCATGAGATACAGCTTGGTGACAGACGGACAGACAGATGGACGGACAGTGGAGTCTTAGTAATAGAGTCCCGTTTTAACCTTTGGGTACGTAACCCTAAAAACTATGAATTACAAATTAAAAACGAATTTAGAACGCAGACTGGACCTTTTATTGTGCCTTATATTATGTTTCGAATATCTACGATACCTAGATATTATATTGCTAAAGTATCAAATAAATATATCTTTTTAGCGTTGGTTGTCTGACCTTTTTTGTTCGCATGAGATACGTATATGTTCCAAAGAAAACATAATGAGAAACCGTACAAACAAAACAGAAATACCACATGTAAACATGTCTAAGAAATTTTGTGTCTTATCTTGCGAAGCTAGAAAACATCAATATCTTACTCATTAATATTGATCTTTACGTTGGTAGGAAAATATATCAATCGGTATAGATAACTATGCGTACAAGCTAAGCAAAGCAGAAAAAAATAATACAATTCAATTTTGCCATAATTGATCCCAATATTAAATTGTTATTTGTAATCGGATTGAAGAATAAATACATTAAAATAGATAGAAAAACCTCATATTATTATTTTCTAAAAGTCTTTTCTATTTACATCACTTTGTCTGTATTCAAGGCTCCCACTTTTTGTTTTCAATGCCACATCTAGACAAATTTGTATTTCCATTAAACCTTTGAGTCGCTTGTAATAATACCCTAAAACTTGTGACCCAAGTCGATATCGTCCAATTAGTGAGAATAAACAATCTTTTAAACAAGATAAAATATCATGGCTATTAAGAGAGACCTTAAAAATAAAGGACGGCATAGCAATTAATAATAATTATTGAAAATGCAAAGATGTTTTTGAGGTAACATACATCAATAGGAGTAATTGTACTCTAATGACGCTACATGTCTACAAACAAAAGAAATGTTGATGTATACGAAACCTACTATGCGCGATTGAGCCTCCAAAGCTGTCCTGTTTTATTAACATTTTATTTTGAAAGGAGACAAAAAGAAGCGTCTAGTTTTTTACTTACTTTGCAAGAGGTGTTATTCCCAAAATATAGCAGTCTCAACATAATTATGACTTAAAATATGTCAGGCTTGTACTTAAATATAGTCTGTTTTTCAAATTACCGGAGAAACTAGTGTTGACCTTTGAGCGGACTGCAGCAACCATCAACCTTCTTTGATGGGTTTGTTATTAAGTATTTTTGAAACTTTTTAACAGTATTAAATTCGAAAGTGTTTAACCTATATTAAGTATGTTACGTATTTATACAATAATACTGAATAGAAGAAACTTTAACTAGAGAAATCGTATTTAGTTTCTATCTCAAAAGTTAACCTAATTATGACATTATTATTAATCATTCATTTAATAAGGTCCATCCACTCCGATATCTCGAAACAAGTCGAAAGGTTTGCCTACACTGATTGACACTGTCTTGCATACTGCCTTGTACCACGATACGTGGTAGATACGTAAACGACAGGGAAACAATACATAAATACATCAATACATAGAAATCTATACTATCATGCTTTTTGGCGCTATCATAATACCGGGGGAGCAATGCACAAGTTTCTCTAGTAATTTGAAATAAAGTATACTAAATGATCGGCATACTTGTGTGATTCACTAGTAAATGGTGTCTGTCTCTTTTTAAGGTTCTTGGCAATCAATGAAAAGGCCAGCTATTTGTTTATAGAGCTGACAAATTGATACAGTTAATTATTCAATTTGCTTGGCAATTTGTTAGACTGACGCCGACGAGATGGAATCCTTTAATAATGTTGTTCAACAAATGTTAAACAACTAAATATTGACAAAATTGTAGATAGTTCTAGTTCCTAAAAGATAAAAAATAATAAGAAAATACCTACCTCCTGTACACTAAAAAAAAACAATGGTCTGTTAAAAGCACATAAATATGAACAATAATACCTTATTATTCAAATTTCTGTGGTTAAAAAACTAAAATCTTTTATTCAGCACGCCTTTGTATTTTAAAATAATACTTACATCAATTTAAACACAATGTTAATTTCATTAACAGTTGATTCATTATAAAGATTACGCTTATATTGTCAAACATTTTTTGAGTTTGAATTTATTCAGAAAACTATTTAATATAAAACTTCAAAAATGTTCACTAAAAGCCGAGTTATTCAAGAGAAAATTCAATTTTTAAGATAATATAGAATCCTATCAATAAATCTTTATAAACCGAGTCGTTTGCAGCTATTTTACAGTCTGAGAACCCATATTATAGTCGGAGCGACTAAAACAATGACGGCTGTCGTTTCACACAAGAATTTGCATGTGGACCCTATTGTCTAGACTGGGACGGTGGAGGATGGAATAAGCTGGGGGCTGGAAAGGGTTTATAGCTCGTAAAGATTTTCAGCATCTTGTGGATAGAATATTTTTTGGTTGAGTGTGCTTTTTGAAGCGTTTTATTGCATATTTAACGCTAAAACCATATAATACGGCTTACGATGAAGTTTTGAGGATCGTTCTGTAACTTTGTGGGGTTTTAATTGTATACTGTATGTAATAGTGTCGAGACTATAAAATTTAAAAGGTTCTCATTATTTTAGGGTTAGGGTTCTCTTTCTTTGTCGGAATTATCAGCTTCCGTTACTATTATGTTTTAGTTTACTCACAAAAAGAGAACAGCGATCTCGATATTGTCACGTACAACGATCGAGCTCTTCAAGGTAACTGTATAACAACTGATAGGTAAACTGTTGCAGTGTGGATAACTTACAATTGCCTGGTGGGTAATTAACGTACGCACTGGGAAGGAGATCACGGCGTTTTCTTTATTAACTTAGTCAATACTCCGCGAACATCAAAACATAAATCGTCAACTTATAAAGAAACTAGCTGTGCCCGCGGCTTCGTCCGCGTGGAGTAGATAGATAGATAGATAGATAGATAACTCTTTATTGAACACCACTCGCAGAAAGGATACAACTTAAAACTAACAAATTATTTCTAATGATGTGTCAATGGGCGGCCTTATCGCTCATGGCGATCTCTTCCAGACAACCGTGTACGGAATGAATTGAATATAATGGAGGGCGATGGTATCCTAATTACATAAGCAAAAGTCTACTTACTATAGATATATTTATATACCTACATACTATTACATATATACTATACCAACAGACATACATACATATGCAACATATATATATATATACATATATATATATTATAAACCTACTACCAATAATAACAATTAGTTGATAGAGATAAATAGTTAAATTAAGAGGAGAGATAGTAAGCTTTTACACGACGTTTAAAAATATCAATTGTTGGAGAAAGTCTAATTTCTACCGGCAAGGAATTCCATAGTACGACAGTTTCAACGTTAAAAGAACCTTGATTGAACGAAGACTTGTGAATAGGAATCTTTAGCCTTAAATTCTCTGAAGACCTAAGTGAAGGATGTGAGGTGGTGTGGGAGAGGTGAAGGTATTCGAAACGCTCTTGAAGGTAAAGTGGACAAGAAGGATTGAAGAGGACACTGTAAAGGAGTGATAGTGTATGCGCATCCCGGCGACGGCGAGTGGGCAGCCACTCAAGCTTAGCGCGATATTCAGAAATATGGTCATACTTCCGCAGTCCGAAAATAAACCTGGGGCCTTATTCAGTATGACCAATGAGGTAACGCGTTCCTTAACGCGCCACGTCACGTTATAGAAAAATTGTATTCTGTATGCCACACGATAGATAAATTATACAAAACGCGCGCGTTACACGTCCTCATATGTCACGATATTTTGACAGCTTAAAACGCGCTCATAACCTTACCCTATCGCGTTTTAATTGGCATAGAGAATACCATAACACGGAGATAACGTAACACGGCACGGTAAGACATTAAAATGGTCATACTGAATAAGGCCCCAGATACAGAAATGTTGTAAGCGCTCGAGTTTATTTAGCTGTTCTTGAATAAGGTCGAGGTAGCAGACGTCGGCGTAGTCTAGGATAGGTAGAAGGAGAGACTGTACAAGCGCAATTTTAGTAGTAGTAGGTAGGAAATTACGTAGTCTGCGCAATGAACCTGCGAAGGCAAACATTTTACGACTGGTTTCTATTAATTGGGGACCCCATGACAAACTGCGATCGATAATAATACCCAGGTTTGTAACCGACTCACTATATGGTATAATGACACCTTCAAATACGACATGTGGTAAGTTGTTCCAGTCAATGCGGCTGACAAGTCGGGAACTGCCAACTATAATGACTTGCGTCTTTACTGGGTTTATTTTTAAACCATAGGATTTACTCCATAGAGAAATTCGGTTCAAGTCGCAGTTTGTGTTTGCAATCGCGTCAGAAAGTTCGTTTAAAGGTGCTTGGCAGTATAGTTGAAGATCATCCGCAAATAAATGATAAGAGGAAGAGAGATTAAGAGAGAGAGAGTTAATGAAGACGGCAAAAAGAAGAGGAGATAAGACACACCACCTTGCGGTACAATCTCCCCTCCCCTCCCCTAAAATGACGATATCCATACAACTTTCATCCTCCCTTTCAACCCCTACAACCATTTTTTTGCATTATAAAGTAGCCTATGTCCTTTCTCAGGCTCTAGACTATCTGTGTACCAAATTTCATTTAAATCGGTTCAGTGGTTTTGGCGTGAAAGTTAGACAGACAGACAGACAGAGTTACTTTCTCATTTATAATATTAGTTAGGATATTAGGATTAGTTAGGATAAGGATAGTTAGGATAAACATGGTAAAAAATATTTTTCACAAAAAGCAGCCTATGTTCATCCTCATACTATAAAGTATCTCTTTGTTAAATTTCAGTAAGGTCGGATGGTCCGTTTACGCGTGATTAGGCAACAAACAGACAGAGTAATACAGTTATAAACGTTTTTATAAATAAACTAGCTGACCCGGCAAACGTTGTTTTGCCATATAAATAAATGGCTATTAAAAAATAAGAATTGATCGTAGAAGGGTGAAAGTTGAGGAGTGTATGTATTTTTGTATGTTGTATCATAAAAAAATAGAAATTAAAAATTTTGTCTAAAAAATAAAATAAAAAATTTAGGGGTGGACTACCCCTAACATTTAGGGGGATGAAAAATAGATGTTGGCCGATTCTCATAGATACCGGATAAGCACAAAAAATTTCATCAAAATCGGTCAAGCCGTTTCGAAGGAGTATGGCAACGAAAACTGTGACACGAGAATTTTATATATTATATTATTATAGTCTGGATATTACTCTCGCAATAAAAGATTTGTCTTGGGCGTCAAAATAGGCCAAAATAGCTGACTTAGCTTCATCATCATCATAAGTTGTTCCCCTACGTATCTTTGATCCTTTTGTATAAATGTTAAAATAGAGCTCATATTTATTTGACCACTACAAACATTTAGGACAGAAAGATAACCAATTAATACTTGCAACTGCTGAGAATTGGGTATTCATTACATAGGTAATGAATATCACAATCACGAGAAAATGAATAGTCATTTTCTCGTGATTGTGTTTAAACGGTTGTATTCTCGACCCTGTGCGTACCTTCTTGTTGTCTAAGTTGGAGACGCGAGAAGTAACTCTATGTACATGTTGTAGGTCTGACGTTAACCGATGTCGTTATTACTATTGGCCACTTAGCTCCCTCTAGTGGCTTAGTTAGTTACTGAATAACTATAAATATGGCCACTAGGTATTTGATGTTATCCCAAGACTGGGAAGGTGAGCGTTTAGCAGGGTTACTATATTTATTATTTTATATGTATATTATAGACTTGCGTATGACCACTATCTCGCCTGGTGGTAAGCGATGATGTGGTCGAATATGGTGAACACGCTAGGGCTTGAATACTCCGACTCGTAAGAAATCTGTGCTGCCGGAACACCGTAATGTTATGGTGGCAGATTTTCTCCTTGATAGTGTTGCTACTTTTTGGTAGCAAGTTAGGCGGAACATCGGTACAGGTAATGCTCATATCAACTGTGGTTATTTTGACATTTTAGGTCCGTTTCTTGAGGCGGAGACTGATTTGCAACGTTTGTTTGTGATTTGCTCGAGGCGAGGGACAAATCAGCAACGGCGATACACAAGAAGCGGTGAACGCTCGCTCCGAGCGCTTGACTCAAGCCTTGACTTGACTGACTATTGAAACGCAGTTCAAAGGAATTCACGAATAATCTGACAATTTAAAGGATACGCTTTTCTAGCTCGCATCGAGCGGATCGGCTCACTGACTGTGATACATAAACGTTGTAAGTCAGTCTCCAACTTTTATTCCATAACATCCAAGACACACTTTACACACAGGTTCACACTTTCTACGTATCTCGGTAGGAGTACTCTCTCTCTGTACCATAGGTTTAAGGTTAACCTTCCAATACCCGACCTCGGGTGAAGCTGTCTCCTATGGCAGGAACGTCTATGGTTGAAGCTGCTAAGGCCGGTAGAGGCTAATAGACCTATTCAGCCACTTCAGAACACGTACAATCTATCTTAACCCTTGCTCTATTACCATCATTCGATTACAATATTTAAAAAACAATACCAATGACAATCTCAAACATCAAATAATGATCAAGAGATCTGTTTGTGAAGCTACATAGAAACCAGATACAAGAGCAAACAATGCATTACACAGACGGATGTATTCAGTTCGAACGGTGGGCTTGTGCCGTAGCTGTGGTAAATGAACAACAATTCGTGTTAAGGGGGCTGCGTTCATCTACTCCTCCATAAAAACGTACGGAAAACCGTTTTTTTTTTCTAATTTCAGTTTGCCCACTGTTATTAAGACTAAGACCTACTGAACGAACTCAATCATCATCATCATCATCAACCGGTGTCAGTCTACTGCTTGACGTAGACTTATCCCAAGATGCGCCACTGAGCCCGGTCTTCAGCTCTTCTTTCCTAGTCTTCTTTACCAGGGATGTAAGGGAGCACAAATACCACCTCAATGCTCCAACCAACCTTACCTGCTCGTGGTGCATCCTGCTGACCGACAAACGAGGCTCTGGCGACCGAAAATTGACGGTATAACCATTTCATAATAATGACATAGCATAATACTACAGGCCGGTGACGTCCTGCGATCGCCAACCCGCCTGCCCATATAAAAGACGGACGGTGGTGCTCCAACATGGCAATTACTTAATTGCCATGTTGGTCTAGGTTATGTCATAGCAATGATTATCTAGGTTCCTATACAATTTTCAGAAACAAAATTGTAAATAAATAGCCATGTTTATTTCAATTCTTTTGCGCGTTTAAAATCAGTTTTTAATCAAGGTTCCGTTTGTAAAATCCTTATTTTCCACTTACACACCTTCGCCGTCAATTTCAGTTTATAACGGATGTCGCAGCCGCCTTAAACCAAACGATTGTTGATATTGTTTAACAATCCAGCGGATTGTTGACTCTGTCCGACAATTGACGACTGTTGGTTTTGTTCGCATAATTTGTGTTACCTATCTACGAGTTGTGGTTTATTTGATAAACATTTGTTATTTATAGTAAACGCGGCGGCTGGTCAATTAAAACGAATTACATTACTACTTTGTATCAAATTGTATAAAACAGCGTATATTTAAGCAGCGACAAGGTCTAAATTCTGAATTCCTATAATAATTTTATTTTATATTGACCTTGTGAAGCACAACATTATGTCACATGTGGCTTGAATTTTAATCAAAAGAATTCATTACGACGTACATTATTTACGCCATATGAAATCTAAATACAGAATCATATTTGATGAATGTCTTTCTTTCGATGTCGAATTGTTCGAATGTCGTTCTTCAGAAACGAAAGGTTATATCATTATTATATTGTGTATGATCAGTTTCCACTTTCCCCAAAGCCACGCGTTGCCAGAACAGCTCCTCGATCCATCATCAGCGCGTTCAATCACGGCGAGGAGACAGTTGAAATTGAGAGTGGTTGAAAAGAAGTGTCCTCCACACCCCGCACCCCGCACCCCGCACCCCGGTAGTTACACGGACACTTGAGGTGGGTTCCGGTCAACGAGCTAGAAAGGGCTTGGATGAGTTAATCTTTTTTACTGACTTCATAAAAGGTAGGATGTGGTATGTACATTCGTGTGAACGTTGCTTTTCTTCAGTTATCTTAGACATCTAGCATCGTTTTGAATTATTTTTTTTCGGACAGATACTATTTGACGCGGCATTGAGATTTTTATGTTTTATAACTATATAATAATGGTAGCGTGTTGGATCGAGAGAAAAGTTAATATTCTTTCCACATAACTCACGTCACTGCCAGGCTTTGTGAGTCCTCAACGTGTATCAAAGGTAAGAAGACTTTGTGACTTAGTATCTGTTATAGGCAAACCTTATAGCTTACCATGTGGCATGAGTCGTGGTTTCTTGTTAGGTACCCATAGGAAAAAAACTCGCTTAAGTTCAACCACTATCTCACCTGTTGGTGCCATCACTTATACATCCTCGACCGCATCATCTTGCGGTGTAGGCCTAAAATGGGAACGGGATCTCAAGAAAAGCTACCGGAACATATCAGATGTTTGGCAACATAGTTTCCAACATGAATGTGGTAGCTGGCCAGGCAGACTATAGACGGTATCCATCTGAATTAATATTATAAAGAGGAACGATTTGACTTTTTTTTTGTAACGATTTAACTCAAAAAGTACTAGACCGATTTATAAAAGTCTTTCACTAATGGAAAGCTACATTATCAGCAAAAAACAGAGGCTATATTTTATCCCCGTATCCTCATGGGTACGGAAACTCGGGTGAACCCCGAGGTCCTGCTAGTTCCAGTATAAATACACATAAACGTTTAAAAACACAGTATAAAAACTACATTGGGAGATGAGATGTTACATCGGTACTAAGTGCAGATTGTAAAAGTTCTTCGTAAGTTTCTCAGCTCGTTGTACCGGCGACACTGATCGATGTCCTCGCTACAATCTCTCGGAAGCTGAATTGACTGCGGACGAGGTCGAGCCGAGCACCACTTCACTGGTTATTGTAACATTACACGGGTCCTCGATTACATGCTACGTGTAGTGTGTGCTTCAACTAGGAGTACATACGCTGCAATATATAGTACACTAGAGAAAGAGAAGACTACTGTTACTTGAACACTAAAATATTATTACACTATTATAGTTTTAAAAATAAAAACGGTGTGTGTTTATGACAACACGACAGCATAATACGAGTTAGCCCCGGAGACGGTCATTCGTCATTCGCCAATCGGTGCGTGATTGAGATTGACCGTTTCAATTGAAGGTGCGAAAAATAGAGCTTCAATCGACGCGTAAACTGCTCGCCCACATTTGCTTTTCTGTTCTTTTTTGTCTTTCTGCACAACGAGATGTTCAATGGTTGCGTCATACGTGGTTGTCAATGGCTACAATTAAAATTTCCATCATTCGCCTTCAATCACGTAGTTGTGAATGGCAATGGCATCAATGGCATCTGAAGACGAACATTTGGTCCATCATTAACGTAAAAATTGACAATTGCAAATGACCGTCTCTGGGGCACTGGACTCGAGCCAACTTTACCCGACCGTGACGGATCATTGCAGTATCATTCAATACCCACAACATAAAGTGTTTAGCGTGCCTTAACAAGTTTCCACTTTACAAATAGTGTATTCTATAGCTGCGTCAAAGAGTACAGTATCCATATTACGTGCGGCTGGATGATCTGTATAAAAACTCGGCCCAGTATGAGTTGGACTCGCGCCAAATTTCATGATTATAGGTGAAGTATCCTATAGGTTTAGATTCCCTTCTGAAATATTCTAAAATGTGCGACGTAAACTGTCATATCTTTTACTCGCGTTTACATTCGCGTTTACGACTTACAATATTGATTTTATCACGGCCAAAAGAAATCATAGACCTTTAGATCTTTTATTTGATGTAAATGTCAACTTGATACCTTTATACAATAATATCGTTTAAAAAACTCAAAGAACCGACTTAAAATACTACGCTATTAATTTTTAGTACCAAGTTTGAGGTGTTAATCTCTATATCTCTGTATTCTCATATCAGATCTCAATGAAATTACTAAAGTATCACCATTACATTTTTTTAATTTATTAATTTTCTTTCCAACAAAAAAAGAATCATCAGAATCGGTTCATAAACGACGATTTTATCCACGAACACACATATAAAAAATCTTTAATTATATACGGTTGAAATGAGAAACCTCCTCCTTTTTTGAAGTCGGTTAAAATAGGGTTGACAGACAGACATATAGACAGACGTACAGATGAACAACAAAGTAATCTTATAAAGGTTCCTTTTTCCTTTTGAGGTATGGAATCCTAAACATTTAATAAATAACGGACCATTCACTTCCATTTCCATTCACAATTTAGTAAATATGTGCAAACCTCCTCCTTATGTGCAAACAGTATAAGATCAGGCAGTACTTCTAAATAAAGACAAACTCACCATTAACGCTTCATCCTTTTCACGGCAAAAAACCTTTATAAGTTCTTATCTATCCGGACTATCTATGGAAGAGATCGCTTTATGCAATAAGACCGCCGATTGTATCTCCGAATTAGGTACAATAAAGAGTTAATCTATCTATCTGTCAGAATGAATATTAGCAACTAATGTTTTTTTATGAGTCTGATAGATACCCTATTATCCTCATTTATTACAATTCACCTTACATACATTAAGACTCCCAAGACCAACAGATACATATAGTTACTTATCTCAGCAGTGCAGTTCAAATATTCAACAGATGTAAAATTCCCGGAGATTCCTCCGTAACGGGAATATCCGAAATCCCGTAGTGCAGTCATATGCAAGTCAAATACGGGAATAACTCAAGAAGCTCGGACGCGGGATGATAGGTGGCTAGTGCAGATAGGGTATGTGGTATTATTGACGTAGCCATGGATTGTTTTATGAGAATCTCATATGTAAATTCATTGTGATACACTGTAAATCCACAATAATAAGATACATACTATTTAATCCCTGACGCTAGAAGATGGATGTTATTACACACGCACACATAAACACAAACACACACACCCAAACCCACACACACACACACACACACACACACACACACCCACCCACACACACACACACACACGCACACACACACACACACACACACACACACACGGAGAGAGAGAGAGAGAGAGACACACGCACACGCAACACACATGTCCAGCAGTGGACTGATACCGGCTGATTATAATAATGATGATGATGCTCCACTAAAAGTGGACGACGACAGTGGGACGAGGTGCATGGAATACATACAGTAGGCATCACCACTATCCCGACCTTCAGTCGTCCACACTGGACTAACGTACATAATATTGTCGGTACTCGGCGAAACGATATCAACAAATCTACTGTGGCCAGTGGCAGGTTCAAATTACGACCAAATCCTGGTACACTTTGATAACTTCTTTTTTTTGTGTAAGGTTAAAGGTAGGCAGGCAAAGTTTCAGATTCGGGGCCATTTGACTAAACATGTTCACGAGTGAATAGAATGATATCTTCTGGGAAAGCACGCATCATCATCGATCACATCATCATTTAACATTAGGTGAGATAGTGGTTAAGTGCTACCCAGTTCGATGTAGAAAAGATAACGAATTTAAACTAAGTTTTGTTTTGTTTCTATAAATACTTTTATTTTACTCCAAGTTATTATTTTTAAAAGAACATTTCTTAATTTAATAACGGTTAATTCTTGATAGCTATTTTTAACAATTCATAGAATTTGTAATACCTAGTAACATTTATGATTCACAAGTTTATACATTTTAATTGAATTCTTACCTTCTATAAGTTCACTTAAACTATTAAGTAAATTAAAATATATTTATTTAAGTAGCAAGTTATTTATACTTGGCAAACATAATATTAATTCATAAATACAATCGCATGAAATTAAGAAAAATATTTATCTCTTCCAAGTTAATACAATGATAACATTGTTAATAAAACACGCAAATAATATAATTTACTGATTATAATTTATTGAGCAGTTTGTGTAAGATTTAAATAAATATTGTTTAGTTTTTGTGCGTATCTATCGCATTACACATGGATTTGTATCCGTCTGCAACGGGTAGAGGCTCTTTGTTGATGAAAAAAAAATCATGCGATTTGTATCGTCGCATACGACTTGTCTTCAACTTTCCGTTGATCATACAAAAACTGGCCAAGTGCAAATCGGACTCGCACTCGTAGAGCTCCATAACACAGTAGAGTATTTTACAACTATAATTTTAAAAAATTAACTTTATTTTTCAGTGTTTGTATGAAAACAAAATTATATTTGCGGTTGCTATATTTTGAAAACTGCTGAATTATATCTCGTTTAAACCAATTTTCATTGAACATTTTTATTGAGATCTACAGCATTTTTTTTTTTTAATTTTTTACTCCATTACTTAAAAAGTTAGAGGAGGTGGGACATACATCTTGCCACTTTAGAAGTGTCTGTCTTTAAAATAATTGACTTTGAAAAAAAAACTAGTTTTAGGAACCTCAATGTCATTTTTGAAGACCTATCTATAAGTGTATAGGTTTAATGAGATATTTTTTACAAGCGTTTATTTAACTTGCAATGTATGTATGTATGTATGTATGTATGTATGTATGTATGTATGTATGTATGTATGTATGTATGTATGTATGTATGTATGTATGTATATATGTATGTTATGTATGTATGTATGTATGTATGTATGTCACTATGTATGTCACTATGTATGTTCTGATGGAATCTTGGAAGCTCAATTAGACCCACTTCCCGATGTCCGATTGAACTCAAATTTTGTGTACTTGTGTATCTTCGGTGACAATACAATCATATGGTACCATGGAGCTAGTCTGATGATGGAGACGAAAGGTGGCCACGGCATCTCTGTGATAAAACAACATAACCCCACCGAGTTTGGGTTCGATTGATTTGTCTTGAAGAGAACTTTACGAGATGATATCCAGGGTCTGATGATGAAGCTGGAAGGTGGCCACGGCATCTCTGTGATAAATCAACATAACCCTACTGAGTTTTGGCTCTATTGATTCGTTTTGTAGAGAACTTTTCACCTAGATGATATCCAGGGTCTGATGAAGAAGCTGGAAGGTGGCCACAGCATCTCTGTGATAAATCAACGTAACTCTACCGAGTTTGGGCTCGATTGATTCGTCTTAAAGAGAACTGTACACCTAGATAATATCCAGGGTCTGATGATGAAGCTGGAAGGCAGCCACGGAATATCTGCGATAAAAAAACAAAACACTACCGAGTTTGGGCTCGATTGATTCGTCTTGAAGAGAACTTTACACCTAGATGATATTTAGCGACTGGTGATGAAGCTGGAAGGTAGCCACGGCATCTCTGTGATAAAATAACGTAACCCCCGTGAATTTGAGCTCAAATGATTCGTCTTGAGGAGTACTTTACACTTAAATGATAGCCAGGATCTTATGATGAAGCTGTAAGGTGGCCATGGCATTTCTGTTATAAAGCAACATAGCCCCACCGAGTCGAGTGATTTTCCTTGAAGAGAACTTTACCCATAATCACATCAAATATCCGTGGAATATTTTAAAACATCATGCCTTCTCTTAAATACTTAGGTAGTAGGTAGGTAGTCGGTATCTATACCTACCTACCTACCTAAGTTAAAAATAAATTATAAGTAAAAATATTTTTAAAAACAAGATTTTATCTGGGACAATGAACTAAAATGTTAAAAATAAATTCTAGTAAGTATTTGGCATGTAGGTACTTACCTATATTTTTAAAAGCTTGAGGCACTGAAGTATATTTATTACCTAGCCTGAAAAACGGGTAGTGCTTCAAGCTTTTAAGAATATAGTCCTGTAGGTACTACTGTAGGTAAGTAGTACCTACACGCAAAATACTTACTAGAATATATTTTTAACATATTAGTTCATTGTCCCAGATAAAAGCTTGTTTTTTAAAATATTTTTTACTTATAATTTATTTCAGTTTTAGTTTCATGTATGGGGATATCAAAATATATTAAAAGGGGGCTCCCCTTCAATCTTTTTTTTTCTATTAAAGTCGTGTGTAAGAATATGATATATATATATATATATATATAAAGATACTCGTATAAGCATAAAGAAATATAAATAGTAATTATTTATATTTCTGTGGTAGTCATATTAGTGTGTAGTATATTAGTTTCAGAATAAAGTGGCTGTGACAAACGGACGGACAGACAGACAGACATATATGACTACAAGTGTGTAACACTTCAAAGAAACATAATATATGACTACAAGGGTTCCCTTTTTTGCCATTCGGCTACGGAGCCCTAAAAAATAAGATAGTGCTCGTTCACATAACATCAGCTCCGGAATTCAGAACTGAACAATTTTAATAAAATGTTCTAATCATGTACTTGCATGCAGCATGCACCTTCATAATGAAAACGAGGCCTTATAGTTTAAACTCCTTCATACTAGGCGAGTTTTCAATTACGAGTAATGAATACCGAAATAAGATTTCCTCGCCTAACCTTAAATACAACTTTTTGACAAATTTATTTGGTAGAAATTTTCATTTTGCATGGAAGAAGATGGAATTATTGTATTGTGCGGTGTACGATTTTTTGCCTACTTTGCTTGAGAACCTTGCCAAAATAGTTTCAGCAGAGTCTCACTAAATCTGATACTCTGTGTAATTCCAGTTCCAGGTTTTGCTGACCGTGTTGTCGTTACGTTTGGGGACCGTCGGGGGCTGCATCAGGATGTTGTCTCTCTGAAACAAACACACAAATCAGAAATAATAAAGCTGGGTAGATGCGAGTGGGGTTCGTGTAGATAAGGTTTTCAACGCAATGACATACGTGTAATTTTTTTTAAATGTATGATAGACAAGCACTTTTCCAGTATCTTATCTGATGGTAGATGGCGATACGATACGAATTTTGTCTGTTGAGATAGTCTGACGTCTTTGAAACCAACAATATACACAGAGATGGGATGGAGAGCGCCGAAATTAGGCAAAATATAATATTCTAGCTGCGCCCCGCGACTTTGCCTGTGTCAAATAGTATCTTAAGTGTAGAGGTAGATTTGAAAAGACAAAAAAAAGCATGTATCATTTTTAGTTTTAAGGTTTATTTGTACCGAGTTTTGAGTAAATCTGACCAAGGAATACGTGGAAACAAACGTTACTGACATTTCTATGATTTTTACAACCAAAATTCATCTTACTCACCCTCTAGGAGTAAATTTGAATAAATAAAGAATACGTGTAGGTATCATTATTTGTTTTAAGGTTTACTTGTACCGAGTTTTGAGTAAATCGGCCCTGGGCATAACATTTTCAATATAAACATTATCACCCTACGAGGATTCAATCACTTTAGGAGATAATTTAAAAAAAATACTAGATTAACCTGTCTTATGCTAGAGCCTTGACTATCTACGTTTTATATTTCATTAAAATCGGTTCAGTAGGTATGGAGATAAGTGGTAAGAAACATTTACAACACACACAGCCACTTACTTTCGCATTTGAATTGGTTCTAATTTAGCTGCCAAGATTTTACCACAGAAATATAGGTAAATAATACCTTGTAAATTGTTAAACACAATCCAAAATTTCATCGTACCGACGGGACTTGAACCCGCAACCTCCGGAATAACATGTTATTAATTGGCAAAGCACCGGAACATGTTATTCCGGAGGTTGCGGGTTCAAGTCCCGTCGGTACGATGAAATTTTGGATTGTGTTTAACAATTTACAAAAATATAAAGTGTGAAACACTTCAAACAAACATAATATTTAAATAATACCTTAATATTTATATTTCTGTGGATTTTACCTTTGACCCACACATGCACACATTACAAACATACTCGTACATATTAATAGCGTAATATGTACTAATAAGCTTGTAATTGCCAAAACCCTAACATATACATCTATGACGTAATACGTCGGAAATGATAAAAAAAACACTCGGATCTCGTACAAGGAACACAAAAGGGTGAACTCTCATTTCGCCGAAGCACACAATTATCCGAATCATAAAGGGCCGTGGGATCTGTCAAAGCGCCCGCTGAGCCCTGTAATGAACAATTTGTACTGGGCACATAATTACGGGGATATAAAGAAGGTCTTACTCACCAAGTACAAATGTTTTTCTTTGTACCTTCAATAGCTTTTTGGGCTTTTGTTTCAGCTCTTTGTGATTAGTTTACAGTGTGTGTTAATGAGATAATGTACTAAGATGTGAGATAATACGGCACATCATTATTTGAACTGTGGTGTTGTTGTAGTACAGCCCTAATGGGTAGTAGTAAATTACAGCATTATTTTGTATTTCCTCTTCAGAAGTGAGTTGTTTTTATAGTTGTACTCATCGACTTCATAGCAAAGTCGATGGTTGTACTAGTGTTGACTTCTGCTAGTCCACTTGTTCTTCTTAACTAGTTACTAGCTCGCGTCTTCGCCCGCGTTAGAAGGTATCCTATGTCCTAATCCACTATACTCGCTATTCCTGTGCACAGTTTCAGCCAAATTGGACCCAAACAACAAACAAACTGACTTCTGCATTTATAATATTGATTTTGATTCAATAATGAAATAGAAGTATTTTTCGATTTATAAGGCTTAGTGGCCAGTGAAATTATAGCACGTATGAGACTTGTTGTCTATGTTTCAGGATACAACTGATAGTAGTGCAATATAATGATGCAAAAAATACTGCAATTAATTGGTCGCTACCTCGGTGACGTTGTATTATTGAGTGGTTTTAGCTATCCTGGCTGGCAATGATACAAGGAGCTGTACAACATATTTATACCTAATTCACAAAACAAAACTATCCCCTTTTCAGTCTACCGAACAATCTGGCAGTTTTACTTAGAATTTACCTCTTGAATATCCTTTCAATAGTTCCCCAGCATTATTTAGTTTGGTAATGTTGGCAAAACGTTGGGCAAGCCTTTTTTACCGCCTTTCCAAATTTGAAATTCAAATACTGTGAAAATATTAGTTCCTAATGGCTGCAGAGAGAATCGGCTCCGGACCAGATTGACTTAATTCTAGATAAACTTTATAATTTTAAAATGCTTTTGAGAGTATCCTCCTAATATTTTAAAAGTATTTAAGCACCGTCGGATAGGAAGGCTGGGTTTACATGTGACTCATTGTGACAATTTGAAATTAAGTGACACTTTCGCAGCTTATAAATTTGTGCATGTCTTGTTGTGTGCCAAAAAGGTACCTTTTGTTTTAGCACTTGCCTACTATCTAACCTACCGGTAAGTAATGATGTGGCCTAAGGATAGTATATTGTACTTGTTTGGAGGCAACAGTGAGACGACTGGACAAACTGACTTTCGTCCAACCCACTTGCTTGTATTGATTTGGGATAGATGGGCCGCTAGCACCAAAAATAACGTTGGAGTTCGACGAACCGATTGGGAATATGCCTTTGTCCGGTTTGAACAAAGCCTACCTGATACTAGTGGTAACAAGGGAGAAATAATGGAATCAAAGCTTAAAATTTCGTGTAGCGTTAATATAGGTCTAAGCCTAGTTTGAGGGAGTATTTAATCTATGTTTCTTGTAAGTAAAAATAGCTCCAAGATCTCACATAGCCTAGTTTTTTCCAGCGACAGCCTTAATAAAATTCCTGTTACCAATCTCAAAAAAATAAATTATATAAACTTATTTAACTTATATCGTATTCACAACACTGAGCTCGGTTTCAGTAGCGTGTCTTGGGAGACGCCTATATCCAGCAGTGGACTGCTACTGGCTGATTATGATGACCATGCTTAAATTCAGTTTTGCATTTTAGTTGTGATGTTTTATAGGTATTGTAAACTACGCTTTAAGGTCAGAGTCTACTTTACAAATATTCAAGTCCAACAGAATTAAGTAAAGGTCTGTTTACATTTTGGATAGGAAATTAGCCGCTCTCCGACTTCTGGAATTGTTGAATATTTTGCTTCGTTTACAATATTGGCCCTGTACCTTCTAAACGTAAATTGGTGCTTCAGTTTTGATAGTTATCTTTTAAGAAACAATTTCAAGAGCTTCAAATTTAATTTTTCTCTAGGTGTTAAAAGTGTGTTTAAGTAGGGTTCAATGTTTTCTTTGTTATGCTATCTAGGTAGCAAACAACAACAAGAAGCTGATGTAAAACATTAAAAAAAACAACGGGTTGCACTTCGGGATTGCCAGCAGAAGTGAAAACTTGAACATTAACTTTATGTATTTGCTGTAATCTCCCTCCGTCTTACGAATTTTCGATCGGGCGTGACCCGATCTACAGCATAGCTAAGCCTATAATAATATTTTCGTATTAACTATGACCTACTCTGTGGTTTCACTGCAAATATTTTATGAATTTTGCGATGCGTGTATGTGAAATTCGTGATATCTTCTAGAGTTTTCATTTGAATTATATACTGTAAGGGACAATTTTAATCTATAATATGTGGCCAAGCTAATTAACGTAATTATTTGGATTAGGATTAATACTATATACTTGAAAATAGCCTTGGAAGTTATGTAATATTTTTTAACAAAAATTTTAAAATTAAAATGGTTACTGTGAGTCAACCTTAAGAGATAGACATATGCTGTCGCGGACTTTTTTGTAGGTCTTATTAAGTTGTACAACTCTTGCATAGAACATTCTCTTCTATCTATTTTCAATTCAGCAGCGTTCGTAAGAAACGTGTTTTTTCGACCGTTGTTTTGCCGACTTAGGTTGCAAATTAGGTCTCCACGAATGTACCTTTGATTTAAACGGGATAATATTTTCATTCCGAAAGTCCATTCTATATATTAGTGAAAGAATTTTTTAAATCGGTTCAGTAGTTTTTGAGCCAAATCATTACAAACATACAAAAATACAAATGTTCTCTCTTTATAATATTAGTATAGATAACAATAAAGAAAATAATGATACAGATAGTAAATTCCACATTAGAAAAAAAAAAAGTTACAGGATCAGCAGTTATCATTGGGCAAGTAGAATTTCCTTAATCTTTCTTTGAATGTATGGGATGATGGGGATTTTCTTATTTCGACTGGGATACTGTTCCACAGGCGTGCAGCCTGTATGGTAAAGGATTTGTCGAAGAAGGTAGACGAATGTGTGGGGATTTGCAGAGAAAGATTTTCGGTTGACCTCAACGTTAGGGAGTGCTGAGAGTACAGATACTCAAAGTTTACTTTAAGGTAGGGTGGGGAAGCAGGATTAAAAAGAATGCTATAAAGAAGAGAGAGAATATGAGTATTCCGGCGGAGACGTATAGGAAGCCACTTGAGCTTGTGCCTGAAATAGGAGACGTGGTCATATTTGCGCAAACCAAATATGAACCTTATGCAGAAATTTTGGAGACGCTCAAGTTTATTCAGCTGGTCCTCACTTAAATCTAGATAGCAGACATCAGCGTAATCGAGAATAGGAAGCAGTAGGGATTG
Organism: Cabera pusaria; assembly: GCA_954871355.1. Classification (NCBI taxonomy): domain Eukaryota; kingdom Metazoa; phylum Arthropoda; class Insecta; order Lepidoptera; family Geometridae; genus Cabera; species Cabera pusaria. The sequence goes on from OX940906.1 coordinate 23,118,778, forward strand.
TGCTAACGCAACTTTGGTAGCAGTAGGAAGAAAACTTTGGAGGCGTTTTAAGGCGCCCGCAGAAGCAAAAATCTTACGCCTGACGGCTTCTAGTTGTGGACCCCACGATAGGCTTTGGTCGATTATAAGACCCAAATTCCTAACCTGTGTGCTGTATGGAATCGTAATACCATCAAAAATTATTGCAGGAAGTGTACTTCGATCGAGCTTGCTCAACATGCGGGTACTACCTACGATTATTATCTATTATCTGGGTTTTAATGGGATTCACTTGTAGTCCAAAGTCCTTGCTCCACGCAGCTATGCGCCTTAAGTCCTCATTGACTATTTTTACACAGTCATGCAGCTGATCTGGCGGTGCTTGCGAATATATTTGTAAGTCGTCAGCATATAGGTGGTAGGGAGAAGAGAGATTAGAAGAAATAGTATCTATGAAACTGGAAAAAAGAAGTGGAGAGAGAACGCCGCCCTGCGGGACGCCAGCAGTAGTGTTACACCAACAAGAGACCGAATCTTCAAGGCGAACCCTCTGCCGGCGTCCTTCCGCAGACCGCGACCCTCTGCAGACTTGATGGAGGATGGAGAAAGAAGAGTACGATATTAAACATCTGGAAATACTGAAAGTTAAAGGAACTTGATACATTACAAATAAAGCGCAGTAAAATATTGATTGATTCCATATGTTAGGTAAGCTTGTATCAATCTAGTAAAAACCCATACGTCATGGTGGTAAATATATATAGATAACTGACCAGGCGAACTACCACCCTCAGGTCACCAAACATCTACCTAATGCATTCCGACAACTGTCCTTAGGCGCCAGTTCCTATTTTATGTCTAGCGACCTGCACGACAGTATCATCACTTACCAAAAGGAGAGACAGCTGTGGTCAAGCGCTAGCCTACCCATACTAATATTATGACAACCTTTGTAACTTTGTCACTCCGTCTGTTTGTTACTTAATCACGCCTAAACGGACGATCCAATCTTACTGATTTTGAACAAGGAGCTACTTTATACATGATATGCACATAGGCTACTTTATGTGAAAATAATGTTATGATTTTTACACATAACTTAAACAACTCAAATCACATAAATTTTTATTGACAGAGCTTTACAGCGTTTGTCCACAGCAACGGCACCGGGACGTCAACGGGAACAAAACGCCGGCGCCAAAGTAGAGGTACATATGTATAGTATGGCAGCTTGTCCACAGCATGACCGGCACCGGGCGACGTCATCTCGGCCGCCGATATTTTGATTAGATCGGCGCGACCGCTAGAAATCGGCCAGAGATTTTGATGGGCCGATGTGCCGGCATTGGCTCGCAATACAAAACACGTTTGATCTTATCCACACACTGCCAGCGCCCGGCGCAGTTCGATCGGTTATTGTTTTTTTGTCTGAGGTTGTTTTTTTATTTCTATGAAAACGCATATGCCACGCATGACAGAAGAAGGTTAGAAGAAACAACCACCGGAATCGGTGGCGGTGGACAAACGGTCGCCGGTACATCATTTTCAAATCGGCCCGAAAAAATCACGGCGCCGGTGACGTCTCGGTGTCGTTGCTGTGGACAAACGCTCTTACAGTGATAAAATTATGTGTCTAGTGTATGTGAACGAATTCGCGGGTATCAACTAGTATGGTATGAAAAGTGTTACATGTTCATAAGGTCGATGTGTCAGGTCCGGCGGGTCCGCCTGCGGCCCCAGGTTGACAGGCTCGTACTCGTCCGACAGGCCACTGTCGGGCGACGCGGGCAGCCGGTTACTGTATCCGGTGGACGGTCGGCTTTTGTGCACGCAGTAGTCGCCGGTGAACGGGTTGCGGTATGCCACTACTGTCCTGGAAAATATTTTTTATTTTATTTAGTGAACTATGAATGATCGACTTTATAATACTGATTTTCTGATCGAAATATTTAAACTCTTCGAAAATAAAATTTTAAAATCATTTATTTAAATGCCACGGAGAGAGTCGTAGCTTATTATTACATATTTACATAATTAACTATAACTGGAGGTCTGTTTGCGAGGCATGCACTACACTGTACAATAATTACTAATTAACGTTCCAATATGGCCTTGTATATACAGGGTTATTGGTAACTCGACATATTCCCGGCAGGATCAGCTAGACTATTCTGTAAGCTATCGAAGCTATCGAAATCTCAACGCGGATTCCGCTGTCGAGATTTATTTATTTGTTTATGGTAAGCCAACAGTTTCAATTAAAACTCAACGATTGACAGTATATAAACCATAAAACCAATTAAAGGCTATTTTAATTTTAATTTTAACAGTGAACAATTAAACAATTAAACAGTGAACATCGCGATCTCACCGCGTGACCTCACTCCCGAGGAAGAGCGACTGACTCGCTCGAAACCTAGGTCGAGAAAATTCGACTAAAGGTACGTGAATTACAGCCGGTATATAACAATAACAATTAAAGGCTCACACGTATACGAAAACAGATTATAGTATGAAAAAGATAGATCGCGCACGCAAGACGCTGCGTGTGTCCGTACCTTAAGAAGTAATAAAATATCCAAAAACACTTGAAATGTGATGACAATTACAAATCATTATTTTTTATTTTATTTAATTATTTTTATGATTGATGCTCAATGATGATCAATTGCTTGCTGCTTAGTTACCGCATCTAATACATAATGAATGTATTACACGCGTTAACTAAGCAGTAATAGAATAGCTAGATATCGAACAATACGTGTATAAAAAGCAGACAACGCGCGATTAGCTATTTGCTATTTGATGAGATAAATGAGTGAGATTCAATTTTGAAGTATCTAATACTATAAGAATCTTTGTCCTGACATACTGACTGACTGACTGACTCACTGACAGACAATGCACAGCCTAAACCGCTGGTCGTAGAGACTTGAAATTTGGAGGGTATATTTGTCCTTAGTACGTAGGGGTGTACTAAGAAAGGATTTTTCAAAATTCACCCCTTAAGAGGATGAAATGGGGGTTCAAAGTTTGTATGGAGAAACAAGATTAGATAGTCTTTTCTATCCGAAACTTCACACAAGTGCTTCAGTAAAGAAATAAGTAAATACGTGTTTCAGGTTTTTTTGAAATTCCACCCCTAAGAGGGTTAAATGGGGTAACAAAGTGTGAAAATCAATATTTTTTGGGATTGCGCTAAAACTTGGCATGCAGATAATTATTACAACGTCAGTTACCTTTGAAAAAGGATTTTTCAAATTTCACCCCTGAAGAGGATGAAACGGGGGTTCAAAGTTTCTATGGAAAAACAAGATTAGATAGTATTTTCTATTCGCAACATCATACAAGTGCTCCAGTAAAAAAATAAGTAAATACGTGTTTCAAGTTTTTTTGAAATTCCACCCCTAAGAGGGTGAAATAGGGTAACAAAGTGTGGAAATCAATATTGTTTCGGATTGCGCTGAATTTGGAATGCCGATAGTTATTACGACGATAGTTCCCTCTGAGAAAGGATTTTCCGAAATTCACCCCTGAAGGGGATAAAACGGGTGTTCAAAGTTTGTATGGAAAAACAATATTAGATAGTATTTTCTTTTCGTAACTACATACAAGTGCTCCAGTAAAAAAAAGTAAATACGTGTTTCATGTTTTTTTGAAATTCCCCCCCTAAGAGGCAATGGGGTAACAAAGTGTGAAAATCAATATTGTTTCGGATTGCGCTGAAATTTGGCATGCAGATAGTTATTACGACGTTAGTTCCCTCTGAGAAAGGATTTTCCAACATTCACCCCTGAAGGGGACGAAACGGGGGTTCAAATTTTGTATGGAAAAACAAGATTATTATTAGATAGTATTTTCTATTCGAAACTTCATACAAGTGCTCCAGTAAAAAAATAAGTAAATACGTGTTTCATGTTTTTTTGTTTTTTTTTTTTTATACCGAACTGTGTAGCACTTGATCACTATCTCACCTGATGTTAAGTGATGATGCGATTTATGATGGAGCGTGCTTACCCAGAAGATACCTATTCACTCGCGATTTGAAGACCCCCATATTGTACTTAACCGGAAACACAGACTCAGGCAGAGTATTCCATTCTTTGGCGGTTCGTATGATGAACGAAGAAGCAAATCGCTTCGTTCGGGTAGATGGTATATCCACCATAAATCGGTGGCGCCTTTTAGTGTCCCTGGATGTCCGATTATAAAATGGGGATGGTGGAATCAAATCATGCAGTTCCATTGCACACTCTCCGAAATGTATTCGATAGAAAACCGATAAGCAAGCGACTTTGCGGCGATGCGCGAGAGTCTGGAGTCTCTTGCTTACTAGTAGGTCGTCGCTTATGAGTTTCTTTGCTCTTCTCTCAATAGCTTCAAGTGTCTCCAGCTGGTATGGCAGAGCCATCCCAAAGGTGAGAATAGTACTCCATACACGACCGGACTTGTGCTTGGTAAAGATTAAGCAACTGTCCCGGTGTGAAGTACCGTCTCATCTTAGCCAAAATGCCAAGCTTTTTTGAGGCTAGCTGGGCTCTAGACTCAATATAAGAGCCGAAATTGAGAGTTGGTGTCAAAGAGATGCCAAGAAGCTCGAGATTGTTACTTATCGGAACGGACACGTCCCGGAAAGTAGGAGCCAGTAGAAATGGGCTCCGTTTAGCGGAGAAGAGACACGCCTAGGTTTTAGCAGCATTGAACTTGACCAGATTGGCATCGCCCCAATCGGAGACTGCCTTCAAAGAATAGTTCAAGCGCTCGACCATCGCTTCTCTATGAGACTGGATTTGTAATGCACTGGTTCGTGCGTTAGATGCATAGCTCTCTACAACAGTGCTGTCATTTGCGTACCCAAAGATACCGGGTTTAAGCAGGTCATTAATATGCAGCAGAAAAAGTGTTGCAGAGAGTACTGATCCTTGAGGGACTCCGGCATTTATGGCCAATTGGTCGGAAGAACAGCCATCGATGACCACTCGAATCAACCGATCCCTCAAGAAATCTGCTATCCAAATACATAAACCAGTGGGAAGGCCGTATGAAGAAAGCTTGCTAATAAAGCTATCGTGCCAGACCCTGTCGAAAGCCTTCGAGATGTCAAGAGAGACGGCCAGCGCCTCGCCGTGGTTCTCGATGGCCTCGCTCCAGATGTGAGTGGCATACGCTAGAAGATCCCCAGTAGACCGGTTTCGGCGAAACCCGTATTGTCGGTCACTGAGGAGATCGTTCACTTCTAGGTATACCAGGAGCCTGTGGTTCAGTACACATTCCATAGTCTTACAGAGTATGGAAGTGACTGAGATAGGCCTGTAATTGGCAGGGTCTGCGCGACTACCCTTTTTGGGTACAGGTTGCACGTTTGCTTGCTTCCAGGACTTAGGCACTTTACCAGTCGTCATAGACAAGCGAAAGAGGCGTGTCAAAATAGGAGCCAACTCAGGCGCACACGTCCTTAAGACTACAGCTGGTATACCGTCTGGACCACTAGCTTTGTTCACGTCTAGATTACGCAACGCTTTACGTACTTCAGTCTGACGAATGCTCTTCGATCGACTTCGCCAGGGACCAGAACGCTTTGCTACCAGAGGGGTAAGAAGCAAGTTTGTTCCCTGTTCGGCATATGTGATCGAAGCGAGCCTTCTTGAGAGCCTTTTTGCAAGACTTGGCGGCTAAGTTAAAGGCTTTCTTCTTTTCGCGTACATCACTAGTTTTGCGGGTTCGAGCATCAGCCCAAGCTAAGTAAGCTTCATGTTTTGATGCTTCTGCATCTCTACATTTGGCATTAAACCATGGACGAGCTTTGCTTGACATCGGAACGTCAGAGAACGGTATGAAATATTCCATACCCTGACGTAGCACTTCTGTCACAGTATCCGCGCAAACTGAGGGATCGCTCGAAGAAAAACATACCTGCCGCCAAGGATAAGACGCGAAAAAACAACGCATCTCATCCCAATCTGCTGACCTGTATCGCCACACCCGCCGGGTGCCTTTTTGGATTTTCTTTTGGTCCAAGCAATTGGCTGTATGGCCATCAACGTCCGGTATCCTTGTTGCTCCCTGGACCAACTGAGTGAGGTCTAGCGTTAAAGCAAGCTTTCGCATCTCTCGACCAGCGTGGTCTGTGCTCTGGTATGGGTACAGCCAGTCTTGATGATGGGCGTTGAAATCCCCCAGAAGCACTAATTGAGCAGAAGGATACCTCTGTTGGGCCACATCAGCCGCCTCACTGAGGTGGTTTGTGAGCCTGTTTGTCTCTTCATCTCCGCTGTGCGAACGGTAGACACTAGCATAAAGAATTTTCTCCATGCCAGTGTCCACCAAAATCCACATGACGGAAAGTTGAGGGTTTTCAAGGTTGCGGAGACGCCGATAGTAAATGTCATCGCGGGCATACATACAAACTCCCGCCCTCGGCCTAAACTTATGTTCTAGAACATAGCCTGGGTAGGCAAGGTACGCCGCGTCGGCTGGACATTTGATCTGCGTCTCCGTGAGGAACAGAATATGCGGTTTTTCGGTCTCAAGATGGTGGTGGACCGAGAGGATATTGGAGTGCATGCCTCGAATGTTTGAGAGGTGCACTTGAAGGGAGAGGACGTGCTTCCGCTGTTTAACCTCTATTCTGTTTCTGACTTTCATTTTGTGGGGCGTGAAGTTAGGTAAGGGAAACGGAAGTGGAAACGAGGCGCTAATTACCAACCCGTGATACATATTAGGTCTTTTCACCTATTGGGAACCAATCCTGGAGACCGCGGGGACGCCCGAGCCCCCGCAGAGGTGTCCATCGGGTCCTCTCGTCCGGTCACCATCGCGGTGGCGCACCTCCGGGATTTTTCGCGAGATGGCGGGGCAGCCTTTCATGAGTGGCTGGCTCACTACTTGGGCCCCCAACTATCTGCGGTCGGCCAGCGGAGAACCGTGCCTCGGATCCCGCTGCTCTCCAAGATTGGCTGCCAGGTAAATTGACCTTCAATGTATCACGACCAGCTATAGTAATCAACGCAACTGTTTCCGACCCGTTCCCCATAATGGCTTCACCAAACATTCATACCGTAAAGCGACCGCGTGGCGGCATGGCTTTGGCTGGTGGGTGGTAACACGCCGCGGCCTAAGCCTACCACCTGAAACGTACTGAAATTCCACCCCTAAGAGGGGTGAAATGGGGTAACAAAGTGTGGAAATCAATATTGTTTCGGATTGCGCTGAAATTCAGAATGCAGATAGTTATTATGACGTAGGTATAGGTATCCGCTCAGAAACGGAACGGGGATTCAAAGTTTATATGGCGAAACAAGATGGGATAAAGTACGTGTTGTAGGATTTTTCGAAATGGGGTAGGTAACAAAGTCTGTAAATTTAGGTTTTTAGGGTTTTATAAATATGAATCCTGATTTGCCTTAGTCACGCGATAACATGAAAACGGGTGAACCTATTTGGCTAATTCTTATTTGATGTGTTTAATGATAGAATCGTTTTTACAAAATAAAAGTTTTAAGTAAATAAAAGGTTTTAACGCGGGCGAAGTCGCGGGACACTTCTAGTCTATATATATAAAAGAAAGTCGTGTTAGTTACTACACTTATAACTCAAGAACGGCTGGACCAATTTTTATGATTTTCGTAGTTTTGGAATTGTCTCTGTCAGGAATAGGATAAATAAGTAATAAAAACAATGAATAATTGACCTAAAAAAATATATAAAACAAATTATTTTGCCAAAATGTTCCTGGGTAAAAAAACTGCCAATCATTTGATGTTCAATTGTTTATCCCGTCGATACGGTAAACCTCAAATTAATAAGGGTCATCGCTCCATACGGTTAGTGTATTTAGCCAGTGTCAAGTACAAAAATTCTTCAAGTTTTTGTGATTACAAGTCATGTACATTTTAAAAGTGTTCATAAATTTTAAATACTGTCAATAATGTTAGGTAGCCCCATAGAGTTTCTTGGTGTTTCTTCTCTGATGGGAGTATTTCCGAAACACCGGTAGATTCAACAGCCATTCAGTTTTCCCCTTTTGGCCGCAGATTTTCTTTCTAGGCTTGCCATTTTTATTTTTATTTAAACAATATTATGCAGCTGACAGACGGACTATCAGTTCCATTTGGATCATGATATGTACTGTGATCGGTATGCGTTTCTCTATGTTGTGTTTCACTATTTCACTTTTTTTATTTTTTTTATATTAAAATTGTCTGAAGTACTGAAACACACAGTTACATGTATGGTTGGTTTTAACCTACTTTAATTTTTTTTTAATATTCTGACGTAAACGATTGGATGACAGCTGAATGGTTCATTTCCTTTTTTTTTCTAATTCAAAGCGTTAAATTCTGCTTTTGCTATGTTTACTTGATAATTGGTTATGATTTATTTTATGATTTATGATTTTGACGTGTATATGTGCGTATATTTATACTGCCTACATACTGAATAAATGCTTTGATTCTTGATTCTTGAATGACAATTTCATGACATATTTATTGATTGTCAAATATGCGTGTGAATGCTTACGAGTTTTTGGCGGGAACGTGAAAAAGTGTGTGTGATCTCATTGTATTTATTCCTAAAACTGGTGTTCTTCCGCGTGTTAATATGTAATAAATGTGGATTATTAATAATTAAGTGGCGGTGAATGTGTGCGAGTGTAGGGAAACTGCACAATGTTGAAAAACATGCTATTGGGGTTCTCTCCAAAATTCCACTGAAAATCTTCAGTAAACACCACATCTTTACTGAAGGTATGACTTAGACTAGACTTGTACTTGAAAACTGAGCTGAAATATGACTTTAACCCATCTCTACGGCTAAAATTGATAAAAACTTAGAGAATTTTATTACTTGACACTGGCTAAATACACTAATCGTGTGGAGACATAATGAAATTTAAAAAAATAAAAAATTATGCTTACAAGCAATCAAGACAACAATAATCAATGCCTAATCAATTTTATATTTTGTCAGAATTGTAAATACAGAGATATGCAAGTATGTGATAGCCAATTTATGAGTGCCGTATGTATTCAGTTTTATCCATAAGGCAAAAACATATTAGACAGTTATTCATGAAGTAAGTAGGTATACTTATTCAGAATTAAAATTAAATGCTGGTGATTATATTTTTACAATTACAATTAAACTCAATCGAACTAATTTCAAGTTAATAACTTATCTATAACAATAATAACATTGTTTCATTGCATCATGTCTTGCTGACACGCGGTTGAAGTACTTGATTGTTGTATTTTTATTCTATTTCCATAACTTTGATTATTTACTTGATAATCAAAGTGCCATAATACTCGTACATTACTAAACTTAATATCTCTTTTGTATTCATTGTATTACGTTCATAAAAGCCTAAATTAAGTTCATCTAAAAGGTAAAACGACATTCATTGTCTGTTAGGTGGTACGAAGTTCGCCGGGCCAGCTAGTGTAACTATAAAGCTCGCTTATAAGTTTTTATTATCTCACCTCAGCTCCTCTTCGGTCTCTCCTTCCTTTTTGTGGGAGAATAGAACTTTCGTCGGTCGTAGCAGAATGGTAACCTGAGGTAAAAAAGTGTATGTAACGTATATTTAAACATCATGATAGCTGAGAACCTCAAAAGGCGCAAATATAGTGGTTTAGACAGCTGCTATCTATTTGTGCCTTTTGGGGTTGAGACTCTAGGGCCGTGGGGATCGGGTGCACACAGCATTTTCAAAGATCTTTCCACACGGCTGGTTGAAACAACACGGGACCAAAATGCTGGCATGTATTTAGCTCAGAGACTAAGGATCGCCATTCAACGGGGGAATACCGCCAGCATTTTGGGAACTTTACCTACTGGTGGTGGTTTGGTAGACTAAATTTTAGTTTTTATGGTTTTTTATTAGGTATATTTATTTGTTTATAGTAAGGTAGTTTTAAAAATATATTAATGTATATAATGTAATTGATAGATTGAATATTAATATACATTAATGTATATAATGTAATTGATAGATTGAATATTAAACATCATTGTATTGATTTTCAACCGACTTCCAAAAAGCAGGAGGTTCTCAATTCGTGTGTATTTTTTTATCATTTGTTTGTATTTGTTTTTGTATGTATGTTACGCTATTACTCCGTCGATTGTGAACCGATTCGAATGACTTTTTTTTTTATTGGTAGAGTATATTTCAAACGTGGTTCCATTGTTTTCCATTGGAATTTCATTGAGATCTGACAAGTATCTATAGATATATGATGATAAACGTCTCAAACTTGCTACTACTGAAACTGACTCGCGCGGCATTGTAGTCGGTTGTTTTAGTTTATAACTATTTTAATTTTAAAAGGTTAACACAATATGTATTTAAAACTCTAGGTATAAAGTTACCTTATCTATTTGTTGCTGTAGCACTCAAGAGTGTGCTACGCCGTAGAGGTTATGCTACGAAGACTCACATAATTATTAGTTGCTAGCTGTACCCCGTAGCTTCGCCCGCATTAAAAAGTATTCCGTGTAACGCACGGAATACTTCAGACTAAATGCATTTAAATGTGCGTAAAATTTTATAAAAATGCGTTTATCCGTATTTGGGTTAAATAGTAACAAACATCCATACCTCCATCGCACAAACCTTCACATTTAAAATATTATTAAGATTTTGCCTTTGACAGAGAGAGAAAGAATGAGCCGCGAATATTATGATCTCTAAACTTAATTTCTCACATAATTATCTCACTAAATACATCAAACGCGTAACTTAATAATCTTATAGTAACATATAATTATTTTCGAGGCATAGACTATGCAAAAGCTTTAAATTGAGCGCTTTGAAGCCGAAGGGTTTTTTAATTTCAAATAGAAACAAGATTCTTGTGTAATACGCGTGTTAAAGTACCTTCATATTAAATATTATGTTTCTTGAAGTTTTTTACATTTTATACATTATTGTAAGTTTTGTCGTCTCGTCAAGGAGTCGTCTGTAGCATAGAATAATAACAACACATCTATGTCTGTAGCTACGAGTTAGTTTGTACATTTATATACACAAAAATCAAAATGTCGTTGTACCGACAGGATTTGAATTTGCATCCACTAGGAAACATGCCCAGGTGCTTTAACCAAATAAGGCACGGTACGATCCTATCGATACGACGAAATTAATGGATGGAATGGAAATTAATATTTGATTTAAGCAGTGCAACATCTCTGTTTGGATTATGAGATCTCATAGTGTGCTTGTGAATACGTGGGTTATTTTACCTGTCCATCTCTCTGCAGTGTGTATACTCGGTAAACGCAATATCCGCACGTGAACACGGTCAGGAATAACTGAAACAAACAGTAATATGTCAATAATAGGTTCATCAAGTTTCAGCAAAATCCAGTGAAAATCAGTTCTAAAGATAGGTTGGGGTTGGGGTAGTCCAAGTATGTGGTGCAGCATAAGTCTGTTGTCCATTTACTGCTGCTGGATTTACTGCTGTTTTTTATTTCCAGACTCCATCCTCATCTTCCATCTCACCTGATGTCAAGTGGTGAGACCACATCGTGACCTGACTTCAGCGAGATCAAAGTGAAAAGCACATAATTTTCAGAACAAAGAATAAAGGATAATACTGACAAATAAAGGATTTTTAATTCTAAAAGTATATGGACAAAAAAAGATTAAACAAGAAAAATTAACTACAGCAATATTCTAAAAAAAATATACATTTTAACTCAAGCGAGGACTTACGAAAAATTTCAAATTGATGCAATAATTATTATGAAGAAATTAGCATTTTATTTTCATAGTTGCAATTATTTTATACACTGTTTCTGTAGTCTTGGATGTGAGTAATATTAAACCTAATTGTAATAGGTATTCATTTACGTAATTGGAGTACTCGTTATAATTATCTTTTATCTTGGCTTAAAGTATCTAATATTTTTGCCAAATATTATATTATTTTAACCAACCCCGTCCCATCTCTGATATCAAAATATAACAAATTTAAAGAAATATATTTCTAAAGCACAATTAAACCCATATTCGTCTAGAATGTTATTTTAAATAAGAACACTTACCAATATCACTAAAAGTATGATGTCTATATAAATAATAATCATAATTTTCTATTTCCACTAACGACTGTACACTAAATTAATATCATATCACAATTGTTCACATTTTAACACAAAAATATCATTAAAACTATGGCTTTAACTGCCTTTTCTCACAAAATTCATATTTTGGTGGTTCAGCGCTTATTTACTGAAAACCATATCTCGGCATTGATTGGTCAAAATAATTGAAGAAGCTCTTTGATTGGTAAATATTATCACGAACATGAGATGGACCAATCACCGGTAGCTACGAGAAGTGATGAGGCTTCTGCATTATTTGTCAAAGATTATGTGGGCAGAAGAGAGCAATGCCTGGCTTAACATTTTTATTTTACTTTGTGCATTTTTTTATGGTAAAAGGTAACAGGACAAGCACGACGCTCGCCTGATGGTAAGCAATGAAGTCTACCTATAACAGCTACAACGGCATGCAAAATTCTGAACTGCCAGAATTTTGCATGTCACTGCACTGCGCCTTACCTTGAGACATAAAGATGTTGAGTCTCACATGCCCTGTAATTTCACTAGACACCTTGCCATTTCAACCGAAAATAAATCCTATTTCACAGCTGAAAATTAATTGGCAAAGTGGTGGTACCGCCCCAGGCGGACTAGAATAAGTCCTACCACTACAAAAAGAAGAGAGCATTTAAAAGTTCATATAACTACTTTTCAAGATGATAGTAATGTTAATAATGTCTTGTTTACATCAGATTAGAAAGTCATACTGAATATGCCGATGTAGGAACCTCAAATGAATAATTTAATTTGAGAATAACTATCACAATCTGTGGGGAACCCTAAGCACAGCGGTGGACTGTATTTCTTCGTTTAGGACTCCGGGTTCCCACACTTATACTGTGAAGCTTTGGAGCTGGGATTTAAACACGTCTTCAAGCCTTGAAACGCTAATTTATTCTTTCTTCACAATTTCTTCTTAATAGCTACTGAGCTATTCGCTAGTCACTTAGTCACTATTCACTATTCTTCCTAGTTTTCTTTCTTCTTACTAGTAGAGCCGCCGTTGGTGAACTGAACAATTTGGCACGGTAGCGACGCTCTATTTATACTGTTGTTGGTACTTGCAAAAGAGCGAGAGGTCGATAGTCTGGGAGCGCCCGCACTCTGTCTCGCGGGGCGTGTCCTTGTGTGGGCGCACGCACGAGATGCCGACTTTTCGGAGATATACTCTCCCGAAATGCTGTTTAGTCGAGCGCTAACCATCAGAGAGTGCGGAGCTCTCCCAGACCTATGCTATTTGCAAGTGCCAACCCTATTCCTAAACCTAACCTGGTCTAGGTTGACTATCTGTTACATCTGTCTTTTAAAGCCGGACATGCTTTATTTTTATCTAGTACCTATCTACCTAGGTTGTACGAATGACCTGTCTGTGGTCCTATAAGACCTATTATACTGTTACAAACCTTATACGAGTTATATTTCTATGTTCTAATAAGAATCTAACAAGAATCTATCTATAATAAGGCTGTTTACGAATGCGATACAATTACAAACTATATGTCTATCTATCTGTACGAATATGAACGTTATACATTGCAAAGTTCCCTACCTATCCTAGAGTACTAGCTTAACTTATCTTTATTATATACAACTTATAACTAACTATACATAGTGCGTTCATATTGTCGGTGTACGTCGTTGTCCGGAACACAATCGGTCTTCTAAACGGACTTGCACCGAACATCATACCGGAAAACAGTGAAACGATTGGTGACATGTCTTTGTTCAGTAGGTATTTTGAGCCACGACCGATAGCAATAACAACTGGTCGTCTATTAAGCATCATTCAAGGATCTTGTATAGGGTTAAGAGGGAACGCAGGGTGCAATTTTCCATACAAATGTATTTCCCCGTTTCCTTAGAGATATATAATCCTTCTATTTTCCTCTTTAAGATTTTTGAAGGGTCATATTTCTAATTGCAATTGGTTGGTCAAAAAAAGCAAAAGATAGGGACGGGACGTAGCTACGGGAAAACGGGGGAATACATTTGAATGGAAAAGTGCACCCCGCGTCTATTAAGATCTAAAAGACTACGGACGTAGCAAAGTAACACTTCTATAACTTAGCTACTCTTTGCCCCATCCCCATCGTGTTGGCGCCAAGATCGTCGCGCCGTCTGTCTGGCGACCTATTTATACACTCCTCGCTATACACAACTACGCATTTCTATAACTTTTTACCAATTCACCAATGTCACCTTACACCTTTTAGAGGTAGAATTTATCTGTTGTTGGCCTGGAGCAACTCCGCCTCCTTGTCAGTTATTCAAACTTTTTCAACCGACTTCTAAAAAGAAGGAGGTTCTCAATTCATCTGTATGTTTGTTTTTTTTTTTGCTTTTTTTGTGTGTATGTCACGCGATAACTCCGTCACTTGTGAACCGATTCGAATGATTATTTTTGTAATCGGTAGAGTACGTTTCCGAGGTGGTCCCGAGATCTGATAAGTATATCCAGAGATATGACGATAAACGTCTCAAACTTGCTACTGAAATTGACTCGCGGGGCATTGAAGTCGGTTGTTTTAGCTTTTAAACTATCTTAATTATCTTATTAATATTTAAAAATCCCAAATTCGACTATTCTACCATTTGCCACTACGGAGTTCCAGTCCTTACAGCCCGGCTCCATCATCAGGTCAGCTCGATGGTACCTTAATATTGCACCATCATCTCATCTGTTGGTAAGTGATGATGCGGTCGAGGATGGTAGCACGCTAGGCTAAGACTGGGAACTGGCTATTAAAGGTAGCTGCTGGAACACATTAGATTTTTGGCGACCTTTGTTTTGTATATACAATCCAAAATGTCACCGTACCGACGGTACTCGAACCCGCGCTTCCTTCCCAGGAGGAGCACATGTCCGACGCTGTACTCACTCAGCTACGATACTATCCTATCGATACGACGAAACTAATGGAATGCATTTTAACCAACTATACATTAAGTAAAATATCTTGGAGTGGATATAGACAGAAACCTTAGCTTCAAGAACCATGTCGACGCAATCATAGCAAAAGCCAAGCACGCACGATCGCTTCTGTGGCCAATCTTCAGCTCGAACCTCCCGACACGCACGAAGATAATGATCTTCAAGACTTATGTACGGACCCGCCTCATATACGCGACCCCGGCGTGGTATCCGTACATAAGTCAAAGAAACAGAAATCGCCTGCAAACACAACAAAACATGACGCTGAGAACTATACTTAAAGCACCCAGATTCGTAAGAAACGACGTCATCCACAGAGACCTAAGAATGGAGAGCATCGAGGAGTTTGTAAAAACTCTCAGTACCAGTATGTTCCGCAGGGTGGACAATTCAAGCCATACACACATACGAGGCATCGCGCCGCTTCATGCCAGACCGCCAGACAATGACGAGAGAAGGGGTAGAAGACACAAACCCTATTCGCGAGACCTAATTCAAAAAGAAATAGAAAATGAATCCGAAGAAGAAGAAGAGGACAAGGAAGAACAAGAAGGAACGCTGGAACCATCGGTGGCCACTGCTGCGCGCGCTGACGGGTTAGCTGGGCTTCCCCGAACGGGGTCTCACCTGGCTCGGCCCTGTCGCCCCAGCACATAGTGGCTACCATGGCTTCAGCATAGAACCCAGTATACCTCAGAAGACCCGCCCATCGTTATGGGCGGAGTAGAAGCCAGGGGCAGAGGGCAAGGCCCTGACCCCCTTTCCCCGCACCCCAACGGTTGCGAGAAGACGACTCGTGCTATACATTAAGTAGCGCGCGCTGACTCCCCAATCCCGCGCGTCCTCGCCGCACTCAACACACTCCTGCTATCACATCCCGAGACGGACTATTTTTAACCGACTTCACAAAAAAGGAGGAGGTTCTCAATTCATCTGTTTTTTTTTTCTTTTTTTGTGTGTGTATGTAACGCGATTACTCCGTCAATAATTGTGAACGGATTCAAATGATTCTTTTTATGACATTTGGTCAATGTTTAGTGGCTTATTGTTACAATTTTGTGAGAGTAACAATGTATAAATGATAATAAAATATTTTCAATTTAGTTACTTGTAATAATTTTATGGTTTTTATTAATATTTTTCTGTATGATATTGCTTTTTGTTGTGATATAATTAATGTAATTGGTGTAAATCGCTTTAATTAAATTAAAAAATAAACAAATAAAATTGAATAAATTAATGGTAACACTATCTCAAACAAAAAAATCCAAGTCCGTCTAAGGTGGACGATTTCAGTATAAAATCCGTTAAATGTATTACTATTGGTGCGAATGATTTTATATTTATGAATACTTCATAAAACTACATAACAAAAATACAAACTATTTGGAACCTTCCTTTTTTGGAGTCCGTTAAAAATATAACCTACAATAATTACCTATTCAAGCTTGGTTCTACATATGCCTAAGGCACTGAGCAGTTTAATAATTTAAAAAAAAACGTACAGACGAATTGAGAACCTCCTTCCTTTTGGAAATCGGTTGAAAAACTAAAATAAACGATTTCAAACGTCGCGCTAGTCAAAGTAGCCAGTAGACGCAGTAACTATTATATAATCTGTACCAGTAGCTAGTAGTATGTCGTCGAAATAAATAAATGCATCGTAATACAAACGTTGATATATTAAAAACGGCTCGATCGATTTTGTTAAAATTTAAATGGGACCTGGGAAGGGTACCCTTAGAAAGAAAAACACAATTTTCCAAATTGCTTCAAGCATCTCCGAGTAATCGGTGAACACACATAAAAAAAAAGATTCCAACGAATTGAGAACCTCCTCCTTTTTTGTGATGTCGGTTAAAAATGGAGTTATAAGCATGTTTATAAAACAATGTCACAAACTTGCTTCTGCCTAAAATATTCTGAAAATTGAAGATGAAAACTAGGAACTAACCCTTCTAAATTATTTTAATTTATTATAGAGTGGAAGATCCGCATACTATCCTCTAGTTTCTAGCCTCTACGTGTTAAAATAATAGAAATGTATTTAGAGCAGAACAAGGCAACAGCTAAGTAAAACAATGAGAAACCAGTCAAGTTACTTGAGAAGGTAACTTAATTAATATCTCAACTTTAACTTAAGGCGCCGACGTCAAACGACTAATTTACTAAATACAAGTTTTTTTTTATTGTAGCGTATTATTTCTCCCATTTAGTATCTAGATTTCTACAAAAAGTCTTGCTCGAAATCTTTACCTAAAAAGAATCATATTTTAACCGACGAAAAAAAACGGAGGAGGTTATCAAGTCAACGCGTATACACATAATTTTTTTTATGTATGTAATTAAAATTCATTAAATTTAAAATTTAGAATATAGGTACTTACCTATATTCTAAAAATCAAAAAAAATCCATTTCGGCTGAATACAGAAAATAATATAACCATAAATATATCTCTTTTACTTAAAAGAGATATATTTATGGTTATATTATTTTCTGTATTCAGCCGAAATGGATTTTTTAATTTTACAACATGATTACAATCATTATTAAACTAATAATAATACATTGCATTAAAAAAAAATTAAAATTATAATTTAGGCACATCAAAGAATCAAGAATCAAAGCATTTATTCAGTATGTAGGCAGTATTAATATACGCACATATACATATACATGTCAAAATCATAAATCATAAAATAAATCATAACCAATTATCAAGTAAACATAGCAAAAGCAGAATTTAACGCTTTGAATTAGAAAAAAAAAGTAATGAACCATTCAGCTGTCATCCAATCGTTTACGTCAAAATATTTAAAAAAAAAATAAGTACCAACCAACCTACATACATGTAACTGTGTGTTTCAGTACTTCAGACAATTTTTATATAAAAAAAAAATAACAAAAAAGTGAAATAGTGAAACACAACTTAGAGAAACGCATACCGATCACAGCACATATCATGATCCGAATGGAACTGATAGTCCGTCTGTCAGCTGCATAATATTGTTTAAATAAAAATAAAAATGAAAGCCTAGAAAGAAAATCCGCGGCCAAAAGGGGAAAACTGAATGGCTGTTGAATCTACCGGTGTTTCGGAAATACTCCCATCAGAGAAGAAACACCAAGAAACTCTATGGGGCTTGTCTTGTCATTTTATCTTTAACATAATGTACATAATTAACATAATGTCAATAATTCAAATACTCGTACATCTTACGGTGACATTTCAAATGTATAACATGTCCAATAATACCTTTATTTATTGCTACATATTATTGTATTACATTAAAGTGAGTTATTTCCTTTCTAAGTGTCTTCTTATAAAAGCTTTCATCATCATCAATCAACATCAGGTGAGATAGTGATCAAGCGCTACCCAGTCAGTATAAAATAAAAATTAACCCTTTGTTTAGATAACACGTTCGTCCCCGGCCTCTTAAACGTTATCGCGAACCTCTTAGTGTCAGTGTCGGATCTCGGAAGGAGAGGGTTACACCAACTTGATACTTTATAAAGAGAACTATTTTAACTCGTGATACTTCATATAATTTGCAGGAAAGTCCGAGTGAAGGAATTATTTTCAGTTTGTATTTAGTTGAATGGGTCTCGGTTAGAAGCTTTACAGATAGATTGTAATCTCTTATGTATTGAGAATGAAACTAGCAAGCAGCTCATAATTGACAGCTAGTATTCGTCTACTGTTGAACATAGGCCTTTCCTATGGCACGGGCCTGAGCGCGATCTTCAGCCCTTTGTTTCCAGCCACTGCTAGCTAGCTTATACATTGCTCCACCTATCTGAGGCGTCCTAAACTTCATTTACCCTAACACTTAACTATAACCCGTACCATAGCTGAAATGAAATGAAAATGAAATCACCGATGAGTTGGTGATAGTCGCACCTTCAGTGTCTACGTCTCGGCTCCGTATGTTATTACAGCCAAGATACACTCAATAAATACTTTGTGGTATCGACGATGAAAATACTCGACGTAGTTTTCTAAAGGTACGGCAAGACTGCTGCAATCTGCGGGTGCAGGCGCGGGCGCGATCGCGCGTTCAGTCACTGTCTGATCGCGTTTAATTTAAACCAATCGGGACAAATAGGTACTGCTGCAGTAACAGATCGCCACCACAGCTGCCGCTGCAGATTGCAGTGGTGTAGCCATACCTAACTGTATTCTTGTGTATGCTTCCTTCTCGAAGTTCTTTTTTTTTAAATCCGATAGGCTAGCGTCTGACCACAATTCCGCCCGGTGGGAAGCAATGATTTGATCGAAAATAGTGAACAAACTAGGCCTAGAATTATCTGCCTTTCAAGGTTTGATTGTCTATACTTATATATCTATACTTATATGTCTTTGTTGCCTAAGGTAGACATATTCTTGAACAGCTTCGAAAGGTACTCCATGAAACATGAAACTAACAAACTTCATTTAATTATTCAAATTAATCATGACCAACATTCAAACCACAACTAAATTCCGTTGTTGTTTCCCAAATTAGCAAGTCTGAGGACTATAACTTGAACTATAATTGGTACAGTACAACTAATGAGTAGCTAGCTTAACTAAACTAAACTAAACAAACAACTTAATGCAAGTGTTGGCGAGGTCTTCAATCAAAGTTTGTTATGTAATTATTTGTTCGTATTTTACAAACCGGTATTCACTTGCGTTTATTTCTCGGATTATTTCGATTTCTCGGTTTCGACTCGATTTGAGAGTCTTCGTCCACGACCACACCGCAGCGTCCTGCGTGCGCGATCTAGGCGGCGATCAGATATTGCAGTAGTATTTGTACCGACTGGTTCACACCAAACGCAATCTACGGAGATCAGAAAACAATAGACATTTAGATCGCAAACGCGAACTCGCACGCGGACGCAGGACGCCGCGGTGTGGTGGTACCTTAAGAGAGCTGTGACTCGCGACGTGCCGCACGATCTTCTCAGCGCGATATTTGTTGGTGTTTTGGTGAATATATGATGTAAGATTTATCTTAATCGAAATCCTACTAATATTACTGCCGCTGACGTCGTCAGGACGTGTTATTTCGCTACAGTTCATGCCGCGCTTTCGTACGGCACTGAATTGTGGGCGAACGCGGCAAACCGTCTGCGCGCTTTAAGAATACAAAAGCACGCCGTGCGCGCAAAGCAGGACGAATCGGTTAGAGAACACTTCAAAGAGCTGCGTATACTGACTTTGACTGCTATCTACGTGTATCAGGTAGCGGTATTTGTGTATAAAAACAAAAATATTTTCGACCAATTCGGCGCGCATCACAACCACTCCACGCGAAACAAACACAAGCTCACCAGCAAAAAACTTACGGCCTAAAAAAGTGGAGGATGTCTGTGTATGTGCATGGCCCTACTATTTATAATAAGTTACCGGTCCTAATTGTCCGTGCAATTCAAAGAGAACTTGATGAACAAAAGAAAATGATCTATAAAAGTGGAGTAGACGTAACGGAAAATGTAACTTCAAACATAAACAATATTTTAGAGGAACAATTTACAATTTTAGAAGGAAAACATGAAATTCTCAAGTCTAGAGTGGAAAGAACAAAAAAGAAAAAAAAGGAACAAAGACTATACTTACTATACTACTTAGAAAAACATGCAAGACAACGCAACCTTGTATTTTTTGGTTTAGAAGAACACGAAAAATCTTATTTTAATATGGAAAACATCATAATAGATGTGATATTTCTATGTTCTTGAATCGACTTCTTGCATGTTTTCATAATCCATCCTTTTTTATATTGGAATGTAATCGTTTTATTTTTCGAGTGTGGGTGGAACGTTTTCAAAATTTGAAAAAAAGATTGAAGGAGAGAAAAATCATTTTGACAGGATTGTATTTTGGAGTTTGAGAAAGCGAGATTAAAAAAATCTGAAAAGAAATACAAAAATATGTGGATTTTCTAAATAAGTTGTGGCTTGCTATATTTGAATGCATTTAAACTTATTAGAGGTCATCAAAATACCTCATGCGACGAAATGATACCATTTTCGTTATTATGCCTTACATTTCTGCAAAGCGCGCAGTTAGAAGGTAATGTTGTTCTGACCAACGTGTATTAATCTAGTGATTGTTGAAGAGCAGGAGTCGGCATTGCGATACGCTTGTAATTCTTATCCCTACGTCTACAATATCCAGTCGAAGGTGACAACCAGGACTTTCCCGGAATTAAAGAAGCTTGATTACATAATGGGCCCGAAGAGCATTGATGTACAATAAAAGTTGGGGTAAAGATAAATAGTGTAGAATATTGTAGTGTTTTGTAGTCAATATATCTTTAAACGTGTGTCCCGTGTGCATATTTTATCATCTAGACTTCCCCTATTCATGTAGCGTACGGTAGGTCTCCTCCAGGCGCTCCGTTACGTTACATAGACTTTGTGCATAAGCATTTTCCGGTAAAAATAGACTGTAGAGATCTACAAGATATAAGGAGAGTAGGAAAAAAAGCCGACAAACCACGACCTGTTGTCATTACTTTTACAACACTCGGCAAGAAGATTGACATTCTCAAAAATAAAGGAGTTTTAAAAGACACTATATATTACATAAAGGAAGACTACCCACAGTCAATTTTAGAAATAAGGAAAGAGTTACAAAAACAAGTACAAGCCGAACGAGAGAAGGGAAACACAGCCATAATCAAATATGATAAACTGGTCATACTAAAGAATACATCTGCATATAAAAACAACAAAAAAAGAAACCTTTCAAAATCACCAGAGAATAATTCAAATACTTGTACTGAGCCAAGATCTCAAACAAACAAAAAGAACAAAACTTCAGACATCCACACAACTCATAGGTCTTCTAGCTTTTCGGAAGGCGTAGTAAAACCTGGAATGCTAAACTTTCTAATAAATAAAAACATTAATAACAAGATCAGCAGAAGTAGAAGTAGAAGTAGCAGAAGGCATTTATTTCGACAATATGAAACACTGTACACAACAACAATAGAAACAATACACTAGGTTAATATATAAGCTAATTAACAAAAATAAGATAAAGTAATTACTAACACTAACAGAGTGTCAAAAATTGGTTATAAACAAAAAACAAACAATAGATTTATTGAAAATAATATGAGGAAATAAAAAAAAAATTAAATTAATATTTATTGGAGCTTACTTTGCTGAAGTGTACAGTACTATAGCCGAAATAGGTTCAGGCTCAGCTTAATGCTGCAGAGTACTACAGCGCTGATTTTCAGGCCATACCTTAGGTGACAGCAACGGGATAACTCAAATAAAGAATACAAAATAAAGAATACAGAATACAGCACATTTGACATCACTAAGAACGCATAGCAACTATCACACCAGCCCCTCCCAGAGAACTATAAACACTCAGAAGAAGAAAACGATACACCTTCCAAGCCGGGTGGTCTCCGTGGAAGATTACGACCACAACCCTCCAGAAAAACTAAAAAACACTCAAAACAATCAACAACTCTACAACAAAAAAAAATAATAACAAGATATTAGTCGCTACCTACAATGTTAGAACATTATCAACACACGAAAGACTTATAGAACTAACTGAAGCCCTAAACAATGTTCAGTTTGACATTTTAGGCCTATCAGAAGTCAGAAGACTAGGAAATAAAATAGAAGACTACGGTGACCTAATACTATGCTACACTGGAGAACGAGCCGGACATCATGGAGTCGGCTTTTTAGTTAAAAAACACTTAAAAAACCACCTAGAGAGCTACATTGGTCTATCAGAAAGAGTAGCCCTATTAAATCTAATCATATACAATAACAAAACAACATTAATACAAGTCTACGCGCCAACGGAATCAGTCAGCGACTATGATATGGAACAATTTTATACGACCCTCAACGAAGCCATGAAAACTGCCTACAAGGATGTTTTAGTCATGGGCAATTTTAATGCTAAAATAGGAAAATCTCGGACCGATGAAAATATAATAATGAAAACAAACGGATACGGAACACGAAATGCGCGAGGAGAAAAACTCATTGAATTTGCCTTAGAACATAAACTATCAATCATGAATACTTTCTTCAAGAATAGACCTGGACGTAAATGGACATGGCAATCGCCAAACGGGCAATATAAAAATGAAATAGACTTTGTTCTATCAAATCAACCTTACTTCTTCCAAAACCTAGAAGTATTAAATATTAACTACCCTTATAGATTTAAAAACGGGAATTTAACGTGACTTACGCGATGTCGATATAGCGATCGACATATGTTTCGGCCTCATCCGGAGGCCTTCTTCAGGATCTTGAGTGCGGGGCGCTCGTCGACGCGTCGCACCTCGCACTGCGGGCCGCTGCTCGTGCAGCGCGGGCGGACGGAGCGGGCGGCGGCGGCGGCGGTGGTGGTGTTGGTGGGGGGTAATGATGCGGTGTACATAGTGGAGGCGCGGGATTAGGTTGGAGGGCTTCGTCTTCATCACTGCTGTTTACTTCAGACGAGACCTCATCCAACCGGCAGACGGAACTCACGGTGTCCTCCTCACTGTTGCCACTGGTGACGTGCTTTCCATGAAGAACGGTTTTCCACGTATTTGACAGGTACCACCCTCTGTCTCTGTTGAAGTTACGACGACGACTGATCTCAATGGCTTCTCGGATTTTGCGGGGTACAAAGTACTTTTCACGCGCCAAAATCCGTGCCTTGTCAAATCTGATGTAGTGCGTCGTCCCAGATGTGAGAGCGTGCTCTGTAACCGCCGAGCTACCGCTGTCCACGTTCTTCATGGAAGCAATGTGTTCTTTGAGTCTTGTGGACACGTTTCTTCTGGTCTCGCCTACGTAGCTTGCACCACAGTCGCAAGGAACGACGTAGACCCCAGGAGCTCCTAGGGGATCCTTATCCTTTGGAGAGCGCAACAATTGCCTGACACGTGAGGGGGGGCGGAATATCGTCTTGATGCTATATCTTCGGCGTAACAAGTGTCCAATTTTGTCCGTGACCCCCTTGACGTATGGTAGGTACGTTGCTGCTCTCTCAACCGATGTTATTCGGCACTTTGTGGAGTTGTTCGCAATCCGATTACTCTGCTTCCAGCTGTATCCGTTTGCCTCTAACACCGCCTTCACATGCGCGAGTTCCGTGTCTACATGTTGTGGGTCACATAATCTCAGCGCTCTGTTGATAAGTGTCCGAGGCAACGACGCTAGATGGGCGGGATGGTGATGGGAGTCAGCTCTCAAGTACCGGTCTGTATGCGTACTCTTGCGGTACACTGTGTGTGAGAGATGTCCATTCTGTTGTCGCTTGAGTAACACGTCAAGAAACGGCAACGCGCCCTCTATTTCTCGTTCGACAGTGAAAGTGATCGTCGGATGTTTGCTATTTAGATGTTCTAATAAGGGTGTTACATGGTCCTTATGTAAAATAGCAAACACGTCATCCACATATCGCCACCAGTATCTCGGTCTAAAGGATATGTCGTGTAGTGCCGATGTCTCGAACCACTCCATAAAAATATTCGCAACTACTGGAGCTATAGGAGAACCCATGGCCACACCTTCCGTCTGAATATAAAATTCACCGCGCCACTTAAAATACCCACTTGTCAGTATGTACTTTATTATGTTCATGTACTCGATAGGTATAAGAGCTCTCTGGAATAAATCCGTTATAATTTTGAGTGTGTCCTCTATCGGTACGTTCGTGAACAATGACGTGACGTCGAAGCTCACCATCAGTTCGTCTTCACCTAATGTTACTTCATCTAGGAGCTGTATAAAGTGTCGCGAGTCCCTCACAAAACTTGTGGTGTTTCCTGTTAATGGAAGTAGCATGTCAGCCATGTATCGAGCTGTTTTATAAGTGGGTGAGTCGATTTGACTGACTATAGGTCTCAAAGGCCACGACGGCTTGTGAATTTTAGGTAGGCCATAAATTCTCGGTGCAGTTGGGTTCAAAGGGCGTAATCTACTGTACAGATCTTCATTTAATGCACGCAGTAGTGTACTCAGTTTGGTAGTTACTCGAGATGTAGGGTCGTATGTAACACATTTGTAAGTATTACCGTCACTGAGGAGCTGGTTTATTTTCTGTTCGTACTGTGCTGTGTCCACGACTACTGCTGCATTCCCCTTATCTGCGGGTAAAACTAAAAGCTCTGTGTTGTTACGTAAACTACGTAGTGCAAACATTTCCGAGTTCGAGATGTTGGATTTAGGTACCTTGGATTTTCGCAATGTCAATGCTACTTCTTGTCGTAAACATTCAGCGTCATGAATCGGTATGTTATTCCGGGAGATCGTTTCCTCGATGCCGGTGATGATCACCTCGACGGGTATCTTCCGCGGTGTGGGTGCAAAGTTAAGACCTTTTGATAATACCGATTTTTCATTATCAGTGAGTACCTGCGACGATAAATTTACAACCGCCTGATTCTCCACCACTGAACGGTTGACGTCGGAAGGACGTTGCTCTGAGGTTTTTGTCAGGTGTTTTAATTTTCTATCATGACTTTTAGACGAATTGTTTAAAGTGTATTGCGCTCTGCTATAAGTCATCGAATCCAAAGTATCCCATAAATCTTGACGTAATAGACGAGACAACTGTAAGTGTAATTCCATCAATTCCATTGATACACTCGCGATGTTTCGAAAGTAATCTCGTATTACCCTCTTCACCAATTTATCATTCACATCACTGAAGAACTTTGTGTAATCTCGAATACATTTCACTGGTTTAATGCGCAAGAACTTCGGCAACACTCCACTATTTCGGCACTTTTGTACAAACACTAAACCACATTCGAGTTTGTTACGTTTATTCCTCAGCGATGCAAATCTCCGCACATTTTTAAGGCATACCTCCCCGTAGAGGTTTACAATTTTATTATAAAAACTCACGTTCATTTTAAACTTATAGATTTAAAAACGGGAATTTAACGTGACTTACGCGATGTCGATATAGCGATCGACATATGTTTCGGCCTCATCCGGAGGCCTTCTTCAGGATCTTGAGTGCGGGGCGCTCGTCAACGCGTCGCACCTCGCACTGCGGGCCGCTGCTCGTGCAGCGCGGGCGGACGGAGCGGGCGGCGGCGGCGGCGGTGGTGGTGTTGGTGGGGGGTAATGATGCGGTGTACATAGTGGAGGCGCGGGATTAGGTTGGAGGGCTTCGTCTTCATCACTGCTGTTTACTTCAGACGAGACCTCATCCAACCGGCAGACGGAACTCACGGTGTCCTCCTCACTGTTGCCACTGGTGACGTGCTTTCCATGAAGAACGGTTTTCCACGTATTTGACAGGTACCACCCTCTGTCTCTGTTGAAGTTACGACGACGACTGATCTCAATGGCTTCTCGGATTTTGCGGGGTACAAAGTACTTTTCACGCGCCAAAATCCGTGCCTTGTCAAATCTGATGTAGTGCGTCGTCCCAGATGTGAGAGCGTGCTCTGTAACCGCCGAGCTACCGCTGTCCACGTTCTTCATGGAAGCAATGTGTTCTTTGAGTCTTGTGGACACGTTTCTTCTGGTCTCGCCTACGTAGCTTGCACCACAGTCGCAAGGAACGACGTAGACCCCAGGAGCTCCTAGGGGATCCTTATCCTTTGGAGAGCGCAACAATTGCCTGACACGTGAGGGGGGGCGGAATATCGTCTTGATGCTATATCTTCGGCGTAACAAGTGTCCAATTTTGTCCGTGACCCCCTTGACGTATGGTAGGTACGTTATTAACTACCCGTCCGATCACAGAATGATAAGATCAACCCTAACATTAACCAATCCTACAAAAAGTAGAGCAAATTACTCTAACAGGAACTGTAAAATTCTAGTAAATGAGAATGAAATAAAGCAATTTAAAGATAATCTCTACCAAAACATCATATTATTAGAAAAAACAAAAACAGACACAATTCAAAATTTCTACGACAGACTACTCAATTCTATTAATATAAGTCTTCAGCAAATAAAAATCACGACCAAAAACCACAAAAATACAAAAATATCAGAGCGCTCTAAAGCTCTCCTGAAGAGAAGACAACAAATTTAAAAAACAGGATTTAAAACAAGAGCTATGAAAAATGAGCTTAAAGCACTGTATAAGCTTACCAGTAAATATATAAGAAACGACTACCTGAATTATAGGAAAAACACCATACAAAGACATCTAAATACAACTGGAAGCTTAAAGAAAGCTCGTAAAGAACTACATACACACAGTACTTGGATTGACAGTTTGCATAACCTAGGAAAAACATCTCAAAACAGAAAAGAAATCATAACAATAGCTACCGAATACTATAAAAACCTATACGACAACCCAGCACCAGTTAGTGAAGCACACCAAACGGCTGACGAAAACACCAAAAACAGTGATACTCCTGAAATAACACCTGTAGAAGAAGTAGAGATACTAAACAACATCAAAAACCTAAAAACAGACAAAAGCCCTGGACCCAACGGCATAACAAACGAGGTATTAAAACACGGAGCAACAATATTAAGCAACCCACTGTCGTTTCTATTTAACCGTATACTTAATACCGCTACCACACCATCGCAATGGTCAAACTCAAACATAATATTAATATACAAAAAAGTAAATCCGAGAAACATCTCAAACTACAGGCCTATCAGTCTACTTTCAAGTCTCTACAAACTATTTTCATCCATTATTGAAAAAAGAATAAGCGCTACTATACAAAAACATCAACCGGTTGAACAAGCAGGCTTTCGCAGGGGATTCTCTACAGTCGACCACATACATACGTTAGAGCTTTTGATAGAGAAATACCAAGAACAGCAGATACCTCTATACGTCGCCTTCATCGACTAACAAAAAGCCTTTGACACATTATTACACCCGAGCATCTGGGAAGCGCTTCGACGACAAAATGTAGAGAGTCAGTATATTGAAGTTCTAAAGAACATCTATGAAAAATGCACAAGCTAGGTGAAATTAGAAGCGTCAGGACCACAAATAGCAATAAAAAGAGGGGTAAGGCAGGGAGACCCACTATCCCCAACACTATTCATTTCTGTGTTAGAAAATGTTTTTAGACAGTTAGACTGGAATCGATGTGGTATATATATAAAAGGAACCTATTTTAATCACCTAGGTTCGCAGACGATATAGTAATAGTGTCTGAGAGCTCTACCCAATTGCAACACATGATTACTACACTTCACTCTGCAAGTTTACAAGTCGGCCTTGAAATGAACTCGTCAAAAACAAAAATCATAACCAACAGTATACAGTAACCTATAAACGCTAATAATATACCACTCGAATATGAGAAGGAATATATATATTTAGGGAAACAAATTTCATTTGCTAAACATAGCAACTTACTGGAAGTTGAACGAAGAATTAAACATACATGGAATAAATATTGGAGTCTTAAAGAAGTATTCAAAAGTGACCTCCCGGTAGAGCTGAAGAAAAAGGTAATGGATTCAAACCTCCTCCCATGCCTATCATATGTATGCCAAACGTGGAAATTTAACTACACTATTAAGAACAAAATTATTTCACGCCAAAGGGGAATGAAACGCAGCATGCTCAATGTAAAAACACAGCATAAAGTCCGCCACTCAATAATAAGATCGAATACAAGAGCAATCGACGCCGTTTCACACGCACTTAGACTAAAGTGGAAATGGGCAGGCCACATAGCAAGACTACAAGACAATAGATGGGCCAAAAAGTTAACTACCTGGATGGGACCTATAGGTAAAAGGAAGCGAGGAAGACCACACACACGCTGGGAGGACGAGATCGTGCGTCTGGCTGGATCACGCTGGTTAGAGATAGCGAAAGACCGAGAATCATGGCACTCTCTGGAGGAGGCCTTCACCTCAGGGGTTCCCTCAAACAACTAAAACCATATTTTTTAACTAATTAACACATTGTAAAACTTGGGAAATATAAGGCTTTTTTATTTTATTTTATTTATTTATTACCGGTCCTAATAAAAGATGCAAGTTCCGCTGCGATTTTCAAATGCAATTTCAAAAATTGGCTGATGGAACGACCTTCCTATGATATTTTTTATTATATAAAAATAATTTATTTTTTAAATCAATTCAAATTTTATGTAAGCTATTATATAATAGTACCTACAAAAGTATTATGAATTTATGTTATGTGTATGACCTTAAGCAATGGCTAATAATAAATTTTTCATTTAATTTCATATTATTAAGGCGCAAAATTGATGGGTGTGCTAGTATGTTTATTACTTCTAAACGCAAAAACTACTGAAGCAACTTGAGCTAAAATGTTGTATGTAGATAGCCTAGATCCTGGAATAACACTTAGGGTACTTTTTATCCCGATATTCCTCCCCGAACGATGTCTACGTGGGTAAAACCACAAAGTTGTCTTTTATATTGTTTAATTTTACAATTTTTATTATATGTTTATACTAGACAGGCAAGCGCTTGAATATATTAACATCTCAATGCAACGTCAGAATATATCGTTCATGAACCCATCTCCTCGAGTCCCTACTGAGATATTCATCCCTTTTATTGTTTTAGTTCAGAAACTTTTAATTAATTACACTTATTAATGGACAATGGGTGTAAGAAGCGTAGCTCCGTCTATTTAGTTCATTTTGTTATTTCATTGTCTGAGTTTTTGAACCCTCGCTCGAAGCTTTTTTGAACAATGAGACTTGAATATTTTTTTTCTTAAATTAACTTCAGACAAAACAATTAAAAAGGTCACTGTAAGGTCGTAGTGATCTAGAAAATATCTATGGAGATTCACTAAAGATTAGAATCACTAATGTGGCTCCCCTACATGAGAAGTGGGGGTGATTTTTTTTGTCGTCTACCCCATCGTGTGGGGTATCGTTGAATAGGTCTTTTGAATTTACTTAAGGGTTGCTAATACCATTTTTCGATTGAATGCTCCATTTACGAAATATTAAACTTTAAAGTGCAAATTTTTGTTCCAATAGGGCGTCTCCCCCCTCTAAAAGCTAAACTGCTGGCTTGAAAAATCTAGAAAAATTCGTAATAATAGTGCATTTCATGAACTTTAAAGAAAAACTACAGCGGTTAAGATAGCTTTATCACTTTAGCAGTAATAGTCGTTGAACTTGGGTATTGGATAATTTTGTACCAAATACAAAACCCTTAGAATAAATCCTTTAAAGTGACAAAGACGAAGTACCTAGTTGCTTGTTTTTAACGGGTAAATACTTGCATTGAATAACGGGCTACTACGGAACCCTACACTGCGCGTGGCCCGACTCGCACTTGGCCGGTTATTTCCTTCTATCATATTCAACAACAAGATAAAGCAATAAATGGCACGCATACTTGATTTTGTAGACCCAGTGGCACAGTGGGTTAATAGTCGGCTTTGACGCCAGATATAGCCGGGTTTAAATTCCCACTGAATTATAGTTTTTTCTATTGAAAAATGTATGTGCGCATTTCTCTGTGGTGAAGGGAATACATCTTAACCGTGGTCTTAAGACACTGCAGGTTAGTGTCTACCTGGCCAGCTACCACCCTCAAGTTAGAAAATCTGTCGCCGAACCTCTAATGTGTTTCGGCAGCTGTCCTTGAGAGCCAGTTCCCATTCTAGGCCTAACATGCTACCATCCTCGACCGCATCATCAAATTACATACAGGTGAGAATATGGTGGTCAAACGTTAGCCTATACGATAAAAGAAATATTCCAAAATCCGAAGCAAACGTTTCATTTCAGCGATCATCTTTCGAATCACAAAATAATAAGAATAAAAACATTACCAGCTGAATATTTTCGGAAAATAAATGTATTGAAGGTATTCAAATAAAATTAATGTTTAAACAAAATTACTCTCAGAATAATTTCTGCACTTAAGTATGATATTTTAAGAAAAATACAGGCGTTAATAGACAAGCTTCAACTTGTTTAAGTAAAAGCTTGTCTTTCAATGTTTGAAGCTTGTCTTTGAAGTATTTGCTTCAAATAGCGAGTGAACGGGTATCTTCAAGGTATGCGTACTATATCGTCGATCGCATCATCATTTAACATTATTCATTGAGATAGTGGTCAAGCGCAGCGCACCTATATAGTATATAAAAAAATAAATAAAAAATAGACTTTACATTACATTTTAATTTTCTATTTTCAGCATAGTAAGTGCTCCGGGCGTTGGCCCACTACTGACCGAGATAAATCCAATATTAATGATTCCCCAAATCTGAGGACCTTCCATCAAACAATCCAAAAGACAATTAACTTAAGTTACAGTCTCATTAGCATAGACAGCTATGTTAACAAGAAGGGTTGGGAACACGATAGTTGCCTTAACTTCCTGTGGGATTGTAATGTAACACCACTTAATTTTCGGTTTAAACCGTTTCAACGTTTTCATGTTCAATTCAAATTAAGGCTTATAATCTATTCATTTACTTCGTTCGAAGCTTAAAATTAGTATATAATTAGAGGTGGGACTCCGGGGAATGCAGTATGTAGTTACGGGCAAAACTAAGTAGGGCGAGGTAAAAATACAAATGAAATATGACAACGATGAAAGATAATGTGACAAACGTAAATTTTACATTTTCTCTTTGGAAACAAAACCACTGTTCCTAAGATTTTCTGTATAAAAATGTGTAAGCGGCAAGATATCTATTGGTCCAGAGCTCTCTAACTAAGCCTAAGTTTACTACAGCTATAATAAACAAAATTAGACAATTGGATAAATTTTGCTTAACAAATTGTCTTTTTTTAATAGCTATTTAAACTGTATGAAAAAGGACAAATTGCACAGAAAAAATATATAAACTTAAATACATTTTCACCTTTCAATCTATGGTGACCCATATGAGGTGTTATTTCTACCAGGAAAACCGACGCGTGCTGACGCCACGCTTGGCGAGCTTTCTATTTGACCAACCGCCGGCTCCTAACTTCCGACCCGTGACCAGTTTCGCACATTAGACCGTTCCGGATACCGCGTATCGTACCAGTATATACTCGATACTCGTTTCAGCAAACTAGATACGTGCTTATTTTATCTGGTGCCTACCAGAGTGTTCTAAAACTTTCTTAGTTAGGGAGGAATATAAAAATGTTTGCGTCCTTGTGAAATGCATTCTGGAGACGTATCATAAATGTATAAAATCGATTTAACACAGCGTGTGTGTGCTTTGAAGCTGCCAGTTACAATGTATCGTCTAAAAGACTTTATAGGTCCTATTCATGTAGATTTTAATGAACTCATAGCGATGGATTTTACTTAAGTAATGTCAATAAAGTATTAGTTTGAATGACAATTGCGTTAGCGAGCACTGTAATATTGATTTCAAAGAGTAGTTTGTGATACGGATTACCCTTTTGTGAAATCAGTACAAAATATGGTAAATTCAAACACGGCAATTGAGGAAAATATTGCTTAATGACCATAAAACGCGATTTTTATCTCGCTGGAGCATTAAAATGGAAAAAAAGTGTAGGGCCTCGCGGTAAGCCCCCGGAAAGCATAACCCCAACATAAGTAACGTGGAACCAAAGGTTCACGTAAAACTGTCGGATTAAACAGGAGAACTGTGAGGTAATCGAGGCAGAGTGGAGGAGGAACTTTCTTAAAAAGTTACTAAAGAAACGGCTATACGAAACTCAGGAAGATTACCCCATTAACAAGGTTTTAATCGGTTTATTATTATTTTAAACAAAGTGGCGAAATAGCTGACTGCCCACGATGATAAATAGCCAATACTGCCTGTCGTACCTTATCATCATCATAATCAGCCAGTGTCAGTCCATTGCTGAACGTAGGTCTCTCCCAAGATACGCTACTGAAACCGATCTTCGGCTCTTCTTTTCCAGTCACTGCCCACCGCCACATGAGTAAAGAAAAGGTACCTTTTTTTTTACTCATGTGTAACCGCTTTGCGTATATCGTCACTCCACCTGGTCACAGGACGTTTGCCGAGTCTCGACACTTATTACAATCTTTTATTGTCGTGTTAGTATGAACGAGAGTGTGTGGATTCAAACTTGGAACCTTCAATTAGAACTACTTCCTAACTTTCGATTGTACTCAAATTTGGTACATAATACTTACATATTATATTTGGTGACAATGTAATGATATGTAACCACCGAGAGGGACAGATAGTCTATCTTAGTACTCGTACTTCGTACCCTTAATCTGTCTAGATTAAGGGTACAAACAGGAATAAACCAAAGTTTGTGAGTGTGTATGTCTGTTACGTCTTCACGACTCAACTACGAGTAACTTCTTTACTACTCAACCGATTGAGCTGATATTTGGTATTTAGGTTGCCTATATAGTACCATTGAGCTTACCTGATGATGGAACCAGACTGTAGTGCCTGGAATTTTGTCATAACAAATGGTAGGATAGTCCAATGCTCATACTAGCGTACGCATTGTTATCACTATTAATTTTCAATAGACATTATGATAACTTTTTGTAAAATTGTTAAACACAATCCAAAATTTCATCGTACCGACGGGACTCGAACCCGCACCCCCCGGATTACACGTCCAGGTGCTCTGCCAATTAAGCCACGGTTCGATACATCGATACGACGAAATTAGTGGATTGCATTTGTTAACCCAATTATGCATTGGTGGCGCCATCTATGACTACTTATTACGTAAGTTAATCATTCGGAAGAAATCATTACAGTTTTCAAATCCGACGAGAGATGTTGCACTGCGTAAATCAAATATTATGTTTCTTTGAAGTGTCTCACACTTTATATTTTTGTAATTTTGGATTGTGTTTAACCATTTTACAAAAATATAAAGTGTGAGACACTTCAAAGAAACGTAATATGTGATTATGATAACTTCATAACGAAATGCTTGTGTTTAAAAAAGTTGTTTCTAGTATTTATATATAGTAACGTAAAAGTCCAATTTAGAGCGCACCGTCACTGAAAATCAGATGAGATAGTTGTCAAGTGCCTGTCAGTCCTGAATTAAATAATTAAGATAGTTTAAAAACTAAAACAACCGACTTCAATGCCCCGCGAGTCAATTTCAGTAGCAAGTTTGAGACGTTTTTCGTCATATCTCTAGAGATACTTATGAGATCTCGATGAAATTACAATGGGACCACCTCGGAAACGTAACCTACCGATAACAAATTGGTTGGTTTACAACCAATAACTTATTACTGAACGCCAAAAAAACTAAATGTATTAAATTCTCGCTGCCAAATGTAAGAAAGGGTGTCATTAATAGCAGGATATTAATAAACGATGTACCGATAGAATTTGTTGAATCATACGCTACATTCTTGGGCATCACCCTGGATTCAAAACTACAATGGGGTTCTCAAATATCGGCTCTGGCAGGTAGATTGAGCTCCGCTGCATACGCAGTACGTAAAATCAGAAACTTGACTGACGAATCCACTGCTAGATTGGTTTACTTTAGCTACTTCCATAGTATAATGTCCTATGGCATTTTATTGTGGGGGAAAGCCGCCGAAATCCAATCTATATTTGTTTTACAAAAAAGAGCTATTCGATCTATATATACCATGAAGTCGCGAGACTCACTTCGTGAAAAATTTAAGGAGATTAAAATTCTCACAGTGGCATGTCAATATATATATGAAAATATTATGTATGTACGCAAAAATTTGAATGAGTATGATAAGAGGTCCGATGTACATAATTTCAATACAAGACACAAAAATAGATTAATTCTACCTCAATTCAGGTTGTGGAAAGTTAGTGGTTCTTTTCTGGGGAACTGTATACGATTTTATAATAAACTTCCTAAAGATATTGATCAACTGTCTATAAGTAGATTTAAAACCTTTGTAAAATCCAATTTAATGAAGAAATCGTACTATACAATAAATGACTATATGAATGACAAAAATGCTTGGCCTGAATGCCCCAAGCTCCAAGATATAATATAAATTGTATGATAATAGAATTACTTATTGTACATTAAACATTTATTTAATATGAATTAAAAAAAAATGAATTAAAATAAGTGACAAGCCCCATAGAGTTTCTTGGTGTTTCTTCTCTGATGGGAGTACTTCCGAAACACCAGTAGATTCAACAGTCAATCAGTTTTCATCTTTTGTTTGCAGATCTAGGGTTGCCTGTTACGACGGTATTATGCGGCTGATAGTCGGACAATCAGTTCCATTCGGAACATGATTTGTACTGCAATTAGTCTGCGTTTTATTTATCTATTATGTTTCATTATTTCACAATTTTTTGGATAAAAATTGTCTGAAGTACTGAAACATGCACTGGGTTGCGGGTGCACGTAATGGTACGGTTGGCAACCCTACATTAATAAGGGGAATTAAACATGTGTTTTAAGTGTGACGTTCGACGTCTAGATGAAAGCTGAATGGCAATACCTTTGTTTTTTTTTTGTAAATTCAAAGCGTTATGTTTCTGTTATATCTATATTTTTTGTTGAATATGATCTATTTAATGTTATTTGACGTGTGTAAGTGCTAATTTTTAATTTGCCCATATACTGAATAAATGCTTTGACTTTGACTTGACTTTGAAAAAACATATATACGATCGAATTGAGAAACCTCCTTTTTTTGAAGTCGGTTAAAAAGATCATTTGTATCAGTTCAGAATTGACGGAGAAGTCGTGTAACATACAACCCGGTCACAATATCTGTGCACCTCGCTGGAATGCGGCGCCTCTCCCGCTTCCCCTGTCACCTCCCCGCGCACTCCCCGGTGCGACAGTACGGTTAGCATCTTCGTTGCCGATACACGTCCCGATAATTTTGATATTTTCGCTTTGTTGTTGTTTTGTTTTTAGGGTTCCGTAGCCGAATGGCAAAAAACGGAACCCTTATAGATTCGTCATGTCTGTCTGTCTGTCTGTCCGTATGTCACAGCCATTTTATTCCAAAACTGTTAGGACTACAGAATTAAAACTTGGTAGGTAGATGTATTCTGTGAACCGCTTTCCGATTTTTATATAAAAATAAAAGTTTAAGGGGGGTCCCATACATGGAACGGAAACAAAAAAAAAAATTTTCTTCAAACCTATACGTATGGGTTGTCTATGGATAGGTCTTCAAAAATGACATTGAGGTTCCTAAAATCATTTTTTCTCAAAGTCAATCATTTGAAAGATAGGCGCGTCTAAAGTGGTGAAATGTGTGTCTCCCCCTCTAACTTCTAAAGTATGGGAGTGAAAAATCTAAAAAAAATATATGCTGTAGATCTCAATAAAAACTAACAACGAAAATTGGTTTGAAAGAGATACAGTCAGCAGTTTTAGAGATATGGCGACCGCAAAGATAACTTTGTTTTTCATACAAGCACTATGAAAAACAAAGTTAATTTTGTAGTTGCGAAAAATCATAGTTATGGAATATTTCACTGTGTTACGGAACCCTACGAGTTCGAGTCCGACTTGCACTTGGCCAGTTTTTAATATTTATTGTTAAGTTTAGACTGTTTACTGTTAAGTTTGGACTGGTTTGGTTGTTATTAAAATTGTTGTAGCTGTTAAACTGAAGTCATGGGAAAAACAATATACAGCGAATCAAGAAATTTAATCTTAAAAGTGCTCAAGTTTTTTTAATCGGAGAAAGCAAATAAACAGTACACCATACCTGTAGAACAAGTGGTGAAACGAACCTGTGCTGCAACTGGGATATCAAAGAGGACTCTAATGAAAATTAAAAATGAAGCCAAAGTACAACCACCTACTTCTGAGTTCAATAATAAATGTTTTTGTAATCAAAATTATTGTTTTTTAATAACAAACCCTTCATCAATAATAAATTGATTTGAAAAGGTTAGTAATTTTTTTACCTCCACATTTCTCGAAAAAAACTTTTTTTCACACTGTACCCAGACCGCCGATGTGACGTCACGAGGTCAGGTGCACAGTTATTGTGACCGGGTTGTACACACAACAAAAAAAAATAAAAAAACATACAGACGAATTGAGAACCTCCTTCTTTTTGGGAAGTCGGTTGAAAATAAATACAAATCATCAACTTCATAATCAGCGGGTGTCAGTCCACTGAGCTGGACTACATATATAATACTAGCTGTGCCCCATGGTTTCGCCCGCGTTACGAAGTATCCTATAGTCTAATCTATAGTACTGGCTATCCCTATACAACATTTCAGCTAAAACAGTCGAGCCGTTTGACCGTGCAGAGTCCCAAACAAATAAACCAACTGACTTTCGTATTTATAATATTGGTGTTGATATTTATTATAGCAATTTGAACAATACCTTAAATCCTAGAATAATTTTGGTTCAATCATCCTGTGTTAAATCTATCCAGTACTATTTGTGTGCGGTATTTACCGCTGTCAATATTGTCCCTAACATCGTCAGAATTAGAGCCAACCTTATTGTATTACTTTTTTATTGTATTTTTAGGGATGAACCGTAACATTTTAACTTTTCAAAAGGTTGTTTGTATTAGCGTCTTCCTTCCATAACTCCTACAATAACAGCCATGGCCTTTTCAATTATGCAAAAAAAAAAGTTCGCGAAGTCCCAACAATCGGCACAACAACTCTTCAATCTCGAGTTTGAAAGCACACTTCAATTTTTTAGATTTTTATCGGACTTGCAACTGAGTTTCAAATTTTTTGAAGTTCCGTTGGAAGGTAAAAATGAACGAATATATATATCAGACACTTAATGCACGTCTGCGAATAAAGTGAATTGAAATGTTAGTTGGTCTTACTGAGAAGAAATAATATCGTTTAAAAACTAAAAAACAACCGACTTCAATGCCGCGCTATTAATTTTCAGTACCAATTTTGAGATGTTTATCTCAATATCTCTGGAGATACTTATCATACCTCGATAAAATTACCATGGTACCACACTTGGGATATCTCCTTTCGAACAAAAAAAGAATAATCGAAATCGGTTCATAAACGACGAAGTTATCCGCGAACAAACATTAAAAAAAAAAATATATATATACGGTCGAATTGAGAAACCTCCTCCTTTTTCATTTTCATTACAAAATCAATTACCTTTTCCTGGTTAGTACTATTGTACCAATTTAAAATTAAAATAGACTGTAATTAGTTTGTACCTACAATTAGACATGACACAAATTATGAACAAAGACATGACATGGCCCATCTCTGTGCCACTTGTACTATTCATTATTCTGTAGTGCTACTCGTATAATAAGTTAAACGGTACGGAACCCTTCGTGCGCGAGTACGACTCGCACTTAGCCGGGTTTTTTTTTTAAAGCGAGATTGTCCGCGTCAGGGAAAGTTACCCCTCAATTATTCGGCCGTTTCTTACGATTGTGATTCTTTTCCAAATGAAACAGGTTTTTGAGACGTTTTCCTGAAGTCTCGGCTTTATGGCCGGTTTTAACGAAGCCTTAATTGTGATGGGCGATTGTTTAGGTGCCGTTTCCGCGACGATGGGATACTTACAAACGTATTTGAGTGGTGATTACTGGGAGTTTATGATATTGCTGTATTGTGGAAAGATTTGCAGATAGCTTGAACAATTCAGAATTATATAGATATGATCGAAACTTCTCGAGCTCTCTGGCTCATGAATATTATAAAGGCAAAAGTTTGTGAATGTGTAAGAAGATTTGTTACTTCTTCACGCTAAAACTACTGAGCGAGCTGAAATTTGGTTTGTAGATAGCCTAGACCCTGGAATAACCCATGGGTTTAATCCCAATATTCCTACGGGAACTATGTCTACGAGATAAAAACCGCGGAGCACAGCTAGTTTTCTGATAATTGTGTGTGTGTGTGTGTGCTAATGATACATAAGGAGGTATTTGTTTTGGAGTGGCTAACATTTTTTTTAAACATAATTATAACAGTAAACATGTATATGGCCCGCGGTATGGTAGGCAAATGGTTACTGCTACCTGCAGTACCAGAGATATAAAAATAATGCTTTGTTATGTTAACTCTTCTTTTAAAGCAACTCTAATACCATAAGGGAAAACTTGGTATACAGATTGTAGTTAACGATAGCGGTACAACATTTACACCAAAATTACAGTATTTTTCATGTTATAGGGATTATTATTAAATATCTTTTCTTCTATTGTAGAAAAATTACAGAGTGTCGAATAAGATAAACAGTGTTAGCTTTGCCGCTTTTTAGGGTTCCTATTACAATTACTTATAGGAACCCTATTACTGAGACTCCGCTGTCTGTCTGTCTGTCTGTCTGTCTGTCCGTCTGTCACCAGGCTGTATCTCATAAACCGTGATAGTTAGACGGTTGAAATTTTCACAGATGATGTATTTCTGTTACCAGCGTTACATACCAGATATTTAATAATATTAATTACTACAATTACTATTAGTACTATTACTACTATATAATACTATTCTACCTTTGTGTTAACGTTAACTTAGTTGGTTTTAGAAGTTCGTTAGAAATTCGATAGATGGCGTTCGGAATCCTCCGTGTGCGGGACAAAGTCTGACTCGCACTTGGCCTGTTTTATTTATATTATCATACAAGCTAGCGTTTGATTACTATTTCACCTGTTGGTAAGTGATATGCGGTCGAGGCTTAGAATGGGAACTAGCTCTCAAGGATAACTGCCGGAACACATTAGATGTTTGTCGACTGATTTTCTAACTTGAAGGCTATCACCCTCAAAGGTGGTAGCTGGCCAGGTGAACACTAGATAGTGTCCTACCACCATGCGGGGCTTGTTGGTTTCTTAAAGATGTTTTCCTTCACCGGAGGGCCACTGTGAAAAGCGCACATAAAACTTTCAATAGAAAAATCCATTGGCACACGGCGGTGATTGAAATCGGTACCTCTGTCGTCAAAGCCGACCATTCGCCCACTACACTTAATATCGCATTGAATCGTACATCTGTTTATAGATATCTCGACAATAATGTTCGGTGATGTAAGTAAAGTAACGTCAGTAACAGTGCCGACGGTGACGGAGTGTTATTAGTGCAAACGCAGCGTGCGGTCGCGCGCGTTGATTACGCGTCTATTGTGACTACGGTCTACGTGGATATAAAGCTTATAGATCAGGTACAACAAACTATAACGACAGCTTCTTGACATAGTATAAAACAAATTCGCTGGTGCTGTCTGTTCGCTTAGATCTTTTAAACGAATCAACGGATTTTAATGTAGTTTTTAGCATTAGACAGAGTGATTCCATAGGATGGTTTATAACCAGGATTAAACCTGGGAAAGCCGCGTGGAGCAGCTAGTCATGGATAAATAAATAAACTGACCAAGTGTGAGTCAGACTCATACACGTAGGGCTCCGTACCACAGCACAATAAACACCAATATTATAAATGCGAAAGTCAGTTTGATTATTTGCTTGGGACTTCTTCACGGTCAAACGGCTGAACCGATTAGTTGAAATTTTGCACAACGCGGGCGAAGCCACGGGGCACAGCTAGTATTTAATAAGATTGAACAAAATTTGCCGGCAAAATAAGTTTATTGTACAGGGGAGTAGCAGTTTCCATTACAAAAGATAACGAGTGTCTGTAGACAAAGCTTGTTTTTAAGAAATTATTTTCCAAAGTTTCCAGTAGGTCTATTGGAATTACAATTAAATGCAATAAAGGCAAGAAGTATAATTTCATCCTAGAGTTTACAAGCAGCTCGTTAAACTCGCATTATATTTTCAGTTAAGTATTGATATTGTTATGAATGTTCGTTACAATAGCATGCATTGTTTTAACTAACTTCTCAAACTACATGGGCCGTCTCATGAATTGCATTCTTTAGTAAATTAAATTTAGTAAAGTATTAAATTTTTTTTTTTACTGAATTTACCACCTACG
This sequence comes from Cabera pusaria, assembly GCA_954871355.1. Lineage (NCBI taxonomy): Eukaryota > Metazoa > Arthropoda > Insecta > Lepidoptera > Geometridae > Cabera > Cabera pusaria. The sequence continues at coordinate 23,159,575 of OX940906.1, forward strand.
TCAATGTTAATGTATTTACAATTGACTTCAATAATTAAGATAGTTTAAAAACTATAATTTAAGATCGCTTAAAAAACTGAAAGAACCAACTTCAAACGTAGCGCTAGTCAAAGTAGCCAGTAGACGTAGTATAGTAACTATTACATAATCTGCGCCAGTAGTGAGTAGTATAGTAAGTCGTCGAGTAAATGCATCGTAATACAAATATTGATATATTAATAACGGCTCAGCCGATTTTTTAAAAATTTAAATAGTAGGGAAGGGTACGGGTAAGTATCCTTTGAAAAAAAAAAAGAATTTTCCAAATCGGTACAGGCGTCATCGAGTAATAGGAGAACATACATAAAAAAATAAATAAAATAAAACTGGCCAAGTGCGAGTCAGACTTTTGTCCCGCACACGGAGGGTTCCGAACGCCATCTATCGAATTTCTAACGAACTTCTAACACCAACTAAGTAAACGTTAACACAAAGGTAGAATCTAATACTATAAGAATCTTTGTCCTGACATACTGACTGACTCACTGACTCACTGACAGACAACGCACAGCCTAAACCGCTGGTCGTAGAGACTTGAAATTTGGAGGGTATATTTGTCTTAGTACGTAAGGGTGTACTAAGAAAGGATTTTCCAAAATTCACCCCTTAAGGGGATGAAATGGGGGTTCAAAGTTTGTATGGAGAAACAAGATTAGATCGTCTTTTCTATCCGAAACTTCACATAAGTGCTTCAGTAAAAAAATAAGTAAAGACGTGTTTCAGGTTTTTTTGGAATTCCACCCCTAAGAGGGTGAAATGGGGTAATAAAGTGTAAAATCAATATTGTTTCGGATTGCGCTGAAATTTGGCATGCAAATAGTTATTACGACGTTAGTTCCCATTGAGAAAGGATTTTCTAAAATTAACCCTCGAAGGGGATGAAACGGGGGTTCAAAGTTTGTATGGAGAAACAAGATTAGATAGTCTTTTCTATCTGAAACTCCACACAAGTGCTTCCGTAAAAAAATAAGTAAACACGTGTTTCAGGTTTTTTTTTAATTCCACCCCTAAGAGGGTGAAATTGGGTAATAAAGTGTGAAAATCAATATTGTTTCGGATTGCGCTGAAATTTGGCATGCAGATAGTTATTAAGACGTTAGTTCTCTCTGAGAAAGGATTTTCCAAATTAACCCTCGCAGGGGATGAAACGGGGGTTCAAAGTTTGTATGGAGAAACAAGATTAGATAGTCTTTTCTATCCGAAACTCCACACAAGTACTTCAGTAAAAAAATAAGTAAATACGTGTTTCAGGTTTTTTGAAATTCCACACCTGAGAGGGTGAAATGGGGTAATAAAGTGTGAAAATCTATATTATTTCGGATTGCGCTGAAATTTGGCACGCAGATAGTTATTAAGACGTTAGTTCCCTCTGAAAAAGGATTTTCCAAATTAACCCTCGCAGGGGATGAAACGGGGGTTCAAAGTTTGTATGGAGAAACAAGATTAGATAGTCTTTTCTATCCGAAACTCCACACAAGTGCTTCAGTAAAAAAATATGTAAATACGTGTTTCAGGTTTTTTTGAAATTCCACCCTATAGAGGGTGAAATGGGGTAATAAAGTGTAAAATCAATATTGTTTCGGATTACGCTGAAATTTGGCATGCAGATAGTTATTAATTACGACGTTAGTTCCCTCTGAGATAGGTTTTCCAAAATTCATCCCTGAAGAGGATGAAACGAGGGTTCAAAGTTTGTATGGAGAAACAAGAATTGATTGTCTCTTATATTCGAAACTTTACACAAGTAGTTTAGTAAATAAATGAGTAAATACGTGTTTCAGGCTTTTTGAAATTCTATTCCTAAAAGGGTGAAGTGGAGTAACAATGTCTGAAATCAATATTGTTTCGGATTGCGCTGATATTTTGCATCCAGATAGAAATTTTGACGTAGGTATCCGCTGAGAAAGGATTTTTCAAAATTCACTCTTCAAGGGATGAAGCGAGGGTTCAAATTTTGGATAGTCATTTTATTCGACATTTCACACAAGTACTTCTGTAAATAAATAAGTAAATACGAGTTTCAGACTTTTTCAAAATGCCACCCTAAAAGAGTGAACTGGGGTAAAAAAGTCTGAAAATCAATATAGTTTCGGATTGCGCTTTATTGGGTGTTTCGGGTTTTAAAAATATGAATCCTGATTTGTGTTAGTCACGCGATAACATGAAAACAGGTGAACCAATTTGGCTAATTTTTATTTGATGTCTTTAATGATAGAATCGTTTTTACAAAAGAAAAGTTTTAAGTAAATAAAAGGAGTTTTTAACGCGGGCGTAGCCGCGGGGGACTTCTAGTAGTATTATATAGTAGTAATAGTAATAGTAGTAATAAAGATAAGATAAAGATAAAGATATTTTATTTGCGTAAAACATGCGTATAATAAAAATTTGTGACAAAATATTCAAACGATCGTCATGTTTTGCCTTAACAGGCGTGCAAACTTTGCAGATGGCGCTGCTTTACTCACTACATATAATCCAAATTTAAATACATATTACACTGGTCATTCTTAAAAATTAAATTGAATTATAAAATTAAAAGGATACAGCACAATGTCATGAAAATAATAATAATGATTATAATTTGTCACTTAAAATACCAATACCATAATAACATTTCTGAATTAAAAATTGTTTTAGCCTATTTTTAAACATAATATTGTCTATGTCCTTTAAAGATTTAGGAATTTTATTGAAGACTGTTGGCGCCATACCAATCACACTTTTAAATAGTAATTGCAGCAATTAATATTATCAAATATCTGGTTGAACGAGCTTTGCTCGGTATTTTTTGCCACTTAAACAGACTAATATGACTCTTCCCGACATCTATTGACGAATAATAATACTATTTTTTTAATTGAGAGCAACTAACTGCTTTACTGAAACAGTACTTCTACTCGCCAATAGATGTCGGGAAGAGTCATATTTTAAGTTGATTATCAATAAAGTTGATTATTGAAAACAAGAATAAAACAACATTTTCTGAAAATGACTCCTAGCTAGATCGATTTATCGCCCCTGAAATCCCCTGTAGGTATACTAAATTTTATTTAATCGTTGGAGCCGCTTCCGATATTCAGATTAAGGTAAAGACGATAGCGCGCCATCTTTGATGCTAGGTAGATTTGATGATAGGTGGCGCTGCGCTATCGTAAAAAACTTTTTTTTTACTTTTCTTCAATTTTTAAATTTGTTCTGTTCTTAGTATTTGTTGTTATAGCGGCAACAGAAATACATCATCTGTGAAAATTTCAACAGTCTAACTATCACTCCTTGTTTTTGGAAGTCGGTTAAAAAAGGAGGAGGTTCTCAATTAGTCACTATGTTTTTTTGTTTGTTACGAGATTACTCCGTCAACCGTAAACTGATTTGAATGACATGGGTAGAGTTCATCTCCGAGGTGGTACCATTAAAATTTAATTTAGATCTGATTAGTATCTCCAGAAATCTCCTACGTTCAGATCTGTCGGTAAGTGACTTTGTGGTCGAGGATGATAGCATGTTAGGGAGTTACTATTGTATAATCTGTGGTTAGACTTAGAATGGGAACTGTCTCTTACGGCCATCTATCGGAACACAACCAACAGTGTTTAGTGACAGATTTTCCTACTTGAGGGTGGTTGAGCTATTCAGGCGGACACTAGATAATGCCCTGCCACAGTACAGAACGTTATCAGAGTGATACAAGTCTGCGCAGCATCTTTTTTTTATTTCTTCAATGGGTTACTCTTGACCACTGTCTCACCTGATGTTAAGTGATGATGCAGTAGATGATGTAACACGCTTACCCAAAATATACCTATTCAATTGCGACTTGAAGACCCCTATCTGTATTCTACCAGTTACTAAGCCAAAAGTTTCCTATGTTGACTAATATCCTTTCGCTTTTTAGCAAACGCTAGCTTATATGATATAAAAAAAATTGTAAAAAAAGATTATCAAATATATAATAGAAATATTGTACTATCTAGTATCTTTACATCCGTGTAACGTATGTGGAGAGTGAGTACGGTCGCGAGGCCAATTCCTTTAATCAGTCCCATTCAGGATCTGTAACTCTATGTACTGACTAACACATCAATTTTTCTCAGAAAGTCAATGATTGGTTCGTGTTATGTATTTGTATTTAATTTTAAAAAGACTTAAGATATATAAAGAAATAAGTGAGAAAGAGAGAAAAATAGATGCCATTTTTAGAAGAGCAAAATTCCGTCTCAGATGGTATTATAGGTACTAACTAAGAATGATATTGAAGTCATGCTACCACTTGGTAAAAAATATGTTTATTAATCCCTTTTATAAAACCTTAATGTATAGGTTTTAAAATAATGTTACCTACTCAATTCACTTTATTTTTTAAACATAGATTTGAAATGCCTGCCACAGGTTTTTTTCTTTGTATCTTATAGGTTAGCGTTTAACCACTATCTCACCTGTTGGTAAGTGATAATGCGGTCGAAGATGTAATTTGATATTTTGTCAGCTAGTGCTCTGCAATGATTCATTTCATTTAAAGAAAATAAACATAGTAAGCACTTATTAAAGAAGAGCAAGGTTCATTTAGCTATAATAGAAAGGTTTTCTAAATTAAATAGAATTTCTGAGTACATTCCGGTTGCCATGTAAATTTACAAGCTCAGAGTCCTTGGAAGCTTTTGTCCTCGAATATAAAATTTTATTGGTGACTTATGAAGTGATATCTCGAAAATGATGTCTGAGTGTCAGACATTCTGTGAAGATGAATAACAGACGCGTTCGCCAAATTGGAACTGTAAAATTTTTACTTAAGTGAAGACTTAGAAAATGTGCCAACTGCTATAGTGAACACTTTTTCTAAGAGATAATGAAAATTAATATTAAAGTGCATGCGCTCTATTATGGCAAAAGATGGTCATTTAATTTGCGTGCCATTGGGTTTCTGTTCACAAAAGCCCACCCACGTGAGGGTCATTGCTCACTTGCATCAGTATCCGTGATCCCTCACGCAAAAAAGCCCAATAGACAGCCTAGTTCCAAGAAAGAGCCCGTGCACTGATCCTTAGACTAGTTGTATTAAATTCCAAGAAAGAGCCCGTGCACTGATCCTTAGACTAGTTGTTTTAAGTTCCAAGAAAGAGCCCGTGCACTGATCCTTAGACTAGTTGTATTAAGTTTCAAGAAAGAGCCCGTGCACTGATCCTTAGACTAGTTGTATTAAATTCCAAGAAAGAGCCCGTGCACTGATCCTTAGACTAGTTGTTTTAAGTTCCAAGAAAGAGCCCGTGCACTGATCCTTAGACTAGTTGTATTAAGTTCCAAGAAAGAGCCCGTGCACTGATCCTTAGACTAGTTGTATTAAGTTTCAAGAAAGAGCCCGTGCACTGATCCTTAGACTAGTTGTATTAAGTTTCAAGAAAGAGCCCGTCCACTGATCCTTAGACTAGTTGTATTAAGTTTCAAGAAAGAGCCCGTCCACTGATCCTTAGACTAGTTGTATTAAGTTTCAAGAAAGAGCCCGTGCACTGATCCTTAGACTAGTTGTATTAAGTTTCAAGAAAGAGCCCGTGCACTGATCCTTAGACTAGTTGTATTAAGTTTCAAGAAAGAGCCCGTCCACTGATCCTTAGACTAGTTGTATTAAGTTTCAAGAAAGAGCCCGTCCACTGATCCTTAGACTAGTTGTATTAAGTTTCAAGAAAGAGCCCGTGCACTGATCCTTAGACTAGTTGTATTAAGTTTCAAGAAAGAGCCCGTGCACTGGTCCTTAGACTAGTTGTATTAAGTTTCAAGAAAGAGCCCGTGAACTGATCCTTAGACTAGTTGTATTAAGTTTCAAGAAAGAGCCCGTGAACTGATCCTTAGACTAGTTGTATTAAGTTCCAAGAAAGAGCCCGTGCACTGATCCTTAGACTAGTTGTATTAAGTTTCAAGAAAGAGCCCGTGCACTGATCCTTAGACTAGTTGTATTAAGTTTCAAGAAAGAGCCCGTCCACTGATCCTTAGACTAGTTGTATTAAGTTTCAAGAAAGAGCCCGTCCACTGATCCTTAGACTAGTTGTATTAAGTTTCAAGAAAGAGCCCGTGCACTGGTCCTTAGACTAGTTGTATTAAGTTTCAAGAAAGAGCCCGTGAACTGATCCTTAGACTAGTTGTATTAAGTTTCAAGAAAGAGCCCGTGAACTGATCCTTAGACTAGTTGTATTAAGTTCCAAGAAAGAGCCCGTGCACTGATCCTTAGACTAGTTGTATTAAGTTTCAAGAAAGAGCCCGTGCACTGATCCTTAGACTAGTTGTATTAAGTTTCAAGAAAGAGCCCGTGCACTGATCCTTAGACTAGTTGTATTAAGTTTCAAGAAAGAGCCCGTGCACTGATCCTTAGACTAGTTGTATTAAGTTTCAAGAAAGAGCCCGTCCACTGATCCTTAGACTAGTTGTATTAAGTTTCAAGAAAGAGCCCGTCCACTGATCCTTAGACTAGTTGTATTAAGTTCCAAGAAAGAGCCCGTCCACTGATCCTTAGACTAGTTGTATTAAGTTCCAAGAAAGAGCCCGTCCACTGATCCTTAGACTAGTTGTATTAAGTTTCAAGAAAGAGCCCGTGCACTGATCCTTAGACTAGTTGTATTAAGTTTCAAGAAAGAGCCCGTCCACTGATCCTTAGACTAGTTGTATTAAGTTTCAAGAAAGAGCCCGTCCACTGATCCTTAGACTAGTTGTATTAAGTTCCAAGAAAGAGCCCGTCCACTGATCCTTAGACTAGTTGTATTAAGTCAACCATCTACCGCACACAGACATGCAAACATTCATAATTACCTACGATGGAACGGTGACGGTATATGCGTTTGGGGTGAGAGGATGTTTGTTTGTGCAAATCTATGTTGGCATTTCTTTAAATCGGACTAGTATTAGTCCGATTTTAATGCAGTTTTCAGTTATGGGTTCGTTTAATATTATCACTTTGCCCTTGTCCTTCAAACGAACCAATTGGATTAACAAAAATAATGCCACTAACATTTTATTTTAAAATTATGAGCTAAGACGAAATGAACGAACAAATACCTCCGACTGCCGCCTGAATAATTCATGCGCTCCCAAGCTGGGATCTAATGTGCACTCGCCTTTATCGTGGTTTTGATGGATGATGCCATTTTATTCGAATAGTGTGAAAATAAAGGTTTTTTTTTATATCTTACAGGCTAGCGTTTTGACCACTATCTCACCTGTTGGTAAGTGATGATGCGGTCGAAGATGGAAGGCACGCTAGGCCTGGAATGGGAACTGGCTCTCAAATGTGATGTTCTAATGTTCTGTATTAATTTGGTTCGAAATTCGGGTCTAATTTTCATTATTTGCTATTATAGCAACCTCAGTATCAGGTCTCTATATATTATGGTTCATAAGATTGAGCAAAAACCGCCTAAAAGACCCGCTTATTGTATGGGGACCCCTTTAATCTTGCCTAAAAGAGCCGCTTCTTGTATGGGGACTCAGAGCTTGCCCAAGAATTATACATACATACATACATACACTCGAAAAACATAACCCTTCTTCTGGCGCAGTCAGGTAAAAGTAGGAATTTGCACAATTAAGCTAATAAGCTATAAAGCTAGCTTATAGATATCAAATGTCGAAGTAAGGTTATTTTTCTTGAGAAACCAGAGTCATCAAACATGGTTTTTAGCTTATTCCATAATTCTGCAGAACTCTTGGTATTCTTAATATGCACGTACAAAGCTGGATCTATCGTTAATATTAACTTTGCCTTCGTTTTGGCGTCGTCCACTGGTTTTATTTCAAAATCTGCTGTTGGTTTGAGGTACTTGTCCATACCTTCAAGTACTAACAAGTTTTCCGCCGCGAAGCACCACTTATCATAATTCTCCCTGCCTTTTAGTTTTGGCACACTGGTGGACACAATATAGTTTGTAGTCATGTTTCCGCGAAAAAACGTTTTCAATTTATCTATTTTACACTAAAATAACTGATAAAATATGGAAAAAGCCCATAACCTAATAAGACAACGTTATCGGTTTGCAACAGACTGCCATTTTATTTTTGAGAAGTTTACAGTAGGTGGCGCCACTAGGCTCTTTTTTTTTTTTTTTTTTTTTTTTTTTTAGTTTCTTTATGGCTCCACACGATGAGTGTATTTAGCCAGTGTCAAGTATTGAAATTTTTCAAGTTTTTATGAATTTTCGTCGTAGAGATGGGTCAAAGTCACATTTCAGGTCAGTTGTCAAGTAAAAGTCTAGTCTAAATCATACCTTCAGTAAAGATGTGGTGTTTACTGAAGATTTTTAGTGGAATTTTGGTGAGAACGCATATAGCATTTTTTTCAACATTGTGCTGTTTCCCTCCACTCGCACACATTCACCGGCACTTAATGGTTAATAATCCACATTTATTACATATTAACACGCGGAAGAACACAAGTTTTAGGAAAAAATACAATGAGATCACACACACTTTTCCACGTTCCCGCCAAAACTCCTAGGCTCTTATTATCTATATTTTGATAAATTATACAGAGTATAAAACTAACAATATCTACCACCAAACTCTCATAAAAAATCAGAACTGCCTTCAACAAACTACAGTCTCATTATTAGACTGATGCCACAGAATAAATAGTAGTAGTACTGCTTGCGAACAAATTCCACAGCACAAAGCAAACCACTCCTACGTTTCTCATATTTCTAAAACTTCAGTCACCTGTAAGTCCAGAGCAATGAGGTTCAAAGCTCCAGATCTTACGTATGTGGTATTCATTCATTTGTTTTTATTTATTTGTAACAGTAAATCAAGTAGATAACGAAAGGTGGTCGTGAAGAACAGTGCCTTGGTAACTTCGTTCAAATTCAAATTATTATTATTCTCCTACAATTATTTTTTTGTTTATTTTTTAATATTTAAATTAACAGGACAAGCGTGACGCTCACCTGATCGTAAGTGATGACGTCTATCTATTACAGAAACAGTGCACTACGCATGTCACCTCGAGACATAAAGATGACAAGTCTCGCATGCCCTGTAATTTCACTGGACACATTATTGCAATAGATAACGTTAAATATGTACAAAATATTGAAAAGACATGTCAAAGTCAAAGTCAAAGCATTTATTCAGTATATGGGCAAATTACAAATTTACACTTACACTCGTCAAATTACATTAAATAGATCATATTCAATAAAAAATATTATAGATATAACAGAAACATAACTTATTGCTTTGAATTTACAAAAAAAAAACAAAGGTATTGAGCCATTCAGCTTTCATCTAGACGTCGAACGTCACACTTAAAACACATGTTTAATTCCCCTGATTAATGTAGGGTTGCCAACCGTACTATTACGAGTACCCGCAACCCAGTGCATGTTTCAGTATCATGGGATGACAATGCTCCGATGCTTCAACAACAATATTCTTAGTACTGGAGTACACTCCTCCTCAATAACTTCAAACTAAGAAATCAGAATCTCTATAATAATATACGAATAAGATGATAGCCGAATATATATAGCTATATAAGCAAATGTCGACCATCTCCGTAGGATTAGCGCAGATTGACATTGCAAGATATATTTTCAGGTAGTTGTTCTAACTCACCCAGATTTTATGTATTTTTCTTTTCAACCGACTTGCAGTTTGTGTTGCACATTACTTGTATGCTAGTTAACCCCTCCAACTAAGCTAAATATTATGCTTGTGTCTGGAGTGGGTTCACTATTGATAGTGCAATGGGTGGGGATCGAACTCACGACCTCTCGATCGTCAGTCAAACACCTTTTTAACCGACTTAAAAAATGGAGGAGGTTTCTCAATTCGACCGTATATATATATTTTTTTATGGGTGTACGCGAACAACTTCGTCGTTTATAAACCGATTTAGATGATTATTTTTGTGTTTGAAAGGAAATATCCCAAGGGTGGTACAATAGTAATTTCATCGAGATCTGATTAGTATCTCCAGAAATTTAGAGATTAACACCTCAAACTTGGTACTGAAAATTAATAGCGTGGCATTTGAAGTCGGTTCTTTTAGTTTTTTAAACGATTGCTATTGCTTTTTTCATGTTTTTTTATACTTTATAGGCTAGCGTTTGACTACTATCTCACCTGTTGGTAAGTGATGATGCGGTCAAAGATGGTAAGCACGCTAGGCCTAGAATGGGAACTGGCTCTCAAGGATGGCTGCCGGAACACATTAGATGTTTGGTGACAGATTTTCTAACTTGAGGGTGGTAGCTAGCCAAGCGGACACTAGATAGTGTCCTACCACCATGCGGGGGTTGTTGGTGGCTTTATTTCATTTGTATGTTGATTTTTCTTTGTATGTTACGCGATTACTCCGTCAATTGTGAACCGATTTGAATGATTATTTTTATTAATCGGTAGGGCACATTTTCGAGAAGGTTTTGTCATAGTTAAATTGAGATCTGATAAGTATCTTCAGAGATAAGTAGATAAACGTCTTAAAATTGCTTTTGAAACTGACTCGTGAGGCACGGAAGTCGGTTATTTTAGTATTTAAACTATCATAATCATTATTATGTGACGTGTTCAAGGTGCCGTATATTTCTGTGTGAGACAAAGACTAGAGACAAACCAAGTGTAGACCAATTCGCTTTACATTTAATTTGTCTCGTAACACAAATATATACCTAAAGTCTTAACTTATAAATTCGTTCACCTCAGCGGTTGTCGGTTTTAATTGCAATCATTAACTTCATTGACACTTATTTCCACTAACAATGGTCACTTTTAGTTCTCTATCTAACATATATTTATATATAGGTACTCGAATCGTTGCTACAAAAGCATCAAGTGTGCGTTTGCACTTACTGAACCGCGTAAAATAATTATGCACGTGAGTCACTGTAAATAATCGGATACGAACAAACTGTTCCATTTTATTTCACGGATTAAATTAAACGTATACCAATGGAGACACAGTTCATTCACAGTAGGAATAAATAGTTGTGTCAAAGACAGAAAGAGAGGTCAAAGACAGAGGGAGAGGTGAATGGACGAAGTTTAGTCGTTTACAAAGGTAAGGTTGAGTGAAGGAGGTGGAGGTTTCATAGTAGACTCTAGTTCCGGTCCATGCCACTCTAGTCACGGGTAATAGAGTGAAGTGGACCGGTTAGCTGTACATAATTTAAAACTGAATGGATATTCAAGAACTATTTTTACCCACCACGGAACGGAGACTGTATATGCATTTGGGGTGAGAGGATGTTTGTTTGTTTGTTTGTGTGTGCAAATCCATGTTGCCATTTTTCTCCAAATCTACTAGTCCGATTTTATGCAATTTTCAGCTATGGGTTTGGGTGTAATTGGTGCATGTTTTTAGATAGATGTTACTATTGCTATATACTAGTAACCCCGATTGCAGAGAGGGTGGCGGTAAACTTTAAAATTACTTCTTTAGTGGAACTACTTTAGTCTTATTCATGTTAAAACATATAGAAAAGAAAATATTAAAATATTACTATTAAGTTGCACAAAAAATCTTTGTTCATAAATTTTCAGTCACTGACCACAGTTAACATAGAAATTTTTATCACAGATTACATTATTGCCAGGCCAGAAAAAAAAAGTTCCGTTTTAAGACTTTTTTGCCAACCTGTATTTTGTCTTTAAACGGTTAGTAATTAATCAGTGGTGGTTCTTAGATAGATGTTATGACGTTAATTTTCTAAAATTGTCACGGGTGTTTATTCAAAATTTTTATTTTGTTACTTGTTATTTTTGGGGTTCCGTAGTCCTGACAAGGAACTCTTGTAGTTTCGTCATGTCCGTCTGTCTGTCTGTCCGAGGTTTTACTAAGAGACCGCTAATACTAGAAAGCTGTAATTTTGTGGAGGTATGTAAATGAATGACGCCGACAAAGTGCTGAAATAAAATTTTGCAAAATATTTTTTTAGGGTAGCTCCCCTATATGAGAATTGGGGATGAAGTTTTTTTCATCGTCTACCCCATCGTGTGGGGTATCGTTGAATAGGTCTTTTAAAATGATTAAAGGATTGCTAACACCATTTTTCGATTGAATACTCCATTTACGAAATATTAAACTTTACAGTGCAAATTTTTGTTCCAGTAGGGCGTCCCCCCCCCCCCTCTCTAAAAGCTAAACTGCTGGCTTGAAAAATCTGGAAAAATTTGTGATAATAGCGCATTTCATGAACTTTAAAGAAAAATTATAGCCGTTAAGATAACTTTATTAGTTTAGCAGTAATAGTCGTTGAACTCGGGTGTTGGATAATTTTGTACCAAATACAAAATCCTTAGAATAAATCCTTTCAAGTGACAAAGACGGAGTACCTAGTTGCTTGTATATGACGGGTAAAGACTTGCATTGAATAACATGATACTACGGAACCCTACACTGCGCGTGGCTTGACACGCACTTGGCCGGTTATTTTATTACATTTTTCGGGTGTGTACTCGGATTTTTGGAGAGCATTGAATGAGCTGAAGCCAAAGTCAAGGGGCTCTTTACAACTTTGCTCATACTTATGGTTTGTGGATGAAGAGATGATAGACTTTTTTTATTTTAATAGTTATTTATTATATGGTTAAAAGCATGTCGAGCCGGTCGCTATTATATAAACTGCAAACATTATGCAGTTACGTTAGTTACAGTAGAAGTTAGAAAGCTTGTAAGAATTATGTTAAATGGATAGACCATAATAATTTAGGATCGTTCAAAAAAAACTATAAAATACCGACTTCAAATCTCTATCGAATACTAGCTGCGCTCCGCGGCATCGTTTTAAACTATCCTATGTGTTAATCTATGAATATTATCCCACCAAAAACATTTTAATATAAAATGTTGCCAAGACGAGACCATTTTTTTTAAATATTTTATAGGCTAGCGTTCGACCACTACCTCTCCTGTTGGTAAGTGATGATGCGGTCGAAGATGGTAAGCACACTATACCTAGAATGGGAACTGGCTCTCAAGGATAGCTGCCGTAACACATTAGATGTTTTGGCGACAGATTTTCTAACTTGAGGGTGGTAGCTGGCCAGGCGGACACTAGATAGTGTGCTACCACCATGCGGGGATTGTTGGTTTCTTAACGATGTTTTCCTTCACCGGAGGGCTACTGTGAGAAGCGCACATAATTTTTCTATAGAAAAATCCATTGGTGCACGGCGGGGTTTGAACTAGGTACCACGGCATCAAAGCCGACCGTTCTCCCGATTACGCCACCGGGCCCTCAAAACCATGCGGCTCGCACTGTCAATAATATCGTTTAAAAACTAAAAAAAAACCGACTTCAATGCTGCGCTATTCATTTTCAGTACCAATTTTGAGGTGTTTATATCAATATCTCTGGAGATACTTATTAGACCTCGATAAAATTACCATAGTACCACACTTAGGATATCTTCTTTCCAACAAAAAAAGAATAATCAAAATCGGTTCATAAACGACGAAGTTATCTGCGAACAAATATAAAAAAAAAGAGTGTGTGTACTTATGTACACGCGTTAGAAGTTATACTTCTGTGGCGTATGGAAAAAAAATAACTAAAATGCAGTAGTGATTAACGATAAATATTAAAATTATTCAAAAAGATTTTATTTAAATAAAAAAGGTTTTATTAACGTAAAAATATGACGTTAAATATGACATATACAACTTGAACATAGTCATGCCACCTAGAACTAACTTCACGGTGTTAAATTTAGGTGTCGGTGTCCGCGCGCATCGTAAAAATTCTCTCTCATAATTTCTCTATCGCGCCAAAAGAAGTATAACTTAAAAAAAATATATATATACGGTCGAATTGAGAAACCTCCTCCTTTTTTTGAAGTCGGTTAAAACGTTATCAGCTAGGCTATTCTGTAAGCTATCTCGACAGCGGAATCCGCGGTGAGATTCGAATTTTGTACTACGAAATTCAATCGTATCAAGTTCATAATACGGTTGAATTTCGAAATACGAATGTCAAATCTCACCGCGAATTCCGCTGTCGAGATAGCTTACAGAATAGCTTACCAGATCTCATTTAGAGCCAAGTTTCTAACTCTACACGCTCTCACTTCACAAAGTACTTCACTTCACCGCGCATCCCTACTTAGTTCGATTTTTACTCAAATGAAGTTTTTTTTTAGTTTCATTATGGCTCTACACGATAAGTGTATCTAGCTTGTGTCAATATTAAGATTCTTCAAGTTTTTTTTTATTTCAAGTCAAAACGATGGGTCAAAGTCACATTTCAGATCAAATTGAACTCATAGGCTAATCCAAGTAAAAATATGGAGTTTGCTGAAAATTTTCATTGGAATTTTGGTGAAAACGAAAATAGCATGTTTTTCAACATTGTGCTGTTTCCCTACACTCGCACACATTCACCGGCGCTTAATGGTTAATAATCATTACACATTAACTCTCGAAAGAACACAAGTTCTAAGAAAAAATGCAATGACAGCACTTACAAACTTTTTCACTTTCCCGCCAAAACTCCAAATGAAGAAGTTCTTATTTATTGTATGTCTTTTATTCCCTGTGGCAGCGGTCGCATGCCGCCGTGAGCAAGCGCTGTTACTTTAAATTAAATCCGATGACGGTGTACTGTTGTTCCCTTGAACAAATGAGAGTTCATTCTGTTTTTGGATAATGTAAAATGTACGCTGGTTTCACGCATTGTTTTCAACAATTTTAAACTACTTCTGAAACTCAGGTATACAATATTTACTTATTTAATGACAGAATCTATAATTACTAGAACAGTAGCACACCACCGATCTTGCTCAATTTATCATTAAGTATCTCTCCTTCTCAATCCAAAGATTGACTGGAAGCGGTCACTTTTAGCGATAAGTCCGTCTATTGTAATGTATATTTAAAGAGTTTATTGTTTCATAAGTAATTTGAATTGGTTTACAATACATTCGTTTTGTATTGTTTTGTGCGTCAACACCGCTGTTACATTTAGTGTATTAATATTATGCAACATGAGAAACCATTACTGAACCTTACTTTATTTAATTATTATTATTTTGTACCGAACTTTTTCGACCACGTGTTGCTCATCTAGTCTATACCGCCATCCAATAATATAAATATTGGTGAATGTTGACTGTTTTCAAAAGTTTGGCAAAGTTTAGGAACACGGCAACATCTACTAACTAACATATGATTTTAGAGTCTAGAGTCTGTGCAAAAAGAGAATCGTCGGAGAAATTGAGGTCGCGTCAGTCGTCGGTGGTTGTATTACTTTTAATTTACTATTTTTGTTGCATTGAGAACACTGCTGTCATTACTAGTACGACTAAAACTGTTTGATACTTGGTAGGTACCTACTCTTATCATTATCGGGTGCTACTAGGCAGGTATGTACCTTCCTTCCTTACCTTTGAATGTTAGTTCATCGTAACGCCACGACGGTACTCTTTTTGCACAGACTCTACTACTGGATGTTACCGACACTTGGAAAAGTTGCTCTATAAAAAGTTACTGCGTTTTCGATGCACGATTAAACTTTCTGTTCCAATATGCGCAAGCAAAACTCAACAAACTCAGTTAATATAAAACTGATTCCCTCAGATAATATCTATACCTGCCCGCATTATCGCACAAATTTTCCCAATTTTCCCATATCCGAGCAAAGTAACTGTTGGCAGCTTGCAGCCACCAGATGGCGTGTGAGGCGGGAATTTCAACTAGCTCCGACTTGGCACCGAGGATGCATAATGCAGCTCGTAACGGTGAATGGATGTTTTAAACTGAATTAGTTGGTGTATGTGTTACAAACAAGTTAACTAGTCGAATCTGCTGAGAAAATTTAATTCAATGTGATTTAAAACGGTAGCTTTTCCAGTGGCAGTAACTTTATTAGGTTTAAGATGATTTCGTGTTTAAGGAGAAGTGGAAGGAGGTAGTGCTACGAGGTAGTCGATAACCGACTTCAGACCAATCCATATAGAGCAACCAATATGAGAAATTAAGATTATTTTAACAACCTGTCTTCTAGATTTGACGGCACTGAACAATGTTGAAACTTGATGGACCAATTAACAACATATTTGATTCGGCGGGTGGCTCTAGGGACGAATAACGCCCATCACCAATGGAATGTCACTTATTTGTTGATTTACAATTCACCTCATAAATGAAGTAGCACAAAGGGATAAAGAAAGTAAACAAGGATCTTTCTTTATTGCTTAAGAAATAATTTATTTTGTACGAAACAAAGCTAATTTTTGTACATTTCTGGTTAACTTATGAGTGAAGATACTGAAGTACGTTGTTTGATACTTTTATGGGAATTCATCGTACCTATTATGTGTCAAAATATGTATGTACATACTATCGGATCCAGCAGACGTTGTCCAGCCAAGTCCAATTTTAAATCTAAACCATCTAGAAACTGAAAAACTATATAATTTATATACACACACAATAAATCATCAAAATCGGTTCAGCCGTTTAAGAGCAGTTTAGTGACAAAGGCAAGTACAGAAAATTATTATTATATTAAAACTAGCTGAGCCCCGCGGCTTTGCCCGCGTTGAGTCTTCGTGAAATGTGATAAATGAAGAACCGCTTGACCGATTTTGTGTAAACTTCACATAAACCATACACTAAATAGTCCGAACACCTCCGTCCGAAGCCTAAACATTTGGTTTGGATAGGTGAGCCCGATCTTGAATTATACAATTACAACGAAAAGTGGCATTGATTTTTAACTGACTTCACAAAAAAGGAGGAGGTTCTCAATTCGTCTCTGTTTTTTTTTTGTGTGTATGTTACGCGATTACTCCGTCAATTGTGAACGGATTCAAATGATTCTTTTTTTAATAGGTAGGGTACGTTTCCGAAGTGGTCTTATTTTAATTTCATCGAGATCTGATTATTATCTCCAGAGATATGGAGATAAATGCCTAAAACATAGGAGAATGTACTGGTTTTAGAAGAGGAGTCCCAAGAAGATTATACACAATGGAAGTTGCTATTTCATATATTTTTGAAGACTAAAAAATATGACCTTGAATAATGTTTTTACATGTTTCTTCTCGTTGATTTTGGTTTTTGACAGATATTCTTACGGTAACTGTGAGCGAGATAGAAAAAAAGGTGGGGAGAATTAATTTGTCTTCACAGTTCTACCGGGCAAAGTTAGGGTGCAAAGTTAGTTACTAGTTTTTGACAAGTCATGACGTTTGGCGAAGATGGCGGCCATATCAGTCCCGCGACACTGCATACATAATTAAATAACTCGGAATTATAAACGTACTTTGTACAAACCAACACAGCAAAAAAAAATAAGCGTAATACCACAGATTATACAATAATTACTACGTAAATAATACTTTCTGTTGTTAGGTTGGCTACACAGTGCTTTCATAATTCGGGTATCAAAATTGTAGGGAAGAGCCTTTTATAACTCTTATAACGTAGTAGAGTGATTCAGTACTCTGTGGGCCATATGGCGGCAATTAATGTTAATAAACGCAAATAATACTTTTTAATATTCATTTTGGAATACATCTAGTCCGTGTTATAAAATAGACCATTATTTATCGTGTGTGTCAGATGTTTTTATTGCACAGGGCCATTTTCGATATTGTCCTTTGATACCTTGATGAAATCATTATGACTAGTGAATATTTTCACTAGCGCGGCATTTAAAGTCAATTTTTTAGGGTTCCGAACCCAAAGGGTACCAAATGAACACTTTCTGAGACTTTGTTGTCCGTTCGTCCGTCCGTCCTTTCGTCCGTTCATGTGTCTATATGTGCGCACTTTACAGATCTGTATCGTAATAGGTACATACTTGAAATGTTCACAAAGTATATATCCGTCAATGTATAACGGCCCAGACACGAAATTTTATAGATGCATGTAATTTAATTAAAACTTGCTTTGCACTAAAATAGCACAAATAAATTCTGATTTAAAAAAAATAAAACCGAGTTCATAACCATAAACAGGCACTCAAAAGCAAAAAATAAATTACTTAATATAATTATTATAAGCGCTACCCACTTACTATTTGAAGTCGGTGCCAGCCAAGTCTAATAGGTAGTAATTTATTATATATATAAATATATATTAATTGATACATACATTTGTATTTAAGATTAAAGTAGGTGTGTTATTATGTTGTTGTATCTTTATCGAGTTGTTTTTGTATCGAGGGAGACCGTTGGTGTGACGCGACGTGTGCTGATACATTAGCGGCGTCCCATGCGGGACCTCACGAGCAGCGGGTGCGGCAGCGGATGCGGCAGAAACCCTCAAGCGGAGGAAATATGCTGACATTGGTGATGGCTACATTTTTCTTTCGTTTAGGGTCGAAACAATGGGTCCGTGGGGTCGAGATGCGCGAGGTTTTGTAAAGGAGCTGTCCAGACGATTAATAGACGTCACTCGTGACCAAAGAGCTGGCGCTAACCTCGGCCAACGGATTAGCCTAGCAATTCAACGAGGTACCGTCGCCAGCTTTTTGGGAACGTTACCGGCAGACAGCTGCGACCTAGGTTCTGTTTTTTATTTATAACATTTTACTTATTTATACCACTTTAAATAATTTTTATCTTAATTTCGTTTTAAGTTGTATATATGTACTATTTGTAAATATATTGAAATAAAAATATTATTTGTATCTTTATTATACTAAGCAAGTATATTTCCAACATCAGCTTCAGGCCTTTTATCATGTCAGCGTCTACATTCAGGGTCTATGATCCAACAAACCTTGACATTTGTGCTTTGTTGTTTGTTGTGAGAATGGCCTGTTTCAGCACCCAATGTTGTACAATATTTATATTATTCAGCTAATGTGAACCTGGTTAATGTGAACCTGGTTTATATTTTTCTAATATTTGTTTCTAACCGACTTCTAAAAAGAAGGAGATTCTCAATTCGTTTGTATGTATTTTTTGTATGTATGTTACGTGATTATACCGTCAATTGTAAATTTATTCGTATAATTCTTTTTTAAATTGGTAGGGTACATTTTCAAGATAGGCCCATTGTAATTTCAATTTTCATTTCGAGATTTGTTTGAGATACTAATATCTCCAGAGATATGACGATAACCGTCTTAAATTAAATTAAAAATTTTTCAAAGTTTATTGCTGAATAATGATTTTTCCTTCGTATTTCTTTCCTTCTTTCTAATTAGCCAATACCCGTAGCTGTCTATTCGTAGCACACGCTACGAGCCCGACTTATTGCTACGAAGCTACACAGCTCAGTTTGTCAGAAGTCGGCTTAACTTGACTTGTGCTTCCATAGCTTACCCCTTTATAAATACCGAATGACACGGAATGCAGAACAACGAAAACGCAAGGGAAAATATATTTGTTTCAAATCACAATTATTTTTGAGTTGTAAATAAGTGTATTATTAGGCTTTTAAGTGCACAATTTTCAACGGTGCCTAAACTCGAATAATTCAGATAGTTTAAAAACTAAAACAACCGACTTCCATGCCCCGCAAGTCAATTTCAGTAGCAAGTTTGAGACGTTTATTGTTATATCTCTGGAGATACTAATCAGATCTCGATGAAATTAAAATGGGACCACCTCGAAAACGTAGGGTACGTACCGATTAAAAAAAATCATTCAAATTGGTTCACAATTGACGGAATAATCGCGTAACATACACACAAAAAAAGAAAAAAAAACATACAGAATTGAGAACCTCCTCCTTTTTTGTGAAGTCGGTTAAAAACAAACGAAAATCTCTACATGTTTTAATAAAACTAGAAGCACCCCTTGAAGAAGTAAACTTCACTAAGCTGAGCGTCAGTAAATGTTTGACATAAATGTCACGACCTCACGTTAAAACCGCCCAACGTACTTTTAATTATAATACATTTTTGTTAAATTTATGACCGTAAATAGGTTATTGCATTCTGTTGGAAATGTGTGGTGCGCTTCAAAAGTAATCCATAATTCTTCAGGGTAGTTTCGGTATAGTCTGGCCATAACTGCTGTACACTCTCTGAGGTATGCGCAGCGAGGTGGGAGCCGGAGAAAAGCCTTAGACTGACGGAGCGCGTCCCCCCCCCCCCGTCTCGCCGCGCGCATACCGCGCGTCCCCCCCGTCTCGCCGCGCGCATACCTCAGAGAGTGTACAGCAGTTATGGCCAGACTATAGGTATTGCTACACATGCAGCTTTGTAAAGCGGAAGCCTTCAGTAAATGCGATTATATGCGACATGAGCTTTGTTCGTAACGCATCCAACTCGGCTAAGCGTCTGTCAATTGTTTCACAAGAGAGGTTTTCAGGCAAAGCGTAAATCAGCAGTAAATCGCACTGAATGCCTTGATAATTTACATTTATTTATATTTTATAAGCTAGCGTTATACCGCTATCTCGCTTGATCGTAAGCGATGATCTGGTTGAAAATATTGAACACGCTAAACTTAAATTACTCTAGCTCGCAAGGGCTGTGTGCTACCGGAACACCGTAAGGTTATGGCGGCAGATTTTCTCATTGATGGTGACTACTAAGCTACTTTTTGGTAGTAAGTCAGGCGGAACATCGATATAATATGTTCCTACCACTAGTGTAATATAATATTTTAAACCAATAATTTTAATCTTAGAGCATCAGTAATTTGCGTAACTTTTTATAATCTTCGCAATCTCACCGCGTCACGTTACGTGAAAGAAGAAAACCTACGGACTCGCTCGAAACAAACATATTGGATATCAACATTAAGCTACAATATCGTTTTAAATGTAATAGATATTTAATAAGTTTATTTATAAACTTGCACTAAAAATATTTACTAAAAAATACTGTTTAGGTATTTAAAAACAAATACCTAGTAAACTAAAATTACGACAATTATGACAGTCACAACAAATGTTGTGATATTGTAATAACGTTCATTTACCAGACGCCCAAGATAATTTAATTTGTAGATAGATTAGGTAATTAATTATTGTAGATATTACAAATTAGCAAATATACTGGAATATTGCGTTACACGCCATTTTCGGACTCTGTAGGTACCTGATTATCAGTAATTCTCTTGAAACGTTTACACAACAGACTGACAATTTTTAGGGTTCCGTACCTCAAAAGGAAAAAAAGGAACCCTTATAGGATCACTTTGTTGTCCATCTGTCTGTCTGCCTGTTTGTCCGTCTGTCCTTTTTTCCCAGGAACGCGTAAACATATCAATTTGAAACTTATATCACATACTTGGGTTATAGTCTCTTTTGGCTGTGAAAAAAATAAACTTGTAAATTAAGGATATGACCGTTTATGTCGCATATTTTCGCGTATTTTGCGATTTCACAAGGAAATCAAAACCTATAGAGGACTTCCCGTTGAGCTAGAATTATGAAATTTGGCAAAAAACAAGACCTTGAAGCACTTATATATGAATACATCTCAAAACCTTAAACATATAGTGTAATAATAAACAAACTTAATATTTGCGATTGGATCAATACATTTTCTATGGACCGAACTGTAAAGTTAAGTGTTAGTCCTTTAACCTAGTTTGAAAAGTTGCCACGTAAGCCTTGGTGGGCGAGTCCAACTCGACTTATCCAGTTTTATTTATTACTAGCTGACCCTGCAAACGTTGTTTTGCTAAAACCCAAATATCTTACGGAACCCTATTTTTTTCCAAAATAAAAATTAGCCTATGTTACTCGTGGCTACTGTGGCTTTCGAATGGTGAAAGAATTTTTAAAAACGGTCCAGCAGTTTTTGAGCCTATTCATTACAACCAAACAAACAAAGTTTTCCTCTTTATAATATTAGTGTAGATTTGTAACAGACACGTGACCACTAACTCACCTGATATTTGTAACAGACACGTGACCACTAACTCACCTGATATTTGTAACAGACACGTGACCACTAACTCACCTGATATTTGTAACAGACACGTGACCACTAACTCACCTGATATTTGTAACAGACACGTGACCACTAACTCACCTGATATTTGTAACAGACACGTGACCACTAACTCACCTGATATGTAGTAGTAAAGACGCAGCTATACAACACTCCAGTTGAATATCCCTGCAAATGACAAAAAGAATCAGTAACTAAGTAGAGACAAGGTGCCCACCCAGAGTTAAGTCTACGTTAAAAATATACGTAATCAATCTTATTGTTAGATGTCATTTCAATCGATTTCAGGAAGCTTTTAAGGTACGACCACACAGCGGCGACCTGCGAGCGCGATCTAGGCCGCGTATCAGATAGCGCAGTAGTATACTGGATCACACGCGATCTACGATCAGATCACGATCAGAAACGATTGAAATCAGATCGCGACGCGCACGCGGACGCAGGACGCCGCGGTGTGGTCGTAATTTTAGAAGCTTGACGCATCGGCGAGCGGCCCGCACTCAAAATACTGATGAAGGCTACCGGATGAAGCTGAAACATAAATATGTTGATCACTATATCGACATCACGTAAGTCACGTTAAAATCCAGTTTTCAAACATAATTAATTTCAAAATGAACGCGAGTTTTGATAATTAAGTAGCCAATAAAAAACGAGCCGAAGTAGCCAAACGACAAACAATAAAGAGTCTTTTTCGAATGGCACAATCAGAGAGAATTCACACTTAATTACGAAGCAATCGGACGTATATACTCCATTTCCCATAAAAATAATAAATTGAACATTAATGAGAAGTCAATCAACCTGAAATATAAGCCTGAGGCACTGACGTCATAATGTGTACAAAGAACGGACAAAATGCCTGTTTCGCGACTCAATGGGCTGAATGTGAGTGGTGGAAGTCATAGGAGAGGAGAGGAGGAGAGGATAGGACAAAACAATGATTTACAGCCTTCGAGTGTTCAATAGTCAGCTGGCCTGTGGGTGTGAAACGCACCGCTGGAAAATTATTTTCGCACCAGCGGCATTCGGTACAAATTGTTATGACGTCGATGGTACAACCGAACGGCTCTTCGAAAGGGCGTACCATTTGAACTTTTTTTCGCAATAGCGTGCGACGCAATGATGGCATTCGAAATTACATTCGACTACGCTGGCCTGTAAATAATTTACTTTGAAGACGAGAAAGTTCCGAATGGCTGGCGTCGAACCTCTTACATATCGATGTATATACATAAGACGACAGAGATGAACGTATGCTTTTATTAAACAGCCGATACAGAATAATAGAAACTTAAAAGTAAAAAAAAAATATTTTTTTTTAATAAATAAAAGTGTCAATGGGCGGTCTTATCCCTCAAAGCGATCTCTATAATTTAAGTATATATTCCTCTAATAAACTTTTTTATGAAAAAATTGAACTTAACTACACTACATAGATAAATAGCTGTTACGCGATAACTAAAGTGTAGGTCGGACACTTTTTCCCGTCTATCCCCCATCTGTCAAAATTAAGGAACATAATAACATAATAAAAGACACTGTTTTGATCTTGAAAATACTTAGATTCAAATTTTAATCCACCCCTGACCGATCTATTGATAATCTGTTCATCGCGACCTTTCCGATGACCCTAAACTCAACATCTCTGCCGTGAGCTGGTGAGTATTGAGTATTCTGCAGATTCCAGGAGATGTCCCAGCATCAGGTTAACGCTACCATGTTCTTGCAATATCGTTGAAGTAAGAGTATACTGAATTTCGAATTGATCAGACCAACAAAATTTGATTTCATTGCCTCATAAAAGCTCATAGTTCTAAAACGGCTGAATAGTTTTTCATTAATCAAAGAACACTCTCAAAATAAAAAAACTAAATCAAAATCGGTCCATCCATTTAGACGCTACGATGCCACAGACACACACATACACAGATACACACATACACAGATACACACGTCAAACTTATAACAGTCCTGCGTCGAGGGTTAAAAAGTGGTACGTACACAAGCACGAGCGCTCAGACCACATGTAACGTACAATAAGAAAGAGGCTAAGTCCTGCGACACAGGATTACTCCTAGTGCAGGATTTATGGCTCCTTAATATTACGTATAATTGAAGTTAACTAAATTGTATCAATACATTAGAATTTAGATTAACATTACCTTAGACCGATAATCATAAGTACGCTAATTGTAAGCCTATGTATCTGCTTCTTAAATAAATTCTTAGCATGCATCCCACAATTTACTAAATTAAGCCACTTAAAAAGCAACCGTAGCGTCTGTAGCCAAACAAACTATTTAATTAATTTATCGGCCATCAGACAGCGTTAAATGTTGTGCCAAAAACAAACGCTGAGCAAACTTCACGGGACCGGGTTATTTTGACCCTTTCTAGGTGAAGAGCTAGGTACGCAATCATTACTAATTGGTAATTTTACCGACCTAAAAATAAAGAAAGCTAAAACATAACTTTGTGTTCCGATCTCTAAGCTATGTATTTTGGGGTTTTTGTATAAATGTATACATGCATACATGTCAACATACTTATATACATACACAGCGATCAACAAACACATAACCCTCCATATTGCATCTTTGCGACGCCGCGCCGTGTCGTAAAAAATAGTTTTCTTGACTTCGACGGGATGTATCTCGCAAACGCTATGTTTGACAAAAATATGATGTACCAAACCCTACCTTCATTTTTAAATCCCTATTTAACGATACCCCACACAATGGGGTAGGGTGAAAATTTTTTTTTAGTTCTTGACTTCGTGCCCTCTAGAGGGCGCCACATTTAATTTGTTGTAACGACACATAGCCAATAACTAGGAAACAAGTAAGACGCGTCCAACTACACCTCATTTATCAAATTATGATAAGTAGTTTAGAAGTTATGAGGGAATAGATGAACATACATACAAACATACATACATACATACACACTTACATACATACTTACATACATACTTACATACATACTTACATACATACTTACATACATACTTACATAAATACTTATATACATACATACATACCCACATACCAAAGGTCAAAAAACATAACCCTCTTTTTGCTTCGCCGTAGTCGGGTAAAAAATGGGATAATGCCATACTTGTATTATACATTACTAGAAGTGCCCCGCGGCTTCGCTCGCGTTAAATACTTATTTTATTTACTTCAAACTTTTATTTTGTAAAAATCTTTCTATCATAAAAGACATCAAAGAAGTAAAAGCCAAATCGGTTCACCCGTTTTCAAGTTATTGCGTGACTAAGGAAAATAGGGATTAATATTAAGACATTATGATTATTGTTACTAATATATTGATATCAAAGAAGTAAAAGCCAAATCGGTTCACCCGTTTTCAAGTTATTGCGTGACTAAGGGAAAAAGGGTTAATATTTATAAAACCCGAAAAACCACATTGATGATGATTGATGACATTTTTACTAACCTCTTGCAAAAATCCTGCAACACCAATTTACTTATTTATTTACACTTAACTATATTAAATTGTTTCAGGCTTTTTAGGAATGCCATTTTGGCGAATTAGATTTGGGGCGAACACTTAAATCTATAAGTTTATATACATCATTAAAAATAATAAGTAATATCCGGGGGGAATTTTTAGAAAATCTTTTCTAAGCAGATACCTACGTCATAACAACTATCTGCTTTCTTAATTTCAGCGCAATCCGAAACAATATTGATTTCAGACTTTGTTACCCCGTTTTACCCTTTTAGGGGTGGAATTTTAATAAAGCCTGTAGCATGTATTTACTCATTTTTTTATGGAAGCACTTGTGCGAAGTTTCGAATAGAAAATACTATCTAATCTTGTTTCTCCGTACAAACTTTGAGCCCCCATTTAAGGGGTGAATTTTGGAAAATCCTTTCTTATTACACCCTTACGTACTAAGACAAATATACCCTCAAAATTTCAAGTTTCTACGACCAGCGGTTTAGGCTGTGCGTTGTCTGTCAGTCAGTCAGTCAGTATGTCAGGACAAAGATTTTTATAGTATTAGATATATAGAGTAGAGATTAAGGGCCAGTTTCGCCGGTTCCTGATAGTACTGTAGTTAGTTATCTGACACATGACTTCATATAAAAGCTGTCAAAAATCTGTCAAATTTCTTCATATTAGCGCTATCAAGAACCGGTGAAACTGGCCCTAAGTATCGTAATGGTGTTTCCCAGTAGCCCACAGACTAGAGTTAAACTTGTAATAAAGGCAGTAACGGATTTGTGTTCCGCACAAAATGTGCCTATATTGATTATACTTCAGTATTCATGAGGCGGCGGCCGCGATGGAAGTTTAAAACGTTTTGAGAGATTGTGGCGTTGAGTTTACTTGACTTTTATGTGGAATTATCATTATTTAAACATTAAATTAGTTCCAAACTCGAGGATGTGGTCTTCAGTTAAATTGGTCTTGAATATAATGTTTGACCGGGTGGAATGTTTTAATTAGGTTGAGTGATATTTTTCAAATAAAACATTATTTTACTTTAGGGCAAGACGTAATGATGTGATTTATAATGAGAGTAGGATATAAGGTTGGGCTCATATTATCGATGTTAAAATGTTTAAGGCGTTGACTAAACATGCCTATTGGACTTCGAGCATTTACCAAAGGAGATGTTAACGCAAGGCGTACCCCTCTGCTGGCCATATAGCCATTTTTGGCCATATGAGCGTGCGTAACTACGCTGTATTTTTAATACTGTGTGCGTGTTTCAAGCTAGTGTGCGGGATCGTTAAAGTGAGTGATTTGTGTGTGTGCAATGCGTGTTTACCTCGTCCCCCGTAAGTATCGGCATAAAAAATGTTTGCGGATTACAACGTTAACGTCTCCATTGGTAAATGCTCGAAGCTATTGGAGTGATTTTCAGACAGCGTTATGATATGAAGTGTTACAACTGAAAAATTAGCGTGTTCACAATTCTTGATCACATCATCGCTTACCACCAGGCAAGATAGTGGTCAAACGCTAGCTAAAATATGAAAAACAAGTTAAGGTAGGTTCTATCGTTAAAATGAATTATACTCACGATAAGTTTCATAACTAGGTATGTTTAAACAAGTGTTTAAAATTACTTGCCTTGGCCCCAATTTTGTAAGCTATCCATAAAACCGCCATAATAACCAATCGCATCTTACTCGCCCATTTTGACAGCAATCGTAATCTGTAATCCAATCGCAACAACGCCAGCATTGCGCTGGCTTGGCTTTTTCTCGCTAGCTAACCGGCATCACCGGAAAACCAGCGTTGGTCATTTGACTGACAGTTATGCTGGGTCCGTTTAGTGAGACTTTTGTCTAAGATTTATGCGTATAAATCATACGTTTTTAGGGTTCCGTAGTCATGATAAGGAATCCTTATAGTTTCGTCATGTCCGTCTGTCTGTCTGTCTGTCCGAGGTTTTGCTAAGAGACCGTTAATACTAGAAAGCTGTAATCTTGTGGGGGTATGTAAATATATTAAGCCGACATAATAAAATTGTGAAAAATATTTTTTTTTTAGGGTAGCTACCCTATATGAGAAGTGGGGATGATTTTTTTTTTCATTGTCTACCCCATCGTGTGAGGTATCTTTGAATAGGTATTTTAAAATGACTTAAGGGTTGCTAATACCATTTTTCGATTGAATGCTCTATTTACGAAATATTAAACTTTAAAGTGAAAATTTTTGTTCCAGTAAGGCGCTCCCCCCCCCTCCCCCCTCTAAAAGCTAAACTGCGGGCTTGAAAAAACTGGAAAAATTCGTGATAATAGCGCATTTCATGAACTTTAAAGGAAAATTATAGCGGTTAAGATAACTTTATTAGTTTAGCAGTAATAGTCGTTGAACTTGGGTGTAGGATAATTTTGTACCAAATACAAAATCCTTAGAATAAATCCTTTAAAGTGACATAGACGGAGTACCTAGTTGCTTGTATATAACGGGTAAAGACTTGTATTGAATAACAGGCTACTACGGAACCCTACACTGCGCGTGGCCCGACACGCACTTGGCTGGTTATTTTTTACTTTATTTGTCTTCTAATGATTGATTTATAAGTGTCACTAATGAACTTTTCACTTTCACTCTCACTTTTAATTTGGTGCCCTTGACGTTGGTTAAATAATTGTCCTTGATATTGACGAAGTCGCAACATATAAGTTACACATTCTGAATATGTGATGCAAAAATCGTTCCTCTCCCAAAAATAATAATCTCATATATTGTTACCAGACAATTTCAATCTCATTTGAGTTCATATTTCTGTTCTCATTATTTCACACAAAAAATGGTTTAAAAGCGCTTCTTCACCGCCGTTCCTGTAATGTAAAAATACAAGATTGGCTTTTAATTACATTACAATACTGACTAAGACTGACAGACATTCACTGGTAGTAGAATCAGTAGATTTGATGCTGCAAATTGTATCACGGGTATTATTATTGTATCTGTCTCTTTCTTTCTTTCTTTACTGTAAAGTTACAAATAGAGAATATGTATGTTTTTTTTATATTTTTAATTCACTGATTACATCCATTTAACACAGTAAAAAAATGAAATAATACTGAAACTGTTCACATTAAGCTAAAAAAATTGTTTTAATATTGAAAAATATGGAGTATCTAAAACGCTGCCAAATTTTCGCGCGCGTGTTGACGTCACAACAGATTAAATATTTTCATTAGAAATAGTAAGTATTCGTACAACAGTGCATAGTATTTTTATAAAAAATATTTATTCTGTGGAGACCGTGTGGTGCCCTGTGACGTCACTTTCTAATTGACAAGTGGTGATGTGTTTTGCAAATTAAAATTTCCCACGCTTTTTTTGCATTTTTCATATAATATTTTAACACATTTAAGAGTATTTTATTTATAAAAATGTTTAACAAACAACACCAGAACAATAATTATTCGAAAATAAATGATTTCAAGTAAATGTATACTACATGCATATTCCCTACTGCTTTATTTTATGTGGCTTCTACCGGCTTTTACAGCTTCACCGGGAGAGAGGGAAAGTGTTAATTATAAAACTCTATAGGGTCTTCTCGCATTTTTAATATAATTTAACTTTTTAAATAAAAAAAATATTTCTATAAATTAATCAAGAGACAGATTATATCTCATTCAATCTTTCACACAAGTCACCAATTAAGAGACTAATGATTATGCTACCTTTGTACAGTCAAAATACTGCAGCCCGTTCATAATTAAATCAGTGGGCAGGTTAGACTTTAAATTAAATACATATTATATATTAATATTCGCAATGCGAGGTAAATCTGTGAAATGATGCACGACCCAACTTTAGTCATCCATTATACCTCTCATGTACTCATATTTGCAAATAGTTACACTATTCACGTATCTTTACCTTGCATCAGTAGCTTGCGTCCATCTATGAAAAAACATAGCTTTGTTGAAACTGTTTCGTAAGCTAAGCTAAACAATCAGTCCTATTAGGTTTGACACACACCCGTAGCATAGAAATTCCTTCATCTATGCCCGTAGCATGTAACGTAGCACATTTCTGATGAAAAGGCATTCTGATGCTAAACTCTCCTCGCTCAGCGATATGAGCTCAAATCTAAACTGTTACATTACACGTTTAGCCTCACGGTGTAAAACCACCTTAAAACATCGGGGTTATAATTCCAAAGAAGACATACAGAGAAAATTTAATTTTCTTTTCTGAGAAACGTTTTCTGGTTATGACGAAATAATCAGCTCTGTGAAGGAATTTTCATTGTCCAGGAAAAGGCTCGCAAATGTCTTTAAAAGCTTTGGTTTGTTGACCTTTGGATTTCAGGAATTCAATTATCTCTCTTTCTTATCGGCATTCATATTTATTTTGATCGGAATTTTATTTTCAAATAAGGGCAATTATTATGTACTTGTATGTACTATATTTTATTCAATGATTATAACACGAATTACATGATATTGATATAGTTATCAAAAGCCGTTATAGCATTGCTAAGCCTTCTTGAAGATCTTGACTTGAGTGCGGAGCATTTGCCGAGTCATCTTGCCTTAAGGTACGGACACACCGCGGCGTCCTGCGATCTGCGGGCGCGATCTCAGTAGTTTTCAATTGTTTTCTGATCGCGTTTGGTGTGAACCAGTCGGTACAAATACTACAGCGCTATCTGATCGCCGCCTAGATCGCGCACGCAGGACGATGCGGTGTGTCTGTACCTTTACACTGCAGATGTTGGTACAGGTTATGGTGGAGATAATGAAGGACTATCCAGTGACTATCCAGTGACTATAATAATTGTTCAAAAACTTATTTTATTTCATGAATGTAATAGAGCAAGATACCCTCAACTGATGATAAGCTATAAAGTAAGACTATAATGTTATGTTGCACCACACAAAAATCTTTAATCACATGAATTTATTTCATAGTTCACACCACCATACACTTTTGTTACTTAGTATTACCATATCTAATACTATAAGAATCTTTGTCCTGACATACTGACTGACTCACTGACTCACTGACTCACTGACAGACAACGCACAGCCTAAACCGCTGGTCGTAGAGACTTGAAATTTGGAGGGTATATTTGTCTTAGTACGTAAGGGTGTACTAAGAAAGGATTTTCCAAAATTCACCCCTTAAGGGGATGAAATGGGGGTTCAAAGTTTGTATGGAGAAACAAGATTAGATCGTCTTTTCTATCCGAAACTTCACATAAGTGCTTCAGTAAAAAAATAAGTAAAGACGTGTTTCAGGTTTTTTTGGAATTCCACCCCTAAGAGGGTGAAATGGGGTAATAAAGTGTAAAATCAATATTGTTTCGGATTGCGCTGAAATTTGGCATGCAAATAGTTATTACGACGTTAGTTCCCACTGAGAAAGGATTTTCCAAAATTAACCCTCGAAGGGGATGAAACGGGGGTTCAAAGTTTGTATGGAGAAACAAGATTAGATAGTCTTCTCTATCTGAAACTTCACACAAGTGCTTCAGTAAAAAATTAGGTAAACACGTGTTTCAGGTTTTTTTGAAATTCCACACCTGAGAGGGTGAAATGGGGTAATAAAGTGTGAAAATCTATATTATTTCGGATTGCGCTGAAATTTGGCACGCAGATAGTTATTAAGACGTTAGTTCCCTCTGAGAAAGGATTTTCCAAATTAACCCTCGCAGGGGATGAAACGGGGGTTCAAAGTTTGTATGGAGAAACAAGATTAGATAGTCTTTTCTATCCGAAACTCCACACAAGTGCTTCAGTAAAAAAATAAGTAAATACGTGTTTCAGGTTTTTTTGAAATTCCACCCTTAAGAGGGTGAAATGGGGTAATAAAGTGTAAAATCAATATTGTTTCGGATTACGCTGAAATTTGGCATGCAGATAGTTATTACGACGTTAATTCCCTCTAAGAAAGGATTTTCCAAAATTAACCCTCTAAGGGGATGAAACGGGGGTTCAAAGTTTATATGGAGAAACAAGATTAGATAGTCTTTTCTATCCGAGACTTCACACAAGTGCTTCAGTAAAAAAATAAGTAAACACGTGTTTCAGGTTTTTTTGAAATTCTACCCTTAAGAGGGTGAAATGGGGTAATAAAGTGTAAAATCAATATTGTTTCGGATTACGCTGAAATTTGGCATGCAGATAGTTATTACGACGTTAGATCCCTCTTTGAAAGGATTTCCCAAAATTAACCCTCGAAGGGGATGAAACGGGGGTTGAAAGTTTGTATGGAGAAACAAGATTAGATAGTCTTTTCTATCCGAAACTTCACACAAGTGCTTCAGTACAAAAATAAGTGAAGTGTAAGTAAACACGTGTTTCAGGTTTTTTTGTAATTCCACCCCTAAGAGGGTGAAATGGGGTAATAAAGTGTAAAAATCAATATTGTTTCGGATTGCGCTGAAATTTTGGTATGCAGATATTTATTAATTACGACGTTAGTTCCCTCTGAGAAAGGTTTTCCAAAATTCATCCCTGAAGAGGATGAAACGAGGGTTCAAAATTTGTATGGAGAAACAAGAATTGATTGTCTCTTATATTCGAAACTTTACACAAGTAGTTTAGTAAATAAATGAGTAAATAAGTGTTTCAGGCTTTTTGAAATTCTATTCCTAAAAGGGTGAAGTGGAGTAACAATGTCTGAAATCAATATTGTTTCGATTGCGATTGCGGATTGCGCTGATATTTTGCATCCAGATAGAAATTTGACGACGTGGGTGACGAAAATGACGTAGGTATCCGCTGAGAAAGGATTTTTCAAAATTCACTCTTCAAGGGATGAAGCGGTGGTTCAAATTTTGGATAGTCATTTTATTCGACATTTTATTCGTAAATAAATAAGTAAATACGAGTTTCAGACTTTTTCAAAATGCCACCCTAAAAGAGTGAACTGGGGTAAAAAAGTCTGAAAATCAATATAGTTTCGGATTGCGCTTTATTGGGTTTTTCGGGTTTTAAAAATATGAATCCTGATTTGTCTTAGTCACGCGATAACATGAAAACAGGTGAACCAATTTGGCTAATTTTTATTTGATGTCTTTAATGATAGAATCGTTTTTACAAAAGAAAAGTTTTAAGTAAATAAAAGGAGTTTTTAACGCGGGCGTAGCCGCGGGGGACTTCTAGTTTTTTTATATATGATATAGGCGCCACCATCTCATCTGATGCTAAGCGAAGATATAGTCAAGGATGGGATTGTGCTGGTCTGCAATTAGGAAACGGTACTGAGATAAGGTACTAGACAACGTACAAGGTTCAAAGTTTATTATTTATTTTATTATTCATTTTATGTATGTATGTATGTAAGCAGTATTAATATACGCTCACATACACGTCTATAATCTTGGAATAAATCATAATCAATCAACATGTCATTAATATAACTGACTTTAGTCCAATCCACAAAGCGCTATCTATCTATTATTAATATATTTTTTTATGTTATTGTAGGCAAACAAGCAGGCAGCCCGCCTGATGGTAAGCGGTTACTATCGACTATGGACAACTGCAATACCATGAGTGCTGTTGATGCGTTGCCGACTTTTCAGGATTTTTAAAAGATCCTATAGCTAGAAGAGAAGATCGCAGCGGACAGATCATTCCACATCTTACAGGTACGCGGTAAAAATCCTCGGTTAAAACGGGTAGTGTGTAAGATGTCCAAGTCTGTAAGATGTGAGGGTGAGCTTTTTGACGGTGCCGAGCAGTACGATAAAAGAATGGCGGTGGTGGAATCAGCAGAATTCTCTTCAGAGTATTCCCCATTGTAGAGACAGTAAAAATGCACAGCGCACCGACGAGTCCACGGAGGCTGAGTGGCTCCAATTATTAGAGCTCGGGATCGTCGACATTTGAGAAAGGCTAGACAATATATCATAATAGCTAGCTTTTGACCACTATCTCACCTGTTGGTAAGTGATGATGCGGTCGAGGATGGTAGCACGCTAGACCTAGAATGGGACCGCCAGAATAGGAGCGCCAGAACACATTAGATGTTTGGCGACAGATTTTCTAACTTGAGGGTAGTAGCTGGCCAGTCGGACACTAGGTAGGTGTTCTACCACCATGCGGGGGTTGGAGGATTCTTAACGATGTTTTTCCTTCATCGGAGGGCCACCGTGAGAAGTGCACAAAAATGCATTTGCACTCTTGCTTTCCAGTCACACGCCGTATAATTTCAAAAATACATACTTGCAGTGGCGTTCAAACCAACATTTTCATAAATCATAACAAAGAAAGAAGTGATTTAACATCTCCCCAGATACAAATCTCAAACGGTAATTACTAGGAGACCTCTGAAGTGTACAAAGGGAGTTATAAAGTAGTAGACTTAACGTTCTCGCTTTAGAAATGGTGAGCTAGGGGCGAGTGTCAAACGTCTGGGAATAAAATTACCGCCGCGTTGAATGGGGCCGGGAGGTTTTGTTAGGACGGTTGTTGTAGACCAGCGAGGGGAAATAATTATACCTTATTTTTTTATAGTTTACTTATAAAACTCTCGTTATTGAACAATCAATAAATAAATAAATAATAAAATAAATATTGTTTATTTCCAGAATTTTGCTTTACATAAAATATCGCTGTGAGCATTAGGCTCCCCACTAGGATACCCTGTCTTGGGGAGACTATTTCTCTTCCAAAATATCCTTAATGAAAACAAAAATAGCATTAATTTTGATACGAGACATTCATTCCATTATTTTAAATTATATTCATTTGGGTGTGTATGTGTGTGTGTTTGTGTGTGTGTGTGTGTGTGTGTGTGTGTGTGTGTGTGTGTGTGTGTGTGTGTGTGTGTGTGTGTGTGTGTGTGTGTGTGTATGTTTGTGCGTGTGTGTGTGTGTGCACGCTTATGCGTGCATGTGTTTGGTTTATCAATATATTAATTTGAAATAATATAAAACTTAAGAAGATTTTCAATAAGTGGCATTTTAATAAGCGGCAATATCCTAATGGCTAACGGTATGAACACACCGAAGCGTGCGCGATCAAGGCGTCGATCAGATAGCGCAGTAGTATTTCTACCGACTGGTTCACACCAAACGCAATCAGAAAACAATTGAAAAGTACTGAGATCGCGCCCGCAGATCGCAGGACGCCGCGGTGTGGCCGTACCTTAAGGCGTTGGCCTGGCGATCGAGAGGTCGTGATCTAACACCTCAATCATGCCACTAAAAATAACTCGCTAGGCATGTGATGTCGGTTATTTAATTTTTTAAACGGCTAATTGTTTTTGTTTCAATAGATTTTATAATAAGGCGGTAAAAAAGCTGATAGTCACGTCACCTATAGGCATATCAGCAACACAATTTCTGCCTAATGTATTGCCAGCCCTTAACATATTTTTTTTTTCTCATATTCTCAGTAGGCAGACCTCTGAACTGGATCCCAAAATACTAGACTTACTTAGGGTTAGACTTACCCAAATGAGCCTAAACATATCTAAAGTTGCTAAGAAATTGAGAGTTCTGCAGATTCCAGGAGTTACCCCAGCATTAGATTAATGTTACCAGTTTTTGCATAACAAATAACATCATAGCGAATTTCAAATCAGGCCTATGAAAGTAGCCTCTCAAAGCGTCATCAACTAGAAAATAGCTCATAATCTTCAAACTGCTCAACGGATTTTTTTTAATAAAAACTAAAAATACTATCGATTAAGTTACACAGTCAAAGAAATAAAATCGGTTCAACCGTTTGGGAGATACGATACAGCAGACAGACACACATAATACACAGATACATACGACAAATGCCAAAAATTAAAAGATAAGACGCCTCCTATTGTGTGAAGAGTAAACAAAAATCTTCACATAGGTTTGAAGGTTACACTAGGGTACGGCCACACCGCAGCGTCCTGCGTGCGCGATCTACGCGGTGATCAGATAGCGCAGTAGTATTTGTACCGATTGGTTCACACCGAACGCGATCTACGGCGATAAAACAATAAAAATTCAGGTCCGAACGCGCACGCGGATGCAGGACGCCGCGGTGTGTTCGTACCATAACTAAGAACATAAGGAACAAAATGTTAAACAACGCGTATAAAGGCTTTTGCCCTCTTCGGCCTTATTTCAAAATATAATCCGTAATACAAGCTGAAGGTTTAAACCGTGCCTGCAGGACCGAGTGAACCCTGTGTTTACTTTTTAATGGCCAGTTTTCGAGGGAAATTAGTTTTTAAATTGCCAGGAAAATTGCGGAAACCTTCCACATTATTTAAAGGAAGCTGCTTTTTCGGAATTTTTAGAAATGTTTGTATGGAATAGATTGCGTATTGTGGTATGTAAACTATTTTATTTTTCATGTAACGGTAGGCAAACGAGCAGACAGCCAGCCTGATGGTAAGCGGTTACAGTTCGTCTGTATTTGTCTTTTTTATATGTGTTTACCGATTTCTTTGTAAATTGATGACGATTTTCAAAGTTCTTCTTTATTTAACGCAGTATAGCTCTTGGGGTTGTCCCATTGTAAATTCATAGATATCTGTTGAGTATCAGAGTATGAGATATGGAGACAAACACCTCGAACTTACTACTTTAAATGACCAGCGCGGCATTGAAGTCTCCATTTTTCCATTTATAGGGTTCCGTACCTTAAAAGGAAAAAAGGAACGCTTATAGGATCACTTTGTTGTCCATCTGTCTGTCCGTCAGTCCAGACCCATTTTTCTCAAGAACGCGTAAAGATATCAAGTTGAAACTTATATAAAATATTCTTACGGTCTCTTTTGCCTCGGTGCGCGAATTCAAGTCGCATTTGGCCAGCTTTTTAAACGATCTTAAATCAGAAAAGAATCCATCCTGTAGCTAGATGGGAAGATCGCAGCGTGCAGGTCATTCCACATTCCACGTCTTACTTACAGATACGTCTTACTATGTTTGTATGAGAGTGGTTATATTTGTTATATTTTCTGAAAACGGTTGTACGGGATTATATGAAATATCGATTGGAGATAACTCATATCTTAAATTGGCATAATTTTTGTGTCACGAAAAATATCGAAGCGGCGTTAGTAAAAACTTTAAAAATATATGCACGACTGTATAGAGATGAAATCTTACGGTGGCAAACAGCTAGAATTAATTTATGCAGTCTGTGTTTTCTGATAGATATATTTCCTACCAATATGTGTGTGTATATAGCAATGTACAAAAATATATGTAGTATCTAGCGTGCTTCATCTCAGATTCTTTACTTGCAATATAACGGATCAAGATCTTTCAATTTATCGATGATAATATAATAACCAAAGAATATAACCATTTTAACAAAGCTGTCGGTCGCTGTCTTTCATTCCTTCTGAGCTTTAAATGTCATTCGATTTCCTTTTATGAAAATGTAAAGGCCACCAAAGACATGGCGTGGGTCGTGGCTATTGATTCGGTCCCGCGAATAAACGGTAAGTGTATTGCTAACAATATAGCAGATTCTGACCCGAGACTAATTCTATTGCGGCTCGGGAAGTGCTATCAGTGGTCGACGGGATTCTTAGGAACGGTATTGAAACGGTATTAACTGCTAGTTGAGCTAATAGGTTGATTATGAAGAACGATATTTGGGAGCTGAAATATTTTAAAGTTCTTATTGATAGCCACAGTGCACAAAACAGACAAAATTAGAGGACGAATTACACAAATAATTTGCCAATGTTTAATATAAGGTAACAGGAGAAACAAGAATCTCACCCGAAGGTAAATGGTGAAGTCTGCCTATAACAGAAATTATTTGGCCAGAATTTGCAATTCATTCACATAATTTTTCTCCTTCCATTATGTTTGATTTTCATTAGAATTTTATTTAAAGGAGTTGTGTGGTGGGTCTAGAAATGTATTTCTCGAAAGAAATTACATATCACTGCATGAAAAAATTACAATATTGTTTTAATTTAATTTACAGCAAGCAATCAGATGTCAGGTCATGCATGTACCTACTCTAACTAATCTATATATATAAAAGAAAGTCGTGTTAGTTACTACACTTATAACTCAAGAACGGCTGAACCAATTTTTATGATTTTTGTATTTTTGGAATTGTCTTTGTCAGGATATATATATAGAGAATAAGTATTAAAAACAATGAACAATTGACCTAAACAAATTATATAAGAAAAAATATATTGCCAAAATGTTCCTGGGTTTAAAAACTGCCAATCATTTGATGTTCAGTTGCTTATCCCGCCGTATTTTTTTTGTATAATTATGGCTCCACACGATTAGTGTATTTAACCAAGTGTCAAGTATAAGCATTCTTACCATGTGTGGATAGCATTACACATTACACATTACAATATTCGGATTATCGCGTTTTTTTGGTAGGTATAATTATGGCTCCACACGATTAGTGTATTTAGCCCGTGTCAAGTAGTAAGTCAAGTAAAAAATCTTCAAGTTTTTGTGAATTCAAGTCATGTAGATTTAAAAAATGTCAAATATTGTCAGTAATGATAATTGTTTGACATATTTATTGATTGTCAAATATGCGTACGTTCAGAAATGTATGCTTACAAGCAAATTAAAAAAGTTTATATTTCCAAAAAACCACTTTTACCAATTTTTATTCTATATCTGGATTGCCATAATACATAAATAAACTGAATATCTCTTTTTTATTCATTGTATTACGTTCATAAAAGCCTAAAAGAAGTGCATCTAAAAGGTAACACGACATTCATTGTCTGTTAGGTGGTACGAAGTTCGCCGGGCCAGCTAGTTTATATATAAGTCTTTAATGTAACAACTACATATTGGACTATATACTAAACAATCATAATTTACTTTTTTGTAAAAATAACAGTGTATTACGTAAGCAATGTAGGTATGACAGAGTTTCGTGTTATAATAGTGTTCATTTTGATTGAACAAACTTACCTACCTGTATTTAAAACAACTCCAGTGTTACTTATAAACGTGACTCAAACTTTGAGCCATTGCTGAACTATTGATCGAGGAACATCTTATTCATAAACAGTAATCAAGGTTGAGAGGTCGTTGAGAATTGCATTGACACCTCTCAAAGTTAACCAACTCCGGGACCACCAAAATGAATATCTGAGGGCTGGAATCGTTCTTTAGTCGACTAATTTGGTTATAATCTATGCCAATAGCCAATGAATCATATCTATTTCGTGTCTCAACCAAGCAACGACAGACAACAAAAATAAAAAATGTATAAATTAAGGGGGGGGGGGGGGGGGCAATCCTATATCTATGTTGTCGTTATGTTGTCGTGTCCCCTGCCTCCCTAAAATAAAATTGTTGTTTTTAAGTGAATTGGTTAAAACTACCGTTTTTATTAATTGATTAGAGGTGGTTTCAGCAGCATCAGTTGTCATTAAAATTATAGATGATAAATACTAAGTAACACTTAGGCACGTCTAAAGTGGTAAAAAGTGCCCCCCCCCCCCCTCCAACTTTTAAAGTAGGGGAGTGAAAAATGTAAAAAAATATATGCTGTAGATTTCATTAAAAACTTTCAATGAAAATTGGTTTAAACTAGTTACAATAAGTAGTTTTTGAGATATAGCAACCGCAAATATGACTTTGTTTTTCATACAAACAGTATGAAAAGCAAAGTTAATTTCTTGGTGGCAGGAAAATATAGTTATAAAATACTCTACTGTGTTACGGAACCCTACGAGTGCGAGTCCGACTGGCACTTGGCCAGTTTATTAATAGGGTGTTCAATTGGCAGAACATTTTATATCAATTATGTCGATCCGATTTTGTCTTTTATTTTGACAACCCGGTTAAAATCAGATTCGACACACGACAAATGTTAACAGGTGGTTAATCACAAATTTAATAAAAAATATTTCATAAATATTAATTCAATTGATCACAATCTCGCTTGTTATTAAGTAACAATGCGTCCATCATGGAATCCATCATGGATTCCTGTCTGAAAATGGAAGACAGTAGTGAGATGTGGCGCTGGACAACTGATTCCAATCATATCCTCAGCGCACAACTGTCCTGACCTGACTTTTAATTTGGCTGGTACCAAACAACACGCCGGATCTCGGCTAACCGATTTTACTAGATCGACTTGTGTGGCGGCGTATGATCAGCGTACAAGGGCACATCTTGTTTTTAACTGCTAGTGTTAACTGCCATCGAATTACCCGAATTAATACAGCTATCTCCTTTCTTCAATCAGAAAACCAGTCATATTGAAGTGCGCCATTGCTTTACTGGCTGCTCTATTTTACTGACTGGCTTCTCAGTAAAAGTTTTTACAGTATAATAAATCTTGTTTACAAGTTTCTAGTAGTAACAAAATATTTGCACGTGTGCTTGCAGATAGAATACTGCTTCAGAAAATAGAATTGAAGATCTTGGATGTGAGTATTCTTGCAAATAAATGATTTTATTGATTGATTGAAGTACAGTCTGGAAGTCTTCACATCAAGGTCTCTTCTAGGCAATTAAGCTACGTAACTTAACATAAGATATTAACATGCTATGCCATTGCCTAGAATAAACCTTTATGTAAAGACCTCCGTATTGTACTTCTGGGAAAATATAAAACCACAGAATAGGAAAGAAACCGTATAGAGCCTTAGGAGAGCCCTATGTCCAGCAGTGGATGGACATTGGCTGATAATGATGATGATTATGATGAAAAAAGAAACTTCATCTGTTCTGGGGATAAAACGCTTGTTTATCATGCACAAAAAATATATAGTACAATGAATTAGTATGAGTGGCTGCTAGG
The DNA here is from genome assembly GCA_954871355.1 of Cabera pusaria. Taxonomy (NCBI): domain Eukaryota; kingdom Metazoa; phylum Arthropoda; class Insecta; order Lepidoptera; family Geometridae; genus Cabera; species Cabera pusaria. The sequence goes on from OX940906.1 coordinate 23,199,665, forward strand.
TGATGAAGGAATGTGGCCAAAAGCCGTGAAGTAGCGCGTGTGGTGATAGTCCTGAGTTCAGCAGAACAGTCAATGATATGAGAGGCTTATGTAATAATGAATGATGTGTAATCATACAAAATCTAGAGTGGAGACCATGGCTCGCTAAACGAAGCGTAGGACGCCCTCCAGCTAGGTGAAGCGATGATAACCGCAAGCTAGCTGGCGGCAAACAAGTTGGAAACGAGGAGCTGAAGATCGAGCTCAGTGGCGTTGAGGCCTATGTTCAGCAGTGGACGAATATTGGCTGTTAATCATGATGATGATGAATACTAAATCTTGATATTTTAGTCCTTTGCCATTTATAATTTTAGTTACTCTATCTTAGACTATAATTACGTTATTTATATCAATACAAACATGTTACATTGTTTATTGTGTGTTACAATATAAACATGTTATTTACCTTGTCGCTTATCAATAAAACAAATGTCCTCATACATAAAACATTCCATAAAGGAAAACTCATAAAACATTGAGCAGAAACCATCACACATCAATAATCCAAAGTATCTGATATTTTCCCTAAACAAAACATATTTTCATCCATTTCACTTGAAACCCCTCGTTTCCGCGTGATTTCCTTAAAACACCACTTAGCTTCGGGAAATTCATGATATTTGATTTATTTTTACAACATCGTAATGTCTTTTTAGGGTTCCGTACCCAAAAGGTACCAAAGGAACACTATTACTGAGACTTTGCTGTCCGTCCGTCTGTCCGCCTGTCACTAGGCTGTATATTCTTAACACAGAAATATTAATAATAAGGTATTATTTATATTTCTGTGATTCTTAGTATAGTAGGTAGTTAACAATCGGGAACGTCGGATTGTCTTTTTAAAAACTAAAATAAAAACTTAATTATAGAGTTACAAGATTTTATTGTATTCTCTACAGTGGTTGCTCTAAGACTAACTTATTTATTAAATGTAAGAGCTAACTGACAAAGGATGTTATGACTAAACCTTATCTAAGAATATGCTGGCATTGCATCCTGCACATGGGTGATCTTATGCGTGGGCGAATACTATATCAGCATAAAGGGTCGGAGATGGGAATATAACGCCTTCCCCCTCAGACCGAAGTTATCGGAAAATTAGTTTTCAGAGAACTTCGTTAACATTTTATGTATGTAAAAGTTTAATGTAACAAAAGTGGTCTATTAGTTGTGGGTATCTGGAGTTCAACTTCATCATTAGAGTTAATTTGATTATTAGAACACAATTTAAATATATACGGCTTAAATTTAAAGTAAATTAAGGATACAATTATCACTGTTATAATTAAATAAAGTACAATTGTGGCAATGTCATATGATTTTGGTGGAATAACACTGTTATCACTTTTCACAGTTTTCTTCAACAAATAGTTCAAATGTTCGATGTCATCTAAATTTACTCCTTTGAGGTCAATTACTTCCGTATCTTCAATATGCGACTTGCTATTCTTTTCATATTCTTGTACATCAGGCAGGTTGATAATAGGCGTTCTTTTATAGTAGTTATTTCCAAGACTGCGGAAACTATGTCCAGAAATCGGGAAATCATCCATATAGACATCACAAGGTTTCTGTATTGTTATTATAAATGTTCCACTTACGGGCTCTCTAACAACTTCATCTCCACATTTCTGGAACAGGATCTTCTCGGATTTAGCAAAAAGTATCCAGCTATTGCGGGAAATTTTCTGAACCTTCATGAAATCTGGATCTATTCTCCGTGCGTGGCATTTTGAGCGGTTCTGACGGTATTCCATAAGTTGTTGAATGCAAGTTTCTTGGGCGTAAACGGCTAGATCATTTTCCGAGCAAAGATATTCTTTAGCTGTAATTTCTTTACATTTCCGTACGATTGGACTGTACTTGGTACCTTCTACTAGCAGGTAAGGAAATTCGGGAATGATGGCGTGGGTTTCATTACTAGGACCAAGGGATATAGGGAGTGTGTACAATTTATAATAATCATAAGTGGCGTTATCAACTACCGGAATGCTTATAATAAATCTTACATTACTATCCTTGAGGTAGGATTTGACAGTAAATGTTTCTTCCAAAGTATTCAGGTTTTGTTCATTAACAGGATACATTAAATGCGCAACAGTACTGATGTCGTTTAATAGCGGTAATAATTCATTTGAGTTTAATACAGATTTATGTAAGACTGATACTTTACTTAATGCCAAAGATGTTTCCATATCGCTAAGCTTCATTGAAATAGTCCGGAAGTTAATAATAAACAAATTGAATATACTAATTATGTAAGATAATGCAACACTATGGTTTTCCTCTTGGAGTTTTTCTCTAACAAACCTTTCTACTTTAGTTAATCTGTCATTTAATATTTTAGTATTATCATTTATAATTTTTGTGGAGTTAACAACATGGTCCAACATTTCAGATATAATAGTAATTTTGTTAGAGATAGCTTGTTCACGAGTTTTAAGATCGGATATCAACTCTTCAAAATGAACTGCATCTTCGTGGTCAAGATTACCAGTGATAACTTTGATAAGAGATCCAAGTGGATCAATTAGGCCACGTTTAGACCTCTTTTTTGGTATGAGTTGTTGTAATTTTTCAATAACTTCATCTCTAATATACTCTACCTGAACTCGGAATTCTTTTACTTCATTATTAAAAGAATTGTTATTATTACGAAATATTACACTTTTACAAAATTTAGAATATTGGCGTATGTTGAAATTAAAATCTGACGCTATTCCCTCTAGTTGAATTGTTTTAACAATTGTCCAATCGTTGCGTTGTACAAATGCTTGGCCTTGCTTAACGGGTAGAATGCCTGGATTTTTGTCAATTTTCTGAATTTGCAGACCTTGGCTTGGAGCAACTTGGTCTAGGAGAGCCTGGGTCGTCGTCATCGACACCATCACGAGTATGCCCCACCTGTGGAGGACGTTTGACATGTTTAATGGGCACCTTTGTGTCTCTGTCCTTTATTTTTACAGGAACTACATTGCGTTTTACCTTGCCTGTTACGATAGCCTTTTGATATTTGGGTTTATCTTTGGATTGCCGTTTATTGACAGGTTTTGCATAGATGGTTTTTCCAATACCTAATTCCGGTCCTATCTCACCTCCGCGCTTTTTAGTTACGTTTTCCTTATCTTTGTTCATCTTTTCTGCTATACATTTATATAACTCATGTGTTCTTTTACGGTGATCCTTAACCAGTTGTTGTTTATATGTTTTGTCAAAGTCAATGTCAAAATCTGATTTTAAATCGGTGTGTCCGAATACAACTTCGAAAAGTGTTAAGTCAGTAGCACTATGGATGGTGTTGTTATATGCCATAATAGCATAAGTCATTACGGATGCTGCATCTGTGTATTTCCTATCAAATTTAGCTATTCTATAGATCTCAATAATGGTAGAGTGGAATCGTTCGATCATCCCCATTGAATTAGGGTTGTTTGGAGTACCGATGTGTAATTTAATTTTATATAGCTCAGTTAGTTCCTTCAATAGATCATTATTGAATTCGGTTCCGGGGTCGCAACTGATTTTACGTGGAATACCATAAAAACTGAAGTATTTTACTAAGGCTCTAACTACTTCTGGAGTAGATCGAGCTGGTATTTCCATGGCCTGGCCTAATTTACTAAAGGCGTCAATTATGGTGAGGTACTGTTTAGATTCTATAGAGAATGTGTCTATGAATATTTCCTGAAACGGTGAATTTTGAGTTGTAGTAAGCTGTAATGTCGGTTTGATGGGTTTGCGATCATATTTTGCGATTTTACATTTTTCACAGGAATTTATAGCGGCTGCAACCGTTTCATGCATGTTTGGCCAATAGTAGTTGCGTCGGATTCGTTTAACAGTTTCTGTAATACCACGATGGCATGTTATGCCTTCGTGTAATTTCCGAATTATCATTTGTTGCTCTTCCTCATCAGTGACGGAAACAACACGTTCAGTGCACTCATAGAAATTAATAGTTCCCTTTTTAAACAGCGATATTACAACGTTACTAAATTCTTTTCGGTGTTCTTCTCTTTCAAAATAGATAAAATACTTTATTTTTGGGCGAATATATTTTTTTAAGAATTGTTTGATCAAATCCGGGTTCTCAAGTGGTAAAAAGACTTCAAGTATTTTCTGATGTTTGTTGGAAAGATCTTTAACCTGAATGTCATTACCATATCGGTGAAATACCAATATTTGATTTGGTTTCGTATCTACTGCTTCATTCAAAATAGGTATGCCAAATGATTCCAACTCTTTTTCGGAATGTATGGTGTCTGTGGCACTAGTACTTGAATCAGATCGAACAAGCCAGCCTGATTCTTTCCTCAAAAATTCTGAATTTACAGAGTCTGTTTCTGATATGGTTATAGGACTAGCTGTTGCAGTTCTGTCTGAGTCGGAGATTGTTATAGTCTTTGAGTCGTCAGTCGTTCGTCGTCTTGCCAATTTAGTGATTTGTTTAGTCACGTCTTCTATATGTGATTGTAATCTATTTTCGCTCTCATCTACGTTAACGATCATAGATATACCGTCACTCGGTCCGTCTGTTCCTAGTGCGTTTAGTTTGAGCCTAGATAATGCGTCAGCGTTCGCGTTTTGATGTCCGTTTTTATGTTTAATGTCAAAATCATATTCCTGTAAACGCAATCTCCGCCGTGTGAGCTTGCTTCCGGGTTCTTTGAGTTGGTATAGCCACAGTAAAGGTTTGTGGTCGGTGACTATATCGAACTTGTTGCCATAAAGATACGGCCTGAAATGCTTTGTGGCCCAAATGATGGCCAACAACTCTCTCTCAATGGCGCTATACTTTCGTTCGCTCTCAGTTAGCGTACGACTAGCGTAAGCCACTGGTCTATCGGTACCGATTGAGCCTTGCGAAAGTACAGCTCCAATTGCTACCTCTGATGCGTCGGTGGTCAAGATGAATGGCTTGGTCATGTCTGGGTATTGTAAGATGGGTGCATTTACTAACAACTCCTTACACTTTTCAAATGCCTCTGTATATTTTTCCGTAATGTCCACCTTTTTACCTTTCTTTAAGCAAGCTGTTAACGGTTGTGTGATTTTGGAAAAGTCTTTGACGAATCGTCTGTAGTATCCTATAAATCCTAGGAATCTTTTTATCTCGGTCTGTGTCTGTGGAATGGGATAGTCAAGCACTACCTGAATTTTGTCATTGTTCGGTCGAAGTCCGTCTTTAGTCAGAGTATGTCCTAGATACTGCACTTCCCTTCGGAGAAATTCCGATTTATCTAGCTGTACTTTCAGGTTAGTCTGTCTCAGTCTGTCGAAAACTGCGCGTAATTTTTCAAGGTGTTCCGTGAGCCCATTTGAATATATAAGTATATCGTCAAGGTATACTAGACAATGTATACCTTGTAGACCTCTCAACACATTGTCCATGGCTCGTTGAAAGGTCGCCGGCGCCGTCTTCAAGCCAAAAGGCATCCGATGAAATTCGTAATGACCATTTTGGGTTGAAAACGCCGTTTTTTGTTGGTCCTGCTCTGCGATCTCTATTTGATGGTAGCCTGATGCAAGATCCAATGTAGTAAAATAAGTGCTTTTACCTAATTTGTCAAAAAGATCACATATGTTGGGAAGTGGATATCTGTCATCAGTCGTTATCTCGTTCAGTCTGCGATAGTCAATGACCATTCTATATTTCACCTGGCCTGAAGCGTCTAGCTTTTTGGGGACCAGGTGAACAGGTGCACTCCAAGGAGAGTGTGATTCTTTAACCACATTGTCCTTGAACAATTTTTCCACCTGTTCTTTGATCTCTTGAGCTTGAGCCGGTGCCTGCCTATAAGGCTTGGTGTATATAGGATCCTCATTTACTGTCCTAATATGATGTTTAACCTGGTTCGTAAAGGTTAGTGGTAAGTCTTCGCAGTAAAATATGTCTTTATATTCCATGCATAAGGCAGATATTTCTTTGCGCTCTTCTGAATTTAAGTGGTCAAGTCGCAATTTGTTCAAGTTGTTTTCCAGTAAATGATCTACGTCGACGTTAGTCATGTCAGTATTGTAATTTATGTTACATACGTCATTTTGATGTTTTAATTTTAAGACCTTAAAAGGCTTTGTAATTGTCATGACTATGTCATCTTCCGATGTGTTTTGCATAATAGTCGTAGCAAAATAATTTTCACATTTAACTATTGCAGAGGGCATTCTCACGTCATTGCTAAACTGCTTGAAATTTAGGATTGCATCACCTTCTTCCAAGTTTACAGGTAACCTAATACGATGTTCACTACGAGCCTCTAGGTTAAAGGTATGTACCTTGCCTACGTCATAAATAATAGGCACAGTGGTGTCATTAGTTCTGAGGGTGTTATTTCCCAGATCTAAGTATGCCTTGAGTTTGGTCATTAAATCCCATCCTATTACACCGTCATACTTTTTGTCAACGTCATAAACGTAAAATTTATGATATTCATCGTGATTAAAAATGGCGAATAGTGGAATATTGACCACTTCACTATGGGTGCTGGAAGCATGTGTGCTCGTTACCATAAACGGTTCATAGGATTTTTGTTGAGCATAATATTCATTCGCTTTAGTTGGGCTTATAAATGATCTTGTGCTGCCAGAATCCAACATTAATTTGCTGTCAATTTCGGGCACATATATGTATGGTAATTTAAGAGTTGTATCATAGTTTAATTCAATTATCTCGGGAATTTGGGGGAAACAACCATGCAAAAATTTTCTGTTTCACTTACTTCGTTTTCGTTGTTGCAAGCATTTTCTGCGGTCTCTGTGGTCTCCGGGTAATATTCTGTCATGTCATAAGGCTGGTATTCTTCATGGGGGTAATAGTACTCTACATCGTCATAATTATATTCTGGGTTGTACTCGCCTTCCGAATTCGTGGTCATCTCGTTCACTGGCAACCTTTGTGGGGCAGTCCTCATAGACACGTCGTTGGTGAATGGAGGCGGGCGGTAGCCTTGAGGCTGCGATGGTCTATAACCGAACTGACCAGCTTGAGGCCGGAACCCAAACTGTGAAGGTCGATAGCCAAATTGACCGATTTGAGGTCTAAAACCATTCTGACTTACCTGTTGAAGCTGGGGCCTAAAGCCGAACTGAGCCTGCGGTCTAGGAACAAACTGCTGAGCCTGCGGTCTAGGACCAAACTGCTGAGCCTGTGAAGGGCCGCTGTTAAAATTTGGTGTGAAACCAAATTGGGGTGGTCGATAGCCAAAGTTATTTGTTTGAGGCCTGGGCATTGGTGGTTGAAAATATTGGGGTCGAGCCAAAAATTGATTTCCAGGAATGCCAAATTTGAATTGAGTTTGAGGTATCAAAGGTTTAAAGATTGGTGCCGGAACATTAGGGGGTTGCGCACGACCTTGCAACATTTTTGTACGCATGTTGTATTGTTCTTGGAAGTTTACTTCCTCTAAAACTTGTTTTAAAGCGTCTTCCAAAGAATTCGGATTTTTCAACCTAACTAGCCTCACCATATGTTCAGGTAGGTTATATAAGAACACATTTAACGAAGTATTGTCGTATATAATACGCTTAGCCTGTTTCATGTCCGCAGTATGTACTTGATTAACCTTCGACAAAAGGATTGCACGCACGTCCTGAATCCTGCCACAAAATTCAAGATAGGATTCGCTAGGCTTGATCTTTAACGTCTCTAGCTCAATCGCAACGCACTCCTCGCTACGCGGATCACCAAAATGTTGGACAAGGACAGATCTTAATTCGTCATATGTGTCAAAATCACCTCTCTCGCTAATAAGGGCCGCTGCTTTGCCTGTTAACCTACTGGTCACGTAATGCATTAAAAATTCATTACGCTGTACAGTACCTTGAAAGTGATGAATCACGTATTCACATTTTCGCAAGAATAAATTTAACACTTTAGTATCACCATTGAATTCAGGAATTAACCCTAAAATTTCTCGCGGAATATGTGGTTCGGGGTTAGGTGCATGCACAGGTGCCGCTGCAGCCTGAACATTTTGTTCGTGAGACATTTTGGTTCACTATACTATACACTTTATATTATTAATTAAATATTATACAGTAGATTTTATACTGTGTGTAATTTAATAAAATTACCAAATTCTAATAGAACTAATTATTTAAAGTTAATATCACTAATTACACAATCAATTAATTATTTTAACTTAATAAAGTTAAAAGTGCAATTTAATTCACTCCGACAATTTATAAAAATACAATTCTTATAACTATGTGCAATGTTCGTCACTTCATAAAACTATTTTACACACTTCGAGGATGGCAAGAAAGGAGAGAAAAGGATGTTACTTTAGGTACTCACAGTCCAATCGCCATTATCCAGTTGTCCCTTGTTGAACTAATTTGTTTGGTTCGTAGATAGCCGATACCGCGAATCACTGATTTTAAGTTATCGCGATTTTTCGCTGCCACACACGGGTTTTCACGTATATACTCGGATATTACGAGCGCGAATTTTGGCGAGGGCAGCAGCAGACTATCCTACCGGCTGCGCCAGTTAACAATCGGGAACGTCGGATTGTCTTTTTAAAAACTAAAATTAAAACTTAATTATAGAGTTACAAGATTTTATTGTATTCTCTACTGTGGTTGCTCTAAGACTAACTTATTTATTAAATGTAAGAGCTAACTGACAAAGGATGTTATGACTAAACCTTATCTAAGAATATGCTGGCATTGCATCCTGCACATGGGTGATCTTATGCGTGGGCGAATACTATATCAGCATAAAGGGTCGGAGATGGGAATATAACGAGGTAGCCATTTGAAATGTAAACAGAATTTATGACAAAACAATTAGAGCGAGACCGCATACCAGAAACGTTTTTGCTCGATCTTACAATAGTCACATGAAATTTTCATGTAGTGCATATTAACATGGCTACTTTAAAAGCAAGTTCCCTCGCTTACTAATTAAGCCCTGTTCTTTTGGATTGGCAATATTTTTAGATTGCATAATTTTAGTTCAATTTTTTTATGTTAAGTTATATGGTTTATTAACAACAAATAATGAAATAAAATAATATTATTGATCTTTATATCTTTGCTTTGTTAATTATTGTTATATAAGTTATAAGATATTGTAAACATGTAACAAACATTCATCTGATTTATTTATAATTTATATGTAACACTGTATTGTATTACTAATTAAATACACCTTTTCAAACAAAAATCTTCTGTGGAAGGAACTTTTATTCCAGTAATCCGATAATAAATAAAATATATTAAAGTTGAAGATTCTTAATAATAAATGTATTTTAAACCTTTAATCAAAATTAATGAAACCTACAGTTTTAAGGACTGTCCGCCGGCTATATAAATAGACAAGCGAAACACGCTCCCCTAAAAACTACACAAATATATTTCTAGAAGATATAAATATACTAAAGTAAGATTATTTTTAACCACAGAAACATGAATAACAAGGTAGTATTATATATATTTCCGTGTTTTTAACACATCTGAAATATAGTGATGATTAGATAACAGTCCACCTAATCTAGTCTAGTCTAGTCTTTCAAGACTATGCATGTTGCCCGTATCTAATGTAAGAGGCTCTCGAAAGGTTTCAAATGAAATAGATAAACTCTTTATTGTAATACCACATATATCGAATCAATTTATACAATATAACACCAATTATATAAAAATGTTGCAAAGAGTGGTCTTGATACATAGACATTCTGAAATAAAACCAGCTGCAAAACTATACCGTTTACGTATCGCTCCTCAGCATACCGCCATGTTGACCGGCACGAGTCACGTTGTAGGTACGTAAAGTGTTCGCGTCACATGTTTAGCATTACTCGGCTGGGTGACGACGGGGTCCGGGTGTCCGGGTGTTCGGATATAAGGACGCAGGGTGACCTGTGAACTTGGTCGGTGAATCGAATGTTAGACTTATTGAAAAAGACTGCTTAGAGGAGCTTAAATACAGAATTACTTATACAGAGTATTGATGGCAGACTACGTTGATGGTTTTTGACGTGATACGTCTATAAAATCACACCCAAACATACGAGTACCAGGCCAAAAATTCTATATGTCTCTGCCCATTCTTGAGCCAACCAGATATATAAATCACGGCTATCGTCTGAGAGAGAGAATCACGCATGGGTACTCTAATATGCGGAGAGCGAGGCCTTTTCGGGAGCGCCTTAAAGCTGCTCGGGCACGTTTAGTATTTATTTCGTTCTAAAGCGACTCCCTGAGATAGACGTTTCACGTTATACCAACGGCCATATTCCTTGAAACAGCTCCATCCGTTTTTCTTAATACTAATTTAGCCTAGTGTTTGACTATGACCTCGTGTTTGGAGACAGATTTTTTCAACTTGAGCTGCCCAGGTGGACATTAATGTAGGCGTGTGTTCGCGAACAACTGACTCAATTGAAGTACTTCAGTTGTTTCTTATCATTCACTCTGTACTTCACTTGCCTAATCTATGCTTCAGTAGTCCAATTACTTCATCTGCTTCGTCGCTTGACATTTTCGTATTCGAGTCGAGAAAGAGAATAAAATACTTCAACAGCCGACTCGCCGATTTCTGCCGAACGTTAATAAGTCATGTAGCGCCAGTAAAGAAACTTAATTTAAATTCATATTACTTTACCTCTATAGTAATAAGGATCATTTTAAGATCAATTTCGTAATTCATAGTAAAGTGGCGCGCGCGCCATCAGCGCCAAGGACTGCAGCTACCGACGGCATTGTAGCTGTCACACTCTATTGTATCAATCGGCATATCGTTCTGTTTCATTCAGGTACTGACTCGCACTCGGAGACTATGCCAAGCCAATCCATTCAATCCTCGTCCGACTGATAAACTCAAATTTTGAGCAACTGAAGTAGATGAAGTACTGAACTAAAACACTGAAGTAGTTCGCGGTGATGGACTGAAGTACTAAACGATTTCTTTTTAGTGAAGTATTCTGCGCATGGCTTATTAATAGTGACCTTACAGGGTGATATTAGACTGATACAAGCTAACAGAATAAGTGCAGGTCCTGATCAATCTAACCCGCCTTTTTTAACTCTGTATCACAAACTGTAAATTCTCAAAGAATTATGAATTACAGCGCATGCCTACAAAGAGGCATAAATAAGTCAAAATATAGTATCACAAAGTAACAGCAAAACATCCAAAAACCCCAACCGAACCATTCACACAATCCAACAGCAATCAGTAAATAAACAGTGCATTTTAAATACATCGAAGCCTTAATAGAAAATCCAAGAAAAGTAAATTGTAAAATCTAGACGCTAAAGCTATAAGGAAACCATCCACTCTGCATCCGACATCATTCCGGCCGCATTATTTCCTATCAAACAGTAAAAGCAAGAATCGAAGAGGGCTTCCGGTGTTTTTTTTAAAGTGGCGAACCACTAAAAAGGTTTGCGTAAACGAATCTGTGGTTAGTGTTGCCACTAAAACTTTATATTTCCAATGTTTTTCAAAATTGTTGTGTTATTTTTCCGGTTGTATTTTTGATAATATATTTCACTTTTGAACTATATAGAGACAATAACAGGAAGTGGTTATGAGATATTTGTTTTAAGTTGCGGTTCGTGAAAAGTTGCTGTTTATGTGTTGAAGTGGTAATGGTTTTCGTATTTCTGCTAATGTAGGAATTTCAATTAAATTAAAAAATAAAACTGAATTTATGTTTAGAAAATTCCACCTCTATCATGTACTGTACTTAACTAAGTACAGTACTATTATGTACTTACTGGGATGTAAGCGAGCATAAATACTACCTCAGTGCTCCCAGCCTACCTCACTTGCCCGTGGTGCATCCTGCTGACCAACGAACGAGGCTCTGGAAATCGGAATCGGAACCGTTGTCGGGCAGCAGCGTCACCGGTGCGAGGAGCTACGTCCTGCGATCGCCAACCCGCCTGCCCAGCGTGGCGATTAGTGCATACCCCTCTCAATAAGCCGAAGATCGGGCTCTCAGTGGCGTATCTTGGAAAAGGCCTACGTCCAGCAGTGGACTGACACAGGCTGATTATGATGATGATGAATACTTACTATGCTCCGCGGCTTTACCTGCGTTTAAAAGTATCATCTTCGACTGCATCATCACTTACTAAAAGGTGAGATAGTATTCAAACGCTAGCTTATAAGACATTAAAAAAAAATCCTAGGTGTTAATCCAGCTTACAAATCATCCAAAGCCGTTTATGTGTGAATAAGAAAAATTTCAAATAATATGTTGGTTCGGCCGTTTTTGAGTCATTTAGTACAAAACTTAAACGTACTCATTTTTACATTTAAATTTTAATTTTTTGGTATATGTTTATCCACATTCGCTTCGAACAAAAAATACAACGCATTTTCGTAATCCCACTAATATTCCTACTTCCTACTAATATTATAAATGCGAAAGTTTGTGTATATGTTTGTTACTTCTTGACGCTAAAACTGCTCCACTGATTGAGCTGAAATTGTATGGTATGTAGATAGCTTAGACCCTGGAATAACACATAGGGTACATTTTATCCCGATGTTCCCACATGCACGATGTTTATGCGGGTAAAACCGCAGAGCTAAGCTAATATCTAAAAGAATTTGTAAGCTTGGTTCGTGTTCACCTATAAAAATATTCCTATGTTAACACCGTCAAAAACGATGGCCACACTATTTCCGAAAACGCCTACACCCAGATAAAAATCTTCCATTTTTAGATTTATAACACAATACATTCCCGATAAATCCAAACTCATCCCGCAAAAATACCCTAAAGCGTGCCCACATCAAACCCGCCGGCTTTACGGCAGTTTCTCCGAGCTGGCAACCCCGCGGAAATGCTATAATAAAATCAAACCAGCTGGCAGCGAAGGAAAATGGCGCACAATCGAATTCTTTGACGCCGCAGTCTGAGAAATTATGTTAGAGTAAAAGAAAACGCGTTTGAATTGCAATGACTTGGTAAAAGCTTTTTGGTTTTGCAATTAAATGTATCAGTAAAGTTTTATTTTACATTCATATTTTTTGTAGATAACTGATATGAAATAGGGTTGGGTCACATAATATATTATCATACTATAGTGGGAGATCCTAGGTCCCGATTTCTAAGGGAACCTTGCATTTTTGAGACAAAGCAAACCGCTTAGAACACGTGTTCCTGGGGTTGATCTGAGCTGATTTAGCCCGGTTGCCACGAAGTTCCCCCCAGCAGGTGGGCAGGGGAGGGGGGAGAAAGGTGCGTCCGGCGCGCCTTACTCTAAGCTTCATATCTGCGTACACATAGCAACTATATCGATTTGGTATTTTTTTCTTATAATTCGAGGACGAAGAATTCATTTTTGTAACTAAAATTTCACTCACTCATACAAAAAAATTGAGAAATTCTAAAATAAAACATTCTTTACGATATTTTTTTTCGAAAATCCTCTCCAAAATTAATACTATGGATATTTGCTCTAGAAACAAAATACTCGTAAATAGCCTAGCTATCCTACTATATATAATAATAAATTTTTCAAACATTTTTGTCTTATAGCTGGTTTAAAAAAATATATTTTGGATCTCGCGGCGGACCGCGCCGAAGTAGGTACCGCGTGGGTAAGGCGCAGTCAGATTTAGTTTAGGGACGTATTCACCTAAAAACTATATATTCTACATACACAAGTAGGTTTAGTAAGTAAATATTTAAATATTATTACATACATTACATGCAGACACGATATAACTGAATACGGGATTATACTAAACTATAGGTAGAATGAGTGTCACTGTCTATCTACTGGATAATTGCACGACATATCAATTTTTAGGGTTCCGTACCCAAAGGGTATATATATATATGGTAATAAGGGGTAGTAAGGTAATAAGGGTATGTATATATATAATTTTGGAAAGGATTTTCGAAAAAAAATTCGTAAAGAATTTTTTGACTTTAGAATTTCTCAATTTTTTTTGTATCAGTGAGTTACAAAAATGAATTCCTCGTTCTCGCATCATAAGAAAACGGTACCGAACTCGATATAGCTGCTATATGTACGCCGGACGCACCTTTCTGCCCCCTCCCCTGCCCACATGCTGGGGGGAACTTTGTGGCAACTGGGCTAAATCAGCTCAGATCAACCCCTGTTCCAAGCGGTTTGGTTTGTCTCAAAAATGCAAGATGGCGGACCTAAGATCTCCTACTAAAAAATAATAAAACAAGGTTGGGTCTCACTCCTGTCCCAATTAACATAACAACCACATCGGATACACAATATAACTACATTTGACATTACGCATATTTAAAAATAAACTAGACGTGAGTTAATAAAACAAGAATCTAAAATATAGAGATTTTATTTAAATTCTAATTTTGGATACAATACAAAATTCGAACTTTAAGCTACACTGAATAATTCCAAATAATATTCGCTAAAAATATTTAAGTAAATAATTTTACTGTTTACATTATTTTTCTTTATTTTTTTACATTACTTATTATTATTTAAAACTAACACATATTTTGGTCAAATATCCACAGTATTGGTAAACTTTCGTATTATGGCACAATTATTAAAATTACGATAAAAATAATTATATATTTTGGGTCCAAATGACCAGACAAGCAGTCTAATTACCTAAAGGTAAGCGTCACTCATGTTTACAAGGACTACAATTTTTAATTATAACATTAGTTACCATCTAATGTATGATGTCGATTAATAAAAAAAATTATACATTATACAAAAGCAAAATAAAATAATTAAGTACAATGGAATGTCATTAACACAAATAATGCGTTAACTACATGGTTGGCAACAAAGTCCGGCAACCATGTTGACCGGGTTGGAAACCCGGCGGTCATGAGACCGCAAAGGTAGTTGTTGGCCATTTACTCTTATTATATTATATTTATATTGCCCGTGTGTGATAACACACGGGCAACGTTCTACAGACCCGAAACGTGGGCATCTGAAAACGCTTTCATAGTAATGATAACGTGCGACAATGAAAGATGACACGAAGCGAGAAACCGCACTTCTGGTGTGAAGAAACCACCGGTGTCACCAAATAGGTACGACGAGTTTATTTAAGGTACGGCCACACCGCGGCGTCCTGCGATCTGCGGGCGCGATCTCAGTACTTTTCAATTGTTTTCTGATCGCGTTTGGTGTGAACCAGTCGGTACAAATACTATCTGATCGCCGCCTAGATCGCGCACTCAGGACGCTGCGGTGAGTCCGTACCTTTATAATATCGTTTATATGTATTAAAAAAACCGCTTTAGTTTTAGTAGTCATTTTCAGTAGCAAGTTTGAGGAGTTTATCTCCATAGCTCTCTCTCTGGACCTTCAGAGATAAGACATGGTATGAGTATCTACTAATCAGATCTCGATAAATTGTACAATGGGACCAAACGGGAAATATATAACCGTCTCAAACAAAAAAGGAATTTTCCAAATCGGTTAATGACGGAGTTCTGAGGTAACAAACATAAAATAGTATATTCGAATTGACAACCTCCTCCTTTTTTTGAGGTCGGTTGAAAATGTTTGAAAAAGCAGTTTTCAGTGGCTGTATGTAATGGCTGTGGTATATGAATTGCGACAAAGGCAGTCCCGTTTAGCTAGAATAATATGCTGCCAAGGACAGGTTGGGGACCCTTGTTTGCAACCATGTAGGTTAATTAATTGTTTAAGTTATGAGGTAAATCTTCAGAGTTCATTTCAATATAATATTTAAGTTAGCTTAAACGAAGTCGACAAGTTGATAATTGTAACAATACGTATTTAATTATTACTATTGAGTTGAAACAATGACGCCAGTTTACGTAAACAATGTTTAATATCTCGTCTACATACTAGCTTAGTTAGATTCGTATTCAGAGACGATAACTATTTACCTTTTTGGTTTTAAATTATAGTATAGTAAGAAATAATGTATGGAGAAGTACGATAACATATGTGATGAAACACTAGATACACGTTTTGGTGTAAATGTGTACATTGGAAAGGAGTAAAGATTTTTACCCGACTAAAGCAAAGGTAAAAAAACGTTTGGTAGGTATGCATTTTCGTTAACTAAAGCTGCTTTTCTCGTGTAAATAAAACTAGAAATGCAAAATAAAATATACTCCTTTTCTATAGTGAGATATTATTCGTATACTCGTTTTTAACTGTTCAATCGTTTTAATTATGAGGTGTGCGAGAGGAAAAAAGAGGTTGAAACCAAAGTCCTATGTTGGGAAGACTAAACACCAAGCAAATGAAGGCGAACGAATGGCGAATAAAAGAAGACGCATCTATACAGGCGTATAGCTCCATCTCCCTCTATTCAGGGTTGGTTTGTGTTAGTTTAGCCTGGTGTGTACCCCGTTTTAAGTTCTTTTTCTTCTTCTTGCTATGAAGTTTAATATAGTTTTGTATTTTTATTATACAATCTACTATCTATCCTCCGTGTACAAGACGTGCACCTGCTGTTAATCTATGACGTTTAATATTTTTGTAAATTGTTAAACACAATCCAAAATTTCATCGTACCGACGGGACTCGAACCCGCACCCCCCGGATTACACGTCCAGGTGCTCTGCCAATTAAGCCACGGTTCGATCCATCAATACGACGAAATTAGTGGATTGCATTTGTTAACCCAATTATGCATTGGTGGCGCCATTTATGGTGTCTATCTATGGCGCCACTACTTATTACGTAAGTTAATCATTCGGAAGAAATCATTACAGTTTTCAAATCCAACGAGAGATGTTGCACTGCTTAAATCAAATATTATGTTTCTTTGAAGTGTCACACACTTTATATTTTACAATTATTTAACAATTTACAAAAATATAAAGTGTGTGACATTTCAAAGAAACATAATACGTTTAATATTGACAGATACTGTAGCATGTTAAACTTCGTGTTGCCAGAATGTTGAACCACGCACTTATTATAGGCAAAAAATATATGATTATTTATACGTGATCACATTTTATACTTAAGTTATTTAATTGCTTATTACGGACGCAATACTCTGCGTCTCTCAATGTATATTGCTGAACGCGCAACTATTTTTACACTATCTTACAAGCTGTTTACATCATGCGCACATCTTCCGAGCATCTCCTTCCTTATACATATTCCTTCAAAGGTGCTAACTCTACCACCATGGGTAGCGGGGGAGCTGACGGCGTCACCAGCAAGGGGCTTCCGACCTGGCCCTTCTTCTCGATGATGGCCTGGGAGATGGGAACGTGGCCCATCATGGTCTTGCGCGCTCCAACGCGCAGTAACCCACGCTTGGCTGCTATGACCAGGAGGACCAGCGATGTAATTGAGAAGGAGATGATCTGAAAAGGAAAGAAATTACCAGTTATCCCGAGAACATTGTAATTAAATAGTTCAAAATTAAAATATTCAGAGTTCATATTTCATATCCAAAAGGGAGGAGGTTCTATGTTCTTCTGTATGTATTTTGGAAGGGCAATAGCCCAATGGCTGAGGTGTCGGACTGACGATCAAGAGGCAGACCCAACCACATTGCTAGAAAGCTTTTTTTTAATAAATATGTTTATTGTTATGTTTTTAATGTATACCATTAATTTATTAGACTTTCTTACTGATATAGAAAAGTTCATTGTATTTATATAAATGTGATTTGTATATATTTTTGAATTTAAATAAATTATAAGTATAAAATGAAGGAAAAAAAATTGCATCACACACAAATAGCTTATGTAATTAGCTAATTGTGTTTGATGTAATATTATGAATATGAAAGTACGTATTGTTTGCTATTCGACCACGCAAAAACAGCTGAACGATTTAGGATAACATTTGACACAGATATAGTAGGTACATAAGAACATTTGGGATACTTATAACAAGAACTTTTTAATTCGGGCGAGGCTGCAGGGCATAGCTAGTGTATTGACAAAACCTAGTTTTATTTGTTCATACTGTTTCGAAAATGATTAGGTTATAGATTTTTGTTTCACTTTAATTAGTAACAAAATTGTGAAATACGCGTTAAATTATATCGGCTGCGTTTCAAAAACTCTACGTGACTACAGCTGTATTTACGAAGATTTTAACGAACGCATAGCGGTGGATTTAACATAAATAGTGTCACTGTTGTATTTTTAACCGACTTCACAAAAAGGAGGTTCTCAATTCGTCGGAACCTTTTCTGTTAATTTTTTTATGTATGTTCACCGATTTCTCGAAGCTGCCTGCACCGATTACAAACATTCATTTTTGTTTTAAAGGGTACCCTTTCCTGGTGGTCCCATTTAAGTTTTTACAAAATCGGTCAAGCCGTTTTTAATATATTAACATTTGTATTACAATACATTTACATACCTGGAGGACATACTAACTACTGGGACAGATTATATAATAGTTTTTTTTTTATCTTATAGGCTAGCGTTTTGATCACTATCTCACCTGTTGGTAAGTGATGATGCGGTCGAAGATAGTAAGCACGCTCGGCCTAGAATGGGAACTGGCTCTCAAAGATAGTTACTACGACTACTGGCTACTTTGACTAGCGCGACGTTTGAAGTCGGTTCTTTTAGTTTTTTAAACGATCTTAAATTATTCTTAATATGGCTATGCGTTTGCCAGCACTGTGAGTAGTTTATGAATATTGGTATGCATCCTCATACAACAATGAACCAAGAATCTTTATTAAATCTAATAAACTAATAAACAGTTTCAATTTTCATATGTATCCTCTAAGCTTTCTTTTATAAGTACTATACCCTACTCATTGCTTCACATACCTAAGTATAAAAAAAAAAAAATAAAGAAAAAACCTCTATAATAGATACTTTGGCTTAACTTTAGTATACCTACCATCTATTTAAGGGGGAAGAAGGTGTGGGGGTTGTGGGGGGGAAGGTGAAAAACCCTCCCCTTGAAGGAAAAGTTGCGGAGCCCCTCCCTTCAAAAGTTATTAATATATTATGTATTAAAATTTTGAGGTGAAGTATGAAAAATTATACTCGAAGTTATTATTTACAACCCGGGAATCCTTCCTGCTAGTTAGTGTTTATCGTTTCAGAAGTGTACTTGTACTTAAAAATTTCTAAGTCGAACACTAAGGCAAAATACTAGGGAACAGTGACCATTGCGTGACGTGCGCCGACGAGCGTAGCGAGGAGGGGAGCCGCGGCAGCGGCCGCGCGTCACTAGAGCCAACGCTATGGCGTTTAATTTATCTATTTATATATATATATATATCTATCTATATAATTTTAAATTTTATATTTTATATTTTTTATATTTTATAGATATATATTTTAAATATATATCTATATAATTTTTCATACTTAACCTCAAAATTTTAATATTCATATCTTCATAACTTTTGAAGGGCGGGCCTCCGCAACTTTTTCTTCAATGGGAGGGGTTTTTAACCTTCCCCCACACCGCCCCCACCCCTTCTCCCCCCTTAAATCGATGGTAGGTATACTAAAGTCCTACCGATACTTTAATAATGAAATAACAATAGACTGACTTATGAAATTTTAAAGCAATAACAATCTCAGTGCAATTTATAGATAAGTAAATCTTTTAATTCGCACTAAGTTCAGTCATTGAAAGTTGAGACTTGCAGGTTACGTAAGAAAATCCAGTTTTCTTTGAAACGTAGTGTTTGGAAAACTTTGCAATCGTTTTCATAATCGTCTTTGTACAGTTTCTAGAACAAAGCAGTTCTCAGGATGGATAGGGTTGTCAATTATTTTCATTTCTAGAACTTCTTACATCCTGTTACTTAAACTCCGTTATTCAAAGTTATGACAATTATTATGGCTCATCTATCATCTAGAAGGATCTATAGAGCCATCAATAGTAAAGGTGTACTTTTACAATCGGTACCTAACATAAAGAAAAGAAAAATCGGCAGTTAAATGCCTTTTAGATGGAGTGGAGGAGGGTGGAGATGTCCATTAATCTAGGATTTTCAGAAAATGCAGAAATAAACTCATTCCACATTTTGCACGCGCTGCTATGAAGAAAATAGAGCTATTACTTAGTTGTGTAGTCACTTGATACATTATGATGTGACAACCCTATGATCACTA
Organism: Cabera pusaria; assembly: GCA_954871355.1. NCBI lineage: Eukaryota > Metazoa > Arthropoda > Insecta > Lepidoptera > Geometridae > Cabera > Cabera pusaria. Next base: position 23,219,734 of record OX940906.1, read on the forward strand.
AAGTCATCTTCCGAGGAATTAATAATTGTAAACAAAAGAAGATAAGTAGGTATTAATAGTCTTAGTCGTCATTTAAATTAAATATCATAATTGTTAATACCTATGCCTAAAGTTTAATCGTGACCCATAATTAAAGGTCACTAATTATAAATCACCACATAAGGAAAACACCTTATAAATGCTACTATTACCTACTTTATTGTGTTCATACCAGTATGTAGTACGTAGTACTACTTTTATTTCTTCTGTACTGATTCATACATACAACAACACTAATCATTTATATACGGGGTACATTGTACTACCTAAATAAATAGGAATATTATTACCTGCCTACTTAAACCAATGTAGGTGCATAAAATGTCAATTAATTATCTCATTGAAGGTTTGAATACCTTATCAGTATTCAATATACAAAACATCCGCACACACAATAAACAGAATACTATAACCTCAAGATTAAAATACCACGCAAAAGTATTCTGATTTAAAAAATGTTGTACTCACAGCTGATATCCCAAATGTAGCCATCACTTCGTAGTTCATAAACATTTTGACACTAAACAATTAACTCAAAGAAACAAAACAAACGCGTAATTGCGCTGCGTTTTTCTACAAAGAACTGAATGAACGTATTCACTACAGTAATTATTTGCTGGCACACAAAGTCACAATCGCACCGTGTCTAGGTGATTGACAGCTGATATGCCACTAAACTAAGAGCTGATTCGACACAGTGCTGCCACTATGCGTTGTAGGAATACCAAGATGGCGGCTGGCAGCTGTCAAATGCACGGAGCGGCAACGTCGCGCCCCGCGCGCTCTACGTCACAGTACCTGTTTTGCGCTCGCGCCGCACATTCCAGGGCTCCCGTTCTTATCTATGGTTTATCATTGTTTAAATATAATCTGTCTGCCGTGTTTGGAGGCTGTTTTGTATGCAAAGTGCTCTATTGTAATCGCGACCTCATCTGCTGTTGTAGCGAAATTTATTCGATAGTTATCATCACGGACTGACAAACAAAATACATAGGTACTACAAACTGTGACTACATGTTGACTACTGACTGCTGCTAAGAAATTGCATAGAATTTTTGTTTAAGTATACACATATCTACCCAAAAATATTTTTTGTTGCACAAAATGTCTACAAGTTTAATTTAGTAGTTATATTTTCTTTCCCCATGCATTGTTGTAAATTTTAAGTTAAAGCGAGTAATAGTATTGGCATTGATGAACACACTACGAGTAGAGCAGCGAAATTTAGCAATCTTTTCTGTCTCATATTCTTTCTACGGAAAATGCTGTCGTTTTGTCAAATTTAGGATCAACTCGAGCAATAATTTTGACAGCGTGCAGTATAAAGTAGTGGAATGTAATCAGTTAATTTTGGTTACGATCCTACAAACCTTATGTTTTCTAATCGTTAATGTCTATAATACCGCTTACACTCCATATATTTCTAGCATTTATAATTTTCATCGACCTATTTACGCTAAAAAAGAACATAAAAATATTAGGCGTTAAAGTAGGTTTTTACATCAAAAGCCATGTAGCGAATTTAGTGGAACTATTATTTTAATAAAAACGTCTGTAAAACGTAACGTAACGTAAACGCGTCTGTATCGACATAGACAACATACCCTGATCTATTTGTTACTATATATAGATTCATCATTGTCAGCCAATTTCCGTCCACTGCTGGACATAGGCCTCTCCCATGGCACGCCACTTAGCTCGATGTTCAGCTATTCATCTCCAACCGCTGCCAGCCAGCTTGCGAATATCATCGCCCCACCTAGCTGCAGATGTAGATTACTTACTTGCATAAAATTACTAAGTATTTACCAACAACTCGCTGCGCTCCGTGGCTTCGCCTGCGTTAAAATGTATCTCACATATACCGGGATAAAAGGATCCTAAGTAGATAATGTAATAAACCAGATTAAAATATGTTTTATCGAAAATGCATCTAAATATGTTCAGCTGTTTTTCCGTGACAAAACGACATACATAATAGTTTTACTGCTAGATCTGGGGCAAATATCACAACACTGATAAAATGTTTACGACCATAACATCCATCCATAATGCTGGATTTTGCATACAAATTTACGTCAGAGTTTATTTGTGTGCCAATGCCAAGATCATTAGCATTATCATAAACCCAATTAATTATTTATACATAAACAAACTAAATCGATTTGAGTGGTTAATTAATTTTATACCTGGTTTAAATTTATGTGAAAATGAAGAGAGATCAGGTAAAAATAGAATAGCTTAAACCAAATCCTCGATGACAAAGAGTTACAGATTTTAGGTAGGTACTAAAAAAAAATACAATTTTTTGAAGTTTCAGATAAGATACTGACACACCGCAGCGTCCTATGTGCGCAATCTGGGCGGCGATCAGATAGCGCTGTGGTATTTGTACCGACTGGTTTACACCAAACGCGATCAGAACATAATTGAAAAGTACTTAGATTGCGCCCGCAGGTCGCAGGATGCCGCGGTGTAGCCGTACCTTTAGTTCACCTTTAGTTCACTTAATAAATATAATAGTTTTAATAATTTTAAAATAGATAGGTATTTACAAAATAGAGAAGCGCAAGAAAAATTAGTTTTAGATGACTCATCTCTTTTAACCATTTCTATACATTTTATCACTTGAACAGCGTAACATTTACCTTTACTGAGATTAACTCAAAATTAAAAAAATACATAGATGTTAAAAATGCATTGTTTCAGTATAATATAATCTTGCTTATTGGCATGTGAATTAATGTTGTACTGGCAGGTGCTTACAATAAGTTAAACTTATGTCGTAAGTACAAAAGTTTAGACTTTGGGCAAAGCCATGAATCTGATAAATATTTAAAGATCGTTAAAAAAACTAAAATAACCGACTTCAAACGTCGCGCTAGTCAAAGTAGCCAGTAGACGTAGCAACTATTACATAATCTGTGCCAGTAGTTAGTAGGAAGTCGTCCAGATAAGTAAATGCGTCGTAATACAAATGTATATATATATAATATACTAGCGGCCCGCCCCAGCTTCGCACGGGTAGAACATTATGCCTACAAAATTTGCATCAGTTTGTTGCATCGAATATAAAATATTAACATATTTAACAATCATCGTCATATGTCAACCAATTTGGACAAAACCTTAACGAATCATGCACCTAAGACCTTCTTCATAAACACTCTGGCTATTGGTGAAAACCGCATGATAATCCGTTCAGAAGCTATTGAGATTATTGCGAACAGACAGACAGGCGCAGTGATGGACATTGTTTTATAACACTTACGTAGTGATATTGGACGGCCCTTTGGCGTAAAGGATAGTTACCCTGATTCTGACCCGCGGGTCGTTGGTTCTAATCCTAGCTATATACCTACCAATGAAAGTTTTATGTGCATTCATGAATCATGGGTTTTCGTGGGATCATTAAATCTACCAATAATTAAGATAGTTTAAAAACTAAAACAACTGACTTCAATGCCCCGCGAGTCAATTTCAGTAGCAAGTTTGAGACGTTTATCGTCATATCTCTGAAGGTACTTATCACATCTCAATGAAATTACAATGGGACCACCTCGGAAACGTACCCTACCGATTACAAAAATAATCATTCTAATCGGTTCACAATTGACGGAGTAATCGCGTAACATACGCACACAAAAAAAGAAAGAAAAAAATAATATACGGTCGAATTGAGAAACCTCCTCCTTTTTTGAAGTCGGTTAAAAAAGGAACATACAGACGAATTGGAAGTTGGAAGTTGGTTGAAAAGTAGCTTACCACCAAGGAGAACATCTGCCGCCGTAACCTTACGGCATTCCCCGACGAAAAAAGTAGGGGTATTATACGTTTAACGTGTGTATCCGTGTGTCTGTCTGTAGCATCTTAGCACCCAACCGGATAAACCGATTTTCATTTTATTATAGATAGTTTTTTTTTGATAGATGTCTTCATCGAGAGTGTTCTTAGCTTTGATTCATGAAAATTCGTTCAATCGTTATAAAACTATGAGCTTTAATCAACTTTCATAGGTCTCATCAATTCGAAAATCTTCTTCTTCAACGATATTGTAAGAACATGGAAGCATTGACCTGATGCTGGGACATCTCCTGGACTTTACAGAATACTCAAATCCTCACCAACTTACAGCTCAGATTTTAAATGTCGTGTTTAGAGTCATTGGAATGCTTTTAATTAAAAGAGTATACATAGATCAGTCGGGGTGGTTTAAAATATTATATTATATATATATAGATCATTATTATTTTATACAATAGATCATATTATTATACTATATTGACTTCAAATTTATTGCGATTGGTGGGGATCTACAGAAAAGCTAAGCTTATAATAATATTTTCGTAGTAACTATGACCTATTCTGTGGTTTGACTGCAAATATTTTATTAATTTTGCGATGCGTGTATGTGAAATCCGTGATATCTTCTAGAGTTTTCATTAGAATTATATACTGTAAAGGACAATTTTAATCTATAATATGTGGCCAAGCTAAATAACGTAATTATTTGGATAAGGATATATACTATATATACTTGAAAATAGCCCTCGAAGTTATGTAATACTTTTTAACAAAAAATTAAAGATTAAAATGGTTACTGTGAGTTAACCTTAAGAGATAGACATATGCTGTCACGGACTTTTTTGTAGGTCTTATTAAGTTGTACAACTCTTCCATAGAAAATATGCTTCCATCTGTTTTCAATTGAGCAGCGTTCGTAAGAAAAGTATTTTTTCGACCGTTTTTTTGTCGACTTAGGTTGCAAATTAGGTCTCCACGAATGTACCTTTGATTTAAACGGGATAATATATAGCCTATTTTCATTCCGAAAGTCCATTTTATATATTAGTGAAAGAATTTTTTAAATCGGTCTAGTAGTTTTTGAGCCAAATCATTACAAACATACAAAAATACAAATGTTCTCTCTTTATAATATTAGTATAGATTAAAAACGGCTCGGCCGATTTTGTTAAAATTTAAATGGGAAGGGTTCCCTTTGAAACAAAAAAAAATCAAATCGGTTCAGGCATCTTCGAGTAATCGGTGAACATACATAAAAATTAAATTTAAAAAAAAGGGTCCGACGAATTGAGAACCTCCTCCTTTTTTGTGAACTCGGTTAAAAATACTTAAAAACATCGACGTGAGAAGAAGAATCTATCATTTTAGTTGGTAGAAAATTAGTCCTCAATAGAGGAAACTTTGGAATTTCACTATTGATATACCTAGTTGATTAAACCGATGACAAGTACTCACCGCAAATTAATATACTGGGTACAGCACCACCTTTCTCTGCCACAGTCGATAAAAAGCTTTATGTAGCAACACAACTTTCTACCAATCAAGGTTCCCTGTTTCATCTAAAATTATTCTTCAAAAGCCTTTGTAGACGACTTGTGTTCATCAGACGACATATACGTGACCGGCCTTCCAACGCGACTCCGAATAACCCTGTCTAGATACAACCATGTCACAATCACTGTCTTCAAACATAGGATCAGTTTTGGTACAATTTAACTCAATTTTTACTATGCTGAGGTTCGAAATAGCGAACGTTAATGCTGAACTTAATTGAGGGACAACTGAGACATTTTCCCGAATTAACTGCAGTACTTACTACCTTATCGCTGCAAGATTTGTTGGATCTTGTTCGTATAGAGAAATGTAAAATATGTTACTTACTGCGATATGGTTGTCCAAGGGTTATGTGTTTAAAATCTTGCCTTTCCTTGTTCCTAGAATGAGGCATTTTGTCAAAGGGTACAGGGTAAGGAGGATGAGGGATTATTTCCGCGAAGCTATTATTAACCACGACGCCGCTTTCGTGAAAAACCTGGATGAAGATAAAGGAATTTCAACGAGCAAACCCTAGATAAAATACAATTTCAGTTAGCGTCTACGCCAAATGCAACTTCAATTAGTATGGCACCGACAAAGACATATGCTGTAGAAAATGATATTTTTTAATTTCCTATAATCAGTGGTCGTCGTGACTATGCTGCGGAAAAAAAAATATGAAAAACTACCAAGCGTTCCTGAAAAAACTTTTAAAACTACCAACAGTTCTGAAATAACTTTTAAAACTACCAACAGTTCTAAAAAAAATGTAGTTTGTTCTAATGCGGAATTGTGTTTGTTTGAAAATGAAAGACAGCAGTAAGACGAGACCCCACAAGTACCTAACAAAATTAATTTATGGATTTGCACAAACAAACCACAGATTATATAACCCAAACGAATATACAGTCTCCGTTCCGTCGTGGGTAAAAAGTGCTACTAGCCCAACCCGTCTGCCAAGCTGACTGGCATCAAACATCACGCCGGAACTCGGCGTACCGATTGGTGAATTCTCTTTGTTTTGTGGGTTCGGACCAGTGGTCACCCATATAGGGATCATAAGTATGTGAAAAAGCACACTTGTCACGGGCATCGATACAGAATCAAAATAAACCTTAATATACATACATTTGGTCGTCAAGAGGTTTATCATGCAAATGGAATCGGTCGCCCGATGCGGAACCTAACTAAATTCCATTTGCCGATAAAAGGTGTGAACGGACTCAGGAATGCAGGATAGTTTTTTTTTATTTTTAATAAATGATAACTAGACAAGCAAAACACTCGCCTGATAGTAAGTGACGAGTTCTGCCTATATCAGACACTGTGAATACGCCCGTGTCATAGAAAAGATAATAATACTACGTATAGAACGGATACTCTGTTCCCCCCACCGATCTGGGCTACCTCACCTCGCCACCGATTCTGGAGCTGTCGAGGAGCTAGTGTGAGCAAGGACGCCATACGCGCACGACTACAGAACAATACTACCTCACAAGGAGGAGAACATCAACTTCATACATGTATGAATATAAAACACAGATATAGTAAGGTATACAAATATAAGTGTATCAGTATATATATTATATAGAAACTACGTAAATTTGAACCTCCTGTGTCTACCGAGTCCCACAGAAATATTCCATAATACTTATTATTAATATTTCTGTGTTTTATATTCATACATTCATATTAATAATAAGTATTATGGAATATTTCTGTGGGACTCGGTAGACACAGGAGGTTCAAATTTACGTAGTTTCTATATAATATATATACTGATACACTTATATTTGTATACCTTACTATATATTTGTGTTTTAGAATTCATTTTCATAAATGAAACAACGATATACTCGTGCATAAATAAACCTTAGTTTTTAAATGTTGAATAAAATATTAATAAATATAATAATCTTAATAATTTATTTATCTATGTCATTTTTTCAAATCAAGTAACTTAAGTATATGAAATGTCCCTACCTAACTCTACACTATTCAAATAACGTAATCAAATATTTAGAAAATATTAGTTTGCAAAAACTTTCGCAACTCTTTCACTAGCACGTGTTAGATTATTTTCATAGTACATATATCGGTATGTACATACCGATATACGACATATTTCCAATGTTTGATGATGATTTAATTTATAAATTAATAATGTTGCCTCAAATAAGGGTGTTTATACAGTGGTAGATACATTTGAGGGTAGTCTAAACCTAACAAGATGTGCCAGAGCCGCCATCTTGGTTTTCTGTTTGACTGATGCTTTAAAAGGGCGGTTGAAACGTTAGATGAGACACTTTTGCTCGAGCAGCCTTCAGGCTAACATCGTCCACCTTTACTCTGTTGGGAATATCGTTCAGACGACAAAGTGCTGTCCAACTCAATGAAGCTAAGTATTTGTATTACAAAATGTATCGAATAATTATGGCTAGAATGTGGTTTTCTAGGATATGTTTATAGTAATTATGGTTTCACCTAGGAATTGTGATGATAGTGTTTTAGCTTCGTTGAGGGTGGTAAGGAAAGGCTATGAGGGGTGGTGGAGGCCTTTTGGGGGAAACCTCATAATATTTTGTATAAATTGTCTAAATCGGTAGTGATTTTCATGTGTTATGTCTTGTTGAAACTTGTTATAAAGCCTTGTGACTTAACTAATAATTAATAATTAAATACTTATTGGTATATTGCTGTTCTCTTTATTCTATTGTTTATTATAATGGTCCTGAGTCGCCTGATGGTACATAAACTGTTGTTATAATGATGAAGGTACAAATAAAATGCTTTCTCGGTGATGTCCTGACTTTTATATTTTGTTAAGTCCTACCTATTAGCTGAAGTATAGGCAGGTAGTTTTGGAAGTAGTTCCAAGTGAATATTTAGCTCCAGACATATTAAGTGTATGGTAGATTACTAGACTACCGGCTACCACCCATCTTGTTATCTATGAGTAAGCTAACACACGCGTATCGGTCTTCGTTCGCAGCGAGACAAGTGTCTTAGTTATGGCGTATCGCGTTGAGTAAATGAGAATAATTTTATTATCTATATACTTTTGAAACCATAGCGTAGTACTGGCTAGCAAGTCTAAACCGACTTCAAAATGAAGTAGGTTCTTACGGTGACATCCTTAGACTTCACGCACACAATTGCGCCTGTAGAAAAACGACATGTGTGTAGTGTCTGTGTCGTTAAAACGCTAGTTTGTATGGAGATTTAGTTGAGTGTCCGGGGTGTGCCCGTGTTGACGAAAATTAAAGTCCCTGGATCAGCTTTCACGGTGTTTATTGCCTTCTTGGATAAAAATGTTGAAAGCGGGAGGTGAAGAGATGCTTGGCTCTCCCCGGTTGGAAACGCACTGAATTCATATGACAAAGTCCTTACAAAAACGATGAAAGGTTCAAGACGATTACTTTTTTTTTTTAAAGATTACTCGCAATGTGGGTTGCACATTATTAGTATTCTTGTTAACCCTTCCAACTAAGCTAAATATGCTTGTGTCTGGAGTGGGTTCACGTCAATAGTGCAATGGGTGGGGTGGGGATCGAACTCACGACCTCTCGATCGCCAGTCCGACACCCTATCCATTGGGCTATTGCCGCCTTAAGCATTACAATTAACGTAGGCGTTAACATATTGTGAAATGCAGTACATTGCATTGCCGGATATTTGCGCGTTATCTTGAGACATGAGGTGGTTGAGTCTCTTTCACATGCCCTATAATTCTACTTGGAGTCTACTTCTAACGTTTTATGGTCTAGCAAGTCTACCTAGAGCGGTACCTAGCAAAAATCCCATTACTATAAATCAATCGCTACTCAGTACCAATCTAATCAATGAGTTCACTACATTATTGCTTACTAATTGCTGATATTTGATTGAGCACGTCACATATTCTTTTCTCTTCTTGCTTTTGAAATAAGAATATTAGCGGCTTGTAGTAGTTTGTAGAAGTACTCTTTGAAAAGAAATAATATGTATTTCTTTTGTCTGACACGTTCCTCGCAATGCAACAGATTCCTGATTTCAATAACTATGTTCCTATTACGCGTAAGTCACAAGATTGCGTCAGTAGTGCGATGAATTTGTTTCTGAAGTAAAAAGATATAAGAAAACCTAGAATATCCCAAAAAATACATCTAAGTCCGTATCCACAAAGGTGATATTTGACCCCGTACCACCGCATGTGAAAAATGTACCGCGTTTTAGAAATTGAAAACTTTTTGATTGGATGCTTATTTTGCTTTTGAACGTCCACGGGTAACCGGTTTATACCGGAAATAGCGGTATAGTGTTTGCAAGTTCAAAAACACTTCAATCTATCAAAAGAGTTACTTTAGGGGAATGAAAAATATAGGTGATTTTTGTAAAGTTTAATCTTGACACAACTAGTCTTCTGATTTTGCAAGTCTGTCTTTGCATCCAGACCAATCGAGATTGGATAAAAATTGTCTGAAGTACTGAAACATGCACTGGGTTGCGGGTGCACGTAATGGTACGGTTGGCAACCCTACATTAATAAGGGGAATTAAACATGTGTTTTAAGTGTGACGTTCGACGTCTAGATGAAAGCTGAATGGCTCAATACCTTTGTTTTTTTTTTGTAAATTCAAAGCGTTATGTTTCTGTTATATCTATATTTTTTGTTGAATATGATCTATTTAATGTTATTTGACGTGTGTAAGTGCTAATTTTTAATTTGCCCATATACTGAATAAATGCTTTGACTTTGACTTTGACTTTGACTATCCAGACTAATATTATAATAATACTTTAATTTAAAGTTTAAAACCATCCCCGACTGATATATGTATAATTTATATATTGAGACTATTTCAATGAGCCTAAACACGACATCACGAGGAGTTGAGGAGATTTCTGCAGGTTCAAAAGATGTCTCAGCATTAAGTCAAGTTTACCATATTCTTGCAATATCATTGAAGTAACAGGATGCTACATTTGGTTTGACTAATATAAACTACGCTTAACAGACAGCAGCAAAGTGACACTATGTAGTGCACGGAAGCGCCATTTTGATTATTTTGACGTCCGCGGTCAAGGGCTAGGAGATACAGTCCGGCAAGTATAACTTGGCGTGCCTGTGCGCCACTGTGCTTTTACTTTGTACTTTGATAACAGTTTCTCTTAACCACTTTTAATTACTTTTGGCATTATTGAACTATTTTAATGTAGCAGATTTATCAACAATAATGTCGCGGTAATCTCTCAAACGTCAAACTCACAGTTTCAATTAATAGAATTAGTTCCAAAAACCACCACCGCCAAGTTATACTTGTGGCACTGTATGCTATCGTAGTCTCATCAACCAAATTTACTCCGTTTGTATATAATTTAAGTAATTTCATGTAATAATATTCGCTTATAAATTTCTATTTTAAAAGCAAAACACATGCAGTGTTTCTAAGCAATTATTTAAGTTCATATTCAATTTATTAATTTTTCTTTTGTCGGTTATTAGGGTTCCGTAGCCGAATGGCAAAAAACGGAACCCGTATAGATTCGTCATGTCTGTCTGTCTGTCCGTCCGTAAGTCACAGTCATTTTATTCCGAAACTGTTAAGACTACAAAATTGAAACTTGGTAGGTAGATGTACTCTGTGAACCGCTTTCCGATTTTTATACAAAAATAAAAAATATAAAAGTTTAAGGGGGGCATCCCATACATGAAACTAAATAATAAAAAAAAAATCTTCTAACCTATACGTGTCTATGGATAGGTCTTCAAAAATGACTTTGAGGTTCCTAAAATCATTTTTTCTCAAAGTCAATAATTTGAAAGATAGGCGCGTCTAAAGTGGTAAAATGTGTGCCCCCCCCCCCCCCCTCTAACTTCTAAAGTATAAAAAATATATGCTGTAGCTCTCAATAAAAACTAACAACGAAAATTGGTTTGAACGAGATACAGTCAGCAGTTTTAGAGATATGGCGACCGCAAAGGTAACTTTGTATTTCATACAAACACTATGAAAAACAAAGTTAATTTTGTAGTCGCAATAAATCATAGTTATACATGGAATACTTAATTGTGTTACGGAACCCTACGAGTGCGAGTCCGACTTGCACTTGGCCAGTTTTTTTTTCTTGTAAATATACTGTACACTGACCTTACATTTGACACTGGCAGAAAAACGCCAAGCAGAGTTTAAAAGCCATAAGAAGAAGAAGAAGAAGAAATAAGAGCTGATAATATTTAAACGGCTGAACGGATTTTCATGAAACAAATAAAACTAAATCAAAATCGGTTCTTCAGTTTGGGTGCTACGATGCTACAGACAGACACACACATACACAGATAAACAGACACACATATACACACGTCAAACTTATAACATCCCTTCTTCTTGCGTCGGGGGTTAGTAAAAACGTTAGTAACTCTGTCACTCTGTCTGTTTGTTACCTAATCAGGCCTAATCGGATTATCCGATCTTACTGAAATTTAACATGGAGATATTTTATATCATGAGGATAATCATAGGCTACTATTTGTAAAAATAAAATAATTAATTTTACACATAACATAATATCGTTTAAAAACTAAAAAACAACCGACTTCAATGCCGCGCTATTCATTTTCAGTACCAATTTTGAGATGTTTATCTCAATATCTCTGGAGATACTTATCATACCTCGATAAAATTACCATGGTACCACACTTGGGATATCTCCTTTCGAACAAAAAAAGAATAATCGAAATCGGTTCATAAACGACGAAGTTATCCGCGAACAAACATAAAAAATAAAATAAAAATATATATATATACGGTCGAATTGAGAAACCTCCTCCTTTTTTTGAAGTCGGTTAATAAATAACTCAGCTAACATAAATGTTAATTGACAGAGCTTTACAGTGATTAAATTCATGGTCTACGTGAAAGAAGTCGAGGGTATCAGCTAGTAGCTTATAATTTAACATTGGTCGGTATTATTCATCAACAAAATACTTAGAAAACATAAAATTTTCATTGATCATTTTTGGTATGACGGTTTCAATATAATTTTATTATATAATTGCAGTTAAAACCAAGGAAGCTTTAACTTCCCAAAATTATAACCTCGCAACATCAAACCAATATTGTTAGTGTCAAAGGCTTACACAGTAAATACAAAGCTATTAATAGAGCATGTAAATGAGGCTACAAACACAATAATTGTCAAACTATTGTTTGTATACACATGATGAGGGTACAATGCCAAGAAACACCACCGATGGTGTTATGTCTTTGATTGGTCAGTTATGGATGTGATAATGATAGATAGATGAACACTTTATTCGCACACCAATAATACAGAAAATACTTAATGTTAAAGTCTTATTCTAAGTAATGCAAAGGGTGGTCTTATCTCTTAAAGCGATTTCTTCTGGCGTATCCATTTTAAGTCTTATAGTTATACATATACATAAATACACGTGTATACACAAACATACATGCAAATATACATATACATAACAAAAACATATACATTTACACAAATACTTACATAGTGTACACATAGTGAATAGGTATCTTCTGGGTAAGCACGCTACATCATCGATCGCATCATCACTTAACATCAGGTGAGATAGTGATCAAGTGCTACCCAGTTCGGTATAAAAAAAAACAAACATATATACCTATATCCGTATCACATAATGCAACCCATTAATTTTTTTTAAATACTTATTTACTAGGCAAGCGTGTAACCACTATCTCACATGATGTTAAGTGACGATGCAATCGACGATGTAGCACGCTTACCTAGAAGATACCTGTTCACTCGCGATTTGAAGACCTCCGGATTGTAGTTACTGGGAAACACAGACACCGGCAGGGAATTCCATTCCTTGGCAGTACGTATGATAAATGTTGAAGCAAAACGTTTTGTGCGGGAATGAAATGTCCACCGTAAAGCGATGGCGTATATTGGTACGTCTGGTTGTCCTATACAAGAAAAGGGGTGGTGGAATTAATTCGTGCAATTGGATGGCACACTTTCCGAAATGTATATTCGATAAAAATTGTACCGTTTACCGAGTTTTAGCATGATTTTAGGTGCCAGCCTGTTTGAAAAATGAGTTGAAGCAGTTGCATTGTATAAATTTGACAACTTTGGGTTGCACGTCGCCGCGTCCACCTGTCGTTTTACGCTTTTACGTTGATAGGCTACCTTTGACTACTATCCCCGATGGGTGATATGCGTTGATGTAGTCAAAGACGGTGAACACCGGTGATGTTCTGAATCTCAAGGGTTGTGTACTGCTGGAACACCGTAATGTTATTGCGGCAAATTTTCTACTTGTGGTATGCTACTTTTTGATAGCATATCAGGCGGAACATCGATATAACGCTCCTACCACTATTGGATGATCTTACTAGGATTTAAGCCGGTAACTTTTCTTAAAAGTTAATTAATTTCTCCTTTACGCCAAAAAACAACAAGCGCAAAACTATCCTTATTGTTATATAACATCGGCTGAGGTGGTTGCTAAGTGCATTTCTCAAAGCTTAAATAAAAATGTACATGAACGAACAGTTCACGCAAATTATCTAAGAAGTTTTGATTTTAAGTTTCCTCAGAACATCCCCACATTATAATCAAAGTAGTTTGTCTTACCTTTAGAAAACAATTAACTTCTGTTATTTTAATTGTTTACGTTCCGTACCTCGGGTTTTCGTAGAAAATGGAATTTGATATAAGGCCTCGTCTTCTAAACAAGAAGTTATTTAAGTTGGAAATCTGAGTTGGATCTTATTTGAATCTAATATTCACTCATTAAATAAAGGATGAGAAAGCTGTTGAAGATCTTTGTTTTTAGGTTATCGTACCTGAACCATTTAGTGTTAACTTGATTGTACAAAGATTGGACAGACATTTATACTCTTTACTAGAAGTGCCCCGCGGCGTCGCCCGCGTTATAGACTTCTTTTACTTTGTAAAAACCTTTCTATCATAGAAGGCATCAAAGAAGTAAAAGCCAAATCGGTTCACCCGTTTTCAAGTTATTGTGTGACTAAGGGAAATAGGGATTCATATTTATAAAACCCGAAAAACTATATCGATTTTAAGACTTTTTTACGAATCTCTTGAAAAAATACTGCGACACGTATTTAATTACAGAAGTACTTAAGTAAATCTATTAGTTTATATATATAATTAAAAATAATAAGTTATATCCGAGAGGATTTTTTAGAAAATTCTTTCTAGGCGGATACCTACGTCATAACCTCGTACAATCACGCCTTTTTCCCGTTGGGGTAGGCAGAGACTACTTCTTTCCACATGCTACGATCCTGACATACCTCCTTCGCTTCTTCCACTTTCATGAGCGTCTTCATACATGCTCGCCGGTTATAGGTACTTTTGACTTGGCCTTTTTTTAAAACGTCTCCGATCTGGTCGTGATACGTTCGACTAGGTCGGCCTCTACCAACTGGCCCATTCACACACGTCTCATAAATCTGTTTCGTCAATCTTTCTTCATCCATCCTCTCTAGATGTCCAAACCATCTAAGGATCCCTTTCTCTATCTTTGTCACTACATCTTCTACCACACCACAACATTCCCTTATCACGTTGTTCTCCAACTTATCCATCAGAGTCACTCCGATCATACTTCTCAAACTTCTCATTTCTACAGCATTAATTTTACTTTCATGTTTCTTCTGCCATACCCAGCATTCACTACCATACATGAGTGTGGACCCGGGTATGTCCTAAAGGACCCGGGTATGTCCTAAAACTGCGTCCGAAGCGGAGTATGAAAGTGATTGGAATGAGTGATTGAGTGAGTGAAAGAGTTGAAGAGTGAAAGAGCTAACCGCTTAGCCAAGCCAAGTGGTTGCCGTGCCGAAGGCTGCATGACTAGGGGCGAGCCTAGTTGTTAGCGTGCCAATTGCCCTGGGACCAGGCGACCCCAGAAAACGGCTAGCCTTACCCAAGTAAGCGGGCTCTACTTGGGTGGACCTCACTTTCCCTAGCTTCTCGTGGGAACGCAATGCAGAGCACAAACTTTTTCTCTAATTTAAAAGGCGGCGACGTGGTTCGCCACCCGTCACGTGTCGTTTCCCGTGGGGGCGAAAAGTGGGCTGCGGAAAGCCACTTTGCTACGTTGAATGTTAGAGGAGGAATGGATGATAAGATTGATGAAGTATGCGAAATGATGAGTGAAAGGCGGATGGATGCTCTTTGTGTAAATGAGACTAAGCGGAAAGGTTGCGACACCACCACGCATGGACCCTACACAGCCTACTGGTCTGGAGTTCCAGATACCAGCAGAGGTTGTCAGGGAGTTGGTGTACTGCTTTCCGCTAGAATGAATAAATGTGTGACTGGCTTTGAATGTGTGAGTCCAAGACTCCTCTGGATGAGGTTGAAGGTGGGTCTAACGCGTATCTTCATATTAGGAGTCTATGCTCCACAAGATGCGCGTTGGAACGGTTCCACTGCAGCCCAAGCAGAGAGGCAGGAGTTTTGGGATAGCATGAAAGATGTTATGAGTAAATGCGAACAAAATGAAAGAGTGGTAATTAAATAGCTAGGTGACTTTAATAGCTGGGTAGGTGTGTAGCGTGATGGATATGAAAGTGTGTTGGGAAAGTTCGAAAACGGGGAAAGTTTGCTTGAAGTATGTCTTGGGTGGAGTCTTGTGGTATCAAACAATTGGTTTGACCATAAGACGATCCACGTGTATACTAGGGAAGAAGGAAGCGTGAGAAGTATGATCGATTTTGTTATAGTGGATGAAAGACTGAGAAAGAAAGTACAGGACACTCGGGTGTACCGCGGTGTCGGCGTGGGCTCAGACCACTTTCTGGTGATGTGCTAAATAAGTGGTCTCTTTAAGCGATGGCGGCATCGTGTGCAGGAACCCGTTAGTGTACTGGAATACATAAAAGTTGAGAATTTACAAGAAGAAAGTGTGAAAGATGAGTTTGTAAGTAAATTGATCGAGAAATTTGAGTCATTAGATGAAGTGTGTGAGGTTGAAAGGAGGAATAAAATGATATTATAAAAATAATATTAAACCTAGACATACTATTTCAAATTGTTTTCCTAATTTTTACTGATTTTTTTAAACTGCTTTTTGACTATTTTGTAATGTGTAATGTATTAATTGTTCGGTATTTTGAATGTATCACAATGTACCTATGTCATTTGAAAAAGATAACGTTGTCATTTACTATAAATATTTGTACGCCATTGCTGGTAAAACATGTAAGGTCTTCATTAAACTTCTTACCATATTGCATGCATTCTCAAATTGTATGCATACCCATGTTTTATGCAAATAAATGATCTTTATCTTTATCTTTATCTTTGAAGATTTATGGAAGCCGTTTAAGGAAGGGATCGTGGAAGTTGCTGTAGAAGTGTGTGGTGTAAGTAAGAGAAAAAAAGGGTGTAAATTGAAGAATGTGTGTAAAGATGTCCAAAAAGCTGTATTTGAGAAGAAGAAAGCATGGCAAGACTGGTTAGCTTCAAAAGCCAACCTAAGAATGCAAAAAAGAACGACTGAAGATGTAAGCAAGGCAAAAGAAGAGTATAAAAGGTTAAAGAATGTAGCAAAAGAGGTTGTGGATAGAAAGAAAGATAACGATAGAGACGAATTTGATAGGAGGTTATCTGACGACTTCCAGACCAACATTAAGTTTTTAATAATTATATATAATATATAATAATTAAGTTTTTCTGGAAGTCCATAAGGTCAGCCAGAAGAAATCTTAATACCTCGCAACTGGACAAAGTCAGAA
The DNA here is from genome assembly GCA_954871355.1 of Cabera pusaria. Taxonomy (NCBI): domain Eukaryota; kingdom Metazoa; phylum Arthropoda; class Insecta; order Lepidoptera; family Geometridae; genus Cabera; species Cabera pusaria. The sequence goes on from OX940906.1 coordinate 23,236,869, forward strand.
ATCAGGATGGCAGTATTGTGAGAGGAGAAGAATGCGTTCTAAAGAGATGGAAGGAATATTTTGAAAGTTTATTTGAAAAGGAAGATATGCAAGTGCCAGTGACAACTGGTAACGCCAATGAAGATGGCGATGAAAGTAATATCAGCATGGAAGAGATATTGACAGCGTTGAAAAGTATGAAATCGGGTAAGGCTGTAGGGTATGACAGGATTTCGGTCGAGATGCTGAGGGCTGGACAAGGTGTGGTAGCGAGTCAGCTGTATCGCCTTTTTAACCTTTGCTGGAGGAACGAAATTGTTCCAGAAGACTGGTGCAAAGCCGTCATTGTGCCGCTATACAAAGGAAAGGGATCACAGCAAGACTGCAAAAACTATCGCGGCATTAGCTTACTCAGCGTCGTCGGAAAATTGTATGCAAAGGTACTGATTACAAGAGTGACGAATGAAACTGATAAGAAAATGTGGGATGTACAAGCGGGTTTCAGGAGAGGTATGGGATGCATGAATCAGGTCTTTTCTTTACGAAGCATAGCCGAAAAATGTTTGGCGAAACACCAAAAGGTCTATTGCGCATTCGTAGACTTGGAAAAGGCCTATGACAGAGTGGTGAGGAATGAATTGTGGTCAACATTGTCTATGTATGGGGTGGGCGGCAGTTTGATACGAGCACTGAAATCACTCTAAGAGGGTTCCAGTGCTTGTGTCAGAATAAACGGAGCGTACACAGACTGGTTTAACATCGAAAAAGGTGTTAGACAGGGATGTGTAGCATCGCCAGTGCTGTTCAACCTATTGACAGATCTGAAAGAAAGTGTGTACGGATTAAGAATGAATGATTTAACCATCAAATGCCTCATATACGCTGATGATCAGGTGATATTAGCATCATTGGAGGAGGAGTTGCAAAGAATGGTTAATATTATGCATGACGCCTTAAAAAGCAAAGGGATGAAAGTGAATGTAAGCAAGACCAAAGTAATGGTTTTTGAAAGAGAAGAAAAAATGACTGATTGTTATGTGACGATTGAAGGAAAAAGAGTGGAACAAGTGAAAGAGTTTGTGTACCTGGGTTCTAACTTTACGAGCGATGGTAAGTATGAAAGTGATATTGAGCGAAGAGTTTTGGCTGGAAACCAAGTGAGTGGAGCACTACATAACTTTATGAGAAGTCAGAACGTGTCTAAAAAAGCACGACTGGCTGTACATAGGGGAGTGTTAGTTCCCATACTCATGTATGGTATGTCATAACAACTAACTGTATTCTAAATTTCAGCGCGATCCGAAACAATATTGATTTTTAGACTTTGTTACGCCACTTCACCCTCTTAGGGTGGCATTTTGAAAAAGCCATAAACACGTATTTACTTATTTATTTACTGAAGTCCTTGTGCGAAGTTTCGAATGGAAAAGACTATCGTATCTTGTTTCTCCATACAGACTTTGAACCCCCGTTTCATCCCCTTCAGGGGTGACTTTTGAATAATCCATCCTTAATGGACACTAATGTCATAATAACTATCTGCATGCCAAATTTCAGCGCAATCCAAAACAATATTGATCTTCACATTTTTTTACCCCATTTCACCCTCTCAAGGGTTAAATTTCAAAAAGTCTGAATACTTTATTATTTATTTATTTACCGAAGCACTTGTGTGAAGTTTCGAATAGAAAAAACTATCTAATCTTATTTTTCCATACAAACTTTGAACCCCCGTTTCATCCCCTCAAGGGGTGAATTTTAGAAAATCCTTTCTTAACAGATACTAACGTCATAATAACTATCTGCATGCCAATTTCAGCGCAATCCGAAACAATATTGATTCAGACTATGTTCACCCCACTTCACCCTTTTAGGGGTGGCATTTCGAAATAGTCTGAAACAAGTACTTGATTTTAAAATTATCGTGAATTTGTAACACTATTATTGTTATATGCCGGCTATAATTCACGTATCTTTAGTCGAATTTTCTCGCGATGTTCACACACCTAGTGTGTGCGATCTCACCGCGTGACGTCACCCCTGAGGAAGAGCGACTGACTCGCTCGAAACCTAGGTCGAGAAAATTCGACTAAAGGTACGTGAATTATAGTCGGTATATAACAATAATAAAGTATATACTTATTTATTTACTGATTTACTTGTGCGAAATTTCGAATAGATAAGACTATCTTATCTTGTTTCTTCATACGAACTTTGAAGCCCCGTTTCATCACCTTAAGGGGTGAATTTTGTAAAATCCTTTCTTAGTACACCCTTACGTACCAAGACAAATATACCCTTCAAATTTCAAGTCTCTACGACCAGCGGTTTAGGTTGTGCGTTGTCTGTCAGTGAGTCAGTCAGTCAGTACGTCAGGACAAAGATTCTTCCCCAGCCCCCAGACAATATCCAATTTCCTGTTTGCATTCACGCTAACGCAAGTTCAAAATGTATGGAATGACATAATATGCTTCCTCAGCAAAGATGTCATTCCCATACATTTTGAACTTGCGTTAGCGTGAAAGGAAACAGGAAATTGGATTTTGTCTAGGGTCCCTTGTCACTTTAAGTTATCTCTTCTAGACAACCGTGCATGGGGAAAATAAAATTTAATAATAATAAGATGTTAAGTGCGTTAACATTTAACATTTCTTTACTGAGAAGTACATTAGATAACACAGACTAAAACTCCATTAATATTATCTAGAAACGTAAATTTTCAAAGAGACACCACACAAGGTTCCGTTTTCTCCATTACTCTCTGGATACGAAACCCTAATAATATCGTTTAAAAACTAAAAAACAACCGACTTCAATGCCGCGCTATTCATTTTCAGTACCAATTTTGAGATGTTTATCTCAATATCTCTGGAGATACTTATCATACCTCGATAAAATTACCATGGTACCACACTTGGGATATCTCCTTTCGAACAAAAAAAGAATAATCGAAATCGGTTCATAAACGACGAAGTTATCCGCGAACAAACATAAAAAAAAAAAAAAAAAAAAAAAAAAAAAAAAAAAAAAAAAAAATATACGGTCGAATTGAGAAACCTCCTCCTTTTTTTGAAGTCGGTTAAAAAGTGGAGTGAAACATACGCAAAGCGGTGGGTTGTGACTGGAAAATAAGAGACGAAGATATGGTAATCATATCAACTCATCCCGATAATAAAACTATAATTACACTTTAAATATAAGGCAAAAGATGGCGAAAACAAAATTAAATAAAACGAACAAAATTTCATCAAACTGGAAGCATGCAAACACATAGTACATTCTTTCAATCACAGAAAACAATGTCGATAAAATCAATTTATTACAAAACTTTAAATTAGAACAAATATAATTAACTAAATAAAAAAAGATATAGCAAAAGTTTCACACGAAATCTTTAATTATGTTTTTGAGTACAATAGTTAAACAGCACATTGTTATTCACGAACCACAACTGAGATTGAACAAGATTGTTTAAATTGTTAATCTGGAATAAACAACTGAAGCCAGGGGAACAATTAGCACTTCTGCTCCGACGGACTAAAATTAATTTAATTTGGTGCGGTCATTTTTAGTTGAGCTCTTGTTCTTGAAATAAAGTATATTTTAGTTTATCAAAAATAAGATTATAAGCGTATTTAATGAATTATAAATCAAAACGAATATTATAAAAACATTTTGTGACTCTATCACGCTTCTTGTGCCCTAATTGTCACGCGTAAACGGACGACTCGATCTTAATAAAATTTAAATAGGAGTATACTTATTTTTTGTGAAAATAAAATCATAATTTTTACACATAGCTAAATAACTCAGATCACACAGATGTTGACTGACAGAGCTTTACATTGATAAAATAAAAATAAAAACAACAAAAAAGAGTACACTAGATAAATACATGACAAAATACAATAAACTGGCCAAGTGCAAGTCGGACTCGCACTCGTAGGGTTCCGTAACACAGTTGAGTATTCCATAACTATGATTTTTGATAACTACAAAATTAACTTTGTTTTTCATAGTGTTTGTATGAAAAACAAAGTTATCTTTGCGGTCGCCATATCTCAAAAACTGCTGGCTGTATCTCGTTCAAACCAATTTTCCTTGTTAGTTTTTATTGAGATCTACAGCATATATTTTTTTTAGATTTTTCACTCCCATACTTTAAAAGTTAGAGGGGGGGGGGGGGGACACACATTTTACCACTTTAGACGCGCCTATCTTTCAAATGATTGACTTTGAGAAAAAAATGATTTTAGAAACCTCAATGTTTTTTTTGAAGACCTATCCATAGACACCCCACACGTATAGGTTTGAAGAAAAAAAATGTTTTTGTTTCAGTTTCATGTATGGGATGCCCCCCCTTAAACTTTTATTTTTTTTACTTTTGTATAAAAATCGAAAAGCGGTTTACAGAATACATCTACCTATCAAGTTTCAATTCTGTAGTCCTAACAGTTTCGGAATAAAATGGCTGTGACATACGGACGGACAGACAGACAGACAGATAGACATGATGAATCTATAAGGGTTCCGTTTTTTGCCATTCGGCTACGGAACCCTAAAAAGCACAATAATATTTTGGCAACTTGAATAGACTCAGCACTGTTCTGCGTAGACTGCATGGGTCTACGCAGGGCTGATTTTCAGTCTACTCCATTGCTCGAGCTGAGTTGGTCGTCGAGCGATTAGCTAGTAAGCGGGATTTACATACTTGGTTTATAGTTGTATAGTATATAATATGATTTTTATCACTAATTAACATGGTTTTTACACTAATTAACATAATGAGATTATTTACCATTGGCTATGTGTGTATTTGTGCATGGCTGTGTGTGTAATTTGATTTAATTTGTAAGGCATTTTGGTCTTGAAGCACTGAAGGTAGCTTCAAATATGTGTTTATTGCGTTGAAACATAAATGTTTTGATTTTAAATTTAAATTAAAACTGATTTTCTTACGCATCGGTGGAGGGAGATTGTTCCAAATTTTTGCCACACTATGTTTGAAACTACCTCTAAATCCGCTGGTTTTGTGACTAGGTAAGGAGAGATCAAGTAGGTACTGGCTGCGGGTATGTCGAGAATTCAGGTTTTTATCCATGCTAATTTTTCAAAGAGGTACTCTGGATTGTTATTCCAGAGAACCTTTTGAGTAATACAAGCTAGGTGCAAATCTCTTCTACTTCTCATATTTAAAATATTGTTCCTGATTAGGTATGGGGTTACATGTTTTCTTTTCGGGATTTTGAATCAGAACCTAGCACAAGCATTTTGGACTTTCTGAATGGCTTGTTCTGTCTTAGTAAACAGCCTAGGATATACTGCAGAACAGTAATTAAACGGAGACAATACCAGAAGACCACACAGTAAAATCTCTTCTTGGGAAATGTTGTTTCTTATGTTATATAATACCTTAAGTTTATAAAAAGCTGTCCTGATTTTTTCCTCAACATGCTTTATGAACCGCATTTCTCCGCTCCGCTCAAATTCTTGGTGTACGTGAACGAAGTCGCGGATAACAGCTAGTTAAAGATAAATACTTATAATACAAACGAGTATAAATACATCAAAAATAACTACTTAAACCTCCTGAATCCTACTTAAAATCATGCAGTATTCCGGTGTCAAATAGCGCACAAAGTCCATGGCATAAAACCTCGTAAAAACCATTTGTACAATGTCTTCCTCGTTCCCTTACCCTTTTTAACTATTCCGCAACTTAAATCCCCTGGAAGGCTGGCAGCGCGCTGTCACGGCGGTATTAGCGATGTCACGCGATGATAAGTTATGCAAAATGTTCCACGCCGCTGTCAGAATTCGACAAAAACGGATTTGCTGTGACAGCGGGACACTATGCAAATGGCTATTGGGATAAAAGACGTAGAGGACAGTGACTTGGATGTTTTTGCTTTTATGGATACTAAAATATTGAAGGCCGAGACAAGGAGCGTAATCATCTAAGGCGGTCAAACTTAAAGGTTATTTTTATTGATTTTTTACAAATATGGAGCAGCAAACAAGCATGTGGTCCACCTGACGGTAAGTGGTTACTGCCGCTCATTGACACCTGCAATACTAGAGGTAATACTGGTACGTTGCCTGCTCCTTTGAAAGAGGAATCTGTTAAGTCTCCTTTGAAACTACTCACATCAATTTTCGGTGGGGAAACATCGTGAGGAAGGTCATTCCACATTTTGCAAGTACGCGGTAAATATTATTTTAAGAATATGATGGATGATAGAAACTCTAGGAGGAGAGAATCAGTTGTAGATGTAATGATGACAGTATCAACTGTGGAACGGTTCAACTTCCTCCACAGCGCTCTCTCTCTCTCTCTCTCTCTCTTTTGATATTTCTCTCCCTCTCTCTCTCTCATTCTAATGTCATCAGAAAACTTCAGCCTTAATTTTCTATCTCACTTTTCATCCTCTTTAACCCCCGACGCTAAAACAAGGGGTGTTATAAATTTGGCATGTGTATCTGTGTATGTGTGTGTCTGACTGCGGTAACGTAGGGCCCAAACGGGTATACCGATTTTGATTTAGTTTTTTGTTTGTTTAATAGGTGTCTTAATCAAGAATGCTCTTAGTTTTGATTCATGAAAATCCGTTCAGTCATTTTTAGACTATGCGCTTTTTTCTAGATGATGATGCTATGAAATCAACTTCCATAGGTCCATGAATTCGAAATTCAGTATCCTCTTACGTTAACGATATTGTTAGAAGACGATAGCGTTGACCTGATGGGGCTTGTGCTGGGACATCTCCTGAAATCTGCAGAATACTCAAATCCTCACCAACTTACAGCAAATATGTTCAGTTTAGGCTCATTGGAGTGGTTTTAATGAATAAATAGATCGGTCGGGGGTGATTCTATATTTCCAATTTAAGTATTATATGATAAATCATTTTCTTTGCTGTCTGTTCGGCAATATATCTCTCTTCACGAAGAAATCAAATATCTTTATATATTTAAGTGTCGTTTAAAGCTAAATTACCTTTCCAAGTAACTGGAGTCCTCATTGGGCTTAATTGAGCTTAATTTACAGAGCAACGCGAAGATATCTGTTTCAACCGATTCTCGCGAAATTTTGCGAGTAGGTTTGGAAATTCCATGGGCACCGTGTGGTAACGTGTAAAATTTTTGCAAGCTAGAGCTTGTTTTCTATAGTATCACTGTTATAGCCTGGCATCATCGTATACCTACCATCAGGTGAGCTTTTTCAGCTATATACATATTATATACAATATACTCGTATATATTTGTCGAACGAGAGAAGCGAATGTCTCTGTTTCAATTTTGGACATTTTGTGAGGAGATTCGATAGTTATAAATAATCTATACTAATATTATAAAGAAGAAAGATTTTATTTTCTGTTTGTTTATTTTTTACGATAAGACTCAAAAATTACTTAACCGATTTAAAAAATTCTTTCAGTAATTGAAAGCTACATTAGCAATTAACATAGGCTGTATGTTGCTGTCGTGGCCAGTGCCATCACTCGACTAACTAGTCAACCGCAGTATCAGCGGTTTAAATTTCAAAAATAAATAAATTCCCATTTCGCTATTTCCTAAATTAACCATTTTAAATACGCTAATCAGGCGTAGCTTTGTTTAACGATGCCATTATGTTAATCAGCAAATTAAATTGAATTAATTATTTGGATGTTGCACGTTAGGTTTGAAACATTATCCCAGGCGGGCGAGAGTTGTAAATAATTGGTTTATTAATCAGTAGCTAACTTAAACATTACATTAGTCAAATAAATAATTGACGCATTCATTATGTCTTCAATCGGTTAGGTAGGTAAGACAAGTAGTAATGTTAGTAGGTATATTAAGTAGATAATCTTTATTAATATAAAAATTATAAAACCACCTCCTTAGAACCACATCCGTCTCATGTTTTTCTTTATAAGTTCACTCCATATAAATGTTGCTAGAAGAAGATTTGGAAGACGGTTGGAAGAGATTGATTTTAGCGAAAAAGCCGCCCATTAGCCTATTAATAATAATAAATATAGTTTAATAAACTGGCCAAGTGCAAGTCGGACTCACACTAGTAGGGTTCCGTACCACGCTACAGTATTTTATAAGATCGAGCAAAAAATACCACTATCATTTTTCGCCAGCAAAAAATAATAATTAATAAACATTTTATTTCTTATAACGCCATCTAACATCTAACAAAGGTGTTAGGGATCAACATTTCAATATAACGCCATCTATGGGACGTTTACCTAACTAAGTGTTCATTAATGGCGTGAAATGCCGAAAAAAACACGTTTCTTGTATGGGGACCCTCTATTAGTTTTAACTTTATTCTGTTTTTAGTATTTGTTGTTATAGCGGCAACAGAAATACATCATCTGTGAAAATTTCAACTCTCTAACTATCACGGTTCATGAGATATAGCCTGGTGACAGACGGACAGACAGACAGACAGACGGACAGCGGAGTCATAGTAATAGGGTCCCGTTTTACCCTTTGGGTACGGAACCCTAAAAACTAAAACAACCGACTTCCATGCCCCGCGAGTCAGTTTCAGTAGCAAGCTTGAGACGTTTATTGTCATATCTCTAGTGATACTTATCAGATCTCGATGAAATTGCAATGGGACCACTTTGGAAACTTATCCTACTGATTAAAAAAAAGAAACATCCGAATCGTTTCACAATTGACAGAGTAATCGCGTAACATACATAAAAAAAAAAACAAAAAATATATACAGACGAATTGAGAACCTCCTCCTTTTTGTAAGTCGGTTGAAAATAAATGCCCTATTGTATGTTATTTTATGATAAAACAATATGTATCAGGGGTTTAGGAGTGACGATAAAAAATATCTATCATTTTATTTTAATTTTGAGGTTTCGGTTTGAATAATTTATTATTTCTGAACTGTTTCTAATTTGGTAAAAGACCTATTTACTCAAGCAATTTTAAGACAAAGCATATACATTCCACATACTCGAATTGATTTGTTTCAACTTTCTTTTTAAGACACGCTAATGAATCGAATTCTTCGCCCGAGTTTGTGTTACCTACAGTACACTAGAAGTTAGTTATTTGTAGTAGTACTAAAGAAACTTCAGCGGTTCTGTGGAGTTACCCGATAGATACCACCTAGAAGTCTTTAACTCCCGAGTGAAGGTGAATAGCGTATATCAAGCACATTTCAGACTACGACGTTCGACGTCTAGATGAAAGCTGAATGGCTCAATATCTATGTTTTTTTTTTTTTTTACTTTTGACTACGCTATACTGTTCTACTATACAGGTGACTGCGGGTTCATGTAGCAACAAAGTAAACTAAAGTACCTTTGAGACGGTCATTCACAATTGTCAATTTTAACGTCATTGATGGATTAAATGATCGTCTACAGAGGCAATTGAAGCCATTGTCATTCGCAAACACAGGGTAAAGAGCGAATAATGGAAATACTGATTGAAGCCTATTGTTCATTTCGAATTACCGTCTCCGGGGCACTTGAGACTTGCCAATTAATTAGGAGCATAGCGTTGTGTTAGACTGCGTTATCTCAAATTATTTTTGTGGTAAGTACAAAAAAAATTATAAAGTTTATTTTCTATTTTCAGTCATGGTCACCCTACAAACTCTACAAATGAAACTCTATGGTTCACTATAGAGTAACGCTACTTACTTCAGTAAGTAGCGTTAACTGACGATTATTAATTGATATGAATAATGGTTATGTTTAGGTTGTACGTTACGTGTTTATATCTTCATAATAAACGAAAACAATCAAATTCATGTAAGGTGACCATAATGTCAGAATGAATTAATTGAGTTTATTGATTACTTAAATTACTAATGCATAGTTATACGTAATTGATTAAATACCATCTTGATAGCTGAAATTGCAATCATTTACGGAGTTAGATTCAATAAGTTAATCATGACCCCGATGTCAACCTGTATTGTGCAGCATGACAAGCAAATTGCAAGCAAAGCGGCTCATATATGGTATACCTAAGTGTGAACGTGCTCTAAATAAATGCATGGTGAGCGATATTGTTGTGCTATCAACTATATTATGCTATAAGCTATTATATTATGGCGTAGACTGAAATGCGATTTAGACCAAACTACTCGTTTCACACGGTTGTTCTTCCCACGTACTTACCTGTAAGATGTGAATTAGCACCCATCTAAAACCGTCTCAGAAATGTTTATCGTAGGTAGCTTCAAACGAAGAGTAATTAAAGTTTTAGAGAGGAAGAATAAAAGTAGGCGACACATCGACAATACCCACAGAAATACCTTATCTATACTAATATTATAAAGAGAGAACATTTGTATTTTTGTATTTTTGTATGTTTGTAATGATTTGGCTCAAAAACTACAGGACCGATTTAAAAAACTCTTTCACTAATATATAGAATGGACTTTCGGAATGAAAATAGGCTATATATTATCCCGTTTTAATCAAAGGTACATTCGCAGAGACCTAATTTGCAACCTAAGTCGACTAAAAAACGGTCGAAAAAACACGTTTCTTACGAACGCTGCTCAATTGAATAGATGAAAAAATATTTTTTATGGAAGAGTTGTACAACTTAATAAGACCTACAAAAAAGTCGGCGACAGCATATGTTTATCTCTTAAGGTTGACTCACAGTAATCATTTTAATCTTTATTTTTTTGTTAAAAAATATTACATAACTTCCAAGGCTATTTTCAAGTATATAGTATGAATCCTTATCCAAATAATTACGTTAATTAGCTTGGCCACATATTATAGATTAAAATTGTTTTTTACGGTATATAATTCAAATGAAAACTCTAGAAAATATCACGGATTTCACATACACGCATCGCAAAATTAATAAAATATTTGCAGTGAAACCACAGATTAGGTCATAGTTACTACGAAAATATTATTATAAGCTTAGCGATGCTGTAGATCCCCACGGATCACAATAAATTTGAAGTCAATATAGTATAATAATATATTTTTACCGTATAAAATTCTATTGTATAATATAGTTATGATCTATATATAAACCACCCCGACTGATATATGTATAATCTTTTCAATAAAAGCATTCCAATGACTCTAAACACGACATTTAAAATCTGAGCTGTAAGTTGGTGTGGATTTGAGTATTCTGTAGAGTACAGGAGATGTCCCAGCATCAGGTCAATGCTTCCATGTTCTTACAATATCGTTAAAGAAGAAGATTTTCGAATTGATCAGACCTATGAAAGTTGATTTCATAGCGCAATTAACTAGAAAAAAGCTCATAGTTTTATAATGGTTGAACGAATTTTCATGAATCAAAGCTAAGAACACTCTCGATGAAGACATCTGTCAAACAAAAAAAAAAATCAATAATAAAAACAAAATCGGTTCATCCGGTTGGGTGCTACGAGTAAGATGCTACAGACACACAGATACACACGTTAAACGTATAATACCCCTTCTTTGATCCCATGATTTGATTGATTTTGATTCCATGATCCCACTACTTCTGTACGAAAACCCATGATTCATGAATGCACATAAAACTTTCATTGGTAGGTATATAGCTAGGATTAGAACCAACGACCGTCGGGTCAGAATCAGGGTAACTATCCCTTACGCCAAAGGGCCGTCCAATATCACTACGTAAGTATTATAAAACAAAGTCCATCACTGCGTCTGTCTGTCTGTTCGCAATAATCTCAATAGCTACTGAACGCATTATCATGCGGTTTTCACCAATTACCAGAGTGTTTATGAGGAAGGTTTAGGTGCATAATTTGTTAAGATTTTGTGTAAATTGGTTGAAATATGACGATGATTGTTAAATATGTTAATATTTTATATTTGATGCAACAAACTGATGAAAATTTTGTAGACATATATGTTCTACCCGTGCGAAGCCGGGGCGGGCTGCTAGTTGTTTATATTTATGTGACAATAACTCTAGTACTGCATATGTCTGTCAATAGGCGGCAGCAGTGACCGCTGAGCCGTCAGTTTTTTCCACTCCGCTCCGCTTCCACTCCGCTTCCGCTCAGAGCGGACTCTGCTAGTATAAAAAAACCACATGTTCACTTATTACCATAATTATGTGATAGTTATCAAGTGTTTGTCTGTTTGCAATAAAAGAATACAATAAATAATTTATGATCGTATACAACGAAATAACCGCTTCACATGCCGCGATAGTCAAAATAGCCACTAGCCTTAATCATGTCATCAAGATATACAAATTTGTTGATATTGTTTAAGTCCATTTCTCCGGAGATGATTATCAGATCGATAAAATTGAATGGGACCAAACGGGAGGCATAACCTCTCAAACAAAAAAGATTTTATCAAATCGGTTAAGATTTGACGGAGTGCTGAGTATGAAACAGAAATAAAACTAGCCAAGTGCGACTCTGACTTTTGTCCCACACACGGAGGGTTCCGAACGCCATCTAACGAATATCTAACACCAACTACGTAAACGTTAACACAAAGGTATTAGTAATTAATATTATTAAATATCTGGTTGACAGAGCTTTGCTCGGTATTTTTTGCCACTTCAACAGAAAATATGACTCTTCCCGACATCTATTGACGAATAATAATAACATTTATTTTAATTGAGAGCAACTTACTGCTTTAACGACACAATAACACTAAAGCTACTTCTACTCGCCAATAGATGTCGGGAAGAGACATATTTTAAGTTGACTATCGATAAAGTTGATTATTGAAAACACGAATAAAACAACATTTTCTGAAAACGAATCCTAGCTAGATCGATTTATCGCCCCCGAAATCCCATGTATACTAAATTTCATTTAATCGTTGGAGCCGTTTCCGAGATTTAGATTCAGATTCCGAGATTAAGGTAAACACGATAGCGCCATCTATGATGATTAGCTAGATGGCGCTATCGTAAAAAACATGTTATTTGTTTCAAACTCTTTAATTTTTAAATTAGTATTTGTTGTTATAGCGGCAACAGAAATACATCATCGGTGAAAATTTCAACCGTCTAACTATTACGGTTCATGAGATACAGCCTGGTGACAGACGGACAGACAGGCAGACGAACAGCAGAGTGTCAGTAATAGGGTTCCGCTGGTACCCTTTGGGTTCGGAACCCTAAGAAAACAGTCGAATTGAGAACCACCTCCTTTTTTGTGAAGGCGGTTAAAAATAGAGCTTCAGTACTGTGTGTTGTTATCCTGAACCCCGAGGTCCACGGTCCAGTCGCGACGGAAAACAGTCGTTGCGACAGAATCTTCAAGGAATTGAATAAATTATTCATGAACTTAAGCCCGTAGGGACGCCATGCTTTATGGGGCAGTTTGCCGGAGTGTTTAGAGGTGATTTCGCTGTATGAGGATCTTAGTGGTTTAAATCAATAGTCTGCCTGTTGTTAGTCATTGATCTAGGACGGACCTTTTTTTTACATTTGAGAACCATATGTTTATATGAGAATTTATAGAAGATCGATATAGAAATTTTTAGAAGATTTTTACGGAAGGATCAAAAGATAGAACTACAGGTGGTGCTGCACTTTTGGATCCATTCCAAAATTGCTGTGGGAAGTTTAAGATTTGCTGTGATATATCCATTATGCATATTGAATTAATAGCTTTAGCGGAAGCTTTATCATATTTACAGTCAATTAACTATGATACATTTATTATCTTGACTGATTTAAAAAGTGCTCTGTAACACTTGGCTCGGTGTACCTCGCATGTGCGAGGTTACCCGATTGCCTACGGGATATTAGAGTTAATCTTAAACTTCCAAAAAGAAATATCCAATTAATACTTCAGTGGATTCCGTCACACACTAATATACAAGAAAACGAAGAAGTTGACCTTCTAGCAAAACAAACTTATACTGATGGTATCGGTTTAAACATAATACCTTTGTTCTCTGACCATTTAAAGCTTATAAAAGATCATTGTCATACTCACTGGCAAGAGTATTTTGATGTTAGATCGAGAGAGAAAGGCATTTGATATAGGACCATACAACCACAGATTTATAAATTTTCCTGGATTGATAATGTCGAATTGAGCAGAAGGATGGTAGTGACGGCTCTTAGGTTGCGCTCTGGACACATCCCATCGAACAAGTTCTCATTCCTGATGAAAAAGATAGCTTCTCCTAACTGTGCTGATTGTGGGGTGATCGAAGATTTGCAACATGTGCTATGGGAGTGTGTCCGAAACGCAGCTTTTAGATTTACCCATTTTGGTGCTACGAGAGATATGGATATCGGTATATATAACCTTAGTAATTCTATGTTAAGTGACCCTATGTCAGAACAATGTAAATTATTATATAAACTTGTAGATTTAGCAATAGATAAGGCCAGTTAGTTATATTTAGAATTAAGTGAAATTAATTTAATTGTAATTCGTTTCCTATAGGGCGATGTGGTCGCTAAGCGACAAAGCCCCAAATAAATAAAAAATAAAAAATCACTAACTTACCTGTTGGTAAGTGATACGCTAGGCATTGAATGAGAGCTGGCTCTCATGGATAGCTGCCGGAACACATTAGATGTTTAGCGACAGATTTTCTTACTTGCGGGTGGTAGCTGGCCAGGCGGACACTAGATAGTGTCCTACCACCATCCACCATGGGTGATTGGGGGTTTCTTAACAATGTTTTTCCTTCAACGGAGGGCCACTTTGAAAAGCGCACATACATTTTTGGATAGAAAAATCCATTGATGCATGATGGGGATTGAACGGTGCCTCTGGCATCAAAGACGACCATTCTCAAACAACACCACTGGACCCTCAAATGCTACAAAAAAGTATACTTCACCGCAGCCCGCCCCAGCCGCAGTACCGCCCATACAGCACTGCGATCTGCCTCCTGTACCGCTCACATCAAGGCTTTGCGGGGAAGCCTGGCGGAGCAATCATAGCAATCAGTCGGGTTGCTCCAAAAGTTGGTACTATCCTAAGAGGACTGGTTGACTTATTCTCTTGCTTCGGGTAATACCACCATTTGCCAACGTCTTGACTATAAACAGTATTAAAAAAAAAATGGGTAACCTTGGTCCAATCTAAATAAATACACTACATCAGAGTAGGCATTGTTGACGTCATAGTTTCATGAAATTACAGAACTGTACTAATACAGCTTCTTTTGAACGAAAGCATTTTAAATGGTATTTTTGTTTTGAGGAATTCATAATCCATTATAATTTTTTATTGGTAAAATAGATTCATTTTGTATTCTGATGTAATTTTTATGTTGATAACTCAATTACATCAAAATGGTAGAGCGAATTTTGATATAATTTGAAATGGTCGTATCGTTACTGCTTTAAATGTTACGCATGTATGTTAACATTTTTGTCACAAAAGAGATGCGTATGAGTCTATAAGTAAACCCCTCCCCTCCCTCGGCCTCAAGTCATCAAGCCATATCTAAATAAAAACCGGCCAAGTGCGTGTCAGGCCACGCGCAGTGTAGGGTTCCGTAGTAGTATAATATTTAAAATAATTATTTTTTAAATTATCCAACACCCAAGTTCAACGACTATTACTGCTAAACCAATAAAGTTATCTTAACCGCTACAATTATTCTTCTTTAAAGGTCATGAAATGCACTATTATCATGAATATTTCTAGATTTTTCAAGACAGCAGTTTAGCTGTTGGAGGGGGGGGGGGGGGGGGTGGACGCCCTACAAAAATTTGCATTTTAAAGTTTAATATTTCGTAAATGGAGTATTAAATTGAAAAATAGTTTTAGCAACCCCTAAGTCATTTTTAAAGAACTAATACCCCCACGAATTTTGTTTATGGCCAGCTTGTATATACTAGCTTAATGTACCTACATTTTTGAAGGAGGCATAACTAGAGAAATACGCTTGTTAGACATCATCACAAATTGTTCGCAAAATAGGTAGACACTTTACAATGTAAGGGGGTCCTTATAAAGGAACTTGTTTTCACCGTTTTTAGGGTTTCGTACCCAAAGGGTAAATCGGGACCCTATTACTAAGACTCCGCTGTCCGTCTGTCTGTCTGTCTGTCCGTCTGTCACCAGGCCATAGCTCATTAACCGTGATACTCGTAGTTAGACAGTTGAAATTTTCACAAATGGTGTATTTCTGTTGCCGCTAGAACAACAAATACTAAAAACAAAATAAAGTTAAAAATAATAGGGGTTCCCCATACAAGAAACGTTTTTTTTTCGGTTTTCAATATAACGCCATCTATGAACGCTAAGAGCAAACGTCCATAGATAGCGTTATATTGAAATGCCGATATCTAACACCTTTGTGTTAACTTTCACTTATCTAAGCGAACGTCGTACGTACGTAACGTATAAGTTAACGTCTAATATCTATTAGACGTTAGATGGCGTTATAAGAAATATTTTTTTATGAATTATTATTTTTTGCTGGCGAAAAATGTTAGTGGTATTTTTGCTCGATCTTATAAAAGTGCGAGTCTGACTTGCACTTGGCCAGTTTATATTTTGTGTGTATGTTAAGCGATTACTCCGTCAATTCTAAATCGATTCGAATAATTCTTTTTTTTATCTGTAGAGTACGTTTCCGAGGTGGTCCCATTGTAATTTCATTGAGATCTGATAAGTATCTCCAGATATATGACGATAAATGTTTCAAACTTGCTACTGAAATTGACTCGCGGGGCATTGAAGTCAGTTGTTTTAGTTCTGAAACTGTCTTAATTAGAATTCATCAATGAATTACTTTCTAATATATTGTTTATTTCGTGAAATTTTATGTTTCATTGCAATAGACGTAATTTCAACAATCCCTCTTACATATTTGTTGCAATTGGGCAAATACCTTACGACAAAATCACTGTTGCAAAAGTAAACAAAAAAAACCTTTTTAATTTCTGTCATAGAAATGTATAAAGTTTGCCTCATTTAAATTTCGACTAGCCGAAATTATTATACTCGTGTTTTTGTGAACAAGACAAGTTTAGTGAACTTTTTATAATTAGTGTGTTTGCTCTGCAGCGTGACAAACATACGAATAAATAAATTATAAATAAATAATATTTTTAAAACAAGCTTTTATCTGGGACAATGAACTAAAATGTTAAAAATAAATTCTAGTAAGTGTTTGGCGTGTAGGTTACCTATATTTTTAAAAGCTTGAAGCACTACCCTTTTTTCAGGCTAGGTAATTACTATACTTCAGTGCCTCAAGCTTTTAAAAATATAGGTAAGTACCTACACGCCAAGTACCACCTAAGTATTTAAGAGAAGGCATGATGTTTTAAAATATTCCACGGATATTTGATGTGATTATGGGTAAAGTGCTCTTCGCGGAAAATCAATCGGTGGGGCTATGTTGCTTTATAACAGAAATGCCATGGCCCCCTTACAGCTTCATCATCAGATCCTGGCTGTCACTTAAGTGTAAAGTGCTCCTCAAGACGAATCATTTGAACCCAAATTCACTGGGGTTACGTTATTTTATCACAGAGTTGCCGTGGCCACCTTCCAGCTTCATCATCAGACCCTAGAATATCATCTAGGTGAAAAGTTCTATTCAACACGAATCAATCGAGCCCAAACTCGGTAGGGTTATGTTGATTTATCACAGAGATGCCGTGGCCACCTTGCAGCTTCATCATCAGACCCTGGATATCACCTAAGCGTAAAGTTCTTTTCAAGACAAATCAATCGAGCCCAAATTCGGTGTGGTTATGTTGTTTTATCACAGAGATGCCTTGGCCACCTTCCGTCTCCATCATTAGACCAGCTCCATGGTACCATATCATTGTATTGTCACCGAAGATACATAAGTACACCAAATTTGAGTCCAATCGGACATCGGGAAGTGGGTCTAATTTAGCTTCCAAGATTCCACCCGAACATACATAGTTACATACATACATACATACATTGCAAGTTAAATAAAAGCTTGTAAAATAGAAAAGACGTACAGACGTTATGTTTATCAATTTTGTGGATTGTCTGAAATACTGAAACATGCCCTGGGTTGCGGGTGCACGTAATAGTACGGTTGGCAACCCTACATTAATCAGGGGAATGAAACATGTGTTTTAAGTGTGACGTTCGACGTGTAGATGAAAGCTGAATGGCTCAATACCTTTATTTTTTTTGTAAATTCATTTGAGTTATGTTTCTGTTATATCTATAATATTTATTATTGAATATGATCTGTTTAATGTTATTTGACGTGTGCAAGTGCAAATTTTTAATTCGCCCATAATAAATACTTTGTATACATTTGTAATACGTCAATGGGGAACGTCGTCGCATCCAAGCCGGAGATTCTGTCGGAAGTTGAAGACTTCTACGGCAAGCTCTACGCATCGCATGCTTCAAGGCCCGAACCCGATACTGAGGATTTTAGAGCCACCTTAACCCGCCACTTCACAGAAGATCTGCCCGAAGTTAACGGAGCTTTTAAAAGCCGGAGGAGCTCCAGCAGTTCAACAGCTTCAGCAGCTATTTAATTCCGTTCTTTTTACTGGGAGAACTCCACAGGCATGGAACAGAAGCATGGTGGTTTTGTTTTTCAAAAAAGGAGACAAAAATTTGGACAAAACCAAAGTCTGTACAACGAGCACGTTGTTCCGGAACCGATTGCCGTAGATGAAATCCCACTCGAAGTTGTCACTAAGTATGTTTACCTAGGGCAAACGCTCCAACTAGGCAAACATAACTTCGAGAAGGAAATCCAGAGAAGAATTCAGCTGGGCTGGGCAGCATTCGGAAAACTCCGTCGAGTCTTCTCGTCGCCTATACCACAGTGTCTAAAGACAAAAGTCTTTAACCAGTGCGTCCTACCTGTGATGACATACGGAGCCGAGACGTGGACACTCACAGTCCGACTGGTCCACCAGTTTAAAGTCGCTCAGCGAGCTATGGAGAGAGCTATGCTCGGTATTTCTCTGCGGGATCGAATCCGGAACGAAGTAATTCGCCAGAGAACTAAAGTTATCGACATAGCTCAACGGATTAGCAAGCTGAAGTGGCAGTGGGCTGGTCGTATCTGCCGCAGGACTGATAACCGTTGGGGCAGACTTGTCCTAGAGTGGAGACCGCGAATCGGCAAACGTAGCGTAGGACGTCCTGTGACCAGGTGGAGCGACGACATACGCAAAGCGGTGGGCAGTGACTGGAAGAGAAGAGCCGAAGATCGGGCTCAGTGGCGCATCTTGGGAGAGGCCTATGTCCAGCAGTGGACTGATACAGGCTGATGATGATGATGATGATGATGAAATACTTTGACTTTTGACTTAAATGTTATTGAAACAATTATACAACACAAACAAGTAATACTTTAAAAAACCTTTTTAAACACAAGCTTTTACATAACCTAGGACCAGAGTAAGACAAGACAAATTCAATGAGTCTAAACCTGACGGGTATAACATGTGTTGTTTAGGAGTTCTTTTGGCCACCTTCCAGCTCCTTGTCATCATAATTTGCATTGTCAGACGATTTACACATGTATGCAGAATTTTAGCTTAATCGGTAACCGGGAAGTGGATCAAATTTAATTTGCAAGATTTGATAACAAACATCGAGACAGGTAAAACTAAATTAAACCTTGTAAAATAATAATGAATCGATTTCAGTAGATTTAATTCGAAATGGTTCTAGGAAAATGTGTCGAGAAAACAAATTACCTAATCCAGGGTATAAACTAGCAAAGCTACAAAGCTATTCCGAGAATGCCGTGTTAGACATGTTGGAGCGAGGCTTGGTTGGCTGGGACCTATACATGTAGTTTTCGACATTATTGACATTCCTTTTTAACCGACTTCACAGAAAAGGAGGAGGTTCTCAAATCGTCGGAACTTTTTTTTAATGTATGTCGATTACTCGAAGACGCCTGAAACGATTTGGAAAATTCATTTTTTTTTCAAAGGGTACCCTTCACAGGTGGTCCTATTTAAATTTTAACGAAATCGGCCGAGCCGTTTTTAATATATCAACTTTTCTATTACGACGCATATACTTATCTCAACGACTTACTACTCGGCTGGCACTTTACTTACTGGCACAGATTATGTAATAGTTACTAGCTACTCTGACTAACGCGATGTTTGAAGTCGGTTCTCTTAGTTTTATAAACGATCTTAAATTATATCTTTATCGAAATCCGTTCTTACAAAAACTCTATGACAGAATGACAAAACTCTATGACAGAGTGACAAAACTCTATGACAGAATGACAAAATGCTTGAAAGTTGAAAGTTGTGATATTCTCGATGATACTTTTTTTAGCGTTCCAAACTCAAAGGGTTGCAACGGAATCCTATACAGAGACTTCGCTGTCCGTCCGTCCGTCTGTCCACCTTTCACAGCGCTGTATCTCCTCAACCGTAATAAAAGGGGGTCCCCATACAAGAAACGTGATTTTTCAAGTGTTTTATGCCTGATCTTAGAAACCGTAATAGATAGTGACTTGAAATTTGTTTAAATATGTATTTCAGTGGCTATGATAAAATAAAATAATAAAAACGAAATAAAGTAAAAATTTGAGGAAGTCATTCAAGAAACTTATTATTCGAGCAAATTTCGTTTAATCCGAACCCTACGTGTGCGAGTCTGACTCGCACTTGGCCAATTAATTTTTTTAACAAACCTATTTGATGCCAATGCTAGGCAACGGTCTCACAATTTTTTTTCCACCTATCTCTCTCCAATGCCGTTTCGCACTACCCATGGAAAAATGGCGTTAGATGAAAACACCAACTTTTCAGGGGCGTCAAAAAACTGAAGAAATGAGAAGTCCTACACAGTTAGTGTCTACAGAAACATGGTAGCAAAAAATTTCTATTTTTACCTATATACTTCATTTTTTCGAATAAACTCTGGATTTTGCAAAAATCTAAAATAAGGTGGTTACTCCATTAATATATGGAATAATAATATTAAATTGAAAAACATCTAAAGTTACCGCTTTGTTGCTATGGAAATTAGGCGAACTTCGTAGTTTTATTTCGAGTTAAGCCTTTATTCCAGCCCGCTTTTAAAGAACATTTGTACGTAAACAATTATGTTGTTTTCTTCAATGAGAAAATATTAAGAAAAAGTATAGTAACTTGCGATGTGCTGTTATTAAGTGGGATAAAAATAACAAAAAAAGTTGTATCACTTATTACTTACTTATTCTGTGGCTAAAACTTTACTTTGAAAGACGTATGTGGTAAATACGTAAAAAACCTTGTGTATATTTAATAACATAACTGAAGATACGCCATATGCTTCCACTTGTGTGCAGTATGTGTTAATTAAATAGTTTTATGCATAATATATGAATAATACGTTTATGACAAACACACCAAACAGTTTGCAAATTAACGTTTGCGTGTACATGATGTGGACATCTGCTGTCAACGTCTCCCAAACCTCGCAATCTATGCTTCAAATACTGATAAACACAGGCTTAGAAAAACTTCTCTACGCCTATGTCTTTTGGCCGCACAATGGGGATCAGGAGACGGCCATAGCCAATTGCTTGGTCCTTCTGCTGACAACTGATCCAGACCGCTACTCAGTGTCAGTATCATCACCGCTAGGTTGTTCCTACCACTATCGGATGAAGTCTACTCTCCGCCCAACCTTAGCTTAAGAGGTACTCGACGTGAGGCGATAACAGGCAGCATATTGGGATGAGTAGCGGTCGTTTCTTGCATTTAACCTTAAGCGGCTCGTATGCTTTTCTTTCGATGACATTATGGTTTGTGTGGACCCTGTGACAAATGTGCTGCTTCAGGGAATAGAAAACTATATTTCATTTTCCGAAGTTGTGATATAAAGCAAAGCTTAGCCTTGGTTCGGGGTTAAGTGTGGCCGTACTGCAGCGCCGCAGCATGCAATTAACTTGGACTAGATTGACGCTCGAAACCGCAAAGCCAAAAATGTGTCAGCAAGGAATAAAACCTTTAACAATGCTGCCTACCTAATTCTGCAAGAATGCTTTACGGATGGCTCGATTTGACCACATACTCGTAGCTTTGATTTATAAGTTGACTCAATCTTTTATCGGCCCTCACTTCTTCCACTGCTGAAACTCGATGGGGCGCTGGCTCATACCACCAAAGAGAAAGCGAATTTGATTGCTTCTCTGTTCACGGAGTCTTTACTTCTTGACACTGCCCGTGTGACACTTCCTTGTCTCCTTGGATACGTAAAACAAATGTCAGATATACCTATCCGTCAGGCTAAGGTTGAAAAACCACTGCAAAATGTAGACGTGAACAAAGCCAGTAGCCCGGATGGTATTCCATCCAAAATCCTGAGGACCTGTGTGCCTGATCTCGCTTTTGTATTAATATGTTTCTTTCGCCTTTCTATGACATGTGGTCTAGTGTCAAAAACTTGGGAGCTTGCCAAAGTGCAACCTGTGCCCAAAAAGGCAGTCTTGCTGACCCTGCCAATTTTTAGACACGTTAATACTCTGCAAGGCTATAAAACCTTTACTGAACAACTGTCTCCTTGCATACATAGAACTTTTTCAGTGACCGAAAATATGGGTTTCAACGAAAGTGGGGGGATTTTATAAGCAAGTCCATCCATTCATCCTACGGACTGCCACTTGTTTGTGTATCTGAGTTTTGTATTTTCTTCTGAGTGACCTGTCGTTCAGAGTAATCATTGATGGCTGCTCTTCTGACCAATTGGTGTCTTTCAGGGATCATTGCTTTCTGCCACTCTTATCCTGCTGCATATTAACGACTTGCTAATGCTCGGTATCATTAGAAATGCAGACGAAATCACCGTTGTAGAGAGATATACATCCAGTGCACAGTCTAGTGTGGCACAAATTCAATTTCATATAGTCAAGTGCATAAACTTGTCCTTACAGGCTGTCTTCGATTGGGGCGATGCCAATCTGGTCAAGTTCAATGCAGCTAAGTTCTAGGTTTTAGTTCAATTTTCTGCCAAGCTAAAAAAACTATTCGAAATGTTTCCGTACAGATGGCAGACCACCTGAGCTTCTTGGAATGTTGCTGACGCCATCTCTCAACTTTGGCTCTTGCATGACAGGTGGTAGGAGCATATTATATCGATGTTCCGATTGACTTGCTATAAAAAGTAGCTTACCACTATCAAAGAGAAAATTCGCCGCCATAACCTTACAGTGTTCCGACAACACACAGCCCTTTAGAGTCTTCTAGGCATAGCGTATGCACCATCTTTTCTTCAGTGATCAAACGCTTGCCTATATAACGAGTCCACACAGTCCAATTAGCGTAGAAAAAGCTTAGTTTTATGGCCGAGCTGAGGCAGTAGTTTTAAGGGCCCGGTGGCGCTATCAGGAGAACGGTCGGCTTTGATGCCAGAGGTACCGAGTTCGATCCGCGCCGTGCACCAGCGGATTTTTCTATGGAAAAATGTATGTGCGCTTTTCACAGTGGCCCTCTGCTGAAGGAAAAACATCGTTAACAAACCAACAACCCCCCATGGTAGGAAAATATCTAGTGTCTACCTGGCCAGCTACCACCCTCAAGTTAGAAAATCTGTCGCCAAACATCTAATTTGTTCCGGCAGCTATCCTTAAGAGCCAGTTCCCTTTCTAGGCCTAACGTGCTTACCATCTTCGACCGCATCATCACTTACCAATAGGTGAGATAGTGGTCAAACGCTAGCCTATAAGATATAAAAAAAGTACTTCACTCCGAGACAATTGCTTAATTTATCTCAAACACAAGTCCTATCACGTACTGTTCGCGCCTTAGAGATGCTTCTACCAATTATACAGACAACCTTTGTTTGGAGAAGAACGAAATTGTAGCATACAACATGGTGCGCCTGATTTAAAATAAAACAAAAGTAAAACAATAAAAGGTTCCGTATTTCCTATCGGATGCATTTCGGAGCGTACCTACGCCATCCGATTGCGCAAAGTAATACCACCCTGCCTCTTCTTCGACCAGACCGGAATAGATGTGCGCCACCGCTATGTGGTCCATCTCCTTGCACAAGCGTTATGCTTCATCTTTTATCATAGGTACTGCCAATAAATGCAATTCTTTCCCAGTGTCTGTGTTTCCCGATAAGTATAATCCAGGAGTCTTCAAGTCGTGAATGGTACGTGCCGCAAAGCCAATGCGTTGCGTAGTCGCGTGTACGAGTATGTCCCGCTCTCGTGTGTGGAAGAGTGTGTTCGGAGAATATAACAGCGAGAGCGAAACAAGAGCGACTCCGAACACACTCTTACTATGCTATGGATCTTCGTTATATATAAATGACTTATATTGACAAAGTTATCGGAAGGGAAACGAAATATTTTGCATCACATATATTTTATACTCCTAACCAAGCATAGAAAAAGTAAGTTTATTATGTTACTTGCAAAAAATGTTATATATTTTTATCACACTTAATCATAGCTATGCTAAAAAAGATTCCTATGCTTGCCTGGAAGAAATCAGTTATTTCATTTACGAATAAAAGGCAAGAAAATACTGCAAATAATAACTGCTTAATCATGCTTACTGATACTTTTCTTCTAAAAGTGCCGTGAAAAAAAGGCGTGTCTGTATATACGCACATAAAGCTGTAACATATCATGTGGAAAAAGTATGTAAGATCATTTATGCAACAAAAGTTTTTTAGGAAGACGTATAATAATAACGTAAGATTAATTAAGCTAATACTTCAAGGAAATTCTGCAAATGTGATAAGAGTAACAAATCTTACTATATTTTACTAGGGAATTTATAAAAAAAATATTTTCGTATTAATTTTTTAAATCCAAATTGCTCCGTAATTTAATGGAATATAAATTTGAAAAAAATTGAGTATATGTGTTAGCCTTTCTTCTATCCAATGGTGAAATAAAAAAAATTGACGCAAGTGTGTTTGCGCCATTCTTCCGTGGGTAGTGCGGTTTGTGGCCAGTTGTTGTGTAAAACATCTAAATCATCAATCCACCATGATGATACCTTAACTACGAATACATTTCGATTATTTGTTCATAGTAATTAACCCATTCTTAAATACATATTATTGTACCAAAGCGGCCATTCAGCGCTTTGAGCAAGTCAAGCCAGGGTAATAACGTCACCAAGTTTAATTAAAGTTTAATTATGATGAACATTGTAAAGGAATCTGAATATTCATCGCAGACTTGTCTCACTGTGAGATGACACTAATGAAATGAAAATAAAGTTTTCATTGCAAGGTTTAACTTAAATGTTTAAATTAGGGGTTTAATTCAACGTTTTCAAGTTTTACTTAAATACGGATCACAAACTCTTATAGTACGGAACAAAACTCAATAAATTGTGGTTATTTTAAACCGACTTCAGGAAATTGATTCAGGTTATCGATTCAACTTATTTTATTATGATTACCCTAAAAACTCCGTCATTTATTAACTGATTTGGAAAATTACTTTCTGTTTAAGAGTGTATACTTCCGGTTTGGTACAAAACACAAAATTTTATTTAAAAAAACATTAAACTTTTTACTGAAAATGACAAACTTATATATTACATAATATCACAAGCTCACTTGACTTAAAAATAAAACCAAACCGGCCAAGTCGAGTTGGACTCGCCTACCGAGGCTTCCTTACTAACGTTGGTAAGTACATTACAATTAAGCTAGACGTCTAAATTGTATGAGCGCTCATATAACTCAGAGGTCTACCTTAATTGGCGTGTACTATGTTTGTATGGGGACACCCTTTAATTTTAAACTTTTTTTATTTTTTTAAAATTTGCCTTTATTTGTGCTGTAAGACCTTGCTTCTTGCCAAATTTCACGTTTCTAGGTCAACTGGAAGTACCCTATAGGTTTTCGACCCAAAACCTATAGGGTACTTCCGGTTGACCTAGAATTATTAATTTTGGTTAAAAGCAAGATCTTACAGCTCAAATAAAGGAAATGTTTAAAAAAAAAGTTGAAAATTAAATGGTGTCCCCATACATACATAGTTCACGCCAATTTAGGTAGACCTCTGAGTTATAGCACAAGTAAAGGGAAAAATCTGAAAAACAAAAAAAGTTGTAAATTAAGGTAAATTTTGGTACTCACAAGTTTTCGCAAAAATCTAAATTTTCCCATATCTTTTTATCGTGTTGACTCAGGGTCTTGATTTTTACACACCTAATAGAGACTATAGACCTCAGTATCTGGTATAAATTTCAACTTGCTAGGTCCACCCGTTTTTGAGATAATCGGTGGTGACACACGGACGGACGGACGGACAGACAGACAGACGGACAAGAAAGTGATCTTATAAGGGTTTCTTTTTTACCTTTTGAGGTACGAAATCCTGAAAATGGATTGTATGTATAAAAATGTAGTACTTAAAACAATATAACCCAAAAAAACATCCCAACTAGCAAAATCGTCTTACGTTCTCTCACTTATAAGAGTTCTGAGCTTATAGTGGTCTCTTATCTGTTTTCGTCATTGCTATCGCTCCTATATTAGTCTCTGACAAGCCGTTACAGGCTCTAATACGCTTGTCTTAATATCTTGTCTTAATTATGCATATAAGTTTCAATTTACAGTGCCGTTGTAGCCACACTCTCCTAAAAAAGCATTTATTAAGACTTATCACACTTGAGATTAATTAGCTCTCATATCCACATTTTCTAAGCTCATTTAATTTTATTACATGTTTTCTAAATGCTATTGTAAGAATGTTAGACTAATATCGGTATTTAATTAGAGACTTAAAACATGTAAATATTGATCTTATTCAAAACTATTATAAGATCAACAGCAGTGGATAGGCACAGTATTAGAGTGATATTGAATCATCATACTTACAATAGAGAAAACGAGTCTAATTTAAGAAAGTTTGATCTTAAATCGAATTTGTGACTAAAATTGTGAGAGTAACATTTGATGTTGACTATTATATTTCACCAAAAGTATTTTAGTGCGGTCACATTAAATACCATTTCACATCCCAAACGTTCACTCTTAAATGAAAATAAATGTTTTATGTCAATTCAAGGATCTCTATGTTATTCCAACATGACTCCATGTTGGAATAACATAGAGATTCAACATGGAGTCATGTTGGAATGATGTAAATGAGCTTAAATAGTCTTATAGTGATTCTAATAAATGCAATACTAATGGCGTCGCTTTTAATACAAATTAAAAAATAAAATAATTAAACAAGAATACCAAATACTATATATTGATGAAGCGCATGAGTTGTGAAGCATAAACAAGGGTCTACTTTACAGTAAATAATATTTTCCAATACTAATACTTATCGAAAAGTATAAAACGAAACACTTGTTAATAATGGTACGGTTATTACAATATAATTATTAAATACCTTTATCCTTACTGTTTTCGATTTCTTTTTTATTAGTTGTAACTTTCAAACAAACATTACACCAACGATTGTGTTTGAACTTATGTAAAATCAAAATTCACTTTCTTACGCTCACAGGACTCTTAACATCAAAACAATGTAAGCCTATGTACGCTTAAATTAGTTTTGGTAAGAATAATTTAAGTGAAAACAACATTCAATAAGACTGATATTAGTAAGATATAAACAAATTACGCTAATAAATGGTCCCCAAATCCAGGCTTATACGACGATATAAGAATGGTATAAGAGCAAGAAAACAGTGGTCTAGAGATTATTTTAAGTGTAGTTTTTGCTGGTTGGGATGATAATTGATTTAAAAAGTCGACCGTGGAATCGTGTTTGTCTGGAATCCGAAGAGAACAGTGTTGCACAACTAACTATCATTATCAGCCTGTAAATTAATGCCAAAAATTTAATACTTAAATTAAGGCAGAGGGCGCACATGGTTGCGGTAAGTTAAACTCTATACACATAAAGTTGTGTTAGTTTCACCGTAAGAGCGCGCATTTTTATGACACCCCATACTTCACAAAATATGCGTACGGTGGATTAAACGCACCACAACCGCAGTGCGCGCTATGCCTAAGGCCGTTTGTCCACAGCACCGGCACCGGGACGTCACCGGCAACAAAATGCCGGCGCCGAAGTAGCGGTACATATGTATAGTATGGCAGCTTGTCCACCGCATGACCGGCGCCGGTTGACGTCATCCCGGCCGCCGATATTTCGAGTAGATCGGCGCGACCGGTAGAAATAGGCCAGAGATTTTGCCGGGCCGATGTGCCGGCATTGGCTCGCAATACAAAACACGTTTGATCTTGTCCACACACTGCCGGCGCCCGGCGCCGTTCGATCGCTTATTGTTTTTTTGTCTGAGGCTGTTTGTTTTATTTCTATCAAAACGCATCTGCCACGCATGACAGCTAGACCACCGGGACCGGTGGCCGTGGACAAACAATCGCCGGATTTTCAAACCGGCCCGAAAAAATCTAGTTCCCGGTGACGTCCCGGTGCCGGCGCTGTGGACAAACGCTGTAAGACTACTAGTAGAAAGTGTTAAAAGAGTTTGATTCTAATTCTAATCAAAAAAATATAAAATATTCACGCCGATAAAGTTAGATAACAAAAAGTATTTATATTTATGGACTAGCGTTTGACTACTACATATCTTGTTTGGTGGTAAGCGATGATGTGGTCGAAGATGACCTAGCGCCTAGAATACTCTCAAGGGCTGTGTGCTGCCGGAACACCGTAAGGCTTACGGCGGCAGATTTTCTCCTTAATGGTGGAAAGCTACTTTTTGTTATTATTTTCCTGAAATAAATGAATTTATTACATATTTATATCAATGTTAAATTAGCTGGTACTTTAAGAATATAAAGCTACTACTTATTCTTCTTAAATCCTCAAATTGAAGTTCAAATATCTAAATCCTGATCAGAAATTTCAAAGGAGAGCTGACTTAAAACTTTCCGATCCCCGAGACTGCTAAAAGGCGTCTCCTACAAAAATGCGAACGAAGTCGGGAGTCCTACACGCTGGATTAACAACTAATGCACTTCCTGACTTGTGACTACTTACTCTCCATTATAGCCTTTAGCTCGCTAGCAATAAACGTTCATTTTCCTTGACTATGTGCCGCCTCACGAGTTTTCCGTATTTTTCAACATAATACTCAAACAATTCTGAACTCTATCTTTTTAGTTATAGATATCAATTTGTTTTGGCTGGAGAATTGCTTCAAATTTTAAAGCTTTTATATTGGTTACCTGCTCAATTTTAAGCTTAGTGTCGATGTAGTAAGAACTATATTTCTGCGCTGATTAGCTGCAATTAGTGAATACAAGCCAGTTGGCGTGTCGTAACGTTTGTCCTCGAGAGCATGATGCAATGAAATTAGAGCTAGGTGTGAACACCTCTACAAAATGTTTACTAGAATTGCTACGTCAACTGAATTTAAACTCTAATGTACATATTTAAGGTTCTTAAAGTGTTTGTCACTTCTTTTGTAAAGACGAGCTTCTATTTGAAACCCCCGACGCAAAATGAAGGGGTCAAAGTCAAAGTCAAAGCATTTATTCAGTATATGGGCAAATTAAAAATTAGCACTTACACACGTCAAATAACATTAAATAGATCATATTCAACAAAAAATATAGATATAACAGAAACATAACGCTTTGAATTTACAAAAAAAAAACAAAGGTATTGAGCCATTCAGCTTTCATCTAGACGTCGAACGTCACACTTAAAACACATGTTTAATTCCCCTTATTAATGTAGGGTTGCCAACCGTACCATTACGTGCACCCGCAACCCAGTGCATGTTTCAGTACTTCAGACAATTTTTATCCAAAAAATGTGGGTGTTATAACATCCCTTCATTTTGCGTGTGTACTCGTATTTGTGTATCTGTTTAAATGTATATCTGCAACGTGTGTCTGTCTGTGGCATTGTAGCTCTACTAAATTAATCAAAAAGCTTCAACGTTTTCAATCGGCAATTCTAATTGGTGGTCACGTGTGGTAATATTCAACAGTGTCATGAACAACTTATTGGGCAAAGAAAATAGTTGAGAAAGTTCGCTATGTATAAAAGTCTGTTATTTCAACATGCTACCGTCTTTAACAAAAAATAATATATACGTGAATATTGTCTGAAAAAGTAAAGTAAAGTAAAGTAATTTTTATTGCATAACTGTTAGTACATGATTATAGGTGACAGTATAATAACAACTTATGAGCTAATAACAGTTTACCCGTGTCGGGTGTGCAACATTGAAACATTGGTAAAATAATAATTAATTGAAACATAATAACGAAAATTGATAACAATACATTTGATTAAATAATTTTAAAATATAATAATTTGCATGCATTACAATTTATTATTAATTCATTTAATTTTAAAACTAAGAAATTCTCGTATAGAATAAAACACATGTTCGATCAGCCATGCCTTCAGTCGTTTTTTAAATACATTTCCATTTAGTTGTTTGATACACAGAGGCAGGTGATTATACAGAATTATTCCTGTTATATAAGAACTTTTTTATAAATACTATTATTTACTTTTGGGAATCGCAGATTTTTTGAATATTGACTACGCAAATTTGGGCGAGTATCAGCCTTTAGTTCATAGTAATGCATATTATTTTTGACAAACAAACAAAGCTCTAGAATGAAAATTCCTGCCAGAGTCAACAAACCCTTCTCTTTAAAAACTTGTCTTAGTGAATCATCGTTGTACATTCTGTAGATTATACGCAAACATTTCTTTTGAAGAATAAAAGTTGACTCAACATTGACCGAATTTCCCCAATATATCACACCATAATTTAATAATGGATAGACATATCCGAAGTAGGCTTTACGGGCTACATCTTCCGAGGTTGATTCTACCAATATAGATAACATATAACAATACGAAGATATTTTGGAATTAATTTTGTTTATATGAGACTTCCAATGTAGGTGGGTGTCAATTGTTACACCAAGAAAGTTAATCTCATTAACTTCTTCAATTATAGTAAGTAGACAAGACTGTTGATTAACGGGAATGCAAAAGGGGATTATCATGTCTGGAAGAGTGGAAGCGTGCTGTGTCGTCATATCCCAATTCCACTATTTTTAACCGACTTCAAAAAAAGGAGGATGTTTCTCAATTCGACCGTATATATATATATATATATATATATATTTTTTTTTATGTTTGTTCGCGGATAACATCGTCGTTTATGAACCGATTTCGATTATTCTTTTTTTGTTCGAAAGGTGATATCCCAAGTGTGGTACCATGGTAATTTTATCGAGGTATGATAAGTATCTCCAGAGATATTGAGATAAACATCTCAAAATTGGTACTGAAAATGAATAGCGCGGCATTGAAGTCGGTTGTTTTTTAGTTTTTAAACGATATTATCAACTCTCCCCAATGCGCGGATTAGATAGTGACGTTATTCTCACGTCGTGGAGTGGCCCGCGATTAGGACACTACATAGGTACAAGGTTGTGAACACTACCAGCGCCGATAAATATCCTTAACTATGCACTTATCTGAATGTGTCCTTGAAGGGGATCTGAGTGGTTGTTTTCTCCAAAATGTTCGGTCACAACAAAAGGTTTATCAATCGTATCCACGTCGTACAATCCGCGTAGGTTTTTTTACGCCGCGAACCATATATTTGATAATCACGATATGCTACGTCTCCAAATTACACCGCATAACTTGTTATTTCTCAAATCAAAAATTAATTCAACAAAAACGCGTACGCGTTCCAAAAAACCAGTTCAGTCACAGAACACTGTAGACTAATGTACTCGCGTTTCATTGCGACGCGTATGGCGCGAAATCAAATTAGCACGGGACGAAACAAAGACATTGCTTTAGAAAAACTAAGCACGACTGCGGATGTAGCTATCATCATTATCAGCCAATTTCTGTCCACTGCTGGACATAGGCCTCTCCTATGGAACGCCACTGAGCTCGATCTTCAGCTATTTGTTTGCAACCGCTGCCAGCCAGCTTGCGTTTATCATCGCTACACCTCGATGTAGCTATTCTGAATTAATTATTTCTGATAATAATTAAGATTTAAAAACTAAAACAACCGACTTCAATGCTCCGCGAGTCAATTTTAGTAGCAAGTTTGAGAAGTTTATTGTCATATCTCTGGAGATACTTATCAGATCTCGATGAAATTACAATGGAACCACCTCGGAAACGTACCCTACCGATTACAAAAAAAACACAGACGAATTGCGAACCTCCTCCTTTTTTGTAAAGTCGGTTCAAAATAGGTTTTCATTTTTCACCAGCAAATGATTGTATGTCTTAAATATGTTGATGTATATTATAGTCACATTTATATATGTAGGTAGATGTTTCATTTTATAACTTAAAAGATTAGTTTTAATGTCGTGTTGTGGTTAGTTTAATTTAATAATCATATCAAATGGTCGTTCGTACTTTGTACTCCAACCGAAGGTTGTGTGGAAGAGATCGCTTTAAGCGATAAGACCACCCATTGTACTAGTTTAAGAACTTTCATATTGTTATCTATAAAATTGTGTACAATAAAGAGAGCATTAACTCATCATTCATGATATTTGCTAAAACAAGATATTCAATATTTAATGATATAATATTAACCCAAACATATTTTGTTCGTATAGATAGCTAAATTGCTTTATTTTCCTCATGCCCATCACACGTGTGCTGTTGCCTTAATTTGGTAATATTCGGGCGCATTCGTTTAATTTCGGGCATATTCGTATAATTCTGTATGTCGAAATGTTTGCTGCACGCTACAAAATATTCTATAATTTTTATTGATTGCTGAACAAAGTCTTGAAGAGTGTGCTAGAGTGTATTCTTCATGCAGCGTTCCAATGAGTATGTATAATCATTTTGGGTGTATATGATGACGAATGAAAATTTTATTCAATACCACTATCTCACCTGATATGTAAAGTGACGATATATTATGTAGTATAAGATAGTATAATCTAACCTGATATGTAAAGTGACGATATATTATGTAGTATAAGATAGTATAATCTCACCTGATATGTAAAGTGACGATATATTATGTAGCATAAGATAGTATAATCTCACCTGATATGTAAAGTGACGATATATTATGTAGTATAAGATAGTATAATCTCACCTGATATGTAAAGTGACGATATATTATGTAGTATAAGATAGTATAATCTCACCTGATATGTAAAGTGACGATATATTATGTAGTATATAAGATAGTATAATCTCACCTGATATGTAAAGTGACGACAAGTTCCAAGAACAAATATAAATTGTATTATAATTATTAATATATTGTTAAAATTTTAAAGCTGACATGTACAATTAATTTTAAAAAAAAAGATAAAATGACAAGACAAGCCCCATAGAGTTTCTTGGTGTTTCTTCTCTGATGGGAGTATTTCCGAAACACCGGTAGATTCAACAGCCATTCAGTTTTCCCCTCTTGTCCGCAGATTTTCTTTCTAGGCTTGCCATTTTTATTTTTATTTAAACAATATTATGCAGCTGACAGACGGACTATCAGTTCCATTTGGATCATGATATGTACTGTGATCGGTATGCGTTTCTCTATGTTTTGTTTCACTATTTCACTTTTTTTATTTTTTTTATATAAAAATTGTCTGAAGTACTGAAACACACAGTTACATGTATGGTTGGTTTTAACCTACTTTAATTTTTTTTTAATATTCTGACGTAAACGATTGGATGACACCTAAATGGTTCATTACTTGTTTTTTCTAATTCAAAGCGTTAAATTCTGCTTTTGCTATGTTTACTTGATAATTGGTTATGATTTATTTTATGATTTATGATTTTGACGTGTATATGTGCGTATATTTATACTGCCTACATACTGAATAAATGCTTTGATTCTTTGATTCTTCTTTGATATATTATGTAGTATGAGATAGTATAATCTCACCTTATATGTAAAGTGACGATATATTATGTAGTATAAGATAGTATAATCTCACCTGATATGTAAAGTGACAATATATTATGTAGTATAAAAGATAGTATAATCTCACCTGATATGTAAAGTGACGATATATTATGTAGTATAAGATAGTATAATCTCACCTGATATGTAAAGTGACGATATATTATGTAGTATATAAGATAGTATAATCTCACCTGATATGTAAAGTGACAATATATTATGTAGTATAAGATAGTATAATCTCACCTGATATGTAAAGTGACGATATATTATGTAGTATACAAGATAGTATAATCTCACCTGATATGTAAAGTCACGATATATTATGTAGTATAAGATAGTATAATCTCACCTGATGTGTATGAATTTTTGTATGTATGTTACGCGATTACTCCGTCAACTGTAAACTGATTCGAATTATTATTTTTTGATTTGGTAAAATATTTTTCCCGTTGTACAAGATCCCATTGTAATATCATTGAGATATGATTATTACCTCTATAGATATGACGCTATCGTCTCAAACGCGGCATGGATATCGGTTGTTTTAGTTTTAAAACTATCTTAATTATGCTAGTCAGAAGTTGTGTTGTCTTAGCAGTGAAACGAGGCAATGGAAAACCGACTTTTGTTCACTCTACATAACGCAAATATAAATCGATCTTCCTACTTCCAAAACCAATTTAGAAACCAAATTGCATATCTCCGTCCTTGCATCTTGTAGAATTAGCCGCGGAAATAAGCCACAAAATGATCAAGTAAATAGATAAAATAACTAATCGGGTTGGCGCGAAGATGTGCTGCCAATTAAAATGCTAATTACTTAGCTCGGAGATGAGGTCGGGCCGCGGAATAGAGTGGCGCTGGGTAAATAGCTTCTTGGGACAACGATATAGACTACAGAAACGGTGACTATATTACAAGATCATAAATTATAATAATTAAGATAAAAACTAAAACAACCGACTTCCATGCCCCGCGAGTCCATTACAATAGAATGTGTGAGACAGTTATCATCATGTCTCTAAAGATACTACTCAGATATCGATGAAATTACAATGGGACCATCTCGGAAATGTATCCTACCAATTAAAAAATAATCATTCGAATCGGTTCACAATTGACGGAGTAATCAAGAAACATACATACAAAAAAATGAAAAAAAAAAACATACAGACTAATTGAGAACCTCCTCCTTTTTGGAATCACAATCAAAACTCAAGCTTTTTGTAAAGACGTAGACGTAATGAAAAGTTGTAATAATAGCTGTAAATGTAATATTGGCCTAAATTCGACTGTCCTACTATTTACCATTACTACTTGTACTATTAATTATTCTGTGCCATTACGGAGGTCTAGTCATAGAATAATGAATTCAAGGTCTAGTCCCTACAGCCAGCTGCCGGAGCTGGGCTGGTCTGATGTCATGGAAACGGAAGGTGGTTATAGCAACTCTTAAACTCAACATGATTAACCCGTCGTGTTTGTGTTAAAGGCTAGTTCTAAACATGTTGCTTTGTTCAACTTGGAAAGTTCGTGTATAAGTAATCAGTCCGAATCATCCGTCCAGCTTTTCAAAGAGCTAAAATTGCCAATTGTTTGGTAACAGTGCATTATGTACCAACAATCTGATCTCATGTTGGAGCTGTTATGTACGACTGGAATTCTCGAAATTTTTTATACAAAGCATGTTTTAAAAAATGTTTCTAAGATATATTTTAATCTATCTTTAAGACAGAAGCTTAAAAGGCTAAAGGTACGCACACACCGCGGTGTCTTGGGTCCTGCGTGCGCGATCTCAGTACATTTCAATTGTTTTCGCGATCAGAAAGGCGACGGGCAGTAGCATCACCGGTGCGAGAAACTACGTCTTGCGATCGCCAACCCGCCTGCCCAGCGTGGCGATTATAGTATACTCCTCTCGATGATGGAAAATCACAAGAAGAGGCGAAGATCGGGCTCAGTGGCGCATCTTAGGAGAGACCTACGTCTAGCAGTGGACTGATACCGGCTGGTGATGATGATGATTCAGTTTATATGAAATATATTTGTGGTTTAAAATTATTCCTTGTAAAGACCTAGATAAACAATATAAAAATCTCACCCGAAACATTAAAGCTAATGCGTAACAAGACTCACAAATATTTCTGTGCAATTGTAATACTGTATCCGCTGTATACAGAATGTACGTACAAGAAATAATAAAACCCTCTTCAAAAGCATCTTCTTGCCTCTAAAGATATCTGCATAACCGCGCCCCGCCTGGCTCCACCGAGAACTTAATGGAAAAATAATTGAATCCCCCTAAAATGGGGTAAAAATAACCAAAAAGCTAAAAGTGCATTATGGCTTCATTTTCATACGTGCGAGTCTTACATTGTTATCATTGTACTCATTACTGATAGAGGTTTTTTGAGTGCCTAATGTTATCAAGTTAAAAGTAGGTACATTAGCAGTATTGATTACATTAAGTTTTTAAAATTTTACAAAACATTATTTTGATTTTCGTGGGTTAGTGTTAATAAATGGTAATTTTTTTAATTTTGGTATTTAAAAAATTACCATTTATTTCAGACAAAATTTTAAAAACTTAATGTAATCAATACTGCAATATAAAAATATTCTAATAAGTATATTTTTAAGTTATATCTGAACATGATGACTTTTAGAATTCAATTCACCGACACATTCTAATCATCTCATTGTTTAAAGTTCATTCATTCTCTATTCTATGTAAATTTAACTCCAAAAGAAAATAAAATAAAAAGAAAAACACATTAAAATCGTATAAACTTCAACAAGTTAACAAAAACACCTCCCGACGGTGAAAACAGACAAAAAAACTTGTCAAAGAGTCGCGCCGACTTTGTCCACATTATTCCGAACAGGGGCTGCCAGGCTCTAAATTAAATAAGTTTGTTCATAAATATTTATCAAAAGTTCGGGACTTTCCGATAGTTTTGTTCACAAAGGGTTGTCAGTGGGCAGTGTTAGCTTAGAAGCCACATTACGGCACAGGTGACTTTTGTTCAGGGGTTGCCCTGTACAGCCCTAATGGTTATTTATCAGACTTTGGGTGCCCTGATTTTACAAGCTTTGTGTTTAATCTTAGTTGTTTAGACCCAGGATGTTTTAATGCTACTGTTCTTTGAGACGTCGATTACCTTTGTATTTTTCGCATACTTACAAGAAGTTTATAAATTTATAAACGGGAATTTAACTTGACTTACGCGATATCGATAATAAGTATTGACAGTGCGAGGCTGGACACGTCGGCGAGCGGCCCCAAACTCGAGATCTTGAGAAAGGCCTCCCTCTGAATGACGCCAAGATAACTGTCGATTGCTATATTGACATTACATAAGTCACGTTAAACTCCCTAATGAACGTAAGTTTTTATTCTTCTAGAAGTTAATTATACTTCTTGTAGAAGTTAATTTAAAATAGTGTTAACTCATAAATCGCTGTACATATCAAATACATTTAACGGTTTTTGCTTTGATAAGTAATTGACAATAAACTGTAGTAGTTATTAGTTTTATATTATCTTGAAAATCGTAACCGTATATCCGTACCCGTAACCGTAATCGTATAGTAAATGTTACTCATTTTAACTTTTTTAAAGATGAATTGAGGGTGGTAGCACGCTAGGCCTGTAATGGGAACTGCTTTCTAGAACCTCTATATAATAATTAGAGTATGTATTTAGACAAAATAAATATGATAATTTCTCGAGTAAGTTCTATTTCTTCTTCTTTATATAACGGTGCAGTATAAATTAGTTAAATTAAAGGTACGGACACACCGCAGCGTCCTGCGTGCGCGAGGCGGCGATCAAATAGCGCAGTAGTATTTGTACCGACTGGTTCACACCAAACGCGATTAGAAAACAATTGAAAAGTACCGCGATCGCGCCCGGTCAAAACCAGGCATCCACTGTATATGTAAATTATTTTATTCAGATTTTCTGAAACTTCTAAAAGGCATACCTTAGCGTTTTAACAAATAATTTCACATAAAATACTCGCAATCCATCGTTAGGACCCGTATCTCTAAAAATGGCAGTTTGATCCCTATTTCTCTGTTTAACTTTTCTCATTGGACTGTGAATTACAAAAAAAAGCTTTTTTGTATTTGTACAATACAGCGATCCCCGACGCGATCCGACTGCGATACAAGTTTTAATTGAATCCTAAAAACTGTCTAACTCTCCCGTTGTTGTCAATTGCACGGATTTTTGCTTTATACTGAACTTTAAATTTAAATCATATTTTGATGTTTTTATTTGCTTTTTAAAATATTGTACTTTTAGAAGATTGTATCGTTTAAAAATAGCATATAACTTTGATGCCAGTCTGTTTGTCTGTCAAGATCATAATTATAATTTAGAAAAAAAAACTTATGCATTTGTCGACACAAGATTTTCATCAAAACTGCGAACAAAATAAATTAAAATGTAATGTCAAATAGTAAGTTCGCGTATAGTAATTTGTTTATATAAATATTCGTAGATAAAACATTCGAATAAGATTTCCCTCCTCTTCGGCTCATTTTTATTTTACGAACTTTGATTTAACTTATTATTTTTCTGAGAATTTAACTAGTAGTATGAATTAATGAATTTTGAATTGAATTCATGAATTTTTACAAACTTTTATTTAACTTGCCGTGTTAGTACGTATGTATGTATGTATGTTTGTATCGATCAAATCTTGGAAGCTAATTTAGAACCACGTCCTAACGTTTGATTGGAAATTTGATAAACTTGCGTATCTTCGGTGACAATGCAATAATATATTGTTAACATCGAGCTGACGAGATGATGGAGCCGGGCTGTAGGGCTTTGAACTCCATAACGGTAAATGCATACCATAATAATATGGTCCGAATTTGGGCTAGTATGTTTTGTTATCATTCGTTAATTTACTTTAAATTATTTATTTACAAAAATCTTATGTTTAAACATTTTTTACTTTATAAAAGCTTTTTTTTATTTATTTTTACCTGTATAGCACCTACCGTTCAGATTAAAACAATACGGCGTCGAGAATTACCTATCTGCCACCAAAAAGCATGTAAACTCCTCAGAACAATTTGGATTAAATTGACGTAAGCACGTATTTAACTCAAAGATACCCTAAACTTTACACTCCAATCCGATTTCCCTCGGAGTTCAGATCGCGGATAAAAATAACTTTGTTTGATTCTCGGGATCTTTGGGAGTTTTACTGCACGTTCATAATAGGCTCATGATTGCTACCGCTGACTGCTACGAGTGACAGCTGCGAGGCGAATTCTTAGCGTGGTTTGGCTTACATACACTGTCGCTATTGGATTATACCATTCCGAAGATTGCAGACTATAAAATAAGATAAATATATATTTAAAGGTATGGGTTTTAAGGTGTATTCAGAGATATGACGATAAATATCTTAAATCTAGACTAATTTTCAAAAATCATCAAAAAGCTTATTAATACGTTTATAACTCTGTCACTCTGTCCGTTTGTTATTGTTACCTAATCACGTCTGAATGGATGATTCAATCTTACTGAATTTTAACAAGGAGATACTTTTTAGCATAAGGATGAATATAGGCTACTTTTTGTGAAAATAAAATCATGATTTTTACACATAACTTAAATAATTCAGATCACACATACTATGTTGATTGACAGAGATACTGATAAAATGTTTGGTGTACGTGAATGAAGTCGGGTATCAGCTAGTATATTTTTAGATCTTATTGGCTAGAATATCGATATGATGTTTGTACCACCAATGCACATAGAAAAATCATTGGTGTACGTACACGTACAGCTGGGATTTGAACTAGGCGATAGAATAGAATAGTATTTATTGTTCAAAACTGTGTTTACAAAGATCTTAAAGTAAAATATCATTTTATTATCAGATTTTCCAGTTCAAAGGCAAGCTACCTTTACGCCAACGGGACATCAGAAATTACTAGATTTTCTTTGACAAATTGCATTGAATAAACCTTTATATCATCCTGTCCGTCATTGTTTATTCCTGAGCAGACAAGCACTTGACCACTATGTGACAGATGTTAGGTGAAGATACGATCTAAAGTAGGATCCTGCTTGTCTGGATATGACGAGGCAAGTGACATGAGGCGCAGGAAAACTGACTTTATCTCAATCCGCATAGCGATACGAATAAAACCTTGTAATTAAGCTTGGATGACAGCTTAATTGATGCATACAAATCGCGGGTCTCTTTCTAAATGGCTAACCAAACAAAAGAGACTTAAGACTAAGGACAAAGGTGTCGTGTATTTTCCCGTCTGCTCCATCTCTGCCCCATCCTCTCTATATTTATAAGAGGCCACGTCCACGCCTTATCCTCGCTTTGGTTTATTCAATCTGGCTTGCGCCTCAGCCAAGTGTGAACATGGTGTTATTTTATCGAGTCTTGTTGTTGTTGTCGGATCATTGTTCTATAGTTCGTAGCCTTCTACGTCTATTTGTTGGGCTTTTCTTGAAGTCGATTTATTATTTTACTGCTGCGTCTTGTTTTTTTTATATTGAATTATTATTCTTGTACTATTTTGATATCTTCTGAATTGCTTTACTTTACGATATAATAATATGTATTTACATATTATACTGAGAAAGTGAAATAAAATAAATCATAATAATATGTATTATTCGCAAGATGTGGCCAACGTCGCTCTACGGGTTAGCAAATTAAAGTGGCAGTAGGCTGGTCTTATCTGCGGCAGGACCGCTAACCGTTGGGGTGCGGGTCGGAACACCTCCTCGGGGTGTACCCTGGGTATCGGCCGACAACTTTTCCTAGTCAACTGGGATAAGTTGTCGACCGATAGCGAAGTTCCGACGTAAGGGACTCCTCCGTGTGTCCCTCTGATATTTAGCAGAGGGCACAGTGTGACGGGGCAAGGCGGGCTCGGTGGTGGGAGCCGCCCGGTGGTGGGTCTGAGCATAATGCTCGGACTTAGTGTTGGGGCCGGTATCGGCTGCAAGAGGGCAGCTCGCATGATCTTTTCATGCGAGCCGGACGGTGGACGGTGCGAGTAGGGGTAGTTGCCCTTCGCACACCTGCCATATGAGGGATAGAGGGTGTGGAGAGTTTGAGGAGAAGACGAGCCACACTCCTCTTAGGCTGTGGGTCCGACATACTTGGGCCGAGTGGTGGGGCCGGCGACGGTCAAAAAGTGGCGTCTCGCATGCCACTGGCACTGGCATGCGAGTCGAACAGCGGACGGTGTGCGAGTAGGGGTATTTGCTCTTCGCACACATGTCATCAGAGGGACGGAGGATGTGAGGCCAGGTGCCACACTCCTCGGTCATTGTGAGGTAACTGTTGAGGGGTCGGGGGACTCTCCAACGGCTTGCACCCCTTACATGACGGTTGAGGGTTGACCTTGGTGAGCAAGGACAGCCCTCCGCAGCGGCAGAGGCCCATTTGGGTCTGCCACCGGGGCAAGTTGGTGAATGCTAGCGCAACCCCATTTTGCCCCACCACGGTGGATGACGGTGCCCTTCTGGCAGCGAGTCCCAGATAACTATCTCCCTCCCCCGGGCGAGAGGTATCCATAAAGGATTTTTCTGGGCCAAAAAAAAAAAGGGACCGCTAACCGTTGGGGCAGGTTTTTAAAGTAGAGACCGCCAATCGGCAAACGTAGCGTAGGACACTCTATGACCTGATGGAGAGACGTCGTACGAAAGCTGCTTAAACACCGGAAGGTAGATTTTAATCCTACATGGTTGTAAGCTACTTTTTGGCAGCACAGCAAGTCAGGCGGAACATCGATATAATATGCTCTCGCTTAGAAATCAACCCATCTATACTTTACACCAAAGTGGCTCTCAAATCAGTTTTTAGGGTTCCGTACCTCAAAAGGAAAAAGGAACCCTTATAGGATCACTGTTTTGTCCGTCTAACTGTCTGTCTGTCTGTCTGTCGAGACTTTTTATCCCCGGAATGCGTAAAGCTATCAAGTTGAAACTTATAATAAAAACTCGGATCCACGGCATCTTTTGTAAATAATCAAACCTGTAAGTCAACGCGATCAAAAGATATGACCGTGTATGTCGTATATTTTAGCATATTTTGTGATGTCACAAGGGAATCAAAACCCATAGGGCACTTTCCGTTGACCCAGAATCATGAAATTCGGCGAGAAGCAAGGTCTTGAAGCACTTATACATATACTTATACTTGTACTTGTACTTGTACTTGTACTTGTACTTGTACTTGTACTTGTACTTGTACTTGTACTTGTACTTGTACTTGTACTTGTACTTGTACTTGTACTTGTACTTGTACTTGTACTTGTACTTGTACTTGTACTTGTACTTGTACTTGTACTTGTACTTGTACTTGTACTTGTACTTGTACTTGTACTTGTACTTGTACTTGTACTTGTACTTGTACTTGTACTTGTACTTGTACTTGTACTTGTACTTGTACTTGTACTTGTACTTGTACTTGTACTTGTACTTGTACTTGTACTTGTACTTGTACTTGTACTTGTACTTGTACTTGTACTTGTACTTGTACTTGTACTTGTACTTGTACTTGTACTTGTACTTGTACTTGTACTTGTACTTGTACTTATACTTATAGGAATAAATCTGTAAACCGTAAATTCGTAGTTTAATAATAATCGAACTTATTATTTGCGATTGGTGCGGTACATTTTCTATTCGAACTGTAAAGTTAAGTTTGTCCTTTAACCTAGTTTGAGAAGTTGGTACGGAAGCCTTGGTTGGCGAGTCCAACTCGACTTGGCCGGTTTTTATAAATATTATGATTGAATCCTCTTATGTCTACTTCATATGTGGTTGTTTTCTCTGAGCCGTAGCCCTAATTACTGCGTAGGACTGTAGCTTTGATTGACAAGGGCATATGCCCTCCGCTCGCGGTTTCTCAGTCGTGGCCATGGAATTAGCAATCCAGATTAATATTATAAAAACGTTTGTAGCTCTGTCACTCTGTCTGTTTGTTACCTAATCTAATCACGCCTGTACGGACGATCTGAACTTACTGAAATTTAACTAGGAGAAACTTTATAGCATGAGGATAATAGGCTACTATTTGTGAAAATAAAATTATGATTTTTACACATAACTTAAATAAATCAGGGGTGGAAGTATCTACATTGATAGCGATGCGTCTTGTCATCGCAAACATCTACTAGAATGAGATGCAGCTAGACAGTTGTTAGCT
Source organism: Cabera pusaria (assembly GCA_954871355.1). NCBI lineage: Eukaryota > Metazoa > Arthropoda > Insecta > Lepidoptera > Geometridae > Cabera > Cabera pusaria. Next base: position 23,279,861 of record OX940906.1, read on the forward strand.
GCATCTCTTTTCTTATCAACGATTATCGTTCGAAATACATCGCTATTCATGTAGAGACTACCGCCACAGTAATTATGTATTTACTGTGCTACCGCCCCAGATCACACAACATTGTCGATTGACAGAGCTTTACAGAGACAAAGGTGTTGATGTACCTAAAGATATCAGCTAGTATGTTTTATATAGTTTTTGCAATATTATATATTATATTATATTATTATAAATTATATATGTTATGATAAATACTAATACTATTTTTTTTCTGGAATAAATTGTAAATTTAAATTGCATCAGGTGAGCCGGGCCGCATAACTGTTTGTATTCAGAAAAAGATTTATTACATTCAATATCTCTGTATCTCCAACCAGTTTGGTAATCTTAGAATTAAGATATATTAATAAACTGGGAAAGTGCAAGTCGGACTCGCACTCGTAGGTTCCGTACCACACTACAGTATTTTATAAGATCGAGTAAAAAATACCATTATCATTTTTCGCCAGCAAAAAATAATAATTAATTAATATTTTATTTCTTATAGCGCTATCTAACGTCTAACAAAAGTGTTTGGGATCGGCATTTCAATATAACGCTATCTATGGACGTTTACCTATGCGTTTACAGATCGCGTTATATTGAAATGCCGAAGTAAACACGTTTGTTGTATGGGGACCTCCTATTATTTTTAACGTTATTCTGATTTTAGTATTTGTTGTTATAGCGGCAACAGAAATACATCATCTGTGAAAATGTCAGCTGTCTAACTATCACGGTTTATGAGATACAGCCTGGTGACAGACGGACAGACAAACAGACAGACAGACAGATGGACAGCGGAGTCTTAGTAATAGGGTCCCGTTTTACCCTTTGGGTACGGAACCTAAAAAACTAAAATAACCGACATCCACGCCGCGCGACTCAGCTTCAGTAGCAAGTTTGAGACATTTATCGTCATATCTCTGAAGACACTTATCAGGTCTCAATAAAATTTAAATAAAACACCTTGGAGATGAACCCTACCTGTAAAAGAAACAATATTTCAAATCGGTTCACAATTGGCGGATTAATCGGGTAACATACATACAACAAAATATACAGACGAATTGAGAACCGCAACCTTTCTGGAAGTCGGTTGAATAAAAGAATCTTATGACAGGATAGGCATCTTAAACTTCATGGCCCGTCAAGCCCCCATTATAATACATCACCATTAAACCCTGCGTCAGTAGCTGCCTGCAGGCGTATTAACGATATCGGATCACATCACAGCCACGTTATCCACGTATCTTCTATCCCACTCTACTTAACCGAAGACTAGGCACTTATCATTTATCTGCCGGAAGCCGTAAGAAGAACATTATTCTATGGTTTTAATGATGCATTTAAGGATTGCGATGAAACTGATAATCCCATCGAAGATGATGAAATTTCTGTGACGGTTTGATCGGTTCTATAGACGATGGACTCGTAACACCTGGTCCATCAAAAATCACCAAGTGAAGGAGAATGCGCTTAATTTTATAATAACTTGTTGCATTTAGATTGGGCCTAGTGGGGAAACCATTATAAAAAATAAACTGGCCAAGTGCAAGTCAGACTTGCACTCGTAGGGTTCCGATTCCGTACCACACTACAATATTTTATAAAATCGAGCAAAAAATTCTGAAAGAAATCACGTTTCTTGTAATAAATTGACACATCGAATCGAATCGAAATAGGTTTTCATTTTCAGAAAATGTTGTTTTATCCCTGTTTTCAGGTAATGAAAAACTCCTACAATATAATTAGAATATGAAGGTAAATTTCGCCATCGCTTTATTGTTACGATAGCTCGGTGGGAGATCGTTCGGATGGCGATCAGAGGGATCCCGGTTCGAGTCCAGACGTGATGATTAATTTTTCCAAGTTTGTTCTATTGTAAGAAGACTATTATTGGGAGCAAAAATATTACATAAAACACGATTTACAAAAAAAAAATTGCTAGCAAAGGTCGGTCATCCAGATATTATTATATTATATTACCGTGCCAATTCCAAACAATTATTAAAACAGGAGCCGCGTCCTTATTCAGTACAACGCCATCTTACGAACACTAACGCCAACTAAGTGAAAGTAAGTGAAAGTAACACAAAGGTAATCAATATAACTAGTACAGTCAAATATTCATAGATAGCGTTATAGTAAAATGCCGAAAAACACGTTTCATGTATGGAGATCCCCTTTAATTTTTAACTTTATTCTGTTTTTAGTATTTGTTGTTATAGCGGCAACAGAAATACATTATCTGTGAAAATGTCAACTGTCTAATTATTATTAAATATCTGGTTGACCGAGCTTTGCTCGGTATTTTTTGCCACTTAAACAGACAAGTATGACTCTTCCCGACATCTATTGACGAATAATAATACTATTTTTTGTCATATTTTAAGTTGATTATCAATAAAGCTGATTATTAAAAACACGAATAAAACAACATTTTCTGAAAATGACTCCTTGCTAGATCGATTTCTCGCCCCCGAAATCCCCTGTAGGTATACTAAATTTTATTTAATCGTTGGAGCCGCTTCCGAGATTCAGATTAAGGTAAAGACGATAGCGCCATCCTTGATGCTAGGTAGATGGCGCTGCGCTATCGTAAAAAACTTTTTTTAAACTTTTCTTTAATCTTTAACTTTGTTCTGTTTTTAGTATTTGTTGTTATAGCGGCAACAGAAATACATCATCTGTGAAAATTTCAACCGTCTAACTATCACGGTTCATGAGATACAGCCTGGTGACAGACGGACAGACAGACAGACAGACAGACAGACGGACAGTGGAGTCTCAGTAATAGGGTTCCGTTGGTACCCTTTGGGTTCGGGACCCTAAAAACGTACGCCACAAGGTGATGATGTGAAATTAGTTTTTTTGCCCAAGACGCGTGTTTGAGAACACAGCGGTGCTCGTACGCCAAAACTATTAATATAATTTTTTATTGAAATCAAAAACTGTTTATTATAAATTGTAGGAAATATTCTCTAGTTCAATTTTGTAGAAGATGTTTTTATAATAAAATGAGTCGAATAGGAGATATCGTCAAAAATATGTTATTATGCGCCATTTTTCCAAGATGGCGTCGCGAGCGGCAAAGTGGCAAAGTGGCAAAATACAGATTCGGAAAGAGTGCGTCAAAATCTATAAAATCACTAATTTTCAAAACTCCCGCAAAACTACCAAATGACTGTACTCGTAGATCAGACGTAGTTAAATAAGTTTACTCTTTTTCGCTCAGACTATCATAAAACAGGCAGACAGAGTCGTATCGAACACCCGAGTGACCGCAAGTTCAGTAATACTAAATTCTTGAGTAATAAGTTGCCGCGCTCAGTCCAGCATAGTCAATACGGCACGATTACTACGTAAAAAACGCTGCGAAGTAATACTGCACGGAAGCGTCCGACTCTGCTAGGCTATTCTGTAAGCTATCTCGACGGCGGAATCCGCGGTGAGATTCGAATTTCGTACTTTGAAATTCAATTGTATCACGTTCGCAATACGGTTGAATTTCGTTATACGAAATTCAAATTTCACTTCGGATTCCGTTGTCGAGATAGCTTACAGAATAGCCTAGCTGTTGCCGCTTGGTAGCAAACTGAGCGCGGAAGCGTATTACTCAAGCATTTAGTATTACTGAACTTGCGTTCACTCGGGTGTTCGGCACGAATCTGTCTGCCTTTTTTATGATAGTTTGAGCTTTTTCGATATAATAAGTCAGTCTTGCCTTATCGTCGACACCAATAAATCGTCATAAAATAAATGTTACTTTAAAATATGTTTACATATAAAATATCACAAAATGGTTTTTCTCAAAATTGCCGAACAAAAAGAACAATAAATCTTTCGCAGATTTTTATCATTGCGAAACAAATAGAACAAGATATAATAAAGAGATTAAGAAAACTCTTGTTAAAAAATAAAATACTTCAAACGCCCATTACTAAAATATTCCATGTTAAGTAAACAAATCCGTGCTCTCAAGAGGCTGCATTATTTCATCATAACTCGCTTAACACAACATGCCTGTTTAATATACTAACCGCATCCACAGCGTAAATAATGCAGTGTGCAATGTGTGGAATTACGAGCGCCCTGAATGAGAGTCGAGAGGCAACTAGGCTCCAAGTAGACACAGTGTAACGATGTAAATGCAGATTAAGTTGCGATGCCCCTAATTGTCCGATATTATATTTATATTTCGATATTTTTGTATTCGATTCGATATTATTGTATTTTAGCTATTATGATTTTATAACAGTATTTCATATTATTATTTGATTATTAAAATTATCGCGAGAGTTACACATATTAAAGTTTGTAGCTATTATCACGTAAAAAAAATATTTATCGGATAATTTACTCTGACCGGTTTCGAACATTCTTGAAGTTCTTCTGGGAGTTTTGCCTACAAGCCCGTTCGCAATGCTCGGACCTCGGAACGTAAACGTAACGTTACCGGTATTATTTATTTTTATATGGTTATATTTTTTTTTACGTGATAATAGCAGTCACAAACTTTAATACATATTATTATCGTATGTGAATGCAATCAGTTTTTCTGATATCAAGTTAAAATTGATAAAACTTGGCATATTGAAAAGATTGACAATTATGGTTGCTTAAATAAATACATTTAAAGCCATAGTTATTTTGTATCGAAACCTTAATCGCTCAGTTTAAAGATGAGGCTGAGAATTTCAAGTCTCATAATCATTACCCTATATCGTCTTTCAGCTGAACAACGGCTTTTTCCACGACACGTCAATAAGTTTTATGTTTAATACCTCTGTTTCATTTACTGTCCCTCATTGCAAATGTCGTCGCTCCAACTAGCTGAAAGTCTCGATTGCCAAGACTTGCTCTAGGGTACACGTCTACCTGATTGTTGACCATTCTGAGACAATTTAACCTATACACATGAGTTTACCAGTACAAACGAGATCTTATTTTTAAATGACACAGGTATAAGTATAGATAACTGAATATGTATATATGAGTCCACTGCCATTAATAATTTCTAATCCATTTGTCTATTTCCTCATCATTATCAGACGTTGTGAGTCCACTGCTGGACGTAGGTTTCTCCCAACATACGCCACTGCCTATGTCTTTGTCTACGTCAATAACTACAATTATTTTATTTCATAAGTTTGCTTTCATTAACTAGCACTCATTTTATTAATAGCTTACAAAATTAAAGTTGTCCTACTAACTAGTATACTGTGCACTGTGGCAGCTACGTGCCAAGACGCGCGTTTTCATTAGCGCACGAGTTTAGCGTTGCGACGTGTTACGGAGGCCTTATTTAAAGCATTCTTCAGGTTTACGATGAGTGGCAGTTTATCGCAGGATCCTCTCAGATAGGCTTTGAGTAATGCTGGCGATAACGGGCTAGGGAATGGGTGAAGTGTTAAATAAATAGAATAACTTACGTTTTCGTCCATGACATCTTTCGGGATTGTGTAACTGATGCTTTAGGCTTCTGCAACATCTGTTCTAGAATGCAATTTGAAGTTAATCTATGAAATCGTAAAACCGAAAATTATAAATTTAATTTTCTTAATATTGCGCTATTAATGTCCTAGCTTTTCTATGTTTCTGGACAAAAACTCTTACAGTTAATAGTCGTTTTTAGGGTTTTTTAGCAACAAGAAGCTCTTCTAAGTCCATCTGTTTTTTGTTTCCCTATACTTTATACAAGTTTAAGCCATCGGTGTGTTAGATATACTAAAAGATCACCAGCCGAGCGACCATGGCAAATACCATATTGTCGATCTTTTATCAGCTGGTGCTCCTCAATATACCGGAGAAGCTGTGTGTTGACAACACACCTCACAGAGTAGAGAGGTTATAGCGATTGGCCTATAATTAGACGGGTCTATATCTATACTGTATATTATACATCACCTTTTTTGATACGGGGAAACCAAAACAATTTTTAGGCCTATAGGCTAGCGTTTGACCTCTATCTCACTTGTTGGTAAGTAATGTTACGGTCGAGGATGGTAGCACGCTAGGCCCAAAATGGGAACTGGCTTTCAAAGATAGCTGTCGTAACACATTAGATGTTTTGGCGACAGATTTTCTAACTTGAGGGTGGTAGCTGGTCAGGCGGACACTAGATAGTGTCCTACCACCATGCAGGGTTGGGGGTTTCTTAACGATGTTTTTCCTTCACCGGGGAGCCACTGTGAAAAGCGCACATAATTTTTTTCCATAGAAAAGTCCATTGGTGCACAGTGGGGATTGAACTTGGTGACCTCTGGCGTCAAAGCCATTCTCTTTGTACACTACTGAGCCCTCAAGAGCCATTTATACTATTCAAATTTAAAATACGAATGCATGACACCAATTACGAGAGTTTTCTATGAATGACACCCAACGTTGCAAAGAACACAAGTTTTCAGCAATTTCGAGTAGAGTAATGTTCCAACAAAGTCCACCTATTATGTTAATAGGTTAACCAAAAACCAATTTACATAGTATACGGACTAGGGATGCGGTCTATACATAATCCGGACAACTTTAATATGACTAAATAATTAAGTTAGTTTAAAAACTAAAACAACCGACTTCAATGCCCCGCGAGTCAATTTCAGTAGCAAGTTTGAGACGTTTATCGTCATATCTCTGAAGATACTTATTAAATCTCAATAAAATTACAATGACACCACTTCCGAAACGTATTCTATCGATTACAAAAATAATCATTCGAATCGGTTCACAATTGACGGAGTAATCGCGTAACATACACACAAAAAAAAAGAAAAAAAAAACATTCGGACGAATTGAGAACCTCCTCCTTTTTTGTGAAGTCGGTTACTGATTGTTCCTTCATCTTGCATCCTGCATCTTGCTAATGAACTGATTTTGATGAAGTTCAATTTAGAGATAGTCTATAACCAGGATCAATAATGCAAGGTCCATTATAACGCGGGTAAAGCTGCAAAGAACAGCTACTCAGATTTATAAACATGATTACAATATTGCTGTTAATGTTTCCTACATTTTTTTATGATATAAGGTAACAGGACAAGCACGACGCTCGCCTGATGGTAAGCGATGACGTCTACCTATTACAGATACAGCGGCATGCAAAATTCTGGACGGTCAGAATTTTGCATGTCTCTGCACTGCGCCTGTTACCTAGAGACATAAAGATGTTGAGTCTCACATGCCCTGTAATTTCACTGGACACCTTGCCACCATTTTAACCGAAAAACGTTCCTATTTCACGGCTGAAAATTAATTGGCAAAGTAGTGGTACCGCTCCAGGCGGACTAGCAGAAGTCCTACTACTACATATATACAAAAGACCCAAAAGAAACTGTTTTGACACCTACCTTGTAAAATAAATGTTAAAATAGATGCTTTAAGTTATTGGTTTAATGTTATAAAAATAAATAAGCTTAAAAAATTGCGTAATATTAAGTTTTAACAGTATGTTATCATAAATTGGGAGATCAACTGGCTCTCAAGACAAAGCTGGTTCGGGCATGTGGAATCATACGAATATATTCCTGGATGGAGTATAAAGTGGATGTGGCATTTAAATAACAATAATAATATGAGTAGGATAAAACTATACAATCACTTGTATGAGAGAGCGAGATGAACGACAATTTTTTATCCTTCTCTGCGTATGCGATTTTACAAACTGGTTCCAGCACTAGAACCAAGTTCGAGTGCACTCATTGGCTCTCACCCGCTGTCATGTATGACACGACTAAATACGTTGTTTATTTTATCTTATAGCTGGCATATGTATCACGTGTTCATCATTTTAGTCAGGTTATACTCGTATCTCTATAGCAATTTTATTCGCATACGCTAATGTTCTCTCTGTATACATATATACTTTCTATATGGAGTATATTGTATTTCTACAGATGTTGCGGCTGGCCTATTCACATACGTGTCGGCCAGAAATGTCATCGTCAAAGTCAACGGTGACAACTTTCGAAACGCCACATAATTATGCATGTAACGTAGAGAAAAAAGGAAAGCATGTAACAAAAAGTGAGTTTTTTCGCGCTATTCGGAATCCTTATCGTATACCGTGGACGGATAGTATTTCGTCTACGTCGTATACGCACTTTTATCATTAGTAATTATTGTAAACAATTTTAATTTGCTGATACATCTATGTATTCAATCCATCCACTCTTCACGTTCTTTTTTTAACACTACCTGAAGTCCCAACAACGGTACACAACACAAAATAAGTAAATTTAGTTAATTATATTCGTAAGCGACTAACATATGCTGAAGGTGGAAACTATCCGGCAAAAACTAAAACCTTATTTCAACTGTTGCTCAGTTGTAAACTGAAGCAAATAATAGGGTCCTTGTATGGAGCGTATAAGAGCTATCATTTGGTTGAATTAGAGTACTTCAACACATAATTGGCGGGAGCAGTAATTAAATGGCCTCCGACTTCGATACACAACTACGGCTATTAGGGCCGCTATTGTTTTAAATGGAACGGGCAGGGTGGAATAACTGTATACTAATATAGACTATATAATTTTGTTTTCTAAATTAGGGTTCCATACCTCATAAAGAAAAAAGGAACTCTTCTGTCTGTCTGTCCGTCTGTCAAGACCCCCTTTTTCTCAGAAACGGGTAGAGATAATTAGATAAAACTTATATCAAATACTTGGGTTAGTTTGTAAGTCAAAGCGATTAAAAGATATGACCGTGTATGTCGCATATTTTCGCATTTTTTGCGATTTTAAAAGGGAATCGAAACCAGGGCAGGTACTTCCCGTTGATCTTGAATCATGAAATTTTGCAAGAAGTAAGGGTACGAACAACTTGTATAGGAATGCATCTGAAAACTGTAAATATTTAGTTTAATAACAAAATAAACTGGCCAAGTGCAAGTCGGACTCGCACTCGTAGGGTTCCGTACCACACAGTATTTTATAAAATCGAGCAAAAAATACCACAATCATTTTTCGCCAGCAAAAAATAATAATTAATAAACATTTTATCAGAACAGAGTTGTGTGCCGCGTGCTTATTTCTTATAACGCCATCTGACGTCTAACGCATGGTATTTAAGTGAAAGTTAATACAAAGGTGTTATAAATCGGAATTTCAATATAACGCCATCTATGGACGTTTACTTAAGCGTGCATAGATGGCGTTATATCGAAATGCCGAAAAGAACACGTTTCTTGTATGGGGACCCCCTATAATTTTAAACTTTATTCTGTTTTTAGTATTTGTTGTTATAGCGGCAACAGAAATACATCATTTGTGAAAATTTCAACTGTCTAACTATCACAGTTCTTGAGATACAGCCTGGTGACAGACGGACAGACAGACAGACAGACAGACAGACAGACAGACGGACAGCGGAGTCTTAGTAATAGGGTCCCATTTTCTTTGGGTACGGAACCCTAAAAAAGATGAATTGAGTATTATTAATTTAAATTTAAGTATTGTTATATAAATTATTGTAATTCTTATTAATCATTTATTTCAGACAATTGATCCATAGATTGTTAGTAGCGTTAAATTATACCACCATTCAAAATATTTATATAAATTTTGCACAAAAGATCTCACCCGATTTTATCAGCGATGAGACATTCATCATTCTGATTCCAATGAAAACTTTTTGTAACTAGCTCAAAACGTGCTTATTTCTATTTGACCTGATATTTTCGATTTGCCGCGGCACGTAGCACCCGGAACCGCGTAGCACATGGCGTTGCCGTAGCAGCTACAGCGTAGCACGATCGGGAGATTGGTTTCTTTGAAAGTTTCCGGTGCGGGAAATGTAAAACGCTTTGTTATTGTAAAGAGAGTGGACTTGAAATATTACCGTTACGATCAGGATGTTGACAATAAGTCCTTGCAAACGACGCCTAAATAAAACTTGTTCAGAACAAGTTGGTCTCTACCCATTGTCTAGTGCCGAAATTGTATCAAATAGTTTCTTTTATCAAACAGTTTCTTTGGACGAAAGATACTAGTAGCATGTTATTGGATACAAACAATATTTTTTTATGATGAAGCAAAATTTTTAATGTAGATACTGTGGCACACAAAAAAGTTCACATTACATTACTGCATCCGTTACCGTACTGATAATCATTATGTTTTTGGTGGGATTACTTACAAATAGATATACCATTACGTTATAGATTCCGTGTATTATCACACTAGATGAACAAACCATCAGAGAATAACAAAACACAAAGAAAACAATCATCTATCACAAATTAGCAATCTACCCTCGAAAGTAACTCTTGAACAGTACAGTTAGAATGGACCAGTTTTTTTAGTACACTAAAAAAAATATGAGTGTTTTGTGCTTTAATACCACAGATTATAAAAACGGTAAAAGTAAACACACCGCAGCGTCCTGCGTGCGCGATCTAGGCGGTGATCAGATAGCGCAGTAGTATTTGTATCGACTGGTTCACACCAAACGCGATCAGAAAACAATTGTAAAGTACTAAGATTGCGCCCACAGATCGCAGGACGCCGCCACTCTTTACTCATGTGACGCCGCGGTGTGGCCGCACCTTTAGAATTTTTTATCAAAACTGACTAGATCATTAATTTATCCTCATGCAGTAAAATTAACAGCGATGATATCACAACTATGTCTGATGATACTTGTCGTTATCGGGAACGGACGGTTGCCAAATTAATATTTGCTTGTAGCGGAATATTTGCGAGAATACACAATATTTGATCAGGTCCCTAGTAATCACTCTAACACTACGATATGTTTGTAAGCAAATATATATTGTCATACTACAATCTACTCCTACTGGGAACAATCTAAATAATTACTACATGTTTAATTTTTTTAAATATCTGATAGACAATTTCTTGACCGTTATTATCACCTATAGTTAAAAAAGATGCTTTCTATAAAAATATACAGGTGAAATTTTCAAGTGGGCCTGGATGGCCAAATGAAAAATGTTAAAAGTAGTTTCGGGCCCGATTTTGATGAAAACTAAAACTGCATCATTGGATTTATATAAAATTAGTATTCCTAGCCAGGAATCGAACTCGTTTATTTTGAAATAATAAACACACCCTGTGAGAATTTTTCGGCCAAAGAACGTCCCGGTGACCTGGGTGGTGGTTATATACTCGTAATACGGTTATTAATAATCTGATATTGTGTTGTTACACATCAGTGTAAATGCGGTCTTTAATGAATCCAATAACGGTTGCATCAAGCAAAGTGCGCATATCGCGATGTTATGCAACCATCATGATGTTGCTGCCGAGTAATTTGATATTATAGTAATGTTGCCTTTGATCAATAACAGCAGTCAAAGCAAAGCAGTGACTCGACGTTCACTCATAGTATATAACATCTACGCTAATCTACATCACAGTAGTGGTTCGATAGATTAAGTGCCAGTTTCACGGTTACTGATAAAGATTTAGATAATTATCTAAGATGTGATGTAATTTATCCTATTGCATTATTGCTTTAGAGGGCCCAGTGGTGTATTGGGGAATGGTCGGCTTTGACGCCAGAGGTACCGTGTTCAATCATGAAATCAAATTATCAATCAAGCTTTTCACAGTGGCCTTCCTGTGAAGAAAATCATCTTTAAGAAACCCTCAAGCCCCGCATAGAGCTAGGACACTATTTAGTGTCAGCCTGGGCTACCTCAAGTTAGAAAATTTGTCGCCAAACATCAGCTAATGTGTTCCGGCAGCTATCCTTGAGAGCTAGTTCCCATTCTAGGGCCAGCGTGCTACCATTCTCGACCGCATTATCACTTACCAACAGGGGAGATAGTGATCAAACGATAGCCTATATCATATAAAAAAAATCTAATTCTATGTAAACTTTATGACCTGAAGTAATAATGGTCGTGGACACCTTTCCGATTAGAAACATTGATTACATCGAATTGAAATATCATCAATTTACCCAGAGCATGTAAATTGAAAAGACCCAAGTCAAAGACGAGGCAGTCTCCGAATTCCAATTAGTTTTTGAATGATTGTGAATAACCCTGCTGGAACTGGCATTACTTGCCGTACCACATTTTGTATTTTATTGGTTTCTTCAGGAGTTATCCATTCATTAGGTTTAAATAGGATTTAATCATGATTGGATAGTTACAGCGAAGTTAGAAGAAGGGTATTTACCTAGTTTTATTTTTATTGTACATTGTTAAAAAAAAATTAAATAGAGAAAGGAAATCTTTTGCCCAGCAGTGAGACAATTACCTAAAGAAAAAAATATATACATTAATATTATAATAAGGCAAAGTAAGCAAGTTTAAAAACTTGAGGTAACTCTTTAAACTAAAAAATCGCTCAATTATATTTAGGTGAAATTAGCGAACACTAAACTATATTCCAGCACTTGTAATTTTAAGAAATTGTCGTATACCGAGTACGTTTCTACAATCCCAAAAGATCTTAGAAAATATAAGCCCATATATGACTAGCGGTCATTAACTAGTGAGTTTCCCGATACCTACCATCTGGGGATCTTCAAGTCGCGAGTGAACAGGTATCTTCTAGGCTATTTTATTAGGCCCTATTGCTTCGCATAAAAAAATTATCATAATATACTTTAGCATAATGTTGTTTCTCCTGAGTATATTTAAGCATACGTTAATTTGGCATAAAGTAGTTAGACATATTTTCTTGACATAATTACTGTTAGCATAATATGTGGCATAATATTCTAAGGAATAATATTATAAACGCATAACTATAATTCGGCATAATTGTTTAGGCATAATTTTTTTTTGTCATATTATTATAGCATAATTTTTAATTTTTTTATCTCTTGACGACTAATTTAGCTAGTAGACCGATTTTGTTTAAATATTGCTCTGGTATACCTAATAAAATGGAATAGGACATAGAATACTTTTTAACGCAGACAAAGTTACGAGGCTCAGCTTTACGAAAATTAGATTAAGCTAGATTAGAATTAGAGATTTACGAAAAAATATCATAAAATTAATAAAAAGTTTGTTGGATGTGTTAAGCACGTCAAGATGCGTATAATAAGTGTAAATATTAACTTATAACTAACCTAACCTAACAAAATTACGAACACAATCATGGGCTGATATCTAATGAAATGCAGAACCAAAACCTTGAGATAGGTGCACTTCGAAAAAAGGTAAGTTATTTTAATTTAATGTTTGCGTTAGGTCAAATAACTGTCAGTTCTAAAATAAAAATAATCGCAGCGTAGGGGTGGCCCTAGGGCCACCCCCGCTGAACTTGAATCTATTGTCAAAGTCTAGTACCAAAATTTTGTTGGTATTAATAACTTTATATTATTTTATTTAATAAATTTAATTTGGCTTTGTAACTTGAAGTTCACATATTAATAAATATTGATTTAAAAACTTGAAACCACGAACTTTTTTTGAACCAAACAACTCACAACTAAACATGACACATAGTCTTACCTTAATTCTGACTTTGGAAGAGTTTAATTATTTTTTTAATATACTTTTATAATACCATATTCGTTTCATGAGGAATTAATAAATGTGTAATTAAGTAAACTTTGTTTATTTTAATTGTAATAATTCAGCATAAAATATATGTATACATTCAATTATGACTTCATTTATTATGTCTAAAACAATTAGGCCACTAAAAAAATGCCCTATAAGCGGCCAAGCGTACTTTTCGTTATCGATGTTACCCAAAATACAAACAAACAAAAACATTAAGAAGCTTAAGCTTTACCCATTTTGAAGAGATATAGCTGATCGATGGAGTAATCAAAGGGACCTCATTTTTCCAAATCCTGTGAAACAAATCGTCCAACGGCGGAGATTACGCGAGTATTTGGCGAACAGATAAGCCAGGAGGCTGCGATAAAATAATATGTTTTTGACGATGTACAAATATTTAATTGCTTGCTTTATGGAGATTTATTGTAGTCGTATATTTTTTATGTTTATGTTATAACATCCTAAGCTGCGGAGGACAAATATGTACATACTGGTACATTATAAAGTATCTTATATTATCTTTTACCCTATTGAAGAGAATTCAGTGGCGTGCATTGGGCCTATGTCCAGCTGTGGACTGTAATCTGATAGTGATGACTGTAGACTCGTATGGCGGTTAATATGTAAAAATCCAATATAAAATTGACGTTCGCAATTACAATATTGATGTTTATTAAAAGAAAAGATGTTGTTTTAGCACCCAAATTGCGTTCCGGACTCATTCCTTGCAAGAAGTTCAACCATATGAACATAGAAAGTTCACCTAACTGTGAAACTGCGGAGTGGTTGAAGATACCACTTGTGGAATGTGTCCGTAACAAGAGTCAAAAAGGCTCATTCAATTTGTATTTAAACTTAAACATATCTAATATGGTACATTTAACTATTTTATGTAGTAGGACAACCAACATCTAAAGGGGCATTGTTGCTATTTGTTTTAGGAGTTGTGATTTATAAAAAAAAATTAACAGTGTAAGTATATATATGTATTATATATTTCACTAGCTCCGCCCCGCGGCTTTGCCCGCGTTGAATTCTAGTTATAAACCATCCATTTGAATCACTCTATGTATTAATGGAAACATGTAAGCGTACGTACAGACAGACATAATATAGACACAAATGAAGGTATGATGGGACTAGCGTTCCAATTGTAGAAAAAGTCCTTAAAATACATAAAGATTGATGAAAAAAGCTTAGTGTATCCCTCAGGATTACGACCTTCATTTATACTTAGATTAAATTTTATTACGCAATAAAATGTATCAAAAAGTAATCTGTCACGATCTAAGCTTTCGAAATGGAATTTTAATCAATTTATGAGTTTCAGAGCCATTTGGCTCTCCGATAGTGTCAAGGAGATGTATTACTACAAATTATACCCAATGATAGTCTAGACTTGGGCAAGATTTAAGGGGCAGGTGAAGTTAATGGCCTCAGTGTATGACTTGCATTAGTTAACTTAAAGTATCTGCTACCTCAATTCTGAACTGCAATATGAGGCGATTGAATAAAATTATTGTACCTCACATTATTTTTGAGGGAGCGGTGGTGTCGTGGGAGAATGGTGGGCTTTGACGCCAGAGGTACCGAGTTCAATCCTCGCCGTGCACCAATGGATTTTTCTATCGAAAAATTTATGTGCGCTTTTTTCCAGTGAACGGAAAACATCATTAAGAAACAAACAATCCCCGAATGGTGGCAGGACACTATCTAGTGTCCGCCTGGCCAGCTACCACCCTCAAGTTAAAAAAATCTGTCGCCAAACATGTAATGTGTTCCGGTAGCTATCCTAGAGAGCCAGTTTCCATTCTAGGCCTAGCGTACTACCATCCTCGACCACATCATCACTTACCAACAGGTGAGCTGTGGTCAAACGTAGCTTATACGATATAAAAAAATACACAATGTTTTATTAATTACTGGGCAGTAAAATCTGTGGTCTTAAAACGAAAATTGTTGAAATTTCTGTAGGTAGGTAGTTCTGTTAAATACAAAACAATTAATAAGCAAATGTGTCATTTGCGCCCAAAAATTAGTGATAATTTCCCAATCTTCCCATTATCAAAAAATCTGCCATTCTTTCTCGAGATATGGAGGTATGATCACCTCAAATTTCCTTATGAAAATGATTCCCGCGTAATGTGGTTTCAGTTTTCCTTCAAGACTTTAACTAGAATGTTCCTCGGGACTGTCACAGAAAAAAATATTTTAGATAGGTACCAGAATAAAAATCTTTGCTGGTTAAAATGGCAAAGTGTGGCAGTCCAGTGACAGTTACCGGGCATGTAAAACCCATCATCTAGGGTCACCAGTGCGGTAACGCGCAAAATTCTATAACTCCATAGTTTTGCGTGGCTCAGTTTCTATTTAAAACAGACATCACCACCAGGAGAACAATAGGCTAGGTGGCACTACAGAACAACAATGAGAATATTAATTTTATAACACATAACCGGATCAGAAGTCCAGAACAAGTTGACAAAATAATTGTAATGGACCGTCGTCGCGTCAAAATTAAACCTAGAAGGTATTCCCCAACTCAATTACTTTAAATGGTCCAAAGTCCCAAAACTTCCAAATCTTAATCAAACCTCGCCGCCGGCATCGGCCAGCCTAGCTATTTTTCATTTCGTTTGACTGTCCAGACAAGTTGAGACTTTTAGGGCCAAGTGTGTTCATAAATTTCAATACGATTTCAAAATGAAATAACTTATTTGTCAGAATTTTGGTGAGTACGTAAAAAGTGTTTGTCAGAATAAATTCCGTCAAAATGTTGCCTTATCAGGCTTATAAACGTACCGGCTGCTTTTCAAGTTATATTTATTGCTCGATATGCCCCGGTACCTATGCATTAATTATAAATATTTATCGCGAAAACTTCCCAACTTCAATCCTTGGTTATGATGTTAGTAGATTCAAAACATTACAATAAGATACCCTCATACATAAAAAATGTAAACTCACTTAACGCATTCAAACATCAAGTAGATAAATACATTAAGAACACCTTCTAACTATTGAATGCGTTAGGTGGGTAGTTTTTAGTTTTTATTGCAATGAGCACTGTAAAATATGAATTTTATTAGTATTACGACAACGATAATTAGTATTACTATTTAAACTCTGTTCTCAAGTAAGTGACTATTTTAAGTCTTATTGAGAATAAATTTCTTTGAACCTAAAACAACATAATTTAAAATCGTTTAAAAAACTAAATGAACCGACTTCAAACGTCGCGCCAGTCAAAGTAGCCAGTAGACGTAGTAACTATTACATAATCTGTGCAAGTAGTTAGTAGTAAGTCGTCGAGATAAGTAAATGCGTCGTAATACAAATATTGATATATTAAAGACTCTTTCGTTTCGTTAAGATTTCGTTAAAATTTGACCACCTAACCAAAAAATGGGACTACCAGGGGCCTAATTCAACATGGCCATTTTAAAGTCTTAACGTGCCGCGTTACAATTTCTCCACGTTATTCGCATCAAAGGTATTCTCTATGCCAATATCAAGTTTGGCAAACGCGGTAGTGAGCGCGTTTAGAGATGTCATAATATCGTGAGGTAAGATGGCGTGTAACGCGCGCGTCTTGATTTTTTGAAGTAAAATTGACAGTAAATGACATTGTGGAATTTAAACAAAAAGCGCGCGTAAAACTACGCATGCGCGGTGCATCATGATATATACATAAAAACATTTACAAGTTTCATTATTGGCGTCTGTTTGTTTAACAAGTTATACAAGGATGACCAACATTACATTTGCAATAAGATGGACTAAGGGTAGGTTTAACTATTTACAAAAATAGCCTAAATTATGCTAGTAGGTAAAACTCATATTAAATAGTAAAAAAAGTAAAAAAGTACCTAGGCACTTCTTTCCTTTTCTTCTCTGCCTACCCCAACAGGAAAAAGGAGTGATTGTATGTATGTATAACTTTATTAACAATCTTACTAATATTTACGCAAAAACAGCTGAACGGATTTGGGTAAAGTTTGGTAAATAGATAGTTTATATACAATACTATAGTGTATAACTCATTGGAAACTTTTTATCCCGATACATGATACATTTCTTATCAACGCAGGTGAAGTTGTGGGGCGCATGTAGTTATTGATAAAATGACAATGCAATGATTGACAATAATTCGCATTTTGAGAATGATTTTTTTATTGTCGTTCCAAAACTAGTGTATTTATAAGAGAATCCATTGATTGTTTTCAATAAAAAAATATTTATAATATATTTAATGTTTTTTAGTTTTTAAATTAAGCTACAGAATTGCTATTGAAGTTTTATTGCTGATAAATCGACCTTATTTAAAGAAAAGACAGAAAAATAAAGAAATGTATAAAACCGCAAAATTACCGATGGAACCGGAAGTAAGGTTTATGAACGAATGGCGTGGAATCGAAAACTGAGCATAGCAAACATATTGTTTGGCATACAGAATACCATTTTTCAATAATGTGCCGTGACGCGTTTAAGAAACACGTTTACGTTTAGAGCACGTTACAAAATCACACGTTTTTGGCAAGTTATCTCATTGGTCATACTGAATGAGGGCCCTGGGAAGGATACCCTTTGAAACAAAAAAAGAATTTTCCAAATCAGTTTAGGCATCTTTGAGTAATCGGTGAACATATATAAAAATTGACCAAGTGCAACTCGGACTCGCACTCGTAGGGTTCCGTACCACACTACAGTATTTTATAAGATCGAGCAAAAATACCACTATCATTTTTCGCCAGCAAATAATAATAATTAATAAACATTTTATTTCTTATAACGCCATCTAACATCTAACAAAGGTGTTAGGGATCGACATTTCAATATAATGCCATCTATGGGACGTTTACTTAACTAAGCGTTCATAGATGGCGTGAAATGCCGAAAAAACACGTTTCTTGTACGGGGACCCTCTATTATTTTTAACTTAATTCTGTTTTTAGTATTTGCTGTTATAGCGGCAACAGAAATACATCATCTGTGAAAATTTTAAACTGTCTAACTATCACGGTTCATGAGATACAGCCTGTTGACAGACGGACAGACAGACAGACAGACAGACAGACAGACAGACAGACAGACGGACAGCGGAGTCTTAGTAATAGGGTCCCGTTTTACCCTTTGGGTACGGAACCCTAAAAAAAGATTCCGACGAATAGAAAACCTCCTCTTTTTTTGTGAAGTCGGTTAATTTTTTTTAATTAAATTAGTATATAGTCCGACAACTTCGTGCGCTTTGACTGTACTAATTTATACTTCTTATAGACATACGTAATTATTGATGCTTAAACAAACTTCGTTTATAAAACTGTAGGACACGTTACATGCGATATCTTAAAGGTATTGTTCTCTAGTTACGGTTAATTTTTACGATACATTACATACTTAAACGATATATTTTGCTACGGTAGTCCAATAAAGATGATTTTCTTAATTGGAATACGTACTTTACAGACAGCAGAATGTACAGTTGCTGTCTACTAAGCAGGCGGTCAGAAACTGACCCTGTAAAAACCAGGTTTGACAAACAGAAATAATATCAGAATAGGTAAAATCTGAGACTTTAAAATACAATTTTTTTTAAAAATATGTTTCATAGGCTAGCGTTTGACTAATATTTTGCCTGGGGCCTTATTCAGTATAACCAATGAGATAACGCGTTGCTTAACGCGCCACGTTACGTTACTGAAAAATTGTATTCTGTATGCCACACGATAGGTAAATTATACAAAACGCGCGCGTTACACGTCCTTATATGTCACGATATTTTGACAGCTCAAAACGCGCTCATAACCTTACCCTACCGCGTTTTAATTGGCATAGAGAATACCATAACGCGGAGATAACGTAACACGGCACGGTAGGACTTTAAAATGGTCATACTGAATCAGGCCCCTGGTATTTAGCGATGATGTGGTCAAACATAGTGAACATGCTAGGCCTAGAATACTCTGACTCTCAAAGGCTGTATGCTGCCGAAGCACCATACGATTATGGCGGCAGATTTTCTCCTCGATTAAGCAAATTTTTATAGTTAAACTAAAACTTTTAAAATGCATATAAATTTACTAAAATTATCAGAAAGTAGATCGGACCGTGTAGGTATATTGCCAGAGTCCTACACCGTTGAATGCGTTCACAAAGGACAGTCGGCAACAATCCGAGGCCGGTTCATTCTTTGAGCCCTACTAATGACTATCACTTACACTTTGCGGGTCTCACGGAATCTGAGACCAAGTTTAAAGCTTTAGAGGTAGAAATTTATATATTACTAGTTCCGCTCCGCGGTTTTACCCGTATTAATTCTAGTTATAAACCGACCTCTTGTATCACTCTATCTATTGATGGAAGCCGCATTAAAATCCGAAGTGTACAGACAGTGAGAACGCCGTTGTTTTACCCATTTAAAGATGTGAATAGGTTTTATAGTTACATTGTATTGAACATTAAAGATTCCTTGCTGACTATGACATTCTTAAAATTACTAAAAAGATTTGGATTTTTAGCGCACATCCTTCTTAAATGCTTCTTCCTTTTCTTCCTTCTAAAAATGTTATCAAATCCGCAAAAATGACTGAACACATTTGATCATGTGTTAAAACCATGAACCTAAAAAAGCAAGTGCAAACTTACTTCACAATTAAATATTGACAATTTAGATTTACGCGTAGGTTCGTCACTTCTGTTGAATTTGGAATTTGAAATTGAATTTGAAAGTTAATTCTGCATTAAAATCTGTATGTATATCATGTGTATACGGCAACTTGATCTTCGTTTCCAGCTTCCAGTTAAATAAAACCTCGGGCACCAACCTCCCCACTAACCTCCCCAATAACGGAATATTTTCGATTCCTGCAGATAACTCGATAACGCAATAAAAACAATATTCCATTTCAAAGAAATTTAATAAAGCCGCTATTTGAAGCGCTTCACACACTGCTGGAAAGTTAAAAGAGGTTACTGTGTGCGAACTTGCTCGCTACTCGTCTTTACTCGATAAGCGGTTTGAGCCGAGGCTGAAGGTACCACCGGTGGTCATCCACTTAGAACCACCCAGAGCTTATGTGTAGATTATAGCCAAACGCAAGCGGTTAATAATGACTGATCTTGATAGGTAGATAGATAGAAGGAGTCGTGACTCCTTCCTAAGACTGTATTAGGTAAGACATGATCAATTCGATGTCTGTGGCGTGTCAGTGATGAGGCCTATGTCCAGCAGTGGACAGAAACGTAATTTTTTTATTGTAGATAAGCAAGCGTTTGACCACTATCTTATCTGATATTAAGTAAAGATGTGATCGACGATGTAACACGCTTGCCTATAAGATACCTGTTCACTCGCTATTTAAAGACCCCCGGATTGTACTTAACAGGAAACTCAGACTCTGGCAGGGAATTCCATTCCTTTGCTGTTTCCTTTGTGGGTATATGATAATGATGTGAAGACACAATCAAACTCTTGTTAGGTTTAAATATAAGTAGGGAAATAAAATGCTTACGATCTCAACAGTGCTTGTGTATCACGACACTTTATAAAAGCATTACGAGCCAGGTATGAAAAGACCCTTTTTAAGACCATAAGAGGATTCCCAGTCTACTAAAATGAAGTATCGATACGTTTTCGATATTGATGTAAGATTTTACTCAGCCTTTGCAAGAAAATCAACATGTTCAGTAAGACAGGTCTTGATAAATATTTTTTGTTCAAATTTATCTCCAAACAAAGTGTATTTTCAACTGACTAAACTAAAACTGGCCAAGTGCGAGTCAGCATCGCGTCTCTTATCGCACACTTAGGGAGGGTTCCGTACAATACGAAACATAACAGAGTTTCAACCTCATATATTTGATTAATTGATATTACCAAGAATATTTGGTTTGGTCGCGATCTAGAAAGTTTCGGGGCTCGTTTACTAGCGCCATTTATGTCATTTTGCTGAAACTAATTAGATAGATGGCGTATAAAAACACGTTTTTACCCCTTTAATTTTTAACTTTATTTTGTTTTTAGTATTTGTTGTTCTAGCGGCAACAGAAATACACCATCTGTGAAAATTTCAACTATCTAACTATCACGGTTCATGAGCTATAGCCTGGTGACAGACGGACAGACAGACAGACATACAGACAGACAGACAGACGAACAGCGAAGTCTTAGTAATAGGGTCCCGTTTTACCCTTTGGCTACGGAACCCTAAAAAAGAGGAGGGTTCTCAATTCTAATGTATTTTTTTATTGTTTGTTCAGAACCTCAGAACTTCGTCATTTGGTTACCAATTTAGAAAATTATTCAAAAAATATATTTGTCTGAGAGAAATTACTTCCCGTTTGGTCCCATTGTCATTTCGTCGAGAATTGATGGGTATTTCCTAAGATAAAAGTAGTTGTAAACGATCTTAAATTATATTTACTTATAGTTGCCTATAGCGAGCCTGATGATAAGCAGATACAGCATAAACTATTTAGTCCGTTTTTAATTCCATTCTTTGGTATGCGTAGTACTAGTAGTGCGTATGATGAATTTAGAAGCAAATCGCTTCGTGTGTGTTGATGGAATATCCACCATGCAGCGGTGTCGCATGTCAGTCCGTCTGGTTGTCGGATGAAATGGAAAAATGGGGATGACGGTATTATTCCGTTACCACTGCATTGGACACGACGAAACTATAAAATTTTGTCAAATGCGCAAAAGTGGCTCAATGGATTGGATCACGTTTAGGACAGATATTTTAAAACCGTAAATCTAATAATTAAGACAGTTAAAAAACTATAACAGCCGACTTTCATGCCCCGCGAGTCAGTTTCAGTAGCAAGATTGAGACGTTTATCGTAATATCTCTAGAGATACTCATCAGATCTCGATAAATTGACAATGGGACCACCTCGGATATGATTAAAAAAATAATAATTCGAATCGGTTCACAATTGACGGAGTAATCGCGTAACACATATACAAAATAATAAAAAAAGACGTGTGGCGCTCGGGGACTGCCGCGGTAAAGCTATTGCATAGCATTTTTTTATTTATGCAGTATTTTTTTCTTTCATATTAATTCAAGTTACATTTTTTGAGTGTGGTGACCGATAAGAAAACAATTTTTTTTCTTTTATTAAATATATGAGAAGTTAATATTGTTCAAAATATTTTTATGATCTTACAATACATGTAGGTTATTCAGGAATATTTATCATTGAAACTATAGGTTTATGGCTTAGATTATGACAAGTAAATAATCTAAGGTTTATGGTAACTGAAATAAGAAACAAAGTTAGAGACTTGATATCTTCTAAATATCTGAAAAATACCACGTCAATGGTGGTCCCATATTATGTTGTGGATTCTTGTGGATCATTATTTATTTTCAAATAAATAATAATAAAATGTACGTATATAGAGTACTCACTCATTTTCTTTCACTATTTTTTTCGTGAGTTTCTTCATTAATAAATAGCACTTTGTTTATTCATATTTACAGATAGAGACAGAGTACAGATATTCACTGTTGTACATAGATGATAAATACCTATACACCTATCTGTGTCACGGCTACATGTATGAAGGCAGTGAGTGTTTAACAAGGAGGAATTATGACATAATTTGAAAATAGAATTCGGAATTTATATTAAAAAAAAAAAAAAAACATACAGACGAATTGAGAACCTCCTCCTTTTTTGTGAAGTCGGTTAAAAAGGAACGAGAAGACAAAATCAAAATTAGCCGGTCCGAGGGGTATATAAGCGGTAAGGGTAGCTCCTCTACATGTGAAGTGGGGATGAAATCGGATAGATGGCGTGTAGTAGTACACCGTTAACACACGCAAGTGTTTCATTTTATCAAGTTTTACCGTTAAATTGAATGATGTGTGAAACCAAAGACGACCTTATCTCTACTACGCTAAGGCTTAAAAAATGAGGTTCATTGGGGTGTTAGGTTTTATTTTAGTTACGGAATTTCTGGATTCGGTCTCCACGCTCAAGACCCGCGATAAAAGCTATGCAATAGCTTAAAAACAACATACATACGATTTGAGAAATTCCTCCTTTTGAAAATAAGATAAGAAGCCGCATGCCACAGCTAGTACAGAATCTCCATCATATCTCCGCTAGAGACAATGACAAATACTCTGTTCAAACAAATCAGTCGAGACGAGAACAAGAACTCGAGACGCGTGCTTTAAACCTTGCTTAGTGCAAAATTAATTATAGCATGCGAGCTGGGAGACAGTTGGGTTAGCTCGGTAGAAGAGTGTGTGTTATTTGTTTACGGAGAACGTGTCGTGTAATCAATTTCATGATTATAATAAACAGGGGAACCTTGCCACGTCAAATTGTTTTTTTTTATATCTTACTAGCAACCTGCCCCGGCTTCGCACGGGTTGAGTATACGTGTATAAATATTTTGCATCAGTTTGTTGCGTCGAGTATGTATCTTCAACAATCATCGTCATGCTTCAACCAATGTATACAGGGAGGTTTTAAGGGCTCGGTGGCGTAATCGGGAGACCGGTCGGATTTGATGCCAGAGGTACCGAGTTCAAACCCCACGTGAACCAATGGATTTTTCTATCGAAACATTTATGTGCGCTTTTCGCAGTGGCCCTCCGGTGAAGGAAAAACATCATTAAGAAACCAACAACCCCCGCATGGTGGTAAGACACTATCTAGTGTCCGCCTGGCCAGAAACCACCATCAAGTTAGAAAATCTGTCGCCAAAACATCTAATGTGTTCCGGCAGCTATCTTTGAGAGCCAGGTCCCAATCTAGGCCTAGCGTGCTTACCATCTTCGACCGCATCATCACTTAACAACAGGTGAGATAGTGATCAAACGCTAACCTATAAGATATAAAAAAAAACAAATCCTTAACGAATTATACTTCCTCATTACTTCCTCATTACTCGTGAATCACTCTATCTATTGGTGAAAACCACATGAAAATCCATTCAGTTATTTTAAAGTTTATTACGAACAGACAGACGGACAGACACGGTGGGGTTTTTTATAATATGTTGTGATAATAATATATTAGATATATTAGGCAGTATAAAAGGTAGGCAGGCTATCGTTTGACCACTATCGCGCCTGGTGGTAAGTAAAAGTAAAGAATACTTATATTTTTGGCAGTTTGCAGATTTTAAATTATTTGTGTGTACAGATTTTCATCTAAAAAAAACTTCCAGCCGCTTTTGCGTAGCGTTTGATAATCAATAAAGAGTTTTGTATTGTATTGTATCCATAAAGCTACAATTATACAAGCATGTACAATAAATAATGCATGAAGGCGTAGCATTATAGCGTAGCATTCGCGTAGCAATGCACTGCATTCTGACTTACGGAGCTACGAAGCTACGTAACTATCTTTAGTAAACAATTTCAGCAGGATTTTTTGTAAAACTTCCTCTTGTCTGCCTGGAGCGGTAGTATCGAATTTTCAGCTAGAAAACCGTTGTGGTTTTTTTTTTTTACATTTTCTTTGAAAGGACCTACGTGTAAATTGAAATAAAGAGAGGGTCTCTTGGCGATAAACGAAGTGCAGTGACGCTCAAAATTATGGCAAACTAAAGTTTTGTGTTTCAATGTTTCTTATAAAAGGCAGACGTCGTGAAATACTAATAATTCTAGCTTATCCTGTTTCCAACCGTTCAAACCGTTCTGTTTCCTTTTAATGTTATCCAGACAAAAAGCTTGTATAAAGAGAATAGGATCCAACTAAGTCGCAAAAGACTTAAATATAGATGTATTATGTTTGCCGTCTATAATGTGATATGAGCAAAGGCAAACAAAAATAGTCACCGTTTGATAAAAATAAGTCACAAAGCAAACTCAATTCCCTCACTAAAAATATATCAAAGTCTAAGCTCGTAATCGAATGATCCCATTTCTGGAAAGGTAACAGAATTATCTGTTGGAAAATATCTGTGATAGGTCACAGCTAGGTCACCTAGTACCTAGTGTATACCTGTAATGTTACTATGACATAGTTGATGTCATAATATATCTCATCTTCTCTTTTGCTATTCTCCTGTAATACACAAATGTATCTAGAAACCAAATATATTTAGAAATGACACCATGTCCTTCGGTGCTCGTGAACGCATAGTGTCAGTCAAACCAAAACAATAATGACATTATTTGCGTCATATTCACCGCTTTACGTTCGTCATGATTATTTTCATGAATACGGATGAAATTCAGATTAATGTTGAAGTGTAAACTTCTTTCGTGAGACGGAGGGAGAGTAGAAACTTTTTTGGGATGGGTAACAACATTTTAAACTCGCGCCAGGACATGACATGTGACCTGATCAAAAATGCGTAAGACGGAGGGAGAGTAGACCAAATGCACAACGTTAATGTTCACGTTTTCACTTCTGCCGGCACTCCCGGAGTGCAACCCGTTGTTTTTTATGAAAACGTTTTTTATTCTGTTAATCTGTCTGTTTTTTACCATACCACGCTTAAACGGACGATCCTATATTACTGAGATTTAACAAAGAGCTACTTTATAGTATGTGGATGAACATAGGCTACAAAATACTCGGTGTAAGTCAACGAAGTCACGTGCATCAGCTAGTATCTATATACGTTAAGACTTAAATCCCTATTGAAATAACTAAATCAAATACTTATATCTGGTTATTCCTAATATGAATTTGCTGAAGTAAAAAAATATTCATGTATTTGTATACCTTCTACCATGCATTAAGCCATCTTCGATCACTTAAATCAGTGACGTAATTATGATAGAAGTCTATGTGATCTTTTTATTTTTACCACACTTCGATAAATTTCATTTTTCTTGGTGTAAATCTTTGATGGGCTCACCGCAAATAAACCTTCAAATTCAGCAAATTCAGAATGATAGAGCAACGCAATTTTCCAAAGTGCTTTACTGTACTTGAGAGTGAGTCATCATTTCGTGGTCTCGTTAAAAATCACTTGAAGTCAAAAGTAAATTGGAATTATTCTAGATATATAAGTATGATTGAAAGCTTTGTCTGCTCGTGGCGGTAACTTATAGTGAACTAACTAACAATGTTAATGGATATGATTTTTAGTGAATCAGTTTTTAATACGTCTACATTGTTAGTTATTGGCATTGGTGCAATTATTTCACGATTCATTTAATGCCGTAATAAAGAAGAGAAACTTATGAATCATACACCGAACGTAACAAAAAAAAACCAAACAGTTGCGGTTTCGCATCGTGGACGTGATGTTAGGCGTTTGAAACACCTTAAAAAGATATTTTCGACAAAAAGGTATGACTCAATTTTGCATTAATGAAAATGCGGTTATTATAAACGCGGATTGACTTGCCATCGCTGCTTTAGAATAGGACGGTAGTGATCCCCGATCGAGCTTTATCGTCGAGCTACTAAAGTTGCGGTAAAGCTCGCCGACGGCCCGTCAGCCTCAGGGCTCAAAAACTGTTTGTACAGCGATCGTTAATTCATATAAATGATTAATAGCTTCATTGTTATGCCCATAACTTTGGACATAACTTCGGACATTAGCTCGGGTGAGGGCAGAGTCGTAGCTAGGTAAATTACGTCTGGACGTATTTTACCACATTTTGTGCGCCCTGGGCGAAGTAACATCTATATTATATAAATCTGTAGAATTCTGCCGGAAAACTGTTCGATAATATTTTATAGTTTTAACTATAGTTAGACGTTTTAACGTTTTGAATTTTGTGTCTCAATTACGCTTTTTAGCCCAGGAAAGATCTCGATAATTTCAGATAGACTTAAGACCTTTCAGATAGATATTAAATATTTCATCCTGCATTGAGAACATTGCGAATATACGGCGAACGTTAGCACTTAAAGGGATGTCCAGATAAACTGATAGCTGTTATCGTAGTATTAAAGGGATGTCCAGATAAACTGATAGCTGTTATCGTAGTATTAAAGGGATGTCCAGATAAACTGATAGCTGTTATCGTAGTATTAAAGGGATGTCCAGATAAACTGATAGCTGTTATCGTAGTATTAAAGGGATGTCCAGATAAACTGATAGCTGTTATCGTAGTATTAAAGGGATGTCTAGATAAACTGATAGCTGTTATCGTAGTATTAAAGGGATGTCCAGATAAACTGATAGATGTTATCGTAGTATTAAAGGGATGTCCAGATAAACTGATAGCTGTTATCGTAGTATTAAAGGGATGTCCAGATAAACTGATAGCTGTTATCGTAGTATTAAAGGGATGTCCAGATAAACTGATGGCTGTTATCGTAGTATTAAATTATCGTAATTTGTAATATTATTGACGGCTGAGACTTCTTGACCGAATAATTTTGTGGCTCTCCAAAAAAGTTCATAAAGAGGATTTACCGCTAGATACACATTTTAACTATTCTAAATCTACAACTTTTCATATGAAATAAGTTGCGTTTCATAACAGGATTAAATCATTGATATATTAAAACAATTAAATCATTAAAGAATATTATAATTTTTTCATATTATTCATATCGAATTTAACATTCCATATTAAGGAAATTCAGCGTTATAATCTCAAATAAAAAAGCATCTTTGAAATAACTTCCAAAACTCGCGCCTCTTTAATGCGTCCCTGCGGGTCATAGTAATTGAAATTAGTTCAGGCCATCTATCAATCAGCCTTTATTAGCTTCTGTTGGAGTTGGGAACAGGCTATTTCACTTAGACCTTCTACTTGTTTGAGTTTACATCGTACATGACAGATACTAACCGTTCGGGTTATTGGAAAGTAATCTATGATTGTGTTACTTGAATCAACGTGACAAGTAATCTGTGTTACTTAGGTGAATACTCAAAGGTGTTACTTAATTCACAGTGACAAGTAATCTTTGTGTTACTTGATTCATAGTCATAGTGCAAAGTAACCTATGCGTTCACAAAGCTGTATAATATAATTATGCTGCTTACATAAATACACCTACGAAAAACATCGTCATAAAAATTTTGAAGGAGGCGAAAAATCATAAGAAGTGCTAAAAACAACGCCCAACAATTTATAAATTTTAGCATCAATTTAAAAAGAAGCCTCACATTAACTGAAGCGGTTTACAACCATGTCGCAGTGAAGTTTTGCTCATTACCGCAAGTAATTAATGCAGCTTCAAAAAGGCTTACAGCGACGAGGTGGCGGCGCGCATTGTCGGAACTTCGCTAATTACGTAGCACCTTCACTTCCTGTTCACATAGTTGTTTGGGACCTTTGTACCGAGTTATAATAACAACGGATCTTATCTTGTTTACATTCTAATGTATTTATAGTGGCTGGCAGAGCGACTAGTATTATACGCATGTTTTACTTCTATTGAGGTCTGCATATCAACACCAATCACCATCAATATTAATTAAATACGGATGTTGGTTTGTATGTTCGTTTGTTTGTTACCTCCTCGCGTTTAACCAGCTCAAATCATTTGGCTAACACCTAACGCAATAGTGTAGAATAACATATGTAACGTCGTTTTTTGATAAAATTCAAATTGTAATTACTTCCTAAATGCCATAAAAAAATGACTAGATATTCCCCTAAATCCATTAAAATCAAACAATTAAAATACAAATAATCTCAATATTATATTTGATCTTTTATTTCCCCGCCTTCTATCGACTTTCCTCGATACTTCTATTCCATAACTTAGGTCAACTTTCGCTCCCAACTGGTCGCGCCACCTAGCGGGACATTAGACAACAACCCGTTATAAA
This sequence comes from Cabera pusaria, assembly GCA_954871355.1. Taxonomy (NCBI): domain Eukaryota; kingdom Metazoa; phylum Arthropoda; class Insecta; order Lepidoptera; family Geometridae; genus Cabera; species Cabera pusaria. Next base: position 23,309,098 of record OX940906.1, read on the forward strand.
ATGCTATCTATGCTTCTCAAATAATAATTCTTAAATGGGTAATCATTCCAAAACACGAATTCAATTTAACAACGTAGGGATATAGGAATCCGATAAATCGTCACAAATACAAATCGATAATGGACGGCTACTATTTCTTTGCGCCATCTGTGCGAACGGAAAGACAACCAGAATGAAAAAATCAAACGCCATCAGGTCGGCAATAAAATAGTTCTGCTATTTTAGGGCAGGGGGCGCTGATCTAAGCATCATAGACTCAATTAAAAAAAAACACCGTTCCCCTCCAACGGAATGCTGACTCGTTCGCACTCATATAAAAGAGCCGTCTCCTTACTATATACCTCTCGCTCGCTCCCCTTGGGGCGCGTGCCCAGTCTAATTTTACTACGCCATCTGTGAATTGAGGTGACGTTGACAAACCATTCGTGTATCCGATCTGTCAACGACGCACACATTGAGATGGGGGAGGGAACTAAAACCCAATATCGATACCATAATAAAGTTGTCATTTGCTTCGAGGGGTTTCCCTATGAAAATAACTAATGTAGGTTAAAAACGCGTTAATGATTACTACTTATGGTTAATCGATTTATAAAATCCCTGTGGTCCCTAACCACATTCTATATCGTCCGCTCCCTATTTTACCATCATCGTTAAATCTCCCCTTTGTTTCTTTGGAAACATGTAAGATTCCGAAATCTCACTTACCGAATCGTTTCCTAGTAAATTCTCACCTTCCGCGTGACATCTAGTCAAGCCTTTACCCCGAACTAGGTCCGTTCTGCGACCTAAAAATCTGTGATATCATACGAATTTTCCCGATACCAGGTAAATATTTGGAAACTGGTAACTTTCAAGGGCGCACGGAACAACACTGTGATCACGCACACTAGCGAATTCGTTCTAGAAGGTTCGGACAGTATGCACACAGCCGTATCTGCTACTAGTTGAGGCATTGAATTCATCCGGTATATGCAATTAATTACGATAAAGTAAAATCAGTTTATTCTTTTCATTTCCGGAAACCCATAGAAAGGACATCTAAACCCGAATGAGAGGAATACAAACCGAATGCTATCTCTCATCCTATGTTTCCTGTACAAATCTTAAATTTAAAATAATAAAAAGAAAGGCCATATTTTATCGATACCTCGACAAAGTCGACAATATTAAGGTGCCGTGTCCCATCACGCGGCAAGTGGCCAAACTACGAGTTTGTCGAGTCACTTTTTTCTTTTTTACCGGGTGAAGCAGAGGCAACGAACACTTGCCAAACCGTCCCTACCAATAATTAAGTGATAAGTGATATTACTAACCCCGAAAGACCGCCACCATGTTTCAGGGGGGCTCCGCGCACCCTGATAGAGGTCCTACGACCTGGGACCCTGACGAGGTAGAACGATCCCGCCCGTGAGATACCTAAATCCCGGATGAACTCTCCGCTATGCCTGCCTACCCCTAAGGGTGGTATATATATATAACCAGACCCCGTCAGCCTACGCCCAGGTACTACCTAATTAACCCGGGAAGTGCTGCTTTACATGCATCAACTGCACCCCGTGAATCATCTGGCTTTTCAACGGTACCTCGGCTGATCATAGAATCCCTTCATTACCAAACCATCATCGAGAGAACCCCAATGGAGATTCTTTCTTCGCCCCTCATCGGACTCGCTCATTAAATCACCCCTCCACTTTAAGAATAGAGAATGGTACAAAACCTAGTTAAATCATCATAATCCCATCTCGTCATCGCTTGCCCTTCAGGCACGGTAACAACCAATGTAGGCATGACGGTTAATTACTGATAACTCGACTGGGCGAACCACGTAGTTGCATTTATAATTTTTACCGACATAATAGTTCTGATTGAAAATACAGTTAAATTAAGCCCGGTATACACGGATGACTTCAACCTATCCTAGTTTTATAGGTAGTTCTTTTGTTCGGTTACATACAGGTATTATTACCGCCTAATCTTGAGGTCTTCAACCTTCCAACCGGATTAGATCTAAGAATTAATTTGTAAATTATCTCTGGCTGTTGGCGACATCAGTGGAAGCTTGAAGAACTCCCATTCTTTCCATCGGGACTCCCAAAGTTTTCGAAATTTATTGTGCGGTGACACACCGACCCAGAAGGCCCTAGGTAGGTCTAAGCGGATTACTTAAGTTAGTCTTAAGTGGTGGTGGTACATAAACATTCGTTAACCGGTGGCGGGTAGAGATAAGTTCTGTTGTTGTTATTGTATAGATTCAAAATAAAATATTGTATGTAAATTGGTTGTTTTTATTTTCAATCAGGAACGTTCCTTAGGCAACTAAGAACCCTTAATCATACATTAACCCCAAATACACGGGGATAACGCTACACATACCATACTTTTCAAAACTAGCTAAGTCACGGATCAGTATAGGTAAAATTATATATTTGTGCAAAATTGTGTAAATATGTTTTTCTAATAATTAAGATTTAAAAACTTTTAATAAGTAAACAAAAGAAGTTTTTAACGTGGGCGAAGCCGCGGGTCACTTCTCGTATTGTCATAATCAACTTATAACAATTAAGATAAAACAACCGACTTTCATGCCTTGCGAGTCAATTTTAGTCGCAAGCTTGAGACGTTTATCATCATATCTCTGAAGATACTTAGCAGATATCAATTAAATTACAATGGGACCACCTCAGAAACGTACCCTGCCGATTTAAAAAAGAATAATTTGATACGGTTCACAATTGACGGAATAATATCGTAACATACATACAAAAAAAATCATACAGACGAATTGAGAACCTCCTTCTTTTTGGAAAAAAATATTATGGTACGGTTACGGAACGGTACGGTTATAAACGGTTAAAAAATTAACGGGTTGTGATAAAATTTAGAAAAATCGATGGCTAATATTTTAGATTAACTCATAGAAAATACTAAGCTCATACATTTCTTTATATACTTTGTTATCCTAGTGGCACTCATATAAATGAGGTTAGGAGCAAATAAGACTCAAAGTAGCTCGATTCTTCTTTTTAATAATCACAATAATATAACGACCATGGTTATACCAATACCAGCTAATACAGCACAACAGATTAGCGGTTATTTCCGGGTTGACCCGCCATTACCCACGACCTGGGTATTCATATCCCGAGGTATTATAGTTTGTAATACAAATTGATAAAACGTGCATTACACGAGCATATTAGATATTATAGGTACGATGCCTGCGATTTTGCCTGCGTACATAAGTATTCGGTGTTTTAATTAACTCAGCTGGCAAATCAACACCAATATAATTAAGAAAGTTTAAAAACTAAAACAACCGACTTCCATGCCCCGCGAGTCAGTTTCAGTAGCAAGTTTGAGACATTTATCGTCATATCTCTGGAGATACTTATCAGATCTAAATTAAATTATAATAAAACTATCTCGAAAACATGCCCTACCGATTACAAAAAGAATAATTTGAATCGGTTCACAATTGACGGAGTAATCGCGTAACAAAAAAAAACATACAGACGAATTGAGAACCTCTTTTTTGGAAGTCAGTTGATTATAAATGCAAAAGTCAGTTTGTATATTTGTATGTTCGGGACTTCTTCCCGGTCAAACAGATAGACTCATTACGATGAAATTTTGCACAGTGATATCTAGGTTAGGCTATATTTACTGCATACTTTGTAACGCGGGCGAAGCCGCGCGCAACTTGTATTTATGTAGTGTAATGGTGAATAACTAAACAAAAAACGAACAGGCCTGCCTGGTATCTAAATAGTTTGTCCCAGAAACCGGGTAGTACGTGGGCTCTAATGACCACGCCACTTCGGGAATGTCTTCCACAATCTTGATAAACTACTTTCCGTCCGTATTTATAGACGAAAATCCACTAGGTAATCACTTAGTTTAGTAGATTCTTGCTAAACTACATAATAATACAATTAGTCTTACTATGATACTGATTTATTTGGTAAATAATTTAATATTATAAAGTTTGATATTTCTTTTTTTTATGGTATAAGGTAACAACAGGACAAGTACGACGCTCACTGATCTGATCTCTCTGTCTGATCTGATCTCTCTGTCTGATCTGATCTCTCTGTCTGATCTGATCTCTCTGTCTGACGGTAAACGATAAAACGTCTACGTGTTATAGACACAGCGGCATGCAAATTTTTTTATATTCAGAATTTCGCACGTCATTACGCTGCGCCTGTTACCCTGAGATATAAATGTGTTAAATCTCACATCACATACCCTGTAAATTCAGTCTAATACCTCATTATTGTAATAATGTAGTATCTTACATGGTAAAATATGTTTTTTATTTCTTAGTTTAAACATAAAACAACGGTAACTGGAACTGCAAAACTAGTCATATTCATAGTGATTTCAGAGTCTCGTGCCATGGACACCAGATTCTAGTTAACTTAAGTACAGAATTTAAATCTCGAAACTATTGTTATATAATTCAAATGCCAATTAAAAAGTTCAAACATTAGATACTAAAGTTTTTAAATGGAGTTTTACGAAATGTAAAAACGGTAGGTATTAGAAGAAGAGAAACAATAGAAACTATGAACGTAGTATGGTGCCAGATAAGCAAATGTTTGTGTTGTAAATGCCGATAGTCCGTTCCTGTATTTACCCGGTGCCAGCCAATTTGTTTGAGTAAACGCAGTCCGACCCTGTGGACGGGTGAACAAACTTACAGGTAGTTTTTGTACTAGAATCGTGTATGTAATTGTAATTTTTTTTTATATCGGGCAGACAAGCATTTGATCCTTCTACCACCCGATGTTAAGTGAAGATGCGGTCTAAGATGGAATCATAATTGTCTAGAAGTCGAAGACAGCAGTGAGATGAAGCGCTGGATAACTGAATTAGATTTTGACGTCCCGTTGGCATAAAGAATGGATGGCTTGACTCCTAAGCTGAAAGTCGCTGGTTCAAATCCTGGATGTTCATCCACAGGTAATAGAAGCAATATATCAATGTTCCCCCTGGTTGCTACCAAAAATAGATTACGACCATCAAGGAGAAAATCCGCCGCCTTAACCTTACGGTGTTCCGGCTACACAGCCCTTGAGAGTCAAATCATTCTGGGCGTAACGTGTCCACTACCTTCGACCACGTCATTGATTAGACTCATGTCACGGTTGAATGGGTATTCGCTCAAAACTTGAGTCGTAATAATCTGAAAAAAAAACTTGCCACAGTTTTATTCAGATTTTAACATATTATTTAGTTATATTTTTTAAAAGTACCTAAATAGGTATCTGTAAATGGGTACCTTTTAGGCAAACGTGCTACGTTTTTGAGCACATCGTCACTGCACATCAGGTGAGATATTGGTCCGTCACTTGCTTATTGAACATAAAAAATAAACAAAAACTTCAAAACGTGTAAGTCGTAGAGTTGTAGCCATGGTTGTACCGGACCCAGTCCGGTATCCCATATTAAAGTTCTGCTTGCAGAAGATTGTTGGTTCAGCGAAGTCCGCCAACTCTCGGATCCATTTTAAATGTTATTCTTGATGTCCAGTCTGCTTGAACGCTTGGAAACAACTTAAATCTTCTTGTGAACTGCGGAATGAGTTCGGAAGCTCCGTAGCTTAGTTAGACGGTTCGTTTTGATCCAGAAATTGGGAGATTGGTCCCAGCCGCGTTAAAATAATAGTTGATTGTACAATAAGTGAAAAAAGGCAATATAATTCGAGGGACTAAGTTGGATCCGAGAGCCGCAAAGGATTCTAGATTAGAATCCTGAGTGAAGCGAGGGATACAAGAATCGAGATGATTATTAATTAGGCGTGCGCTTGAGCGGTGCCGCTGCGGCGTCTTGTATAGAAATATCCAACACATGCCACACGATGCACTCCAGCATTGCACCGCACTTACATCGGACTCGTAAACAGCGAGAGAAGGCGGGGAGGGGTGGAAACATTGTGATGCTGAAGTGGCACCGTTTGGACCGCTCCGGTGCACTCAGTTCTTGTGATTGCGTTCATCATAGTCGCCGTTGCAGCGCCGTAGCAACTTCACGGTGTCACACTGCGTTGCCGCACGACCCGTGTGTATATATATGCGGCTAAACCATTGCGGTGCGGTGCCGCAACGCACCGTGTAAACCGAGCCTTAAAGTCACTCAGCGAGTGCTATACTCGATGTTTCTTTAAGGGATCGAATTCGGCACGAAGTTTTTACCAGAGAACAAAGGTGATCGACATAGTTCATCAAATTAGATGTCGGGAGTGGAAGTGGGCTGTTCATAATGATCGTTTATAGCACAGTGTGACCTTAATCTGCACATTACGCACGCTTTTCCGTGACTTAAATAGTCGATTATTGCACGACGCTTAGCACCGTCGCTGCGCTCGGGGGCCAACTTCACGCCGTGCAATAATCTTCTATTTGACGGAAAAGCGTAGCAAGCGTAAAATGCGGGCTTATGTCACACTGACAGCTTTAAAATAATATACGATACTCGTGACTTAAGTAGTCTATTATTGCACGGCGTACCTAACTTCACACCGTGCAATAATATACTACTTAAGTCACACGTATCGTAATATAATAACTTATAATGACATAACTAATGAGATAGATTGCTCTTAGGGTCCCCGCACACGGGCCACCAGCCACAACCACAAAACGCCGCCACCGGCATATTTCCTATAGTTTTCATACATTTTATATGGACTCGTCGCACACGGTTGCCGCTTGTGGTCGCCACTCACTTACTAACTTTAGCCGCTTCTAGCTTCAGATGGCGGCGTTTGTGGTTGTCGCGTGTGGCCCGTGTGTGGCGACACTTAGAGTGAAGATCCTAAGTCGGCCAACGTAGTGACGAACAGTGGAGCGATGACATTTTTTTTATAGCGCTTAGTCTAGCGCTTGACCACCATTACCAGGAGAAAATCTGCCGCCATAACCTTACGGTGTTCAAGCAGAAAACAGCCATTTAGAGTTAGAGAGTATTCTAAGCTTAGCGTGTTCATCATCGCTAACCTGCAGGCGAGATAGAGCTGGACTATAAGATATAAAAAATTAAGCTAATCTAAGCAATAAAAACCATTAATATAATATGAAATAAATGATCGTACCAAAGAGTCAAAATACATGACCTTTATGAATTCGTATTTCTTCTTTATCCAATAAAAAATAATTAGAACTTAACAAGAAAAAGACCCGAATATGCGTATTTTTTTCAAGTTGTTTGGATGCCAAAACACACTCGACCTCATATTGAGAAGGAAAACGAAGCCAAAGAAATGTAAAGTGCCGCTTTGATTTCGTACGAGATAAAACTTGTTCAGGGATTGATTATAAATAAAATTCGTATATATCATTATTTTCAAAAACATGTTGACAGAAAACATATAATGAAATATTATTATAAAAGTTCTGATTTTATGTATAACTAGCTGCGTCCTGCGGGTTTGCCCGCGTTTAATCCTAGTTATAAATACTTGTATTATTCATTATTCTGTGTTATAAACATTTCTCTTGGACGATTTTATCTAATTAGGTTAAAAGATCCAAGCGTACAGACACGGGAAGTGACTTTATTAACCGATTTCACAAAAACGAGGAGGTTCTCAATTCGACTTTTTTTTTTTTAATTTTCTATGTTTATCTCAGAACTCCTTCAAATCTTAATTGATTTGAAATATTATTTTTTTGCTTGAGAGATTATGGCTCCCATTTGGTCCCATTCGTCTGATAATTATCTCCGGAGATATGGAGATAAACAATATAAACAAATTTGATACCTCGATGACATTGATGATTATGGCTAGTGGATATTTTCACTATCGCGGCATGTGAAGTCGGTTTTTTCATTTTTTACGATGATAAATTATCTTAAACTAATGTAAAGATGATTCGTCCTACGCACCGTGACTTGGCCAGTGTTAAAATGTATCCCATGTTTAATTTGCCATACAAATTTTGCTCAAGAACTACTTCTGCGCAAAATGTATATTAAGTTGAACAAACCAGCGAGGTTATTTGTTTGTGAATTGGTGGATTTGTTTTATTAGATCTCACGTTGTTCTGTATAGATATTAACAACACAACACATTTTGCTGGAATCTCTGTATGAACTTGAAAATTGTACTACACAATAAATTGCCAATGGTCTGCGTTCCTTTCAATATCGACTTTCCTTTCTTGTACACAAATAGTGGAAGCCTAAAGGTACGGCCACACCGCGGCGTCCTGCAATCTGCGGGCCCAATCTCAGTACTTTTCAATTGTTTTCTGATCGCGTTTGGTGTGAAACAGTCGGTACAAATACTACTGCGCTATCTGATCGCCACCTAGATAGCGCACGCAGGACGCTGCGGTGTGTCCGTACCTTAAAATGGTCAGATTTTAGGCTTCTAAAGATTTCCTTCCTTCTTCCGTATCGATAACAGTGAAGTTTAAATAATTAAGTGTACCATCGTTGTCACCATCGAATTAAATTATAACCGCTAAATGAAAGAATTAGCAAAGTGCTGGTACCATCCTAAGTGGACTAGAAAAAAGAAAGAGTATATTTAAAAGACTATGTAACGTAACAATCTTTTACTACGAGAAATTTTGTAACAATAAAAACATAAAAATATTTAGGTCATTCTTTTTAAGAGCACTCTCCATTTTCAATAAGTTTCAAGATCAGTTTCTTGCACTCTCCTCTATTGAGCTTGCCCGAGTGTGTTTGAGGAAGAGAGGAGACAAAGCTGATCCCGCCGTGAAGACGCTTGTGTTCGCTGAGACTTGCTGAAACGGAATGTAAAATGAGGTCATCGAGAATTTAGCTAACATTAGACTTATGCATAACCTATGAGTGAATTATCATATTAGGTAAAAATAAAGGTAGGAAAAGAACGGAAATATTACTGCCATAAGAGAAAGAGATACAGAGGAAGATAAAGTACGAGAAAGAGAGAGGAAGAGAGAGAGAGGGGAAGAGATACAGAACTACACTCTACTTCAGAAGTGATACAATTTCTGCGATTGTTTCAGGATATCGATTAATGTTCCAATTGAAGTAACAGTGCACAATTGAATGCACTTATATTATACACATTAATTATACACTGAAATATGTTCTGAACGCCTAGTACTTTACTAGTGAAACATCTCACCATTAACGGCTGCGTGTATCTCCCGCCTGCTGACGTCACAGTCTGCCCGCAACACTACGGCCGCCGCTGGACCTTCCTCTGACTCACATACTACACACTCCTGAACTCCGAGTACAGAGCCGATTACACTCTCTACTTCTTCGGGAGCAACCTGGACCAAACAAATAGTGGTAACAAGAGCTTAGGTTATATATTTTCCACAAAATTAGTTAGCTGCGCCATTTCTTATACTTTCAAATATAATACTTTAACTGTCGGAACCACAGAAGTGGGAGTATTTTAGGCCTAACGTGTTCACTATCTTCGACTACACCATCACTTACTACCAGGCGAGATAGTGGTCAAACGCTAGCCTATAAGATATAAAAAACGTAATTGTGGCCAATCACCAAGTTACGCCATAATATTTGCCACCAAAAGTTGAGAAGTTGGTTTGGATAGCTTCTGTGTGTAGATGAGACGGCAATCAGTTTTGTTGTTGACTTTTTCTTCCACCTTTCCAGCCAGAATCACTATAGAACGCATTGTCACCGAAGGCAAAGAGTAAGGGTGAGATGTACGGTTACCTGGCACCCTCTGAATTTGAAGCTGAACTTCCTCCGCTCCACGTAGAAGACTCTCCCGTTCTCATCTATATAGAGCAGGTCTCCGGTTTTGTACCACCCGTCGAAGAATGCTTCATCATAAGCCTCCGGGTTTTTGTAGTACCCCTAAAAATAATATTATATTCATATTCTTAACTACAGTTAAAGTATAGGAAACCAACTGAGTCTAGTGTCCGATTGTATTTAACCTAACAAATTAAAATTACTTATCAATATATTTCAAACGAAGCATTTTCGATAATTTAGTTCCCTAAAATCTCATAATATCAAAACACTAATTCTAATCTATGAATATTTGTTCATCTGTTCATTCCAATGAGCTCAAACATCTCTGCTGTAAGTCGATGAGAAGTTGGGTATTCTGCAGATTTCAAGAGAGGCCGCTCCGACCTGGCCGCTACAACCTGGCCGCTACGACCCGCCTGCTCCGACCTGGCCGCTACGACCCACCTGCTCCGACCTGGCCACTACAACCTGGCCGCTACGACCCGCCTGCTCCGACCTGGCCGCTAGTGCGCTATTGCTTTTATAGCCAATTTCACCGGTTTCTGACAGCCCTATTAGGAACTAATCTGTTATTATATTTTGACAGTTTTTATACGGCGTCACCTGTTAACTATCTTAATGTTTATCAGGGACCGGTAAAACATACATAAAATCATGCCTTTTTCAATTTAGAAAGTTACACATATGAAGAAACGGAAAAATTGTTAGTCATCGTAAATTGATGATATCAGAGAACAAACAAACACACACACACACACACACACACGCACACACGCACACACTACACACACACATTTTTTATTTGAAATTTATAGATTAATGTGTGATTTAAGGCATGCAAATTTAAATAACATTGTTTTTATTTTATTAAAAAGTTCAAGAATTTATATAAATTTAAATATTTTAACTATCACGTCAATAGTTGCTCATGTTTGTCACTTAATTGGGGGTGCACAGTTCTCAGCAATACATGCTTTTTGTCTAGCGCAGAGTTCTGTGGATCTTAGTAGATACATGTGTAACTTAATAAATTATTATAATAAGTTATTACTCTCACTAATTTGTTGCTAATTTGCTAAGTTTTGTTTTCTTGATGTAATATGTGTGTAAAAGTTGAAATAAATTGAAAAAAATTAAATTGAAATTCCCTTATCACGCTGTTCTCCACCTTATCCATCAGAGTATCTCTCCAATGAAAGTATCATTACTCAAACTTTCACTTAACTTCTCAAATTTCGGTGTAAGTAATAAGTAGGAGGAATTAGTATATTTATTGTGCTCATAACTTGTCGTTTAAAATTTGCAAACAATTTTCCACTACTTACTGGCTGATTGTAGCTTATATTTGGCATACTTAGGGCCAGTTCTTTTAAGCAACCGTTGAATCTGACCCTAATATTGTAAGGATCGGTGACAAAGCTATATTACGGCCCCATCGAGCTAGTCTGTTGATAGTGGGTAGTGGGTTGTTAGGACTTCATGAAAAAAAAAATTACAAGAATACTGCTACGTAATAAAAATCATAATTCCTTCACTCGGGTCTACCGTACCACGGGATCACATATGATAACGTTATAATTAGAAAATAACGCAATTAGCCTAAGGATTCAAACTTTTAAACGTACCTTACTTGACCCAAGTTCTTAGTATACACAACTTACCTTAATACAAGCTCCTTTTACGAAAAGCTCTCCACTTTGACACGGTCCCACTTCCTTGCTGTTTTCGTCCACTATCTGCAACCATACCAACATATTTGGAAGATGAAGAATCCCACTATCCTACTTCCTACTTCCTATCCTACTTCCTACTAATATTATAAATGCGAAAGTAAGTGTGTGTGTGTGAATGTTTGTTACCACGTATCTCGATAACCACTAAACCAATTTTGATGAAATTTAAAACGTAGGTAGTGTAGGTTTTAACTTAAGACATAGGCTAATATTATTTTTGAAAATCATCCCCTAAAAGGGTTAAATAGGGTGATAAAGTTTCTATGGAACATTTTATTCCTTGGGCCGATTTACTCAAAACTCGGTACAAATAAACCTTAAAACAAATGATGAGACACGTGTTTTTCATTTTTTCAAAACCACCCCTAGTAGGCTTGAAAAATAAATGTTCTTTGTAAAAATTATATAAAAATTCAGTAATATTTGTTCTCACATATTCTTTTGTCCGATTCACTCAAAACTCGGTACAAACAAACCTTAAAACAAATAATGAGACACGTGTTTTTATTTTTTCAAATCTACCCCTAAGGGGGGTGTAAAATGATTTTGTTTGAAAAAGTCATAGAAAATTCAGTAATGTTTGTTTCCACGTATTCCTTGGCCCGATTCACTCAAAACTCGGTACATATAATCTACCCAACAAATAATGATACACATATATTTCATTTTTTCAAAACTACCCCTTAGGGGGCTTGAAAAATGATTTTTCTTTGTAAAAATTATAAAAAATTTAAGTAATATTTGTTTTCACATATTCTTTTGTCCGATTCACTCAAAAGTCGGCACAAACAAACCTTAAAACAAATGAGACACGTGTTTTTTATTTTTTCAAATCTACCCCTAAGGGCGGTGTAAAATTGTTTTTAATTATGTTTGGAAAAGTCATAGAAAATTCAGTAATGTTAGTTTCCACGTATTCCTTGGTCCGATTCACTTAAAACTCGGTACATATAATCTATCCAACAAATAATGATACATGTGTATTTATTTCATTTTTTCAAAACTACCAAACCCCTTAGGGGGCTTGAAAAATGATTTTTCTTTGTAAACATTATAAAAAATTCAGTAATATTTGTTTTCACGTATTCCTTTGTCCGATTCACTCAAAACTCGGCACAAACAAACCTTAAAACAAATAATGAGACACGGGTTTTTTATTTTTTCAAATCTTCCCCTAAGTGCGGTGTAAAATTGTTTTTAATTTTGTTTGGAAAAGTCATAACAAATTCAGTAATGTTTGTTTCCACGTATTCCTTGGTCCGATTCACTCAAAACTCGGTGCATATAATCTATAAAACAAATAGCGAGACACATATTTTTTATTTTCCAAATCTACCCCTTGTCTGTAAAATTGTAAAATGAATTTTGTATGGAAAAATCATATAAAATCCAGTCATGTTTGTTTTGACGTATCTGCATAACTAATTAACCGATTTCAATGAAATTTGACACGTAGACAGTGTAACTTTTAAAATAACATATAGGGTAATTTTATTTTAAAAATTCAACCCCTGAAGGGGTAACATAGGTTGATAAAGTTTCTGTAAAAATGTTACTCCTTGGTCCGATTTACTCAAAACTCGGTACATATAATCGATAAAACTAATAGCGAGACACATATTTTTTATTTTCCAAATCTACCCCTTGTCTGTAAAATGAATTTTGTATGGAAAAATCATATAAAATCTAGTCATGTTTGTTTTGACGTATCTGCATAACTAATTATCGATTTCAATGAAATTTGACACGTAGACAGTCTAACTTTTAAAATAACATATAGGGTAATTTGATTTTCAAAATTCAACCCCTGAAGGGGTAACATAGGTTGATAAAGTTTCTATAAAAATGTTATTCCTTGGTCTGGTTCACTCAAAACTAAGTACAAATAAAACTTAAAACAAATAATGAAACATGTATTTTTTATTTCTTACAAATTTACCCCTAGGGGGAGTGAATATGTAATTTTATCTGGAGAAATCATAGAAAATACATTAATGTTTGTTTCCACGTATCTGCATAACTACTAAATCGATTTTGATGATATTGGAAATATAGATAGTATCCTAAAATAAAACATAATAAGGTACTTGATTTTTTTAAAATCATCCCCTAAAATGGTTAAACAGGGTGATAAAGTTTCTATGATAAATTTTATTACATACTTGGTTTGATTTACTCAACATTCGTGTGCAAAATGAAATTTGTAAGTATAGAAAACATGTATTTCCTGGTTCCGTTCACTATGTAGGGAAATACAGTTTAACGTAAATTATGAAATCTGTATATATAAACGGCAAACGTTACCGACTGACTGACTAACTGACTGATCTATCAACGCACAGCTCAAACCACTTAACACATTTGGCGAAATTTGGCTTTTTTTTTTTAATTTATTTTCATCATTTTCATTAAATATATAATAAAAGAAAACATAAGATAGTCTATTTTATTGGAAACTTCTAACAAGTACTTCTGTAAATAAGTAAGTAAATATGTGTTTCAGGCTTTTTCGAAATTCCACCTTTAAGAGAGTGAAATGGGGTACAAACAAACAAAACAAAGTTTGAAAATCAATATGATTTTTTGGGTTTTATATAAATGAGTCGCTATGTCCGTTGGTCACGCCATAACTTGAAAACGGATTGACCGATATGGTCTACGTCTAATTCAGTTTTTCATGTGTTTTTACGTAAAAAAATTAAAGAAATTAATGAAGTTATTAACGCGGGCGAAGCCACGGGGCACTGTAGAGTTAATATAAAGTCAATAGTAAGAATAATGCAAACTTCGACATATGATTTGGCATTGCATGTATTTTTGATCTTGTCTCACTAGCCGTCTTTCATGTACAGATAAGCTCTATTCCATCAAAAACAAAAGTGTGGGTATTAGGGTTCCGTACCTCAAAAGATAAAAAGGAACTCTTATAAGATCACTTTCTTGTCCATCTGTCAGTCTGTCTAACCGTGTGACACCACCGATTTTCTCAGAAACGAGTGGACCTAGCAAGTTGAAATTTATACCAGAAACTGAGGTCTAATATTAAGTCCCTATTAGATGTATAAGTTAAACTCCGTCGAGTCTTCTCGTCGCCGATACCACAGTGTCTAAAGACAAAAGTCTTTAAGTAAGTCTTTAAGTCCTACCTGTGATGACATACGGAGCCGAGACGTGGACACTCACAGTCCGACTGGTCCACCAGTTTAAAGTCGCTCAGCGAGCTATGGAGAGAGCTATGCTCGGTATTTCTCTGCGGGATCGAATCCGGAACGAAGTAATTCGCCAGAGAACTAAAGTTATCGACATAGCTCAACGGATTAGCAAGCTGAAGTGGCAGTGGGCTGGTCATATCTGCCGCAGGACTGATAACCGTTGGGGCAGACTTGTCCTAGAGTGGAGACCGCGAATCGGCAAACGTAGCGTAGGACGTCCTGTGACCAGGTGGAGCGACGACATACGCAAAGCGGTGGGCAGTGACTGGAAGAGAAGAGCCGAAGATCGGGCTCAGTGGCGCATCTTGGGAGAGGCCTATGTCCAGCAGTGGACTGATACAGGCTGATGATGATGATGATGATTAGATGTATAAAAATCAAGGTCCTAAGTCAACACGATAAAAAGATATGGGATTTTCACGAAAACTTATAAGTACCAAAAAATTACTTTTAACCAAAATTGACAATTCTAGGTCAACCGAAAGTTCCCTATAGTACTTTCCGTTGACCTAGAATCATGAAATTTGGACATTTTTTTTTTAAATTAAAAATTTTAAAATTAAAGTTGTCCTTTAATTTTCAACTTAAAAATACATACATAGTATAGCCCAATTAAGATAGGCCTGGGTAATATAAGCGCTCATACAATTTAGAGGTCTAGCTTAATTGGTACCAACCAACGTTGGTACGGAAGCCTCGGTGGGCGAGTCCAACTCGACTTGGCCGGTTTTTATTTAATGAAACCACGATCCAAGTAAAATTTTTGTTTATATGTAGCTATGGTAGTTATGTACGATGATAGCTCAGTTGGCATGACATATTAGCATGTATACAAATATGACTGTGGAAGCGTCCACCAATCACAGCTAGACCTAAATGTCATCACACAACATATCCACCGATCAGCACCGGCTGTAATCATATTCACCAAACAGCACCGGCGACATGCATGTCGCGATATGCAATAGACGGATGAAAAAAATTGACGCAATGTAATAACATTTTACTTAACAAAAAGTGTCCCGAGAAGAGAAAGAACCCTTCTCCCGAGTTGTTGACTAATGATATACCTTGTAATGCAGTATATTGATCACTCTCCCACTCGACATGACCGGCGCCTCTCGGTCAGGGATGGCGATGTATCCTTGAGTCTCGGTGGAACCATACCCGTTGCACAGATGAGCAGTGTTTGGCAACAACTCCTACAATCAGTACGTTCAGTTATAGGGATATCATATAGGGAGATCATAAAGGGAGATTAAAAGTAGGCATAGAAAAGTCTGACTCTCAAGGGATGTTTGCTGCCGGCACGCAGAAAGGTTATGGATGCAGATTTTCTCTTTGATGGTGGTGAGCTATTTTTTGGTAGCATGTCAAGCAGAACATCGACAAAACTACTCCTATTCCCTGTAGACAAACACTCATGAATGCATATATCCATTGTTCCACGGGTATGATTTAAACATGCGACCTCCCGGTTAGAAGACCAAGTTGTCTATCTACGCCAACGGGCCGAGCAATGGTGTTATCTAATATCATAAACAGTATACATAACAAAGTACCTGAACAGCATTCATTAGGTCAGTGGTAGACGGTGCTCCCAGGAGCGTCACTGATACCAATGATGAGAAGTGATCTGACGTTACCTCGGGAAGTAACGCCTTCACGAATGCCGGACCGAAGAATGTCCAAGTTGGCTGATGGGCAAAATAAAGGGTATACATATTATAGTAATAATCTATCTCAAACTTTTTCTGTGTTGCAATGTCTGGAACCATTTTAATATTATTTCTATAATTGCCTTCAACAAATGCATTTTTTTGACGATTCATTCTAGTAACTAAAGTGAGCTGCAGCAATTTCAAGTAAATTTGGTTTGGAAAAGATGGCTGCCTGCACTATGAAATGTTTGTGACAAGCTCTAGCAGTAACTATTTAATACATTTGGACATACGAACGTAGCCACACATGGAAGACGATTTGAGAAAGTTGCGATGTGTGGATTGAACAAAATTTCAGTTAACCTACATCTCGTCTCACTACCGTCTTCTATTCTTACATATAAACACGATTTCATCTTGTTTTTTTTATTCGTGTCATAGTCAAGAGTTTAATCACTGTCTCACTTGATATAAGGTGACCAAGTGGTCGACAATGTAGCACGCTTACGAAGATACCTATTCTTAAAGACCCCAAATGGAACCTTTCCGGAAACACACATTAGGGCAAGCAGTTCCAATCCCTGGCAGTACGTATTATGAATTTGGAATCGCGGATTGATGGAACATCCACCTTTTAGCGGTGGATCGTATCAGTACGTCTGGTTGTTCGATTGAAAAAAGGTGATCTGGCAATAAGTTCGTGCAGTTGCGTGGCACACTCACCGAAATGTATCCGATATAAACCTATAAACAAGCAACTCTGTGGCAATGCTCTAGCTAGGCTTTAGAGTCTTCTGCGAATTAGTACGTCATTGTTGATCAGCTTCTTAGCTCTGTGCTCAATTGCCTCCAATCTCTATCATGATCGCGTTGTCACTGACCAAGAGATGAGATTGTATTTTTGTCTGACCGGAATGAAGAATAAACTGGCCAAGTGCAAGTCGGACTCGCACTAGTAGGGTTCCGTACCACATTACAGTATTTTATAAGATCGAGCAAAAAATACAACTATCATTTTTGGCCAGCAAATAATAATAATTAATAAACATTTTATTTCTTATAACGCCATCTAACGTCTAACAAAGGTGTTAGGGATCGACATTTCAATATAACGCCATCTATGGGACGTTTACCTAACTAAGCGTTCAGAGATAGCGTGAAATGCCGAAAAAAACACGTTTCTTGTATGGGGACTCTATATTATTTTTAACTTTATTCTGTTTTTAGTATTTGTTGTTATAGCGGCAACAGAAATACGTCATCTGTAAAAATTTCAACAGTCTAACTATCACGGTTCATGAGATACAGCCTGGTGACAGACGGACAGACAGACAGACAGACGGACAGCGGAGTCTTAGTAATAGGGTCCCGTTTTACCCTTTGGGTACGGAACCCTAAAAAGTATGTCAGTTCCCAAAAACCTCTCAAGTGACTTACTCTGAATCGAAGCAGCATATCCTTAACAACGTCAACGGCAGTAGGTCTGGGAGTGATGAGCAGCGGCACATCGTACACCACGGCGCTGGTGACGCTCATGGTGAAGGTGGCCCACTGCAGCGTCGTCAGCACCATCATCAGCTCCGTGGGTCGCGGGAACTGCGTGTGGTATAACCTGGTGATGACTAGCGTTATAGGCTTTTGACTTAAATTTATTATTAAGTGCCATAGGAGAGCCCTATATTCATCAGGACGAATACTGGCTGTAAATGAAGATGATAATGATAGGCTTCTGAGGAATTAATTTTTTTGAGTTGCTTTCTTTGCATTTAGCTAGTTGTTAATACCCTTTAAGGTACGGACACACCGCAGCGTCCTGCGTTCACGATCTAGGTGACGATCAGATAGCGCAGTAGTATTTGTACGGACTAGTTCACACCAAACGCGATCAGAAAACAATTGAAAAGTAATAAGATCGCGCCCGCAGATCGCAGGACGCCGCGGTGTGGGGCGCGCCGTACCTTAACACATGTCAATATCGGGAATTCAATTGAAATGAAATGAAATGTATTTGTCTTTTACAAATGTCCTGTGGGTGGGCGGTCATTATTACCCACCTGCTATGTATGTATACATTATTTATATGCTCGTAAAGGTTGTAAGATATTTGATATTAAGAAATATTTTTGAAGACATTATTGTACCAAGATGTAAATATTATTTTCATTTTTTATAATAATAAATAAAATAAATAAAATTAGTTTATTTCAAGTTACTTAGACTCATATACGTACACACATTCAACAAATTAAAATTAAATTAAAAATTAAATACAATAAATTATGAGTTCGAATCAAATTTAATAATCATACGGAACTTTAATTTAAAATCAAATTACATTAGTATAAAATAAACAAAAAGGAAGGAAACAAGTCAAGGTAAAATGTCAAATTCAAATTTCATGTCAAGGTTAATCAAATATTAAAATAAATAAAATCAAAATATTAATAATTAGCACTTTAAATACACACTGTATGGGTACCCAAAAATGTTGGTGATATGCCTATCGGAACAGTGTCTGATAAAAGGACAGTTAGATCTGCAATCATTGTCAGAACGATGTTGCTACTGGCCCGCACCCTACGCACCAGAGACGCGGCACGCTTGCGCATGGTCGCGTGGAAGGAGCCTGCGCAAACATGCCTGAGGCTCTGCAGTAGCGGGGCAGTCTCATCATCGCCCTGAACGCGTTGTTGAACTGCACGCGAAGAGCATTGTCGAGCTTGTATACCTCTCCCACAGACTGCACGTGTAGAGGGAGGTGCAGTACGCTCGAAAGAGCGTCAATTTCACCTCTCCTGAGCTACGTGCAAACCTGCGAGCAAGCATGTTTGCCCGTACGCACAACGCCCTTCGCTCGCGCTCAATGTCAGCGTTGTCTTTAAGGTCAGATGTAACAATATGGCCCAGATATTTAAATTGTGTCACCATTTCCAGTGGAATTCCATTTAGGTAAACAGGGGGCACACTTTTATAATATCATATAAGCTGGCGTTTGACTATCACCTGATGGTACGCGATGATGCGGTCAAAGTTGGTGATTCTTATGGTGTTCCATTGTTAACTAGGAAGCAAACGACTTACATCTTAAGTTTATTAAAAGTCCATCAAATAACTTAATATTTCAATTCAGTATGGAATGTTTGAATATAACACAAATCTTATAGGAAATCAAAATAGATTCAATCGTTTGGGAGCACGTTGAACTTTAAAGACTTTTCTGTTTGCGTGGATTAAAAATATATAACTGCATGAAACTAAACGAAACAAAGTACAATGATACTATGAAAAAAATATTGAGTAATAACTGACCATAAGGTAGGCAGTTGTGCAACCAGACCATAGTTATTCTGTATTGCTGCTTTTGGCAGGCCAGTGGAACCGCTGGTAGGCAACATCAGGATGGAAGCCTCAGGGTCCGAATCTGAGATCCTGGGAATAAAAAAATACAAACGTCTAAACATATCGTATAGGATAAGAGCTGGTAGGAATGGTATAGCCTAAACCTTTAGACGCAGTGACTGGCATATCATTATTTGCTAAATAATCTCAAGGGTTCTTGAGTAGCACAGTTGTGTTTATCTATTTTAAGGACTCTATTTAAAACAGATAAGTTGTTTTCAGAAAATATCACCGTCAATGTCAAAATGTCTTAAAGTATTGCATTTAATTAAGATTGAGAGATTGCTGATAAGATAAAAATGTGAAAACATGGTAGGATGCCACATATTATGTAACCAACATTCTGTATTGAAAAATACTTATAATAACTACAGAGAACTTACGTTAATTCTTCCAATGCATTATATCCTTGTACAAAGGCTCTCAAATGATCTTCTTTCTCAAAAACAACTACTTCAGTGTTAAGACCAGGCGTTTGTTTCAAGGAATATTGAAGGTTATTTTTATGTTCTTCGTCGCAAAACACAAAAGTAGGCCGAATAAGCTCGAGGTAGTGAGTTAACTCAACTGGAAGTGTTACGAATGTTTTGTATAAATCTATGATTAATCTTTATATAGTATAAAACAAAATCGCTGCCGCTGTCTGTACGGTCATATATTTTTTTATTTAAACTACGCAACGGATTTTAATTCTATTTTCAGCAATAGATGCAGTGATGCCAGAGGAAGGTTTATAACCAAGATTTAAAGCGGGCAAAGCCGCGGGGTGCAGCTATGCGGTATGGTGGTATGCAATATAAAAGAAGGAGAGGAAAACCCAAGAAAGTTTGGATGGACTATGTGGAAAATGATATGGTATAACTAAGGAGTAGATTTGAAAAAAACGATAGCGAGGAAAAAGCACCAACCTACGTAGGTGGGACAGTTATTATATACAGGGGAGTATATACAGGTGGGACAGGTAGTATATATACAAAAAAACTGGCCAAGTGCGAGTTGGACCCGCACAAGTAGGGTTCCGATTAAACAAAATTTGCCGGAAAAATAAAGTACAAATTACATCTATAATATAAATACCGTGTCAATACTAAACATGCTTATTTACTACAACGCCATCTAACGAATGTCTAACGAACTTCTAACGCCAACTAAGTGAACGTTAACACTAGAGATGCGCCGTATAGTGGTTTCACCGAATTACCGAATATTATTCGGTTTAACCTTTACCGAAACAGATATTCCGCTGAATTATTCGGTTTACCATTACATTGTTTTGCCGCGTAAACAAGTTCTAGCATGTGTGCTACGTGCCGCTGCTGGTTAGATTAGGAACTTGGATGGATTTAATTGAGGTTTATAAAAATGTTGATTTTAAGTTTAAAAATAAATGTTGATTTAAAGTTTAAAAATAAATATTGTTGCGAGATTTAAATGAATTGTTAATTTAAGGCTTTAAATAAATGTTGACTATACCTACTAACTATAGGTTAAGAAGTAAATATGTTTTCTTTGACTTATAATATAACATAAGTCTTATATAAGAAGTTTTGTCTTTTAGTTCTACACCTTGGCTACATGAGCCAAGAAAATAGAAATGCTTGAACCGAATATATTTGGCAACAAAACCGAATAATTTGGCAGAATACAAATAATAGAAAAGATGTCGAATACGCTGAATACCGAATACCAAACGAATATTCAGCGCATCTCTAGTTAACACAAAAAACCAGTGTTTTTCAACGTGTGGGTCGCGCCACTCGCGAACCCCTGGAGGGTCGCAAAGCCTCTATAAGGGAGTCGCGAAGCCTCAGTAAAAGAATAAAAGAAAGTTTGATAACATACTTTTAAAGAAAATATTAATTAAAGAGTGAGTAGAGTAGGTGTTTTGACTGAGGGTGCTTATAATTTTTGGTTTAAAAGAAAATATGTAATTTGTTTCCTGTAGGCCACACGAACGAAACCGCGGGTAGAAGCTAGAAATATAACAAAATACAAATTATAAACAGTGCAAGTAGGTCGATTTTTTTTCATACTAAGGGGGTCGTGTCGCGTCATGAAAAAGGTTGAGAAACACTGGTAAACAATCGTACATAGATGGCGCTATAGTAAAAACACGTTTTTTGTAAGGGGACCCCCTTTAATTCTTAACTTTGATCTGTTTTTAGTATTTGTTGTTATAGCGGCAACAGAAATACATCATCTGTGAAAATTTCAATCGTCTAACTATCACAGTTCATGAGATACAGCCTGGCGACAGACGGACAGACAGACAGACAGACAGACAGACAGACAGACAGACGGACAGCGGAGTCTCAGTAATAGGGTTCCGTTGATACCCTTTGGGTTCGGAACCCTAAAAAACGAACGAAACCAGTATTATGTCGGACGAAGAATGTTAATATGTTGTATAGAACCAATTTCTTCTACGATTTTATACAATATCCATGTGTAGCAATATTTTCAAAAATCTTACAAATTGTTGTACTAGGATCCTGCATGAAAGGCAAAGCCTCAGCAAACAGAACAGCCAGATACATCGCTGTCATCTGCTGGTGGTTCCTCATTATCAGAGTTACAGTCTTTCCTCTCACTCCCTTGGCAATTAAGATTTGTGCGAGCAGGATAGCATCCTTGAGGATTTGCCTTCTCGTAACCTTTTCTCCAGTTGATCCATTTATCTGAAAATATTTCATTTTACAAATTCTATTGATACAAAGGTTTTACACCGCGCGGTGCAGCTCGACGCAGCGAGACGTGCGGCGTGACCGAATTATCTCAATGCAATGTGTCTTATTGTGTAATTGATAAAGTTCAATTTTTTGTCACGCGTCACCGCTGTACCGCGTGAAGTAAGTTTTTTATATAATAAACGATACATATTGAATAGTTTGTACATAGCGATCTCAGATGAGGATATTTTCTTGTTTCATACTTTTTAGAGCGTGATATTTCAGTAGTCGCCGTAGTCGGGTTTTAGTTTTTGAACCTATTTTTTATTAACATTGACAAGTTTATTATCATTGTATCTGCTCTGCCTATCTTTGGCTTTATCACGGATTACTATTCTATCCTCCGTAGTCCGTGGGCTGTATACTCAAAGGCCTATCTGGACTTACTTTATCATGTCGACTTTGCAAAATGAGAGCCAAAAGCGATTGATTAAACTGTTGTCAAATTTCGTGACATAGGTTTGTTATAAAATAATATGAAAAAATAATATGGTAGTGTACTATCAAATATATTACTAGCTGGTACCCGCGACTTTGTTCACGCACACCAAGAATTTTATCACTGTAAAACTCTGTCAATCAACATTTGTGTAAAAATCAGGATTTTATTTTCACAAAAAGTAGCCTATGTTCATCTTCATACTATACAGTATCTCCTTGTTGAATTTCTGTAAAATTGATCGACTATTTAGGCGTGATTAGGTAACGAACAGACAGGGCGACAGAGTTACAAAAGTTTTTATAATATTAGTCTTGATTTATTTTCTATGTTATAAACAAAATAATATGAAAGTATGCTTTCAAATATATATTATGACATATTTTCTAATATCACATCGAGGAGGTTTTGCTACATTAAAGCCAATGCCCTACACTCTCTTTCGATATTCCCTTGTATTCAAGACCAATAACTAAGGGCCTTTACTAAATCAGCTGCTCTTTACGGCACTATATGAAGTACCTACTGATATTTATTTAAAATAATAAGAAATTAGACGGAGTTATTATAGATAGGTAGGTCTTTGAAAAAGACATTTAGGTTCTTAAAACCATTTTTAGGGTTCCGAACCCAAAGGGTACCAACGGAACCCTATTACTGAGACTCCGCTGTCCGTCTGTCTGTCTGTCTGTCTGTCTGTCTGTCTGTCTGTCTGTCTGTCTGTCCGTCTGTCACCAGGCTGTATCTCATGAACTGTGATAGTTAGACGATTGAAATTTTCACAGATGATGTATTTCTGTTGCCGCTATAACAACAAATACTAAAAACAGATCAAAGTTAAGAATTAAAGGGGGTCCCCATACAAAAAACGTGTTTTAACTATAGCGCCATCTATGTACGATTGTTTACCAGTGTTTCTCAATCTTTTTCAGGACGCGACGCGACCCCCTTAGTATGAAAAAAAATCGACCTACTTGCACTGTTTATAATTTGTATTTTGTTATATTTCTAGCTTCTACCCGCGGTTTCGTTCGTGTGGCCTACAGGAAACAAATTACATATTTTCTTTTAAACCAAAAATTATAAGCACTCTCAGTCAAAACACCTACTTTACTCACTCTTTAATTAATATTTTCTTTAAAAGTATGTTATCAAACTTTCTTTTATTCTTTTACTGAGGCTTCGCGACTCCCTTATAGAGGCTTTGCGAACCCCCAGGGGTTCGCGAGTGGCGCGACCCACACGTTGAAAAACACTGGTTTTTTGTGTTAACTAGAGATGCGCTGAATATTCGTTTGGTATTCGGTATTCAGCGTATTCGACATCTTTTCTATTATTTGTATTCTGCCAAATTATTCGGTTTTGTTGCCAAATATATTCGGTTCAAGCATTTCTATTTTCTTGGCTCATATAGCCAAGGTGTAGAACTAAAAGACAAAACTTCTTATATAAGACTTATGTTATATTATAAGTCAAAGAAAACATATTTACTTCTTAACCTATAGTTAGTAGGTATAGTCAACATTTATTTTAAGCCTTAAATTAACATTTCATTTAAATCTCGCAACAATATTTATTTTTAAACTTTAAATCAACATTTATTTTTAAACTTAAAATCAACATTTTTATAAACCTCAATTAAATCCATCCAAGTTCCTAATCTAACCAGCAGCGGCACGTAGCACACATGCTAGAACTTGTTTACGCGGCAAAACAATGTAATGGTAAACCGAATAATTCAGCGGAATATCTGTTTCGGTAAAGGTTAAACCGAATAATATTCGGTAATTCGGTGAAACCACTATACGGCGCATCTCTAGTGTTAACGTTCACTTAGTTGGCGTTAGAAGTTCGTTAGACATTCGTTAGATGGCGTTGTAGTAAATAAGCATGTTTAGTATTGACACGGTATTTATATTATCGATGTACTTTGTACTTTATTTTTCCGGCAAATTTTGTTTAATCGGAACCCTACTTGTGCGGGTCCAACTCGCACTTGGCCAGTTTTTTTGTATATATACTACCTGTCCCACCTGTATATACTCCCTTGTATATAATAACTGTCCCACCTACGTAGGTTGGTGCTTTTTCCTCGCTATCGTTTTTTTTCAAATCTACTCCTAAATCTCGCAACAATATTTATTTTTAAACTTTAAATCAACATTTATTTTTAAACTTAAAATCAACATTTATATAAACCTCAATTAAAAATCCATCCAAGTTCCTAATCTAACCAGCAGCGGCACGTAGTGCACATGCTAGAACTTGTTTACGCGGCAAAACAATGTAATGGTAAACCGAATAATTCAGCCAAATATCTGTTTCGGTAAAGGTTAAACCGAATAATATTCGGTATTCGGTAATTCGGTGAAACCACTATACGGCGCATCTCTAGTGTTAACGTTCATTTAGTTGGCGTTAGAAGTTCGTTAGACATTCGTTAGATGGCGTTGTAGTAAATAAGCATGTTTAGTATTGACACGGTATTTATATTATCGATGTACTTTGTACTTTATTTTTCCGGCAAATTTTGTTTAATCGGAACCCTACTTGTGCGGGTCCGAGTCGCACTTGGCCAGTTTATTTATCTAATTCAATAATTTGAAAAAAAAAAATTTTAGATTTCAATAAACACTTTCAACCACAGTTTATTGAACGAGATATAGTCAGCAGTTTTGAGATAAAGCAACCGCCAATATCACTTTGTTTTTCATACAAACACTATGAAAATTAAAGTTTCATTTTTGGTGGTGAAAAATTATAGTCATAAAATACTCTACTGAGTTACGGAACCATACGAGTGCGAATCCGACATGCACTTGGCCAGTTTATTGACATAGTACTATTTTCCTGCACGTGTTTAACAATAGCCGGAACTTAATAGTCAATTATCTAAATATTACGAAATGAAACTAAACACGTTTTTTAAATCTCGAGCATAATTGAGGACAGACAGATAGTACTTAATCTAACTCAATATTGAATTCGAAGTAAGATAATATAGGTGCAATTAAATAATATGTCGAAATGAAAAAACAAAATGTTACCATAAAAATATGATCAGGGGTTCTCTTCAGACTGTGGTACAATATCTGCGCCAGGCTGACTTTCTTTCGTTCTTCTGCTGTCGGAGGTTTCCCTCTGGAGACGAGGACCTCGTCCAGTATACCATCCAGGTACAGCTGAGCTGGAAATGGATCCCCTCGAACTACTGCGTGAGACATCTACGATAAAGAATATTGGGAACATTGGTCAATGGTATTGTTCACTTGTATTTTTGGTTAGACAAGCACTTGTCTACTATCTCATCTGATGTTAACAATGACGATGCTGTCTAAGATGGAATCGTTCTGAAGATGGAAGCCTCCATCTTCAGAACGAAGAAGCGAAGCCTACCTACTACAAGTAGTCTTCCATTTAGCATCACCCGAGAGCCCCGTTGGCGTCAAGGATAGGTGGCTAGACTTCTAAGCGAGAGTAAACTGGTTCAAGTCCTAGTACGAGTGTTAAGTTTAATATTATATCGATGTCGATTCTACCTGACTTGCGACCAAAAAGTAGCTTACCACTATCAAGGATTTCTCCATCTGCCGCCATAACCTTACGGTGCTTCGGCACCGCACAGCTCTGAAGAGTCAGAGTATTTCTTGGGCCTAAGTGTTCGCTATCTTTGACCACATCTTCGCTTGCCACCAGGCGAGTTGGTGGTTAAATGATAGGGTATAAAAAAACCCTAACGATCACATATAAACTTAAGCCTGCGGGCTCGGCTACGGGAATGGAACAATAACCCCGTCTCGTGGGAGACCAAGATATTCAAAGTGTTACTAAAATAATTTAAAACTGGGGCATAATTTTGCCATACAATACTATCATTCATACAATACTATCATTTATACAATACTATCATTCATACAATACTATCATTCCAACTTACAGCCTTTTTACCTGACTGCGCGACGCAAAGGAGAGATGTGTTTATCAGTCTATATATGTCCGTATGTATATTTGTTCCTTTGTGGCACTCTAGAAACCAAAAGCGTGGGCCGATTTTGAGACATGACACGTTGTTAGATTCGCCTTACCAGCGCGAGTGTCAACGAGAACAAAAAAACATTGAAAAATTCTAAATGGCGGATTTAGGATGCCATAATTTGGGGTTCAAACATTTATAGGCTTGAAAAGGTGATAAAAAAAAATATTATTTAGTCTAAAAAATTTTAAGATCATACGTGAAACGAAAAAAAAATATTACGGACATTGTATTAAGTAAATAATATCATCCGCAGTTGGGTTATTTGTTTTTTAGTAAATATTTTGTTTGCAAAATTTGTACTTGATATACCTAGAATTTCGATAATGTCTTCAACCTTATGACCTGGTTCCTCAAGATAACGATAAACTTGTGAACTGGCTTGACTCTTACCGCCTACATACAAATCCTAGTAGTAAACAATTATGCATATTTCATTTAAGTTCAGATTAATTTACTTGAAGATTGTATCACGGGGCGCCGCATAGTTTTTTCTTTGAGAATGACTGACTGACGTAAGTAAACAAATACAATAAGCCAATGAATACATACAGTTTCCCACAATAAAAACCGCACAATTTGCACTTTTAACTCGATACATTATGTTTTTTCGGGCAGGTAGCAGTAGGTAATATTTATCCATAGCATTAGTTAGTTGATAAGTCAGTCAGTCATAGTTAATAAGATTAGTTGATAAGTCGTGATAAGAGAACGTTGTGGTGTGATAGACGATGTAATGACAAAGATAGAGAAAGGGAAGCTTAGATGGTTTGGACATCTATTAGTCTGTTTACTGATACAAACATAAAATAAATCATAAATTGTAATGCAGTACAGTAGTTGGCAGAACGACCAACAGTCGGCCATTAAAATTTTACCAATCAATTCTTGCCAAGGGGCCCTGACTGTGTTTTTAATCTGTGGTGAAGTTTGATGCCTTCCATGTCTTTCTTTTTTTTCTTTTTTTTATAAATAGTATAATAGTAGTTTTTATGAGTACCAATAAACCCTTGGTTTGTGCTAGCACTTACATCCGCAAGTCACAGTTGCCGATTCAACAACATTGACTTACTGTATTTATACGATATTATCATAATGGCACTCGCAAGGTTAAAACTAACCGATTGACGTCAGAATCATTAAACCAGCTAGATGTTTAGTCTCTAGAATGCAACATAGAAAAAAGCAATACATACATACACAGATTAGTTAACACATTACCCTCATTTGCTTTGTGAAGTCGGGTAAAAATAAGCAGAACTATTCGGATCAGTGGATGTCCTACCACTTAGCATAAAATAAATGTTAACACTTACCTTTATCTTTAAACTTCGAATCCGAAAAACACGTAAGAACTTTATTTCTTTTTTGCAAAATGTAAACAAACCCAATCCTAACAATAGTTAAAGTAACTAACTAATACAAAATTTTTAAGCAATGCTAAAATTTTTTTTGAAACTTAAAATTTATTGCGAGTAAATTATGTTGAATGTTAGCTACTAGTAGTTGATATTTTATGTGTTATAGTTAGTTTAGCGGCTCTGTCAAGTGACACTCGTTCGATAACACTTGCCACCACTTGGATTGAGCTGTGAATCGTTACTACTGCTATTTATAATGTCTCGCTATTTATATAGATAATAGGTAATAAGAAGTGTCAGTGGTACAGTCGAGCTAAAACTGAATTCTTGGAGTTCGCGGGAACGTGGAAAAGTGTTTGTAATCTCATTGTATTTTTTCCTAAAACTTGTGTTATTCCGCGAGTTAATGTGTAATAAATGTGGATTATTAACCATTAAGTGGCGGTGAATGTGTCCGAGTGTAGGGAAACAGCACAATGTTGAAAAACATGCTATTTGCGTTCTCACCATAATTCCAATGAAAATCTTCAGTAAACACCACGTCTTTACTGAAGGTATGACTTAGACTAGACTTTTAATTAAAAACTGACCTGAAATGGGACTTTGACCCATCTCTCCGACTAAAATTCATAAAAACTTGCAGAATTTCAATATTTGACACTGGCTAAATTTAGTAATCGTGTGGAGCCATAATAAAACTAAAAAAAAAAACTGAATTCTTTTTTTATAATGATTAATATCGGACACAGATAATCTACAGTATTTTTTTTATTTGACTAAAGTAAAATTTTACGTCACATAAACCAATGAAAATCTTTATTTTATACATAAAACACAAAAAATGTTTCTACCTATGTTTGTTTTAGACTAAATAACCATGCGGTCGATGTGCCGCAAACTGATTTCATTGGATAGGCAATAATGCGAAGATGGTTGTAGACCACTAGCACAATGCATTTTCGGGTACATTTCTTTTTAAGTAGCACACGCCGGGTATCCGTTAAGGCACGGCCACACCGCAGCGTCCTGCGATCTGCGGGTGCGATCTCAGTACTTTTCAATTGTTTTCTGATCGCGTTTGGTGTGAACCAGGTACAAATACTACTGCGTTATCTGATCGCCGCCTAGATTGCGCACGCCGGACGCTGCGTAGTGTTCGTACCTTTAAGGTACGGACACACCGCAGCGTCCTGCGTGCGCGATCTAAAAATCGTATGCAACTGTTTGCATATAATTATGACACGATTTTATCATTTAAAAAAACGACTCAAGATATTTGCGCTGCGTGAATTGCACTAAAGTCAGTTGTCCAGCAATAGATTAAGAGAGCATAACGAAATCCGTCTGTGTTTCTAACGCTAAGTTGTAGCCGTGGGTGGTTCTACCCACAGCCAAAGCCACCGGTGGCAACACTGGTTGTAACCCGTAATTAGCATTAAAAAATGAATCACGAGTAAAATTATTAATAATTAAAATTATTTAAAACAAAAAAAATATTACGTTCCAAACCTACTATCACAGGTAGGTAATGATGACCGCCTTACAAAAAATAAAATAGTTTTGTATTAGTGGTTAAATACTTGTAATAAATTAAAAAGTTATTTTTGCCATTGCTGTAAAAAGGTAAACTATGAAAAAAAAAACATTTAAAGAACTATAAGAACCGACTTCAAATGCTGCACTATTAATTTTCAGTACCGAGTTTTAGGTTTTTATCCCATATCTCTGGAGATGCTTATCAGATCTCGATGAAATTACTATGGTATCATTCTAAGAATATTTCCATTCCAACAAAAAACAAATCCTCAAAACTGGTTCATAAACGATGAAGTTATTTGCGAACACCCATAAAAAAATTGTATACAGGGTGGGGCAAAAGTAATCATCCAATGTTCTTTTGCTGTATTTTTTTTAAAGAAAAAACTTTAATTCTGCTTGTAAAAATTGTTTATTAATTCGTTAGAATTTATTCCATTAAGTTAAGAAAATGATATCGGTCAAGTGGCCGCCGCCAGAGTTGATGACCATACGGGCCCGTTTTATGGCATTTTCCATCACTCTTGCCAGAATTTCGGGCGACAGGTTCTCGCATTCCTGGCGAATATTCTCCTTAAGAGCTTCGAGAGTCTCAGTCTTGTTGACGTAAGCCCGCGATTTAAAAAAAACCCATAAAAAGAAGTATAGAGCGGTTAAATCGGGTGATCTGGCCGGCTAGTGCAAATCATCAAAACGAGAGATCAAGCGACCCGGAAATGCTTCCTTCAGAATATCGGTTGTGGCTCGAGCAGTGTGCGCCGTTACATCGTCTTGTTGGAACCACATGTTTTCCAGTCCCAACTCATTCAATTGAGGAAGAAAAAAATCGGTAATCATGGGTCTGCAGCGCGCCGTCCACAGTCGACGTTTGGCCCGCGGCGTTCTCAAAAAAAATATGGCCCGATGACACCTCCAACGTAAACAGCACACCACGCAGTAACTTTGAGCGGATGTAGTGGCTCTTCGTGGGTGATACACGGATTTTCGGTGCCCCAGAAACGATAATTTTGTTTATTCACGTAACCTCAAATGAGCCTCATCGGTCATGATAATTTTCGATGAAAAATCGTCCACCTCTTCTTTGAGATTCAGGATGGCTTCAGCGTAGGTTAGACGCGTTTGGCAGTCAACAGCTAAGAGCTCATGCATTGTCTGCACTTTTTAAAGGAACATCTTCAAATCTTTCACCAGAATTCTGCGTCGGGACGCCGGCTAGTGCCCGATTGAGGGGTACGTCGTGTGGTTGGTGGTACGTTGGTCGATGTCTCGGGCTCCGCTCCCACACCGCTGCTGAGAATATCACCGGCAGTGATATTCTCAGCAGACTGCCGACCCGGCTGCTCCGGGGCCGGCCAGCCTTGGGAACATCTCGTGTTGTCCCAGTCTCTTCAAGGCGAGTGGCCAAAAGCCGCAGTGTTTGTCCAGTCGGTGTCGGACGGCCAGAAAATCTGCGACAAAATTCACACTGCGCCAACACAACCGACGAATGATTGCGCAAAAATATGGAAAAAATTATGCCGCGTTCTTGCGGAGTAAACCGATTCATGGCTTGGCGACTTGTATTCTGCGTTTGTTTACTTCACATATGTCAAAACCGAACCAATGACATTTGGCGCCATTTGCAAAAGTTATAGCGTTTTCCAATAGGGTGATTCCTTATACCCCACCCAGTATATAATATACTGTCGAATTGAATAACGTCTACCTTTCTTTTGAAGTCGGTTAATAAAGAATACTTCATCACTCATAGATAAAAAAACACGATAAGTAATTAGGTACAGTGCTTACAATTTCACAGTTCAAACAACGATTATAATATAGAAGCTGCGCCCTGCGGCTTTGTCCACGTTTAATTCTGATTATTAACCTAAGAAAGGTTTATAACATCGTGAATAAAAAATATCGGTCCTTGTATCCCTCGCTCCGCTCAGGATTCTAATCTAGAAACCTTCGCTGCGCTCAGGATCCAACTTAGTCCCTCGAATTGAATTGCCTTTTTTATCTCTTGTTGCATAATCTACATTGAGATCTTCATATCTTGAGAAAGGCCTACGCTCAACAGTGGACTGGCACTGGCTTATTATGATCATGATGATGATGATGATGCACATCTACTAACAGCCAAATTAAGAACTACCTCTTTTTTAAGAAATATTATGGTAATAAGCCACTACACCAGCAAATTGTCTTTACCTAGATTGAGTTTGTAGAATCAACCCGCGTGTGGCCAACTGGGCCAACGGCAATTATGATAAGTAAAGCAATACGGACAATCATGGATCACGCCTGCCTAGAGAACAATCATGTTTTCTTTATCATGTTTCTTTTTATATCAGATTGGCTGGCGTTTGAGCACGATCTTGCCTGGTGCTGGTAACCATAAAAAATTCAACCAATCCACTAACTACCAAATTTAAAAATAAGTAATTAATAAGTTACCCATTGTCACAGTATTTGTTTCCACAAACGGCCACTAAGTGAAGCATCACTCAAAATCTCAAGAGACTCACGAGACGGTTGGATCAAGGACCAGATACAGAACTGGCTTGTAATCATAAGACATTTTTTAAAAGTGGCCAAGTGTGTGTTGACCTCGCCCATGAAGGGTTCCGTAGTAGCCACATATGGATTAGGGATATTATAATGAGTTTTTATGTTGTTTGTATAAATGACAAAGTAATATCTGCGGTTTTGAAAATGCGCTATATCTCAAAAACTGCTGGCTCTATCTTGTTCTTACCAATTTTCGTTGAAAGTGTTCATTGAGATCTACAGCATACCTATATATTTTTTTTAATATTTCCGCGATGGTCGTAATCTTGTCTTTTGGTAGCAAGTCAGGCAGAGCTTCAATATAATATACTCCTACCACCTATGGATTACCACAGATAAGCTGTAATAAAGTTTATTTTTTCAATTCAATAAAAGGAATCCTTATTTATGACTAACAATGCACATCATTATTCATCGTTACAGAGTAGTAGCATATGAGTGAGCAGGTACGATACGTGCACGCAGTGGCATTATATCTAACTATAGTCCGGCAATCGGTCATTCTAGCACACGGCTACGCAGTAACTTTTATATAATCTGTGACACGGCTAAACACGCTGCTCTTCTCCGCTACACCACCCGCTACCCGCTGACATCTTGGGTACCTCGTCCCCGCCACCGTCTGACGCCCCGCGGGACGGTCGCGCACGAGGTTGCCGTTCTATAGCTGATACCCGCCACTTCATTCACGTACAACAAGAATTTAGTAGCCTATGTTGATCCTCATGCTATAATCTCCTTGTTGAATTTCAGTATGATCGGATAGTCCGTTTAGGCGTGATTAGGTAACCAAACAGACAGGGTGACAGAGTTACAAACATTTTTATAATACTTTAAACTTTCGCGATTTAAATACATATGGTTACAAATATTAAAAGCCGCCGTAACAGCCGTTTGTCTGTGAAGAAGTTCCAAACAAATAAACAAACTGACTTTCGCATTTATATTATAGGTAGTAATAATATTTGTCTGGATTACCTTGGTAATGAGCAACAAACCGTTATCTAATCACTGTGCAAACACCTTTCTTAATACGCTATTATCACAGAAAAGTAGGGGTATTACTTTACGAAGGTCACCATTGGGGGCCTACCACAAGCTGATAAGCATTCGTTTATCAGTCTTATTGTTTCTCATTCCGAACTTGATTGATCACTTGATCACTCTCTCAGCTGTTGTTAAGATATAGATAGAAAATATAGAAGACGGTTGTGAGACGGTGTGCAAGATTACTGAATTTAATCCAGTCCATTTAGCGCAATAAAATAGTCTCGTCTTGAAACTAGCACCGAAGATCATACCGGAGTTTTCTACAGAGAGCGAGACATAGCTATACAGGTGTATCGCGGTCTCTATCATTCACCAGCAGCGTTGCCAACATTCGTATAGCATGTGGTAGGACCGCTTCATTATGTTATTATCAACAACAACACTAATATCATAAATGCAAAAGTCAGTTTGTGTATTTGTTTGTTTGTTTGATACTTCTTATTGTTTAAATGGCCTAACCAATTCAGCTGAAATTTTGTAAAAATATAGTCAGCTGTAGTGGTAGGACTTCTGCTAGTCCGCTTGGGGTGGTACCACCACTTTCCCAATTAATTTTCGACCGTGAAATAGAAATATTTTTAGGTTGAAATGGCAAGGTGTCCAGTGAAATTACAGGGCATGTGAGACTCAGCATCTTTATGTCTCTAGGTAACAGGCGCAGTGCAGTGACATGGTGATAGATATTATGTATGTAGTAGTAGTAAGTAGGTAGATGTAGGTTATATCTATCTACTACCTATTAGACTTGGCTGGCACCGACTTCAAATAGATAAGTGGGTAGCGCTTATAATAATTTTAAATAAATTATTTTTCGCTTTTGAGTGCCTGTTTGTGATTATGAAGTCGGTTTTATTTTTTTTGAAAAATAACTTATTTTACCCTTTTTAGTGCATAACAAGTTTTAATTAAATTACATGCATCTATTACATTTGGTGTCTGGGCCGTTATACACTGACTACAAGTTTCAGTAAAAAGTTTCAGTTAAAAAATTTCGGTTAAATATTTCAGTTAAATATTTCAGTTGAAAGTTTCAGTTAGAAATTTCAGTTGAACATTTCAGTTAAACATTTCGGTTAAATGATCGGTTAAGTGTTTCAGGTGGCTGGGAGTGGAGCTCGTGGTGCGTGCGGGTGCAGTGGGTGGCAGAACATCGCAGTTCGTTGTCCCTGGTGCACGCGCCGACTTGCTGCGTCGCTGCCTTCACTCGACGACGCTGCGACTGCCGGCTCCGTCGCTCCTAACTCAACAACACATTCATAGCGGACTCCCAACTATTTCATGTTTCTGGTGGCTGGGAGTTGAGCTCGTGGTGCGTACGGGTGCAGTGGGTGGCAGAGCATCGCAGGTCGTTGTCCCTGGTGCACGCGCCGACTTGCTGCGTCGCTGCCTTCACTCGACGACGCTGCGACTGCCGGCTCCGTCGCTCCCAACTCGTTTCAGTTTAATATTTCAGTTAGATACTTATGTTGAATGTTTTAGTTAAATATTTCAGTTGAATGTTTCAGTTAGATATTACAGTTAAATATTGCAGTTAGATATTTTATTTATAATTATGAAGTCGGTTAATTTTTTTTTTAAAAATAACTTATTTTTCTTCTTCTTGGCCACCACAATAAATGTGTATTGTGCCACTTTACGCGCTTAATTTTTTTTTTAAATTTGTTTCCCCGTCTATATGACGTTGCGGCATTTTTTTTTAACTTAATTAACGCAGCGCGCTCTCTATTTAATAGGACAGTAACATTTCCCGTACAATATTATTATTGAACCTCCTTAGACATGGCACTATAAATGAACAGTCAACGCCAAAAATTAAAATATTACTTTCCCGCCCGGGAAAGACCTATTTTGCGCGCACTTATCGATGAACAAAACAAATTTTCGAATAGATGGGATGAAAAATACATTAATGTTTATTTCCACGTATATGCATAACTACCAAATCGATTTTGATGATATTGGAAATGTATATAGTGTAACTCCTGAAATAAAACATAATAAGGTACTTTACTTTTCAAAAATCATCCCCTAAGATAAAGTTTCTATGGTAAAATGTTATTACATTTGATTCACTCAAAATTCGTGTGCAAAATGAAATCTGTAAGTATAGGAAACATGTATTCCCTGTTCCATTTACTATGTAGGGAAATACAGTTTACAAAAAGAAAATATGAACTGTAAATTAAATGAATGAAGTTATTAACGCGGGCGAAGCCGCGGGACACTGCTAGTAATTGAATAAAATGTTTTGTTTGACTTGCTCGGTTTATTTTCAGACGGTGTATTATTGTTAACATAGGTATACAAAGTTAAGCGCTTTCATAAAAAATATGCTCGCTTCGTTCGAGTACTGCGTTCATTGTGTAGAGGACCTTGCACCTCTGTAAAGTTTACTTATATATCACGAAGAACGCATGCAAATTACTTTTTAATTAATAAATATATAAACTTTTCATTTTATTTACTTTCTTGAAATATTTCTATAATGAACAACAGAAGATATCAATTTTGATCTAATTGATATGGATTTATAAAGTCAAATACTGTCAGGGTCATAAAAAATCATAAAAAAATTTCCATCCATCTACTTTGTAGGAAATAAAAGTACCAAATTAAAAACATTTGTGTTTTATGAGGCACACATAACTTAATTAATAATTTGTCATACATTTAAACGATACAATATCATAATCATAAACAGTTTTGAGCCTAACAACAGAGAACTTTAAGTTTGATCTAAGGATTATCGATGTGTCTTTGTTAGGTCATAAAAGTTTGTTTGATTCTTGATTCTTCTTTAAACATGGGTAATAGATAGATAGATAGATAGATAAACACTTTATTTGCACACCAATAATTACAGAAAAATACCAGAGGAAAATCCTCATTCTAAGTAATGCAAAGGGCGGTCTTATCGCTTAAAGCGATTTCTTCCAGACAACCGAGCTGAGAGTAATATAGCGAGACTGTGACGGACGGTGGTGTATCTATTTTAATCGTTACTTATTTATATAGTTATAAATATACATAAATACACGTGTATACACAATCATACATGCAAATATACATATACATTACATAAACATATATATCTACACAAATACATATATACATACATATATACCAGTATCCAGTATATATAATATATATCCAGTATATTTAACAATTTATATAATACACGGTTCATACTTTTATCAACACATCAATATCGTTGAATTTAACGACAGAAGATATCGACGCTGACCTAAGAGATTATCGATCTTGATCTCACTCGGCTCGTGCGTTGTGATCACAAGAAACCTAACTCTGCTAGTTTATGTTCAACCGACTTTCAAAAAGGAGCAGGTTTTCAATTCGTCTGTACGTTTTTAGACTCCAGAAGAAAGAAAAAAAAGTCGTCGAAGATGTATACGATAAGGTAATTTATATAAACAAAAAGTACATCAAACGACTAACGTTGTTAGTCGTAGTAAAATTATGTTAAAAGTTGTTATACGAAACAAGGGAGTACAATAAATAATATCTTAAAATTCTAAAGTATTTCTGATAATCTACTGAGTATGTTACTTGTAGAGCTTATCGCTACATATACACGAGTAGGTTATATTTTATCATCAAAGATAAAATTAATAGATTTCCAACAAACACGCAACTTGCGTATTCAATCTCCTCCACAGATGACTCATGGAAACACCTCCACAATGTTTCTGTGACTTTATTGGTATACTTTATATAATCTACAACGAAACATATAATTAGATGTCTAACGGGAGGGAGGGAACGGATGGGAAAGAGTCTATGACAGGTCCCCGAAGAACTCTGATAAAACGCCTTCTCGCATTTATTTTTAGAATTGTTTACTCAAGATATTGAGAATGTATAGTAGATACTTAGTAGATTTCCGAGATGGTAGTGATGGCTGTGTGCTACCAGAACTCTGTAAGGTTATGGCGGCAAAATTTCTCCTTGATGGGTACTTTTTGATAGCAAGTCAGGCGGATCATAGATATAATAATTCTCCTATCAACTGTGGAAACTAGTCTTAACTAACCTATAAAACTTTAATATATCATTTACCTAAGCTTAAATCAGGTGCATCGATACCAGATAAGGCTAAAGACAAAGTTGTTAAAGCGATTTGTCCAGTCTATACGGCAGCGGGAAACTTGTGCTTTACAGCGCTGCAGCGTAACGAGGGGTGAATTTACCAGTTCCATTCTCTTGTACCAGTTACCGGAGCAAGTTACTTGACAACATTTAGAATACAAATTTATAAATATGTCTTGCAAATATTATTGAATGCTGTGCTCAAATCTGTGATACTGCTATAAACTGCTACTTTATGGTTAGTTTCATCAGTGCGTCCTACCCGTCATGACATGCGGAGCCGAGACGTGAACATTCACGGTTCGACTCGTCCACCAGTTTAAAGTTGCTCAGCGAGCTATGAAATGAAAAAAGCTATGCTCGGTGTTTCTCTGCGGGATCGAATCTGGAACGAAGTAATTCGCCAGATAACTAAAGTGATCGACATAGCTCAACTGATTAGCAAACTGAAGTGGCAGTGGGCTGGTCATATCTGCCATAGTACTGATAACCGTTGGGGTAGACTGGTTCTAGAATGGAGACCGCGAATCGGTAAACGTAGCGTAGGACGCCCTGTGACCAGGTGGAGCGACGACATTCGCAAAGCGGTGGGCAGTGACTGGAAACAAAGAGCCGAAGATCGGGTTCAGTGGCATGACTTGGGAGAGGCCTATGTCCAGCAGTGGACTGATACCGGCTGATTATGATGATGATGGTTAGTTTATCTGATCATTACAAGGAAACATCACGAAAATATCAATAGCGAGATCAGAGAGAGAAAGAGATAGATTAAGTAAGATAAAGATAGAGAAAAAGAAAGGCCAGGCTTATGTTTAAAAAATACACGTGTGATTTTCCAGCATTGGACTACTAAAAGCTGATGATGAAGTGCTGTTTTCAAGTATATATATAAAATGCGTAGTTTGTATACAGGCATCAAAGGATTACACGGAGATTAAAATGAGCTTTCTGATAGGGTTCCTTATCGGAAGGATTAAACCCTTTTACTTAGCCTGCGACGACGTCGCAATAATCTGGGGCCTTATTCAGTATGACCAATGAGATAACGCGTTCCTTAACGCGCCACGTTACGTTATTGCAAAATTGTATTCTGTATGCCACACGATAGGTAAACGCGCGCGTTACACGTCCTCATATGTCACGATATTTTGACAGCTCAAAACGCGCTCATAACCTTACCCTACCGCGTTTTAATAGGTATAGAGAATACCATAACGCGGAGATAACGTAACACGGCACGGTAAGACTTAAAATGGTCATGGCACTGAATAAGGCCCCTGATCTGACCTTAAGCGAATGCGAATAAAATCTTATAAAGCACAAAGTAAGCCAGCTGAATGTTCCTGGGAATATGTTATTATGTTAGACATACTCTATCGAAAAACAACAAGAAACATGTTTTACGGAATATTTTTAACCCGCGTTGCAAAAAGAAGGGGTGTTATAAGTCTGTCTGTAGCATCGTAGCGTCCAAACTGATGAACCGATTTTGATTTAGATTTTGGTATTTGATAGGTATCTTTAAAATTAAGTATCCTTGTACCGCAATTATATTTTTAGAACGTCTCCTGGAATCTGCAGAATACTCAACTCCTCACAAACATACAGCAGAGATGTAGAATGGTGTCAATGAACTGATAATACAAAGTTCATTCGGGGATGATTTTCAATTTTGTATTAAAGTATTAATGTCTTATCCAATATAATCTTTCTCTGAAATCTACCGTCAAGTATGAAGTCGTACTAGCCCTAACAGCACTGCTCCAATGTTCGAACTTGGACTAGCGACGCTTATTGCATTTGTTGTCAACTTTAACTGATATCCGGTACAACTTCAACCTAAGACCTTCGCAGGGAATTGATTGGAGCAAGCAAGTTGCATCATGCTATTACATTGCTCGTACTTCAATACTTGGAATGGTTCGTAGATTGTTTACTATTTTTAATGACTTTACAAAAAAGGAGGAGGTTCATATTTCGCCTGTTTTTAGGGTTCCGTACCTCAAAAGGAAAAAAGGAACCCTTATAAGATCACTTTGCTGTCCGTCTGTCTGTCCGTATGTCTGTATGTCTGTCTGTCCGTCTGTGGAGACCCTTTTTCTCAATAACGCGTTAAAATATTAAGTTGAAACTTATATCAAATACACGGGTCTTTTCGTGAATCATGAAAAAAAATTAAAAGATATTATGACCGTTTATGTTACATATTTTCGCATATTTTACGATTGCACCAGGGAATCAAAACCTGTAGGGTACTTCCCGTTGACCTAGAATCATGAAACTTGACAAGAAACAAGGTATTGAAGCTCGAATAACAAAAATACAGGAATAAAAGACTTTGCCCAGTAGAACATTCCTGTAAAGACAAATTAATTCTCCCCACTTTGTTTCTATCTCGCTCACAGTTACCGTAAGAATATCTGTCAAAAACCAAAATCAACGAGAAAAAAAATGTAAAAACATTATTCAAGGTCATATCGTTTAGTCTTCAAAAGTATATGCAGTAGCAACCTCCATTGTGTATAATCTTCTTTGTGACTCTTCTTCTAAAACCAGTACATCCAATGTTTGAGGTATTTATCTCCATATCTCTGGAGATACTAATCAGATCTCGATAAAATTAAAATGGGACCAACTCGGAAACGCACCCTACCTATTAAAAAAAGAATCATTTGAATCCGTTCACAATTGACGGAGTAATCGCATAACATACAACCACAAAAAAAATTGTGCATGCAATAGCAGTGTCTAGACCACATGAGTAATCTTTACTCATGTGGTCTAGGTATCGGCGTAGCGCTCCAACTGCAAAGCTTGTCCTTTAACCTAGTTTGAGAAGTTGGTACGCAAGCTTCGGTGGGCGAGTTCAACTCGACTTGGCCAGTTTTTTTTAAATCCATGGTAGGTAATTGTTTGACCACTATCTGACCTGTAAACTGACGATACGATCAACAATGTAGGACGCTTACCTTCGCTTAAATGTATTAAAATAATCGACTATGCAAGAGAAGAGATATCAAGGGCCTTAAAGCTAAAATTCGTATAATCAGCACATCTTTGATTAGAAAATGTAATGAGACCTCTAGACAATGTTAAGTTCATTTGTCTCATCGCGTCCACCTTGATTGCATTTTAAATTTAATAGTATAGATTATCTTCACTAACTCAAGACAAATATAATTTTCTTCTATATACTATCAAGGCTAACTGGAATAATTGAAGCTAAGAAATAGCTTTCTAACAATGTTTAGAATTTAAAAAATCTTTACTTAATTATTTTACTTTCATCTTTTAAGGCCACCGTAACCTAGTGGTTACCGTCGCCTAAAAACATATTAAATTCCTACATTATATACTATTTTAGATAGGTGCGTCCCACGGTTTTGCCTACCTTTAAAAAGTATTGTGTGTATTATTCCTGGTTAAAAAGTATCTGTATGCCAAATTTTATTATAAGGGACACATTTTTTACCACTTTAGAAGTGTCTATCTTTTAAACGATTGACTTTGAGAAAAAATTGCTTTAGGAACCTCAAGTCATTTTTAAAGGCCTATCTATGGACATGCCGCACGTATAGGTTTGATAAAAAAACATTTTATTCAGTATTCAGTATTGTTTATTGCAACACAATGTACAATAGTTGTATCTTAGACTAAAACTAATCTACTTATTACTATTGTTATTATATTACTTATTATTTTAATTTCATTTCCATGTCTGGAAGGGGAGCCACACTTATTCTTTTATTTTTGAATATTCATCGTAAAGCAGTATACACTAGTGATACGAGTATGATATTCTGCATCGCACACACGAGATTATCCTCTTTGTCAGAACCATAATTGTTAAAACAATAATTTGGTCTCTTTACGTACATTATTGCATATTGTAGGATAGGATAATGCTGAGCCCTGTTAGCGTAAATGATAAAGGTATGGCTGAAATTCTAAGCAAAAAGTTGAATTTAATAATCTTACGGTGTTTCGACAGCTCAAAGCCCTTAAGATTCAGAGTAATCTAGGCCTAGCGTGTACACCATCTTCAACCACATCTTTGCTTACCACCAGCCGACATAGTGGTCAAACACTGGCCTATAAGATATAAAAAAATGCTTTATAACCGCAAACATAACAGCATAAATTCAGCAGCCCTGATGACTTGACGTTGGCTCGGTCCACTACACTCAGTCCATCTACTTTGATCTCCCTCCCTGAGGGCTAGAGTGCAGTACAACTTCCTAAGTATATTTCAAACTGTCCGTTTTGATTGCATGACTGTAGCTGAATGGCAACATTATTGCGAAACCTCGTCTGCTGTTTATAATGTTTAATAAAACAAGTTGTGCACAACGGCTTCACCTGAATCAGAGTCCTATATCCCATTCTATCGTTACAATATAAGACTAGAAATTGAGAAAAATGTTATTTGATTCTGACGGACATGTTTTGTTACCAGTCGATCGTGAGTTTGATTGGAGTAAGCATCAAAGGTACGTGGTAGATTTATCTGCTTATTTTTATCGTTCCGTATCTCAAAATAAAAAGAAAACACATAATATTTCCGTCTGTCAAGACGCTTATATTGAGAAATACTTTAGTTTACAGTCTCGTTCAGCTGTGAACAAATCAAACTTGTAAGTCAACGCAATCAAAAGATATGACTGTTTAATATCGCATATTTATGCATATTTTTAACCAACTTCAAAAAAAGGAGGAGGTTTCTCAATTCGAACGTATACTTTTTAACCGACTTCTAAAAAAGGAGTAGGTTTCTCAATTCTCAATTATTTTTTTGTTGGAAAGGAGATATTTCGAGTGTGGTACCATGGTAATTTTATCGAGGTTTGATAAGTATCTCTAGAGATATAGAGATAAACACCTCAAAATTGGTACTGAAAATGAATAGCGCGGCATTGAAGTCGGTTCTTTTTTAGTTTTTAAACGATCTTATAAGATTTCACAAGGGAATCAAAATTAGTGACGATATGTATACAGATATGTATACAGACGACATGTATACGATATGTGTACAGAC
Source organism: Cabera pusaria (assembly GCA_954871355.1). Classification (NCBI taxonomy): domain Eukaryota; kingdom Metazoa; phylum Arthropoda; class Insecta; order Lepidoptera; family Geometridae; genus Cabera; species Cabera pusaria. Next base: position 23,351,687 of record OX940906.1, read on the forward strand.
GACATGTATACGATATGTATACAGACGACATTACACAATTTTTGGGATGATATTAATATTTGTTACAGGTTCAAGCTTATAACTCCAATCCAATCCGCAAACCAGTCACATGGTACCAACATTTCAACAGAAAAAGCGGGTGTTTTCCCAACAATGTCAGAAAGATTTCAATTAAGAATAATCCGGCTGCCTGCCGTCGCACCGTGACGTCGCCCACATACTTGGATCAAGTAATGAACGCGAGGTATTTCGCCTCCACCGTTGTGTCACATCACAACACCTTTTTGGCTTCACTGTTCCTGAAAATCAACCGGAAATAACGCTCTATACTTCCACGTTTTCCACAGTACTCAACGCTAAAGGTGGGCAACGCACTGACCATACTATTTGCTTTGCAGATATTTATAGGAGGCGGACCACTTAAGATCCGATGGGCCGCTTGCTTGTGTGTCATCTATGACATTAAGTGCAATATAAAACAGGCCAAGTGCATAAACCAGTGCGAGTTGGTCTCGCCCAGTAAAGCTTCCGCACAACTTCTCAATCTAGATTAAAGGACAAACTTAACTTTGTAGTTCGAGCCCCAGACCGATGTCTAGACAAGTTTAATGAACCAATTACCGCAAATACAAATTAGATTGTAATCGTAAATTCGTTTTTTTTGTCATTATAGTATACTAGAAGTCCCCCGCGGCTACGCCCGCGTTAAAAACTCCTTTTATTTACTTAAAACTTTTCTTTTGTAAAAACGATTCTATCATTAATGACATCAAATAAAAATTAGCCAAATTGGTTCACCTGTTTTCATGTTATCGCGTGACTAAGACAAATCAGGATTCATATTTTTAAAACCCGAAAAACCCAATAAAGCGCAATCCGAAACTATATTGATTTTCAGACTTTTTTACCCCAGTTCACTCTTTTAGGGTGGCATTTTGAAAAAGTCTGAAACTCGTATTTACTTATTTATTTACAGAAGTACTTGTGTGAAATGTCGAATAAAATGACTATCCAAAATTTGAACCCCCGCTTCATCCCTTGAAGAGTGAATTTTGAAAAATCCTTTCTCAGCGGATACCTACGTCAAAATTTCTATCTGGATGCAAAATATCAGCGCAATCCGAAACAATATTGATTTCAGACATTGTTACTCCACTTCACCCTTTTAGGAATAGAATTTCAAAAAGCCTGAAACACGAATTTACTCATTTATTTACTAAACTACTTGTGTAAAGTTTCGAATATAAGAGACAATCAATTCTTGTTTCTCCATACAAACTTTGAACCCTCGTTTCATCCTCTTCAGGGATGAATTTTGGAAAACCTTTCTCAGAGGGAACTAACGTCGTAATTAAGAACTATCTGCATGCCAAATTTCAGCGCAATCCGAAACAATATTGATTTTTACACTTTATTACCCCATTTCACCCTCTTAGGGGTGGAATCACAAAAAACCTGAAACACGTGTTTACTTATTTTTGTACTGAAGCACTTGTGTGAAGTTTCGGATAGAAAAGACTATCTAATCTTGTTTTTCCATACAAACTTTCAACCCCCGTTTCATCCCCTTCGAGGGTTTATTTTGGGAAATCCTTTCAAAGAGGGATCTAACGTCGTAATAACTATCTGCATGCCAAATTTCAGCGTAATCCGAAACAATATTGATTTTACACTTTATTACCCCATTTCACCCTCTTAAGGGTGGAATTTCAAAAAAACCTGAAACACGTGTTTACTTATTTTTTTACTGAAGCACTTGTGTGAAGTTTCGGATAGAAAAGACTATCTAATCTTGTTTCTCCATATAAAGTTTGAACCCCCGTTTCATCCTCTTAGAGGGTTAATTTTGGAAAATCCTTTCTTAGAGGGAATTAACGTCGTAATAACTATCTGCATGCCAAATTTCAGCGTAATCCGAAACAATATTGATTTTACACTTTATTACCCCATTTCACCCTCTTAAGGGTGGAATTTCAAAAAAACCTGAAACACGTATTTACTTATTTTTTTACTGAAGCACTTGTGTGGAGTTTCGGATAGAAAATACTATCTAATCTTGTTTCTCCATACAAACTTTGAACCCCCGTTTCATCCCCTGCGTGGGTTAATTTGGAAAATCCTTTCTCAGAGGGAACTAACGTCTTAATAACTATCTGCGTGTCAAATTTCAGCGCAATCCGAAATAATATAGATTTTCACACTTTATTACCCCATTTCACCCTCTCAGGTGTGGAATTTCAAAAAAACCTGAAACACGTGTTTACCTAATTTTTTACTGAAGCACTTGTGTGAAGTTTCAGATAGAGAAGACTATCTAATCTTGTTTCTCCATACAAACTTTGAACCCCCGTTTCATCCCCTTCGAGGGTTAATTTTGGAAAATCCTTTCTCAGAGGGAACTAACGTCGTAATAACTATCTGCATGCCAAATTTCAGCGCAATCCAAAACAATATTGATTTTCACACTTTATTACCCAATTTCACCCTCTTAGGGGTGGAATTAAAAAAAAACCTGAAACACGTGTTTACTTATTTTTTTACGGAAGCACTTGTGTGGAGTTTCAGATAGAAAAGACTATCTAATCTTGTTTCTCCATACAAACTTTGAACCCCCGTTTCATCCCTTTCGAGGGTTAATTTTGGAAAATCCTTTCTCAGTGGGAACTAACGTCGTAATAACTATTTGCATGCCAAATTTCAGCGCAATCCGAAACAATATTGATTTTACACTTTATTACCCCATTTCACCCTCTTAGGGGTGGAATTCCAAAAAAACCTGAAACACGTGTTTACTTATTTTTTTACTGAAGCACTTATGTGAAGTTTCGGATAGAAAAGACGATCTAATCTTGTTTCTCCATACAAACTTTGAACCCCCATTTCATCCCCTTAAGGGGTGAATTTTGGAAAATCCTTTCTTAGTACACCCTTACGTACTAAGACAAATATACCCTCCAAATTTCAAGTCTCTACGACCAGCGGTTTAGGCTGTGCGTTGTCTGTCAGTGAGTCAGTGAGTCAGTGAGTCAGTGAGTCAGTCAGTATGTCAGGACAAAGATTCTTATAGTATTAGATATTTACAGTTTTCAGATTTTTCCCTTTATAATTGCTTCAATACCTTGCTCTTGCCTAATTTCATGATTATAGGCCAACGGATCGTACCCTATAAGTTTGTTAATTCCTTTGTGACATCTCAAAATATGCAAAAAATGCGACTTAAACGGAAGTTTTATTTTTTCTCAGCTGAAAGATATCATAGACCCAAGCATTTAATATTAGTTTCAACTTAATGCCTATACGCGTCCTGAGACAAAGGGTTTTGACGGACGGAAGGACAGACGGACCTTTTTACCTTTTGAGGTGCGAAACCCTAAAAATCACATATGATATACTTATTGAGAACTTATGTGACAGATTTGAGACAACTGTTATAGTTATATATAATATAATTAATTAATTATATAATTTTAATTATTACATGGCGTTATCTGTAATATATAATCTACATGTTTATTAGGGACCGGTGAAACAGGGCTTAAATGTCGAAAATTCTTTTTAAATTTAAATAAACGACAAAGTTGATGTTGCTTAGTCAAGCAACATCAACTTTGTCGTTTTTTTTCAACTTTGTCGTTCGTCAACTTTACGACTGAATCTTTCTCTTTCTTTAAATAAAATTTTAAACTGGATGAAAATAAACAATCACGTTGCAAAAAATTAATTTATTAAATTACTTAGTTTCTTTTTAATATTAATCATGTCTGTGTTTATAAAAAATCGTCATTAATAACGAATCGTCAATATAAACGTGTCCTTATCCTGATCAAGAAATACGTTCTCTTCCTTCTTTACAACATTATCAACAGACGCTTTACCTTAATTTAATATAACGTTGTGTCAGTTCCAGCAATTATCGTTGACTTCATTCAGTGTCAAGGTTTAATCCCTTTTGAAAATTGTTATGACTCCCGTATATTGTATAAGCTCACTAAATATTTGTAGTCACTGTCATGAAATGTTGATTTATTACGATACCGTACTATTACCTGTGCTGTTACTCAGGATAGACGGACAGGGAAGTATTACTAAGGCTGGCTACTTTAACTATAACAAACGTCAAAAATCAGTCAAACTCCATACAAAAACACCAGTTATAGTTACGGTTAAAGTAAGATGGTGCAACTCAGCCTAAGACTTTGCTGTCCGTCTGTTCTACTATCCATTCGTCTGTCCGTCTGTCTATCTGTAAAAGAGTTATATCTCCACAATACTACATTAGTTAGATTTTTATAATCTTATAGGCTTGCGTTTGACGACTATCTTGCCTGGTGGTAAGCGATGATCTGGTCGACGCTAGGCATAGAATACTCTGACTCTCAAAGGCTGTATGTTGCCGGAACACCGTAAGGTTTTGGCGGCAGATTTTTACCTTGATGGTGGTAAGCTACTTTTTGGTAGCAAGTCAAGCAAGTGGAACATCGATATAATATGCTCCTACCACCCGTGGATGCTTGCAATCTAGCCAGAATATGGTTTCATCATCATCATTAACAGCCTGCATTCGTCCACTGTTGGGCATAGGCATCTACTATGGCACACCACTGAGCTCGATCTTCAGCTTGGACTTGAACCCGTGCCTATAGGGTAACAAGCCCGAGCGCTTTAACCAACTAAGGTATATAAAAGTATAATACAAACAACATAAAGTGTACAGATACCACAATAGTGCAATCTCTATTATTGTAACTTGTAAGTGATTTTCTATATTCGTCACATTACCAAAAACATTAACCTTTCCAATTATCTCTCAAGTCGCAGAAGATAATCCTTTTTTGTATTAACAGTTGTACTGTTTTATTTTCGTTTTATTCGCTTCTTTACTGCTAACAAAAACATACTACATGACTTGCTAAAACACACAGTAATAACGTGTTCACACGCATCGACTTTTTGTAGAAAAATACATAATATAAGTATCATTACACTGTCGTGTTGCATACCTAATAAGAAAGCACCACTTTTGTACCAAAAATACCAAAAAATATGTTTTTAGGGTTCCGTAACCGAATGGCAAAAAACGGAACCCTTATAGATTCGTCATGTCTGTCTGTCTGTCTGTCTGTCCGTCCGTATGTCACAGCCATTTTATTCCGAAACTGTTAGGACTACAGAATTGAAACTTTGTAGGTAGATGTATTCTGTGAACTGCTTTCCGATTTTTATACAAAAATAAAAAATATAAAAGTTTAGGGGGCATCCCATACATGGAACTGAAACAAAAAAAATTTTTTTCTTCAAACCTATACGTGTCTATGGATAGGTCTTCAAAAATGACATTAAGGTTCCTAAAATATTTTTTTCTCAAAGTTAATTATTTGAAAGATAGCGCGTCTAAAGTGGTAAAATGTGTGTCCCCCCCCCCCCCTCTAACTTTTAAAGTATAGGAGTGAAAAGTCTAAAAAAAATATATGTTGTACATCTCAATAAAAACTAACAACGAAAATTGGTTTGAACAAGATACAGTCAGCAGTTTTAGAGATATGGCGACCGCAAAGATAACTTTGTTTTTCATACAAACACTATGAAAAACAAAGTTAATTTTGTAGTTGCGAAAAATCATAGTTATGGAATACTTAACGGTGTTACGGAACCCTACGAGTGCGAGTCCGACTTGCACTTGGCCAGTTTATTTTATTTCCTATCGACTAGCGTTTGCTCATATATACCTATACATTACCTATATCGCCTACAGGAAAGCTATGTGGTCGAAGTTGGTGAACACGCTATGTCTAGAATACTCTTTAAGTATTTGGGAGAATTGTCGTCATTTTCACCTTATTTCCAGATGATTCAAAGAAATTGGGCTTTTATTATAACTTCTTTTCGTCATTTGTATCTCTGAATAGTCAGATCAGATTTCTGAACAAATGATTTTAGTATTTCTATGTTCTTTTTACTGGGAGAAATCCACAGGCATGGAACAGAAACATGGTGGTTTTGTTTTTCAAAAAAGGAGACAAAACCCTATTGAAAAACTATCGCCCGATTTCGCTTCTGAGCCATGTCTACAAGCTGTTTTCAAGGGTCATCACGAACCATCTTGCGCGAAGACTCGACGAGTTTCAACCTCCGGAACAGGCCGGGTTTCGAAGCGGTTACGGCACCATAGACCACATCCACACGGTGCGGCAGATTGTACAGAAGACCGAAGAGTACAATCGGCCCCTGTGCTTAGCATTTGTGGACTATGAGAAGGCCTTTGACTCAATCGAAACCTAGTCTGTTCTCGAGGCCTTGCAGCGTTGCCAAGTCGACTGGCGATATATCGAAGTGATGAGATGTCTATATAATGCCGCAACGATGACTGTACAAGTACAGAACCAGCGAACTAAACATGTCCACCTGCGTCGAGGAGTGAGACAGGGGGACGTCATATCCCCGAAACTGTTCACTAACGCCTTGGAGGATATGTTTAAGACGCTGGACTGGAAAGATCGTGGCATTAACATCAACGGCAGGTACATCTCTCACTTACGATTCGCAGATGACATCGTCATTATGGCAGAGACGCTGCAGGACCTACAAAGGATGTTGAATGGCCTAGCTGATTCTTCTCGTAGCATCGGTCTCCGGATGAATTTGTACAAAACCAAAGTCATGTACAACGAGCACGTTGTTCCGGAACCGATTGCCGTAGATGGAATCCCACTCGAAGTTGTCACTAAGTATGTTTACCTAGGGCAAACGCTCCAACTAGGCAAGCATAACTTCGAGAAGGAAATCCAGAGAAGAATTCAGCTGGGCTGGGCAGCATTCGGAAAACTCCGTCGAGTCTTCTCGTCGCCTATACCACAGTGTCTAAAGACAAAAGTCTTTAACCAGTGCGTCCTACCTGTGATGACATACGGAGCCGAGACGAGGACACTCACAGTCCGACTGGTCCACCAGTTTAAAGACGCTCAGCGAGCTATGGAGAGAGCTATGCTCGGTATTTCTCTGCGGGATCGAATCCGGAACGAAGTAATTCGCCAGAGAACTAAAGTTATCGACATAGCTCAACGGATTAGCAAGCTGAAGTGGCAGTGGGCTGGTCATATCTGCCGCAGGACTGATAACCGTTGGGGCAGACTTGTCCTAGAGTGGAGACCGCGAATCGGCAAACGTAGCGTAGGACGTCCTGTGACCAGATGAAGCGACGACATACGCAAAGCGGTGGGCAGTGACTGGAAGAGAAGAGCCGAAGATCGGGCTCAGTGGCGCATCTTGGGAGAGGCCTATGTCCAGCAGTGGAATGATACAGGCTGATGATGATGATGATGATGATTTTAGTATTGAAATTCTTCCTAATTTGTTCATTATGCTTTTGTACATAAACCTCTTGTCCTAGCCACATGACATTTGTCGGGTAGCAGGATCATATTTTAAAGTGAGTATTTTTTTATTCTTAGATTTTTTGGAGAAAAGCCTGCCTAAGCTAAAAGTTAAAATATTTGCACAAAAAAAAAACACATTTTATTTTGTCCGTAGAAAAATAACTTACATACAAGAAATTGTAATTTGCCCTATAAGACCTTATAAGTTGTTCCAGTTTAAAAAAATTAAATCTTTTGAAATTATAGTTGCGAAGAAAAAGAAACGCAATATTTTGGACACCAATTGGAAACAAAATAATATCGTTTAAAAACTAAAAAACAACCGACTTCAATGCTGCGCTATTCATTTTCAGTACCAATTTTGAGATGTTTATCTCAATATCTCTGGAGATACTTATCATACCTCGATAAAATTACCATGGTACCACCCTTGGGATATCTCCTTTCGAACAAAAAAAGATTAATCGAAATCGGTTCATAAACGGCGAAGTTATCCGCGAACAAACATAAAAAAAATAAAAAAAAAATAAAAAAAAAAATTTTTTGAAGTCGGTTAAAAATCACAGTTAGAGATTTCTCAAGATTTTCGACTATTATGGACACAAATGTGTGCGTGTATTTTAGAAGACCAAGGTCTAATAACTATGAAATTTAAATGCTAAAAAGCGTATAGCTATTAGAATGGTTTCTATGCAATTATGATTAAAATCGATCCAAAACCCTCATTATTATTCAATTTCCAAAACCATCAAGGTACGGCAACACCACGGCGTCCTGCGATCTACGGGCGCGATCTCAGTACGATCGTTTCCTGATCGCGTTTGGTGTGAACCAGTCGGTACAAATACTACTACGCTATCTGATCGCCGCCTAGATCGCGCACGCAGGACGCTGCGGTGTGTCCGTACCTTCAGCGTTATGGTTGAACATACACACGAACAAAGCACGTACAAATGCATGCAACAAGTTGCGCGACATATAGTTGCCTCATACAAACGCTGTTGTTGTCTAATCATTTCGGATGGCGCTTGTTTTGTATAACGTGAAGGTTTACGATGGTTTTTATGTGTCAATCCGCAGGTTCCCGCTGACGACGTGTTTTTGTTGCTAAGTGGAAGTCGACGGCTTACACTAAAAATGCCTTTATCACTGTTTTATATTGTCGGATGAAAAAAGTATACCTAGGTCTACGGTGTGGGTCTATGCGTACAATCTTAAAAATACTTAGAGACGTCTTGAGATACAGCAAAGCTCCAAAATAAATTTTATTATCAAAATAAATATTAAGCATTTTGCACAGGTTATAAATTTATACTTAACGTGATTTTGGATTGACTGTTTTTTTTAATTTTAGCTCATTACCGAGAATGTATAGCGACAACCGTGGGCCGTTTTGTAGTCATCGCGATATTATCTCACTACGAAGCTCCCTAAAGTGCATGCACGAAACGTGGGTCGAGACAGTCGACAAAATAGTTGTGAGTTTACTTATCTCTATGACATTGCCCAAATAATTTAAAAACTAAAAACTTTACGAAGCTAAAATGTTTAAACCATGTATATTTAAACCCCATTTCGTCGACTATCTACAAATATTTTCTCATCGATCTAGCGAGTTTAGATCTATGTAATACGAAAGACAAATGTTTGTAATACTACTCCAGTTCAGAAAAGAGCTCGTAACTTGAGAAAGGGCAGCGCTGGACAAATAGTTACACAACTAAGGTGTCAGATGTGCGATCCGTATTTGGCGTAGAATATTTCGTGCAGAAGTGAAACTGAAGTCCTTTTTATATTTTGAGGCAACAGGACAAGCAAGACAGTTGCCTAATGGTAATCGATGATGGCTGTCTATAGCAGAAACTGTAAAAGAAACATACATTATTATATTCACCATTATAACTACATTGTGTATAGTATACAACATATATCCACTTCTTCTATGGACACACAACATTTTCGATAGTGATGTAATTTTGTTCGTCACTGCACTTTACCCGTTACAACAACTTTAATGTATAATTATACCCACTATAGTGTCTCACTGCTACGAAATGTTACTAAAACGATTAAAATAAAACTGGCCAAGTGCGAGTCAGCATCGCGTCTCTTATCGCACACTTAGGGAGGGTTCCGTACAATACGAAACATAACAAAGTTTCAACCGCATATATTTGATTAATTGATATTACCAAGAATATTTGGTTTGGTCGCGATCTAGAAAGACGGGACTCGTTTACAAGCGCCATCTATGTCATTTTGCCGAAACTAATTAGATAGATGGCGTTTAAAAACACGTTTTTTGTATGGCGACCCCCTTTAATGTTTAACTTTATTTTGTTTTTAGTATTTGTTGTTCTAGCGGCAACAGAATTACACGGCCTGTGAAAATTTCACTGCCTAACTATCACGGTTAATGAGCTACAGCGTGGTAACAGACGGACAGACAGACAGACAGACAGACAGACGGACAGCGGAGTCTTAGTAATAGGGTCCCGTTTCACTCTTTGGGTACGGAACCAAAAAACCACAGTCGTTTTTAGGGTTCCGTAGCCGAATGGCAAAAAACGGAACCCTTATAGATTCGCCATGTCTGTCTGTCTGTCTGTCTGTCCGTCCGTCCGTATGTCACAGCCATTTTATTCCGAAACTATTAGGACTACAGAATTGAAACTTAGTAGGTAGATGTAATCTGTAAACCGCTTTCCGATTTTTATACAAAAATATAAAATATAAAAGTTTAAGGAGGGGGCATCCCATACATGGAACTGGAACAAAAAATTTTTTTTCGTCAAACCTATACGTGTAGGGTATCTATGGATAGGTCTTTAAAAATGACATTGAGGTTTCTAAAATCATTTTATCGCAAAGTCAATCATTTCAAAGATAGGCGCGTCTAAAGTGGTAAAATGTGTGTCCCCCCCCCCCCCTCTAACTTCTAAAGTAAGGGAGTGAAAAATCTGGAATAAATATATTCTGTATATCTCAATAAAAACTTTCAACGAAAATTAGTTTCAACGAGATACAGTCAGCAGTTGTTGAGATATAGCGACCGCAAGTATAACTTTGTTTTTCATACAAACACTATGAAAAACAAAGTTATTTTTGTAGTTGCGAAAAATCAAAGGTATAGAATACTCTACTGTGTTACGGAACCCTACGAGTGCGAGTCCGACTTGCACTTGGTCAGTTTATTTTTTAATATCTTCTAATACTATAAGAATCTTTGTCCTGACTGACTGACTGGCTGACAGACAACGCACAGCCTATACCACTGGTCGTAGAGACTTTGGAGGGTATATTTGTCTTAGTACGTAGGGGTGTACTAAGAAAGAATTTTCTAAAATTCACCCTTTAAGGGGATGAAATGGGGGTTCAAAGTTTGTATGGAGAAACAAGATTAGATAGTCTTTTCTATCCGAAACTTCACACAAGTGCTCCAGTAAAAAAATAAGTAAACATATGTTTCAGGTTTTTTTGAAAATCCACCCCTAAGAGGGTGAAATGGGGTAACAAAGTGTGAAAATAAATATTGTTTCGGATTGCGCTGAAATTTGGCATGCAGATAGTTATTACAACGTTAGTTACCTCTGAAAAAGGATTTTTCAAAATTCACCCCTGAAGGGGATGAAACGGGGGTTCAAAGTTTGTATGGAGTGACAAGATTAGATAGTATTTTCTATTCAAAAACTTCATACAAGTGCTAGAGTATAAAAATAAGTAAATACGTGTTTCAGGTTTTTTTTTAAATTACACCCCTAAGAGGGTGAAATGGGGTAACAAAAGTGTGAAAATCAATATTGTTTCGAATTACACTTAAAATTTGGCATGCAGATAGTTATTACGACGTAAGTGCCCTCTGAGAAAGGAATATCCAAAATTCACCCCTGAAGGGGATGAAACGGGGGTTCAAAGTTTGTATGAAGAAACGTGATTAGATAGTCTTTTATATTTGAAACTTAACACAAGTTTTTGATACTTAACATATTGTTTCGGATTGCGCTGAAATTTGGCATGCAGATAGTTATTTTGATTTAAGTATCCGCTAAGAAAGAATTTTTCAAAATTCACTCTTCAAGGGGATGAAGCGGGCGTTCAAAGTTTGGATAGTCATTTTATTCGACATTTCACACAAGTACTTCTATAAATAAATAAGTAAAAACGAGTTCCAGACTTTTTCAAAATGCCACCCTAATAGGATAAACTGGGGTAACAAAGTCTAAAAATCAATATTGTTTTGGATTGCGCTGAAGTTTAGAATACAGATAGTTATTATGACGTAGGTATCCGCTCAGAAAGGATTTTCTGAAAATTCCTTCCTGATACGGAACGGAGATTCAAAGTTTGTATGGCGAAATAAGATGAGATAAAGTACGTGTTGTAGGATTTTTTGAAATGGGGAGGTAACAAAGTCTGAAAATTTGGGTTTTCGGTTTTTATAAATATGAATCCCGAATTGCCTTGGTCACGCGATAACATGAAAACGGGTAAACCGATTTGGCTAATTCTTATTTGATGTGTTTAATGATAGAATAGTTTTTACAAAAGAAAAGATTTAAGTAAACAAAAGAAGTTTTTAACGCGGGCGAAGCCGCGGGGCACTTCTAGTTCTACATATAAAATTTTAATATTAGTTAAGAGTAGAATTAAGACTTATTGTAGGCTCGATGGCTCAGTGAAGCTACAAATTAAATAAGATAACCGAAATATGCACCCACCGTCAAGTCCTCTTCATAGTAGCGATTTTCAAGTACTTCACACCTTTTTATCACACTCCACCAATGTAGTCTAAAACCACTTCACTCGCGACTTTTCTTTATTGTAATAGTTTTACTTGATTGAATGATCCGCGGCGCCGGCGCTTCTTTCGTGAATTTCGCGGTAACCAATCGCGGTCAGAGGTGAGCGATGATTCCACGACGAACGTCTTCGAAGAATGGCGGGCGCGGCCGGGCAGCGGCGCGCGGGCGGGTGTTTTTGCTGCGTTCCGTTTCTCGTAGGACGATAGGTGCAGCGAAATATTTGACGAGTATTATAAAGTTTTGGGTTGCGGTCCCTACACTTATATATAATTAATAACACATTCATTTTAATCTGCATGTGCTTAAACATTTGCAAAAGATTCCGTGTATCAGCAAATAAATATAGAACGACTTAATGTAAATGCCGATGCTAAAAGTAGCATGTGTGCTATAACCCTAAATCGTAAAGTGTAATATAATAAGGCAACAATAAAAAATACTATAATACCGCATCCCTTCTGCACAGTGTTCTATGACAAGTCCGGCACGACATGAATTATTCACTCGCGACAATCCGAGGCGCGCCATGTTTCACCTACACCTGTGCCCGCTCCGCGCCGGACAATCGTGTTCGCTCAATTTTAACAAACTTGCTCCACTGCTATGCTTGCACTGTGTAACTTGGAAAAATTTAAGACACATATTTGAACATTTTATTTAATTGATTTCATACACTGTATCCATAATCGACCTATACTAAAGAAGATAGATTTTTGAGATGGAATCGTGAGGGCATGTGATTCTTCCACTATGGGGACGGTAAAACGATTTCACGTCGATCAGACAGACACACAGTTATAGAATACACACGTTCAACTTATAAAGCGAACGAAGTTAATGCGAAGCCGGGATCGCTGGTATGAAATAATAATATGTACAAAAAAAATACAAACAGATAGATAGATAGATAAACTCTTTATTTGCACACCAAAAGAACAGAAAAAATTTAAAAAATATATACTCTAAACTTATAACTTATCGCTTAGAGCGATTTCTTCCAGACAACCCAATAGTAACAATGAAAATGAGACTGTGACAGACGGTGGTGTATCAATATTGAAATAAAATCAATAAATAATGCTTACAAACATAGAAAACAAATGCCATTTTACACATAAATACACATACATACATAATATATATATATTTATATAATGTAATATAAATATACATAACAAATACATTATATTTGTTATAATATTGGCGGAGTATAAAATACTCTGACTTGTGAATGTTATTTTCGCTATTAATTTCCGTATTTTATCCTTATGATATGTCAGATTCATCGCAGAAAGTTAAATTTTCGTTCCATTTAACTCCGAACACTTTTCACAGAGAAATATCTAACAATTACCAATTTCACGTTCAGAAATACAATTCCGTTACAAAAGACGGGAAATAAAATATGAAAATTTATTGTCACGATTCCAATTTCTACTGAGTTACTACAAGAATATAGTTTGTAAGTTTTACGAATACCTGTCTCAGTGCAAATGTAAAACGTTCTACACAGAATATCACATTTGCACTAGATACTTTACTCGTAAAATATCTAAATATGGCGCATACACTGAAAAATACATACGATAGAATATTATTAGGCGTTGGTTGCTTTCACAGCGGTCTAGGTGTGTTGAATATGTCAGTGGCTGGTTTTCGCATTATTAACCGACTTCACAAAAAAGAAGGAGTTCCTAAATTCGTCGTAATCTTTTTTTATGTATGTTCACTGATTACTGGAGGACGCATTAACCGGTTTGAAGTTTTTTAATTTTTTTAATTACTAACCATTATGAGCTGGTGAGTGTGTATGAGTGTAGGGAAACAGTACAATGTTGAAAAACATGCCATTTTGCGTCCCCAGCAAAATTCCTCTGAGAGTCTTCAGTAAAGTCCACATCTTTACCGTGTATGGCTTCAACTGGCAGCTATAACTTTAACTTGACTTGAACGTGACTTTGACTTGACTTATTGACTTATATCTCTAAATACTTAACATTGTATTATACTTTTGCAATAGCCATAATGGCTAAATAAGCTAATTCTGTCAAGCCATTATGATGAAAACAAAAGAAAGAGATTACTAAGCTTCTGAATAAGGAGCGCTGTTTCAAAGTGCTTAAATCAAACATGCTTAAAAGCTGACCTAGCCATTTAAAAGTATATGAACTCCGTAAGACGAACTCAGGACTTGATCTGCGGTTAATTTAGCTTTTTCAGACATACATATATAACACTAGCTGTGCCCGCGACTTCGTCCGCGTGGAATAGTGTCGTTGGGTAGCATTAACAAATATGACACATACGTATCCGAACTACACCGCGCCGTACCACGCCACGCTAATCCCCCCTTCCCTCCGCCCTCACATACACTCCCCTCCCCTTCCCCTCACTTCCGCATCCCCTCCCCTCCAGCTTTCCTCCCGGTTTCTTGTGCCTTCGCGGTCCAGTCTACTTAATATGAACAGTGGTCTCTTGACGTTGTTTATCAAAATATATTTGTTAATCTTATGTTTTTAAACGATTCTCAATGACAATGGCCACGACGCCTAAGAAGTGAGGGGCGACTGCCCCCCATCTGAAGTTCTGAGTCCCCGCGTCCCCGTGTTTGCCAGCACTGTAGCGCCGCGGTTCATATCTTTAATATTGCATTGCGTTTGTGATGTTCGCAACTTGTTTCTTAGATTTAATATATTGCGCTGAAAGCTTTGTGCCCCGTGGGATTCAGAATGTAATATTCAAATGTAAAATTCGGTTTAAAGTTCAGCGGAAGATGCGGCTTTCTGCATTCACTTCAAAGATGGAATTACTTTAAGACTACTACAACTGTACTACAATTCTTCGAATTCGAAACATCGGAGTGGATTAATTGCATTCTGGTTTCAGGAGCTTACTGCCTTTCTGAAAATTGAGAATTTGAACATGATGTCAACAGCTAGAAATATTTTTGTTTCCAAGCCTTTTGACAGTCAATTTGCTGACCTGTTTTTCCATATTGTATACACTTGTTTAACCTTAGAAAATCTAGTAATTATTTCAGTTCGTTTATGTTATCTATTTATAGCGGTTAGAAGCAAGAAGCTGAAGATCAAGCTTAGAGGCGTGCCTGTGCCAGGTGAGGCTTATGTCCAGCAGTGAACGGAGATAAGCTGTTGATGTTGATGGTTTTATTTAAGAATATAATTTAGAACTAGTGTAACTATTGGTGTAAATATTATTATCCCATTCCAAAATGCATACTTAGACTACCTCTATCTTAAATTTTATCCAAATTGACCAATCTCAACCGCGAAACAGAAACCAAAAATGATACATTCATATTTTTACAATATTATTTGTATTTAAATAATTTCGGGCTATAAATGTTGACTAAGGCTCATTAAATTCTTTTTGCATATGCCAATAAAGCCATAACATTTCAAGTCATGTGTCAGCCATAATTTTTGTGTAACCGATGTCACACGTTGAGCATTCGTTGTTTACCCCATAACCGTCACTAAGTCCGTCCCCGTCCTGCGGCTACCCATCACTCCGGTTTAATTAAACCGCGTCTAAACAGTAATATGCGTCGCTTTGAAAAGCGCACTCGGTGATGGATGGAGGCAATCTACTACTTTGAACGCATATTTCAAATAGTCCCTCCTATCCGACAGGGGGTTATTATCACTATTGCAGTTGAAGGAAAATTTTCCGGTTGAAATAATGAAATACTCACAAGTAGAGACCACCACCCACCACAAGAAAATGTAGTGCTTGATGCAAACTTGCTAGGTCTTCTTGTTGCGCGACGTAACACCTAACAAAAGTGCAATACCCTTTACACAAAATTGTTTCAAAAATAGAGTTTGTGTAAGACCGTCGTCATCATGTGCAATGCCTCATACTACTAGCATAATCATCATCATCATCATCATCAGCCTATACTCGTCCACTGCTGGACATAGGCCTCTCTAATTTCACGCTTCAATTCTTCCCATTGGAGGATTTGCTCATAATTGCCACGCTAAGCAGGCGGGTTGGCAATCGCAGTGCGTAGCTACTCTCACCAGTGTCGCTGCCCGACACCGGCCCGTTGCATTTGGTTAGCTACGAGTTTGTGATGGATGTCCCGCCATCGGTCGGTAGCCATTGCCTCGTCCGTTATCCAGCAGGATGACCACTTGCAGGTGAGGTCGGCTTGGAACATGAGCTAGATGTAGTTGCGCTCCCAATCATCCCCTGCGCTCCTAATCATACTAGCACCAATTCAACTGTCCTTCCATTTGATATTCCTCAGGTGGTAAGAGCATATTAAGATAATAAAAAGCTCCAGTCTCTACATCCTAGCTTCATCATCAAACTCACATAAGTGTGCCACATTTTTTAAATTTTATCTCAATAAATTATTAGCAAGTGATTTAAGATGGTTTGCAAAATGTTGCAGATGAGAGCCAGTTGTCAGTCGAGGCCTAGCGTGCTTACCATCTTCGACCGCATAATCACTTATCATCCATCGATGTATATGTACTACGTACTAGATGACGCGTCGCGAATTAGCTCTATGTTCAAATAAAAAAGCAGTACTGAATCTACATCTCGTTTAGTTTAGCGTAAGTACTCTTCACGCCTGATCGCCTGACGCGCCGCTCGGCACGTAAGTCAGTTTATGATGGGCGCTTATGGTTTACATGTACCTCGATGTTATCAACAGATGAGATAGTGGTCAAACGCTAGCCTAAGGCATTTAAAAAAATGATAGTAACCATACACACGAATATTGAAAGTCAAATAATAGCTCACAAAAATATAAAAGACATCTCCTCAAACAGTTTATAGTTTATAACGTTTTTAGGTGTTATAGCGAGCCGTAAAACCATTTTTTGCGACATCAGCGCAGAAAAAATATGTATTTGGTGCCTCAACGGGTTCTTTTCGCGCGGCGCTCGGTGCCTCGACGGTAATTATGCACATAGTATCGGTATTACAACCGGATATGTCAAGTATCAAGTTTGCACATCAATCCCCAATCATATGCGGCCGAGTTCGGCAAACATCCGCGGCAGACCAACTCGTTCGAAACTCCATTTTCATAAACAAAGTTGTGGCGCGCGCCAATTTCGTGCGCTACTGGGATATCGGCACGGGCCTCTACATGCTGTTTTTTTTTGTCGCATACAGACGGAGCTCTGTCTAATCCTACCACCATGCGGGGTTGGGGCTTCTTAGCGATGTTTTTCCTTCACCAGAGGGTCACAGTGAAAGGCGCATATACATTTTCTATAGAAAAATCCATTGGTGCAAGGCAGGGATTGAACTCGGTACATCTGCACCACTGGGGCTTCAAAAATTAAACGTAAATCATTTTATGATATGTTTAATTTGAAATCAAAAAACATGCATCAAAGTCAAAGTCAAAGTCAAAGCATTTATTCAGTATATGGGCAAATTAAAAATTTGCACTTACACTCGTCAAATTACATTAAATAGATCATATTCAATAAAAAATATTATAGATATAATAGAAACATAACTTATTGCTTTGAATTTACAAAAAAAAACAAAGGTATTGAGCCATTCAGCTTTCATCTAGACGTCGAACGTCACACTTAAAACACATGTTTTTAATTCCCCTGATTAATGTAGGGTTGCCAACCGTACTATTACGAGCACCCGCAACCCAGTGGATGTTTCAGTACTTCAGATAATTTTTATTCAAAAAATTGTGAAATAATGAAACATAATAAATAAATACAACGCAGACTAATTGCAGTACAAATCATATTCCGAATGGAACTGATTGTCCGTCTATCAGCTGCATAATACCGTCTTAACAGGTAACCCTAGATCTGCAAACAAAAGATGAAAACTGATTGACTGTTGAATCTACTGGTCTACATCAGTTTTAAGAATAATTTAATTATTTCACAGCTAGGTTGAGTTATTGAACTTTAATTAATAATGTATTTTGTATCAAACAATATTCAGCGAGACAAGCCACGACTGATTTTAAGGTTGTGTAAGGCCTCAGTAAAAACCTCTGAAAAATAGGTCCCGTGCGATTTAGGTAGGAATGGTCCATTTTGCAGCAGCGCGTGCCAATTTTATGTCAGGTGCGAGTTTGCGACCCTGGGATCACTAATCAAAAATTGATGTTTCATTTTTCGGGAAAACGTACGTATCCTGCTCAGTTGATATAAAAAGTATTTGCAATAAGTAGTAACATAGAGAGATCATGTGGTAGAAGTTGTGTTAGTCTGTCACAAAACTACCGCTTTTCCACTTAATATTCAAGAATTAAATACACATGTGCTTAAGTTTGATGTAAATGAGTGATCGCGTACTATTTCGCTGCTGCTGCCAATCTGAGCTGAATGGAATATTTAATATATGTAGTTTTGATACCTTATAGGCTAGTGTTTGACCAATATCTCAAATGGTGGTAAGCGATGAAGTTTTTTTTTATAATAAAGTAACAGGACAAGCACGAAACTCGCCTGATGGTAAGCGATGACGTCTACCTATACAGCAGCATGTGCAATGAACTGCACCTTGAAACATAAAGATGTTGAGTCTCACATGTCCTATAATTTCACTGGACACCTTGCCATTTCAACCGAAAAACATTCCTATTTCACGGCTGAAAATTAATTGGCAAAGTGGTGGTACCACCTCAGGCGGACTAGCAGAAATCCTACCACTACAAAACGAAATGATTTGATCAAAGATGGTGAACGTTGTGTTAAATCCAAGTCCTATTTCGGCTTTAGATACGTAAGCTACACAGGGATCAAGTACACTTACGACATTCGTCGGGATTTTGATTATAGGAGATGGTGGTAAAACGATTATCATCAGCATCCTCATCATCATTAACAGTCACTATTGGTCCAGAGCTTCCTATGGCACACCACTGAGCTCGACCTTCAGCTCTTTGTTTCCAACCGCTGCTAGCCAACTTGCGTATATCATCGCTCCACGTAGCTGGCGGGCAACAGTATCAAGCAGACAAAATACAGTTAAACGTTACTTAAATCTCTTCGCAACATGAATATGTATACCGAATCTTCCCATCGTAATAGAGTACAAAATGCACCCTCACATATCATTACCCCAGAATATTCCCTATTCCTATCGCCCTCTATGCAAATCAGGGTCCCGCATAAAGTGTAACAGTTACGCGTTTCCTCCGTGTTCTGCAAACATACGGAACTCTTGACCCTCGCAACCTTCATAATTTTTATATCGTACGTTCACTAGAAATGGTGAAAAGATGACCTCTTGTGCCGAAAACTAAAGGGTCCAGACATGAAAAAGTTACGGTTGGGACATGTTGCAGATGTGGAATAACTTGGAGATTATGCATACATATGATTACTTTAGTTTTAACTTCAGTTGCTTGCGGTGGATATTGTTTCACGCTTTAATACGCCTAGGAACTACTTAAATACTCGTGTTACGGGCTGCTTTGTAAGGTATAGATTTTGTATGAATAGTATTAGTTATAATTTAAAGTCACTTAGCGAGCTATGGAGAAAACTATGCTCGGTGTTTCTCTGCGGGATTGAATCCGGATCGAAGTAATTCGTCAGAGAACTTAAGTTATCGACATAGCTCAACGGATTAGTAAATTGATGTGGCAGTGGGCTGGCCATATTTTCCGCAGTACTGATTACCGCTGGTGTAGACTGGTACTAGAGTGGAGACCGCAAATTGGCAAACGTAGCGTAGGACGTCCTGTAACCAGGTGGAGCGACGACATACGCAAAGCGGTGGGCAGTGACTGGAAATGAATATTCGAAGATGGGGCTCAATGATGCATCTTGGCAGAGGCCTACGTCCAGCAGTGGACTGACACCGGCTGATTATTATGATGGTGATGATTAGTTAGAATAAAAATGTAGTTCTTTATTATCTCGTGTTAGAATAATTAGAAATTAGTAGAATAGTATCAGGTAAACATGAGCCCATTAGCAAGATTTTTAAGAAATGAAAAGTTTCGATTACATTGCGGCAAATTTTACAAGAAATACATATTAAACTGAAGCACATTGGCTTTATAAAAATAAAATGACTGAAATTTTAGGTCAGGAATCCAACCTCGCGTAAAATTTCAATCGCATTTTGTTTCCTTTTATCCTGCACATTCTAGGAGATGCCTCAGCATCAGGTCAAGATACGACGTGAGGCGTTAAAATATTGACTTGTCAAACCAGCGCTGCAGCGCTTGAATGCAGCAATTTCGTTTGGTGCAGCGCTCGATAAATCAACTTCATGATCAAAGAAGATTGCCGCAAGCTAAGACCCATCAATTTTGTATTAGATCTTTATTGGTAATATTAAATCGTAACATCACGTAAATCCCCAACCCTTCAGCAATATTTGAACACTTTTATGGCAACGACAAAAATACTTATAAGAATTTCACACTCACAGCGGAGTTAAAGCGTTCCCCGTATTTGTACACAAAGAATAACAATAACTCGTCGGATTCACATTTACGTGTTTTCGGGGTTTCTGTTCCGGAACCTTTCATATCGGATCTGAGCTTCTTTGAGGATAACGGGACGAGTGAGCGCTGAAATAATGCCTCTATTGTTTGGAGTACATCTGTTGCTAAGTTAGCGGTGCAGTTAGTAATCGCTTGATTAGATTTTAACAGAGATCAAAAAATGTAGTTTGTTTTATTGTGTGTTTTTGTAACTTGATTTCACTTGTAAAATGTTATATTCATTATTTTTTTGCGAGCAAGGTATATTATCTATATCTACACAGCGTAAAATGTTTGACCCGTCTAGCAAACTTATTCTTACTTTATTTTTGTCACTATTATACCCAAACCAAAAATCATCGAAAGTCAAAAGTCAAAGTATTTATTCAGTATATGGGTGTACGGAGTACATTACTTTACTTTATATATGCAACTTAGCACATTTCACAACAACTGACTTACTTTGAGTACGCTTTGACGCGCCGCGACAGACACGCGCGGTCGAGTGAGAATCGCCTTTCATGTTACTGTAATTTGTGTCTAAATAAACTCAACTTAAAAACTTATACTAATTCAACTTATTATTTTGTACGGTCTTAACTGGGATCGTACATTTTATGATCCGGCTCGAAGGACCATAAAATGTACGATCCCAAATGTACCCGAATGTACGCGCGTCAAAGCGTACTCAAAGTAAGTCAGTTGTTGTGAAATGTGCTAAGTTGCATATATAAAGTAAAGTAATATACTCCGTACAATGGGCAAATCAAAAATCTGCACTCACACACGTGATCACACGTCAAATAACATTAAATAGTTCATATCAATAATTATTATTCTAAAAAACACATAACTCATTACTTTGCATAAAAAAAAACCAAAGTAATGAGCCATTCAGCTGTCATCATAAATACATAAACATAAAATCATAAATAATAATAAATACATTTTAATATATATATCTCTATTATAATTAATATAAACCTTTAATATATTCTAAGTATCCTGAGTGAAATTATCCCGCACACTATAATACGATAATGTTTGTAAGCTAAATTTTTTTTCTTTTTTTTTTTAATTGAAAATTATTTATTTCATTAAATGTACCATCAATTTGAGTGCGGCCCTGACTATCAAACTAAGATACCTGTATTTCAGTAGCTGTTCCTTCCTTCGATTATTAAATTTTAGTGTACAATTATCTATTAATTTAGTTATTTAAGTACATAATATTTACGGTGATACATTACATAAGTTATGTTTAAGAATTTCATTAAACTTGAACTTAACTTTACACCTTTCAATTTATCTGATTTTTAGGGTTCCGAACCCAAAGGGTACCAACGGAACCCTATTACTGAGACTCCGCTGTCCGTCTGTCTGTCTGTCTGTCTGTCTGTCTGTCTGTCTGTCCGTCTGTCACCAGGCTGTATCTCATGAGCCGTGATAGTTAGACGGTTGAAATTTTCACAGATGATGTATTTCTGTTGCCGCTATAACAACAAATACTAAGAACAGAACAAAGTTAAAAATTAAAGGGTTTAAAACGAAAAACGTGTTTATTACGATACGATACGATACGAAATTATTTCACCTCGACGCAGCTAGATGGCAGCACAGGAAAAATTAGCACGCGCAAGCGTTTCATTTGTTAAATTGGCCTCGGTCGATTTGTTTATAAAGTAGAGATTTATTTGCACACATGTAGTGCACAGTATTGAATAATATATCCACAGTTTTAGTACTTAAAGAGCTTTAATTAGATAGAATCAGTAGAAAATTAGTTGTACGAAGACTCGGTCTTCTAGATATTTAATTAAATTAATTACCTTTGTTTGTGTCAATACTTACTTATTAAATACTTAGTTGGTGTTAGAAGTTCGTGGCGTTCGGACTTCGGAAATTCGGAACCCTCCGTGTGCGGGACAAAAATCTGACTCGCACTTGGCCAGTTTTATTTATTTTATTTATTTCATATTTCATATCTAAATCATGACTAACTACTATAACTAAATCAAATTTCCAGAGGTCAGGTATCTAATGAAATTGTAGCCGCATATTCTGATAGAGACGAGACTATACGGTAACGGTATAGTCGGGATTAGATCTAGGTATGCTAAATGAGCTTTTATGCATCGGCGAGCAAGTTCTCATTATATCAAATTCTGCTGAGACGACTGTTTCAGTGCCTCCTGTTGTGTTGGTATATAAGGATAAGGAAAGAAAGACGGTAAATATTCCGTAAATTATTCTTTGTAATACAATACATTCATTTTCTCTCTCAAGTTAATTACGAAGTTAGTTCTTAGTGTGAAGATCAAGAATAAGAGCTCTATCTTGTAAGGTCTTGTACTAGTAACTGCCTGAAATAGGTTAAAAAATCGGTATTGTTAGGTCACCAGTTATAGCAGTGTTAGTGACAGTTAAAACAGAAAAACTTATGAAAAAATAAAGGTTATCTCGGCGATAGTTTGTTGCACGGCTTATAATTATTATTTACTTTATTAACCGACTTCACAAAAAAGGAGGAGGTTCTCAATTCGTCTGTATGTTTTTTTTTTTTTGTGTGTATGTTACGCGATTTCTCCGTCAATAGTGAACGGATCCAAATGATTATTTTTTTAATAGGTAGGATACGTTTCCGAGGTGGTCCCATTTTAATTTTATCGAGATCTGATAACTATCTCCAGAGATATGGAGATAAATATCTCAAACATAGGAGAATGTACTGGTTTTAGTAGAAGAGTCCCAAGAAGATTGTACACAATGGAGGTTGCTATTGCATATACTTTTCAAGACTAAAAAATATGACCTTGAATAATGTTTTTACATCTTTCTTCTCGTTGATTTTGGTTTTTGACAGATATTCTTACGGTAACTGTGAGCGAGATAGAAATAAAGGTGGTAATATTTTTTTTTTTTTTAATATGTTATAGGCTAGCGTTTGACCACTATCTCACCTGTTGCTAAGTGATGATGCGGTCGAAGATAGAGAAGTGGACTAGACTAGAATGGGAACTGGCTCTCAAGGATAGCTGCCGGAACACATAAGATGTTTGGCGACAGATTTTCTAACTTGAGGGTGGTAGCTGGCCAGGCGGACACTAGATATGTCCTACCACCATGCGGGGGTTGTTGGTTTCTTAACAATGTTTTCCTTCACCGGAGGGCAACTGTGAGAAGCGCACATATATTTTTTGATCGAAAAATTCATTGGTGCACGGCGGGTTGAACTCGGTACCACGGCATCAAAGCCGACTGTTCTCCCAATTACGCCACCGGGCCCTCAATAAATAATTATATATTAATAATTATAATAAATAATTATATATAAATATAAATAATTTGTCTTCACAGGAATGTTCTACCGGGCAAAGTCTTGTTAGGGTGCAAACTTTTGTAAACATACCTAAGATTTTTTGACATGACATGACGTTTGCCGAAGAGGGCGGCCATTTCAGTCCCGCGACACTGCATACATTATTAAATAACTCAGAATTATGAACGTACTTTGTACCAACCAAAACTGCAAAAAAAAAAATTATAAGCATAATACCACAGATTATATAATAGTTACTACGTAAATAATACTTTCCGTTGTTAGGTTGGCTACACAGTGCTTTCATAATTCGGGTTTCAACGATATAGGGAAGTGGCTCTTATAACGTAGTAGAGTGATTCAGTACTCTGTAGGACATATGGCGGCAAGTATTGTTAATAATCTTAAATAATACTTTTTTATATTCATTTTTGAATACAACTTGTCCGTGTTATAAAAGTATTTGGAATTATTGTAATAAAATAGACAATTAATTATCGTGTGTGTCAGATGCTTTAATTGCACAGGGCCATTTTGGACATTGTCCTTTGATACCTTGATGACATAATTATTACTAGTGAATATTATCACTAAAGTGATTTTGGACATTGTCCTTTGATACCTTGATGACATAATTATTACTAGTGAATATTATCACTAAAGTGATAATATTCAAAGTAAATTTTTTTTGGGTTCCGAACCCAAAGGGTACCAAATGAACACTTTCTGAGACTTTGTCATCCGTTCGTCCGTCTGTCCGTCTGTGTGTCTATACATATGTGCGCACTTTACAGATCTGTATCTTCTTAACCGTTATAGGTACATACTTGAAATTTTCGAATAGTATATATCCGTCAGTGTATAACGGCCCAGACACCAAATGTAATAGATGCATGGTAAAATAAGTTATTTTTCAAAAAAAATAAAACCGACTTCATAATCACAAACAGGCACTCAAAAGCGAAAAATAATTTACTTAAAATTATTATAAGCGCTACCCACTTATCTATTTGAAGTCGGTGCCAGCCAAGTCTATTGGATAGTAGATAGATACTATCGAGGGTGCAGTGTTAAAACCCGATAAATGCCCGAGGGTGCAGTGTTAAAACCCGATAAATGCCCGAGGGTGCAGTGTTAAAACCCGATAAATGCAAAAAAAAATAAAACTTACCATTAGTTCTTTCAACTAAAATAATTTTATTTAATTTGCACTTATTGGGTTATTTGGTTAGTATTTCTATATGTCAAACATTAAAATCTGTTTATCTGGAAACATCACTAAGAAGAGCAAACAATTCTGATTATAGTGGGCTTTAAAACTTTTAAAGCGGGTTTTCGTTTTTTTTTTCATTTATCGGGTTTTAACACTGCACCCTCGGGCATTTATCGGGTTTTAACACTGCACCCTCGCTATGTATGTAGTAGTAGTAAGTAGGTACATGTAGGTTAGTAAGTAGGTAGATACATGTAGGTATTATCTATCTACTACCTATTAGACTTGGCTGGCACCGACTTCAAATAGATAAGTGGGTAGCGCTTATAATAATTTTAAGTAAATTATTTTTCGCTTTTGAGTGCCTGTTTGTGATTATGAAGTCGGTTTTATTTTTTTTGAAAAATAACTTATGCGTTTATGCGGTCTGAAATAGAATCGCGCTAGGCTAGAATTAATAAATTAATGTCATTGAACAACAGAGAAATGCACCTCTATCTACATCGAAGATAGGAGTGTCTGATCAACCAAGCTTCGTTAACCACAGAGCTCACTGTTAAAACTGTACAGACCACAACCTATGTAATTTAACTCACACTCCAGCATTTAAACATGTTAACTGAACCGCATGCCACTACTCTGCGACTGCGACGGACACTCGCCATGAATTATGATTTTAATTCCGTACAAACAGACATTTGAACATGTCAGGGAGAGCTGCATTATTCGATTATATCACACCGATGTTACTCGGTGTTTGTATAATTCCTGGATATTGTAACGTTACGGATCGACCCTCCGGCTAGCTCTTACAGCCAGATTCTATATTCGATCGATCCGGATGTCCTTTAATAGGAGATTGCATTTTGACTTTACTTCTATGAAGTATGATTTCAAATTCAATCTCAAGTACTGTGAAACCCAGTTCGATCGAATATAGAGACTGGCCGTTAGTCGATCCGTAACGTTACTTATGTCTACTCTCTTCTCTTTTCTTTTTAGTCTACGTAAAACAGCTGTAAAGCTAATGCGTACAATTAGTTTATACTAGACCTGTCGTCAAAGTTTGTTGGACAGGGATCCCTTTATTTAGAATATTTTTTAATTCCTAATTTACTTAGGCATAACGGGTTACGCATAACTTTAAACAGCATAATAGTACTATCGCATAATTTCTTATGGTATATTGTATAAATAAGCATAACTTTCATTTAGGCTTTATTGTTTCGGCCTAATTTTAATTCGCATAAAGTAGGGCATCATAATCATCATTGAATCAAAATCAATCAGATCATGGGATTAAAGAAGGGGTATTATACGTTTAACGTGTGTATCTGTGTCTGTCTGTAGCATCTTAGCACCCAACCGGATGAACCGATTTTGATTTAATTATTGATTTTTTTTTTGTTTGATACTTAGATGTCTTCATCGAGAGTTTTCTTAGCTTAGCTTAGCTTAGCTTTAATCCATGAAAATTCGTTCAATCGTTATAAAACTATGAGCTTTTTTCTTGTTAATTGCGCTATGAAATCAACTTTCATAGGTCTGATCAATTCGAAAATCTTCTACTTCAACGATATTGTAAGAATATGGAAGCATTGACCTGATGCTGGGAAATCTCCTGTACTCTACAGAATAGTCAAATCCACACCAACTTACAGCTCAGATTTTAAATTTCGCGTTTAGAGTCATTGGAATGCTTTTATTGAAAAGATTATACATAGATCAGACGGGGTGGTTTATATATAGATCATAACTATATTATACAATAGAATTTTATACAGTAAAAATATATTATTATACTATATTGACTTCAAATTGATTGTGATCGGTGGGGATCTACAGCATCGCTAAGCTTATAATAATATTCTCGTAGTTACTATGACCTAATTTGTGGTTTCCCTGCAGATATTTTATTAATTTTGAGATGCGTGTATGTAAAATCCGTGATATCTTCTAGAGTTTTCTTATGAATTATATACTGTAAAGGGCAATTTTAATCTATAATATGTGGCCAAGCTAATTACCGTAATTATTTGGATAAGGATTAATACTATATACTTGAAAATACCCTTGGAAGTTATGTAATATTTTTTAACAACAAATTAAAGATTAAAATGGTTACTGTGCGTCAACCTTAAGAGATAGACATATGCTGTCGCGGACTTTACGACCGTTTTTTTGCCGACTTAGGTTGCAAATTAGGTCTCCACGAATGTACCTTTGACTTAAACGGGATAATATATAGCCTATTTTCATTCCGAAAGTCCATTCTATGTATTAGTGAATGATTTTTTTAAATCGGTTTAGTAGGTTTTGAGCCAAATCATTACAAACATACAAAAATACAAATGTTCTCTCTTTATAATATTAGTATAGATAAAGAGGAAATATTTGAATTTTTGTTAGTATCGATTATATTCAAACATTTCTGGATCGATTAAAAAAAAATATTGACTATTGGAAAGCTACATTTTCAGCGAGTAACATAGGCTATATTTTATCAGCGTATTCTGACGGGTACGAGAAACTACGCGGGTGAAACCTAGTCTTATATCTCGTGTTACGTTTCACTATATCGATGTATTCTTACGCTCAATTTTTTTGATAAGCTATATGGTATACCACGTTGTTATGACAACGTTTGCAGGGTCTGCTAAAAATAAGTATATTATTATAATATTGTATATATGTATGTATTGTGTCTGAATGTGAGTCTTATTCAATGGTTAAAATATGGTATATCGGATATGCTGACTTTGCTAGCATTTTCGCATTAATTAGTCTACCAACGAGTACAGACCTACTTAGTAATCTTAAAAACACGTAATATTCATGCTTACTTCATATAACTTAGGAACCGGGTCTCATAACAAGTATCATTAAAAATGTAGCAGAAACTTCGAAGCACCGTTCGTGTACCGGTAAGTTCTAAGTATTTCAGGAACTCGATACCGGTTATGAAGCAAAGTTTCTAGATTCCAGGATGAGCAGGATAACAGGGGTCTATAAAATGTAAGTTCTAGGTTTATACGGATAAGATAGCATATTGGAGTTAAAGTATTGAATTAGCTTGAAAGAACTTTCTATTCTAATAATTCTTTAATAGTAATTATTATTGACGGTGCGGCATTTATTACAAGCTATATCTCTATATTTATTTATCTTTTTGTACTATCTGTGAAGTACACAACGAATTTAGTTGTCCGTTACATATCTAGCAAATTAAATTTAATCCACTTCCCGGTTACCGATTGAGCTGAAATTTGCATATATGTGTAAATCGCGTGACAATGCAATATTATGACGACATGGCACTGATCTGATGATGGAGCTGGGAGGTGGCCAAAGGAGCTCCTAAACTACACATGTTATACCCGTCGTGTTTGGGCTCGTTGGATTTGTCTTAATTTACTCTGGTCCTAGGTTATGTAAAAGCTTGTGTTTAAAAAGGTTTTTTTTTAATATTACTTGTCCATTTTATATAATAAAGATGGATTTAATAGAACAAAGTATTGTTATTATGATAAGAAAGAACTTAAAACTACGTTCAAATTAAACCTAATTTTAAATTCGAGTGTTACACTTTGCCGCCTTATCTGTAGCGATAAATTCAAAATTTTAAAATATAATAGTTCATTATATTTATGGTACAAGTTTGTAATGTTGGTGATTACTGCTGAAGCGTCATTGAGACCCGATCCGTAAGGTGAGGGTCTTAAGAGAGCCGAGGCGGTAATCATCAATACACACGTGTATCATACGACGTTTTTTAACACACTTGTGAAGAAAATAATACTAAAAAATATTTTTATATAGAAGACAATAGATATTTTACCTTGGAGTTTTCAGGTAGGTAGTAAACTTTCCA
Organism: Cabera pusaria; assembly: GCA_954871355.1. Taxonomy (NCBI): domain Eukaryota; kingdom Metazoa; phylum Arthropoda; class Insecta; order Lepidoptera; family Geometridae; genus Cabera; species Cabera pusaria. Next base: position 23,380,732 of record OX940906.1, read on the forward strand.
TAACGTTCAAAGGGCTTCACATCTTATATCGGGCGGTGTACAACAGAAATCATTTTCTTCATAACTGGTACTTGTAGACATTTAAATTAATAAATAACTATAATTTCAACAGTGAAAACGAGTTCAGAAAAGTTTTTCGCAATGGCGGAAAAAAATCATTAGTTTACCTATGTGCGCGCATCTAACAATGGCGATTAGGGTTCATGATTTCTCGAGCTTATCAATTTCTCGGGTCTCGAGAATTCTCGAGGCTAATTTCTCGGGGTCTTCTCGGGTTGTCGAGAAATTTACATTTACGTATGTTTTTGCGTTTCTTTTCAAATAATGAAAAAAGTCGTCAGAAAATTAAAAATCTTTATCATATCAAATCACTTAATGTATTGATTTAAAATAAGATTAAAAAAAAAATCAATACATTAAGTGGTTTTCCTCTCAAATAAAAGTATCAAATAATCATAAAACTGTTATTGCCAGTTTTTAACACAATTAGCTTCACTCAAACAAAAAAATAAAATAAATTAAAACGTTCATATTATGCTGACTTATAATAGGGTATTACACTCATTTTTGAAAAATGTCTCAATTAAATTCTATAGTGCTAATGACACTAAAAAATTCACAAAATTTTAATTGAATGACGTGCCGTAAAAATTCATGTAAATTTTGCATTTTCAAATTTTGGAAACGCTGGACGCAGTGGACGCCATATTATTGCTCTGTGGTCGTCAGTTGGCTGTGTAAGCAAATGCAGTGATATGATAGTTGACAGTTGACACTTCTAAGTTTACATAGCCGTATGACGTAATAACACGACGACTCATTGTGACTTGACTACTATTTAATGTGTTATGAAACAGCTTAAAAAAGCTGAAGCCTTTGAATTGAATTTAAAAATTGAGTTCGCTATTTTACGAACTAAAACTAACGTTTTCCGACTGCTTTTTGCCTAAGCTATCTCGATAATCTATTTTTAGATTTTTTCTCATATAGAGTGCAATACCCTATTACAATCACAGCATTATTTTTGGCAGGTTATCTAGGAAAAAAATCAAAAATACGAACATACATACAAAACAATTAGATCTGCTTACTCTGTCTGATAAAATATGCCTTTTGAAAAACTAAAGCATTTAAAGCTTTAGCCGCGCGTTTATAAGCCCAACAATAAAGGCAAATAGTATTTAAGTAATATATTTTATAATTTTATACATTCGAATATGATTTCTCGAGTTCTCGACTTTTCTCGAGCTTAATTTCCCGGGAACAAAGCCCAACGATTTCCCGGGAATTCTCGGCTCGGGAATTCCCGGGAATGAACCCTAATGGCGATCGGCCATAGACTAAAATAATGAGGTATTCTTTTTTAGGGTTCCGTACCCAAAGGGTAAAACGGGACCCTATTACTAAGACTCCGCTGTCCGTCTGTCTGTCTGTCTGTCTGTCTGTCTGTCTGTCTGTCTGTCTGTCTGTCTGTCTGTCTGTCTGTCTGTCTGTCTGTCTGTCTGTCTGTCTGTCTGTCTGTCTGTCTGTCTGTCTGTCTGTCTGTCTGTCTGTCCGTCTGTCACCAGGCTGTATCTCATGAACCGTGATAGTGAGACAGTTGAAATTTTCACAGATGACCCAACCAGCAAAAACTACACTTAAAACAATCTCTAGACCACTATTTCTTGCTCTTATACCAATCTTACATCGTCGTATAAGCCTGGATTTGGGCACCATTTATAAGCGTATTTTGCTTATATCTTTCTAATATCAGTCTTATTGAATGCTATTTGCACTTAAATTAATCTTACCAAAACTAATTTAAGCGTATATATAGTATATATAGGCTTACATTGTTTTAACGTTAGAGTCCTGTGAGCGTAAGAAAGCTTATTTTGATTTACATAAGATCAAACACAATCGTAAAAAAATTGTTGGTATATATATTGTTTGTTTGAAAGTTACAACTAATAAAAAAGAAATCGAAAACAGTAAGGACAAAGGTATTTAATAATTATATTGTAATAACCGTACCATTATTAACAAGTGTTTCGTTTTATGCTTTTAGGTAAGTATTAGTATTGGAAAATATTATTTACTGTAAAGTAGACCCTAGTTTACGCTTCACAACTCGTGTGCCTCATCAATATATAGTATTTAGTATTCTTGTTTAATTATTTTATTTGTTAATTTGTATTAAAAGCGTCGCCATTAGTATTGCATTTATTAGAATCACTATAAGACTATTGTAAGATCATTTAGCAGTAATCTAATTAATCCCAACATGGAGTCATGTTGGAATAAATTAGAGTTCCTTGAATTGACATAAAACATTATTTTAATTGAAGAGTGAACGTTTGGGATGTGAAATAGTATTTTATGTGACCGCACTAAAATACTTTAAGTGAAATAAATAAGTAAATACTATAAGTCAACATCAAATTTTACTTCATAGTTTTAGTCACAAATTCGATTTAAGATCAAACATTCTTAAACTAGACTCGTTTTCTCTATTGTAAGTATGATGATTCAATATCACTCTAATACCGTGCCTATCCACTGCTGTTGATCTTATAATAGTTTTGAATAATATCAAAATGTACACGTTTTAAGTAATCTAATACAATGCTGATATTAGTCTAACATTCTTAAAATAGCATTTAGAAAATATGAAATAAAATTAAATGAGCTTAGAAAATGTGGATATGAGAGCTCAAGTGTGATAAGTCTTAAAAAATGCTTTTTTAGGAGAGTGTGACTTATAACGGCACTGTAAAATAATCTTATATGCATAATTAAGACAATGTATTAAAATCAAGCGTATTTGAGTCTGTAACGGCTTGTCAGAGACTAATATAGGAGCGATAGCAATGACGAAAACAGATAAGAGACCACTATAAGCTCAACACTCTTATAATGTGACAAACGTAAGAGGGTTTTGCTAGTTGGGGATGTATTTCTGTTGCCGCTATAACAACAAATACTAAAAACAGAATTAAGTTAAAAATAATAGAGGGTCCCCATACAAGAAACGTGTTTTTTTCGGCATTTCACGCCATCTATGAACGCTTAGTTAGGTAAACGTCCCATAGATGGCGTTATATTGAAATGCGATCCCTAACACCTTTGTTAGACGTTAGATGACGTTATAAGAAATAAAATGTTTATTAATTATTATTTTTTGCTGGCGAAAAATGATAGTGGTATTTTTTGCTCGATCTTATAAAATACTGTAGTGTGGTACGGAACCCTACTAGTGCGAGTCCGACTTGCACTTGGCCAGTTTATTTTAGTTTGTCGCGGATAGCGTTTTAGCCTCGTACAGAATGGGGAACTTATAGTTTTTTACAGAGAAAACAAAAGTTATAGTTGAGTGAAAGTTTTGTTTACTAAGCACGTAAAAGTTAAAATTATCTATTTAAATACGAAGTTGCATGAAATGAGCAAGCAATAGGTATATTAATTTATTTGTACTATTGAACACGATATTTTTTGTATCGAACCTTTTTTAAGAATAAAGCAACTCAGCCAATAAAATAAAAAATAAAAAATCTATAACTCCCTTGTGAATAATAGTAATGAAAAAGTCACAGTTTGAAAACAGGTGTCATTATGTGCCTAATTTCAGTGAAATAAGAGCCTCTTTATGAGCAAGTGTGTTATAAAAATATTTTATATCATAAATGTATAATCAATTTGAGGGCGACCCTGATGACTGACCCTATCAAACTAAGAGTTGAGACAACTGTATTCTGGTAGCTAAAGTAGTTTGGTAGTTAAGGTAAACAATTGAGTATTTAGTATAGGGAATTCTTTCCAGAAATATTTGACTAAGAAGTACTTAAAAACGACACATTTTTATGGTGGTGTTGATATTGCGATTGTAGATAGAACTTACAACAAAAGTTAGAAAAAATCACAATCCTTGCTAGGCCCGAATGTCCTAACAGTCCAAAGTTTCTCAATCCTACCTCTATGTCTATCTACATAAGAAATTATATTAAAATAAACTGGCCAAGTGCAAGTCGGACTCACACTCTTAGGGTTCCGTAACACAGTAGAGTATTCTTTAACCATGATTTTTCGCAACTACAAAAATAACTTTGTTTTTCATAGTGTTTGTATGAAATTATATATATATATATACGTAATATACTTGCGGTCGCTATATCTCAACAACTGCTGACTGTATCTCGTTCAAACTAATTTTCGTTGAAAGTTTTTATTGAGATCTACAGAATATATTTTTTCTTGATTTTTCACTCCCTTACTTTAGAAGTTAGAGGGGGGGTGGGGGCACACATTTTACCACTTTAGACGCGCCTATCTTTTAAATGATTGACTTTGAGAAAAATGATTTTTGAAACCTCAATGTCATTTTTAAATATCTATCCATAGACACCCCACACGTATAGGTTTGAAGAAAACATTTTTTATTTGTTCCAGTTCCATGCCCATGTATGTGATGCCCCCCTTAAACTTTTATATTTTTTATTTTTGTATAAAAATCGAAAAGCGGTTTACAAAATACATCTACCTACCAAGTTTCAATTCTGTAGTCCTAATAGTTTCGGAATAAAATGGCTGTGACATACGGACGGACAGACAGACAGACAGACATGGCGAATCTATAAGGGTTCCGTTTTTTGCCATTCGGCTACGGAACCCTAAAAAACGGCATCATTAACTAAAGAATAAAGCTACATTCACATTAAGTCGTGACGAGCACTCCGTTTAAAAGGGACATTTATTTTATTACCGGCATGTCTTCAGGCCACCTGTCACCTCGCAATCTTCCTAAATACCGGCAATAAAATACAAAAGTTCGGCCCCGTCTCGCGAACAAGTTTCACGAGGACTTACGGAACTTGTAAATGTCTGTATTATTATTAGTATTGTGAGATACTCACAATAAAGGCATGGACATTTCATTGATACATCATACGTATGTCGAGATAAACAGTATCCCAGGGATGTAAGACAGCACAAAACCATCTCAATGCTCCCAGCCGACCTCGCCTGCCCGTGGTGCATCCTGCTGACCAACAAACGAGGCTCTGGCGATTGACAAATGGCGGTATAACCATTTCAAAATTATGGCGTAGCTATATACTACAGGCTGGTGACGGGCAGCAGCGTTACCAGTGCAGGAAGCTACACCCTGTGATCGCCAACTCACCTGCCCTTCGTGGCGGTTAAGGCATATTCCTCCCAAAGATAGATAGTCACACACAAAGCCAAGGGCCCAAGGCAGTGGACTGGAAAAGAAGAGCCGAAGATCGGGCTCAGTCCCGCATCTTGGGAGAGGAGAGGCCTCTACGTCCAGCAGTGGACTGACACCGGCTCCTGATGATGATCATGAAACCGTATCCTATGTGTTAATCAAGTTTAAGCTATTTTATTACCAAAATGTACCCATATCCGTTTAGCTGATGAGCGTGATTGTAACAAATACACAAATGTCACATTATTAGTAGGATTGAGGTTAATTTCATGTCGAATTAGAACACAGAACACAGCATTTATTTTGTATAATAAAAAAGGTTCTGACGAATTGAGAACCTATTTTGTGAAGTCGGTTAAAAAGTATTGTTTTGATTATTGTTAAAAAGTTGTATTTGCCTTGCTTTGATCGGCTGGCCGAGGGTGGGTATCGCAAGAGCTAAGACCTAAGCTCCAGGGTGAAAATGTTAAAGACAAAAAAATCACTAGTAGCCTTAAGTGAAAGTACAGCACACCATTCCACACCCTTACTAAGCCATCCACGCCAATGTTGCCATTCGGCGCCAATATAACGGTCTGCCATACCATCTGCCCCACGAGTCATAAACTCATCACCGTGGTCACTCGATTAACACCCCAGGGATCACGTGTAGAGTTAAGGTCTAACCCTAAATACTCAGAAAAGTAAAAATGACCCCCAAAGGGGGCAGAGAAGACCTTAAAACAGAAACAAAATGTCATACAGAAATCAGCGGTCACCATAATTACGATACATACTCGTAATTTTCATGACGTGTTACGATAATTATTGTTACAAAAAATACAATTTCTTCCACAATACGTGTATCCCCCAGATTACATTACCGCATCTAAGAAGATATAAGCATAGATAGATGTACCCTCGTATCGAACAAAATACGCCGCGCAGGCGTAAGTCCTGAAGGAAATAATCTCGGAAGATGCTAATATGTGAAGACAAAACTCTCATTTACATATTCGGTTAAACGGGTGGTGGAAGGCTGCTTATTCATGCAACTTAAGGGTTTATTTTGTGCGGATTTGTTGATGTTAAACATTTTATATTACTGTGCCCTGCAGCGTTATAATGCTTCCAGTTTTTATTTTCTGTTTTTGTATCTTGGCTATTTCGCTGTTTAACCGACTTCGCAAAAAAGAAAGTGATTCTCAATTCGACTGCTTTTTATGTTTGTTACCTTAGAACTCTGTCATTAATTAACCGACTTGAGAATGTATCTTTTGTTGAGAGAAGATGCTACCCGTTTGGTCCCATTGTAATTTTATCGAGATTTGATATATCTATTTTGCTGAGATATGGAGATAAACACCTCAAACTTGTTACTTCCGATTAAAAATATTTTTAGTATCCCATATAAACAATATAGCTTCTAGTTCTCTTATGTATACTTACCTAAGTCGACTATAAAACAGTCGAACGAACGAAAGTAATATAAGCACCTCCTTGAAGCCGGGGCAGTTCGCTAGTAAATAAATCAAGTGTCATGCATACTCTGCTTTACGAAACACCATGCGAGTTCCCGACAACAAAGCACACTACACACGTTATTGTACAAACAAACATACGTATACATGTAGCTATATTATATTGTATACATGTTGCTTTATATTGTATAAATGTGGCTATATATTCGTAGCTCTGTATTGAAAACCAGTTTAAGACATATGCTTTTGTTTGTAGACAGATTTTTAACCCCGATGCAAAAATACGGCTCATATAATGTTTCACGTGTCTATTTGTCTGTGGCACCGTGCGTAGCTCCCGAAAGGACAAACCAAAGAGGTAAAGTCTTCTTGGGATGAACCGATTTTGATTGCATTTTTATTTGTTTGAAAGTTGATATATTCGAAAATCTGTTCAACCGGCTAAAGAACTTTTTATATAATCAGCCGTCATACCACTGCTGGACGTAGGCCTCTCCTAAGAGGCGCCACTGAGCCCTGTCTTCGGCTATATGTACTCAAACTCATAAATACTAAAAAACATGGTAAATATCCCGTTAATAGTTCTAATAAAAGTGTCAGTGACCATAAAAACCTAAAAACTTTTTAATTCTATTACTTGACAGTAGACAACGTGTGGCTAGTTTTTAAATAGCAAACGAGCATCTTGAAAAGTACATACATACATGAAATCACGTATTTTTCCCGTTGAAGTAGGCAGACAATACTTCTTTCCATATGCTACGAACCTAACATACCTCTTTCGCTTCTTCCATATTCTTGAGCGCCTTCATAATGCTTCCCGGTTATAGGTACATCTTGATATTAATCTACGATTCCGCTTTATGCGAAAAGACCGAATATCTCACCGCATTAGTTGTTGTTATCTTTATTATTCGATGTAATCTCTCGGGTCGCCTTTATTTTATTATTATGAACCTGAACTGTCCCACTGCAGGGCAAAGGCCTCCCTCTCTTTTTTCCACGTCTCGCGATTTTGGGCTATTGTGTATATACAGGGTGTCCCATGCAACCTGTACCAGCGAAGGTCTGTGGTCTGAGGACACCAGTACCTATCGATTGGACCCCATGTATGTTCCGCGATTTTTTATAGTTTTCGGGATATGAATTGTTTTGTTTTATTTTCAGATTTATTTTTATTTTGAACGGTTTTAGCTGTAACTTTTTCTGTTGAGTGATTCTTTGAGTTTTTTTTAATTAGTATAATAGCTAAGATGTGTGTTCGTCTGTGAAAACAATAAAAAACATAATTCTATCTACTAGTAGCTCAGAATTAAAACATCAAGCTTATATTTCTGATTATTATTTATTTACTTTATTTCAACTCGAAATAAAAATTACTTAACCCTAACTGAATAATTTTCTGTTAATTTTAAAAACTGTATGAATTCCTTAGCTCTTAAAATAAAACTAAAAAGTTTTTACTTGATCATAAATCCGAAAATAGTGAAATTTATTTAATGCCATACCATATTAATCGAAAAAACGTGAGAAAAGTCATTTCAAAAGCATGAAATTTTTTTTTCGGATTTATCAACTTCAATCACCGTTTTCTCCTAAAAGTTCCCCCTCAAGTACCAACTTTGTTATTTTATTTTATGAGTTAAGGAACCCATACAGTTTTTAAAATTAACAGAAAATGATTCAGTCAGGGTTCGAGTTGAAATAAAATAAATATTTCTCTTAATCAGCAATGTTAGCTTGATGTTTTATTTCTGAGCTACTAGTAGATAGAATTTTGGTTTTTATTGTTTTTACAGACGAACACACATCTTAGCTATTATACTAATAAAGAAAATCTCAAAGAATCACTCAACAGAAAAAGTTACAGCTAAAACCGTCCAAAATAATAAAAAAACTGAAAATAAAACAAAACAATTCATATCTTGTAAACTACAAAAAATCGCGGAACATACATGGGGTCCAATCGATAGGTACTGGTGTCTTAAGACCACAGACCTTCGCTGGTACAGGTTGCATGGGCACCCTGTATATACCAATATAGTATGTATATACCAATCTTTCATGTGTGAGTCCAGATTGTCTCGCCATCTCCGTCGAAGTCTGCTGCGAAACCTTTGGCCTTTATTGGGATTCCATTCAATAGACGTCTTGGTTCAGAGTTCAATCGACATGCGGCTAAAATGCCCGGCCCATTATTATCTGTACATGTATTATTTTTTTGCATACAATAAAAGAGTTATTCTATTCTTTTCTACATACTATTAGGCAGTTTTGACTTAAGAAGATATTAAAGCACAGACAAGTGGCACAGCTTCCACGGTCGAACGTGGTTAATTAGTTATAAAACACTAACACGTTCATTAAATCAGAAAAACGACTTCTTTCCTAACAAGTTCCGTAATTAACCTCCCTTCCAAGTATTCAACGCTCAATATTTCTCCCATTTTCCTTTAACGCTGCTTTCATATACAGCTTATAGGATAAGGTTCATGGCGAGTCATAGTATATACATCATTCAATTTACTCATTTATCAAATAAATGACAAAATAATTTTAGAATTATTGTGGCAGAATCATATCCACAGGTAAGGAGCATGTTATAACGAATATTCCTTCTGACTCGCTGTCAAAAAGTAGCTTACCACAATCAAGAAGAAAATCTGCCGCCATAACTTTACGGCGTTCCGGCAGCACACAGCCCTTGAGAGTCAGAGTATTCTAGGCCAAGCGGGTTCACTATCTTCAACCACATTATCGCTTACCACTGGGCGAAGTAGTGGTCAAACGCTAGCCTATAAGATATTTAAAAAAAAAGTATTTGTCAGTTTATCTAATATTATGTTTCTTTGAAGTGTTTCACACTTTATATATTTTTTTTTTTTTTTTTTTTTTTTTTTTTTTTTTTTTTTTTTTTTAGTTCAGTTAGTTCAGTTTATCTAATTAAATGTTAATAAAATAGGCTAAGTAAATACTTAGCCACTGTGATTAATTTGCTGGCAAAGTGCAGTAATTTGGCTCATTATGGTGTCAAAAAAGTATGATCGAGTAAGTAAAGTGTGAAAATAGCTTTACGCTCAAAGTCGGAAGAATCTCTGGTGATATTCATTATGTTTTGCCATAATCCATTAGGAGTAAACTATGAATATATACGGACTAAATTGAACCTTATTTAGTAGCAATAAGATTTGGAATAGCAATTATATTAGGTGTAGACCAATTAGCAATAAAACATCTTTATAGTATGTTATCTTTATCTTTATAGTTTATTTTCTTTTGTGTTTGGTGTCGATTTTGACAGACACTTACTCATACTACACACAAAACAAAGTTTATAGTAGTTAGATTCGCTAAGAATGTATTTTCCAAATTTCACTCTTTGTAGGGAGAAACAAAAATTAGATAATATTCGACTTATTTTTTATTCGACTTGAATTCGAACTTCACACTAGTAGTACATCTTTCTGTAAATAAACAAATAAATTCGTGTTTCAAATTTTGTTGAAATCCATCCCTAAGATGGTGAAATGGGGTCATCATCATTTACAAAGTCTGAATATAAATATAGTTTTTTGGATTGCATACAAATGAATCCCTATTTCCCTTGGTCACGCCATAACTTGAAAACGCGTGGACCGATTTGGCTAATTCTTTTTGTAATTAGTTTAATCTTTTTCCAACCTTGTATGTTTATATGATATAAAAGTTTTTACGAAAGAAAAACTTGAAATAAATGAAAGAATTTTAAACGCGGGTGAAGCCGCGGGGCAGTTCTAGTATATAATGTATACCATATAGAAGTACTCCGCGGCATCGCTATTGCCTTATTCGGTAGTCAATCTAAATCATAACATCACACTAAACCAAATAACTAATAGTAATTGTGGGAATGGGCTCAGTGGCGTGTCTTGGGGGAGGCCTACGTCCAGCAGTGAACTGATATCGGATGATGATGATGTAATGATGAATTATGGAAAAGAATCAATAAAAAGTTATTTTCTACCAAGATTGATATAATTATAACGTGACACACAAATCTACACAAACTTATGACGTTTCTCTACGATACGCTAATAAACACAGACTCTCTGAGATTTGAAACCAACAATTTATCAATTAGACAACACAGTAAACAAAACCAGCAGAAAGACAACTAAGAAAAGCCATTTTAATCCATCTACCATCGGCTGATGGCTCGAATCTCGAGCTTATCGCCGCAACCCTCAAGCCCGTACAATGGGGCCCTTCACCGCGACATGCTAGCTATTGTCTTACTGACATGCCGCTGGATAACCGACCTTAATACAACTAGATAAAGATCGTCTTTTTACGATGCCTTTGAAGGGCTTAATGTCGGGTACAGATGGACGACTCAAGGAGTTTTGTCGCAGATCGTTACTGTTGGAGATGTCGGGTGGCGGAAGTGCTTAGATTCAAATTCTTGTCAGTGAATTAGTTTCAGTGAGTTAGGGTACAAGCATGTTGCTGCTATTTGTACGAAGTACAATTTAATTATTCTCTGCTATTTGTAAAATTCAGTGCGGATTTTACCCTAACTTGGATTAGGTTACTCTGGAGTAAATCGTCAGTAGTTCAAAAAATAACCATACATTTTTTGACGTTTCCAATTATTTACTCTAGGGTAACTCTTAACCGAGTTTAGTAAAATCATCACTTATAAGTCAAATATTTTTCCCACCATGGAACGGAGAAAGTGTATGCGTTTAGGGAATATTGTAATGTACATTACACTACGATACATCCGCAACATTCACATGGGTGTAAAAATTATTTTTTTCATTAAACTCAAAAACTGGCAGATTAGGCTTTTTGTACCGTATGTTTAGCCCTGTGGCGCGGCATGCTGTCTATTGGATTAAACAGTAACATTTTCCTTACAATATTAGTATTGAACCCTTAGCCAGGGCCACTATAGAAGAACTAAACCTCGCACTCAAAGGGCTTGAAGGAAAATACCTATTTTGCGTGCACTTATCGAGGGAACAAACATCACTTTTTGAATAGATGGGATGCAAATATTATGTATTTCTCTTTACTTTTACATACTTACATTACAAAATAAAATGGATTCCCTTAAGTATTCGGTACATCAATACACCGTGTCAAATACAATCCTTGGCTCAGTAGACCGAGTCGTAGGCACTAACTCAGTTTAACAGATGACGTCGCACTAACGTCTTTACAGGGTCTGGGATGCCTCCCCGGGGGCAAGGAGGTCAGCGGAGGGTTAAACATGGTAGGTAGTTGTTATTGACCGTTTCGATTTTGTTATAGTTTTTTTATTATTACCCACTAGAAGGTTCAAGCTATCTCCTCGCGTCCTAATAACGCTAATCCCACACGCGATCCTTGGGTGATCCGTCACTAAATTGGAGACAACTGAAGATTTTTTTAATATATTATAGTTGAGCGTCTAACCACTATCTTGGCTGAACACGCTAAGCCTAGAATACTTTGACTCTCAAAGGATGTGTTGCTGCCGAAACACCGTAAGGTTATGGCGGCATATCTTCTCCTTGATGGTGGTAAGCTACTTTTTGGTAGGAAGTTGGCGGAACTTATGTATGCGGCACGGATGTAATATTTTTTTACCACCAGCGGATAGGCTTGAATCACCTCCTATACAAATACATGTCGTCAATCAGTTTAACGAGTTCCAGCATTATGTTTGACCAGTTTTAATAAGTTTTTAATTTAAGTCGGCGACAATATATATTATAAAGGCGGCAATAGCCCAATGGATAGGGTGTCGGACTGGCGATCGAGAGTTCGTGAGTTCAATCCCCACCCCACCCATTGCACTATTGACGTGAACCCTCTCCAGACACAAGCATATTTAGCTTAGTTGGAGGAGTTAACAAGAATACTAGTAATGTGCAACCCACATTGCGAGTAACCTTTTTTTAAATAAAAAAAAATAGCCATCTCGTTATTAAAGGACATGTGCGACTCTTCGACATAAAGTCGTATTACCTTTGAGTGTGTACGCCCACTATCCCAGTTTGACAAATGACATCCGCGGCAGGTCATTACTCCGGTTGGAGTTAGTGCCTACCGGTGTTCCTGCAAGCCTCTTTATCTCGCACTGTGGACTACAGTCTGAGCCACGAAATAAGCCAAGCGAAAATCAAAGAAGTTATTTAACTAAGTTTCATTAAATAATCGGACAAGCCACTGGCTCCAGAAACAAAGCTTGGTAAGTTCGGGAGCCTACGGATTCAATGAAGAATACTTGTAATTTATTTCTTCAAAAAATACATTTTGTATTTTTGGTATTGTTATTTGATAATGAAAATTAACTTAAAAGGAACATAAATGACATGCATTTAATGGAATTACTTAGTCCAGTTTTTAACATTCTTGAAGTACACTGTTTGGCGATAAATGGCCTATACAAGCCTGTTTGCAATGCTTCGGAACGTCACAAGCCTGAGCTACGCTGCTTACAATTTACATCCATCAGAACATTATCTATATAATATATACAAAATTCAAAGAACTGGCTGACAGACTGACTGATATACCAACGCACAGCCTGAACCGCTGCTCCTAGAGATATGACATATAGAGAAATAGAGAGAACTGACACTACAAGTGCAGTAAGTCTGAATTATAACCAAACAGACAATAGATGTTAGTTAACACTCATCGGATGTCGATGTTGAGCTTCCGCTTTTGTCCGAGAGGAGACAAACATCGCCAACACCGCCGGGCGCCGTTCCCGCGCCTGACCCACGATCGGCATGATACGAGTATATAGAGGTTGTGTTTTTTGTGAAGTGTAGATCCACTAAGATTTTTCTTTCTTTTTTTTACCCTTGAGAAAGTGGAATGGTCAAATAAGCGGCAGTGACTATCGATCTAGCGTACCACATATAAACAGATCTATTTTCGTAACAGCGGCTTCTGCACAAAAGCTTTTCGGAAGGGCGTATCACACTTTTTCTTGCATTTTTTGTTGCAACAGCATTCGTTGTAAAAACGGAATTCGAGTCTACATTTGACTACATAGAAAGACGCATCAATACAATACAATACAAATGAAGATAAAGACGCATCATTTGTTTTGTGAATTTCACGAACTTTCTCGAGTCTTAATTATTTTTCTTTAAGATATTGTTTGTATATTCAATTAAGAGGGAGTAAGAGCACTAATAATATTTGTTTCTGAGGAAAAATATGTCATTTGTTTCCTGTACATGACGCGGGCAAAGCCGCGGGTAGAAGCTTCTAATAATATGTATTCGTTTAGTGCCACTCTGTGAGGTCGGGTGGTACCGACCTACCTACCTTACAACCCTACCTTGATATGTAAAAATATCTAAGAATAACTTAACATGAAAAAGCAGTAAGTTACATTTTCAGACTTTTTTTCAGTTACATTTTGCCTTGGGTCATTTTTCGTGGCACGCACTCTGTCAGTGTACCTGCCAAGTATTTTTACTCCTACATGTTCATGTAGTGTCACATCTCACTCCTACAACTTGTACACAAAGGGCAGACAAAATATTCAAGCCATAAAAAAGACAGAGTTGTTAGGCGCAAAGTCATTTATTTTTAGGTTCTATATATATGAGGTAGATTTCGTATAAGAGCACAATTGTATTCTACGGTAGAACTCCCAGAAAATCTAAAATAACATTACAACTATCACTGACAAACTTATATCCAAAAGTTTACTTGAAATTATGTGAGTAAATATTAATTTAATTATTAAGCCAAAAATTATTATAAATCGAGGTCTAATTTGGCTTTTCCGAGAGTAAAACCTCAGAGGGATTAAAAGCACAGATTATGTAATAGTTACTATGGTAAAAGTGCTTATTATAATATGTTTCCGAAGAAAAATACTCTTGTCATTTGTTTTCTGTTGACCGCGCGAGCGAAACCGACAACAGAAACTAGTAATAATATATAATAATACATTTCATTTCAAAAAAAGTACAGCTAGTATAATTATATTAAATCAAAATCGTTGTTCTATGTATGACAAGATTTCAATTAATAATTTATTAAGGATCGTTTTCAACGAAACAACGACTTAAATGCCGTTTTAGTCAACCAAGTTGAGGTGTTTATCTCCATATCTCTAGAAATACAAATCAAATCTCGATAAAAATGAAATGGTACTAAACGGGAAGCATATACACTCAGACAAAAAAAATGTTACAAATCAGTTAATACATGACCAATCTGAACTCTGTCTGTCTCAATCTGACTCAAGTCTGAAGTTAACAAAAAATAAATTATTCGACTGTTCATTTTCTCTCAATTGAGATCCACCTCCTTTTTAGTGAAGTCGGTTAAAAAAGCCATGTTGACTAACGCTGGCCGGGCGCCAGGGATCGCGGGTATGATTGATACTGTGAGTACATGACACCTCTAATTGGAGCCTCGCTGAAAAACTTCACTGAAAGCCTTTGTTCAACTCTAATTGAGCTTTTGGCACGAAATTTGTACAGTACTTTCAATTACTAAAAAAATCTTAGGTATAGAATGTATGTAAGTGTAATACAATGGCTAGAATTGTCGTTTTAAGTGAACAGTACCAGACGCTCCATCATCGATCGCATCATCACTTAACATACGGTGAGATAGCGGTCAAGTGCTACCCAGTTCGGTGTAAAAAAAAGACGTATAAATATTGAATATATTATGCATGAAAATTGATTTACACGTATTATTTTCAGAAGTGAAGAGAGTCGAACTGACTACCATACAATACAAACGCTAGATAAATCCAAAAAATTAAATTCAGCACCTCAGTCTGTTGGTTGTCACCAGTTTTCCAGAGAGATCGGGTTTTCTTCAAGTCTAAGTTGGTTTAGATTCCGGCCCCATATCTGTAGCAATAGCTGTTCACAAATTAGACCATAAAGTCTATGAAGGGTAACTAGAGTTAGGTCTCGAGCGATCATAATTTATCAAAGCCCCGCCTTCCATATTAACGCCTTAGTAAAGACGGTATATGGGCGGCATAATTGCGTGACATTTTATTACGGTCTGACGTGACATACGATGGACCTCTAAAGGTAAATTAATTTTCTATGAAAATGTAGTTCTAGCTTTTCCATATAATATTAGGAAGCTTGGTTATAATGTTATTAATACCACACCGAATGCTTTTATATATCACATTATAAAACTCTGAAGGTGCCGAAATCATAATAGAATTCAACACAATTTTGAGTGTTTTTGTGCAGTTATGTTTCTGTACAGAAAAAAAAATCAGTTGTTCGTATAATATATTCTATAGGGACTTGGATAGGTGAATTGGGTGACCCTCAAGCTAATCTAAAATATTAAACAAATATAATATATAATGACAGTATTCATTTTGTGTAGTGAATTGTTGTACTTATCGTCGTAAAAAGCCAGTATTTCTCTTGATTCATACCATAAATCTGCATTATCCCTTCCAACTCAAAGGCATTTTAGTAATTTGTGCTCAAACGTTTTAGCTTACTTGGAACAGAAAGAGTTTCGTTCTCCTTAACACGACACAGCACTTTCCAGAATTAAGGGATTATCCCGAATTTCCGCTAATTCAACTTAACAAAGCAAGTGTGACGCGTGGGGTGGTGTTACCACGTGACACTTTATTACGCTTTGACGTGACATAAGTACGAACGTGACAGTAATCAATTGATGATTCAGATAAAGTGACGGTGCTTATTTAACACAATGCAAAGTGACATGGAGATGGCGTTGTGCCAAGATATGACGCAACGGCGTGACAGAGCGTTAGTCAAGAGGGATATTGATGGATTTATCCGTAGAATTTTTTGCATAAACATACAGTGAGCTTGAAATGCTATAGAAATATTTAAATATCGAACTAAATAAGTTGTGACGAATCATGTTAGTAATTACAACATTTTCATAACTCAGAATAACTCAGAAAAAGAAAAAAACTACAAAACTCTATAACCTATTCGCTTTTAGAAATTTTCTTGTTCCTTACAAGTCCTTAATATTCTAGTTAATTCATTGACAAAATCTAAATCACAAGTTTTGAATAGCCAAAAGGATGAATTAACAATAGCTCTAAAAAGCAGCGACAGCCCTATAGAAAGAGGTGTAACGTGGAGTGCCGGAAGACGGCGTGCCAGCTAATTCCGTGCAAGTGTGAGGCGAGTGTGGGATTAGGCGTGACACTTTATTAGACCGTGCGCGACGGTTTAAAGCGGCTGTGGTTATGAACTTGGTGGGAGCGATTTAATAAAGTTGTTAATTATATATATTCTAAAGTTCAATAAACACCAATATTATAAATGTGAAAGTCAGTTTATTTGTTTGCTTGGGACTACTTCATGGTCAAACGGCAGAATCTATCTAGCTGAATTTTTGTAAAGGGATAGCCAATATAATATGAAGAATGTATGAATTAAGCCTACATTGTACTTTTTAACAAGCTGCGGGGTACAGCTTATATTATATGTAGGTAAATGAATTCGGTACTACTAAAACTGTGTAATTTATGAACGAATAAACGTGACACTGCATATTAATTGATGGTTTAACGTGACACACTCAGTAATTATCTACTTGTTATTTGTCAGATAACTATCCGAAACTCTATCAAAAACCGGTGAAATTGGCCCACAATATTATAAATGTAAAAGTTTGTATGTTAGGATAATATTTACAAGACAATCAAGAAAAATACGGCTGAACCGATTTGGAAACTTGGTATACAGATAATAAAATATGCAATCTGGTTTAAGATCTACGATAGTTTTGTAAGCTGGCGGAGCAGCTGGACAAAACAAGTTTCTTATATTTTTTGTAATTAAAAAGTATGTTTCCGCTGTCGCTCCTGGCAGTCCCATAGCCGCCGGAGCGAGCGGCTGTACCCGCGACAGAGATTGAGCAGGGTCCTTGGTACATGTACAAAAACCTGCGGCTTTCCTCATTTTGAATTAACTCTAATTTTTCCACCTCCTCTTGTTTTGTGAACGGTTGTTGCACGGCTTTTGAATAGATATTATTATATATTATAAATAAATTTATTTATATTTGCATCGAGTTGTTGCATGAATTTCCATTAATTAATTAAAACAATATATGTGTATTATAATAAATTAGCAGCGTCCCGCGGTATTGCTTGCCCTTAAAAATTATAATTGTTATAAACCTTTCCCTTGTTTCACTCTATCTATTGATGATAACCGCATTAAAATACGTTACGTAGTTCAAAACATCTAAACGTACGGATAGACAGACAGCAAAGTCTCAGTTATCGGGTTCCGTTACTACTGTTTGGAACGGAACCCTAAAACTTAATTTAGTTTTTTACCTTTACACATTCTCATCTCGTTTCTGAGATCTAAAGTTCTGTTTGCGTTGTTTCTAAAGTAAAGTATATCGATACAATACTACCAGTAGATACGAAAGTTCTCAATACAAACTCATGCAGAGCTGAGCTGGCTCGATAGTCTTATCTAAAACAAAGCGCGTGCTTTGTTCAGCTCCTAAAATAAAGAAACGATTTAAAATCCCTTATCTTTTACTGCCCGTTCAGTTACATTGTAGACTACAATGAGAAACTATTTTACGCGCATTACAAAGTCACTTAGTGCGATGTAAACCTCGCTGCTACGTTACGAGGTTATACATATAATGATTGTTGAAGTTCCGGATCAGAAGGGTGAAAACGGAATTTTATACGAGATTTCTATATAATAGTCCTCCGCTATCCGTCCGTCTGCATGATGCACAGAGAGATATATGTTTAGCTTTGAAAAGTGATTGGTGAGAATTTTCTTAAATATTCACTGAATATGTGTAAGGTCTTTAGCTGCTTTAGCAATGAACAATAAAATAAAAAGGTTTTTGCTGTATTTTCAGTTTTTTTCTATTTTTATTTATTATACATTCCTTCAGAAACCTGTTTAGAGTGCATACGGTGTGAAAACGGCGCGCCGAAGCATTAAGCAATTTTGCATCAATTAATAAAAGTTAATGAAATTATCAAAAACTTTCATTATATGTGTTATTATTTACTTTAATGTATATTTCACTAAACAAAGAAAAGGAATGCTCCGTACAATTTTGAAAGAATAACACTCTACTCAAGAATCCCCTATCAAAATACCCTTTCTTTCATCTTAACTCATTCGTTTCTCCAACATTTAACCCGCACCAGGAAAAGCTGTTCAAAAAAGATGTAGTTCAAGGAAAAGAACCTCCACAATCAGAAGTTTTTCGACTTTTTGGATGCTCGTTAGTTTGAGGTGAATAAAACCGCTAAGGTGAAAACTTCGGGAAGTTGGGATAGACACGTTCGTATATGGATAAGTTTGAATTTGTTTGAATTGCAGTCATTTTAATTTATGACTACATTAGCCGATGTTAAGTAACGATGCGAATTAGTCGTTTTAAGATAGAATCGTGTGTATCTGGAAATTAAAACATGTAAGTGTTCCGGTGGTAAAAGTATAAATAAACTGGCCAAGTGCAAGTCGGACTCGCAATCGTAGGGTTCCGTAACACAGTTAAGTATTCCATAACTATGATTTTTCGCAACTACAAAATTAACTTTGTTTTTCATAGTGTTTGTATGAAAAACAAAGTTATCTTTGCGGTCGCCATATCTCTAAAACTGCTGACTGTATCTCGTTTAAACCAATTTCGTTGTAAGTTTTTATTGAGATCTACAGCATATAATTTTTTTTAGATTTTAGTGGGGAGGGGGTTACACACATTTGAAGAATATTTTTGTTTGTTTCAGTTTTATGTATGGGATGCTTTAACTTAAACCCTTAAACTTTTATACTTTTTATTTTTGTATAAAAATCGGAAAGCGGTTCACAAAATACATCTACCTACAAAGTTTCAATTCTGTAGTCCTAGCAGTTTCGAAATAAAATGTCTGTGACATACGGACGGACAGACAGACAGACAGACAGACAGACAGACATGACGAATCTATAAGGGTTCCGTTTTTTGCCATTCGGCTACGGAACCCTGAAAAGTAAGTATAAAAAATATAACGACGGGACGAGGTGCAAGACAAGGGTAGAGCAACACATCTAAGTCGTTGGCCAGTACCTATTATAGTATTTATTGCCTCTGTTATAAATACTATACCAAATTTCATAAATTTTTAGATATACCAAATCTATAAAGTATCAATAAAAAATGTTTTTCATCCCATCAATTCAAGAAATGCTCTTTTCGAATTTGGTTCAAAATTGGTTTTGGTTCAAAATAGCGGCCTCAACGTAAATATACTATTTCGCGCCTTTAAATTATAAACTAGTATTAACACAATCACTCTTTTAGAATACTTTGGACCGCACGTGTTGCCAAAGAGAACGTAGAAAAGACGCGAGAAAAGACGAAAGAGAAAGCTTGTCGTTATATGTATATGTACATGTCATATGTATATAATGACCCGGTGAAAACACTACCCTTTTCCTAGAAAAGTGTCCATAGTATGAACTTTTTGCACTATAATTTGTGGAGTTTTTACACGGGATAGCCGACACGTCACCTCTTCTTAGTGACTTTTACACGGGATAGCCGATACGTCACCTCTTCTTAGTGACTTTTACACGGGATAGCCGACACGTCACCTCTTCTTAGTGACTTTTACACGGGATAGCCGACACGTCACCTCTTCTTAGTGACTTTTACACGGGATAGCCGACACGTCACCTCTTCTTAGTGACTTTTAGCAGGTACAAGACTTTTTTATGGTAAAACGAAGTAAGGGAAGTGACTGGTCAGTAAATAGTTCTGGGAAAATATGACTACATTAGAAATTCCTTGAACTACTCCTCTGAGTATTACATATTAAGGTACGGCTAAACCGCGGCGTCCTGCGATCTGCGGGCACGATTTCAGTACTTTTCAATTGTTTTCGGATCGCGTTTGGTGTGAACCAATCGGTAAAAATACTTCTGCGCTATCTAATCGCCGCCTAGATCGCGCACGCAGGACGCCGCGTTGTGTCTGTACCTTAAAAGCGATAACAGACTCATTGGTAGCGTATTGCTGTTATGTGTGTATAGGAGTGTAGACTCCCATTACTAAAATATAATGAGGAAAGGAAATATAAACATACGGAAATTAGGTAATTATAGATTATAACTATAAGTTATAGAACAACAATAGGCAGCCTTATCGTTGACACCGATCTATTTGAGACAGCCTTTAGATGCAGTGATACTGATATAACACAACGATGGTATATAGTGTCTCAGCAAATCAAAATATAAATAAACTGGCCAAGTGCAAAGACTCGCACTCGTAGGGTTCCGTAACATAGTAGAGTATTCTATAACTATGATTTTCCGCAACCAAAAAAATAACTTTGTTTTTCATACAAATACTATGAAAAACAAATATTTGCGGCCGCTATATCTCAGAAACTGCTGACTGTATATAGTTCAAACTAATTTTCGTTGAAAATTTTCGTTGAGATCTACAGAATATATTTTTTCTAGATTTTTGACTCCCTTACTTTAAAAGTTAGAGGGGGGAGACACACATTTTACCATTTTAGACGCGCCTGTCTTTTAAATTATTGACTTTTAGAAATAATGATTTTAGGAACTTCAATGTCATTTTTGAAGACCTATCCATAGACACCACACACGTATAGGTTTAAAGATTTTTTTTTTGTTTTAGTTTCATGTATAGCCCCCCTTAAACTTTAATATTTTTGTATAAAATTCGGAAAGCGATTTACAGATTAAATCTACCTACCAAGATTCAATTCTTTAGTTCTAATAGTTTCGGATTAAAATTGCCACGACATACGGACGGACATACATACAGACAGACAGACAGACATGACGAATCTATAAGGGTTCCGTTTTTTGCCATTCGGCTACGGAACCCTAAAAACGATATTAAACAAATAGTTCAAAGAAAATGTTACATGCTACGAGTATATTAAAATTTCTTACGAATTCGCAATGCGTTTTAAGCTATTCACCATAATAATTTAATATATCAGTCAGTTTCAATAGACGGAACCATGGAGGCTCTATATATTTGGGGTGGACTAAGCACGACTAGTGATTTGTACCTCAGAGCCGTCGGAAGATGAATGAGACAAGTCTGTGGATAGTGTTATTGGCTGAGGATAGAGATTTTCGTGATGATTTAGATGACTTGGGCAATTAAACACACGAGGATCGTTTGCAGAGACTCGTCCATGCTTACATATTAATTCCTGCATACAATAATTTTGATACGAAATTATTTGTTTGGTTTTATTTGATTTTAATTTGACTCTGCGTATTTTACAAGTTATTCTAGTCGCAATGTATTTAAGATTCCAGATACAGTGTTATAATTTTTTTAAATCTTACCTTTTAGTACTTAACGCTATTCTACCGCCCTGTTCTATTTTACTACCCATTATGTGTAGAGTTCAAGTTAACTCAAGGTAGCGAATGACATAAAGTGTAACTACGGTAATGTTACTATTTAACATTTTGGCATTGCAGAGTAATAATATGAGATCGAAAAAAACCGACTTCATATGCCGCGCTAGTAAGTATCATTACAATCAGCAATCCTTGAGAGCCAGTTCCCAGTCTAGGCCTAGCATGCTACCATCCTCGACAGCATCATCACTTACCAACAGGTGAGATAGTGGTTAAACGCTAGCCTATGTGACATTAAAAAAAAAAACAAGTTTGAGTTGTTTATCTCCATATCTCTGAAGATACTCATCCAATTACATAAAATATAATGAGAAACACATCGGTTCACAATTTTTTGGCCGAAAAATCGCGAACAAATATCCAAAAAAAAAATCACAAACGAACTGAAAACCTGCTTTTGGAAGTCCGTTGAAAATAGTCTTAATCTTAATCTAGGTCTCAATTAATTTAACGTGTATTATTTATTGTTGACAATTGGATTGTCACATTATAAGTAAATAGCCTGTCAATCGTTAAATTGTTTTGACATATCTAAATCTATCGGAATCCCACACGCCCGCCTCGCCCTCATATCATTGAGTTAATGGATTGCAAGCTATATAATATTCAACCAATAATGCAAACCATTCCATTTGCTACAATAGCTGTATTTGTAAATAGCTATCACTCAAAGTCGCAGACGGAGAGCTGATGATTAAATTGAATGGATTAAACATTTTTTTATGATATGCGGTAATTTTGCCACAAAATGAAATCATTTATTTTGCAAACCCGGCACAAATACAAGAAACAGAAGCAGTGGCAAAGTTGCAATATTACGTGCACAGTTCACCTTAGTGGTATATTGCAAATGTTATAGTATTTGCTGCCAGTGCCTCGTGAGGTTAACGCTCATTGCACTTAGGGTCTGTGGTTGTGAAGACCAGAGATCTTGTATAATATTTTGGTTTATTTGATTTGATCACTTTCGTGAAAACTTAACGTTAGCGATTTTTTGAAATAAAATTTCCAATGTCTCCAGCTATTTTATCTGTTCCGTCATATGGACACACAGAAGTTTATGCACACTGATAGACGGTATTGCTGCATTATGAAATGGCCAATGTTAATATGTACGTAGTAAAATATTTCAAATTCCAACGCTCAATAGCGGACGGCTGGGCAGAGCATCGAGAAGGATTTGACGCCGACTATCGAATTTTTAAATTTACAGTATGTTGTTATATATGTTACCATTAGATACGTACGTATTTTCGTACCAAGTGTGATTTATTCCACATTAATCATGCGCACTGCCAATGAATGGCATTTCTTGCCCAAATCAGTGTTTCCCAATAAGTGCCATCTTGGGGTCTCCAAGTCACCACGAGTGAACAGGTAGGTGAGTGTAGAATAGAATAGAATGGAAATATTCTCTATTGCTATTTTATAGTGGTCCTATAAAAATATTTGGTCAGAAAGTGCACGTAGACATACATACATTACCCACCTTTATTACACGCCAGGCCATACCTTACATTAGGCCCAGCAGTACACGCGTACATAACTCGTGATTTGTTCACGACCAGTACCAAGTAGTTATTGGTCCGGGTAACAGATTTATGGACAACAGTGCAATGTGCGCTTTGTTTCTACTATTTTTTCTATTTGTGAACAGCGTATTGGCTCGGTATTGGAAATATAATATTCAACGGGATTGGTCGCGTGTATCGAGAATTTTCAATGTTGTTTTTTTAGTATTTTGACACCGATATCCTCTTTGAACTTGGATTGTTTTACACAATGTGTGTACATCGTTGATTTTTTTTTGTTAAACACGTGGATGGATTTGTTTTCAAAGGATTTTAAGTTTATTAGTAACCAGATGGAGTCCTCGATGGAGTTAGAGTTTTTGTTTTCTTGTTGCTTAATATCTCTATTTAATGTAATATAAATATAATATCTCTTTTTAAAGTCGTTTCAAAGGAAGGGGGTTACCTTTTATTCATCTTCTAATTTTTTGTGCATGTTCCGCAATATTTCTACGACAACAGATTAGAATTTTTTTTTCACGAGTAGGGTTAACCCTCCGACGTGGTTTCATTATACAATTAATCGAGATCTTTTAATCAAAAGTCAAAAGTCAAAACATTTATTCAGTATATGGGCAGATTAAAAATTTGCACGTACACTCGTCAAATAACATTAAATAGATCATATAAATAATAATTATTCTAAATATAACAGTAAAATAACTTATTGCTTTGAATTTACAAAAAAAAAAAGTATTGAGCCATTCAGCTTTCATCTAGACGTCGAACGTCACACTATAAATGTAGGGTTGCCAACCGTACGTGCACCCCTAACCCAGTGCATTTTTTAGAACTTCAAACAATTTTTATTTAAAAAATTGTAAAATAATAAAACACAATAAATAAATAAAACGCAAACTAATCGCAGTACAAATCATATTCCGAATGGAACTGATTACTGATATAATTTCTTATATCATACAGGCTAGCGTTTGACCACTATCTTACCTGTTGGTAAGTGATGATGCGATCGAGGATGGTAGCACGCCAGGCCTAGAAAATGAACTAGCGCTCAAGGATAGGTGCCGGAACAGCACAGGGTGATAACTGTCCAGACGGACACTATATAATGTCCTATCACCATGCGGGGGTTGGGGGTTTCTTAACGATGTTTTTTCTTCACCACTGTGAAAAGAGCACATAATTTTTTTGATAGAATAATCCATTGGTGCACGGCGTGGATTGAACTTGGTACCTCTAGCGTCAAAGCCGACCATTCTCCTATGACACCACCGGACCCTCAAAGTCTTATATAAATTGTTATGTAATGCAACCAATGGAAAAATTTCAAGTTGTATCAAAATTTGAGAGTGTGATAACTACGATAACACACTCACAGAGTCTCGATTCAGGTAAACTAATAGAGATATATAAATTGAGTTTCAGATGTGACCTCTCCTGACCTCGAGGTTATAGCCAATCATTGGTAAATGAGCTGAACTTTAATCTGTGACACTGTCACCGAGCGCTGAGATATAGCTCGCTTAGCTGACTCAACTTCATGATTATACTTCAGCTGTCGAGGGTACAATATCAAGAAAGAAAAATATTGCCTTAAATTGCTTTAAACGTTTGTCAGTAACAAAGAAACACAATTTTAGTGATAAACAACAAAAGCAACACAGATCTTGGATTACACTACGCTATACAATGTAGAAAACTGTAGCAGTTTCAATTCACGAGTTTGCGTCAATTATTTGACTTGAACTTTGCTTAAGATTTGATTTGATTTTTTTAAGATTTTAAAAAAGAGCAAATTGGAACTACCCTACGAGTAACATACTTAAACTATGCAAACAAACAAACAATTACACATTAATTTTAAAGTTAGCCCTCTAACAAATTCATCAACCCTCCAACCCCTACGAATTATATTTACTTAGGCCCAATCGATCCACAATACACACACCCTTCGATCAAGGTGCGCCATTACACTCACAAAACCGGCTTTGTGTTGGGAAATACCCGACGCACGCAAATTTCCCGAAAAAGGGACCCATGCTTCAGGAAGACGAGGGACTTTGCTCAGGTCTTGGGTAAATTTAATTACGGTGTAATTTGTAATTAAAATAAGTTAGTGGGTAACCTCTTTTACATTATTTATTAGTTGCACGACTCGCGGTTTATCTCGCAATAAAGATATTGCAAACCTTGTTCCATAATAATCTAAATAGTTAAAAAACTGCACAAAAATACACACACACACACACACACTATGCACGTAACAACATCGTAAACTAAAATTTGCATTTGTTAATTTTTATCTTTATGTAATTTATCTAATTGTTATCAATTTTGGCCTATTCCATAAGTTATATCACATGAGTAAAGACTTTTCTTTACTCGTGTGGTTATATGCCTAATATTAAGTTTTTAAAATCGCTGTATGATTACTGAAATAAAATAAATAATAAAATTAACTAAAAACAATAAAACTAACTAAAACATCAAATACACATGCCGTGCGAGTCAGTTTCAGTAGCAAGTTTGATATTTTTATCGCCTTATTTCTGGAAATACTCATAAGAACTGATAAAATTAACTACAGGACCACACCACACCCACTCCAGAATAATTAAAATCGGTTCATATGCAGTAACAACTTTGACATGTTTATCTCCATTACCTCTGGAGATGCTCATCAGATCTCAATAAATTATATAATGGGACTACCGTTAAGATGTACCCTACCCATAAAAAAAGAATCATTCGAATCGGTCTACAATTGGCAGAATTGCGTAAAAACATAAAACAAGTGAATTACAATATTTTAGGAACAAATAAAACCGGCCAAGTGCGTGTCGGGCTACGCGCAGTGTAGGGTTCCGTAGTAGCCTGTTATTCAATGCAATTCTTTACCCGTAATAAACAAGCAACTAGGTACTCCGTCTTTGTCACTTTAAAGGATTTATTCTAAGGATTTTGTATTTGGTACAAAATTATCCTACATGCAAGTTAAACCACTATTACTGCTAAACTAATAAAGTTATCTTAACCGCTATAATTTAAAATTTAATATTTTGTAAATGGAGCATTCAATCGAAAAATGGTATTACCATTTTCTAAGTCATTTTGAAGACCTATTCAACGACACCCCCCACGATGGGGTAGACGATGAAAAAACATTCATCCCCACTTCTCATATACGGGAGCCACCCTAAAAATAAAAATTTGTCAAAATTTTATTTCAGCACTTTGTCGGCGTCATTCATTTACATACTTCTAGAAAATTACAGCTTTCTAGTATTATATAGATAAGAGACCGTTAATACAACGGTCTCTTATCCAAACCTCGGACAGACAGACAGACGGACATGACTAAACTATAAGGGTTCCTTGTCAGGACTACGGAACCCTAAAAACCCGACTGCGTGATAAAAATGAAGTGAACAAACTATTTCAAACTCAAACAATAAAACATATAAGTTATAAATGTAGGATCGAATGTAAGAACTGGGGGCTGATCACGAAAACCATTGAATGAAGGAAATGAAGTAAATGACGGGGACGGAGCTATACAGCCTACATAGCTGCGTCCCTGTCATTTCGTATGGGGGCTGATCCTGTAAAAGTTGCCTTACAGAATGACAGTGACAAATAAATATATAAGATTATTTGACAGATAAGAGTTTTTGACAGTTATATATGAGAGTGAGTAAGTAAGAGTGCAAAAGTTGTGTGATCTGTGCATTCAGAGATACGACGAGAGGTGTGTGCGCATTGTGAAAATTAAAATTAATTAATTATTACGAAGCAAACTACAGAGAGATATAAAATGTAGTATTTTATTGTGAGTGAGTAATTCTTTATTTCACCGAAATTTATCCCGATACGGGGCGATATCCCACAATGTAATTCTCGGTACGATGAAATTTTGGATTGTGTTTAACAATTTACAAAAATATAAAGTGTGTGACACTTCAAAGAAACATAATAAATGTAATCTCCGTTAAAAATTATTTATTTTGATACCACACTGGATGTATTTTGAAAACATTAATAATTATTTTATAAGTGTTATTGTTTTCTAATCCCAATTTGCAAGTTAGCGATACAAAAGACTACAACACGTGACTTTATTTTCCTTCGAATAGTCGAACCGCAACGCAATGTTCATCTCGTTATTTTGAGGTTACCTTTTGGCGCCAAAAAATCCATAAGTTTTTTTTTTTTAAATTTTGATGTACCGGTGTCACTCTCGTGACTAAGACCGTGACTAAGACGAATCTATTGACACCACTCACATAAAAATATGACAAGCCTTTTAAGTTCTAGGGCGTGCCAAAGAAATATACATACATACATATAATATACATACATACATATACTCGAAAAACATAACCCTCCTCCTTTCGCAGTCGGGTAAAAAGACTTGAGAACCTCCTCCTTTTTTGGAAATCGATTTAAAATATTGTTATTCAAACCACTTTTTCCATCATAAAACTCGTACGCTTCAACTTGAAATAAGACTTCAAAACGTTTGTCTAACTTTGGACGCGCCGTTCTAGAATGTACTCTGTCATAATTTGTAAGAGGCGGGTTGGATAACGCCGTGTCCTGTCGGAGATACATTTATGTTCGCATTGTGACAAAGTACTAACTGCAGAGTTATGGAGGTAGGAGGACATAAATGTTTTGTGGTAACAAGTTCGGAGGCAGGTTGGAATAGTGGCGTTATGTGGATTGGGTACATTACGGTTGTCCAGCGTCGCCTGTTTCTGCAGATTTCCAAGTCCAGATCCAGTCCTGTCTTGTACTATTAATTATTTTGTGGTTCAGTTCACGCACGATGATATCATGCTCGAGACTGTGTCGTCACTTAACATTAACAGAGATAGAGGTCCGTCTGGCCTAAAAAATATGGATATGTCAGATTGTCACTACCAAAAATCACAAGCGTAACCATAATAATTAATATTAGTCTCGTGACCACGATCAATGCAACTTGGTCGAAACGTCGAGTTAAATAAAATTAATGTTTTAGGCGCGATAAGTCCCGTATTTTCATATTTATAACTATAATTAAGATTAGGTTTAAAAACTAAAACAACCGACTTCCATGCCCCGCGAGTCAGTTTCAGTAGCATGTTTGAGACGTTTATCGTCATATCTCTGAAGATACTTATCAGATCTCGATGAAATTACAATGGGACAACCTCGGGAATGAATTTTATCGATTAAAAAAAATTCGAATCGGTTTACAATTGACGGAGTAATCGCGTAACATGCAAAATAAAAAAAAAAAAAAAAAAAATAGACGAATTGAGAACGTCCTCCTTTTTGGAAGTCTTTTCAGTCTTTTTGGGAAACCACAACCATAGTGCAGCTTCTCGCTCGTCGCGCTGCACTGAGCGGTACAATAAGAAGCCACTCTAGACAAAATAAATCTTTACATACACAAAAAGATACACATTTCATAGAGATAATCAACGGTGCCGCGCTTCTCGCTGCGCCGCGCGGTTTCTCGCTGCATCGTCGGAACCACAAGCGTCGTCGCGTCGTGTCACATCCAACGCATCTGGGTTTGAATTGACCCTTAGTAAACTTCTTACCTGAAACTTTAAAAAATATTTTTTTGAAGTTATGGCGCGATAGAGAAAAATGATGAGAGTGAATTTTTACGATGCGCGCGCACACCGACACCTAAATTTAACATCGTGAAGTTAGTTCTAGGTGGTACGATGCGCGCGCACACCGACACCTAAATTCTACACCGTGAAGTTAGTTCTAGGTGGCATGACTATGTTCAAGTTGTATAATATGTCATATTTAACGTCATATTTTTACGTTAATAAAACCTTTTTTATGTAAATAAAATCTTTTTGATTAATTTTAATATTTATCGTTAATCACTACTGCATACTGCATACTGAAGTATAACTTCTAACGCATGTACATAAGTACACACACTCTTTTATTTTTAATAAAATTTTCCATATAAACTTTATCATCATATTTAGCCATTTTAGGGATTATTTAAAAAAATAATATATGCCTATGTCTTATTCCAAAGCCTACACACTATCTAAGTTTTCAATGTCATTATAATCGGTTTAGTGGTTATGGAGATACGAGGTAACAAACATTCACACACACACACTTACTTTCGCATTTATAATATTAAAATAGTAGGATGGATAAGATCATAGATCAAAAACCATCTGCACACCTTTTTCCAAGATGGCGGCCGCGGGACAATTCAATTCCATTCAATTCAAACCATCTATTTCAATTAGTACAAGGTACAATTTAGAATGTCAAAATATAACATAATCATTTACAAGGGTTACAACCCCACAAACTTGGATACAACCTTACACTCCTTTACCCCTCCTTGACATCTAAAAAATAAAATTGCGTCCTCTGACAAATGTTCGCTAAGCTTAAAAATGTAACATTTTAAATACCAAATGGCTGATCGAGTTTGGTGTGGATACGTTTGCACGCAAGTAGATTGCGCCCGCAGGACGCAGGACGCCGCGGTGTGGCCGTACCTTAACAATAATCTTTAACAAAATCATTCCCGAAAACACTAAAACTATTAAGCTAAGTAAGTAACTTTGTATATTTAATTCACATTCCAATCTAAGGTGAATTGCCCTCGTCTCGTGTCGCGCAGTTAATACGTTATTCTGGTCGGCTCAGGCTGTTGACCTTCGACGCTGGGGTACGGATGAAACCCGATTATTTTCCTGAAGGCAGCGTTACTCATACCCTTTTATTATCGTGAGCCGTGAAGCACAAATTGTAGGCTCTATGAAGTCTTTATATTGGTACTTACAAAATTTTAATTGGAGGCTGATATAAGTATACTGATTGGTATGTCGTAATTTATAAGAATACTAATTGAGATCCGCGGCTTCACCCGCGTCAAAAAGTATCTCTTGTGTTAATCCAGGTTACCACTATAACTTCACAGTATTCCGGCAGCACTTAGCCTTTCAAACCTAGATATCTAGGCCTCGCGTGTTCGCCATCTTGAACCACATCATCGCTTACTTTCAGGCATGATACAGCACGATTGAGTAATAAGACCGCTCATTGACACTATTAGATTTAAATTGTTTAGTAATAAGTGTTTCTGTTTTTTTTTAAGTGGTCAATAAAGTGTTTGTGTATCTATCTATCCATCTACAATGCGCTTAGTCATCGCTAAAAACGATCTCTTCCAGACATTCCTTGAATGGAGTAGAGAGATGCGTGTTGAGCAAGGTCGATGGTGTGACATTATTATATAGTTGTTGTTCTTAATTTCTATTTGGATTTTCACCAAGGATACTCGGCTTGGGACTCTTATTACCAATCGAGTAGTTGATCTTTAATTTAACGTGTCTGGGTAATAGCCAAAGGAGCGCCTTCCAAGCTTACAACATTCTGATAATGTAGAGCTTTGCGTAATTCAATGCGACTTACAGGCAGACCTTACCGCTTACTAGCCTATGAACGCTCAGCTTAATATCATGAAAAATAAAACCTAAATAACAGACCATCAGTAGTTTTCGATTCATTAGTGTGAAACAAAACCGGCCAAGTATAATTTCCTCCGGCCCTCATCAAGGCGTCCGGACCCTCGTCTCGCACCTTAATTTACCGTCCGATGATATGGACCGTACGATCCAATGGCCCATGGAACGGATGAGCCTTTATCGATATGGCTCCACCTGATCTACAGTGAAAAAGTTTCTAGAAAGGGTTCTTTGATTGTTGAAATTGGATCAGCTGGCTAGAGAAATGTAAACTTATTTTAGTTTATTTAGGACCTCTTTTAGAATGAACAGTGTTCAGCTAGGCTATTCTGTAAGCTATCTCGACGCGGAATCCGCGGTGAGATTCAAATTTCGTACTTTGAAATTCAATCGTATCACGTTTGCAATACGGTTGAATTTCGTAGTACAAAATTCAAATCTCACCGCGGATTCCGTTGTCGAGATAGCTTACAGAATAGCCTAGCTGTATCCAGTTACTATATTAAAAAGGTTGGTTATATTTTAGAGATGTCTAACGTTGCTGCCCGCGGTGCCATAATTATATTATCGATGCGCTAGGGACGGTCGTGAGCACGCATCACATCCGATGCACAGCAACATTAATTTAATAATTATATTTTGGGCAATACTAGCTTTGGGAGTGGTCCATATACACATTATATATACCGCACTGTGCCTACAATAAATATCGACATCATCATGGAAGAATTAAAATTTAAAAGAAAAACGATGCCAATTGTCTGAACGCCTCGCTGGACGCTTTGTCTTTTATGATGAAAAATATTTTGTTTGAATAAGAGACAACAAAGAGAGCGGTGGACTGTCAGTGGCCCTACTTCTAAAACTACATGATAAGGATCCACAAGTAAATGTCAAAATACAATTAGATGCTTTACCTATATATCATTTTAGAATAATCATATAGAAAATAATTTAACTACTAATCGAACAAAACATTTTCGTAATATGCATGTCATATTGAGAAAAATATAAGAATTAAATCAATACAAAATGTTCGGCACATTAGCTTTCATACGTCTCGTCATATTTTGATGATTTAAAATTAAAATTATTCGGAAATTATTTTCAAATAATGTATACTTGCATGTGCACAATAATGATGGGTACTAGAGAGACAAGCTCAAGTGTTGTCAAGTCATCTTTACATAATAACTCGTAGCTGCCGTGTGTAGCGGCTTTATGTATATACTCGTAACTCGTCGCTGCCGTGTGTAGCAACTTTACATGTGTATACATCATTGTTATCTTTTATATACATACGGGCTCGTCAAAGAGAGGACAAACTTGTTGTGTATGTTGCCAACTTGGGAACTTTTGTTTTGGAGATTAGTTGAAAGGGTTTTTGTGTCTAAAGAGTGTCAGTTTGGGTCACTTCGGAATCGATGCTTGTCGTATTAGATACTCGTTAAGCTGGAGTTATGTGCAGCTGGGAAGTTTGTTGATACTTTTTAGGGACAGTTAACATTGTTTTATCTATTGGTAGGTACTGAGTTAGTGTATAGAGTTTAAAATATTGTTTATGAGTGTTTTGTGGTAATATAATATAATAGGGTACATATTATATCTTTACAACAAAGTTGCTTCCCGTCGTCTGTGCACTTAGAATTTTTAAACTACGCAACGGATTTTAATGCGGTTTGCATCCATAGATAGAGTGATTTAAGCGGAAAGGTTATAATCCAGACGCAATTTATAACGCAAGCAAAGCTGCGGGGCGCTAGTAATATTTAATTGAAACATTACAATTAAAATTCTCAAAAAAATATCATTAAAATGTTGTAACGTATCCCCAAACTATTGTTGAATATTTTCATAATATGTTGTGCAATAGATTGGGATTAGTTTATGGTCTTACAATTAGTTTGAGATGGGGATGAATCATGGTATAACATAATTTTCGTAGAGCCAACCTGTAGCACTTTTCGTAGCATGTCGTAGCTAGACCAGTGAGAATAAATCAGAATAAATCGTCGCACACGTGCACTCAGTGGGGTACTTGGAATATGTACCTCAGTACCTCAGTAGCGGTAACTACAACAGCTTACTGTTTGAGCTGTTATTAACTACTTATGTTAAAAACGTCTTGCAGATAGGTACGTAGATCGCCATCGTGAGATAGTGGTCAAACGCTTACATATCAAATATATATATATATATATATCACTTACAAAAAAAGTAATAAATGTAAGCGTGAGGGCCCAGTGGCGCAGTGGGAGAATGGTTGGCTTTGTCGCCAGAGGTAGTATATTTAAATACCCGCCGTGCGCTTATGGGTTTTTAAATTTTTGAGAAAATTTGTCGCCAAACATCTAACGTGTTCCGGCTTTTTTCTCATTCTAAGCCTAGCGTGCTACCATTCTCGACCGCATCATCACTTACCTTAGTACTACTTACTTAGGTGAGATAGTGGTCAAACGATATAAAATATACTAATACAAATATAAAAAAACACACGTAATAATGTAGCCTATGTATACGTTATACGAATGAATGTAGTAGCTCGAAGCCCAATAGAGTAGTTAATCATGAATTGCAATGCATCGCCGGCCCGCGAACTTTGATAGAGCTGTGAATTGGTTCGATAAGCGCAGGAACCGAGACTTCGATTCAGTTCGATGAATTCATGGACTCGTTGAATTCGGATTCTTGGTTGGAACTATTTAAACTCTGCAAAATTGTTTTGCATTTGCAAGCTATTTATATTGCGTACCTACGATGTCGGTAAAACACTGATGTAAGAAGCTCTTATTTAAAAATCAATTGAAGAAAAAATAAAAAAACTGGCCATGTGCAAGTCGGACTCGCACTAGTAGGGTTCCGTACCACACTACAGTATTTTATAAGATCGAGCAAAAACTACCAGTATCATTTTTCGCCAGCAAAAAATAATAATTAATAAACATTTTACTTCTTATAACGCCATCTAACGTTTAACAAAGGTGTTAGGGATCGACATTTCAATATAGCGCCATCTATAGGACGTTTACCTAACTAAGTGTTCATAGATGGCGTGAAATGCCGAAAAAACACGTTTCTTGTATGGGGACCTTCTATTATTTTAAACTTTATTCTGTTTTTAGTATTTGTTGTTATAGCGGCAACAGAAATACATCATCTGTGAAAATTTCCACTGTCTAACTATCACGGTTCATGAGATACAGCCTGGTGACAGACGGACAGACGGACAGACAGACAGACGGACAGACAGACAGACAGACGGACAGCGGAGTCTTAGTAATAGGGTCCCGTTTTTAGGGTCCCCTTTGGGTACGGAACCCTAAAAAAGATCAACAGTATTACTTACGGACTTATGTCCAGCAGTGGACAGAACTGAGGCTTATGCCTCACCTATGGCACGCCACTGAGCTCGATATTAAACTCTTTGTTTCCAACTGCTGGCAGCCAACTTGCATATATCATCGCTCCATCTAGCTGGAGGGCGCCCTACACTAAATTATACTTAAATATTATTATTCTGAAATATTAACACACAGTTTTAGAGCTAGGACTACCTGATAGTTCAACCGGGCGTCTACCATCGCTTGTATACTGTATGTCATCCGTGAAATTAAAATGTTTTCCGGTATGAGGAGAAAGTATCCAGTATAAATGTCTATAAGTAGAAGACCCCGTGCAATGACTCGCAAAATGCCTTCTAGGTTTTTCTCGCCACAGTTTATTTTATGGACGACGTCGTCTTTTACCGTAAGAGGTGGTGTGCATGTTGAGTGTGAGCTCGGCGTCTAACTCCAAGGACAAGTCTCGGATTCTTACAACTCGCTCAAGAGGGACGTCACTGATATTATAGGTATATAAAATGGGTGAGAGAGCGCAAGAGAAAGATCTCGTTTTTACAAGCTTTTATTTAATTTGCAATGTTTAATTTAGAGTCGTTTATCTACACTGCATTTTACAACATTGACAATGTTAACGTCCCTCTATAGCGCTTCACAATCAGCCACGCTATCGATACCTAAGAATAGTTTGAGATCGTCGGCGAACATGAGGCTCTCAGCAGTCCTGTCCTGACAACATTCGGCAAGTCATTTATCATGATCAAAACTTGCGTAGATCTGAGTATGCTGCCTGGCTGATACCGTATCAGATAGCAACATGTCACAATGATATTGATGTCAATCTAAAGAGTAAGTGAAAAAACTTAATAATTGCGGAGTAAACATTTTTCTTCAATACATAATTGTGAACGCAGTCAAAAGACTTTCTTAAATCAAAGTAGTATCACGTCCACTTGTTTCTATAATGTGATATGCCACGTTCAGTTGTTTATATAATCATTATATTTAGTGGTAAAATCGTAGTCGAAAAACTTATTGTGATTAGTGGCTGTACAACTGCCCGCTCTGAACCTGTGCTATGACTCCATGATACGGCAAATTAGGATCGATTAAAATACCTTGTGGGACGCTGAAAACACGGCTATAGATATTGTAGCTCTCGATATTCGTTCCAGAACCGTCTTTAGGTAGGGATGATTCTCGAAACTTCTAGAAACTCCATTGGGACCCGTACATCACATTGTCAAGTTCCCGGTAAAAAGATGTACAGGAGAAGCCAAAAAAGGGATATTTCATCTGATCCTACGAATGAGTGAGCATTTAGTATTCGAACAACATAACGCAAATAGCTTGAGTCAATACCGCACACAGCGAGTCACCAGTCTCCCGCTGATGTAGGCCGTTGGTAATGAAGGTACGTTAGATAAACAGCCCGAACACGGTACTTTCTTTATAAATGTATTCAGCATATGGCTATTTTGTCAGAACACCCGCAAGCCAGCCGAATCCATTTAATCAAACTGTCAAAAGCGTAAATCAAATTATGGCAACATTCCCATTTGCCCTAATCCATACGTCATGGGCAAATAAGGTTTTAATTTATTTGCGTAACGAAGTCCGCATTATGGCAACCCTTTTAATTTATTAGATCCGAGACAAAGAGTGCGGCCACAATGGCATTTTGTTTGCGGAGACAATGCTCACTGGCGCTGGATATTTAGGAAGACTAGATGGATATACGTCTAAAGAGTATGGACACTTTTAGGTTTGGTGAGTATATGGTAATATTTTGGTTATTATATGTCCCTCGAAAGCCCCGTTGACGATAATGATAGATGGCTTGGCTTCTAAGTGAGAGGTTGCCGGTTCAAGTCCTGGCACGGGTGTTAGGAGCATATTATATCGATGTTTCACCTGACCTGCTACGAAAAATTGGTTATCACCATCAAGAAGAAAATCTGCTGCCATAACCTTAAGGTGCTCCGGCAGCACACAGCCTTTAAGAATCACAATAGTTTAGGCGTAACGTGATCACCAGCTTTGACCACATCATCGCTTGCCACCAGCAGTACTAGCTATCCCTATACAAAATTTCAGCTAAATCTGTCCAGCCGTTTGAACATGAAGAAGTCCCAAACAAATAAACAAACTGACTTGCATTTATAATATTGGTGTTGATAAACAAAATGTACTCGATTGCATTGCTGAGTGACTGACGACGTTATGACTATGTGCGCTCGGCGATATGAAAGATCGATTAAGATTGTTGCTGAATTTAGATATGATTATTCAGTCGATTGTTTAGGGCTTCTCTGCCATTTCTGCCATTATTCACTTTTAGACTAACTAACAATGTCATCAATCACGATTTTATTTTTAACCATCGTCATTTAACAACTGGTAAGTAACTTATCAAGTACAAAAAATAAAAGCTTGGACTATCACTGAACACAAAAAAAGATGAAGTTTTATTGCTACAACTACGGTGCTGTTTTTATCATCATTTCGAATTAAGTTTACCTGTGAATATAGATCCTGATAATATACCTATTTCGCTTCTTCCACTTTCATGAGCTTCTTCATACATGTTCACCAGTTATAAGTACTTTTGACTTGGCTTTTCTTTAAAACGTCTCTAATCTGGTCGTAATACGTTCGCCTATGTCGGCCTCTATCGGCTGGCCCATTCACACTCGTTTCATAAATCTGTTTCGTCAATCAGGTATGTCAGGATCTTAGCATGTGGAACGAAGTAGTCTGCCTACCCCAACGGGAAAAAGACGTGATTTTATGTATATATGTTAATACAGGATGTAAGTTTTAATATTATTCATACTGTACCTTAATCTGTATGGTCATGGCAAATGGTTGGATGGACCGAGTCCAACGAGAATGGCTTCTGTGGAAGCTTTTCAACGGTCGAGAGTGACTGTCCGCGGAACACTGGAGGGTTCGCGTGTACCTACTGTTTGTTGTATACGTGTGGTGGTATTGTTTGGGGGATTTATTTAATTTGTTGGCAGTTCATTTGGAATTAAAGGGTAGAGAAGGTTGTAAGATAATACAGGTTAATTGAAGTAAGAACATTAACATTATAATAATTAAATGATTACAGTAATTAATTAACTGTCTTCGTTCATAATATGAACCGCCAGGAAATGGAATACCCTGCCTGAGTCTGTGTTGCCGGATAAGTACAATATGGGGGACTTCAAATCGCGAGTGAATAGTACTACTGAGTAAGCACGCTCCATCATCGATCGCATCATCACTTAACATCAGATGAAATAGTGGTCAAGTGTTACCCAGTTAAGGGTAAAAAAAGGTAATCTTGCCAGGTAATAAAAAAAAACGAATTGAGAACCATCCTGTTTTAGGTCGGTTAAAACATCGGTTAATCCATATGGGCGCTACAATCCCACAGACAAACACACAGATACGCACGTCAAACTTTAACTTATAACACCCCTTCTTTTTGCGTCGTCGGTTAAAAATGTATAAAAATTAATAATAGTGTGAATAAAAAAATAAAAAAATATTTTTAAAAAAGCGTGAGGTGCATGGTGTCAATAGTTATAAATATTTTAATGACTCATGATCATTTTGATAATATCTTAAAAGCACCCCACGCTTTTTTTAAATGAAATATGTTTTTTTTATTCACACTATTATTAATTTATATTTATTGAAATTTTAAACACTTCTTAATTTAAATTTATTGAAATTTATTTTCTATTTTTTAGTTCGGTTTTCTATAAAAAACGTGTTTTTTCTACTTTTTAGTTGAAAAATTGAATATTTTTTTATCAAATTAGTGTATTGTCATCGGTCCTCGATAAATCTACAAAGTTTGAACGAAATCTGGCCGTTTAAAGTGGGTCAAAATCGCGCCCAAAGAAGTCGATTACAAACATACAGGTGAAGCTAATAAAAAGCTTGGCTTAACGAATGGGGATTAATGTGTCCCGACTGTTAAAGTCTCTATATTCCATATAACAATGTATAATTTATTTTATGAGTGTATCGACCGAGAAAGAATTTAAATGGTATAGTTTTTTGATATCCCTAAACAGAAGTCTAAACTACTAGACTTACTTGTTTTTTTCTTTTCAGTTCGTTTTTTAACACTTCACTTTTAGCGCAGTCTGGTTTTTTGATTTTTTAATTTAATGTTTTATTTTACACTTTTTAGTTAAGTAAAGAACGGCAAATTCCGTAATCTTCTCATTTCATTTAGAGAGTTGATGTCATGTGGATTTAGCTATATAATTAATGGTATACAATAAAGAGTTTTGTATTTGTATTATAAGTATAATAATTAAGGATAATTTTCATAATATAATATAATTTCGTACTTTTCAAAAATGTATATAGTATTTTATTTATTATCATCATATATGTATATTATTAAAAAAAAAGGTTGGTGGAAGAAGCGAAAGAGGTATGTCAGGATCGTAGCATGTGGAAAGAAATAGTCTCTGCCTACCCCAACGGGAAAAAGGCGTGATTGTATGTATGTCTCGTATATTATATAATATATTATTTCGTTTCACTTTATAGACTTATTTAATTTAACTATTTATTTGTTTTGTCATCTAGGTATTAATTGAGCGTAAAATACGCTTTGTTAATTAGTAACTCCTTCTATCCTGTTCTATACTTTATACTTGTAAAACAGTCGGGAAGCTTATAAAATATCTTGCTTTTGC
Source organism: Cabera pusaria (assembly GCA_954871355.1). NCBI lineage: Eukaryota > Metazoa > Arthropoda > Insecta > Lepidoptera > Geometridae > Cabera > Cabera pusaria. The sequence continues at coordinate 23,419,907 of OX940906.1, forward strand.
TATGTTTGCTTTTCATCAATTATGATTTATTTTATGATTTGAGACGTGTATAAGTGCGTATATTAATACTACCTACTTACTGAATAAATGCTTTGACTTTGACTTTACCGCCATCGCATGTGTACCGGAACTGTGTATTTTCAGCTGGGATGAATCAGGTTATGTTTGAACCTTGTTTTGTCTCCTCTAGGACCACCTCTTTTTTTCTAGAATAGAAATTGGTATATATACGTACCAATTTGCACATTTCAAATATATATATTGACGTTAGCGTTAATATTTTATTGCTTATGAAATGGGGCCAGCAGGATTCCAGTACTATTATATTTACTAATATGCTTACGCATTTTTTTGGCAAATATAAGGTTTTGTGCGTCTACACTACTAAGTATGTATTACACTGGGGGATTTAACAACAAATACTAAAAACAAAATAAAATTAAATATTAAAGGGGGTCTACATCACAGTGTGGTCTACATACAAGTAACGTGTATTTTTCGGCGTTTTGTGCTTGAACTTGTAAACTAATAATAGATAGAGACCTGAAATCTTCACAAAATATGTATAACTATGACCGTTATTACAATTATGGAAAAAAGAACAAAAAACCGAAATGCGTGAAATAGATAGGGTATTGCTTTTTAAGCTTACTTACTTTACAGTTGTACTATTAAACGACTATACCAAAAGAAAGAGGTTGTTTGTTACCTCAGAACTCCATCAATTCTTAACCGATTTGGAAAGTTCTTTTTTTGTTTGAGTTTATATAATTTTCGTTTGGTCTCATTGTAATATTATTGAGATCTGATAAGAAATTCAGAGATAAGCACCGCAAACTTGTTACTGAAAGTGACTAACGCGGCATGTAAAATCGTTTTTTTTTTCGATTTATACGATCATAAATTATTTGTTATAAATATATTTTGAATCTCCATTTTAAGACCTTTAATTCGATACCCCACTTGATAGGTTTTGAAAAAAAATTTTTTTTTTAACCCCAAATTTTGGCGTCTGAAATCCGCCATTTTGAATTTTTCGCGCAGTCGGGTAAAAAGAGTAGTCATCGCTCGCATAGTCAAAATTATACTTAAACTGCTGTATTATCAGCTGGCGTGGTCCAAGTTCTAATTAATATTGACCAGCAGTTAACTGCATCGACCGAAGCGCAATGCACATAAAAATGCTTTTATGATGGCATACTATATAGCTAGCAATGCTTAATTTAATAATCTCCGATTACCAGCTGTCACGTTCGAGTTTCTCCCAAAAGACAACACGTTTATCTTTATCCTCTTATATGAAATATCTTATATCGCTATTGCCTCTATAATTCCCAGCAACCGCTCCTAATATAAACTGACAAAAGTGCGGTAATCATAGTGACTGCTTCATAAATCGGCCTATTCACAAACTTCTGCCCATCCCTCACAGCGGTCGAGATTTACTGAGTTTTCCTAACCGTTACTAAGATATTTTCTTTCAGAAATCTTGTTAAAGTCTGAAGCGATGATTTTAGTTTATAGGCATAGATATATGAATATTGTGGTAGTTTTCTCTTTGTAAGTACTGTTCGGTTATAGTGCTAAGTAACTAATGAATTTTGGAGGCGCGAAATACTCCAGATTCAGTTATCGCTGTTAATATTTTTCATTGTTCTCGCTGTTCTACATTTCAATTGCCATCAGCGAAATGGAAGCTGATATTGTGCTGGAAACTTACTAGTAAAACTGTTTTTAAATTTACACTTATATAATGTATACTAGACGTGCCCCGCGGCTTCGCCCGCGTTAAAAACTTCTTTTATTTACTTAAAACTTTTCTTTTGTAAAAACGATTCTATCATTAAAGACATCAAATAAAAATTAGCCAAATTGGTTCACCTGTTTTCATGTTATCGCGTGACTAAGACAAATCAGGATTCATATTTTTAAAACCCGAAAAACCCAATAAAGCGCAATCCGAAACTATATTGATTTTCAGACTTTTTTACCCCAGTTCACTCTTTTAGGGTGGCATTTTGAAAAAGTCTGAAACTCGTATTTACTTATTTATTTACAGAAGTACTTGTGTGAAATGTCGAATAAAATGACTATCCAAAATTTGAGCCCCCGCTTCATCCCTTGAAGAGTGAATTTTGAAAAATCCTTTCTCAGCGGATACCTACGTCAAAATTTCTATCTGGATGCAAAATATCAGCGCAATCCGAAACAATATTGATTTCAGACATTGTTACTCCACTTCACCCTTTTAGGAATAGAATTTCAAAAAGCCTGAAACACGTATTTACTCATTTATTTACTAAACTAATTGTGTGAAGTTTCGAATATAAGAGACAATCAATTCTTGTTTCTCCATACAAACTTTGAACCCTCGTTTCATCCTCTTCAGGGATGAATTTTGGAAAACCTTTCTCAGAGGGAACTAACGTCGTAATTAATAACTATCTGCATGCCAAATTTCAGCGCAATCCGAAACAATATTGATTTTTACACTTTATTACCCCATTTCACCCTCTTAGGGGTGGAATTACAAAAAAACCTGAAACACGTGTTTACTTATTTTTTTACTGAAGCACTTGTGTGAAGTTTCGGATAGAAAAGACTATCTAATCTTGTTTCTCCATACAAACTTTCAACCCCCGTTTCATCCCCTTCGAGGGTCAATTTTGGAAAATCCTTTCTCAGAGGGAACTAACGTCGTAATAACTATCTGCATGCCAAATTTCAGCGCAATCCGAAACAATATTGATTTTCACACTTTATTACCCAATTTCACCCTCTTAGGGGTAGAATTAAAAAAAACCTGAAACACGTGTTTACTTATTTTTTTACTGAAGCACTTGTGTGGAGTTTCAGATAGAAAAGACTATCTAATCTTGTTTCTCCATACAAACTTTGAACCCCCGTTTCATCCCCTTCGAGGGTTAATTTTGGAAAATCCTTTCTCAGTGGGAACTAACGTCGTAATAACTATTTGCATGCCAAATTTCAGCGCAATCCGAAACAATATTGATTTTACACTTTATTACCCCATTTCACCCTCTTAAGGGTGGAATTCCAAAAAAACCTGAAACACGTCTTTACTTATTTTTTTACTGAAGCACTTATGTGAAGTTTCGGATAGAAAAGACGATCTAATCTTGTTTCTCCATACAAACTTTGAACCCCCATTTCATCCCCTTAAGGGGTGAATTTTGGAAAATCCTTTCTTAGTACACCCTTACGTACTAAGACAAATATACCCTCCAAATTTCAAGTCTCTACGACCAGCGGTTTAGGCTGTGCGTTGTCTGTCAGTGAGTCAGTGAGTCAGTCAGTATGTCAGGACAAAGATTCTTATAGTATTAGATATGTCGCTTATGATGTTATTAAAGCATATTATATCGATGTTCCACCTGACCACCATCAATGAGAAAATCTGCCGCCATAACCTTATGGTGTTTCGGCAGCACACAGCCCTGGAGAGTCAGAGTTTTCTAGACCTAGCAAGTTCACCATCATCATCATCATCATCACCACCACCATCATCTCACCATCTTTTACCACCAGGTGAGATAGTAGTCAAACTCTAGCCTATAAGATATTAAAATAAAAAAAACCTACCAATATGATACGCAATACTTTGCTTGGTAGGCTATATTAACCGGAGAGAGGAGATAAAACGCTTCCAATAATTCCGGCTCATTGTACATGCAACCTAACTAGTCCGTTACCATGACAACGGTTGCATCCGGCGCACGGATAAATGGTTAAAAGGGTGACCGGAAGTCAGTTAGGTCTGCGGATAAAGTCGTACACCCAGAGAAAGGAGAGATAAATCCACATTTCGATCCGGAGAAGCCGAGATTCGACAATATTATTATTGGAGACTTCGGCTCGGGCAAATTTGCTTATATCTGTGGTAAGGGTTGGAAAGTAAATAAATGTTTTTGCAGATTCCATAATGGCATTACAGTTTTGTAGCATCACAAGTTTCTGTATCATAATAGGGTATTTTACTCAATATGAGAAAAAAACTAAAAATATGTTATTGAGATAGCTTAGGCAAAAAGTTTAAAGTTTTAGTTCATAAAATAGCAAACTAAATTTTAAAATTCAATACAAAGGTTTCAGCATTTTCAATCTGTTTTATAACACTATTAAATAGTAGTCGCCATGTTATTACGTCATACGTCTAAAGAAACTTAGCTGAGAAGTTTCAACTGTCAACTAACATATTACTGCATTTGCTTACTATATAGCACACTGACGTCATGACCACAAAGCTGTATGGCGTCCACTGCGTCCAGCGTTTCGCGAAATTTAAAAATGGAAAATTTAAATGCATTTTTATGGCACTTAACGATTTAATAAAAAAATTGTGATTTTTTTAGTGGTTCATTAGCACTATAGGATCTAATTGAGACACTTTTCTAAAATGGGTGTAATACCCTAATAAAGTTTTACCACAGAACCTTGTTGTCTTTCATAAGTTAACAACAGTGGATTTCATCATTCATATTCAACTTCCTGGGCTGGCAGATTCTTCATAATATTTACAAATCACAAAAGTTGAAAAACTATGCATTTTATATCTACCCTGTGTCTCGAGTTTGTCTGAAAATTAAAGGCGGTAGAGAGCTGCAGCGTTGCATTGACATAAGTGAGCTTCAAAAATGCGATCGATATTTTAGCGCATTGATAACCCAACCCAACCTGTCTTCCTACACTTTATCTAGAAGTATTAACGCTCAGCGGATAACAAATAGCCACTCTGAGCGTCCCCACTAGTATGCCATGCATCCCCTCGGGCACTGATCTGGGGTACGTGTGCCGGTTATCAGCCCGGGGTGAAATATGCACGTCTCAGCGGCGGCGGCTGGCTCGCGGCCAGAGATGCGCCACTACTAGCGGTGTTACCCTTCTCGTGACGTGATAGTTTTGTTACCTTTGTCTTACACAAAATTTATCGTATCGGTATTTTTTTATTACTGGATTAAGCTATGATTCATACTTTAGAATGTTGGTCATCTGATGTCGTTGCAGAGAGCTACAATTTTTTTAATTAAGAAAAGAGTAGTGTCAATCTTAATGAGTAGAAGAAATGCGGTATATTTAGGGGCCTACTATAATGATCTAAACTATTCTTACCGTACGTAATGAGGTTATATAATATACATACCGATGAAGCGCCCAGGTATGGCTTAAAGATACATTTATTATTTATATCAAATGATTCAGAGATAAAGTTATAGTGTAAAGTCGTGTAAATTTATAGCATATAAGAACCTAATCGTGTTTACTGCAATTTGCACAAGCATTAGGTACTCGTACCTAGAGATTCGAACGACAGGCAACGATTGCTGTCCACAGGCATTATAAACATTTATTTTACAACTCAAACACCATTAATTCTACTGTATACAGACTACGCAGTCTATAATAATACTGACCGACTTTGAAATGATTGCAAGTTACCACAACGTTTTTTTAACATTAAATAAAAACAAAAGTAAAAAAGCCTGAAAACGTCTAAGTATACAACATAATAAGTTGCATCATAAGCAGTCAAATAAGCAATCCAAGATAAAAGCTGCTCGTTTCGCCATCTGTCCAGTGCTCCACTAGAAGTGGTATCACATCGACACACGTGTCCAAGTGGCGCGGCCCGAGCCAGGCGCTCGCCCCGACACTTCGATGTGCTTCGCACACTTGACAGTATCCAGTCAGTTTGTACTATCCCTCCTTTTGACATGTTGTGAGTGGTCTCTTTTAGATAATGGTACTACTTTGGTTTACTCGTATTGGTAGGTGTATCCAGACTAATTTTATAAAAACGTTTGTAACTCTTTCACTTTATCTGTTTGTAACCTAATCACGCCTGAACTGACGATCAGATCTTACTGAAATTTAACATGGAGATACTTTTTAGCATGAGGATATGAACATCATCGACCGCATCATCACTTACCAACAGGTGAGATAGTGGTCAAACGCTAGCCTATAAAGTATTAAAAAAAAACATAACAGGATACTTTTTGTGACTCTTAATTAAGGTTCCGAACTCAAAGGGTACCAACGGAACCCTATTACTGAGACTCCGCTGTCCGTCTGTCTGTCTGTCTGTCTGTCTGTCTGTCTGTCTGTCTGTCTGTCTGTCCGTCTGTCACCAGGCTGTATCTCATTAACCGTGATAGTTAGACGGTTGAAATTTTCACAGATGATGTATTTCTGTTGCCGCTATAACAACAAATACTAAGAACAGAACAAAGTTGAAAATTAAAGAAAAGTTTAAAAAAAGTTTTTTACGATAGCGCAGCGCCACCTATCTAGTATCTAAGATGGCGCTTTCGTCTTTACCTTATTCTGAATCTCGGAAGCGGCTCCAACGATTAAATAAAATTTAGTATACCTACAGGGGATTTCGGGAGCGATAAATCGATTTAGCTAGGAGTCATTTTTAGAAAATGTTGGTTTATTCGTGTTTTCAATAATCAACTTTATTGATAATCAACTTAAAATATACTCTTCCCGACATCTATTGGCGAGTAGAAGTACTGTATACTGATACAGTACTTCTCTGTATAATTTAAAAATAGTATTATTATTCGTCAATAGATGTCGGGAAGAGTCATATTTGTCTGTTTAAGTGGCAAAAAATACCGAGCAAAGCTCAGTCAACCAGATATTTAATAATATTAATTACTACAATTACTATTACCACTATTACTATTACTATTACTACTGTATAATACTATTATACCTTTGTGTTAACGTTTACTTAGTTGGTGTTAGAAGTTCGTTAGAAATTCGACAGATGGCGTTCGGAACCCTCCGTGTGCGGGACAAAGTCTGACTCGCACTTGGCCAGTTTTATTATGATGTTTACACAGATACCTCAGACCACACGATTGTTGATTGACAAAGCTTTGCATTGATAAAATTCTATATGTACGTGATCTAGCACTGCTATAATATAATGATAACAAAAATAATGCAAGTAACTATGTCGGTATTTTTACAACAGGTATTTGTAAGAAAAAATTGCACTAGTTAGCGTTAATATGGATAAATATTGTGTAATACATAAAAGTAAAATGTTCACTAAAGCACTAGAAGTACCCAATACAATTATTTGTATTGTATTCATCGAATTATAACCATTTTATTATATAAATATTATAGTTCGTCTCGAATCAATATACATTTTTTATATTATTCATTTTCGTAGTATTTTTTATTATGGCCAAATAATAATTCGAAGTTCACATTTCTTATTATAATTGTCAGTCGGTCAGGTGTGTGTTTAAATAATTGCCAACATACCATCAATTTTTAGCCTGAAATAAACATATTATTTGCCCTGTTACCCGTGCTTACTTTTCAATAAACGATACCGTGGCTTCAGAAGGCTATTCGCGTCGTAAAGCATTCAAGGAACGTGCTCGAGTGGAGGCCACTGACTCGTATCGTAGAGATACTTGACGCAACACTCCGTCAGAACCTTGGATGCAACCTCTCTCTCTCGGATACAATCGTCTCAGCTCAGCTGATGTTTTAAACTCGGGCATGGAGTTACAGCCATTTTGTTTAGTTTTTACTAAACAAAGGAGCAGAACTTCCTATTATTTTAAGGTACGGTCACACCGCGGTGTCCTGTGAACTGCGGGCGCGATCTCAGTACTTTTCAATTGTTTTCTGATCGCGTTTGGTGTGAACAAGTTGGTACAAATACTACAGCGCTATCTGATCGCCGCCTAGATCGCGCACGCAGGACGCTGCGGTGTGTCCGTTCCTTTTGTGTGATGTTTTTATTTTAACTCCCAACACAAAAAGAGGGATGTTATAAGATTGATGTATGTATCCGTGTATGTGTGTATCTGTCTGTAGCATCGTAGCCCCCAGCAGATGAACAGATTTTGATTTAGTTTTTTTGTTTGATAGGTGACTTAATCGGAAAAATGTTTAGCTTTATTTCAAAATCTGTTCAGCCGTTTAAAGATTATGAGCTCTTTTCTAGTTTATGAGGCTATAAAACAATTTTGTTACATTTGCTCGATTTAATATTCGATATCCTGTTAGGGGCAGTTCCACCGCCACGCGACGTGGCGATGCGTAGTGCAGCGGGAAGCCGCAAGAAGAAAAATTGAACTTTATTAACTACACAATAAGACACATTATATTGAGATAATACAGCCACGCCGCGCTACATTGAGCTGCACCGCGAGGCGCAGCGCGACGCAGCCTGAAACCGCCGAATTAACTCAATATAATATCGTTTAAAAACTAAAAAAGAACCGACTTCAATGCCGCGCTATTCATTTTCAGTACCAATTTTGAGATGTTTATCTCAATATCTGTGGAGATACTTATCAGACCTCGATAACATTACCATGGTACCACACTTGGGATATCTCCTTTCGAACAACAAAATAATAATCAAAATCGGTTCATAAACGACGAAGTTATCCGCGAACAAACATAAAAAAAAACGGTCGAATTGAGAAACGTCCTCCTTTTTTTGAAGTCGGTTAAAAATGTGTATCGTTTCGTTTAGTAAATAAAGTTATTTTTTGTATCACTTTTTAATAAGTGCGCCGCGTCGCATCGTGGTCTGAGCTGACCCTTACTTGAATTAAATTGCAAGAACATGGTAACTTTGACCTGGTGCTGGGAAATTTCCTGGAACCTGTATAATAATATCGCCGATATGATCACCGAATGAGGTAGTTGTTATTTTTAGATAACAGGTTATTTTTGGTATACAATAAAGACTTATTCTATTCTATTCTACTGAGGGCATCCAAATAATACAGGAAACATATCAGTGATAAAATCATTATAATATTATCTAACGATAATTATATGTGTCTTATGTATGAGATACACTAAATAAACCGCCATTACTGATGTATGAGTTAACCGCTACACCTACTAAACCCCAGACCACAGATTATTTAATAGTTACTTCTGAGCCTCAGACCGCGGTTCCAATAACTAAACACTAATTATAATTGAATGTGCGCGGTAGATTGGTCTATCCTTTAATCTATTAATCGATAACGTTCAACGATATCGTGGAAAGGAAAGCATTTCAATCATGAATATTTAATATTATGTTTCTTTTAAGCGTTATCTTCGCTTAAAGGTACGGACACACCGCAGCGTCCTGCGTGCGCGATCAAGGCGGCGATCAAATGGCGCAGTAGTATTTGTACCGACTGATTCACACCAAACGCAATCAGAAAACAATTGAAAAGTACTGAGATCGCGCCCGCAGACCGCAGGACGCCGCGGCGTGGCCGTACCTTTATTTTTTTTACCTTATGCCAGGCGCTGTTCTAACTCAGCTACGTTACGATACTATGAGTGATAAGTATGAACAAAGCTGGACATGTTTCCCGAGGGCACGGGTTTGAATCTCATAGTTACGATAAAGTTTTGGATGATATGTAACATTGTATAATATAAACCATTATTATTGATGAAAATTTAAAAAAAACATTGTTGACTTCACATTGCACGCACGGCACATGTGATTTTCTATTCTATGTTGAAGTGCTTTTTTCCATATCTCGGAAATATATTACATAATTATACATAATAACTTAAGTACTCGTTGCGAATCATAAAAACTTAATCTGTACGTAAAGGTATTGGTGACCCTTGTGCGCCATTTAAAGATCAAGTACGTGGATAAACCCCAGGGGAAGCCGCTTTATAATTTCTATAGAAAGTAAAGAGCCCTTTTTGACCTGAAACCCACACAAACGTGACTTTTACATTAGAATCGAAATGCCAAAGGTCCCTCAAATCAAATGGAATAGTCGCACACATTCATGCCAAATCACGACTCATAATATTCACGTAGCTAATAATTTATCCCAATGTTGCCACAACCATCCTCTTATAAATCATTTAGCCGTCGAAATTAGATTGCAAATATGATAAAAAATGGAATTAACCCTATGTTTCGCAACGAATGGCACCTGAGGGACCGCAGGGACATACCTACTGAAATATTGGCCAAACTCACAGGTAAAAGTAAAGTGTAGAAATGTCCAGGTATACAGTTTTGTCACAATTTATGACGGATTTTATGCCGATAACTCAAACTAGATTAACTAGAAAAAAGTTTCGTGACCGTCGTAATTTATGATTTATTCAAAATTTGCATGGTAGTAGGCACTATCTAGTGTCCACCTGGCCAGCTACCACCCTCAAGTTAGTTACATCTGAAGTATTCCGGCAGCAATCCTTGAGAGCCAGTTCCCATTCTAGACCTAGCGTGCTACCATCCTCAATCGCATCATCACTTACCAATAGGTAAGATGGTCAAACGCTAAGTGGTCAAACGCTAGCCTGTAAAAAAAAACTCGACAGACTGAACTGAATACTGGACACAATGATTTATTTTATTTTTATATCCAATAGGCTAGCGTTTGACCACTATCTCATGAACGGAGTATGTACGTTTTTTTATTGACAAAACACGAAAGCAGTTCTTTGTACCAAAGTCAAAAATATCATCGCAAGCAATACTCCAAGTATATACATTGATACACACATACATTATAAATTTATCGTGAGGATCACACGTAATATTATTATTAAACAACAAACATGTGTATTGGAGACAAACATCGCAATCACCGCCGGCCGCCGTTCCCGCGCCTGCCCCACGCGCAATTGCCTTGCCAATGGCAACGTGCCGAAGCTCGTTTCACAAGGAGTTTGCGGTAGACGTGGCTCCCAGAAGAAGGACATCAAAAATGTCCGAAACTAGTCGGAGCAATTCTGATAAAAAAAAAAACCCGTGAGTGTACAATCGTTTTTAATAATAATATTAAATACCTACTCCAAGTCTTTATGACAACTGTCTATGAAACATTCAACGCTATAAAATTTTATGGTTTCATCTAAATGCTTGTACAAAAAGCATGCAACCGCCATAAATCCGACCAAACCCCGTCCTCGCTACGTTCAGCTCTACAAAAGTATCCCAATTTAACTTGCCAATGGTGACATATAATGATGGATTCGGATGGAGCTATGGGAGGGAAGCATTATGGATGTGATCGACATCTGAGAACAAATCACCTGCCAGTGACGGCTCCACGCAGAGTTTACGGCAATTGTTGATGTTTGATTAGGTTTTTTTTTATTTATTTTGGTGAAACTTCTAGCGACTACCAGCTTATTCTTCAAATAGGAGAATCTATTTTTAACGAGAATGTTTTAAAGTAAGAATAGCAACTTAAAATTATTAAGAGAGTCTAAACTAAATAACACTTAAATTTAAAATTTAACTCACCCCGACTGATCTAAATATGTATAATTTGTTCATTGACACCATTTCAATGAGCCTAAACACGACATTTCAGACGAGGAGTTGAGGAGATTTCTGCAGATTCAAGGAGATGTCTCAGCATTAGGTCAAGTTTACCATATTTTAACAATATCATTGAAGTAACAGGATACTGAACTTCAAATTAATACATTTCATTTGACTAATGTAAACTACGCTAAACAGACAGCAGGACGGGTGTGTAGTGCGCAAAAGCGCCATTTTGTTTTTTCGATCAAGGGCTACGAAAGTTTCTATCTTAGTGTCAAGCACCAAAAAAAGGGCTGATAATATTTAAACGGCTGAACGGATTTTCATGAAACAAAGCTAAGAAAACTCTTGATAAAGAAACCTATCAAACAAAAAAAAACTAAATTAAAATTGGTTCAACCGCTTGGGCGCTACGACGCCACAGATAGATGTGTCTGTCTGTACATATACAATTCATATACAAATGCACAGATGCACAAGTCGACCTTATAACACCCCTTCTGTTTGCGTCGGAGGTTATAAATAGACTTCCCGTGCCTCGCGAGTCAGTTTCGACACAAGCTTGTGATTTCTATCTCAATAACTCTGGAAGTAGAGGTATTCATCAGATCTTGACAAAATACACTAAACGTGTTGTTCTTCTGCTTTTAATGCTGTCTATCGGAAGGTTGTATGGAACAGATCCTAGTTAATTCAGTTTGTACCACAGAACCACACCTATTCAAGAATAATTTATAATTCTAAATGGTTGACACTTAGTAAAGTAATCGCGTAATAAACGGAAGTAGAAAAAATATTTTTTACTTGTCTTTGAACAGGTCGTAGATTCTGATGTTTTACATTTTTGGACCAATATTTTTTTTCTTAACCTGTGATGTCCCACTGCTGGACAAAAGTCTCCCCCATGGCCTTTTATGAAACTCTCTTTAGCGCAAGGAAATTTCCTCATTTAAAATCTCTGAACCAAAAGCGTGAAAATGTTTATTCCATAAAATATCTAATTATTATTCTCAAAGTAAACGCGTTTCCGTTCAACATAAAGTTGCAATGTTATTGCAATCGCTATAATGTAAACACCGATAGAGCTCTGGTTAGCCTTAAGCGTACTTATTCTGAAACTAGCGCGATGTAATTTCAAGCCCGCTTCGAGATAGAATTGAGCACGCGTGACCGTACTGCATGAGTATTTTTGTGCTTATGGTAACGAGAAAGGTGACAAGGGTCCGGCATAGGTTGCAAATACTTGCTTTTAAATTGCTAGAGTTGGGTGAAAGATATTGAAGATTGCGGTCATTGGCGAAAATTGCATTTTTGTTTCTCTGTAGTGGGTGCCTTATAAATAAACCACCAATATAATATTGTTTTTATACGGCCCTTATCATAACGACGTTATATTGTCAGTGGAATTTTTATAGACAAATTAAGACAAAAGAAATAAATTATAACCAAATAAAAACCAAATAAATTATACATGGTTATCTATTAAACTTCAATACCAAGAAAATTCACATAACCTTTCATATTCCCAAAAAACAATAAAGCAAACAACACTCAGAACTGATTCAATTAATCAATGCGCACCTTTTCTGTAAGCCACCCAATCCGGCTAATACGATAGCTGTGTTTACCGCGACCACCTAATTCCAAGCCGTTCCAGCGCGCGGCGAGCGGTTGCGCCTCGGTCCAGACTCTATCCCACTTGCTAAGTAATAGGGACGCTGCAATGAATATCAAAACCAGCGATCTAAACAAAACAGTACCGAAACTTTCGTTTTTGAAAAAGCGAACTACGCTAACTTTACGAGATATGTATTATAAGTAGTTATGAATTAATTCAGGTGTTTAAAAACAAATGTTTAGCATAACAATTTTTAATATAATATTTTCCTCTTTGTATAATTTCAGTTCGTATAAAGTAAGTTACTTAACATAGATATTCATCGAGCCCCATACTTGTTTGCTATTTTTTTATTTGAATTAAACATTTATTTAACATACATTATTTATTTGATATAATTTTTATTTTTAAAAATATTATTTACCACTAACTTATTCCAACTAATTTTCATTTTTAGGGTTCCGTACCTCAAAAGGTAAAAAGGGAACCCTTATAATATCACTTTCTTATCCGTCTGTCGGTCTGTCTGTCTGTCTGTCTGTCCCGTCTGTGTGTCTGTCCGTGTTATACCAGATACTGAAATCTATAGTCCCTATTAGGTGTATAAAAATCCAGGTCCTGAGTCAACACGATAAAAAGATATGGGCAAATTTTGATTTTTGCGAAAACTTGTAAGTACCAAAATTTACCTTATTTTCAACTTTTTTTATTTTCCGTAATTTTTCATTTACTTGTGCTGTAAGACCTGGTTTTAGACCAAAATTGACAAATCCAGGTCAACCGGAAGTTTCCTATAGGTTATGGGTCGAAAACCTATAGGGTACTTCCTGTTGACCTAGAATTATGAAATTTGCCAAGAAGCAAAGTCAGCACAAATAAAGGAAAAATTCCAAAAATAAAAAAAAGTTGAAAATTAATAGGTGTCCCCATACATACATAATTAAGCCAGTTAAGATAGACCTCTGAGATATATGACCGCTCATACAATTTATAGGTCTAGCTTAATTGGATCTACTAGGTAATTTTTATATGAAAAAAAAAATCAATTGAATTGAACTGTAATTATATTAAGCGATTCATTATATGGTTATTTGTGTTATACGAAACAATGGAGTACGATTAAATATGGCTATTAACTATTTGCATACCAAATCCATTAAAAGGAAAAAAACAAAGTGATATAAGGGTTTATAGGAGCTAAGTTACTGTTTGTTTATCTAGTGTTGCAGTAACACGCGTTTGCCCAGCTGCGATCCGCATAAAGGGTGCGTCCAATTTACTTTATGCTTATTTAATTGTCGGTTGGACTGTCCCGATTTTTATGGGATGATCCGTTTTATCGAGATATGCGCGGAATTGGTTCATCATCATCATTATCAGCCAATTTCCGTCCACTGCTGGACATAGGCCTCTCCCATGGCATGCCACTGAGCTCGATCTTCAGCTATTCGTTTCCAACCGCTGCCAGCCAGCTTGCGTATATCATCGCTCCATCTAGTTGGAGGGCGTCCCACACTACGTTTGCCGAGCCGTGGTCTCCACTCTAGAACTCGTTTACCCCAACGGTTATCGGTTCTGCGACAGATGTGACCGGCCCACTGCCATTTCAGCTTGCTAATCCTCTGAGCTATATCGATTACTTTGGTTCTCTGACGGATGACTTCGTTTCGAATTCGATCCTTCAGAGAAACTCCGAGCATAGCCCTCTCCATAGCTCGCTGAGCGACTTTGAATTGGTGAACTAGTCGCACTGTCAGTGTCCACGTCTCGGCTCCGTAGGTAATAACAGGAAGGACGCACTCGTTAAAGACTTTCGTCTTCAGGCTTTGTGGTATGGGCGATGTAAAGACTCGACGAAGTTTTCCGAATGCTGCCCATCCAAGCTGTATCCTTCTGCGAGCTTCCTTCTCGAAATTGTTTCTGCCCAATTGCAAGATTTGCCCAAGGTAGACATATTCGTCAACAACTTCGAGAGGGACTCCATTTAAGGCAATCGGTTCCGGAATAACATGTTCGTTGAACATGATCTTGGTCTTATCCAAGTTCATCCGGAGACCGATGCGCGCAGAAGAATCAGCGAGGGTGGTCAGCATGTATTGCAGGTCCTGCACGGTTTCAGCCATGATGACGATGTCGTCCGCAAATCTCAAGTGTGAGAGGTAATTGCCATTGACATTTATGCCCCGTCCTTTCCAGTTCAGCGTTTTGAACATATCCTCTAGAGCGTTTGTGAATAATTTGGGGGAAATAACGTCTCCTTGTCTAACTCCTCGATGTAAGTGGATATGTTCAGTCTGCTGATTTTGTACTTGGACGGTCATAGTTGCGGTGTCATATAGACCTCTCAACACTTGGACGTATCGCCAATCGACTTGGCACCGTTGCAGAGACTCCAGAACAGACCAGGTTTCAATGGAGTCAAAGGCTTTCTCATAGTCCACAAACGCTAAGCACAGGGGCTGGTTATACTCTTCAGTCTTCTGTATAACCTGCCGCACTGTGTGGATGTGGTCTATGGTGCCGTATCCTCCTCGAAACCCAGCCTGCTCGGGGGGTTGAAATTCGTCGAGCCTACGCGCGAGACGATTTGTGATGACTCTAGAAAACAACTTATAGACATGGCTTAAGAGCGAGATAGGTCGATAGTTCTTCAAAAGGGTTTTGTCTCCCTTTTTGAAGAACATAACAACCACACTCTTACTCCATGTCTTCGGAGTTCTCCCCGAAAAGATGACGGAATTGAAAATACGCTGAAGCTGTAGTAGCGTAGGAGTTCCACCGGCTTTTAAGAGCTCCGTTGTAATTCCATCCTCTCCGGGGGCTTTTACGTTTTTAAGCTGCCTGAGAGCCATCACAATTTCATCTAGGCTGATTTCTGGCAAATCTTCGGTGTAGTGGCGGGTCAGAGTGGCTCTAGGATCCTCGATGCCGGGTTGGGGAAGGGACGCTTGTGAGGTGTATAATTGGCTGTAGAAGTCTTTTACTTCCCTAAGAATCTCCGGCTTAGAAGCGACGACACTCCCGCTAGAAGTGGTCAACTTCGTCAGATGGCTTCGGCCCAGCTGTTGGACAAAGACTTTCGGAATTGGTTGTCAGTGTTTATTTGTACATTTTGGTTTAGGGCCGATATAGATGATTGTTATTGCGGTCATTTTAAATTACTGGATTATATGTATTTGTGTAAAACAAATTCGAGGTTTATTTAACGTCATTTTGCGGTGGCCATATAACGATGTTACGGCAGCACACAGCTCTTGTCTGACCACTATCTCGCTTGGTTGTAAGCCGCTATGGCTACAATGATCTGATTCTCGAGAGCTGTGCTGCTGGAACGGCGAAAGGTTATGGTAGCATATTTTCTCGTTAATGGTAGTAAGGTACTTTTTAACCGACTTCACAAAAAAGGAGGAGGTTCTCAATTCATCTGTTTTTTTTTATTTTTTTTTTATTTACGCGATTTCTCCGTCAATAGTGAACGGATCCAAATGATTCTTTTTTTAATAGGTAGGATACGTTTCCGAGGTGGTCCCATTTTAATTTTATCGAGATCTGATAACTATCTCCAGAGATATGGAGATAAATACCTCAAACATAGGAGAATGTACTGGTTTTAGTAGAAGAGTCCCAAGAAGATTGTACACAATGGAGGTTGCTATTGCATATACTTTTGAAAAAATATGACCTTGAATAATGTTTTTACATCTTTCTTCTCGTTGATTTTGGTTTTTGACAGATATTCTAACGGTAACTGTGAGCGAGATAGAAATAAAGGTGGGGATAATAATTTTTATTTTTTTTTATATCTTATAGGCTAGCGTTTGACCACTATCTCACCTGTTGCTAAGTGATGATGCGGTCGAAGATAGAGAAGTGGACTAGAATGGGAACTGGCTCTCAAGGATAGCTGCCAAAACACATAAGATGTTTGGCGACAGATTTTCTAACTTGAGGGTAGTAGCTGGCCAGGCGGACACTAGATATGTCCTACCACCATGCGGGGGTTGTTGGTTTCTTAACGATGTTTTCCTTCACCGGAGGGCAACTGTGAGAAGCGCACATATATTTTTCGATCGAAAAATTGATTGGTGCACGGCGGTTTGAACTCGGTACCACGGCATCAAAGCCGACTGTTCTCCCAATTACGCCACCGGGCCCTCAATAAATAATTATATATTAATAATTATAATAAATAATTATATATAAATATAAATAATTTGTCTTCACAGGAATGTTCTACCGGGCAAAGTCTTGTAAGGGTGCAAACTTTTTTAAACATACCTAAGATTTTTTGACATGACATGACGTTTGCCGAAGGTGGCGGCCATTTCAGTCCCGCGACACTGCATACATTATTAAATAACTCAGAATTATGAACGTACTTTGTAATAACCAACACTGCAAAAAAAATTATAAGCATAATACCACAGATTATATAATAGTTACTACGTAAATAATACTTTCCGTTGTTAGGTTGGCTACGCAGTGCTTTCATAATTCGGGTTTCAACAATATAGGGAAGTGCCTCTTATAACCTAGAGTGATTCAGTACTCTGTAGGCCATATGGCGGCAAGTAATGTTAATAATCGCAAATAATACTTTTTTATATTCATTTTTGAATACAACTAGTCCGTGTTATAAAAGTATTTGGAATTATTGTAATAAAATAGACAATTAATTATCGTGTGTGTCAGATGCTTTAATTGCACAGGGCCATTTTGGACATTGTCCTTTGATACCTTGATGACATAATTATTACTAGTGAATATTATCACTAAAGTGATAATATTCAAAGTCAATTTTTTTAGGGTTCCGAACCCAAAGGGTACCAAATGAACACTTTCTGAGACTTTGTTGTCCGTTCGTCCGTCCGTCCGTCCGTGTGTCTATACATATGTGCGCACTTTACAGATCTGTATCTTCTTAAACGTTATAGGTACATACTTGAAATTTTCAAAAAGTATATATCCGTCAGTGTATAACGGCCCAGACACCAAATGTAATAGATGCATGTAATTTCATTAAAACTTGTTATGCACTAAAAAGGGTAAAATAAATTATTTTTCAAAAAAAATAAAACTGACTTCATAATCACAAACAGGCACTCAAAAGCGAAAAATAATTTACTTAAAATTATTATAAACGCTACCCACTTATCTATTTGAAGTCGGTGCCAGCCAAGTCTATTGGATAGTAGATAGATACTATGTATGTAGTAGTAGTAAGTAGGTACATGTAGGTTAGTAAGTAGGTAGATACATGTAGGTATTATCTATCTACTACCTATTAGACTTGGCTGGCACCGACTTCAAATAGATAAGTGGGTAGCGCTTATAATAATTTTAAGTAAATTATTTTTCGCTTTTGAGTGCCTGTTTGTGATTATGAAGTCAGTTTTATTTTTTTTGAAAAATAACTTATTGATAGCAAGTACGACACAGCTATGACATAATGCTCATTTTTATTATAAAAAGTCACGGTCATATAAAATCAATATGCTTCTAACACGCATGATGCATTAACGCACATGGAAAAAATGCAACAATGCACAGCTAGGATTTTAACCAGCTATCTCCGTCCGACTTATTATGATATAAATTTCACCGTGATAGGACTGGGCGGGTTACTAGTTTCATACAATTCAATTGTAGGGAAGTAGACTATGTAGACAATGCACGATCCTAGTTAAGATCGTACAGTAGTAGTAAAAGTTGAAGTAATAAAAGTTTTATGTAGAATTTATTAGAAAGTCAAAGCGTACGTAAAGTAGGTTATGAAATGTGCTAAGTTTCCAAAATAAGTAATATACTCCATACATATGACTGTACACCCATAGGACGCTGGTTCAAATCTGGCTCGAAGGATCATAAAAATGTACGATCCTAATTAAGACCGTACAGACACTACGAACAACAATTTATACTATTATCTTTGGCTAACTTGATGCGTTGGACTCAAATTTCTGTAAATTGTAAATAATTGGTATAAAATGCGTTAGAAAACTTTAAAATTCAATCATAGCGCTATTATGCCATACATATATATGAAAAAAGTAAAAGAACGATACAATATTATCTACGATCCCGTCGTACGCAGCGCGCGGGACGATTCATGCAAAAAGTTTAATTTCCTCCCTATAACGAATACAACTTTGTATAACGTACCAATGTCTCGAGCAACAGATTGTGATCATCCTGTATAATATTAATGTCGTATATGTGTGGGTGCTTTTTATCAAAGAGATTCTATTTGAATGTTTAACTGTTATTTTATCTTATCTTCGACCATGAATCGTGTTTTTGTGACAGTAACCACAAAAATGTTACCTCAATTGCACACATTTTGTTACAATAATGATACCGTGCTTTTCTGGACATAGAAGATGCTATTATAGATTGTAACTGTGATGGTAGTGTAGGACAAGTTACTATGACCGTCTCGCGGGCGCCAGTCTATTTAACCGGACTTCACAAAAAAAGATGAGGTTCTCAATTCGTCAGAATATTATTTTTATGTATGTACACCGATTACTCAAAGATGACTGAACCAATTTGGAAAATTATTTTTTTTTTCAAATGGTACTTCCCAGGTTGTCTCTTTTAAATTTTAACGAAAAAGGTCGAGTGCTTTTTAATATATCAACATTTCTATGCGATGCATTTATATTCCTGGATTACATGCTACTTACTGCTGGCTACTTTGACTAGCACGAGGTTTGAAGTCGGTCCCTTTAGTTTTGAAAAGATCTTAAATTATTATCAATACTAGTCTGTACGTAATACGTACACGATAAAACTTGCCGATTGTTCGCAGATATTAATATTCCCCTGTCATCATTGACCCTTGTGTAGGCCATGGCGCTATGCTTAGTTAATAATAACTCAACGTTGGTACAGAGGCAACTCTAGTAACCTAGCCACACAAATATTAACGTAGGTTCTATGGAACGGCAGTAAAGGCTCAGATTTATAGTTATAGTGATTTTGAATCTCACTATTATGTGTTGCTACATAAACTCCCTGAACAAGTGCATCGGATATGCACAAAACCAAGGCCAAGACAGTCAACGCTACATGAGAGGTAACCAGAATAATAATCGGTATTTTATTATCTCGGTAGTAAGGACATCTTTAGGCACCTAGTTACAATAATTTTGCAAACGATGTTTGTTGTATAGAAAAAGACGCTCAGCCAGGCCTCCCTCACTCGCCCATCATCATCATTATCAGCCAATTTCCGTCCACTACTGGACATAGTCCTCTCCCATGGCACGCCACTGAGCACGATCTTCAGCCATTCGTTTCCAACCGCTGCCAGCCAGCTTGCGTAAATCATCGCTCCACCTAGCTGGAGGGCGTCCTACACTACGTTTGCCGAGCCGTGGTCTCCACTCTAGAACTCGTCTACCCCAACGGTTATCGGTTCTACGACAGATGTGACCAGCCCACTGCCATTTCAGCTTGCTAATCCTTTGAGCTATTTCGATAACTTTGGTTCTCTGACGGATGACTTAGTTTCGAATTCGATCCTTCAGAGAAACTCCGAGCATAGCCCTCTCCATAGGTCGCTGAGCCTCTTTGAATTGGTGAGCTAGTCGCACCGTCAGTGTCCACGTCTTGGCTCCGTAAGTAATAACAGGTAGAACGCACTCGTTAAAGACTTTCGCTTTGTGGTATGGGCGACGAAAAGACTCGACGAAGTTTTCCGAATGCTGCCCATCCCAACTGTATTCTTCTGCGAGCTTCCTTCTCGAAGTTGTTTCTACCCAATTGCAAGATTTGCCCAAGGTAGACGTATTCGTGAACAACTTCGAGAGGAACTCCGTTTAGGGCAATCGGTTCGATGATCTTGGTCTTATCCAAGTTCATCCGGAGACCGATGCGTGCAGAAGAATCAGCAAGGGTGGTCAGCATGTGTTGCAAGTCCTGCACGGTTTCAGCCATGATGACGATATCATCTGCAAACCTCAAGAGTGAGAGGTAATTGCCATTGACATTTATGCCCCGTCCTTTCCAGTTTAGCGTTTTGAACATATCCTCTACAGCGTTTGTGAACAATTTGGGGGAAATAACGTCCCCTTGTCTCACACCTCTATGTAAGTGGAAATGTTCAGTCTGCTGATTTTGTACTTGGACGGTCATAGTCGCGGCGTCATACAAACCTCAAATACTTGCACGTATTGCCAATCAACTTGACACCGTTGCAGAGACTCCAGAACAGACCAGGTTTCAATGGAGTCAAAGGCTTTTTCATAGTCCACAAACGCTAAACACAGGGGCTGGTTATACTCTTCGGTCTTCTGAATAATCTGCCGCACTGTGTGAATGTGGTCTATGGTGCCGTATCCTCCTCGAAACCCAGCCTGCTCGGGAGGCTGAAATTCGTCGAGCCTGCGCGCGAGACGATTTGTGATGACTCTCGAAAAAGCTTATAGACATGGCTTATGAGGGAGATAGGTCGATAGTTCTTCAAAAAGGTTTTGTCCCCCTTTTTGAAGAACAAAACAACCACACTTTTACTCCATGTCTTCGGAGTTCTCCCCGAAAAGAGGACGGAATTAAAAATACGCTGAAACTGTAGTAGCGTAGGAGTTCCACCGGCTTTTAAGAGCTCCGTTGTAATTCCATCCTCTCCGGGGGCTTTTCCGTTTTTATGCTGTTTGAGAGTCATCACAATTTCATCTGGGCTGATTTCTGGCATATATTCGGTATAGTGGCGGGTTGGAGTGGCTCTAGGATTCTCAATACCGGGTTGGGGAAGGGACGCTTGTGAGGTGTATAATTGGCTGTAGAAGTCTTTTACTTCCTTAAAAATCTCCGGCTTAGAATCGACGACACTCCCGCTAGAAGTAGTCAACTTCGTCAGATAGCTTCGGCCCAGCTGTTGGACAAAGATTTTTGACCCCCGGTTTTGCTCTATCGCTTCTTTAATTGTGCGTGTGGTGGAGTTCCGGAGGTCACGTCGTACCAATTTAAAAATCTTTTTGTTGAGAGTCCGTTGATCTGACGAAGTGACTGCGGGGTTTTCACGTCGCTTTAGCTGTAGAGATTCCTCTGAAAGCTTAGATTTCTTGCCAGCACCTCGCGTCTCACAGAATTTTGTCCCCTCGTCCCTGAGGATAATTGAGGACACTCGCCCATAGCTACTGCGATTTATACCTAAACTTTCGTCAACTCCGGCGGTACTATCTGCCAGTCGGTTGTCACTGCTTACGCGCGCGCAACGTATATTATTATTCAAATGACGGGATAACTGCGCATTTGTAGTCTATATTAGAAACGATTTAAGTTTTTCATAGTCATTTTGCGGGTTTGACAAAAAACAAGCACAATATTTTTCATTTTTTTATGCTACCGATACTAAAATGACAAGACGGCGTAAAATTCACCTTCTCGACTTCAAATTTGACTCTTAGTTAGGAACAATGAATTTGTGAAACAAGGTCTATTCCTAATTATTCAGAAAAATATATTTCTTTCTTAAAAACTTGGAACAACGACATCAAACAAAACCGTCATAAAGCTGAATTTACAGTCACCTTCACTAACAACAAATTTACAGAGTAAGAGAATTAATTAAGACAACGATAACAAATTTAATTAAATGTAAATGGCGCATAAAAAGTGATGTAAAATAAAATTCAGGGGCCCTAAAAGCTGTTATGATAGCTAAGGGGCTTTTAACGCAACATAGCTGAGATGCAGTATGGACAACTGTCTTTGACTTAATTATAATAATATGTCACACATGAATAATTTAATATATCGTATAATTTTATTAGGCGTTTACTACTATTTCGTCTAGTGGTAAACGATGATGAGATCGAAGATGGTGAACACGCTAGGCCTACACAATACTCTGACTCTCGAGGGCTGTGTGCTTTCGGATCACCGTAAAGTTGAGGCAGCAGATTTTCTCCTTGATTGCGGTAAGCTACTTTTTGATAACAAGTCTGGCACAACATCCGTATAATGTGCAGCTGCCACCTAGTACCCAGCTGCCACCTGTGCTAGGATTTGAACCGGCAACCTCTCGGTTACGCCAACGGAGCTCTCTATATGATGATGATGAATACAGAAAACATCTTATTTTGCTACTCTCTTGATGAAGTTGTAGTACTGTTTAAAGCTTCAATGGTCTGATTTTAGTGTTGTAGTAAAATACAACGGTCGGGTTGGTGACTTGTTAAGCACGTTAACTTCGGTCGATCGACGACCATGATTAACTTGTTACCTTCCGTATAGTTAGTTAAATTGTTAAATAATCATTTCATGTAATAGTTATAAATAATTGTTGTATAACGAGTTTTTTATTTAAAATGTTGTAAATTTAAGCATTATTAAAATTACCGACATTTTGTCTACTGTCTTGACTTAGGTTTTAAGTTAATGTCCGATGCATTATTTGAGGAAGTTTACGTAGCAACACCGTGAGGATGATTGATTGATGAATCGATGAATGATTATGTGCACTACACTTGACTTGATTCAGAGTACGTTGGGCATATTGATTTACATGTAAGGTTGGCTAAGACAATCTTTACCCAAGCTACAAAATAGTATGATTGGAAATTGACCACATTACTAATAGCATTGTGGCTGCACTACTATATAGCTGCCAAATTAATTAAATAGTTGTGAGTCACAAGTAGGAACGACGATAACTCCTATTTTAATAATTATTGTCACTAAAGTGGGTGGGTACCCACATAGTTAAATAATGTTTGTAATTTGTATGTCAATTGATATAACCCTATCTTTACGGTCATCAGAGAATCGCACACTTACGATGCCTAGCCATCACAGCTCTTTCTACGACAGCTCATTTGCAGTGCAAGCTATATAAGTATTTTCAGACTTTGGAATTAGCTTCCACTGGATGTTAATGGCTCACAGAGTCTTGCTATTTTTAAAGTTCGCGTCAAGGCTTACTATCTTACCTAAACTTCTATTGCTTTTGAACCTAATTTCCTTATACATTATGTATCCTATATGTATGCACACATATATATATATATATATATATATAATAATAGGCGGTCTTATCGCTAAAAGCGGTATCTTCCTTGGTTTTTAAAGCAATATCTGAAATATATATATGGCGGTATGATGGAGTTAATATTGCTAGAACATAATAAGTATATAATATCTAAAAACGTAAATACATACATAATAAAATAATACTATACACAAAATAACATTGTACAAGAATAATATAAATATAATACATATACACATACATACATAAATACATAATATATACATATAAGCGATAAGACCGCCTATTGGTACACTGTTTGTTAGTAACTAATTTTTTTTCATGTTTAACTTTTAAGGTGTTCAATAAAGTGTTTATCTATCTATCTATCTATCTACACGTTTTATTGTTAATTTAGTTAAGTCAAAGTTACGTAACATAATTACATATTGTACTTAGTTTTTAGTTTCCATGTAAGTGAAATTGTATTTCTTTATGAAAATAAATATCTTTAACCACAATTTGATATTTTTTATCTAATGGTAAAAAAAAATTGTCCTATCTATTCGAAAAACACCGAGTTGTTCCTTTTCGGTCTTTTTCGTAAATAATTATTTTTAATAAATAATCTCTCTATAATATTCCATAGTGTTTTGTCTAAAGAGGTCGACTAATAATATTGTGCGGTTGGTCGGTTGTTTCGCAACTTGCTGAAAGATACGGAACGACCGCGGGTGTTGGTCATTTAAATTCAGACTATATTACGCGATGGCACGAATCTCATGTTCTTTCATTTTTTTGCTCATGATTTTTTAAATGTATTTTTACGATAGTCAGTATTTGCTGAAAAAGATGGCTGAACTGTCAACAAGAGAAAAAGTCAAAAATTTATTTGAATGTACTAAAATAATTATTTTCGCACAGAATAATAGTACAAGCATTGGGTGAGCCCACGAGATAATTAATACAATCCCATACGAGGGCCTTCATCAAAGTGATCAACAGAAACCCACCACATACCTACATAAATATATCAATTATTAATTGGTGCGACAGGACAGGTGAACCTACATGTCCATACATAGAAATATAATATCGTTTAAAAACTAAAAAAGAACCGACTTCAATGTTCATTTTCAGTACCAATTTTGAGATGTTTATCTCAATATCTCTGGAGATACTTATCAGACCTCGATAAAATTACCATGGTACCACACTTGGGATATCTACTTTCGAACAAAAAAATAATAATCAAAATCGGTACATAAATGACGAAGTTATCCCCGAACAAACATAAAAAAAAAAAAATATATATATATATATACGGTCGAATTGAGAAACCTCCTCCTTTTTTAGAAGTCGGTTAAAAAGAAAAACAACTTCTTATTAAGCAAATACTTTTGGATGGTGCCGAGCCGCGGCGCGCCGGGGCGCGCCCCGTGTGCGCCTGTGCGGCAAAAAAATGCAGTTTGATTCCAAAGAGAATATAAATACTATGTTTGATTCGAGTGAAGTGACAATGTCTATCAATGTTTGTTTTTATAGTTATTTTTGTGTTTTTTGTGATAATTATTGTTGTAAGGAAAAACATGGACAATGAAATTAGTGATGTAGTTAGAAGGTCGCAGCCTGCCGGTGCTCCCTACGTTGGACCAAGGTATGAGGGTAATGAGCTGGTGCAGTGTCCTCATTGCTCCCAAGCGCGTTTCTTTAAGGGTCAGCGAGGACTTAATGTGCACATTGGGAAGAGCCACAAATCTCTTTCTCAGAGTGCACATTCAGTTAACATTGCCGCCCCTTTGACTCAAACTCCTGTTCAGACACAATGTTTTAATTCACAACCTTTTTGGCAATATCTATCTAAATTAAAATCATCCAATTCGATTGTTAAGCGCATTCCCCGTGGTGCACGAATATCAGTCACTCAAAATTTATCATATAAAATTCAAAAAGTTATACATGAAAATTCTGAAAGCGCTTGGGATCAATTGTTGGCTTTTCCCTTCGAAGTCCTCCACTCAAAAAATACCACTAAATCTCTCACTACCACAATTAAAAATAACTGTCTCACACAGTCTCACTTTAGGCCCGATAATTCTTCCCAAATTTCAAATTTGAACCAACAACATTCACATTGGCAGAATAATTCACAAAATAAAAAATCTCATAGTACTTTTGAAAAAGTAGAAACTAAAATAAGTAATGGGGACTTAAAGGGAGCTGCTCAGCTCTTATTTACCAATAACACCATCGCTCCAGACACGCCAGACACTTTATTAGCCCTGATTGACAAGCATCCACCATCGCTATCACCGCCTTACCTTCCGGTTACCACCACTCCTGTTGAATGTTTACAGGCGACAGAAAAAGACATAAGGGCGGCAGTGATGTCTTTTAAAAATGGATCGGCTGGTGGACTTGATGGCCTAACTCCCCAACACATTAAAGATCTTATATGTGGAGCTACTGGGGATGCGGGCCACAGTCTACTGCGAGACATCACCGCCCTTATATACTTCATGCTATCAGGTAAGGTGCATGCACAGATTGCCCCTCTTCTATATGGTGCAAACCTATGCGCATTGAAAAAGAAAGATGGCGGTATCAGGCCAATAGCCGTAGGTTGCACATATAGGAGAATAGCATCCAAGGTTTGCTGCCGCCACATATATACAAAACTGACTGAAAAGTTCCAGCCCCTTCAGTTAGGCTTTGGCAGTAAGGGCGGATTCGAGGCAGCTGTTCATGCTCTCCGTACATTTGTACATCACGATTGCGGTGAGGTGATATTGAAGGTGGATGTCAAAAATGCCTTTAATTCTGTTGATCGTACTGTTCTTTTGAATGAAATTCAAAATTGTATTCCGGAAACTTTTGACTACCTTTGGCAATGTTATGGATTGGATTCTAAATTACTTTACCGAGACCATTTAATAAATTCTTGTTCAGGTTGTCAACAGGGCGACCCTCTTGGACCAGCCATTTTCGGACTAGCAATACACCCTGTAATTTCAAACCTAAATTCTAAATTAAACATGTGGTATCTGGACGACGGAACCCTTGGAGGCAAAGCCACAACTGTATTACAAGATTTACAGTTTTTAATTGACAAATTTAAATTGATTGGCTTGGAACTAAATTTTTCTAAGTGTGAACTTTTTATCACAGATATTGTACCATTGCACCAAAGGGACGATTTGTATAATAAATTCAACAGTTTGGTTCCAAATTTAAAATTACTAAACAAAAAAAGTCTACGCCTCTTAGGAGCTCCGATCCTTCAAGAGTAATTTCCGGTTTTTGTTGAAGAACATCGTCACAAATTTAACGATACATCTAAGCGTCTCACTGAAATTCATAACCACATGGCTTACCATCTAATTCGATTTTGTCTTTTTGTGCCAAAATTTACATACATACTACGCTGTAGTCCTCTTTGGAATCATCAACCTTTACTACTAAGTTTAGATGACGCGATCAAAAATATTTTAACACAAATTCTAAATTGTTCACTTTCAAATAATTCATGGTGTCAGGCCTCTCTGCCTATTCGGTTTGGAGGCATTGGCATCCGCAAAATTTCAAGTGTTTCACTACCGGCCTTTTTATCTTCTACTAATAGTGTTTCATCTCTTTTTAAAAAAATAATTTCAAATTCATCATCCAACATTTCTATAGCATACATGGAAGAAGCTAAAACCGCCTGGTCTTTGGCTTGTCCAGGTGAGGTCTTACCTATAAAACTTAGTTCACAAAAGCTATGGGACGAGCCCCTTTGTAAAATTATTCAGGATGAACTAATTCAAAATAGTGTTGATATTAGGGACCGGGCTCGTCTCCTTGCCACACGTGAAAAAGAATCTGGATACTGGCTACACGCATTACCTTCTTCCAACATAGGTACCCTTATGGACGATGACAGCTTCTCCATTGCTGTGGGATTACGTCTGGGCATCTCCCGGACAGTACCTCACAATTGTCACTGCGGCAGTGAAGTAGACAGATTAGGCCACCATGGCCTGTCATGCCGCCGCAGTGTAGAGCATCTCTCACGTCACGCCTCATTGAATGACGTCATTCGTCGGGCCCTTGCCACCGTGAACGTGCCGGCTATATTAGAGCCGAACGGTACATCACGTGACGATGGTAAGAGGCCCGACGGTATGACGTTGGTTCCGTGGTGCCGAGGGAGACCGTTGGTGTGAGACGCGACGTGTGCTGATACATTAGCGGCGTCCCACATATGCGGGACCTCGCGAGCAGCAGGTGCGGCAGCGGATGTGGCAGAAACCCTCAAACGGAGGAAATATGCTGCCATTGGTGATGGCTACATTTTTCTTCCGTTTGGGGTCGAAACAATGGGTCCGTGGGGTCGAGATGCGCGAACTTTTGTAAAGGAGCTGTCCAGACGATTAATAGACGTCACTCGTGACCAAAGAGCTGGCGCTTACCTCGGCCAACGGATTAGCCTAACAATTCAACGAGGTAACGTCGCCAGCTTTTTGGGAACGTTACCAGCAGACAGCTGCGACCTAGGTTCTGTTTTTTATTTATAACATTTATTATTTATTATTTCACTTATTTATATCAGTTTAAATAGTTTGTATCTTAATTTAGTTTTAAGTTGTATATATGTACTATTTGTAAATATTGTTTAATATTATACTTAATACTGATCTATAATAATAAAAAAATAATAATAAATTTGCTATATATTCTGGAACTATCTATATATTATACTAGCTGACCCGGCAAACGTTGTTTTGCCATATAAATAAATGGCTATTAAAAAATAAGGGTTGATCGTAGAAGGGTGAAAATTGAGGATTGTATGTATTTTTGTATGTTGTATCATAAAAAAATAGAAATTAAAAATTTTGTCTAAAAAATAAAATAAAATATTTAGGGGTGGACTACTCCTAACATTTAGGGGGATGAAAAATAGATGTTGGCCGATTCTCATAGATACCGGATAAGCACAAAAAATTTTCGTTTCGGAGGAGTATGGCAACGAAAACTGTGACACGAGAATTTTATATATTAGATTGGCTGTGATGATGCATTTTTTTCATTTCCCATCTACATGATCTACTTCCAAGTCTATAATAAAAATGACAGTTTGCTCGATTTTTTTTAAGTTACTTTTCTCGTAGATTGAGATGAAACATAACTGTGTATCAGACGGTCGCAAAATTGTTTTCCCTGGGAGCGAAAGATTCTTACAAGGCAAATTAGGCACATTAGTGGTCATGTCAGAAATTTTACCTCCTTATATTAAAATCGATAATATACATTAAAAAATAAAGTTTTTTACTTTGTTTTTTTTTATGTTTTCAGTAGCAAACAAGCAAACGGCCCACCTGATGTTAAGTTGTCACCGTCGCTTGTGACCACCATGCAACACTAGGGGTGTCACTTATGACCACCTTGCAACACTAGGGGTGTCACTCATGTCCGTTATACACTTTGATACCATCCAACCGATGTGCCCCAAACTAGTTTCATTAAAAGGGAATAAAGTGAAGATGGTTTTAGACAACTAAAACAATGCAATAGGCATATTCGGTCAAATTTATTTTTGGCGTAATAGTTACACGCCGAGTATCTGCTAGTCTCCTTTAAAATGCTGCTTTTTAGGGTTCCGTACCTAAAGGGTAAAACGGAACCCTATTACTAAGACTCCTCTGTCCGTCTGTCTGTCTGTTCGTCTGTCACCAGGCTGTATCTCATGAACCGTGATAGTTAGACAGTTGAAAATTTTGCAGATGATGTATTTCTATTGCCGCTATAACAACAAATACTAAAAACAGAATAAAATTGAAAATAATATTGGGTCCCCATACAAAAAACGTGTTTTTTTCGGCATTTCAAGATCGAGTCGTGCGAGTCCGACTTGCACTTGCCCAGTTTATTATTATTACAAGCTTTATCTCTACTTCACGGCGAATTTATTTGTTCGTCATAAATCCAGCAAATTAAATTTAATCCAAAATTTCAGCTCAATCGGTAACCGAGGCATATGCAATATTATGATGACATGGCGCTGATCTGATGATGGAGCTGGAAGGTGGCCGAAGGAGCTCCTAAACTACACATGTTATACCCGTCGTGTTTGGGCTCGTTGGATTTGTCTTATCTTATTTATCTTTTATTATATTATCTCTGGTCCTAGGTTATGTACAAGCTTCTGTTGAAAAAGGTTTTTTTAAATATTATTTGTTTCTAATTCCTAATTCAAATCCTTTTATGTATATTTTCATCACTAGACAAAGCGTGTCTAGTGATGAAAATATACATAAAATCATATTTATGATTAATCTCAGCTGCCCATACTGTCACAATGAACATAAAGCACATAAGACCTAAAATCTATTGTTACTGTTCTGGAAATTTCGTATATGAGACCCTTGTTCCATACTTATATCTTATTAAAAGCTTAACTAAACGTCCCAGTATCTTCACAACCACATCGTCTTATTACTCCTAATATACGTACGTTCCTAAGAATATTATATTATTTTGTACATAACGCTGTAATTGAGTTGTAATTTAGACGATGTAAGAAGGAGCGTTTATTTTGTGCCTCGGTAAATTGTTATAAGTTTGGGGGGGGGTTGTTAAAGACTATTAAGTATTCTGTGGTTAAAGTCAATAGTCAGTATGGTAAGGTAGACCTATAGTCTGGCCATAACTGCTGTACACTCCCTGAGGTATGCGCGCGGAGAGACGGGGGGGACGCGCTCCGTCAGTCTGCCTCTGTTTCCCCGGCTCCCACCTCACCGCGCATACCTCAGGGAGTGTACAGCAGTTATGGCCAGACTATAGTTGTACATTTTAAATGTTTGAATCAGTCTGATACACGAGGCTGTTAAAACACAAACAAATATGAAATATTTCCTATAAAGTTGATAAGGCGAATGATCGCGCGAGCGCAGCGAGCGCTATTATTGCGCGAACGAAGCGAGCGCTAAAAATGTTTACGACTTTTTATGACCCCGACAGTTTTATGACGTCATAACCTTTAATAAGTCACTATAGGACTCCAAGGTCGAACTTGATATCCTTAAGTGCAGTGTTTTTCAATGTGTGGGCCGCCCGGCCCCGCGTTTACCCCCAGGGGGGTCGCGAAGCCTCAGTTAAAGAAAAAATCAAACTTTGAATATATAATTCTATTAGGAAAATATTAAATAAAGAGCATTTGTAGGTGTTGTAAATGAGTTGGAGTGAGAGCGCATATAATATTTGTTTCTTACCTGTAGGTCAGAAGCTAGTAATATATTAAAATACAGATTATGAACAGTGCAGGTAGGGGGTCGCGTCTTGAAAAAGGTTTAAAAACACTGCTCTAGTGTAAAAGCCATTAATAATTATGGTCAAGTCAGAAAATTAGAAAGTTAGAAACTTTAAACTCAAGTTAGAAAATCTGTCGCCAAACATCTAATGTGTTCCGGCAGCTATCCTTGAGAGCCATTCTAGGCCTAGCGTGCTTACCATCTTCGACCGCATCATCACTTACCAACAGGTGAGATAGTGGTCAAAAACGCTAGCCTATAAGAAATAAAAAAAATCTAGACATCCAGACCAGAGACAGAGACAGAGATGTATGCTAGAAAAAAAGTATTCAATGTCCTTGTATGTTCTATTGACTATCTTTGTACATAATTTCAGCTGAATCGGTTAAGCCGTTTATCAAATATGACGTCACACATTTACAAAATTTAATAGAAAACATCTAGATATCCAGACCTTTCTGCCAGAAAAAAAATCCTTTGTCCTTGTATGTTCTATTGACTATCTTTGCACAAAGTTTCAGCTGAATTCGTTTAGCTGTTTAGCTGTTAAGACGAGTTGTTTTTTTGTGTTTTATTAACTATCTTTATACTATAAATTTCAGTTAAAGAGTATGTGTACAAATTTTCGAGACTATTGACCCAGAGAATAAACAGTTTCATAGAAAATTCAACCCTCGATTTCACTCACTTAGGGGTGGAATTTCGAAAAATCCTTTCTTAGTGGATGCCTACACTTCATAAAGAACACACCCTCCAAATTTCATGTGTCTAGGAGCAGCGGTTTGGGCTGTGCGTTGATATCTCAGTCAGTCAGTCAGTCAGGCCTTTGGATTTTATATTTTAGATTATGTGAACTAGTTGTACTTGCCAATGTTATTTGTTATATATACTTTTCCATCGTTTACTTTACTTCGTTACTTCATTTTAGCATAGAACCATTATGTCTACTTATAGTCACTTTACCAAGCTCTACCTACTACGTATATTTTGTTGCTGATTATGGCAAAAAAACTGTAAAATGTTAAATTTCCAGAGTAAATGAAAATATACGAGTATAGTACAAAATGAGCGTGACAGCGTCCTGAAAAACGGTCTGTTTGAACTAACGTGTTCACAAACAGTGGACAGAAAATGCGCATTATCTGCTGTTTTTTGTAAAGTACACAAGTTAGAGTATTATAGCGATTTAATTAGGTTTAGGATAATATGTACTTTTTTAACCGACTGCGGGAGGGTTATGAGGTTGATGATGTATGTTTAAATGTAATATTCATTTGTTCCCTCATAACTTCTTAACTTCTAATCATAATTTGACAAATTACGTATCGAGGAAAGTGTCTTTATTGTCCACTGGTTATAAGCTATTTGATGTAACATTAAATTGAATATAGTGCACTTTTTAGACTGACACTCATCTGTACTAATCTATATCTATACTAATATTATAAAGAGAGAATATTTGTATTTTTGTATTTTTGTATGTTTGTAATGATTTGGCTAAAAAACTACTGAACCGATTTAAAAAATTCTTTCACTAATACATAGAATGGACTTTCGGAATGAAAATAGGCTATATATTATCCCGTTTAAATCAAAGGTACATTCGTGGAGACCTAATTTGCAACCTAAGTCGGCAAAAAAACGGTCGAAAAAACACGTTTCTTACGAACGCTGCTTAATTGAAAATAGATAGAAGAATATTTTCTATGCTAGAGTTGTACAACATAATAAGACCTACAAAAAAGTCCGCGACAGCATATGTCTATCTCTTAAGGTTGACTCACAGTAACCATTTTAATCTTAAATTTTTTGTTAAAAAATATGACATAACTTCCAAGGGTATTTTTAAGTATATAGTATTAATCCTTATCCAAATAATTACGTTAATTAGCTTGGCCATATAATACATATACACATAATTACACATAAATTGTCCTTTACAGTATATAATTCAAATGAAAACTCTAGAAGATATCACGAATTTCAGAAACACGCATCGCAAAATTAATAAAATATTTGCAGTGAAACCACAGATTAGGTCATAGTTACTACGAAAATATTATTATAAGCTTAGCTATGCTGTAGATCCTCACCGATCACAATCAATTTGAAGTCAATATAGTATAATAATATGATCTATTGTATAAAATAATATTCATCTATATATATAATAATATAGTAATTTAAGCCACCCCGACTGATCTATATATAATCTTTTCATTAAAATCATTCCAATGACTCTAAACACGACATTTAAAATCTGAGCTGTAAGTTGGTGAGAATTTGAGTATTCTGTAGAGTCCAGGAGATGTCCCAGCATCAGGTCAATGCTTCAATGTTCTTATAATATCGTTGAAGAAGAAGATTTTCGAATTGATCAGATCTATGAAAGTTGATTTCATAGCGAAATTAACTAGAAAAAAGCTCATAGTTTTATAACGATTGAACGAATTTTCATGAATCAAAGCTAAGAAAACTCTCGATGAAGACATCTATCAAACAAAAAAAAACTATCAATAATAAAAACAAAATCGGTTCATCCGGTTAGGTGCTAAGATGCTACAGACAGACACAGATACACACGATAAACGTATATTACCCCTACATTTTGCGTCGGGGAACGGTGTAAGGTTACGGCGGCAGATGTCCTCCTTGATGGTAAGCTACTTTTTGGTAGATTTAATGATCCCACAACCACTGTACGAAAACTCATGATTCATGAATGCACATAAAACTTTCATTGGTAGGTATATAGCTAGGATTAGAACCAACGACCGTCGGGTCAGAATCAGGGTAACTATCCTTTACGCCAAAGGGCCGTCCAATATCACTACGTAAGTATTATAAAACAAAGTTCATCACTGCGTCTGTCTGTCTGTTCGCAATAATCTCAATAGCTACTGAACGGATTATCATGCGGTTTTCACCAATAGCCAGAGTGTTTATGAGGAAGGTTTAAGTCTCAGGTGCATAATTCGTTAAGGTTTTGTGTAAATTGGATGAAATATGACGATGATTGTTAAATATGTTCATATTTTATAGTCGATGCAACAAACTGATGCAAATTTTGTAGGCATATATGTTCTACCCGTGCGAAGCCGGGGTGGGCTGCTAGTATGACATAAAATCATGGCTTTATGTGCTTTAGGAGATATAGGACGAAGATTTTATATCATGATTTAATTAACAAAAAGAAGTTATCGTCACTTAACATCAGGCGAGATACTGTTCAAACGCTTGCCTATCTATCAAAAATAATTAAGTTAGTTTAAAAACTAAAACAACTGACTTCCATACCCCGCGAGTCAATTTCAGTAGCAAGTTTGAGACGTTTATCTTCATATCTGGAGATACTTATCAAATTTCGATGAATTTACAATGGGACCACCTCGGAAACGTATCCTACCGATTACAAAAATAATCATTCAAATCGATTCACAATTGACTGAGTAATCACGTAACATACACACAAAAAAAAAGGAAAAAAAAAAACATTCAGACGAATCTAGAACCTCCTTCTTTTTGGAAGTCAGTTGAAAAAACAAGCTGTTTAGTTCATAAGCTAAACGGTTTTTTTTGTTTGTTACGATTTAATTAAAAAAATACTGAACTGATTTCAAAAATTCTTTCACTGATGGAAAGCTACGTTATCAAATGGTAACATAAGCTATATTTTATCCCCGTATTCTCACGGGCAGGGGAACTACGCGGGTGAAACCGCGAGGCGATGTTAGTTGGGTATCAAATGTTGATTTGACACGTAATGAGAACATTTCAAATTTCTTCCTTTCTGTAGTTGTTAAATTATACAGGATTGATTTTTGAGATGTGACCGTAAGGACGTAAGTGTATGCATTAAGGCACACATTAAAAACGTGTTGGTGTCTAAAATAGGTAATGAATGGCTAGAGTTCTGGCTTTACTCCCAAACTGCAGTTTTTGTAGCATGAGTTATATCCGTGTTTTTGACCTTATAATATTTGAGGTAATTTTAGTATGGGGAGTGAACAGAAATTGTTCCTTGTTCTAAACCGCAAGATATTTTAACCAATTTGTATGTGCAACATCTTCAGAGAACGTTTGATGTGGAATACATAACGATGGCTAAACTTATCGATTACTGTCGAGAATTCGCTTATCTTGATACATAAAACTTTAACATGAATTAGGTGACCAGTGTTAAAAAATCTGGCGCTGGATAAATTGATTTGATTCCACTTTACCAGTGGGTGACCACCGTAGACCTAGGTTTCACTTCGTAGTGATTCCTAGGTCTGTAGTGACCACGTTTCTTGTCCCTTATCGAACCAATATATTTAACAATTATATTTTATAATTCTAAAAACTAATTATATTTAGAATAATAATTATTGATATGATTATTTAATGTTATTTGACATGTGTAACATGAATTAACATGAATTAGGTGACCAGTGTTAAAAAATCTGGCGCTGGATAAATTGATTTGATTCCACTTTACCAGTGGGTGACCACCGTAGACCTAGGTTTCACTTCGTAGTGATTCCTAGGTCTGTAGTGACCACGTTTCTTGTCCCTTATCGAACCAATATATTTAACAATTATATTTTATAATTCTAAAAACCAATTATATTTAGAATAATAATTATTGATATGATTATTTAATGTTATTTGACATGTGTAAGTGCAGATTTTTAATTTGCCCATATACTGAATAAATGCTTTGATTTTTGACTTTTGACAATAGCTAGACTGGTTTGGTTGGTTACACTCGAGTTATCAGAGTGAGAACTACACACGTGGTCAAAGTAAAAAGTGATGGCTCCGAATCAACTTAGAATAAACTTAGAAGTGTCTTACGACAAAACTATATACAGATACTCTTAAATTTTTATACATCTTGTTTATTTTTACCCGACTACGGCGAAGCAAAAGGGAGGGTTATATTTTTGACCGGTATTTGGGTATGTATGTATGTAAGTATGTATGTTCATCGAACTTCCCTCATAACTTCTAAACTACTTATCATAATTTTACAAATGAGTCGTTGGATGCGTCTAGTTTGTCTTCTGGTTATAGGCCATGTTACGTCACATTAAATTGAATGCTTTCTAGGGGCACGAAGGCAAGAACAACTTTTTTTTTCACCTCACCCCATAGTGTGTGATGTGGTTGAATAGGGATTTGAAATGAAATTAAATAAAGGTAGGGTTTGGTACATCATATTTTGTCAAGCGCAGCGTTTGCGAGGTGCATTCCGTCAAAGTCAAGAAAACGAAAGTAAGTGTATATATAATTGTATGCATGTATTATACATTTACATGTACATTTATGCAGAAACTACATAAAATTAAAATATATTTAAAAATTAAAACCCGGCTACTGAAAAATCACGCTCTTAAAAGTATGAAACAAGAAAATATTCTCAACTGAGATAGCTTTGAACAAACTATTCAATATGTATCGTGTATTAAATAAACAAATTACTTGTAATAAGTATTCTCAAACTACCATTAAAAGTAGTCTGAGTAAATATTTTATTGTATTTCATACACATTCGTAGTAGCGCAGAGGATTACACTACCCGTTTTACAGGTCAGGTACTTACTATACTTCTGTGCCTTAAGGTTAAGGCTTAAGACTTATTTTTAACATTTTAGTTCCTTGTCCCAGATAAAAGCTTATTTTGAAAAATATTTTTCACGTTTAATTTATTTCTCTAGAAATGAACAATTTATCCAAAACTCGTTATCACCAACAAATCACAATTTATTAGGCAAGTCGTTTAAGTTACCAAAAAGCTCATCCCTACTTTGAAACATCGTGCCGGCAACTCTGCGCAGTAAATATAGCCGCGTTCATTGCCGGCGACAAATTATTCGGAAGTGGACTGAATCATCGTTAACTGATTGTTATCGACGTTGCTGATTTACAGATATTTTCTGCACATATAAATAATTAGTGGAGCTGTCAATATCAATAAAATCAACTGGTTCAGCGGACTGAGGATATGGTTGCGCTATGTTGTATGTTGGAAGAGACTAATTAATACTGGTAGCACACCCCGCCTCGATATGGCACGTATTCTGGCTTCCTATTGTAGCGTTACCTACGTTTTAGGTACTTGTAGCTATCATTTGGTTCATTTGGTTTCGGTATGAGATGTGAGCGTGATCTCAGGTTTGTCAGCTAGTTAAGACCAAGCAAGGTTTGAAATGAAGCATGAAACGTCGACACTCGACAGGTACGAGTAGGTCTCAATGATGAGACTTAGCTGACAGAGAAGCGCGCCTTTAAGTAGGGAAACTTGGGAAATATAGATACTTTATAAAGCCCTTTCCATGTAGAGTTAATACTATGAGTATATATATCGGTTTAAATGCCACGCTCTTTACTCATTTTGTGTTGCGAGTTTGAAGTGTTTCTCTCCATATCTCTGAAGATACTCATCAAATTTGGACAAATTTACAACGGAACTATTATATGCTTTTTTAATAACAAAAGAAAAAATGCGCGATCGAAGCCATATTTTTTTTTTATTTTTTTTATTCTTACATACGTTGTTACAGTAGTCTTTTTTATTGTGCTTTATAAACCAATAGGTTTGTGGTAGCACTCACAATCTGGGTCGCAAATTACTTAAGTAGGTATTATTAGTAGGTAATACATAATACATGCCAGTTTACTTATTGAATTACTACATAATGTATGGATTGAAGAAAAAATCAAACGAATATATCTAAAAAGAATAATATACAGAATTAGCATGTAGATAGGTCTTTAAATATGACAAATTCAACGCACTGATGTCTTATAGATAGAAGTAAATATGTAGGTACTTGACTTAGATAACCTAGCGTGAGTTTAAACATTGTTTTTTAACATATGTTTTAAACATATGTTTTTTAACATATATTTTCTACCTCTATTGGCGGCATCTTTTTTTGAGTTACCTAGTAAATTGTGGATTGTACATTACTAGTAGTCTTGTTAACCCCTCATACTAAGCTAAATATACTTGTGTCTAGAGTGGGTTCACTTCAATAGTGCAATGGGTGGGGATCGAACTTACGACCTCTCGATCGCCAGGCCCACGCCTTAGCCATTGGGCTATTGCCGCTTAGATTCTATTATCATGAATTGCACCAAAGTGAAAATGAAAATTTTTATTGCCAAAAAGGTATTACAAAACATAATAATGCATGTTTATATAACAAGTGGTAACCAATAAGCGAGAGAAGAAATTGCGGTGAAATCCAAACTAGGCTCGAGACCTGTATCTTGTATTTCCGAGTGCGTGTCGAAAGTGGCCTAGTATATTTTTGAATGCCAATTCTATTGTTAAATATTTTATAATAATATGTATTTGTATAAGAAAATAAAAATTGTTAAAGTGTCACCGTTGTCAACCAGAATCCAGGCCATCACCGCTCTAAGTCATGTACTCTGTGGCTCCTCACCACTTCGTTGACATCGGGGGCAGCGGGGGGGCAGGGAGGCGCAGACGGGGTTAACTTAATTAGACGTTGACAACTCTATCGCCAAGATAAAATCAACTCTACCGACTTTATATTAGGGTTCACATACAAATGGTGGCAGTCCAGGGTGCTTTAATCCAAAGCAACGCATGACGAAGGTTGGAGGAGTGCCTGAAAGCCTTTTAAATTAGAATAGTTAGTGTTTTACGATGTGAGAACAGGATAAATGTGGGTTTCATATGGGAAATTAGTGTTAAAGGATTTAGTATAACTTTAAGTCCATCTACAAATGCATAGATTTTTTTAAATTATGTTTTATTAACGTATCTTAGATGCACTGTAAAATCACAAATATAATATAACCCTTTTTGTTTCAAAATTATCTTGAATTTGTAACATTTTTGAACAAAAATACGTGAATAATAAAATACAGCCGGTATCAAATATCATTTTTTTTCCGTTTGTTTGTTTTTGTTGGTGGACCTCTGACGTGTGTGAAGTTAGCATCTCAAGTGTTAGCATCTCACAAAAAAACTTCAGAAATAGTGGCATCCAGCATAGTTCTATAGTTCTTGATAAGTTTCAAAAATAGTTCCGTTGATTTTACATTAAAAAATTTTTTTTCAAAAATGATATGCTAACTTCGCAAAACCTTCATAGCATCTCATCGAATTCCGATAATTTGATTGAAAATAAATATATAAGCCAAGAGTTCTACATCCCTAGCTATGATAAATCAATAGTTCTATCAAATTTAATAAATAAAAAATAAAAAAATATACTAATGTATAGCATGGTGAGATGCTACTATTTTTTCGAGAGTTTTGGTAACAATACTTATTCTAGACGATAAATAACTTCTATTTCTATGATTTCAAAAAGAGTTCTACCCTGCAGCTCCTCCTGATTTTCTTATAAAAAATAAATTATGAATAATTTCAGATAATAATATATAGCATGGTGAGATGCTACTATTTTTTCGAGAGTTTTGGTAACAATACTTCAGACACGTGGACCTCTGTAGCAAAGAATTTAAGTTTTTTTATATCTGACAGTCATACACTTGACCGCTATCTTGCCTGATGTTAAGTGAAGTCGAGCTCTAAGATTTGTGCATGTCCGGAAATTAAAGACAACAGTGCAACGTGGCGCTGGACAGTGGACATCAGCCTTTAGTCCAATCCACATTGCGCGACGATCCCAACCAGTTCTATGTGCACATGTCTTTGTTCGATGTGTAGTTCAAACCTCAGCCAAAGCCTACCATAGTGGTCACCCAATTAGAAGCAACCAGTGATCATGTAGGATTATGGTCTATATCTACGGACGCAGGTAGGTGATAATAATTGTAGTGGTAGGTCTTCTAATAGTCCGCTTAGAGCGGTACCACCGCTTTGCCAATTGATTTTCAGCCGTGAAATAGGATTTTTTTTCGAGTGAAATGTCAAGGTGTCCAATAAAATTTCAGGGCATGTGATGACTCAATGAGTCAACATCTTTATGTCTCAAGCTCAAGGCGCAGTGTAGTGACATGCAAATTTCTGGCAGTCTAGAATTTGCATGCTGCTGTAACTGTATATAGGTAGACGTCATCGTTTACCATCAGGCAAGCGTCGTGTTTGTCCTGTAAAGTTATATCATAAAAAAAGGTAACAAATACACTGCAGTGGCTGATATTAATCGTGTAATAAATTCTGCTCTACTGCTATATGAAAACATATTTTAAACCAATCTTACAAAACTTTGCTCTGCTAACATTACCTAAATAATCGTATCATATAAAGCAGTACCTAATTTCATCATCCAATCTTTAATAAATTAAATGCTCCTAAGCTTATTATCTCGAAAACTGATTACACATACTTGTATCGTTTTAACTTACGCACATTATCGTCTTCTGAGAAAAGTTTAAAATTATGGCAAAGTCTACATATACGAAGTTACAGAACAAAACCAATTAAACTAATCTTGCTATTTGTTCTAGTCCGCTATAATTTTACTAAGCGTAATGAGCGTGTTATTCTGATATTTGTTTTTATGATAGAAGGTCATAGCACAAGCAAGACGCTATATTGATGGTAAACGATGATGTCTGCTTAACACAACTGTGGCACGCAAAAGATGCATAGTATGTATAGAAGACTGTAACACTCCCCTTTCCCACTAAAGAATTATTTTATTTCTAATTTGGTAAAGAGACTACGATGGGACTAAAACAATGGGTCCTACCACTAATACTCGTCTAATTAGTGGTAGGGCCCTATGTGAACCCATCATGTAACCGAAATCTATTTCGGGTCATCTTAAGACAGTTATTATTTTAATGAGAAATATTTTGTTCCGCTTCCGCGGTACTGCAGTGCTTCGGGCAGGTTCGCTGAGGCGGGGGCAGAAATAATTTCCAGGTGGTGCAGATTTTAGTTTTCTTACAATCTTATGATTGTTAATAAAAAGATGAAATTTTAATCTGAATGTTCGAGACATTTACAAATTTCTGACTATTCATTATGAATTTATTATATATTTTATTTATTTCTTATTTCAATAATTCCTGTTGATCCCGAGATTCTCAAGGGGTGCAAGTGCACCCCCTGGCACCCCCCTGCCGGCGCCCATGGGTCCCTGACTTCGGGCATGTTCGCTGAGGCGGGGGTCCCTGACTTCGGGCATGTTCGCTGAGGCAGGGTCCCTGACTTTATCGCGGTGATCAGTTCTAG
Organism: Cabera pusaria; assembly: GCA_954871355.1. Taxonomy (NCBI): domain Eukaryota; kingdom Metazoa; phylum Arthropoda; class Insecta; order Lepidoptera; family Geometridae; genus Cabera; species Cabera pusaria. The sequence goes on from OX940906.1 coordinate 23,461,283, forward strand.
AGTGGCTTCGTTCTGGCATCGCCTGCACCGCTCCACCAACAAAATCTTCGTGGCTGTATCGGACTATATTAGGGGTCTTGCGTTTAAGCGTTGGATCTCTGTACTCATGGATCATAACAAAAAATTATACAGCACCAGTAGTGCTATGATTTGTTTTTATATTATTTTGTTTTTACTTGGCACCCCTTTACAGTGTTCAAATGTTAGTTTTAAGACAACTATGGGTTTTTGTTCCGGACAACGACGTACACCGACGATATGAACGCACTATGTATAGTTAATTATAAGTTGTATATAATAAAGATAAGTTTTAGCTTATTTTAGTACTCTAGGTTAGGTAGGGAACTTTGTAATGTATAACGTTCATATTCGTATAGATAGATAGACATATACGGCCTTACTAATAAAGTTTTTTTCACTCTGTACACACGTTGTATACCACAAAAGCTGACCAATAAAAATATTTTTGACGTAAGCGTAGGATAAAGTTGGTATACAGATGTGCCATTATCAAAGGAGGCTGTCCATTTCTTAAACAGCCTGGGACCCTTGTTTAGAGTGTGTTAAGAATTAAAATGGCGATTTTTTCTATTATCAGCTGATATGGACATAGTAACTTTTATTGAATCTGTGTCTAGTATTCTGTAAAAAAAGTTTTGATTCTTCAAACTTCAAAAAGTATGCTGTTATTTGAGGATCGTTTGTATGTGTTAGATTTGTTCTCATTGAAATGGATTACATAAATTATTTCGACATATTTGACCATTGGGAGATAGAGGAGGCAAATAAAAAAAAAACGAAAACATTATGAAGACCGTGCAGATCCATTTGTTTGAACAATTCAGATTTTCCATTTGAAATACAAATTACAGGTTTACGAAAAGCTATGTGGAACAAACTAAACGCAGTGATTACATTCTCTTTGGAAATTGACAATTTATTAAAAGATGGCTACAATCATGTTTATATTGTATCCATGGAGACTAGCGGTCTCCATGGATACAATGTCAACATCGTAGACAGAGGACAACATTCAATGTTTCGTTCTAAAATTTGTTTTAAGTCTTTTACTCCTACTAAAAGAAAATATTTCCATTATATCAACAAATTTCAACAAAAAGTTCTAAAAACAACGTAGTTTGATTAATATTGCATTCCTAAAACAACATTTCATGACTAATATTAATAATTAGTAAACTTTATGAAAAAATAATTTACGGAACTATTTAAGACGAAAACAGTTTCGAAACGAATTGACTAATAGTTGCCAGATGAAAAAGAAAAAAGTGTTAAACGTCTATGTAGATACCCACCGCCTATTCAACGTTTATTAGTCAAACAATGGATTGACGGGTGTTTAGCGTTTATTCATTGTGTAACTGTACAACCGTTTAACGGATGTATAGGCAATTTTTTATTAGTAAGGCCGATAGTTTGTAATTGTATCGTATTCGTAAACAGCCTTATTATAGATAGATTTTTTTAGATTCTTATTAGAACATAGGAATATAACTCGTATAAGGTTTGTAACAGTATAATAGGTCTTATAGGACTACAGAAAGGTCATTCGTACAACCTAGGTAGATAGGTACTAGATAGAACTAAAGCATGTCCGGCTTTAGTAGACAGATGTAACAGATAGTCAACCTAGACCAGGTTAGGTTTAGGAATAGGGTTGGTACTTGCAAATAGCATAGGTCTGGGAGAGCTCCGCACTCTCTGATGGTTAGCGCTCGACTAAACAGCATCTCGGGAGAGTATATCTCCGAAAAGTCGGCATTTCGTGCGTGCGCCCACACAAGGACACGCTCCGCGAGACAGAGTGCGGGCGCTCCCAGACTATCGACCTCTCGCTCTTTTGCAAGTACCAACAACAGTATAAATAGAGCGTCGCTACCGTGCCAAATTGTGGCATCCATGAACCCAGCACAAGCCGTCCGCTACCTCCAGCAAGCCTTGGATGCCTTACCAGAAGGCTGGAGAAATGGAGGATGAAGATGAACGTCTCCAAGACACAAGCACTAATGACTGGAATGGAGAGACCAAACGCCCCCAAAATAATACTAGCCGGGCAGGAGATTAAATGGCAGCCTCACATAAAGTACCTGGGAGTCACAATAGATCGCAACCTCACCTTCCAGAAGCACAGTGAAGAGGTCATCGGGAAGGTGAAAAACGCAAGAGCTAGACTGAATCCTCTCCTGACCTCCAGATTGCCACTCCGGACGAAGCTTATGATCTACAAGACGTACATAAGATCCAGGCTGACGTACGCTTCACCGGCGTGGTACATCTATGTCGCAACCACCGGAAAGAAGAGGATTCAGGCTCAAGAAAACCTAGCGCTGAGAAGCATAGTGAGAGCTCCCAGGTACGTGAGAAACGAAGTCATCCGAAGGGATCTGAAGGTGGAAGGCCTGGACGCCTTCATTGGACATCTCGCCAAAAGGATGTTCGAAGCCGCGGACAAGTCAGCATTCGACCACATCCGCGGCATCGCACCACTCCACGCGCGCCCCCAGACAGACCGGGAAAAAGAAGACTGAAGCCGACATAGAGGGAAATTATACCAAAGACAGCCAATGTAGAACAGAACAGAACAGACAACAATGACTACCACTACTATAGAAGAGGAAGAAGAAGAAGCACAGGAAGACAGGGTGGGACCGCAGGCGGCCGCTGCCGTGCGAGCTGATCGGTTCGCTGGGCTTCCCCGAACGGGGATTAACCTGGCAGGGCTTGATCGCCCCGGCGCATAGTGGCTGCTTGCGGCACCCCCACCCGAGAAGCCCAAACACAAAAGCCACACCTGTCGTAACAGGTGGAGATGAAAGCCAGGGGAAAAGGGCATAGCCCTGAACCCCTCTACCTGCACCAGTGGTGCATGAAGAAGCAACGATGTGTGTGCCAAATTGTTCAGTTCACCAACGGCGGCTCTAGAAGAAAGAAGAAAGAAAAACTAGGAAGACTAGTGTAGTGAATAGTGATAGTGCCTAGCCTAGTTGCTAAGAAGAAATTGTGAAGAAAGAATAAATTAGCGTTTCAAGGCTTGAAGACGTGTTTAAATCCCAGCTCCAAAGCTTCACAGTATAAGTGTGGAAATCCGGAGTCCTCATCGAAGAAATACAGTCCACTGCTCCACCGCTGTGCTTAGGGTTCCCCAAAGTTTTTGTCTGAAATAAATCATTATGATTTTACTATTATTAAACATTTATTCAATGTACTCTCTCGGGTTGTAATACGCCCGGACCTTTGGAAGGCATTGACGGAGCTAAAGCCAACGTCAAGAGGTCTTTTACAATGTATTACTGAATAATAAATTATTGTCTATGGATGGGAGGGTATGATAATATTATTATTATTGGCAAAGTGGTGGTACCGCCCCAGGCAGACTAGCAGAAGCCCTAATCCTACAATAACTGTAATTATTGTATTTTTTTTTATATTTCAAACCCAGTAGTAACCTATAGTAACAAACGACTATCTTTTTTAAATAATGGTGAATAAAACCATTCAGTTTCCCAGAGTTCATCGTAGACAATCCAGCCGGAGGCCAATATCGGGCCGGACTCGCCGGTAAATCTGCTGGGCACCGTTAATATGGGATTTGGAACTAGAGGCGGCTTTTTACGGTCACTGTGGACACCGGGACTTACTGATTGGGATTGATGATGTTTTTGTTAACTGTTTCACGAGTTTATAGCTTGGACTAACTCAAACCAAAGGCGTAAAGAGGATGGAGTGGGTATTTACCACTTTTTTAATTTTTTATTGTACTTTATGACATTCGTTTATTTAGATGTAGACGCCCATCTTAGACCGCATCGACACTTAACATTGGGTAAGATAAGGGTCTAGATTTTGTCTCAGAAAAAATACATACATATAAAATACATATAAAAAAAACGTGTGTGCACTTATGTACACGCGTTAGAAATTATACTTCTGTGGTATGAAAAAAAAAACTAAAATGCAGTAGTGATTAACGATATATATTAAAATTAATCAAAAAGATTTTATTTAAATAAAAAAGGTTTTATTAACGTTAAATTAACGTAAAAATATGACGTTAAGTATGACGTTCTTACGAAATGACATATACAACTTGAACATAGTCATGCCACCTAGAACTAACTTCACGGTGTAGAATTTAGGTGTCAGTGTGCGCGCGCATCGTACCACCTAGAACTAACTTCACGGTGTTAAATTTAGGTGTCGGTGTGCGCGCGCATCGTAAAAATTCACTCTCATAATTTTTCTCTATAGCACCAAAAGAAGTATAACTTCAAAAATATATACAAGAATAAATTCATACCCTTGGAGCCCTGACTATCCTACCGGCGGGTTAGCGTACCCGCAAATTGCCAATGTAATGTAAATTGTAATGTTATGTAAATTGCGAATGTAATGGCCTGAAAAAATTCGCGAATGACATGTCCTGTGTGGACGTGGCCTGAGGGGTTTAACAACTGACATAAGATCAACATAATCCGTTGTCCGTGGCCGTCAATGTGTTCGTGTGTCTGTAATCACTCCATCAATGAAGCCAGTCATATATCAGATATTTCGCACCACTCGTCACGCGTGTCAATGTTTTGTAGTTCGCAGGCACGCAGCGTATTCAAAGCCGCAGACAAACAGAAGCTAATTCAATGTGGTGGCGAGCGGCGACCAGTGCGGACGTGCGCTGAATTATACCTCACCTATGGTCGGTACACACGATACAATGTAGGCGAAGCTTTTCATGAAAGTAGAAGCCAAAGTATCTTATGTTCTAATCAATATATTGGCTACTAACAGTGCGGCGTGGCTTTACCTGCGTCAACAAGTATCCTGTAGCCTAATCCATTGTACTGGCTATCCCTGTGCAATATTTCAGTTTAAACGTTCCAGCCGTTTGACCGTAAAGAGGTTAAAAAATAACTGATTTTTTTGCATGTAAAATAATGGCGTTGATTTGGACGTCGAGCTACTTGTATTTCAACTGCGATAATACTGTAAACGACATGGTTATCTATTCCGTAATTATAAATAATCTATATTAAGTAAATATAAATATATCCACTTAAATGTTTAAAAGGGCCTGAAACTTAAATCATATGCCACATTATTTAATTAATTTATTTTAAGTCTTGAGGGAAGTCCTTTCTTAAAAATGTATAACGAAACTACATTGCAAATATAATAGACACAAAAAAAATATTGTATTCGTAGAACCATAGCATGTCGTAGCATGTCGTAGTAATGGAGATAATAGGACAAAATAAATAGGAGTACAAAACTATGAATGCTTACTAATGGGACAGTTTTATAAGATTTACTTTTAGGGTAGCAATATATATCCTATGCGTATTTTATAATTAAAAAAACAATATAATATAATATTATTCACATAAAATTGTGCTGAAACATAATTTTTTTTGTTTCTATACTGTTCCACTGATATTTGACAAAGACTTCGCCTTCTTATACTCTTTTCATTCATCACTGCTATCTGCTATGAGATAGATAGATAGAAAATTATTTCTTGTCACACCTCATTATTTAATTATTAAGATAGTTTCAAAATTAAAACAACCGACTTCAATGCCCCGCCAGTCAATTTCAGTAGCAAGTTTGAGACGTTTATCATCATATCTCTGGAGATATTTATCAAATCCCGATTAAATCACAATGGGACTACCTCGAAAACGTACCCTACCGATTACAAAAGGAAACATTTGAATCGGTTCAGAATTGACGGAGTAATAGCGTAACATACACACTAAAAAAAAGAAAAATAAAGCATACAGACGAATTGAGAGCCTCCTTCTTTTTGGAAGTCGGTTGAAAATAACATGATTCCAAATGATGAATTGATTCCAATGATTCTAAAAGGAATCTAGCTCGTCCCATCATGTACTCCCGGGCGTGCCGTGACATCATCAAACAAACGTGTGGGCTTCACATAGTTGTGAGCTTGACCCACAGCTTGTCCAATAGGCAGCAGATGTTTTGGCCTAGTTCTACTTCTAACTGGCAGCTTTTTGATTAACGTCGACGATTTAAATTTTACTGAAAATGCTAAGAGTTATCATACCACGTCGAAAATCATACACTGCGCTTAAATATCTATGATAAAAAAGTTTTGATGACGCCATAACACGAAAAAAGCATGTCACGCTTTTTCGAGTTTTTCGTTTATCCAAAACGAAACGTAATTTGACGTAGGGCGTCGCGCACTCTACGCGGGGGATGTCATGCAACTTTTGATTACTGTCAGCCGGAATCTGACAAACGCACGCTCAGAATAAATTAAAATAAATTGATATCCAGCATCATTTTCACAAAAAATATGAAAAATTGCGCAAAATATCAGGCGAACAAATTTGGTTTGACATCTTTTAATAGCGCTTAGATAAATGTTGATACTTTTGAACTTCAAATCAACTAGGTTATAATTACGACATTTTATGCAAGTTGTTTGTTTTATTATTTGAGGGTATATATTTAAGAAATGTCGGCTTCTGTTTTATAGCTCTACACGTCAGTATAATTTGCATAGATCTACATTACACTGCAGCAGTATTTGGCGAGTCTCAATTGTGAAATATTTCTAAGCACATATTTTAAGATCGTTCACAAAACGAAGAAAACCGACTTCCCATGCCACGATAGTCATTTTAAGTACTAAGCTTGAGATGTTTATCTCCATATCTTCGGAGGTAATTATCAGATCTCGATAAAATTTGAATGAGATCACACGAAAAGCATACTCTATCAAGCAAAGAATTTTTCAAATCAGTTAAGATTTGGTTTAAGATTTGACGTAGTTCTGAGGTAACAAACATTTTTTTAAATACAGTCGAATTGAAAACCTCCTCTTTTTTGTGAAGTCAGTTGAAAATGCATAGCCGCCAGTATACTACGCAAGCTTAGTTTAATAAATTAATAATTATTCACCTAAAAATATATCATTTGTACAGAAAGCTGTAACTTATAATATTTATAATTATAATTATTATACATATATATATATATTTATAATTATTATAATTATAATGTAGTACAAGAAAGGTGGCCACTTCCATCAGGTGGGCCGTTTGTTTGTCTGCTACCTGTATCATATCAAACATCAGGTGGGCCGTTTGTTTGTCTGCTACCTGTATCATATCAAACAGTAATATATAATATTTTGTTAGATTGCAATAAATTATGACGCTCTCTACATAATATGAAGATTTATTGCTAATTATGTTGAAATTTATTGTATGATGAGCTACAAATTTGCTCACGGAGAAAGAGAGAGCTCCGGTATGTTGTGTAGCTTCTAAGGTACCGTGCTTTTCAAACCTTAAATGATATAAAAAAGGCTTCACAAACTTCGTGTAACCGTGAAGTTACACTGTGAGGTGAAACCGTGTGGAATTTTCCTGTCTTCATCGTGAGTTTATACAGAAAACTTCCAAAAAATGTTTCAAGTCCATCGGTCGCATCATCACTTAACATCAGGTGAGATAGTGGTCAAGAGCTACACAGTTCGGTGTAAAAATAATAAATATAATAATGTATTTTTTAGGGTTCCGTATCCCAAAAGGTAAAAAAGGAACCCTTTTAAGATCACTTTCTTGTCGGTCTATGTGTCACCACCGATTTTCTCAGGAACGGGTGGACCTAGCAAGTTGAATTGAATACCAGATACAAAGGTCTATAGTCCCTATTAGGTGTATAATAATCAAGGTCCTGAGTCAACACGATAAAAAGATGATATGGGCAAATTTAGATTTTCGCGAAAACTTGTAAGTACCAGAATGTGTAACCTTAATTTTTAACTTCTTTTATTTTTCGGAAATTTTCGTTTACTTGTGCTGTAAGACCTTACTTTTAACCAAAATTGAAAATTCGATGTCAATCGGAAGTAACTTATAGGTGTTGGATCGAAAACTTATAGGGAACTGACCGGTCTCGGTCCGTGACTGCCGGTCCCGTCGAACCATATATATATATATATATATATATATCTGGATAAATGATATTTTCATTATTTTAGAAAACAATTGGCAGACAATTTGGCTCATTCTAGGCCTAGCGTGAAACGTTAGCCTGTATGAAATTAAAAAAAAAAATAGCGACACATAATGTTTTTTGTAAATTTTATATAATTATTATAGTTTAAAAAGTAAAAAAAAAACGATTTAAAATGCTTTAAAAAACTGAATTCAAAATAGTCATTTTCAAAATCAAGTTTGTGTTTATATCCACAATTATTTATTAATTATTGATTTATATACTAAATGTGGGAAAAAAAACCCAAAACTTAAGTACTCGTCAAATACTTCGCTGCACCTATCATCCTATCTATATATATACGCATGAGAAACGGAACGCAGCGATACCCCCGCCCGCGCACCGATGCCCGGCCGCGCCCGCCATCTTCGAAGACGTTCGTACAATCATCGCATCACCTCTGACCACAACTGGTCACCGTTCAACAAACATAAGAAGCGCCGGCGCTGCGGATCCCTCTATTCGAAGTAATACAAAAAACTATTATAATAAATCACGGAAAATATAAAAAGTCGCCAGTAAAGTGGTTCAAAAGCTCAAACTACCATAAAAAAGGCAGACGGAGCCGTGCCTAACACCCGAGTGAACGAAGTTCAGTAATACTAAATGCTTGAGTAATACGCTTCCGCGCTCAGTTTGCTACCAAGCAGCAGCAGTGACGGACGCGTCCGTGCGGTATTACTTCGCAGCGTTGCTTAAGTAATAATCATGCCGTATTGACTATGCCGGACTGAGCGCGGACACATATTACTCAAGCATTTAGTATTACTAAATTTGCGTTCACTCGGGTGTTAGGCACGGCTCCATCTGCCTTTTTTATGGTATTCTGAGTTCAAAAGCTATTAAGCGTGTTTTTGTGAATACGGCGTGTGAAGTTCTTGAAAGTCGATACTATATATGGACTTCACGCTGGGTGCGTAATTCTGCTACTTTTTATTTAATTTGTAGCTTCACTAAGCCATCTAGCCTATACCAAAGATACTCACCAGATCGACCTGACGAAGTAAAAACCTCCTAATTTTTTTGAAGTAAGTAGTTTAATTAGGCATCAACTTAACTTATTAAAGAAAACATTTTCTCGACCGTGTATCCTAGCCTATAGAACCAATCAGGCGAACTTTATTAATAGGCAATAATGAGCGGCTATTTCTTCTCTCTATTTTATCGAGGGGCTCTTGATTAGTTAGCTTCGGATGTCGGTCGCGTCTGAAACTGTCCTTATGAGGCGGACGAGGAAAACTGAACGTGGGGAGTTTGGAGGGCAGGTGTCAAGCGATCTGGCTTATTCATTAAAGTGGAACGGACTGAGGACTGTTTTATAAACCGTTGAGTTTTAAATGTGGGTATAAGTTACAAGTATGAATCTTGTTAAAGGTAGGTATTTAAACTTTTAAAATACTACTATAAGAAGTACTAAAGTAGTTATAGAGCAAGACGTACTACGTATGTAGTCTGTTCGTAAATTTAGTCGATGTTTATTCACAATTTATTTCAATATTTAATGCATAACATAATAAACCAATAAATGCATTCAGTTTTTGATAGAAGTAGTAGTATAAGAAGCAGTAAGAAGTACTATAAATACCGAGTTATAATTAGTGATAGATAGTGATCCTTTAGCTAAATGACAACATTTAATAAATATGCATGGTATTGTATGTGTGTATTTGCAAGGACGTTAGCAATATATTTTGTGTAATAAACTATTTAAAATACAAATATACACTTGTCGCAGTATTACTGGCGGTATTTTGAGGTTTATTAAAGATTGTTCGTCTTACAAAGTTTTAGTAAATTCTGGCAAATTAAGATAGAATTCACTAAATTATACCTAATGTCTGTTTATACAAAATCTATCGTAATTCTTCAGAATTTACTAAAGACGTTTTCAATCAATCGTTGATTTATTGTTCCGTAGATATTAGAACTAAGCACTAAATAAGGTGAAGACCACGCTGGCCTTCGGTTTCAGTATTGAAGTTTTCTTGAAGGTCAAGACTTTTTATTATCAAGTAATTAATTGCTGGGTCATGCCAGCTCACGGGCGGGTGTTTATTACTCATTAATTGCTGGGTCATGCCAGCTCACGGGCGGGTGTTTATTACTCATTAATTGCTGGGTCATGCCAGCTCACGGGCGGGTGTTTATTACTCATTAATTGCTGGGTCATGCCAGCTCACGGGCGGGTGTTTATTACTCATTAATTGCTGGGTCATGCCAGCTCACGTGCGGGTGTTTATTACTCATTAATTGCTGGGTCATGCCAGCTCACGGGCGGGTGTTTATTACTCATTAATTGCTGGGTCATGCCAGCTCACGGGCGGGTGTTTATTACTCAATAATTGCTGGGTCATGACAGCTCACGCGCGGGTGTTTATTACTCATTAATTGCTGGGTCATGCCAGCTCACGGGCGGGTGTTTATTACTCATTAATTGCTGGGTCATGCCAGCTCACGGGTGGGTGTTTATTACTCATTAATTGCTGGGTCATGCCAGCTCACGGGCGGGTGTTTATTACTCATTAATTGCTGGGTCATGCCAGCTCACGGGCGGGTGTTTATTACTCATCCACCTACGCATGCTTACAGCTTAGTCTTAAACCAGAACCCGGTGGTTTTTTAATGTCTTGAAAGTTAGTGTTTTACCACTATCTTGCGTGGTGGTGGTAAACGATGATGCGGTCGAAAATGGCGAACACAAGGCCTAGAATACTCTAACTCTCAAGGGCTGCCGCAAAGTTATGGCAGCAGATTTTCTCCTTGATAGTGATAAGTTACGTAAGGTTAAAACATCGATATAATATGCTCCTACTACCTGTTGAGGAACACCCCTGCTAGGGATTGATGAACCGGCGACCTCTCGCTTGATGTCAAGCTATCTATCCTTTACGCCAACGACCTCTCAAAGGTGTTAAATAGGTAACCACAGCTGGTAAGCTTCGGTTTGGCTCGAATCATCCAACGAACAAAGACACATTCACAATCGGTTTGTTGAGAGTTGGCAGTGGTGGTATGTGGATGACACAAATGTCCGTTATCCAGCACTTCGTCTCTCTCGTCACCTCACGAACAGACACGATTCTGTCTTGGACCGCATTTTGGCCATACTAATCTAAGTAAAGGTACGGCCACACCGCTGTGATCTGCGATCTGCGGGCGTGATCTAAGTACTTTACAATTGTTTTCAGATCGCGTTTGGAGTGAACCAGTCAGTTGGTACAAATATGACTGCGCTATCTGATCGCCGTCTAGATCGCGCACGCAGGTCGCTGCGGTGTGTATTCCTATTTACTTTTGAGATACGGAACACTAGAAATACTTTAGTTTATTTTAGCATCCATATACCGTTATAAAATGCAATCTATGCCAATAAAATGTAGTTGGGAACCTTCAAAGTGGCGCGTCTAGAGACTAAATTGTATCTAGACTCTGCTTGTCGTTTGTCAAACGGCCAACTAAAGTTTATTTTTCACTCGGCGCTCGTAGTTCTGGAAATATTTTCTTTTATCGAGATAGCGGTTCGCGAACCAAGACTTTAAGCTGAATACGGCGTAAAAGTATCTTACAAGAGGGCCTCAGAGAGTTTTGAAGGATTTAATTTTTTTTTTTCGTCAAGCCAAAAACTCTTGTGATTTTGTGAGCATTGAGCTTGCATAAAGCTTGCAAGATGCTACTGCAAGGTATATTGTTCATTTAGATCTCTCCCAGAATACTTCGGTTCAAAACACAATTCAATCAATCGCTAGCTTTTGGGTACTCCACCAGCAGAAAGCGCCCTAAATTCGGTTTTTCTTTTTGTAGTTTGTATTTATTTATTTTTTGTTTCTATTTTAATGATTAGTCATAGTTAATATTTTAGTTTAAATTTCATGTTAATTTATTCTTATCAATATTAAAGCTCAATCAAATCAATTTTCAATGGATTGGAAACCTAAAACTACAAACATTTTTTTCTGCACCTAAAACTACCAACGAAATTTCAGCTTTAAGCCACTGATATGTGCGTTTGCCAGAAAGAATAAATGTAATATAGATATGGTTACTATATAATACTGTTTGCTAATAACCAGGTATCGATTTATGACAAAGTAGTTGCATAGCTGCTCCTATAGGTAGGTTAGGTACTGCAATAACCGGCTTGGCTTACATTCGTTTTCACAAATTTTTGCTGCAGAAAAACTGCGAAGTGAGCTTGTGCATTTCTGTACAATGTTTATGTTTTTGATGGCATTTAATTATTCTCAACAGTGTATTAGTTTGCATCACTTCGAATTCGCGAGGTCTGTGAGAACACAAAGTATTGTTTATGAATGGTGTGGTACAGGTGTGGATTCCGAACACAGACAGACTATCTGTGTTCTGTGACTCCGAACATATCATAGCACGACACGCATCACCTTGTGATTGTACAAGATTCCATCAGGCGTCGCTGTCTCGACGTGACACGACAGCACGTCTCATGAATGTTATTAATACAAATTCTTTATACCGTCCTTTTCTTTCTTTTCTTTATTATCATTTTATTTCCATGTATTTCCAACACTGCTGCGATTTCATTTCTTGCATGTTTTCTCGTAATTTATTGAAAGGCATGTTTTTCAAAATATGTTGATAATTATATTAGGATATTTTGCGCTTTGGGCATTGGATTAAAATCAGTTGTCAGCGCCTCGTTTTCCGATCTCAGATTTGCACAAGTTTATCATAAACCGCATCTTTATGATGAGTTGGGTGAGATTTAAAGTGATTTTCTTTCACACATACAATATCTGTCAATATCAAATCAATCAATAATATTATGGAATATGACACCAAATATTAAAAGTTGTATTTACTTTGCAAGCGTTAAAGCACGATATAAGTACATAACGTAAGAGAATTTGATGACCTTCAAAAGGGCTGCCGGGGTCCTCACGATCATGTCCCTCGTAGAAGGCTCGTGTAATGCGAGAAGTTTGTTCATTGTGCGGTTCGAGTGTTCCGCTTGTCCCGCTTGTCTCGCTTGTCCGAGTGGTCATAGAACCCGGGACATTTGCGGGTGCTCTCGGTGCGAGTGACTGCCATCGAGTATGTGATTATTGTGTAGAACATACTTTGAACATCATTGCTATTTTAGACTATTTTGAGATATAGGTAGATAAAGATTTGGTTTCATAGTGAAAGTGTATAAGTTTATTAGTGACAGCACAAAGTAGAGCAAATTATAAAATATAAAATTAGAAAAAACTTATGACTTTAAAATAAATCTTAGACATGAGATATTATGAATAAGTATCACCAAACTGCTTCACCTCAGCATGATACAACGCTGGTCTTCCGGTGATGCCGGTCGGCGTCAGTTGCAAAGTTAAAATGTGATGGTTATTTAAAATACTGTTGAGTATATTTATTGCAAACTTATAAGTATCTACGTTGACAAGTTAATCTTGAGCAAAAAATACAAATTTTCTTTGAATTCTTTATATGTTTATGAAATTTATAATTGATTATCTGCTTTTTTTTCCATAAATCTACCACTAAAGATAGTTAAATGCCTAGAATAAGTAAACTCTACGTTTCTAAAAATATCGCAGTGAGCTCTAGACATTCCAAATGTTTGTGTTCAAAATCAAATAGAGTAACTAAATTCCAAATTTTCAGACTAAATTACAATATTATATATTTGATCAGACGAATGTAAATTCTGTCTAATTGTCAAAATTCAATATTACAGGAGCGGCAACAATATTATACCTAGAAATACTATAAAACAAAACGGTTTTAAAAGCAATTATGTCAATTTAAGAATATATTAGCTCTAAAATGTCATATATTATCTTTTATTTCAGTAAACATTTTCGGGTCCTTTATAAGGCATTGACGGAGCCGAAGCTAACATCAAGAGGCCCTTTACAAGTTTTGCTTACATAAATATGGTTTGTGGATAGAGTGTTGAAAAACTATAATATATTATTATGCTCGTATTTATTCTTTTTTCTTAAGTCTAGGTTTTTTATAATATAGATATCAAAACAACAATACAAAAATCATTAGTCTAGCGAGAGCCTCTTGAGATGTTGGTCGAGACTCTTCGCTATTAGGCCGTTCGCAGAGACGACTATCGGTACAATGATAGTCGAGTCAACATCCCACATGGCGGTAACCTCGTGGGCCAAGTCAAGGAACTTGCTAAGCTTGTCCTTCTCGGCCTTTACGAGGTTCTCATCATGCGGGATGGTGATGTCGACTAACACTGCCCGCCGCTGGTACCGGTCGACTATCACGATATCAGGCTTATTGGCGACAATAGTCCTGTCCGTGATAACCGATCGGTCCCAATAGAGCAAAGCACGACCATTTTCAAGAACTGGTGCAGGTGCGTACTTATAGTACGGCACCTCAGACTCGACAAGGCCGTATTGAAGAGCAAGTTGCTGATGGATGATCCTGGCTACGAGGTTATGTCTGTGCAAGTACTCGCCGTTAGCAAGATGAGAACAACCGGAAATAATATGCCTGAGTGACTCTCCGGGACGGCGGCATGCCCGACAAATGTCGACCGTACCGTCCTTCATGATATATTTCCGGTAGTTGTTCGTCTTGATAACTTCGTCCGCAATTGCACAAACAAAACCTTCGGTTTCCCCAAAGAGGTCTCCGAATCGTAGCCAGTTCACCGACGCGAGCAGGTCCACATCGGGTCCCGTTAAGACTCGATAGAATCTCCCGTGCAACTCCTTGCTCTTCCAGACGTCCTTGCGATCTTCGGTGCTCAGCACTTGAGGTTTGCGCCAGTTCTCTTTGCCTAAGGAGAGAGGTGTTAAGGTCCTGTCAACCGCCACCACATCGCGATGCATCCCACACTCGTTGTTTAGGAAATATTCCCGGAGACGGTATACCTCACGGTTATGGAGAGTCTTGGCATTTAAAAAGCCTCGACCGCCCCATTTCCGTGAAATATACAGTCTCATAACAGACGAGCGTGGGTGAAGCATGCGATGTGACGTATATATATATAAAGTTTCTTAACCTGTAATGTGTTCAGTGAGTTTGCTACTTCCGCAGAGAAAGGTCGCGTTCGCGTTGCACTTGCTCTAGTCCGCTCGGGTAAGGCGCTGACGCAGCAGCCTACTTAGCCATCGCGAGTGTATTGTTTATACGGTCACCGCGATGACCCAGATTCGCGTAGTGAGTGAAACACGTACATTTTGTGTAAACAAATGTTAAGGCGAAGCTATTTATAATCATGGCTTCTCCTGCTAAGATAACTTTAACAACCGAGACAGAACAACTGTTATACAATCGTTTTGAAGACGAAAGAAGACAAAGAATAAAATTAGAAGATCTTGTTAGCGACCTAAAAAGTCAGATACACGAGCTTCAGTGCCATCTGAAGCATGTTCGGGAGCAGTATGACACTGCTCCAACTCAACAGCCCAGTAATGAGGAACCTTCAGCATCAGTTCAGTACGAGACTGACGAAGAAGAACTAGCGAGAGAAACCGGGTGGGTGCGAGAAAAGAGTAGGAAGAAAAGGAAGTTGCTAAAGTCTCCCTCCCCGACGCAAGATGATCCTCCTAGTGAGACCACCAAGGAAAAAGTAAAAAAACCTCCCCAACTTCCACCTATTGTTGTGGAGAACGTCCGAAACTATCAGGCGTTTTACGACTGTTTGCTCACGAGCGCCCCGAGAGACGCGTTCACCATAAAAGTATTGAATGGAGAATGTGCTAAAATAAATGCACGCGATGAAGACTCATACAGAGCTATTACAAAATTGCTGTCAGATGGAAACTTACACTGGCATTCTTACGAGAATAAGCAAGATAGACCCATAAGAGTTATGGCCAAAAATCTACATTCTACGTGCAAACCAGATAGAATTGTAAGTGATTTGACTCTCAACGGGTTTAAAATACAAAATGCCGTCAATAAGCTTAGCTGGAAGAATAAGGAACCGCTAAATATGTTTCTACTTTCATTCGAAAAAGAAGAGGATATAAATAAAATTTACAACATTAGAACTATCTTAGGATGCAGAGTGGAGATTGAACCTATTAAAACCTCCAGACTTCTCCCTCAATGCAAGCTTTGCCAATCATATGGGCACACGCAAAAGTACTGCTCTAAGGAGCCAAGATGCGTGAAATGCACGGGCAAGCATCTGACCAGAGACTGTAAGAAGCCAGCGGATTCTAAACCTAAATGTGTTCACTGTGGTGAACCGCACCCTGCTAACTATAGAGGGTGTATAGTAGCCAAAGAACTCCAAAGCTTAAAAAATAAGCAAATAAAGAAAAATGTCGCACCTTCCACCACGCCGCAGGCTTCAATTGTAAATAAAACCAAAAAGTCCATTGCGGTACAAAACGTAACTAAAAGTATCACGTACGCTCAAATAACCAAAGGAACTCAGCAGCAGAGATTACCACAGCCTCAAATCCAGCAGAAAAGTTCCAACATCGACGAGAAAATAAATCAAATTTTGTCTCTTATGACCTCATTCGATAGTAGGTTGAAAAAACTAGAAAATAGCACTAAAATGGCTACAGCAAAACATTCATCATGAACAAGTCACTAAAGATAATGGCCTGGAATGCTAATGGACTACTACATCATCGAAATGAGCTACAGGTAGTCCTAAACACAGAAAATATCGATGTGTGCTTGGTCTCTGAATCACATTTTACACGTGAATCCTACATCAAATTAAAAGGTTATAAAACTTATCACGCACTGCATCCCGATAATACTGCAAGAGGAGGCAGGACCATCATAATAAAGGATAACATCTACCATTACGAAACACATAAGTTTGAAGAACAACACATTCAAGCTGTAGCTATTCAACTTAAAACTAAAAGATATCCTATAACATTATCATCAATTTATTGTCCACCGAAGCACGCGCTGAAAGTTGAACAGTACAAAAGTATACTGAAAGCACTAGGCAACAAATTTATACTGGGAGGTGATTTTAATGCTAAGAATACCTACTGGGGATCAAGACTTACTTCAACTAAAGGTAAAGAACTATTAACAGCTATTAGAGAATGTAACTGTGACGTTATATCTACAGGAAAACCAACTTACTGGCCCACAGACCCTATGAAGATTCCAGATCTCATAGATTTTTTTATTTATAAAGACATATCACTAAGCTTTCTTCATATTCAGGAAGGTTATGATATGAATTCTGACCACTCACCAATATTTTTAACTATAAGTCAAAATATTATTGAGAAAGAAGCCAGTCCTTCCTTGGTAAATAAAAATACAGACTGGGAAAGCTTCAAATTAGATTTAGATTGTATAATTGACTTGAAAACTTCATTGAAATGTCCAAATGAAGTAGATATAGACTTGAAAAAAATTATCACTGACATTCAACTTTGTGCCTGGAAAAATACGCCAGAATACAAAAAGAAAATCAGAAGTAATTATTATCCTATAGAAATAAGAGATTTGATTGTTTATAAAAGAAGACAGCGAGAGCGATGGCATATGACAAGATGTCCTAAAGACAAAACGCTATTGAACAAGCTAACAAAAAAACTTGGAAAGATAATACAAGCTTTCAATGATGAGTCTATGAACACTTACTTGAGCCAGCTGACAAGTGATCGTTCAACTAACTATTCATTGTGGAAAACAACTAGAAACCTCAAAAAGCCAACTCTGCAGGTCCCACCTATAAAAGAAACTGACGGGAGTTGGGCCATCAACAATAAACAGAAAGCATTTCGATTTGCACAACATCTACAGTTAATCTTTCAGCCTAATGAGGATACGTACCATGACCTCACGCTAACTGAGAAAGCCCAAGATGGTATCGAAATTCAACTTACAACGCCAAGAGAAGTATATACTGAAATAAAAAAGCTTGGAAAGAAAAAAACGCCGGGCTATGATTTGATTACAGGAGAAGTACTACAAAATCTGCCTCGAAAAGCGTTAGTCAAACTTACTACACTCATCAATGCATCATTTAGACTTCAGTACGTGCCCGACTTGTGGAAAATAGCTGAGGTGATTATGATCCAAAAGCCTGGTAAGCCACCCCAAGATGCAACATCATACCGACCAATTTCTTTGTTACCAATAATATCAAAGTTATTTGAGAAACTGCTTTTAAAAAGGTTAAAACCTATCATAGAAGGTAGAAATCTCATTCCTGACTACCAGTTTGGATTTAGAAAAAAACACTCCACTATAGACCAGGTTCATCGAATTACCAACATCATTGAAAACGCACTAGAAGATAAGAAAGTTTGCACCACAGTCTTCTTAGATGTAGCGCAAGCATTTGACAAAGTTTGGCATAAAGGGCTCATACACAAATTGAGAAGTTTGCTTCCGAAACAGTTCGCAGATATTCTAGAGTCTTACTTAACACAAAGGATGTTTAGAATAAGACAAGATGACTCGTTCTCAGACTTAATGCAAATAAAGGCTGGCGTACCACAGGGCAGTGTTCTAGATCCGGTTCTGTACCTATTATATACCTGTGATATCCCTGAGTTAGAAAATAACACCATTGCAACTTTCGCGGATGACACAGCTATTATGGCTACAGGGGTCACCCATGAAGAAGCAGTTGCAAAGGTCCAGACAGCAATCAACACCATTGTTGATTGGACGAAGAAGTGGCTAATAAAGCTTAATGAAACTAAATCTGTCCACATAGATTTTACAAATAAAAGACCTAACTACCATCCGGTATTCATAAATAATCAAGCAATACCATACGACTATAAAGCAAAATATCTGGGTATGACTTTAGACGCAAAGCTAAGCTGGAAGCTGCACGTCAAAAAGAAAAGAGAAGAATTGGAGCTCCGCTACAAGAATATGCACTGGCTGTTCGGAAGACATTCTTCCCTGTCGTGAATAATAAATTATTATTGTATAAACAAGTCTTATGGACTTATGGTATCCAGCTATGGGGCTGCACCAAACAAACCAACATACAGATAATACAAAGATTCCAAAATAAAGTACTCAGGAGTATTGTACGTGCACCGTGGTACATCAGAAATGACGATCTTCACCGGGACCTAAAAGTGGAGCACGTGGCTAAAACAATCAAACAGTTTGCTGAAGCTCACGATCGCAGACTTCACCATCATGTGAATGTCGAGGCCATCCAGCTCCTCGACAACACGGAAATAGTGAGAAGACTAAAAAGGGTCAAACCCTTCGAGTTACATTAGTGATACTTTATCAAGTGAACAAAGTGTAGTGATAGTGAACGCGAACGCTATAAAAAGAACACAAGAACAAAGTGTCTTCCCCTTAATAGAGACATTAAGAAAAGTGTTAATGGACACATTCTTAGTAATATTCTAATAGTAAATTAAGTGAAAATAAAATTACTCATTAGCCTAGTTCTTATAAGGCTAGATTGTAATAGTATATATATATATATATATATATATATATATATTGTATATATATTATTATTAGTGTTATATATAATATATATATATATATATATATATATATATATATATATATATATATATATATATATATATATGTATATATATTGTATATATATTATTATTATTGTTATTTTCATTTTATATATTTGGGGGGAAAAAGAGGTGGCGCGACGATATAGTGGCCCACAAGCCTGACTGGACAGACATTGCGCTCGAGAAAGGTGCGTGGAAGGCTATGGGGTAAACGTTTGCCCAGCAGTGGGACATTACAGGTTAAGAAACAAAAATGTTTGGGACTCCCATAATAATAATATAATACATGGAACTAAACCTAAAAAAAAAAAGATTTTTCATCAAACCTATACGTCTATTAAAAATTATATTGAGGTTCTTAAAACTTTTTTTATAAAATTCAATCGTTTGAAATACCCTTCCAATGTGGTAAAATGTGTGCCCCTCCCCCACTATAACATTTACAATAAGAGAGTGAATAAATCAATCCAAGAGAGTTAATGTTAGGCTGAGCGCAGTTTAGAGTCATGACGGTTATCAACAATATGTATTTAAAACTAAAAGAAAAACGGTTAAGAGCGAGTCGAACTCGTGCGCCAAGGATTCCGTACCTACCCATTATACCGCCATAATAAAATGTGTATAATTTTTAGGGTTCCGTACCCAAAGGGTAAAAAACGGGACCTCTATAACGGGATATCTATTCACAAAATTGAAAAAAAAAATCAAGTTAAATTTAATAATTGTTGAATATTATACATAAATTGTTGTAAAAAAAAAAATAATAATATTGATTTATAAAAATCAATTGCTGTTCGTTAGTCTTGTTGAAACTCGAGAATGGCTGGAACAATTTAGCTGATATTAGTTTTGAAATGTTTATCGCAGTCCAGAAAAGGTTTAAACGGTGAGAAAATATGGACAAATTGCGGGGAAGATAGTAAAAACAACAATTTCATTTTTCCCATATAAATCCATACCTACTTTCCTGTCAAACATTTGACGTTCGTCCCTTCGGTTCGGTAGGATAGACTCTGTTCCACTCTCGAATTGAAATTTGAAGCACGTAATAAATTAAGGGTTTTGAATCGGCCACATAATATATCCACATTACTCGGATTATCGCGTAGGTATGTAAATTTTAATATTTTGAAATGTTTGTTGTTGTCCCAGGTTGTCATTGTTGGTTCGTTCAGAAATGTTTGTCAAATTGTATTGACATATTTTGATGGTTGTCGTTATGGCGCTTCCATACATGGGTATTCGCTATTTGTGTAGAAAAACCGATAAAAACAAAACAAAAAATAAATTGGGGCCCCCCAATACAAGAACGTGTTTTTGAGGTTTTTTATGCTCGATCTTACAAACCTTAAGTTTATTTATATTCGCGATACGAAGTTCGCCGGGTCAGCTAGTTGTTGTGGCTGGCACTGACTTCAAATAGATAAGTGGGTAGCGCTTATAATAATTATATTCAGTAATTTATTTTTCACTTTTGAGTGCCTGTTTGTGGTAATGAAGTCGGTTTTTTTTTTTAAATACATTTATTTTACCCTTATTAGTGCAAAATAAATTTAATTAAATTACATGCATCTGTAAAATTTCGAGTCTGGGCCGTTATACACTGACGGATATATACTTTGTGAAAATTTCAAGTATGTACCTATTACGGTTAAGAAGGTACATCTGTAAAGTGCGCACATATAGACACACGGACGGACGGACGGACGGACGAACGGACAACAAAGTCTCAGAAAGTGTTCATTTGGTACCCTTTGGGTTCGGAACCCTAAAAAATTGACTTGCAATAAAAGCATCTGACACACGTAACACACACGATAATTAAGTAAATATTTTATTACAATAATTCCAAATACTTTTATAACACGGACTAGTTGTATTCCAAAATGAATATTTAAAAGTATTATTTGCGATTATTAACATTAATTGCCGCCATATATATGGCCCACACAGTCTGCATCACTCTACTGCGCTATAAGAGTTGGCACACGTAACTATTATATAATCTGTGGTATTATTCTTATAATTTTTTTTTGCAGTGTTGGTTTGTTACAAAGTACGTTCATAATTCTGAGTTATTTAATTATGTATGCAGTGTCGCGGGACTGATATGTCCGCCATCTTCGCCAAACGTCATGTCATATCAAAAAATATTAGGTATGTTCAAAAACTTTGCACATTAACAAAACTTTGCCCGGTAGAACATTCTTGTGAAGACGAATTAATTCTCCCCACCTTTGTTTCTATCTCGCTCACCGTAAGAATATCTGTCAAAAATACTTAAATTCAAAAAATTAAAACCAACCCCGACTGATTTGTATATGTAATCCGAGTTTATAATCAAATCATATGTATAACTTTGTACATTGCGTACAGTGCGCAGAGTAAACAACAGCTGTTATAATTGTTTATTGATTTAAATAGTAAATGCGCGTAAAATAAGTGATACAAGTTTGTGAATTGTTACTAGTAGTCTAATTCTTCAGTACAAGTGTTATCCCTGCAAGTGAAGACCAGGAAAAGTGTAAAATTTGCATTGGAAGCAGCGCTGCTGATCTCAACAAAAACTAGTTATTTGAGTGAAAAGCGTGCACCCGATCGCAAAAATTTTCCTATGTCCGGCTCAGTGCAGAAAATTACTGGTCAGTTAAAACACATTTAAGCGTTATTGTGAAAACAAATCATTAATTATTATTCGCTTACACTTGCATACAGAGCCATCTATCGATTTACTGAGTAATCGTGAGAGAATTGATAAGAACGCCATCCATCTACTGGAGTAAGAAGCAAAATTCTTAAAGGCGATCAATATTGTTTTAAGTGATCGTTGTTGTCAAGTGAAATAGCGATGTCAAAGTGTGGCGGCTGTGGCAAATTCCTGTCAGGTGGCGCTGCCTGTTCTAAGTGCAACACGGTATATCATCGACAATGCTTGAATTTAGCAGCAACCCAATCTCTAAAGCAATGGTTGTGTCCTTGCTGCGTCGTCAATATACCGCGCAGGGATAACACTAACACGCTTGTAAAAGAGACTGGAGAACACGAACTGGAAAAATCTCCACAGCAATGTGATGACGTAAATATTCGCACGTCCAACTACAGAAATGACCAATCACTGGTACTCGAAGAGATACGAGCGCTGCGCGCTGACATGAACAACTTTCGAAAGGATTTTAGCTGCTTTAGGAAAGAAGTTCGAGACGAAATAAAGGAGTTGAGAGACGTATACTCGAGCTGCAATGATAGGATGGATGTCTTTTCGAAACTTTTGGAGGGTCAAGAGTCCAGGCTATGCTTACTCGAAAAATCTTGCAAGGAAATACTGGTCCTAAAGCACCAAATACAGGATTTACGGCAGGAACTACAAAATAAAGAACAGTTATCTCTTCAAAATGATGTAGAAATAAGTGGAGTAACTGAGCATGCTGGTGAGAACGTTATGCAAAGTACGGGGCTTATCATGAGCAAAATCGGGGTGGCAGTGGACGAGCGAGACATCGTGGAGGTGTGCCGCGTGGGACCGCCGCGCCTGGACAAGGACGGTGCGCTGCGACCACGCCCCATCGTGCTGCGCGTGACGCGGTGCGCCGTGCATCACGCCGCGCTGCGCGCCGCCCGGGTCCGTCGGAACATCTCAACGGCCGACGTCAACGTAGCCGGGACGCCTCGCCCCATCTACATCAACGAAAGACTGACAAAGGAGATCAGAATCCTCTTTGGGCGCGCGCGTACCCTTTGCAGGCAACATAAATGGAAGTTTTCCTGGACGCGAGAAGGAAGAATCTTCATAAGGGAAGGCGATGGCAAGCCGGCGTTTCGCATCAGGCGTGAGGAAGACTTTACTAGGATTTTTAATTTACGGTCTAGTACTGCCACATAATCCTTATACGATGTGCTACTTAAGATACGTTCGAGACAAAAACTATAGTCCTATTCTTTATTTTTTGTCGTATAAAACTTTACTTGGTTACGTCCCGTTTGCATTCATATTATAGTAAATAAATTGTTCTTTAATTTTGTAGATAACAACTATTTAGATAAAATGTCCAATAGAAATATTATAATAATGACACACACCGTATATACACAGACGACCTACACCACGTACTTCCACACTATTTACACACACTTACCCATTTGGACACTTAAAACATCGCTCTCAGTTACAAACATACAACTCTTTACAGGATTTGCAATTTTCGGAATTTATAAAATAGATTTAATTAACTATGGATAGTACACATAAATATCATAAAAGTTTGAAACTCGGCCTCTTGAATGTACGTTCACTCAATACAGGTAGAGATGAACTTGAAGCTAGTATCGAGACAAACAAACCTGATATACTTGCGCTTAACAAGACGTGGATAAGAGAGGGTGAAGACAGCTTGGCTCCAGCCATACCCGGTTATACGATTAAACTTAGAGCACGTAAATCGAAAAATGTGGGGGGTGGGGTCGGTTTTTATATAAAAAAAGTCTCCGTGTCCGGGTCCGCAATCACCCTGAGTCTATTTTGGAACAAATGTGGTTGGAGCTCACTCTTCCAGGAGGACGAATGGCTGTCGGCACGGCTTACAGACCAGAACGTGTGACTGTGAGTACAGCCCTGGAATCTCTGAGTAAGTCGCTAAATACGTTTGCATACTGTGACTTTATCTGTCTCCTCACTGATTTTAATGTTGACATGCTCAAGTGTGACTCAGCAAAAGCTACTGAACTGACTTTATTCAGCACACAGCAGAACCTTACTCAACTTGTTGATGAGCCGACCAGAGTCACAGATTTAACGGAGAGTTTAATACATTTAGTTTATACAAACGTGCCGGAAAAGTGTAAAAAAATGACGGTACTACACAACCCGTGTCTCAGCGATCATGCTATGGTGCTATGCGAGCTAAATATAAAAAAAAAAACAAAATCTATTCCTCGTGTTGTTGAGTCTCGGGCAATTCACCAAATTCATGAAGACAAATTTAATTTTGACCTTAAAAATATTGACTGGCAAAAAGTGATCTCGCTAGAAAAAATCCAGGACAAAATTGAAGAATTTAATAAAAACATAATTCATCTATTTGATATACACGCCCCTCTAAAACGAAAAACGGTTAGAGAAAGTTCGAAACCATGGATAACTAGTATAATTAAGCTAATGATATCTCTAAAAAACAAAGCTCTTGTTAAAGCTCAGAACAAAAAAACAGAATCATCTAAAATATATTATAAAAATCTTAAGAATTTTGAAACAGGTTCGATTGAGAGAGAAAAACAGCTTTTTTCACCCATTACATAAACAAAAACCGCCACCAGCCTAAAAAAATGTGGAATTTTCTCAAACAAACAAAGTCAGTCAACAATAAAACTTCAATTTCTATCCCTGAACACCTTTTAGATCCTAATAAAATTATAACCACTTTTTAGATATTCCAGGGGACGGAAAAATTGACAATGATCTATTAATGTTTTTTAAAACAAATAAAAAAAAAGTCCAGTTTATTTCACCTAAAGCCAGTAGTCGAAAATGAAATAGGAAATATAATCCTTAAAATTCAAACTAATGCGTTCGGGCACGATCGGTTGAACGCAGAAATGATTAAGCTCACTTTGCCGGAAACTCTAGCAGTAATCACAAATATCATAAATCATTCAATATCTACTTGCCAATTTCCAGATGTCTGGAAACGAGCCTTGGTAATGCCGCTACCTAAGTCCAGTACAGTAGAAGAATTGAAACATCTTCGTCCTATAAGTATTCTTCCTGTGCTGTCGAAGGTATTAGAGAGAGTTGTACTTGACCAGATAGAGAAATACATAAGCCGTGAGAGTATAATTCCTGCTTTTCAATCTGGTTTCAGAAAGAACCACGGTACTGAAACTGCTCTCCTAAAGGTTACTGACGACATCATAACAGCCTCTGACGCAGGGCTTAGTAGTATATTAGTGCTTCTAGATTTTTCGCGAGCTTTTGACTGTTTAAGTCCGGATTTACTCATAGCAAAGCTCTCATATTACGGCTTCTCAGAAGATGCATGTAACTGGTTTAAATCATTTCTTTTCGATAGAGAACAATATGTGGAAATAGTAAGCTCGAACGGCAGCAAGCTTATCTCTGATGTCCTAAAGGTTCCGAGAGGAACTCCACAGGGATCAATTTTGAGTCCAATTTTGTTCTCTATTTTTACTGCTGATATGCCTAACTACATAAAAACGTGCAAGTATCATCTTTACGCCGATGATACACAGATTTACCATAGCTTTAAGTCAGGTGATACAAAAGAAGCTACTGCTATGAATAATGATGATCTAGAAGCAATTTATAAATGGGCTAATCGCAACTCCCTCGTTCTTAACCCAGGTAAATCAAAAATGATAGTACTAGGGACAAAGGCGCAAGTTCAAAATGTTATGAAACAGATTCCTAGATTAAGTTCTAACGGAACAGATATTCCCGTTGAGCCAGATGCCAGAAATGTAGGTCTCGTCATTGACAACGAAATGAGGTTTACTAAACATGTTAATGAAAAGATTAAAAATGCATTTTTTAAACTCAAAGTCTTATACGGTGTACGGAAATACATTTCGGAGGAGGTAAGGATACTGCTATGCGACCTCCTAGTGCTGTCCCCGTTTAATTATTGCAGCGCAGTATATGGGCCAAGACTCTGGGTTAAAACAGAAAACGCCATCCAACGTGTGCAGAATGCGTGCGCCCGTTTTTGTTTTAACATACCTAGGAGGGCGCATGTTAGTCCTAATCTCGTGAATAAAGGTATACTAAACATGAAGTTAAGGAGAGAGTTACACATAGCATGCACTACCCAGAAGATCCTCTGGAATAAACGACCAGGATATCTGTTTGAGAAATTCACGTGGTTTAAAGACATATATACGTTAAATACGCGTTCAGAAGGCAGTAATCGTCTATTTATACCGCCACACAGAACTGCAGGTTTTAAAGGATGTTTTAAATACCGGGCTTCTAAGATTTGGAACGACATTCCACCTCCCATGAGGAAAAAAATTTGTATTCATACTTTTAAATGGCGACTTAAATTACTGCTAATGTTAAAACAAAAACACGAATATGAAACAACCTTTAAAACCTAGAAGTCAGAGACAAACAGAACCATATACTTACAACCATGTTATCAGCACAAATACCTCACACATCACACACACATCATCTCACATACACATACACATACACATACAAACACACACATCACATTAACAAAAAAAAATCGCATTCATTATTAATCAATTTAAAATATTATTCTTAATGCAAAAATGTTCATTAATCAGATTTTAAAATGTTGTTTACTTCTCTTTAATTGTATAATGTTCAATACGTGATAATGATTATTATAACCCGCCGCACAAACAATATCTCTCGGCGAAGAACCTAGTCCGAGCACAGGGCAAATTGTAAACCAGCGCTGGCTGCGCAACAAATTGTGCACGCAGCAAATGCTGAATTTGCTCCTTTTGCCAATTTAATTTTTAAAACTATTAATTTGATTTGTTTGTATCTGTGTAATTAATGTTATATATAGGTAAAATAATGTATGTCTGTATCCTATTTTTTCTGTAATGGCAATAAACATATTTTTATTTATTTATTTTATTTACATTGAGACCATTCCAAGGAGATGTCTCAGAATTAGATCAAGTTTACCATATTTTTGCAATATCATTGAAGTAACAAGATACTGCGACAGCGCCATTTTGATTTTTTGACGTCCGCGGTCAAAGGACTACGAGTTTACGAAAGTTGCTATAATTTTAACCAAAAAAGAGTTTTTTTTAACCAAAAAAGAGCTAAAAATGTTTAAACGGCTGAACAGATTTTCATGAAATAATGCTAAGAACACTCTCGACGAAGACATCTATCAAACAAAACAAACTAAATCAAAATTTGTTCATCCGTTTGGGCGCTACGATGCCACGATGACAGACACACAGATACACAGATACACACGTCAAACTTATAACACTCCTTCGTTTTGCGTGAAGGGTTAAAAACCAAAATCAACGTGAAGAAAGATGTAAAAACATTATTCAAGGTCATATTTTTTAGTCTTCAAAAGTATATGCAATAGCAACCTCCATTGTGTATAATCTTCTTGGGACCCTTCTTCTAAAACCAGTAGTACATTCTCCTATGTTTGAGGTATTTATCTCCATATCTCTGAAGATACTAATGAGAGCTCGATAAAATTAAAATGAGACCATATCGGAAACGTACCCTACCTATTAAAAAAATAATAATTTGAATCCGTTCACAATTGACGGAGTAATCGCGTAACATACACACAAAAAATAAAATATACAGACGAATTGAGAACCTCCTTCTTTTTTGTGAAGTCGGTTAAAATGTACGTTAATTTTCAACTTTTTTAATTTTTCAGAATTTTTCCTTTACTTGTGTGCTGCCTTGCTTATAACCAAAATTGACAATTCTAGGTAAACCGGAAGTACCCTATAGGTTTTGTTCGAAAACCTAGAGAGTACTTACCGTTGACCTAGAGTCATGAAATTTGGCAAGAAGCAAGGTCTTACAGCACAAATTAAGGAAAAATTCCAAAAAATAAAAAATGTTGAAAATTAAAGGGTGTCCCCATACATACATAGTGAGCACAAATTAAGGTAGACCTCTGAGTGATATGAGCGCTGATACAATTTAGAGGTAATTGCTTAATTGGTTGGTACGGAAGCCTCGGTGGGCGAGTTCAACTCCACTTAGCCGGTTTTATTTATATTTAATGTTTCTTTTATTTTGGATAACGTTTTCAAAATTTAAAACATTGAAATGACAGCGGAAAATCGAGAGAGTACGGAATTTTATTAAGGAAAAAGAAAGTAAACATTTACAAGCTTATATGATAATGATTATATGGAAATAAGAATTAACAAAATAATATTTGCAAGATGGACTGAGATAAAGTCCAGGAGTTTTCTACAACTTCCCGCTGCGCCGTCAGGACGCAGGCCTTCTGGCCACCCAATGCGGAATCTAGGAGTATTTTCGGCCACCCCTGTGACAACAGCTGCGACAGTGATTGTTGGCCGTGGCAGCATGGCCAGGCAGGCGACCCTCGCGGCTCTAGCAGTTAGTACTCGTTTAGTGACCGTCCTCGCGTGGTGAGGAACAACAACCTCAGCCAGCTGTCGATGTATCTTTTATGATGACTCGAATGGGGGTACCCTCACCGTAAACATCGTTTGGATAAACATTATTAATTATTTACTCATTTTAAGTAGTATAAGTGGATAATAGTGAGCTACAAGTAAATTAAAACAAAGACAAACCACATATCCTGATAAAATAATATTAGAATCTGTGCTGTGTTGAAAGATTAGATGCAGTTTTACCTCAGAAAATAATTTTGCAAAGATCAACTGGATTGCGCTTCATACCGCGAGCGCTGTCTCTCTTCCACGCATTAGAGAGTGATTACGCTATCTCTGTCACTGCACTAAACATCACAACAAGGTTTGAAGATAATATTAATTACATATTTGTCACTTCACAAGAACACTAATAGGATGACCGTAACGTGCGACGCGTGCCGTGGCCCGGCGATCACTGACGACAGCCTAAGATGCATACAATGTGATAATACTTTTCACCTTCTATGTGTTAACCTGTCGCCGGCAGACCGAACCGCTGATGTCATTTCAACCTGGGTATGCCCTAATTGTCTTAGCAAAGTGCGGAAAGGCGACAATTCCAATACTCCGGTAAGATCAGCAGCTACGAACAGTACACCATCCAAGAGCAATGTCAGCAACCGGCGCGGCGGAACCACGGCCACCGCAGCCTGCTGCACCCCCGTGGTAGCATCAACTGAGGCCTCACTCATCCTATCTGAAATCAAGATGCTAAGACAGGACATGACTGACCTTAAAATTCAGTTTAAAGAAGTGACAGAAGGTAATAACAGGAGAATTGGATGGCTTCGAATGTACCTTAAATGAACTGAAACAACAACTGAATACTGTTAACGAATCCAACAATAAGAAATTAGATGACTTCGACCTGTCTTTGTATGCGTGCGTAACTAGAATTTCGGGACTTGAAGACACACAGCCGGACGTATCTTTTTTCGAAGACCGCATTGCAAAATTAGAAGATACGATTCAGGCTCAATTGCAATCTACGCTCAGAAATGAGATGGAAATAGTAGGTATCCCAGAAATGCAAAATGAAAGTCTTACGCACATTGTGCGCGTAGCGGCCAGCAACATAGGGGAAGAACTGCAGGACTGCGACCTGGACTGGATCGAAAGGGTAGGACCGAGACCACGCAACGACAGTGATGATCGGCGCCCCAGACTCGTAGTCGTCCGTTTTATTAAACGCGACAAACGGGACTCATTTCTGAAGGCTGCCAAGGTAAGGCGAAACATCACGTCTGCTGCCTTTGGGATCGCTGGACCAGACACGAAAGTCTATTTTAACGAGCGCCTCACAAAGCCACTCAGGCAGTTATTTCAGGAAACTCGCCGCCGCACCAAGAAGTGTGGGTTCCAGCACTGCTGGACTAGGAATGGAAAGGTCTTCATCCGCAAAGCTGAAGGGCGACCCGCCATTTCAATCAGGAATCGCGCAGATCTGGAGCACCACCTCTGTCAAGATAAGAGCAGCGTCTCAACAGCGGCGGCAACAGCTAACCTACCAGAGTCCGTACCGGGAATTACGTTTTAATTTAACCTGTGTCATGGTAAAGCACCGGAATTGTACACGACGATATTTTACTACAAAATACTACAGGTTTATGCTTACTTGTTGTCTAACTTTTGTTTACACACTCACTAAATTTACCTCACAATACAACTCACACCACAACAACTTAACAAAAATGAACTCGGACTCACATAACACAAAAGTATACACCTGTCTAACTGCACACACCATTTTTACGCTTCATCAAATCACAACACAATCTTTTAGGCTCATATATATTAACAGCTATATCTGCAACAAAGCACTTCCTCAATTAAATAAATTACTTTTTCTTAGCACATTTCTTGATGATACAAAATGATGGAATTTATGGAAAACCTGGATAGTACGTTTCAGATTCAGTGCTTTGAAACAGAGAGCCTAGAACAGATCAGTAATTATTTCATTAGTTATAATAAATTTAAAGTACTTACCTTTAACATTCGAAGCCTACAACAAAACTTTAACTCTTTTATAGTATCCCTAGAAAGAATGAGACTTGCGTTTGACGTCATCGTACTTACTGAATGTTGGTTAAATGATGACTCCTTCATACCGCAGATTCCTGGATATATCTCGTATCGCACACAAAAATATATTAACAAGAGCGGTGGTGTTACTGTTTATGTTCAAGACATTTGGTCAGCAGTGGTATCAGAACCTGACATAATGGATTCCAACTGCTTAAAAATTAACATAGGTAAAGAATTTTTAGTACTCGGTATTTATCGATCTCCGTCGTTTAAGCAAACAGACAACTTCTTTTCATCGCTTAACCACTTTTTAGATCTCGAAAAGGGTAATCAGTGCATCATTTGGGCAGGCGACCTTAACATTGACTTATTGGGTGACCCAATAAGTACACAATGCGCTGAATATCTTTGTCTGGCTGCGGAACACCAAATGCTATCGGCTGTAACTAAACCCACCCGCAACAAGACATGTTTAGATCATATTTTTGTAAAGCAAGGCTATAGTGCAATTGGAATAGTATGCAACACAGCAATAACTGATCACGACATGTGCATGTTAGGGGTAGCCCAAACTAGTAGTCCAATGCCGACATCAACTCCGCGCAACAGATTTAAGATCAACTACGAAGCTGTATCGGACGAACTTAAACGAGTAGATTGGACTACCGTGACTAACAAAAATGACCTAAATCAGGCTGTTAACGAGTTTCACTCAATCCTTGATACCATAGTTTCCGCAAATAGCAGAACGATATCACTTAGCCGTTCCCACTTTAATTTAAAACCATGGATCACCCCTGGCCTCATCAAATGCCAAAAGATAAGGGATATGCTAAATATAAAAGCAAAGAAACAGCCAAAAAATAAAATCGCTCTATTAACTTATAAACGTTATAGAAACTTTTACAAAGAACTTTTAAGACGAGTCAAAGCTGACTACGAATCTCAAGAGCTTCACAAAAATAAACATAACCCAAAAAAGCTGTGGCAAACTATAAACTCTATTTGTAACAACCAAAAACCTCACAGTAAGTCTACTGACCTAATTAGTGACCCAGAACACCCAACTAGATCGCTAAACGATGTTAATAAATACTTTGCTAACATTGGAAAAAATCGCTAACATTGGAAAAAATCTTGCAAACAAAATAATACAAGATTCATCAACTTCTGAAGAATTCCTAGCAAATACAATAAAACCTCCTAACACAGCTATTAACTCATTTTTTATGAATCCCACAGATTGCTTTGAAATGGACAAGCTTATAACTTCATTAAAATCAAACAGTGCGCCAGGAATTGACGGCTTTACCAGCGATCTTATCAAACAAATACGACATCATATACTTGTGCCTCTCACATTTATATGCAACCTAAGCTTAGAAAAGGGATGTTTCCCGGAGTGCTGGAAGCTCGCAGTGGTGGTTCCTATCCATAAAGACGGAGTTAAAAACATCCCTGGCAACTATAGGCCGATATCGCTTTTGAGTGTATTCTCAAAACTTTTAGAAAAGATACTCAACACCAGATTGATGGACTACTTGGAGGCAAAGTTGTATCTCTCAGAGAGACAGTTTGGCTTCAGGCGTGGAAAATCGGCAAAAGATGCAGTTGTGTACTTGACCAACAAGGTATCTGAAGCTGTTGATCAAAACCAACGATGCCTAGGCATATTCCTCGACCTCGCCAAGGCATTCGATACGGTATCTATTCGAATACTTATCGCAAAGTTAGAAGCTATTGGCATTCGAGGAATTGCCCTCAAATGGTTTAGTAGCTATTTGACAAATAGGAGGCAATGTTTGAGGGTTGAAAACAGCATCAGTGATAAGTTGTCAGTCAGTTTTGGCGTCCCCCAGGGAAGTATCCTCGGACCGACCCTTTTTACAGTTTATATGAACGACATACTTAATATTTCTTGCACTGGAATGGATATAATATGTTACGCTGATGATACCGTAGCGATATTCAAAGATAGCACATGGGAAAGTGTAATTACTAAGGCAGAGATTGGTATGAGAAACATTGCAACCTGGCTAAATAATAATCTTTTGACCCTCAATACCAAAAAAACTAAATTCGTAGCATTTCACAAAACCCGTACATCTCAGCCCAAAGAAGACTTTCACATCAAGGTACACTCCTGTGTTACTGGAAACAAGGTCTGTTCTTCTCTGCCATGTCCGTGTGAGAGAATTGAACGTGTTGGCCAAATCAAATACTTAGGTGTATTAGTAGATTCAACCTTTAGCTTTAAAATACACATTAAAAAGTTGTCAGCACGCGTTCGTAAAATCATATACATAATGAAGGCACTAAGAGCCTCCTGTGACAAGCAAACTATCACAATGGTGTATACTGCTCTTTGCCAGTCTATTCTATGTTATTGCAACCTTGCATGGGGGGGGGGCGGCCAAAACATTTATGATAGAACTAGAACGAGCACAAAGAGCTGTGTTGAAGGTGATGCTGCACAAGCCTTTCAGATTCTCCACGAAAGCTCTGTACCAAGAAGCCCAAGTTTTGACTGTGCGGCAATTATTTATTAATAAAGCAGTCAGTGTAAACCACCAAAAAGCTCGTAGCTCAAGTAACTGGGAAGAGCTAGTTAAAAGACGCGTGTTTAGGCTGCCTCTTCAATCAACTAACTCATCTTTCGCTAAACGTCACCCACAATATCTGCTCACTCACATTTATAACAGAGTTAACAAGGTTTGCAACATTAAAGACGAAAATGTTGTAATGGCTCGTCGCATCGTACACAAATGGTTGATTACACAATCATATGATGACACAGAACAAGTGATTAATTAATAACACACACACACACACACACACATATATACACACACACACGCACACACACGCACACACATACACACACACACACACACACACACACACACACACACACACACACACACACACACACACACTTAATTATGTTTCAAAATGTAATATCTTGGAATGCCTCTATGTAAAGTTTTGAAACATCGTATCAACAGGCTTCCACGACACGGGCCTTGTGCCTAGTGTGGGGCCGCAGCTAAATTTGCATATGTTACATCTACATTAAATTCTATGTATATTAATGTTCTATTGCATTCTCTGTACATTAATGTTAATGGAAAATAAATTATCTTATCTTATCTTATCTTATCTATGATGACTACCAGAAGGTTATTGATGAACGTTTTGTGTAAGGTTAAGTTAAAGTGTTTTTTATGATTATATAGTTCGTTACTGTAACCTGTTGTTCATATTTTGTCTAGGTTCCCTTTTACATGTAGCATGAGTTAGGCGCCCTATTTTGTTACACATTTTAATGCGAAAGTAACTTCTCCTTCGAAAAACAACCATAGCAAGCAACCATTAGTATAATGAAAAATCGGCCAAGAGCGAGTTTGATTCGTGCACCGCGAGTTCCGTACAAAATTGAAAAACTAGGTTAAAGGAAAAAATTAACTTTCCAGTTCGATCTCTAGACCGATCCCTAGACACCGTCAAGGTGCGGCAAGGTTCGTTACACACCGCGGCGTCCTGCAATCAGCGGGCACGATCTCAGTACTTTTCAATTGTTTTCTGATCGCGTTTGGTGTGAACCAGTCGGTACAAATACTACTGCGCTATCTGATCGCCGCCTAGATCGCGCACGCAGGACGCTGCGGTGTGTCCGTATCTTTAGTGCATCAACCAAAATTTAATAACTTTGCAATAGTAAATTTTCTTATTTTTTAACCGACTTCAAAAAAAGGAGGAGGTTTCTCAATTCGACCGTATATATATATATATATATATATATTTTTTATGTTTGTTCGCGGATAACTACGTCGTTTATGAACCGATTTCGATTATTCTTTTTTTGTTCGAAAGGAGATATCCCAAGTGTGGTACCATGGTAATTTTATCGAGGTATCTCCAGAGATATTGAGATAAACATCTCAAAATTGGTACTGAAAATGAATAGCGCGGCATTGAAGTCGGTTGTTTTTTAGTTTTTAAACGATATTATGTTATTAAACACATACTACAATTTAACATTTTCGTCATTTTTTTTTGATTTATTAAATCAGGTAAATATGGGTCGGCCCTTTCATTACCAATAATTTTTATCGTACATCTACCCATATAAAATTTTGCGTACAGACATAGAATAATGAAGATTTAAAAAACTAAAAAAAAAACTAAAAAAGTTCTGAAACTAAAACAACCGATTCCATGCCCCGCGAGTCAATTTCAGCAGCAAGTTTGAGACGTTTATCATCATATCTCTGGAGATAATTATCAGATTTCGATGAAATTACAATGAAAAACAAAACATTTCAGAAACATACCCTACCGATAAAAAAGAATCATTCGAATCACTTCACAATTGACGGAGTAATTGCACATACATACATACAAAAAACCTCCTTCTTTTTGGAAATCGATTGTAAAGTTTACTGACAATTAAAATAACGATGTAAATAATTATAAAGAAAGAAATATTTATTAAATAATTAAAATATATGAAGAAGATATAAATAAAGAAACCTTGTAAGTGCTGTTAGATTTTGCTTTTAATGATTCTAGGTCAACGGGAAGTACCCAATAGGTTTCAATTCGTTTTTGAAATCGCAAAATATGTGAAATAAACGGTCATATCGTTTACAAGTTTAATTTTTTCACAACTGAAAGAGACCGTAGACTCCTAATCAGACGGACAGACAGAAAGAAGGACAGACGGACAGACGGACAGACGGACAGACGGACAGACGGACAGACGGACAGACGGACAGACGGACAGACGGACAGACGGACAGACGGACAGACGGACAGACGGACAGACGGACAGACGGACAGACGGACAGACGGACAGACGGACAGACGGACAGACGGACAGACGGACAGACGGACAGACGGACAGACGGACAGACGGACAGACGGACAGACGGACAGACGGACAGACGGACAGACGGACAGACGGACAGACGGACAGACGGACAGACGGACAGACGGACAGACGGACAGACGGACAGACGGACAGACGGACAGACGGACAGACGGACAGACGGACAGACGGACAGACGGACAGACGGACAGACGGACAGACGGACAGACGGACAGACGGACAGATGGTCAGATGGACAAGAAAGTGATCTTATAAGGGTTCCTTTTTTACCTTTTTTGAGGTACGGAACCGTAAAAATAAAGGGAAATACACGAAACTTATTTTTCCTGATTTTATGAACTGTAATAGACACTTGACATTTTCACACAGTTGTCATATTAGCAATCAATATATTACATCTGCTTTGACTACAAAACAATAACATCGAAATGTTATTAAAAGCCAAGGAGTGTATAGACGGAACGTGATTTTTCAGCATGTTTTGCTCGATCTTATAAAATACTAGCTGATACTTGACTTCATTCAAGTACACCAACAATGTAGCAGCCTATGTTCACCCTCTGCTATAAAGTATCTCCTTGTTAAATTACAGTTATCGGATCGTCCGTTTAGGTGTGATTAGCAGACAGAGTGAGAAATTACCTTATTATTAGAGTAAGAGTTACAAATTACCAACGTGATACCAGATGAGACCACTCACAAATTTGTGAAGAGACAGAGTGACAGAGTGTCAGAGTGACAGAGTGTCAGAGTTACAAATGTTTTGATAATATTAGTATGAAAGTATGGAAATGTGGATTGTACTGTGGTACGGAACCCTACGAGTGCGAATCCGACGTGCACTTGGCCATTTTATTATTATTAATAAGCAGACATTGTTCAGCTTATCCTTCGAAAACAAAGCAATATTTCATTAGAAACACAATTCTGTAAATTGGAAACACAAATGAAAATAATGAAACAAAAATATTTGTCGAACGGATTTTAATTCATTTGGATGAAACAATATTGAATATCGTATGCTGCTCATATTAAAAGTCATGTTTATTATTTCCGAGTGTTTCATGAAACGAGGAAGTTAATATTAGGTCCTTACATATGAAATTAACGTTTACATGGAAAAAGTATATTTCCTGAAATTTTAAATTATTTCGACTGCCTCGTGCTTTCGGAATTGAAGTTTTTGTCTTGCAAGAAATTGTTCAAATTCCGGAAAAAGAGGTAATCTGTTGGAACAACGTCCAGGAAGTATTCTTCTCTGATGGGAGTATTTCCGAAACACCGGTAAATTCAACAGCCATTCAGTTTTCCCCTTTTGTCCGCAGATTTTCTTTCTAGGCTTGCCATTTTTATTTTTATTTAAACAATATTATGCAGCTGACAGACGGACTATCAGTTCCATTTGGATCATGATATGTACTGTGATCGGTATGCGTTTCTCTATGTTGGGTTTCACTATTTCACTTTTTTATTTTTTTATATAAAAATTGTCTGAAGTACTGAAACACACAGTTATATGTATGGTTGGTTTTAACCTACTTTATTTTTTTTTTTAATATTCTGACGTAAACGATTGGATGACAGCTGAATGGTTCATTACTTTTTTTTTCTAATTCAAAGCGTTAAATTCTGCTTTTGCTATGTTTACTTGATAATTGGTTATGATTTATTTTATGATTTATGATTTTGACGTGTATATGTGCGTATATTTATACTGCCTACATACTGAATAAATGCTTTGATTCTTTGATTCTTTGAGTATGGCGGGTGTCAGAGACATTCTTATCGCAGCTCCTCTAACTTAGCGGCCGTCTGTAATGCAGCGTGTGTTGTAGCGTAATATCCTGAAGCAGTAGTAGGCTAGAGCAATAGACCAGTGTCGGTTGTTTTACGGCTAGCTTATTCATCATGGTTTGCAACTGTTTGTTATACAGATCTGCCGTAACCGTGTGGCCAGATCTTAGAAAGCTTACACTGTTCCACGTAACTAGACATTTACCAGTACATCCTGGGTTCAATCATCATAATGAGCATTTCCAATTATCGTATCAATTTTTCACCATAAATAAGTTCTGCGTGTAATTCTTTAAAATGGAAGTAGATGTTGCATATTCTCTATTGGCGGAGTGTTTGTGTAAAAATCGCAAAAGCAAACAGAGATGAATTGAGAACCTTCTCTCTTTTGTAAGTAGCTGCAAAATGAAACTTGTGAAACTGAACTGTGTGGGGTTTAATAAAAGACAGGTCGGATAGTCGCGCACTGAGTGTCTGGAGTTTAGTCTAAGGGTCAGCTCAGACGCGACGTGACGTGACGCGGCGTGCACTTATTAAGAGAGTGATACAAAAAAGAAAAAGATACACATTTCATTGAGTTAGCTCGGCGGCTTCAGGCTGCGCCGCGCGGCGCGTGATAAACAATTGAATTTAATTAACTATACAATAAGATACACATTGCATTGAGATAATTGGGTGGCGTCGTACGTATTGCTGCGCCGCGCTGCGCTACACTGCGCCTCGGAAAACCAAAAGCCTCGTCACGTCCTGTCGCGTTGCGGTGTGAACTGACCCTAAGGAAGCAAAAAGAGAGCTGCCCTGGCGATTAAAACCTTCATTAATAACTGTTTATATATAATAACTAGCTGATACCCGCGACTTCGTTCACGTATACCAAGAAATTTATCACTGTAAGACTCTGTCAATCAACATTATTGTGTAATTTGAGTTATTTAAGTTATGTGTAAAAAACAATGATAATATTTTCACAAAAAGTAGCCTATGTTCATCCTCATGCTTTAAAGTATCTCCTTGTTAAATGTTAGTAAGATCGAATCGTCCGTTTGTGCGTTATTAGGTAAGACGTTTTTAGGGTTCCGTAGTCCTGACAAGGAACCCTTATAGTTTCGTCATGTCCGTCCGTCTGTCTGTCTGTCTGTCTGTCTGTCTGTCTGTCCGAGGTTTTGCTAAGAGACCGTTAATACTAGAAAGCTGTTATTTTGTGGGGGTATGTATATAAATTACGCCGACAAAGTGCTGAAATAAAATTTTGAAAAATATTTTTTTTAGGGTAGCTCCCCTATATGAGAAGTGGGGATGATTTATTTTTTATCATTTACCCCATTGTGTGGGGTTTCGTTGAATAGGTATTTTAAAATGACGTAAGGGTTGCTAATATCATTTTTCGATTGAATGCTCCATTTACGAAATATTAAACTTTAAAGTGCAAATTTTTGTTCCAGTAGGGCGTCCCCCCCCCCCTCTAAAAACTAAACTGCTGGCTTGAAAAATCTGTAAAAAGTCGTGCATTTCATGAACTTTACAGGAAAACTACACCGGTTAAGATAACTTTATTAGTTTAGCAGTAATAGTCGTTGAACTTGGGTGTTGGATAATTTTTTACCAAATACAAAATCCTTAGAATTAATCCTTTGAACTGACAAAGACGGAGTACCTCGTTGCTTGTTTATAACGGATAAATACCTGCATTGAATAACGGGCTACTACGGAACCCTACACTGCGCGTGGCCCGACACGCACTTGGCCGGTTATTATAATATTAAGTCTGGATAATTTTCTTTCATCATCATCGTCACACAGCCTATACTTATCCACTGCTGGACATAGGCCTCTCCAAATTCACGCCACTGAGTCTTTGGCTACTCTCATCCAGCTCTTTCCAGCCACCTTGCGAATTTTTGGCGGCCAGCCGTAACTCGCTTCTTCGCATTTTTCTTTACTTATTTTTATTTTATTTAGTACACACCAATATAGAATAATAGATCCCTAAAGTTATTTAACCTTTGTTATACGCACCGAAGCCCAAATAATGGTAGACATCATTCGAGTACACGTTAATTTAAAATGAACCTTTGAGGATAATGGCTAAATATTCACAAAAGAATAACTGCGAGGAAACCTTTGAATTGCTTTTTGTTGAATTACATCATGTTCATTATACATATACATATATATAAATATATTATAGCAATTTAGTTTAATTGTGATCTTGGCCATTATATAAAAGTATGACCGTCTGCCCTCGAAACCTTCACGTGGGGGTGGATAGGCATAGGTATGTCCGTCTGCCCCCACGCGGGGGCAGTTTTCGGGGTGAACGGAAATAAACCATGATTTGAGGTTATCGACGTGATGACTAATATTTAAGTATTTACATACTTATTTGCTTCCTAACAAGATGCTTATGCCATAAGTAGGTAAGGTTCCGTGACATCACTTTTTAGGGTCCTGTGGGAAGATCAGCGTCGGCCATGTCAGCATGACCAGCATTATGCTAAGTTAGGT
Organism: Cabera pusaria; assembly: GCA_954871355.1. Taxonomy (NCBI): domain Eukaryota; kingdom Metazoa; phylum Arthropoda; class Insecta; order Lepidoptera; family Geometridae; genus Cabera; species Cabera pusaria. The sequence continues at coordinate 23,501,174 of OX940906.1, forward strand.
CCAATTTGCAACACCGATAGCATAACTGTACACTGAATATGAACACCAATCACGACCAATATTATAAATGCGGCCGAACCTATTTATTACATAACTGTACACTGAATATGAACACCAATCACGACCAATATTATAAATGCGGCCGAACCTATTTATTACATAACTGTACACTGAATATGAACATCAATCACGACCAATATTATAAATGCGGCCGAACCTATTTATTACATAACTGTACACTGAATATGAACACCAATCACGACCAATATTATAAATGCGGCCGAACCTATTTATTACATAACTGTACACTGAATATGAACACCAATCACGACCAATATTATAAATGCGGCCGAACCTATTTATTACATAACTGTACACTGAATATGAACACCAATCACGACCAATATTATAAATGCGGCCGAACCTATTTATTACATAACTGTACACTGAATATGAACACCAATCACGACCAATATTATAAATGCGGCCGAACCTATTTATTACATAACTGTACACTGAATATGAACACCAATCACAACCAATATTATAAATGCGGCCGAACCTATTTATTACATAACTGTACACTGAATATGAACACCAATCACGACCAATATTATAAATGCGGCCGAACCTATTTATTACACAACTGTACACTGAATATGAACACCAATCACGAGCAATATTATAAATGCGGCCGAACCTATTTATTACATAACTGTACACTGAATATGAACACCAATCACGACCAATATTATAAATGCGGCCGAACCTATTTATTACATAACTGTACACTGAATATGAACACCAATCACGACCAATATTATAAATGCGGCCGAACCTATTTATTACATAACTGTACACTGAATATGAACACCAATCACGACCAATATTATAAATGCGGCGGAACCTATTTATTACATAACTGTACACTGAATATGAACACCAATCACGACCAATATTATAAATGCGGCCGAACCTATTTAGCTGAAACTTTGCCTTTTTATAACCAGGATTATAGATTAGGCTATAGGATCCTTTAAGCGCGGGCGAAGCCGCGGCGCACATCTAGTACGTAATATGTTTAAATTTCTGATTGTTTAAGATAATTAACAAAAATGTAAAACGAGAAACATAATGTAAATGGCCATTGCAGTCATATCTCTTAAAGCCATTCCTTCCAGACCATAGAAATATTAATTAATACCTTACTATTAATATTTTTTGTTCCAGAGAAACGCTTACGATTTTTTTTTATATCTGATGTTAAGCTTGCGTTTTCCCAAAATCTCGCCTGGTGGTAAACGATGATAAAGTCAAGGATAGTGAACACGCTAGGCCTAGAATAGGGAATATGCATGTTTTTTTTTTAAATATTTTTATTTAACTCATGTCATCCATATAACATAATAAAAAAATAAAATACTGCTGGAATTGGTCTAATTATTTTTTAAATAAACATTTAAATATACAAATAAATTTGAGCAGTTTAAACGCCATCATTTCCCGGGTTCTTTGGTAGTGCATTGTGACGTCACGCACTTACGTCAGACACACGCCGCTTGAAGCAAACTAGATTTTTTTTTTAACTAAGACTCCGCGCGATTATTGTATTAAGCCAATGGCATGTTTTTATTAAATTATACAGTGTCTCTAATCTCGTACTCATTTTTATCTATATTAAATGGTTAGTAATATACATTTTTGCATAATAATACGCGGCAAACACAATATTTGGAAATAAATACAATAAGATATTATGTTTCTTTGAAGTGTTTCACACTTTATATTTTTGTAAATTGTTAAACACATCCAAAATTTCATCGTACCGACGGGACTTGAATCCGCAACCTCCGGAATAACATGTTCCGGTGCTTTGCCAATTAAGCCACAGTGCGAAGTATCGTTACGACGAAATTAGTGGATTGCATTTGTTAACCCAATTATGCATTGGTGGCGCCATCTATGACTGCTTATTACGTAAGTTAATCATTCGGAAGAAATCATTACAGTTTTCTAATCCGACGAGAGATGTTGCACTGCGTAAATCAAATATTATGTTTCTTTGAAGTGTTTCACACTTTATATTTTTGTAAATTGTTAAACACAATCCAAAATTTCATCGTACCGACGGGACTTGAACCCGCAACCTCCGGAATAACATGTTCCGGTGCTTTGCCAATTAAGCATTAGCACCAATTAAGCAAGCAACATGTTATTCCGGAGGTTGCGGGTTCAAGTCCCGTCGGTACGATGAAATTTTGGATTGTGTTTAACAATTTACAAATACAATAAGACCACACCATACATTTATTTTTATGTTCCCGCGCTCAATGTTTCTATCACGTGGTGTATTGCATAATGACGTCAACTTTTGATTCGACCAATGGTGATCTGTTTTACAAACTTAAATTTCCCTCGGTTAAATTTCATTTTTAATTTATTATTTTAAGCAAATAAAATGGAATTAAATAAAGAAAAGGTTTTACATATAACTCCAGGACAACAAAGAATCGATAAAAAAATATTTCCAATAAATCTGAGCTTCATGCATATTCCCTATTGTCTGACTCTCAAGGACTCTCAAGTGCTACAATAATGAGGTGGGTGGTTTATAAAAGTACAATTTTCAACAAAAATCTTAAGCCTTTTCATCGCAGCCTGTAGATTTCTGCAAGCTAGAATGTATCTTGGAAGTTTCAGTGTCTCAGTAGAATCCAGTCTATGAATAAAACATTGTTTCTCTCATTACTTATTCAATACGATACCAATTTGTTACATTGTCTTTACATTTGAATTTCATACTGAAATAAGCATGTGTATACATTACGGTATTGAGATCGTGGAGTCGTCGGAACAAATATTAAACCTTTATAGCAGCTGGTTACAAAAAAACATTTTTTAATTAATACTAGCTGACCCGGCGAACTTCGTACCGCGAATATAAATAAATTGTCCAAGTGCGAGTCGGACCCGCACAGACAGGGTTCCGATTGAACAATAATTGCCTGAAAAATACGTTTCTTGTATGGGGACCCCCTTTAATTTTAAATTTAATTTAGTTTTTATATTTGATCTTGCAGCCATTGCAATACACACCATGATACAGAAAAGATAATAATAGTACTACGACCATGAGTAAATTTCAAGTCTATCTATTAAGGTTTGTAAGATCGAGCATAAAAAGCCTCAAAAAAGGCGTCACTTGTATGGGGCCCCCTTTATTTTTTTATTTTATTTTGTTTTTATCGGTTTTCATACACACATAGTGAATACGGGCCCATGTATAGAAGCGCTATAATGACAACCATCAAAATATATCAATACAATGACAAAAATAATAAAATTCAAAATATTACAATTTAAATACCTACGCGATAATCCGAGTAACGTGGATATATTATGTTGTCGATTCAAAACACTTTATTTAATACGTACTTCAAATTTAAATTCGAGAGTGGAACAGAGTCTACCCTACCGTACCGAAGGGACGAACGTCAAATGTTTGACAGGAAAGTAGGTAAAACAGTTTATATGGGAAAAATTAAATTGTTGTTTATACCATCTACCTCGCAATTTTTCCAAATTTTCTTACCGTTTAAACCTTTCCTGGACTACGGCAGCAACATTTCAAAACCAAAATCAGCTAAATCGGCCCAGCCGTTCTCGAGTTTCAGCGAGACTAACGAACAGCAATTGATTTTTATATAAATAGATTACTTTTTAACCGACTTCACAAAAAAGGAGGAGGTTCTCAATTTGGCTGTATTCTTTTTTTTATGTTTGTTATCTAAGAACTCCGTCAAATCTTATCAGATTTGAAAAATGTTTTCTTTGTTTGAGAGATTATGCCTCCCGTTTGGTTCAATTTTATTAAGATATGACAATTATCACCGGAGATATGGAGATAAACAATAAAAACAAATTTGATACCTTGACAACATGATTATGACTAGTGGATATTTTCACTATGGCGACATGTGAAGTGTAAACGATCTTAAATTATGTCAACTACATCTTTTTTTTAAAGCGAATATATGTAGAAACGCAAAATACCACAGAAGTCTAACTATTTAAATTCAAGTATAGGTACCATGTTTGTGTGTATGTATATGCGCACCCTGCAATCTCTTAACTTTTCTCCTCAAGAGTCTAAACTATCCGGCAAACGATATCATGAAACAAGTCTCCTAGGCAATCGTGCTATACACCGTCGATCACATCTTCACTTACCATCAGGTGCGATAGTGGTCAAACGCTTGCTTATCTGCTATTAAAAAAAGTCTTTGATAAGGTTTTTGAATAAGGATTTATGTCCTCAAAAGTTGCAATCAAATCTAAAAAAAAAACTAGTCCTGATAACTTTTCCTTTTTACGACGGATAGACAATCTTTTGACCGCTACAGCACTTGAAGTTAAGTGAAGACGCGGTCTAAGATGAAATCTTTCTTATCTAGAATTGAGAGACAGCACTGCGACGAGTCGCTGGACAACTGACTTTAGTACGATCCAGTGAGCGCCGCTATCACAACTCGTGTCCCACACTTATTTATTTAAAAGTTTCCATCACAATCACGTCTGAAGCTTATTGTTGAGATATATAAGGACATATTATAACTTTTTGAGAGTTACGTTGGCGTAATGGATGGCTTGACATCTAAGCGAGAGGTCGTTGGTTCGAATCCTAGCGCGGGTGTTCGTCTACAAGTGGAAGGAGTATTATTATATCAATGTTCCACCTGATTTGCTACCAAATAGTAGCTTACCACCATCAAAGAGAAAATTTGCCGCCATAAACATACGGTGTTCCGGCAGCACAAAAAAGCCCTAAAGAGTCAGAGTATTTTAGACCCTGCTAGAGTATTTTAGATTCACCATCTTTGTCTTTGACCACATTATTGCTTACCAACTGGCGAAATAGTGATCAAACGCTAGCCTATAAGATATAAAAAAATAAAAAAAGAACTCCGCTTCGGTGCTTAATTTAAAACAATAACTTTTTATTGCTGCGGTATATTCAAAGTGTGCAATTCAAAGGGATCTGTTTACCGCTCATATTGAAGAAGATATCCGACCCAAAATACGTTCAAAAGAGATTTAGTAAAATAGCTTACTCACGCAATTACAGGATAATTATCAGTCTGCAGAAATGCCCGTCATTATCTATTCATTGCCGTGTCTCGATCGGACCATTCAGAAGCTTAAACGCGAAATAATTTGCCGAGAAAGCGCATTCAGCCTTTGTGACCGTTCCGCCTTAATGGCCGAAGTAAAGGTAGGCGCGGCATGTTTGAGAATGCTTAGCTGCTGAGGGCAGTAGCTGGAACAGCACAATAGGCGTGACGAAAGATTTTGAAATTCCTCTTCCGTAATGTGGAAACACATTTCCTATTCTCGAAAAAACCTTTATTTCGGTAAAAAACTTAAGTTTAACGAAGTTTAAAGCAATATGTTTCTAATATTTTTTCAATAGTGCGCGAAAACAGTTCACATGTGTCATGGCGTCGGCTGTGACGTCACGCATACGTTAATGACATACTTAACCTAGTTACTATTATTTAATCTGTGACAATGAATACACATGGGTTTTCCAAAATTTTTAACATTTTCAAGAAACCTCATATAAGAGGACCTAAGCGTGACGTCATGCGCTGTGATTGGTGTTTCAATCAAAATGGCCGATTGCAGTATTTTAATAATTTATTTCATTCAAAATATTTTATTATTTAATATTTTTATTATTTTATTGATTAAATCTTATCATAATCTCAATATTAATTTAATATGTATTTTTCCTTAAAATAATTAAAACTTCGATTTTTTGATACTGTCGTCATGCCTATTGTATGTGTAATTATAATACTGACAGATTATTGCGGACATACTGGTCTGTTAATATAGCCCGTGACGTGAAGCTCGCCTTTATTATACCAGCTGATAAGGTTATATGCTTTGTTTATCCTCATGCTATAATTTTATTTGTAATCCTAATCATTTAAAAAAAAATCAAATTACACTAAGTTAAATTAAATATGTCAATTCAATTATTATTATAACATTAAAATTCTACATATATTTTCTAAAAAAATGTAAGAGAATTGACAAACTAACTTTGAATTTTGATGCAAGTACTATTATTTATTCTGTGATTTTAATTTGAATTAGCATTCTTTCATTGGTCCAAACTGAAGAAGGGCCCAGTCAGTTTTATTTCAGCATACATACATACATGGTAAGGTAATATGGATTCTACGATAAACTAGAGTATGTTTAGGGTTCCGTATCTTAAAAGGAAAAAAGGAATACTAAAGATACGTACAACACACCGCAGCGTCCTGCGTGCGCGATCTAGGTGGCGATCAGATAGCGCAGTAGTATTTGTACCGACTGATTCACACCAAACGCGATCAGAAAACAATTGAAAAGTACTGTGATTGCGCCCGCAGATCGCAAGACGCCGGGGTGTGTCCGCACCTTTAAGTAGTCGATTATTACACGGCGTAAAGTTAGCACCTGAGCGCAGTGAGGGTAAAAAAAACAACGATTAAGTCACGAGTATCATATACTATTTTATAGCAGTGTGACATAAACCCGCACTTTACGCAGGCTTTTCCGTGCAATAATCGACTATTTAAGTCACGAAAAAGCGTGCGTAAAGTGCGGGTTTAGGTCACACTGTGCTATAAAAAATAAAACACGCATATATAAGGCGCAGTGTAACGAAGCAGTAAAACAAGAAGTCATGTACTGGAGCTGCTCAAGCGCGTCTAAATGGCTCAACTAAAGGCGCGTTTAAACTGAATAGATTATCCGGGCGGCGATACCGGCCGTTAAGACAGCCTGCGGCATCGTGGACTTCGGAAAACTGACGACACACTGCTTGCTTTATATTCACTTCAGCTCACTTGAGTCTTAGCCTCCGCAGGAAAAAAAATAAAGAACAAAGTAATAGTCGTCACTCCAATATTTACCTATATTTTAAATGCGAAATGGTAATATCCAGTTTATTTGATAGTTTATTAGTTTGTGATCTCTCTGCGGTCAGTATAGTAGGTAGATATTAATCAATCTCAATATAAGTCAACAATAATTTCCGAGTTCTGAGTTTTGTTTTCAAAGGTACATTTATTGAGAGTTTATTATTTACTTCTAAAATGGATTTAAATTGATAACTTTACAAATCAACATAAAATTCGTTCAAACCTATTAATCTTTTATATTTTTTAAATCCATAACTTTAGACATTTTTGAAAAAATTACGGATTATAAAATTATTCATTACAATGTTTGGTCTGATTTGGAAGATAAGGATAACATTGTCCCTATCTTCTAAAAACAATACAACATACATCATTGGCATATGACAGAAGGTATGTCGGAGACAGATACATCTTCGATACATCGTCCCCCCAGTGAGTGCCGGCCTGGCGGGGGGACGGGGAGGTGATGTGAGGAGTGGGGGGGGGGAAGGACTGTTAATGTGAATCCGGACGTTTGTTTAGAGAATCAATTAAATGTTTTAATCGAATTCCTTTGAAACTAGGCCATGTGAGCGGACACGTCATTTGTGTTTAATTGAAAAAATATTCTAATTGTTATTTGTTCTAATTGCAGTAATAGTAATAGTTTGCTAAAGATTGACTTGTGTAACGGAGTGTTAGTTGCATTAAAATTGTCGGATATATTGTCATATATTTATTTGTATCAGTCACTTGGAGTAGTTGGTGGTGGTTATGACTCGTAGTATATTTATCAGCTGCGGCAGAACGTGGTCGAAATGTTAAATTTACAATCAAAATAATATGATTAAAAAGTACCGATTATACTCACTACTATGTTCTGTCGACTGTCTAAACCTAGGCAATAATAGTCGGTTCTTTATAATCATGATTTAACTAACGATACGAATAGTCAATTGGTTTATATCAGACTTCATAAAAGTAAGTAATAAAGACATGACCACTCCCCCGCCTTACCCACAAACACCAAAATTATCCACATATAACACAATTAGACAGAATTACTCGGTAAGCAAACATAGCTCGTCGAGACAAAAGGCCCAATATACCATAATGTTGACTCGCAGTTAATTGAGTCGGGAACAGTGAACACTGAATATTGGTGCCGTTCACACGTGTGAAAAGGAGATACCCCCTACGTTCGTCTGTATTTTGCATTTTTATATTTTGCGTTTTGATCCACCTTAAAAAGGAAGAAATTCTTTGTACGCTTCATCAAAATGTGATTGGTATCTTCTTGGATCTTTAATGATATCTATTATTGCTACCACCAGGCGAGATTTAGTGACCAAACGCTAGTGTGTAAGTTATAAAAAAATATATTTAAAAAATGAAAAAATAAGACAATGTAGAAAATAGTATTTAACTTGGAATTAAAAATTATGTAAGCAGCCTGTGAACTTGGTCCATTTGAAACAATAATATTTAGTTTCAGAATTATTTATTGAGATAGTGACCTAATTTACATTGGGCTAGCTGCTGTTGCCCTTGAGACCCATCAGTTGCCTGTCAGGCAGACAAGTGAGCATTCTCAATGAGATAGTTTTAAAACCTTCAAACTTCTATGATTGCCCATTCTTGTACTCAAAATAAAATACAGGATTTCATAAAAAATATCAGATCCAGCTCATTTAGCAGTAGACGTGCTCATACTGAGCAATCTTTCAGCAGCCTGTATAGTGTATACAGCTAGTTCATAAAGTTGCAATGATCATCCTTTATTTGAGTGCAACATTTATAACCACAAGTTAACGTGAATAAAAACCCGCCCGCCGCATGTGTGAGATACATTTTAAAGCTCTAAAAAGCAACGAGCTTGAAAATTTCCTGCAAACTGGCACTGCAGTATAGAATGTAAACGCAGGTATTTATAACTTTGAAATAGAATAATAGTGAAGTGCAATTTATGTGTAAATTAATAGCCACTACATTGTACATAGAACAAGAATCAATGCAATTGTTTTGTTTCGTTCTGTAGAGATAACTGGAATAGATAATGTATTAGTAGAAATGTATGTCAACTGGATGGTTCCAATACAAAAAACGTATTTTTCATCCCATCTCTTCGAAAAGTGATGGTTTTTTCCTCGATAAGTGCGCGCAAAATAGGTATTTTTAATACAGTTGCTCAAAAAGTGGCGTATTGCAGGGACGTATAGCGTTCGGGATGTGGGCTATTATTACATACTCGTGCTTTTTTTTTACCTTTCCCGATCTCGTGCGTTCTCTTTACCAACTGTCAAAATAATGTCTATTAAAAATAAAAATCAACCATGAAGTTTTTACTAAAAAAAAATCATAGAAGTTTTTGATTCATGCAAATACGTATATTTCTAAAAAGAAGCTACTAATTTGTTTAAATATCAGATTAAATGATATGATTGAATGAGTTAGTTTAGGTTTCATTTCATTTCATCAAATTTAATTTCACTTTCATTTCATATTAATAAAAAAATCTACTGAAGACTTGGCTGTATGGGCATAGTTCCCTTTGCCTACCAGAATGGGTGAAGAAAAAAAAAACTCTGCTTATATTCTACGGTTGGCGCCATTTTTCAGAAATTTTCTTTGGGAGTTTAGTTGTTTGTTGCACAAAATGAGTAATTTCGACCCTAGTTTTGTTTTAATTAACACCACCAGAACTCAGTATAATTGCACAACATGCTTCGGAGAACTTTTAACCGGAAAAGTAAAAAATACATACCTACATACGACGAATTTATTGCGTGGAGAGAAGAGAAAACGCCAGTTAGTATAAAATACTGTACCAATTTCAATGTATATGTGAATTATAACTATTATAAGAAATACATGTTTAGTTAGTTGAGTTTATTGTGTTTTTATTATTTTATTAAATTGCTTCATTTTTTCGCAACTGTATTAAAAATAGTCGTTCAGTACACGTGCGGAACCGTCATTGCAACTTGTTCCTACTGTCAACCCTCGCCTTCGGCTGCGCCTCGGCTCGGGTAGACATTTGTCGAAACTCTTTGCAATGACAGCCTTTCCGCACATGTAATGAAATATACTATTTCCACCCTAGGGCGGGAAAGCAATTTTTTAATTTTTGGCTTATTATTGTTCTTTTATAGTGCCATGTCTAAGGAGGTTCAATAATAATATTGTACGGGAAATTTCACTGTCCTATTAAATAGAGAGTGCGCGGCGCTAATTAAGTTAAAAAAAAATGCCGCACCGTCAAATGGACGGAAAAACAAATTAAAAAAAAAATAAGTGTACAAAGTGGCACAATACACATATCTTATGGTGGCCAAGAAGAAAAAAAGCGCTAGAATTATTGGTATTTTTAGTCTGTGGTCACAGACTGTTATAATAACACATTTAAACGTGGAGTAGGAAATACATATAGACATGGAGGTGCCGCGATACATTTGCTTGTATGGATATAACTTTAAAAAAAGTGCTTAGAAGTCATAAGGGAACCTAAAATGACTGCCATTGATTTTCCATTGGTCCATTGATGACCTTGATTGACACAATCTTAGCAATGGACCAATGGACATTTAATTGCATACGTTTTAGGTTTATATATGCACCGTTTTTTTTTTGTAGTTATTTCATGTCCTAATTTATATTATATGATGTATATTATATGTATATTATAATGTATATTATATATTATATGTCAATGAGTTAAAGGTAAAATATTTATCGGGTGAATACTACAAAGGGTGCAAAGTTTTTTTTATCGGAAACTGTGTGTGTTTATTGGTTTATAACGTTTGCTTATGTTAGTCAGCGTCTTTTACAATAGAGCATAATGCTCTTGAATTGTTATTATATAGAGCCTTGTATCTATTCCCTTTTCTCATAGAGGGGGATGAAAAGCAGAGTGTAAAACTCGGAGATAATATCAGTTTCTCTCGGCCGACGTACTTTAAATCCTTTGCTGCGCTCAGGATTCTACTTTGGAATCCTTCGCTTCACTCTGGATTCAAAATAGTGGCCTCGCAGAAACGTACCATATTGCACCCTTGTTATACAATCTACTATTACAACGTTCTTATGTTCGATCTATACTAAAAACGTAACATATACAAGTTTGAAACTTAGAGTGGTTGGCAGTGAAGGCCTAACAAATAAATAATCAATCGATAGGCGCAAAACTCTCGATACCACAGAAGAGAAATAAATGAAATGTTCAGACGACACACGACTTATGGCCGGTTTCTGAGGTCGGTTTATTGAGAGTTTACCTACTCAATTGTACCGTTATTGAATAGATAAACTCTCAATAAATGTACTCAGAAACCGGCCATTAGTGAGATGTATAAAAACCACGATGTGAGATATAAACACACAATTGTAGGTATTCGGTAAACTAAACTATGTTTATTTAAATTATTAATAGAATTGAAAAACATAGTAACCAAAATTACTTGTTGTTCATAGTCAGGGAGTTAAACGAATTTATTAGTCAGCCGAAGGCTCACTGTAAAATTCGCACATATATTTTTATATAAACATTCCTTCCTTTCATAATTGTAAAAAAAAACTATTTTTATCTACAGTGAACACTCTTATAGGAAGTCAATTTATTAGAAAACTGTTTAAACCCCTATTTACCCTAAGATTGTAGCGAAACCGCAGATAAAATGAAAGCAATGAATCGGGAATGCAGAAAACCGCCGCGCGCCGTTTGACGTCGCAGAGTAGATGCACAATAGCCACCCGCCCTGGAAACGCTATAAATACACTTTGGTAAACGCTCGCTTCTTATTTGGGGCATTATGTCACTGGGAAGTGGTTGAAATCTTTTATTTACGCTTTTGACATTTAGGTTCCACATTTTATGACGTGGTTGTGGTCTTATAAACATTGAAACGGAGCAGAATACTTTAAAATTAAATGAGTAACTCTTACTAAACGCAAAAACATTTCGAGTTTATGTTGTCATTTATACATATCAATCCGTGCAAAATGTTATTCAATAAAAATTCTTAATATAAAAGTTTATCTTTATATCTTATAGGTTATCGTTTGACCAGTTGATATAACAGCACTGAGCCTAGAATACGCTGACTCTCAAGAGTTGTGTGCTGACGAAACACCGTTAGGTAATGGCGGCAGACTTTCTCCTGGATAGTGGTAGGTAACAAGTCAGATGGAACATATTATAATGCTCCTTTTCCTTATGGAACGAACACCCGTTCTTAGATTTGAACCGGTGACCTCGCGCTTTGATATCAAGCCATCTATCCTCTACGCCAACGACGCTCATATCATGGTTGATATCAAAATTGAGCAATTCTAATGCTATTTAATATAAAACAATTGGTTGCACTTCGGAAGTGCTGGCAGAAGTGAAAACTAAAACATTAACGTTGTGCATTTGGTCTACTCTCCCTCCGACTTACGAATTTTTGATCAGGTCACCTGACGCGAGTTAAACATTTTTTACCCATCCCAAAAAGTTTCTACTCTTCCTCCGTCTTACAAATGTTCGATCAGGTCACGTGTCCTGACGCGAGGTTCTGACGCGAGTTTTACATTTTTTACCCATCCCATAAAGTTCACAAATGCCGCTAAAGAAGTTTTTACTTCAATAATTTATATTCATTATGTTTTTGTCATGACATGACATGACATGAAAATTCATTGCATTTCCTAATTTTGTTTTTACACTTTTTTTTTCATACTGTGTTTATGATATGAGTCGTAAGTAGTTAGGTTAAGTATACATATTAATTTGAATGGAACATCATGGTTAAATTAATTATATTCTCGCAATAAAAGTGTCGTTAAGCATAAACGTTAACCCAACCTGCTGGCTACTTTGTAAGTTCTAAGTTAATTCAATTTCGACAGCTACAAAATATCCGTTCTCTACACCTCCTGTAAAGCCTCCCGCCTCATCCCAGGCCGGCCTATTCATAGTCCGTCACTATCCGTGCTTAATCCATTTGGGGCGATAAATCAGCCGGGATGAGGGAAGCGGACCGGAAGTGGTTGTAAAAGATACTTCCGCCCATTTGTTGCCAGTTTTTTTCCATTTTACCCTCCGATAGTGCTATTTGTCATTCCGAGGATGATATTTGCATTTGTTATGGCAAGGTGTAATTTTATTCATATTCCATTCGTTTTTATTTGAGGTAAAGTATACAAATAGCTATATTTTCCTTTTCTTAGTCGTGATGGATATATTTGGGGACGTTTGCGACCAGATGCGGGAACTGTGTGTGAAAGGGGTGGCTCTTAGGTTGAGGTTGTTTTTACCACTTTATATATATTTTACAAGCTTTTATTTAACTTGCAATGTAAGTATGTATGTATGTTTATGTTGCAAATGAAGACAGCTGAGACCTGAGACTGATGCATATTATTATGTTAATTTTATGCTATAAACCTATTTCGATACAACAGCCTGATTGTATTATAGTAGTATTTTTGAAGTATTTTATGATTATGACTGAGCTGTACCCCATATTTTTCATCTGAATATGACGAATTAAATTTGATAACTTCAGCCAATCTCTATTTAACTTTTGGTTTGCTCGTGTAATTCATGTTAAAACATTTCAGTACACTTGCATAGTTTTTAGTATTGTAAATGCAGTAGCAGAGATGTGACGTCATCTACAAAGTCTTTACAAATCTCTTACAAAACTTGGCTACAGCGCAGAGCCTATTCATTCCGTAGCCGCGTAGCGCTTTGTGGGTCGATGTGCTACGTCGTAGACACAGCCACGATGTTTTTTGTAGCTGCATACCTATCGCGGCATAAAATTCATGCTTTACTTTTGGTTTTACTTTTGCTTTGTAAGTTGAAAACGTTTTATTTTCTCGTCACAAATGGAAAATAAAAAGTTTTTGACGTTTGGTTTGCGTACTTTTGTTGAAGCTTTTTGGCATAGCAGTGATACCTATAAGCTGATGTTTTGAAATTCGGGTCATAGCCTAAATTCTAACTCTACGCCTGTTTAATTTCATATTATTCATTAATTCATTATTTTTTAATAAATGATGTGCTATTTTATGATGTGCGGTTTCACTATTTCACATTATTTTGCCTATCTCAAATAAACAAGTAAAAATGCATTAGTCTTTACATGCAAGTCAGTTTTCTTTACTAGACCTTTTAAATATCTAAGAATAACAAATGAAAGTTTCCATCAGCTATATAAATCATCAACAAAGAGATAAGCAATTGTACAAAGCCATCAGAGAAACTCTTTATTTACGTCAAAAGAAGCGATAGCTCATAAACAGCGATATTTCTTGGCGTCCATCCGTCTTGGAGATTATCTCAAGCTTCGCAGCGCAAACTGTAACCTTATCTTAATGGCAGGTTGACCTATTGAGATAACGGTTTGTTTGACCTCTTTATGTGGATTTAGTCAATTATGTAATGAACGGGCAACCTTACTTATTACAAGCTTTTATTTCACTGGCAATATTCACATGTATGTATAGTTTGGCAAACAAAAGTAGATACTGAAAAAGTTGAGCAAATTAAATTTGTAGATTGTATAACAAGGGTGCAATATGGTACGTTTCTGCGAGGCCGCTATTTTGAATCCAGAGCGAAGCGAAGCATTCTAAAGTAGAATCCTGAGCGTAGCGCATAATATTGTAAAAGACGCCGACTAACAAAAAAAAACGTAATAAACCAATAAATACATACAGTTTTCGATAAATACTTTGCACCCTTTGCAGTATTCACCCGATAAATATTTTACCTTTTACTCTTTAACATATTATACATAAGGACATGAAATACCTACAAAAAAGGTGCATATCTAAACGTAAAACTAATGCCATTAATTGTCAATTGGTCCATTACAAGGATTCTGTCAATCCAGGTCATCAATGGACCAATGGACAATCAATGGCATTCATTTTAGGTTCCATTATGACTATTTAGGTACTTTTTTTTGATGTTATATCCATAGAAGCAAATGTATCGCGGCACCCCCATGTCTATATGTATTTCCTACTCCATGGTTAAATGTGTTATTATGACAGTCTGTGATCACAGACTAAAAATGCCAATAATTCTAGCGCTTTTTTTTCTTCTTCTTGGCCACCACAATATATGTGTATTGTGCCACTTTGTGCGCTTTTTTTTTTAATTTGTTAGCGCTGCGCGCTCTCTATTTAATAGGACATTTCCCGTACAATATTATTATTGAACCTCCTTAGACATGGCACTATAAAAGAACAGTCATAAGCTAAAAATAAAAAAATTACATTACCGCCCTAGGGCGGAAAAGACCTATTTTGCGCGAACTTATCGAGGAACAAACCATCACTTTTCGAATAGATGGGGTGAAAAAATATATATCACTGTGGCAGCCCCAACTGCAAAGAATACTTTGACTGACTAATTTCGACACTTTAAACTGGCAGAGTCAGAGATGATTGCACAAAAAAATGTTTCAAAGTATTTGAAGCATACTATAAAACCGCCATCTTGTTATGATTTTGCTATGTCTGACATTCGCATAAATCTTGTCATGTAGGCTCAATGAAGGCTCATTACTTGATAAAGCTGAAACCCTTCGAGATCTTGGAGTTCTCCTGGACAGTCGACTTGATTTCCGCGAGCATGTTATTTCTCTTTGTAAAATAACGAACAAGACTAGTTAGGCTTCATCATGAGAACCGCGTCACAGTTCCGTGACGTCAGTGTTGCCCTTAAATTATACAACGCCTTTGTTCGCAGCAAATTGGAATATAGTACTACAATCTGGGATCCACGTGAGGCTAAATACTCTCTTGTGATTGAAAGGGTGCAGCGCAAATTTGCAAGATATATATATATATATATAAGCGACAGTATGGTTACTACCCATATTTATTCCCATCCTTGTTTGTCTCAGGTATGATCGGAGTAGAAACTTTGGAGCTTAGGCGGAAATTACTTTTAGTTCTGCACTATTGGCAAATACTACGGGGCGGAATAAATAATCCGGATGTGTTAGCTCGTTTAGGAATATTCGTTATTTTTTAGTTTTAATTTGATATAAGTTTAATTAAATAGTTAGCGTAGCTGTAAGCTAACTATAGTTTTATAAATAAATGAATAAATAAATGTAAAAATGCAAATAAATCGAGTCTTGACTTTCACTAACCAGACCCTAAGTAAAAAATACATAAGAAAATTGCCAGTGGGTATGTATTTCAAAATGTTTACTACTATTATTTTTTGCTGGTTTTTATTTGAGCTGCTTTAATTATTTAGGAACAATTAAATATCACCAATGTACCATCGAGCTTAAAGTGACCTTAAAGTAGTAAAAAGTACTTAAGAAAACCAATATTTTGTGGCCCCCTGTAATGCAATTACATAAAATAGACAAATCAAATCTTAA
This sequence comes from Cabera pusaria, assembly GCA_954871355.1. Classification (NCBI taxonomy): domain Eukaryota; kingdom Metazoa; phylum Arthropoda; class Insecta; order Lepidoptera; family Geometridae; genus Cabera; species Cabera pusaria. The sequence continues at coordinate 23,517,525 of OX940906.1, forward strand.
CATTATCTCTGGCAAGCACTCACATCCAATATATATATATATATATTTTTAAGATGAAGATTACTAGCAATGTGGGTTGCACATTGCTAGTATTCTTGTTAACCCCTCCAACTAAGCTTAATATGCTTGTGTCTGGAGTGGGTTCACGTCAATAGTGCAATGGGTGGGGTGGGGATCGAACTCACGACCTCTCCATCGCCAGTCCGACGCCCTATCCTTTGGGCTATTGCCGTCTTAAAATTGAAACATATAGTATACAGGAGTTATCTAAGGAACGATTTATTTCTTGCAACGCCACAATATACTTATCTAAGTATATTAATATACTTATCTTATCTACTTACTTATCAGCTAAATCTAAATCTGTTCTTCTATCAATTATGATTATTTTAGTAGAAATAAATGAATATACTTAATTAGTTAGAATAGTAAAATATTTATAAAAAATCTTAATCTATTGTTACGTAGCTTACAGCGTTGAGTTCACATTTACTATGGGCTAGGAGAAATTTCAAGTTTTCTATGGTTCTTAGTAAGCCAGTACTTACACCCTATCATTGCAGTTCTGAAAATATCTTCTACATTACTACGACGAGAACGATAACAACTCAATAAATTATAAATCCTAAATATTTAATAAAACTCGAAGCAAACAAGGTCAAATGAGAAACGAATTAACGCAAAATTAAGTTTGACGCTAATTCGTGCGACAATCTGAATTTAATATTTAAGTTCACGTGAAACTTTTGTCATTTTGCCGTTAAACTTTTCAAAGTGCATAAAAATCGCCATTTTACCAACGTTGTCATAAAATTCTTTCTCAAACTCTCACAAAACGTTCTTTGATATTATTATAGTGTCACGTTCTAAGTTCTGAGCGTACTACGAGGGATTTATAACTGTCTTCTGAATGTTATACGAATTACTGCATACCTTTAGTGAACGAATAATACATATAAAGGCGCGTTTACACACAAACATCCGTCACTGACGATTCGTTAAAGAAACAGAAGTACATAAGTAAAATAAATTGATTATATATGTTATAGTGAATTAATACTCATTTGGACGATCCATCATGACGGTTATTAGTCCAGTTTACTGTCATAATGTTAGATGCGAGCTACGTTGAAATAATGTCGTATGAATGTTCAGCGCTCCGCCTCACAGTCGTCTTTGACTATGAGACAAGCACGATTCCATATTAGACTTAGATTACATCACTAAATTACATTAGGTGAGGAACCAGTCAAATGCAAATACTACTCTGCTCTATCCGATCACCACCTAGATCGCGCACGCAGGACGCCGCGGTATGTGCCATTAGCACGACCACACCACGGCGTCCTGAGATAAGTGTTTTTTTGTCGTAATGATTCCTCAAGCTATGTTTGGACTTTATAAAAATATAATATTCAAATTAAATATTATCCGTTTGCCTGAAAGTGTTGACACTATTGTATAAGTACAAAAAAAGCCTCAAATATGTGTAGTACAATTCGATTTGAATAAAAAAGGCCAACAATTTGAAACCCGCATAGGTGTGTCCTTTGTTCTGTCGCAAAACTGAAGGCATGAAATTGAAAACAGATTTGAAACATGGTTGTGACGTCACGCTCTAATCAAAACTACGCTCGTGACGGGATTGTTTATTTCCGCGCAAACCCCCGACGCAAACTGAAAGTGTGTTGTAAGTTTGACGTGTGTATGTCTGTCTGTAGCATCGTGGCGCCCAAATATTTTGTTTGTTTGGTAGGTAGGTGTTTTAATCGAGAGGGTTCTTGGGTTTAATTAATGAAAATCCGTTCAGCCGTTTAAATGCTATTAGCTTCTTTCTATTTGATGACGCTGTCAGATCACCTGTCATAGGTCCCATCAATTCGAAATTTGGTATCCTCTTAGTTCAATGATATTGTAAGAACATGGTAACATTGACCTGACACTGGGACGTTTCCTGGAATCTGCAGAATATACTATACTCCTCACTAACTTACAGCAGAGATGTCGTGTTTGGGCTAAATAATATATACAAAATACCGCCAAGTTGTGTTTAACTATTTTGCTTAACCCCAAGATTGTATGTAACAGATCGCTTTAAGCGATGTTAGTAATAAATCAAAATATTATAATAGCAACACTTTATATTGTACTCTATAGTAACTCTATGGTATCGTTGTTGTTCCTGCAATAAACTTTCTGTTTTACTGATCTCTTTCACAATAAAACGTCGTTTCATTTTAAGCGATACGACCGTCTGTTGAATCACTTATTTTTGAAAATTTATTTTAAATTTAATTTGTACAATAAATTGTTTGTTTGTCTATGTATCTTTTATTCACAACAACGTGAGCACTACGCAAAAGTTACGCAATTTTGGAACGCCTAAATATTATGTGAATACCGAAGCTATTTTGTAAAAAAAAACTAAACAATGCGGATAATATACGTTTGAAATAAAGTCATGGAATATTCAAAGGAAAATCCCAAAGACTATCCAGGAAGTGCAAAATAGGCCGGACAAAACGTTTTCTTGTTTTCAACCTTTTAATTTTTATCGCTAATTTCGCTGTATTTGTGAGGATAGTTTAAAAGAAGTTGTTGTTCCTCACTTGGCGCGTCTAAAAGTCTAGTCTTGACCAAGCTGACTGCGAGCGCCACGTTTATGGAACTTTAATTAAATACTTTGAAGTTTAATATAAACTGTGAAATATATAAACAATGATATAGTATATATGTGTGCTTGAAAAGACGGTCATCGCACATTGGAGGACAACCTAGGTGAGTGGGAGCACATATTTCTGTGAGTTTGTTGTTTGATGTTATAATTTCTCAAGATATTATTATGTTTGCGGTATTCGTTTTGTTATATCAACGTCTTCGTGCGCTATCAGATTTCTGTGGATGCGCCGATGTAAAAAAATGTAAGCCAAATATTATGTTTCTTTGAAGTGTTACACACTTTAAATTTATGTAAATTGTTTCAGAAGGTTGCGGGTTCAAGCCCCGTCGGAACGACGAAATATTGGATTGTGTTTAACAAAATGTAAACCATCGGTAAATAAAGACGTTTAATTATAAGATTAATTAACTGTAGTGTGAAGTAAATGGATCTTAATATACACGATATCATTGTGCAATTAATACTTCTTTAAGCTAGCACGTACTGCTTCATATAAATGTATGATCCTCAGAATAGATATTATACCAGAAGGCGTCAACTATCAACTTAATAGTGTAGAGACACGTGCCAGCGATGAAATGCATATTGCAGTATTTTTAATTGCATACGGGAATAAAATAATCCTTTTTTTAGGGTTCAGTAGTCCCGACAAGGAACCCTTATAGTTTCATAATGTCCGTCTGTCTGTCTGTCTGTCTGTCTATCTGTCTGTCTGTCTGTCCGAGGTTTTGCTAAGAGATCGTTAATACTAGAAAGCTGTAATTTTGTAAGGGGTATGTACGTAAATAAATGACGCCGACAAAGTCTTGAAATATAATTTTGAAAAATATTTTTTTTATGGTAGCTCCCCTATGTGAGCAGTGGGGATGATTTTTTTTTTCATCGTCTACCCCATCGTATAGGGTATCGTTGAATAAGTCTTTTAAAATGATTTAAGGGTTGCTAATACCATCGATTGAATGCTCCATTTACGAAATATTAAACTGTAAAGTGCAAATTTTTGTTCCAGTAAGGCGTCCCCCCCCCCTCTAAAAGCTAAACTGCTGGCTTAAAAAATCTAGAAAAATTCGTGATAATAGCGCATTTCATGAACTTTACATGTCGTGTTTAGAGTCATTGGAATGCTTCTAATGAAAAGATTATACATAGATCAGTCGGGGTGGTTTAAAATATTATATTATTATATATACATATAGATGAATATTATTTTATACAATAGATCATATAATTATACTATATTGACTTTAAATTGATTGTGATCGGTGGGGATCTACAGCATAGCTAAGCTTATAATAATATTTTCTAGTAACTATGACATAATCTGTGGTTTCACTGCAAATATTTTATTAATTTTGCGATGCGTGTATGTGAAATCCGTGATATCTTCTAGAGTTTTCATTTGAATTATATACTGTAAAGGTCAATTTTAATCTATAATTCTATCTATAATATGTGGCCAAGCTAATTAACGTAATTATTTGGATGAAGATTAATACTATACACTTGAAAATAGCCTTGGAAGTTATGTAATATTTTTTAACAAAAATTTTAAGATTAAAATGGTTACTGTGAGTCAACCTTAAGAGATAGACATATGTTGTCGCGGATTTTTTTGTAGGTCTTATTAAGTTGTACAACTCTTGCAAAGAAAATATTCTTCTATCTATTTTCAATTAAGCAGCGTTCGTAAGAAACCTGTTTTTTCGATCGTTTTTTTGCCGACTTAGGTTGCAAATTAGGTCTCCACGAATGTACCTTTGATTTAAACGGGATTATATATAGCCTATTTTCATTTCAAAAGTCCATTCTATGTATTAGTGAAAGAATTTTTTAAATCGGTTTAGTAGTTTTTGAGCCAAATCATTACAAACATACAAAAATACAAATGTTCTCTCTTTATAATATTAGTATAGATATAGACAGTAAAGTAAAGTATACGATAAAGCTAACGAGTACCAAATTCACAAAAAAAATGTTAACTGAGGCAGGAACATAATACCAGAACTCAGCTGTGAGACTTTATGGTGGCCATAAACCGATTTTTCATTTATTTTATTAACCTATCCAGTATCTATGGGAGAAAATCCAATAAAATTGGTTTATTAGTTTATGAGATTAGCTTTGCCAAGAACTATATAAACCTTCGTTCTGTTCCTTACAAAGTCTGTTAGACAAGTTTGAGTAAATATTTTAGTTTTTCTGATTTACACTTAATATAATTACACTTTAATGTGATAAATATATCTATTCAGTATTGGTTATAGTCAGTATTGTTCAGAACATTTTCGGTATTTATTATTTATTTAGTTCAATGGCTGATATCACCAAACATTAAATAATTCCATGATATACTACAAATAAATTACTAGTAGTTCTGTGAGGACAGCAGACCTTGCGTGCCCGTATAAACATTGAAATCCGTCCATATACAGGTGAATTATTCAAGTGGGCGTGGATGGCCAAATCAGAAACTATAAGGAATAGCAAAAAATACTCAAAGGAGTCTCGGGTCCGATTTTGATGAAAACTAAAACTGCTCCTTTTAGTACTTTTCGCTAATTCTCATAGTTTCGGATTTGGCCATCCGCGCCCTCTTGAAAAATTCAGCCTGTATATCGCTACATCAAACTTCACCTGCTTTCTGCCCTCCACTCCCCCTTTTTGGAAAGTTTTTCGCCACATCTTGTATGAATGTACTATGTAGAATGAAGTCCAGTCCAATTTGACTGAAATCCGACGATAAATAACGCTGCAGCAAACGTCTGCCCTTCCTCCCCCCTATTTTCCACTTAATAAAAAATGCAATGAAAATTCTTAAATAAATCAAGGAACTTGTGTGCCAATTTTCGTCAAAATCAGTAGAAAAATGCGACTTGTAGACGAGAACACACAGACAAACACCCGGACAAAAACATATTTGGCTTATTCAAGACTGAGGCGCGAGAATAACTATAATATTTATTCTTCTTCTTCTATTAACAGAAGACTATTTACTTCGCAGTGAAGGAATTCACCAAAAATATTCCAAGAATCACAAAACGTTTTTTTCAACCTTTATTAGTTTCCCAAGCACTTGAAAAGCAACGATTCATACCGTAACTTTGTAAGAAAACGGCCTCGACGCAACCTCAACCTCGGTACTCCAAACGAGGCACTCGAAACCTCAAGACTTTCCAAACAAACAGCTCAATTAGCTACCTACGAGATAGCAAATTACTTCAGGCAAATACATTATGTAAATACTGTGAACTCGACCTTTGAATTCCGACCTTACGTCCTCGACATACAGTCATCTAGGGACGAACACAATTTGTTAATGTAAGGCTAAGGGCGCGTTTATGGACGGGCATCACGCGAATTGCTTTTCATGGTGAGGTGCGTGAAGTATGCGATGAGCTGTGTCGAATCCAACGCCACGTTGATAGCGTCATATGCACAATGTAATGCTATATGGGAAATATTTTTGTGTTTTTGTTTTTTGTGAGTAAATGTTGTGTTTTGTTTTTTGTGAGTAAATGATGATTGAGAGATGGCTTGACTTCTAAACGAGAGGTCACCGGTCCATGTCTAACCACGGGTGTACGTCCACAGCTGGTAACATCATATTATATCAACGTTCCGCCTGACTTGCTACAAAAACTAGCTTACCACCATCAAGGTAAAATCTGCCGCCATAACCTTCCCGTATTCCGGCATCACATAGCCCATGAGAATCAGAGTATTCAAGACCTAGCATGTTCACCATCTTCGACCACTTCCTCGCTTACCACCAGACGAGATAGTGGTCAAACGCTAGCGCACGTATATTTCGTGTAAAACCTAGCGCTACTACGTTGAAATGAAATGAAATAGTATATTTTGCATGAAATATGGTAGGTAAAAGTTGTTAACAAGGTTTAAAAATATGTTCGTCACATTTCGCCAAAATATGGCATGCCAAATTGTACAGCGGTATCAATTAGTTGTTCATTAAGTATGTAAAATATTTCTTATACACGATCCTAGTCCTCAGACAGGGCATTTGAAAATATAATTATTTTGATTATTTTTACATTCAAGTTCTACATAAATAAATTATGTCAGAGCTCTGGGTGCCAAAATAAAATAATAATTAATCAAATCAAATGTCAAGCTAGAAAATTAAGTCAATCTTACATAATACACTATTAGATGACCAATCTTAATTTGCATGTCATAACAATGTTTAAATACTTATTTAATAATCCAATATTCGTTAAGATTATAAAAACAATTTTCAACTAACCATTTGTGCAGTCTGTTTTTAAATCTTCTTGCCAGTAATAATCTAGTTGCCTCATGTTGGAATTGAAATAAAAGCTAGGCGCAAGCAGTTAATGAAGTTGTCGCAGCATAGCAGTATCTAGCAGTGTACTATTATTTTCCGAAACTTCGATAAGCGTAAATTAGCACGTGCTACGTCACATGACGCGAAGTACACAACGCGCCTGAAATCTTGTGTTTGTAAACACGCCTTAACTAGACATTAAAGTAGGCTTGTGTTTATGTATTGACCTCAGTGAATTAAACTTTTTGTTGTTCACATAAATCCTTTATACGACATTAACTAAATACTAGAGTTAGAGAGTGTAGGCCAGAGAATTAGGTTATGTACACACTAGGTTCTTAAATTAATAACGTGGTAGCCTGTACTACCGGCGTGGCAGCTAAAAGTACAAAGCGGGTACGCTACGCTAGATTTGAGTAAATATGTTTTCTGTCTTACTGATTATTATGAATTTTAGTTAATTATGAATGATGGCTGCAAACTTTGATCAGTGAAGACTTGGGATAAAAATATAAAAATTCTGAGTTTAGGAATAAAGTTTCGAGAGTAATTCATCGAGAAACGAGTGTTCTTAGCTTTGGCTCATGAAAATCCGTTCAGCCGTTTAAATATTATGAGCTCTTTTTTGGTTGATGAGACTACGATAGCAATTTTCGTAGCCCTTTGACCGCGGACGTCATAAAAATCAAAATGGTGCTTCTGCGCACTATTTACCTGCCACTCTGCTGCCGTCTCTTTAGCGTAGTTAGCAATAGTCAAAACAAATGTATTAAATCCTGTTATTTGAATGATATGGCAAGAATATGATAAACTTGACCAAATGCTGAGACATCTCCTTGAATCTGCAGAGTGCAGAATACTCTCAACTCCTCGTCTGAGATGTCGTGTTAAGGCTATTTGGAATGGTCTCAATGAACAAATTATACATATACAAATCAGTCGCGGGTGGTTTTTATATTTTGAATATAAGTATTATTTAAACCCACTTAAACCCTTTACGTGAGTTAGCTTATTTATAATTTATTCTTCTCCATCAATCTGTGTAATTTACTAACGAGAACAGAAATTAAGAACGTTTACAACAGGTTTTATAGAAAGGTTTTTGTAGGTAAAGGAATAAGATTAAGGAGAGGAAAAGTATTGTAGAAATAAGTTTTTTGAACTTTATAAATTTGTAATATAATTCATAGGCTTATTATGTTGTTATCTGTGTTATAGGTGTGTCGGCTGTAGCTTCTTTGCTGACATATCGGACATTACTTGACCTATAACTTCAGAAAATGTTCAAAACTAAAGAGAAGTGGTGAAATTATAAATGTCAATAATATCGTTTAAAAACTAAAAAAGGACCGACTTCAATGCCGCGCTATTCATTTTCAGTACCAATTTTGAGATGTTTATCTCAATATCTCTGGAGATACTTATTAGACCTCGATAAAATTACCATGATACCACACTTGGGATATCTCCTTTCGAACAAAAAAAGAATAATCAAAATCGGTTGATAAACGACGAAGTTATCCGCGAACAAACATAAATATATATATATCGAATTGAGAAACCTCCTCCTTTTTTTGAAGTCGGTGAATATATTCAACAGGTGCGCCCCGCAGCTTCTCCTACGTTGAAAAGTATCCTACGCATAGTATTATTGTCAGTTCTGTGCTTATGCTCTATTTTACCTTCTTTGTTATATGTATGTGCATAATTAACCGACTTCAAAAAAAGGAGGAGGTTTCTCAATTCGACCGTATATTTTTTTCATACAATTTGATAGAGCTGTTTAACAGTGAAAACGTTACAAATGAACGTTAAAATGTCCAAAGCTTAAGAGCGAACGCGGGGTGCAGTTTCCCATACAAATGTATTCCACTGTTTCTTCCCTAGAAAATGCTTCTGCTAGCTTGCTTTAGTCTTGCTTTATGCTTATCTACGCCCCAATCATTTGATTTTTTTGACCACCCAATAGCAAAAAGAAATAAAAGCCTTCTAATTTTCTCTTTGAAATTTTTGAAGGGTCGTATTTCTATACATTTGTATGGAACACTGCACCCCGCGTTCGCTCTTAATAATATTCTTTTGAATTAATAATATTGGTATTGATATAGTATCGAGACCAATCGGATCATTTAACTCCAGCCTAGAAATCGTACTAGAAGTGCCCCGCGGCTTCAGCCGCGTTAAGAACTCCTTTTATTTACTTAAAACGTTTCTCTTGTAAAACGATTTTAACATTAAAGACATAAAATATGAATTAGCCAAATCGGTTCACCCGTTTTCATGTTATCGCGTGACTAAGGCAAATCGGGATTCATATTTATAAAACCCGAAAAACCCAAACTTTCATACTTTGTTACCTACCCCATTTCGAAAAATCCTACAACACGTACTTAGTTATTTACTTACAGAAGTACTTATGTGTAAACTTTCGAATAAAACAGACTATCTCATCTTGTTTCGCCATACAAACTTTGAATCCCCGTTCCGTATCCGGGAGGAATTTTTTGAAAATCCTTTCTGAGCACCTACATCATAATAACTATCTGCATTCTAAAATTCAGACTTTGTTACCCCACTTCACCCTCTTTGGAGTGGAATTTCGAAAAAACCTGAAACATGTATTTTATTTTTTATTTACTTAAGTACTTGTGTGAAGTTCCGAATAGAAAAGACTATCTAATCTTGTTTCTCCATACAAACTTTGAACCCCCGTTTCATCCCCTTCAGGAGTGAATTTAGGGAAATTCTTTCTCAGAAGGAACTAACGTCGTAATGAATATGTGCATGTCCAATTTCAGCGCAATCCGTAATAAATTGATTTTCACACTTTGTTACCCCATTCCACCCTCTTAGGGGTGAAATTAAAAAAAAACCTGAAACACGTATTTACCTATTTTATTACTGGAGCACTTGTATGAAATTTCTAATAGAAAATACTATCTAATCTTGTTTCTCCATACAAACGTTGAACCCCCGTTTCATCCTTTTAAGGGGTTAATTTTGGAAAATCCTTTCTCAGAGTGAACTAACGTCGTAATAACTATTTGCATGCCAAATTTTAACGCAATCCGAAACAATATTGATTTTCACACTTTGTTACCCCATTTCACCCTCTTAGGGGTAGAATTTTGAAAAAGCCTGAAACACGTATTAACTTATTTTTTTACTGAAGCTCTTGTGTGATGTTTCGAATAGAAAAGATTATCTAATCTTGTATTTTCATACAAACTTTGAACCCCCATTTCATCCTCTTAAGGGGTGAATTTTGAAAAATCCTTTCTTAGTACACCTTTACGTACTAAGACAAATATACTCTCCAAATTTCAAGTCTCCACGACCAGCGGTTTAGGCTGTGCGTTGTCTGTCAGTCAGTCAGTATGTCAGGACAAAGATTCTTATAGTAATAGATAAACTAATAAATAAAATGAATGCCAATATTGGAAAGTAATATTTACTATTATATCAAAATTGTAAACATTGCACGTGACACCCTTTGTGGGTTGTTTGTGGTAGTCAAACACAGAACAGCAGCGATTTGTATTAAAGGCGCAATGTGTTTACAGTTTATTTTTTGCTTGTGAAGCCATTTTTCGAGTAGTATCTTTGTTTTCTTTCGGCGCTCTCGGCTAATTAAAATGTTACTTTATTGTAATATTTCGGTTGGGATACTTGAAACTTTATTAAAGGTTAACGAAGGGACGCCTACGTGAAGGACAGAATTAATATCAATTTTATATAAATAAACATGAAGTTACTTGTTAAATAAATAACTACTAGCAGCTCACGTAAATTATTACTGTGTTGTATTTCAACATTATTTGTTTTTGTATAAAATGTTAAGTAAGTAGTTCAAGTAGTTTAGTCGTGAAGTGGGAACATACAATCTGGATATCGTATTTATTACAAATATTGTCGTTGATATTTTGCTTCCTATCATACTATTATCACGGAATTTTCACATAGATCAAATAGAAAAACTGTTCAGGGTTCCGACTGGTTGTGTTTCACTATTTCACTTTTTTATTTTTTTATATAAAAATTGTCTGAAGTACTGAAACACACAGTTACATGTATGGTTGGTTTTAACGTACTTAATTTTTTTTTTAATATTTTGACGTAAACGATTGGATGACAGCTGAATGGTTAATTACTTTTTTTTTTCTAATTCAAAGCGTTAAATTCTGCTTTTGCTATGTTTACTTGATAGTTGGTTATGATTTATGATTTTGACGTGTATATGTGCGTATATTAATACTGCCTACATATTGAATAAATGCTTTGATTCTTTGACTGGTTTATATTATAATACTTGATGATACCCGCGACTTCGTTCATGTACACCAAGAATTTTATAATTGTTAAGCTTTGTCAAACAACATTTACGTGATCTGAGTTATTTAAGTTGTGTAAAAATCATAATTTTATTTTCACAAAAAGTAGTCTATAATCATCCTCATGCTATAAAATATTACCTTGTAAAATTTTACTCAGATCGTACAGAGTTACAAATGTTTTTTAAAATATTAGTCTGGATGGTGATACTGTGTCAATCCCACTTAACTATTTACTAATTAAATTACTTCATACTCAAATATTATGTATCTTTGTAGTGTTTCACACTTTGTATTTTTGTAAATTGTTAAACACAATCCAAAATTTCATCGTACCGACGGGACTTGAACCCGCAACTTCCGGAATAACATGTTCCTGTGCTTTGCCAATTAAGCCACGGTGTGAAGTATCGTTACGACGAAATTAGTGGATTGCATTTTGTTAACCCAATTATGCATTGGTGACGCCATCTATGACTACTTATTACGTAAGTTAATCATTCGGAAGAAATCATTACAGTTTTCTAATCTGACGAGAGATGTTGCACTGCGTTAATCAAATATTATGTATCTTGGAAGTGTTTCACACTTTATATTTTTGTAAATTGTTAAACACAATCCAAAATTTCATCGTACCGACGGGACTTGGACCCACAACCTCCGGAATAACATGTTCCGGTGCCTTGCCAATTAAGCCAATTCTTCATACTCGTTGCCAATTCAACCAGTGTCATATTATGTTAACATGATCATCTGCTATTTTCTTCCGATTCCTGCCAGTTCCAATAATTGCTTCATCGCAGTCACCTGTGGCAGTCACCTAGGCTGAGGGCGTCTAACATGTTAATTATTTACACAAAAAATAAAGTACACACAGTTCATAGTAGGTCTCCGGTGAAGGTAAAACATCGTTAAGAAACCTCCAATCGATCCAATCCCCGCATGGTGGTAGACACTATCCAGCATTTTCCTGGCCAGCTACCACCCTCAGATTATTCTAATATGTTCCGGCAGCTATCCTTGAGAGGCAGTTTCTTTTCTAGGCCTAGCGTGCTAAACATACCAACAGGTAAGATAATGGTCAAACGATAGCCTATAATGATATAACAAAAAAATTACAGATAAAAACACACCCTACCTTCGCACAAAGTATTCATTTCGTACATACGGAGGTCATCGCTCTACCTTTTTTTTCTGGCAACAAAGTTACATTCCGTGTTCCCATTCCTTGAACAAAAAGTAGTTGGATACCTCCACGGGGAGACACAATTGATGAACAGAAAAAGGGACACCTTCGGGGAATATAGCCGAAGTTCCAACCTTAGAGACGTTTACTTTCGCTTCTACATTACGTTTCTTGTTACTGTAAACTGCCTTGTTGTGAATATAAGTTACGGAATAATAGAATATTTAATACGCCTTTATGCCTTGATATTATTTTCTTTCTTTTTCTATCTTTTTCGTCGGGTCTTTGCTAAAATAAACATAATTTATAAAAAGACGCCCGGTAGACGGATGGACCAACAAGGAACATTATGCCATTGTTTAGTGGGTGGTGAGAACTCGTCCGAAGACCACCAATAGTCGCCCAGGAATGATATGTGTTGGTTTGATCATTGTTTTTTTTTTATTACTGAGAGGCTTGTGTTTGACCACTATCTCGCCTGGTGTCAATCGATGATGTGGTCGAAGATGGTGAACACGCTAGACCTAGAACGGTCTAACTCTCAAAGGCTGTGTGCTAAGGGAATACCGTAAGATTATGGAGGCAGATTTTCTCTTTGATAGTGGTAAACTACTTTTTGGTAGCAAGTCAGGTGAAACATCGATATAATGTATAAGGTCTTCGGAAGTACAAAATCAGCCAATGACGTCTCCTATGGGAAGAAATTACCCTTTCCTAAAACTATGGAACAGCTTCTATTGCCATCTTTTAGTTTCCAGTTCCTTAAAACTTCCAAGTTGGTTTGAATTAATTTCGAGAAATTTAAATTTATTTCAACAAAGGCCCTTCGATTTTGCTCAAACATCCGTTTGAGAGGAATATTTGATGGAAAAGAGGAGAGAAAAGGAACTCTTTGTTGTAACGATGCCTTCATCGCTTGTCTCCGTAAAACTTCTATTTACTGTCAAACAAACACGTAATGCATTAAAATCTTAATAAAGAACTACGTGTGCTCGAAAGCCTATGACAGTGTTGACCGAAACGCACTATACAACATCCTGGCAAATTTTATGTTCCCACTAAGCTAGTAAGAATGATTGTTGCCACCACAAAGTAAAGCAAGCTTCGCGTTAGAGTCGGTACTGAGCTGTCCAGTGAATTCAACGTAAATACTGGCCTGAAGCAAGGAGATGCGCTCTCGCCAATGCTTTTTAACATAGCGCTCGAATCTGTTGTGAGAAAAGTATTAACCTTAGATGGAGGTGTGCCACTGTATGGATTACACAAAGTTATTGGCTATGCTTGGCTTGGCTCTCATAGGGCGGAACAAACGTAAAGTTGCAAGGGCTGCTAAGGTACTCGAAAATGAAGGTAGAAAAGTTGGTTTCCAAATAAACTGTGAGAAAACGGAATACTTACACATGAAAAGATATCGAAATACAAGAGAGACACGAGAAAACCTGGAGGTGGATGATGTTTTCTATAAAGGTGAAGCCAAATTTAAATATCTGGGTTGCACAATCACAGATGCTAACACAAGGGAGGAGGAGATAGAAATCAGGGTCCAAAGCACCCTTCGTTGTTGCGCGGCTCTACACAAGGTGTTAGTGTCAAAGTTTTTGAGCAGAAAAACCAAAATTCGGATTTATAAAACGGTCATTAGACCAATCCTGATGTATGGATGCGAAGCTTGGGCACTAACACAAAAAGAAGAGAACAAACTCCTAGTCACCAAAAGGAAGATCTTACGCAAAATACTGGGACCAGTAAAACGAGCAGATGGCAGCTGGAAAATTCGCAAAAATATAGAGATCGAAAAACTAATAGCAGAGCCCAACATTATTGGAAAAATAAAAGCTCATAGACTCCGATGGCTCGGTCATGTAGAACGAATGGGAGAGGATCGTGCAGCATATGTGGGACGACCAACTGGTCGGCGGCCAGTGGGAAGACCTAGATATAGATGGGAGGACGAAGTCCAGAAAGATCTGCGAGAACTGAAGGTAGAAAACTGGAGGGAGCTGTCACAGGATAGAGACAGATGGCGCTTACTTTTGTCGGAGGCCAAGGCCCACTTCGGGTCGCTGAGCTATAGAAGTAAGTAAGTACGTGTGCTCAGAGCTGTGCTTGAGTTGTGGATAAGCGGGTTCATTTATCACTGAGGCTTTTTTATAGGACAGATCAATCGTTTGACCGCTCTCGCAACTGATGTTATCATTGAGCCTGATATCGACCGCATCATAACCGTAGATCTTAACAGCAAATAATTTAAGATCGTTTAAAAACTAAAAGAATCAACTTCAACTATCTCGTCGAAATATTAAATGAGACCACCTGGATAGTATACTACTACAGACAAAAAATATTTTTTCTAATCGGTTCAGGCGTCTTTGAGTAATCGGTGAACAAGCATAAAAAAAACAAAATCTGACGAATTGAGAACCTCCTCCTTTTTTGTGACGTCGGTTAAATAGAGAAAGAGATATAAGAAGCTGATAACAACGTTTTGATTCGAGGCATACATCAATCAGACAGCAATGATGATTGCGATGTAGTACTTTGATTACTTCAATATGATTCAAAACAATTTAATAAACTAATTAAACTAAAATATTAACTATGACTAATAATTAAAATAAAAACTACAATTAATAAATGGAATTTATGTCGCTGTCTGCTGGTATAGTACCCAAAAAGCTGGTGACATTACCTCTTTTAATCGCAAAACCAATGCGTTTTCCGATGGAAGCGCCAGCTCTTTGGTCGTGGGAGACATCGATTAGACGTCTCCTTAACAAAACGGCGTCAAAGTCAAAGTCAAAGTCAAAGTATTTATTCAGTATATGGGCAAATAAAAAATTTGCACTTACACATGTCAAATAACATTAAACATATAATATTCAATAAAAAATATTATAGATATAACAGAAACATAACTTATTGCTTTGAATTTACAAAAAAAACAAAGGTATTGAGCCATTCAGCTTTCATCTAGACGTCGAACGTCACACTTAAAACACATGTTTAATTCCCCTGATTAATGAAATGCGTGCTCGTTGACCCCACGGGCCCATGGTTGCGATCCAAAACGGAAGAAAAGCATAGTTGTCACCGATGCTTATATATTTCCTGCGTTGAGAGCCTCTGCTACGTCTGCAGCTGCTCCTGCCGCCCGTGAGATATTATGAAGATAGGAAACTGCCAATGTGTCGACGCACGTCGCATCCAACACTAGCGGCTTCCCACGACACCAAGGAACCAACGTCATGCCGTCAAGCCTCTTACCATCGTCACGTGTGATAACGTTCGGCTCTAAAATAGCCAGCCCGTATATATACGTTTACTATACGTTTTAATATATTACTTCAATATTATACTTAATTTTAATTGTAATGAATTAAGGTTATTTTTAACCGACTTCAAAAAAAATTAGGAGATATCTCAATTCGACCATATATATCAGGGTGTCGGGTTTCATATGGTCCAAACGAAAACCATCTTGACTGGATGACTTCAAGGGCTACCCAGAGAACCCTTATGTATGTTCCCCGAAAATCTATAGTTTTCGAGAAAATTGCGTTTTACTTGTTTTCGAGTTAGTCCCCGAAATGTTACAATTTATTTAAATTTTCTCCCAAACTATAAAGACCAGAGCCCTAGTTTCTTTGTGGGACTATGAACAATGAATAGGTCTGTCAGGGTAAACTACGATATTTTATTTAGGCTTATTATTTTCTGAGAAAAAAATAAGACATCACATTTTTTTATTTAGACGATATTCGAACTTTCACTTTGGGCAGCCTTTTCCAAAAAAAACACAGACTAAAAAAAATTACAACCGATTTTAAAAACTTGTCTGTTTTATTGACCTGCTGCTTGTCAAACTTCATACGGCTGCGACAAGAAGTTCAGCTCTTAAAACAGGATTAACGAAATAGAATCACTTTCTTGTCCGTCTGTCTGTCTGTCTGTCTGTCTGTCCGTCTGTGTGTCCGTCTGTCCGTCTGTCTGTGGGTCACCACCGATTTCCTCAGGAACGGGTGGACCTAGCAAGTTGAAATTTATACCTGATACTGAAGTCTATAGTTCCTATTGGGTGTATAAAAATCAAGGTCTTGAGTCGACAGAAAAAAAGATATGGGCAAATTTAGATTTTCACAAAAACTTGTTAGTACCAAAATGTACCTTAATTTTAAACTTTTTTTATTTTCTGGAATTTTTCCTTTACTTGTGCTCGACCTTGCTTACAACCAAAATTCACAATTCTAGGTAAACTGGAAGTACCCTATAGATTTTGGGTCGAAAACCTATAGGGTACTTCCCGTTGACCTAGAATCATGAAATTTGGCAAGAAGCAAGGTCTTACAGCACAAATTAAGGGAAAATTCCATAAAATAAAAAAAAGTTGAAAATTTTAGGGTGTCCCCATACATATATAGTTGCGCCAATTAATGTAGACCTCCGAGTTGTATGAGCGCTGATACAATTTAGAGGTCTAGCTTAATTGGATGCTACGAAAGGCTCGGTGTGCGAGTTAAACTCGACTTAGCCGGTTTTATTATAATAAAAGTTTAAAGTTACAGCTATGCACATGATATCGCTTAATAAAGTTTCTTTTAAGACGATAAAAGGAGTGATCACTTTTAGTTTTCTTTTGCTATGATTATTTTAGTTTGGTGTTTAATTTACGTAGTAGGCGTTTGACCACAATCTCACTTGATGATAAGTGATGATGTGATGATTGACCATGATGCTTGCTTTCTTAGACGATACGTTTGCACTCGCGAGCTTGCGTCATTCTCCCATATGAAAAATCAAATAATTTGAGGTCAGGCATCTTGATGGCCAGAGACAGATCCATCGCGCCGGATACATCAACTTGTGAAAGTGTCACCCTAAAGATTTCACTTCTCCAGCGAAATTAATACGAATAAATATCAACTTTAACTAATAGATGCACACAAGAAGAGAAGTGAAGATAATTTCTTGTCCGTCTATCTGTCTGTCTGTCTGTCTGTCCGTCTGTCTGTCTGTCCGTCTATCTGTCCGTCTGTCTGTCCGTCTATCCGTGTGTCACTACCAATTTTCTCAGGAACGGATGGACCTAGCAAGTTGAAATGTATACCAGATACTGAGGTCTATAGTTCCTATTGAGTGTATAAAAATCAAGGTCCTAAGCCAGCACGATAAAAAGATATGGCCAAATTTAGATTTTCGCATAAACTTGTAAGTACCAAAATATACCTTAATTATCAACTTTTTTATTTTTAGGAATTTTTCCTTTACTTGTGCTCTAAGCCCTTGCTTATAACCAAAATTGACAATTCTAGGACACCCGGAAGTACCCTATAGGTTTTAGGTCGAAAACCTATAGGGTACTTCCCTTGACCTAGAATCATGAAATTTGGCAAGAAGCAAGGTCTTACAGCACATATAAAGGAAAAATTCCAAAAAATAAAAAAAGTTGAAAATTAATGGGTGTCCCCATACATACATAGTTTACGCCAGTTAAGATAGGCCTCCGAGTTATGTGAGCGCTTATACAATTTAGAGGTCTAGCTTAATTGGTACCAACCAACGTTGGTACGGAAGCCTCGGTGTATTTTTATTAATTATAACTTCTTCCCTTCGTTTGAGTTATTTCTGTAAAAAAGAGATTACCAGAGGGTATTTCAGAAGAAATAATTTTAAATTTTAAATCCTTTCTATTTAGTTAATTATGTTTTTAGACCTGCACCTCTTGTCGTAGCCGTATGAAATTTGGCAAGCAGTAGGTCCATAAAACAGACAATATTTTAAAATCGGTTGTAACTTTTTTTATTCTGTGTTTTTTTGGAGAAAAGCCTGCCCAAAGTAGAAGTTGAAGATATCGTCTAAATAAAAAAATGTGATGTCTTTTTTTCTCGAAAAATAATAAGTCTAAATAAAATATCATAGTTTACTTTGAAAGGCCTATTTATTGTTCATAGTCCAACAAAAAAACTAGGGCTCTGGCCTTTATAGTTTGGGAGAAAATTTAAATAATTGCAACATTTCGGAGACTAACTCGAAAACAAGTAAAACGCAATTTTCTCGAAAACTATAGATTTTCGCGGAACATACATGGGGGTTCTCTGGGTAGCCCTTGGAGTCTTCCATCGATGGTTTTCGTTTGGACCATATAAAACCCGACACCCCTGTATATTTTCACGGATAATTTCGTCGTTTAGGAACCGATTTTAATCATTTTTTTTTGGAAAGGAAATATCCCAAGGATAGTATATTATAGTAATTTCATCAAGATCTGATAAGTATCTTCAGAGATATGGAGATAAACATCTCAAACTTGGTAGTGAACATTAACAGCGCGGCATACGAAGTCGGTTCGATTAGTTTCTGAATTGTACCTTTAACTGCTAAGGAATATTGTATGCTAATAAATCATATTTATAATTAATTGATTTTTAGTATTAATACTCTTGCTCGTTCAAGTTAATGTAGGAAAAACCTTATAGGTTATATGCATAATATAGGTTCGTGTATTATGTTAGCATGACAATTAACTTCGTGTCTACTAAATATGTATTTAATACAAAGTTGATAAAAAACCTAATTATAGCTAGATACAAATCACAAAGAAAATTGGAAAAACTACAAGTCATTTTGAAACCTAATCGTTAATCAAAACCCCAATCAAAGCACGCGACGTCAATAATAAGCCCTCGAGCCTTTTAAGGCGCGTCCCTCGGCGCTTTTATTAAAAATTCAATTAATTTCAGAACGAAAACGTTTTAATAGGAGTTAGTGGCGAGTCACGGCGCACACCACATAGCCCGGGTTTGTGGTGAGGGGATCTAATGGCGGACATTGTAGACAGTGCGTGAGCGTTAACTTGGTCGATGTTTTGTAGGTAATTATTTTATTTACATAATCGTACAAATCGTTAGATTGGTGAGTATTTGTATGGACGTACAACATTCAACATTTTTTTAGCAGATTTTTTTAAGCATTTTGACTGTAGAGTTGGTTAAATTTACACGTACTGAGATACAAAGTAACTAGTTTTCTGGTGTTAAAACTGTTTTAAGGCCCCGTCAAAAATCAAATTCACCTAATTAATGCAACAATAAACTTGTTGGTTCCGATCCGGCTAGATGTGGCTAAAAGCGAACACCTTATCTTAATGTCTTCCATTTCTAGAACTATTAAATCTAAACTATATATATATCTATTCTAAACTAACACTATTTCATCTTAGACCGCATCGACACTTAGCATCACATTACGTAGTGGAAAAGTGCTAGTCTGGCAGGACAAAAACTAACCTAAGCTTCCACCAGTGAATCTACCCAGAGTTCACATATAGGCTAAGAATTATGGATATAAGTAGATAACATTGAACCTCAAAAACTCACACAAGCGATGACGCTCTAGTTAACCTCCTGTGTATTTACGAAGCCCGAGTCCATGACGCTGCACGTTATTAAACAATACTCTTTTGTGAGTGCGCTAAGTTTTGCGCTGAAAGCGCTGAAAGATTGCTGAAACCCGCCGCGCCTCGCTTTCACACATTTCAAATACATTATACAAAATAAGCAGTGACTGGGGTACAGTTTTATCAAGGTTCAGTGCCTTCTTATTAACGTCTGACAGACATCCACTTAACAGCTATCTCACCTGATTAAGTACCTCCTCACAAATGATTACATGAACGCAGTCACTGACTATTAATATAAAATAGATTCATGTGGTATACAATCACCTATGATCTACAATGTACGTGACAGGATCGCAGGCACATTCACAAATCAGCGGCTCCCACCGACCAGGTCAAGCCTAATTGCTCCATAAAAACGGTATGTTTCATCACGGTCATTAGTTACACAATCTGCGATCAAAAGCGTGCATGAAATTTTATCAACCTTTTTTTTGCCCTAAATAAATCTCCAGACCGTTCTGGAGTCCCTAGACTCCCAGATGTTATCAAGATGTCATTAATCACTGTTAGATTCAGAGTATGATTTAGTAGACACTGAGATTCAGAGTATTCTAGGCCTAGTGTATTCACTATTTTCGATTATTACCATTGCTTACCACCAAGCGAGTCAGTCGTCAAACGCTAGCCTATTTTCAGCCGACTTCCAAAAAGGAGGAGGTTATCAATTCTACTGTATGTTTTTTTTTTCTTTTTTTTGTGTGTATGTTACACGACTACTCCGTCAATTGTGAACCGATCTGAATGGTTCTTTTTTTAATCGGTAGGGTACGTTTTCAGAATGGTCCCATTTTAATTTCATTGATATCTGATAAGTATCTCCAGAGATATGACGATAAACGGCTCAAAGTTGCTACTGAAATTGACTCGCGGGGAATAGAAGTCGGTTGTTTTAGTTTTAACTATTATATTAACTATCTTAATTATATATAAAAGAAAATGTATAAAATTAACTTGCTACTGAAGTGATGACGTGATTGATACTATAATTATGATATTCCCAGAGTGTATGAGCCACAAAAAGTGGTCGGAGACATCGTAGAAAGCTCGAGCTAATCAATCTACATTAACATTTAACTTGACAACAATAGAAAAATGAGATTCTGTAATGATGACGAATTACATGGCGGACGTTGAATGAATGAGACGAGACAGGGGGAAGTGCTGATAGGAAAATAACGTCTATTAATGTTAGTACTTGGAAGATAATATTATATTCATCGTCATTATCACAATCAGCCTATACTTATAGTCAGTCTACTGTTGAACATACGCCTCTCCAATCGTACTCCATTCAGGGCTATCCTCGGCTACTTTTATCCAGTTCCTGCCAGCCACCTTGCGAACATCATCGCTCCACCTAGTCTGAGGACGTCCTACGCTACGTTTGCCGATGCACATGCTCAATGAACATAACTATGGTTTTATCTAATTTCACCGATGCTTTGAGAAGAATCAACTAAGCCATTCATCATAATTATGTTGCTGTTCTTGCAGCGTTTCTGCCACGATGACGATGTTGCCTGCAAATTGCAAGTGTGAGAGTAACTCGCCTTCATGTTAATGCCACGTTCTTTCCAATACAGCGTCTAAATTTCTAAAACATATCTTCCCATACATTTGTGAACAAACATCAAATTACTTTTACAAATTTTCTTTTAATGTTAGCTATTGTTGTTTTATATCAGCAAATTATATTCATAAATTTGTATTGTCAATTATATTAGACAAACCTTTTGCTATTTTTCTTTGTCTCCAGAAATTGTTACCCCTCCCTCTTGTAAAAAAATTTTGCACAACATTGTAAAAGTAAATGTACTCGTATATTCTCCAAAATGTGACAACTTTTGAGTTCCTACCTACTTTTACATTTAAGCAAAAACATGTTTATTTTTTACCCAGCAACGGCAAAACAAAAGGCAGAAATACGTCTTTGCATTTAAGTGTGTTTTACCCGTGCTAGTAATCTGAGGTGTGTGGTTTTACCGTAAATCCACCCCCTCTCCCCTCTAAAAGCTGAACTGCTAGCTTTAGCGGGTAAGATTGTATTAGTTTAGCAGTAATAGTCGTTGATCAAATAATTTAAAAATAATTATGGTTAAATAATATTACGGAACCCTACACTGTGCGTGGCCTAACACGAACTTGGCCGGTTTTTATTTTTATTTGTATGAATTTGATATAGAAACCTAATACAGTCGAGACGTATGGAAAAATTGATTAGGATAATATGCTGCAGATCAAGTAAACTGTACTATAAATTCGTTTTAAACTTCTTATACAATTTTAATAATAATATGACATGCACATTTTCTAAGGTATCTTGTATTTCACCCACACACCCACACACCTCATCGAGTCACCGCGATAGTATCTATTATATTCGATGTCTCAACTCCACTTTGTCTGAAAACCACTAAGTTCATTATGAGGAGAGGTCATTGCACACTAGGTTGTACTTGAGGTCGTATTTTTTAACCTTCTCTTATATTTTTTGTGTAATCTAATATTTAAAATCTTAAAATTCAAAATGCTTTTGAATCAAAGTAGAACAGAAATTGTAAACTGAATTTTCTAAATTAAAGCACATAACCGACTATGATATAAAGGTTTGGTCACATCTGAAGCGGGTCGCTTATTCCTCGGCTACAAATACAAATGATGAATATTTAATGATTTACTAGACATATATGGTGGAGGGGTGTGCATGATTTTTTCCACAGGTGGTAGTAGCATATTATATCGATGTCCCGTCTGACTTGCTACCAACAAGTAGCTCACCATCATTAATAAGAAAAACTGCAGCCATAACCTTACGGTGTTCTCGGCTTACATCCCCTGAGAGTATAAATATTCGAGGTCTTGCGTGTTCACAATCTTCGACCACATGATCGCTTACCATCAGGCGAGATAGTGGAAAAAATAACCTATAAAACACGCTACTAAAATTAACTAAATGTATGAAACCGTTCGGTAGCTCCGCTAGTTCCCGCAGCCGGCCCCGCCCGTGCCGCGCTCGTCTCAGGACAATTTAATTGTGAAGTCTCGGCGAAGCTCTTAGCTGCTCTTTACTACGCCGTTTATATTTATAATTCTAAGGGTCAAGTTTTAAGCTTATTTCTGTTGTGTACAGTTTCGTTAAGTCTTACTTGGGACGTAAAGTTTAAGAAGTATACTCTCTCAGCAGGATTTAAGACTTTCCTACTTTAAAACAAACTTTAAAAAGTTAACCTTTATGTGAACTTATATTAGCATTATCCCTTACCGAATAAAACTTAGTAAGTTACTAAATACGATACAAACACAAGTAACCTACTGTTTAATAATAATCTAGATTAAGGGAGGTATAGGTACCGTAGGTATCTAGATACCTACGGTACGGTGGGATGTAAGAGAGCATAAATACGAGTACTAGCTCACCTGCCCGTGGTACATCCTGCTGACCAACGACGAGGCTCTGGCGACCGACAAATAGTGGGGTAACCATTTCAAAATTATGACGTAGCTAAATACTACAGGCTGGTGACGAGCAGAAATGTTACCGGTGCGAGAAGGTAAGTCCTGCGATCGCCAGCCCGCCTGCCCAGCGTGGCGGTTAGGGCATAATATTCCTCCCAAAGATGGTAAGTCATACACAAAGCCAAGGCCCCAAGGCATTGACTGGAAAAGAAAGAGCCGTAGATCGGGCTCAGTGGTACATCTTGGGACAGGCCTACGTCCAGCTGTGAACTGACACCGGCTGATGATGATAACCTACGGTAAATTGTTATATCGGTGTAATCATTCATAATGTCCATGTTTTATGTGTAAGTATGTTTTTTTGATGTAAAACGTGTAATGTAAGTGACGACGCACCGCTCGTGGCTTGTTGGAGTAATGTAAGTGACGACGCGCCGCTCGTGGCTTGTTGGAGTAATGTAAGTGACGACGCGCCGCTCGTGGCTTGTTGGAGTAATGTAAGTGACGACGCGCCGCTCGTGGCTTGTTGGAGTAATGTAAGTGACGACGCGCCGCTCGTGGCTTGTTGGAGTAATGTAAGTGACGACGCATCACCACGTCGTGGCGACGCGCCGCTCGTGGCTTGTTGGATTAATGTAAGTGACGACGCGCCGCTCGTGGCTTGTTGGATTAATGTAAGTGACGACGCATCACCACGTCGTGGCGACGCGCCGCTCGTGGCTTGTTGGATTAATGTAAGTGGCGACGCGCCGCTCGTGGCTTGTTGGATTAATGTAAGTGACGACGCATCACCACGTCGTGGCGACGCGCCGCTCGTGGCTTGTTGGAGTAATGTAAGTGACGACGCGCCGCTCGTGGCTTGTTGGAGTAATGTAAGTGACGACGCGCCGCTCGTGGCTTGTTGGAGTAATGTAAGTGACGACGCATCACCACGTCGTGGCGACGCGCCGCTCGTGGCTTGTTGGATTAATGTAAGTGACGACGCATCACCACGTCGTGGCGACGCGCCATTCGTGGCTTGTTGGATTAATGTAAGTGACGACGCATCACCACGTCGTGGCGACGCGCCACTCGTGGCTTGTTGGATTAATGTAAGTGACGACGCGCCGCTCGTGGCTTGTTGGATTAATGTAAGTGACGACGCATCACCACGTCGTGGCGACGCGCCGCTCGTGGCTTGTTGGATTAATGTAAGTGACGACGCATCACCACGTCGTGGCGACGCGCCGCTCGTGGCTTGTTGGATTAATGTAAGTGACGACGCATCACCACGTCGTGGCGACGCGCCGCTCGTGGCTTGTTGGATTAATGTAAGTGACGACGCGCCGCTCGTGGCTTGTTGGATTAATGTAAGTGACGACGCATCACCACGTCGTGGCGACGCGCCGCTCGTGGCTTGTTGGATTAATGTAAGTGACGACGCATCACCACGTCGTGGCGACGCGCCGCTCGTGGCTTGTTGGATTAATGTAAGTGACGACGCGCCGCTCGTGGCTTGTTGGATTAATGTAAGTGACGACGCATCACCACGTCGTGGCGACGCGCCGCTCGTGGCTTGTTGGATTAATGTAAGTGACGACGCGCCGCTCGTGGCTTGTTGGATTAATGTAAGTGACGACGCATCACCACGTCGTGGCGACGCGCCGCTCGTGGCTTGTTGGATTAATGTAAGTGACGACGCGCCGCTCGTGGCTTGTTGGATTAATGTAAGTGACGACGCATCACCACGTCGTGGCGACGCGCCGCTCGTGGCTTGTTGGATTAATGTAAGTGACGACGCGCCGCTCGTGGCTTGTTGGATTAATGTAAGTGACGACGCGCCACTCGTGGCTTGTTGGATTAATGTAAGTGACGACGCATCACCACGTCGTGGCGACGCGCCGCTCGTGGCTTGTTGGATTAATGTAAGTGACGACGCGCCGCTCGTGGCTTGTTGGATTAATGTAAGTGACGACGCATCACCACGTCGTGGCGACGCGCCGCTCGTGGCTTGTTGGATTAATGTAAGTGACGACGCGCCGCTCGTGGCTTGTTGGATTAATGTAAGTGACGACGCATCACCACGTCGTGGCGACGCGCCGCTCGTGGCTTGTTGGATTAATCCGCCTCAGTTCAGCAATCCTCTTTACCCTTCACGCATATGTCCTCTCCATTTTAGTGGCACCCTTCCAGTTTCGCAGTATTCGATGTTCTTTATCTGCTAAAGATAAAATATAAGAGATAATAGAAAATAATGTAAATGCATGTGCTGTTATACAATAAAATGCATTTAATTTGAATTTTATACCTCACTTTTTTTATATGACGTTTGCGCCGGTTCAAATTTCAATGTAGTTATTATAATTATTTGGTAACCAGAGATCATACATTACTCTATTTGAGTCTCTTTATTATTATTACCAATAGTTTATTAATGGTTATTTCATTGAAACGGCAGTTGGAAGTGAAAACTGTGTATATTTTAACATTGCAATTATTAAACTGAAGGAAAATATCTAACTCGACGTTGCGTCATAAAGTTCAAAGGGCGAATTTCCTTAAAACCTACATTATTAAGCGTTGGTACAAAAACTTCGCTGTGTCTTGAAGTTTTATTTTGTAAGATTCTATCAAACAATCAGTAGAAAAAGATTTCTACTGATTGTTTGATAGAACCATTAATTGCGGATTAATTGTTTATGAATCATGATGTTATTTTCGTTTAGGTATTCATAATTTACGATAAAAGTGCGCTACAAAACAAAGTGCATAATTATTCTAATATTACACGCTGGTCCTACGTGTCTGTGATATTAGTCTCACAACTCTAAACAGTGATAGATAGAGAGATAAACACTTTTGAACATTTTACAAGTTAAACATACAAAATTATTTAAAGCAAACAGTGTAACAATAAATAGAGGGTTACGAGAAGTTAAACTTATAGGTATTGATTCCCTTCCTGAAATCGCAAAATATGCGACATAAACGGTCATATCTTTTGATCGCGTTGACTTACATCTTTGTTTTTTTCACAGACAATAGAGACCTTAGATTCAAGTATTTAATATAAGTTTCAGCTTGATATCTTCACGCGTTCCTGAGAAAAATGGGTCTTCACAGACGGACAGAGAGACAGAGACAAACACAGACAGACAGACGGGCAACAAAGTGGTCCTATAGGGTTTCTTAACCGTTCCGGAACCCTAAACATATCTGCAATATTATTTTATTTAGAGATTTTGCTTTAAACCAGTAAGGAAGCTGTATCTTCTGAATTATGTGATCTAATAAGATTTACGTTATGAGTAACAACACTGATTAATATTTAAAATCAGAACACTTGAAAGTGTTATATCACAAACAACACTTAACGTACGTTCGAAAGGAAATAATTACAAAACATCGCCGGCGGTCATCGACCCCTCTAATTGTAATACTCCTTGATTGTCCTCATTAAAACGTGCCTGCGGGCTGGAGGAACATTACTGAGTTCTTTTACACGCCTCGGTCCATTATTATCCATTATTTCTGTTCTAACTTTCAAGATCTTTTATAAATGTGAAGAAGAATTACATTGTGATGGATATTTTAATACTACCCACATAATATATTTTGAAAAACCTATACGTACATTCAAGAAATATTTTCTAAAGGCTTTGAGATACTGATACAGAAAGCGGTCGCGTTAGGAAGGTACTACATCAGTCTGAATAAGACTTAAAACCAATTAGTTATATTTTAATACTGGACTTATCGTTGTCATAACATTAATGTTCATTTACCTCGAAGTTTCGACCAAGTGCATTGGTCGTCGTAATGAAAAGACTTTTCTTTTTATTTTTTTTAGAGCTGTCAGTACTTACTCCTGAACAAGAGCAACGCGAGGAATTTGTACCTGTACCTTTGTTTGGGCCCGAGGGACCCGCATGACTATTACCCTTGTAAAAAAAACGAAAAGACTTGTTACTGACTATGAAACATTGTTTCCAAAGAAACTTATTTTGGCTTAAGATCTTCGGATTAAATCAACAATTATTATTTTTAGTAGTTTTCCTTGACTTCAATGACTTCTTGTTAATGACAGCTACATTATACGTTCACTAGATCATTATAATCTATTGTGCTTGCGGAGCGTCCTCCAGGCAGGAAGGATAAAGTAACCTTAAGCTACGAGTAAGAAGGAGAATGGGTAGGTATCTGATTTTTTCTTATATCTTAATATAGGCTAGCTTAATTAGGCCACCACGGCCTGTCATACCGCCGCAGTGCAAGGCGTCTCTCACGCCACGCCACAATAAATGACGTCATCCGTCGGGCCCTTGCCACCGTGAACGTGCCGGCCATATTAGAGCCGAACGGTATATCACGTGACGATGATAAGAGGCCCGACGGTATGACTTTAGTGCCATAGTGTCGAGGAAGACCATTGGCGTGGGACGCCACATGTGCTGACACATTAGCGGCGTCCCACATATGCGGGACTTCACGGTCAGCGGGCGCGGCAGCGGATGCTGCAGAAAACCTCAAACGGAGGAAATATGCTACCATTGGTGATGGATACATATTTCTTCCGTTTGGAGTCGAAACAATGGGCCCATGGGGTCGAGATGCCTGAGTTTTAATTAAGGAGTTGTCCAGACGCCTAATTGACATCAGCCGTGACCAAGACCTGGCGCTTACCTCGGCCAACGTATTAGCCTAGCTATACAACGAGGTAACGTCGCTAGCTTTTTGGGAACATTACCGGCAGGTAGCGACCTAGGTTCTGTTTCTTATTTGTAGTATATATATATATATATATATATATATATATTTATTTATATATATATATATATATATATATAATTATTGTAGTTTATATAATTTTGATATTGTCATTAAGTAATTATTTTTAAGTTATTTAAATAAAATTACGAGAAATAAATCAATAATATAGGCTAGCGTTTTACTACTATATATCTCACCTGGAGGTAAGGGTTGAGGTCGAAGATAGTGAACACGCTAGGCTTGGGATACTCTTACTCTCAAGGGCTGTGTACTGCCGGAACACCTTAAGGTTCATCATCAAGCATCTAAAAAAAAATATGTTTTATTTTTCGGTCAAGTGGATTGATGGACTAGAAATTCCAACATAGCCAATCTGTTAAAATATTTTTATAATTAGAATATAGTAGATTAATAATAACCGGCGAGCTTGTATGAAGGAGCATGTATGCTCATGAAAGTGGCAGAAACGAAAGGTACGCAGGATCGTAGCATGTGGAAAGAAGTCGTTTTTGCATACCCCAACGGAAAAGAGGCGTGATGTACTCGTAGGTATGTGCATATGGACATTATGTAGTAGAATATGTGTGACTCAAATTAATCACAATTAGATTTTGACCTGTTTTAAAGTAAGTAGTACTTCGTACGTAATCACAAATATTTATTAAACAAACCGCATACATTTCCATATTTATTAAACTAGCAGACACCACACCAAGTTAGTACCTGTTATAAAACATGAAGTTTTCAAAAGTTTATTTGTATAACAAAGCAGAACTTTAAAAACTTCCTGATAAGACGACATTTTCCTAGTTTCGTACAATTTCCTTTGTTTGTTCACGAATTTGTATTCTGAGAGGAAAGTTTGTATTTCTGCGTGCAGCGCGCGGCAATCGATGGCCGCGTATCATACACGTAATGTGGACTAGTGCAGCGTGTACAGAGGTTGAATACAATACAATCACTCTTTATTGATGACCAAAAACAAAAACACTTAAAGTAGTACAACAATACTATGATAATACAATCAGCGGTCTTATCGCTAAGAGCGATCTCTGCCAGACAGCTGTAGGATGGACAGGAGAAAAAATAATGAAGGGATGATGAAGAAAAAGAGATGAAAGAATCTTCTTAATGTATAAACGGGAATACTGACTTAATGACCGATTGACTGACTGACATATCAACGCACAACCCAAACTACTAGGACTATAAACTTAAAATTTTGCACCATGCTTCTGTGAAGCACTAAAAAAGGATTTTTGGATATTTTCCCTTTAGAGGCTAAATAGGGGGAGTGTATAGACTTAATAAATTATTGACTTCTTGTCTATATAATATGTGATATTTATCTTATACATTATAATGCTCCATATCTCTGGAGATACTCATCAGATCTCGATTAATTTACAATGATACCACCTCAGGAGTACATTGCTTCGAATCTTACGTCCTACTAATATTCAAAGGCGAAAGTTTGTGTGTATGTTTGTTACTTTTTCACGCTAAAACTACTGCACCGAATGAGCTGAAATTTAATACATAGATAGCCTAGACCCTGGAATAACATAAAATGTAAATTTTTGTTCCCATATTTCCACGGGAACGATGTCTACGTGGGTAAAACCACGGTAAAACATTTTGAAAATCAATCCACCATTGACAGAGAAATCGGTGCACATACATAAACAAAATTATACATACAGACGAATTGAAAACCTTCTCTATCCCTACTACCGGAGCACCCAAATACAACGTTTTCTCTCTGCCCTAGCTGCACTATGGACTAGAAGGTTGCACAGCTGCATGAAAGTATGCTCGGTGCCGCGCGCCGGCCGCGCCGCCCGCGTCCACTCGCGGCCCGCAATCAACATCGCCGCGGGCATGCTTTTTGTTGGAAACTTTGTTAGGGCTACTTCTACTCTTACATGTTTTCATTTTTTAAGTTGTCATATTATTTATTTATAATAAATAAAATAAAATAAATAAATATATAAGTAATGTTTATGAAAAATCTGGCAGTACGTAAGCTTAGGTACATCGGTCGTTTATGTGATCCCTGGATGGTGCTAAATGGGTGAACACTGGTTTCGGCCGTAAACAACCGGCAGAAGATATGCCACCAATCGGTTCGCTGAGTTCCAGCATAACTTGTGGTGGCAGATATTAAGCACCGAGATTGTTTTGCTCTTGGATGGAGACGTACTCCATCTAGGTGAAGCGACAATATCTGCAAAGTGGATAACAAATAAAGCATAAAATGGAGCTGAGTGGCTGCTACGAAATACTCATATCTTCAGCAAATAAATAAAATCTTCAAAAAATTTATAATAATAATAATAATCTGATTTTAATTATGTAATTAATTACTAACAATTTATTGTAATTAAGACTTATGATAAGTACCTACTAACCAAATGGATCTAAGTGTCTGAACAATAAATGAATGGAAATAATGAAAACCGATGATATAACTTATAAGAGCCACGTAAGTCTTATCAAATAATCAAAGTGCAACTTCCTCAACCCGTGTATTGACTTATCGTTAGCACTTCACGATTTGCCACCAGTTAAAGTGTATTCTATGTCCATTGCCTTGGCTTTCCTTCTATAAATTTACAGTCAAATTAGTCGAGTCGTGTAGACGCAAGCAAACAACAAAATTGGTAAAAAGTTCTGGTGTTTAAAGCTACGAAAATGGAATAAAGTGCCGTAAAAGAATGTCATGTCGCAACCCTGCGGTAGAAGCTGCGGCATGTCGCGAGTGGTTCCGCATACATCGCTAACTTCACCGATATTTGTGTCCATCCAACGTCCGACGTCCGGACTCTGTGCACCGTCTGCGGCCGCGTAATCCCAAATGGATGCTTCGAGAACTCTCATATTATTGCTTCTGCGAGATCGCTGGTTTGCATTCGATATGGGATTAAGTTTGTTTTGTCAACGGAGAATATATTTTCTGGGAACTGAGAAGTGGGATGTGTATATTTTGGAAGAAAAAATTTTTTTATCATGACATAATATCAAATATAATGTAAAATACATTGTTTTTAGGGATTCGCTTCTCAGAAGGAAATAAACTGGCCAAGTGCAAGTCGAACTCGCACTTGTAGGGTTCCGTTCTTTGTTCTTCATAGTGTTTGTATGAAAAACAATGTACTATTTGCGGTCGCTATATCTCAAAAACTGACTGTATCTCGTTCAAACCAATTTTCGTTGAAAGTTTTTATTGAGAACTTGATCATATATATTTTTTTTATTTTTCACTAGAACCGGTGCTACACCGCACGTATAGGGTTGATGAAAACAAATTTTTTTAGTTTCAATTCCATGTATGGGACCCTTAATATTTCTTTTTTATTTTTGTACAAAAATCGTAAAGCGGTTCACAGAATACAGCTACGTACCAAGTTTTAACTGTGTAGTATTAATAGTTTCAGAATAAAGTGGCTGTGACATACGGACGGATAGACAGACAGACAGACATGACGAATCTATAAGGCTTCCGTTTTTTCCCATTCGGCTACTGAAACCTAAAAAGGACGCTTCATAGAATCACTTTGTTGTTCGTGTGTCCGTCTGTCTGTCAAGACGCTTTTTCTCAGGAACGAGTAAAAGTATGCTACTTTGCAGAATGTATTGTTTTGTTACGGAAGGTGGTATACGATCACGGTTACCATCTGCACCTCTATGAATATGTATGAAATACAACAAAATATATGTTAATATAAACAAATATTTTATACACGATACATATTATTATAATAATAGTTTGTACATTACAGTTTCAGATGAGAATATGTTCTTGTTTCATAATTTTTAGAGCGTGATTTTTCAGTTGTCGGGTTTTTAGTATTTGGTGGTAAACAAAAACGTCTACTTTTTTGTTTAAAAAGTTTTCATCCAATACTATAATCTTTGTCCTGACATACTGACTGACTGAATAATTGACTGACTGACTGACTGATAGACAACGCACAGCCTAAGCCGCTGGTCGAAGAGACTTGAAATTTGAAGAGTATATTTGTCTTAGTACGTAAGGGTGAACAAAGAAAGGATTTTCCTAATTGCACCCTTTTAGGGGATGAAATGGGGGTTCAAAGTTTGTATGGAGAAACAACATTAGATAGTCTTTTCTATTCGAAACTTCACACAAGTCCTTCAGTAAAAAAATAAGTAACTACGTGTCAGGCTTTTTCAAATTTCCACCCCAGGAAAGTGAAGTGGGGTAATAAAGTCTGAAATCGTAATATCGTTTCGGATTGCGCTGAAATTTGGCGTGCATAAAGTTATTACGACGTTAGTTGCCTCTGAAAAAAGAATTCCTAAAATTCACCCCTTAAAGAGATGAAATGGGGGTTCAAATTTTGTATGGAGAAACAAGATACGATAGTATCTTCTATTCGAAACTTCACATAAGTTTCGAAAGTACTTAAGTAACGTTTCAAATAAATATAAGTCAGTATAAATATAAGTAAACACGTGTGCCAGGCTTTTTTGAAATGCCACCCCTAAGAGGGTGAAATAGGAAGGTGGAAACAAAGTCTGTAAAACAATATTGTTTCTGATTGCGCTGAAATTTGGCATACAGATAGTTATTACGACGCGCGAGGATATTTCCCTCTGAAAAATTATTTTCTAAAATTCACCCCTTAAGGGGATGCAACGGGAGTTCGAAGTTTGTATGCAGAAACAATATTAGATAGTTTTTTGTTTTCGAAACTTCACGCAAGTGCTTCAGTAAATAAATGAGTAATAACGTATTTGAAGCTTTTTCGAAATTCAACTACTAAGAGGGTGAAATGGGGTAACAGAGTCTGAAAATCAATATTGTTTTGGATTGCGCTGAAATTTAGCATGCAGATAGTTATTATGATGTTGGTATCCGTTAAGAAAGGATTTTCTAAAAAATCACCCTTTGAGGGGATGAAATGGGGGTTCAAAGTTTGTATGGAGAAACAAGATTAGATAGTCTTTTCTATTCGAAACTTCACACAAGTCCTTCAGTAAAAAAATAAGTAACTACGTGTCAGGCTTTTTCAAATGTCCACCCCAAGAAAGTGAAGTGGGGTAATAAAGTCTGAAATCAATATCGTTTCGGATTGCGCTGAAATTTGGCGTGCAGAAAGTTTGTATCGAAGTAGGTATCCGTTAAGAAAGGATTTTTCAAAATTCACTCTTTAAGCGGATGAAGCGGGGGTGCAAAGTTTGGATAGTCTTTTTATTCTAAACTTCACACAAGTACATCAGTAAATAAATAAATTAATACGAGTTTCAGGCTATTTTAAAATGCCTCTCTGAAGAGGGTGAAGTGGGGTAACAAAGTCTAAAAATCAATATTGTTTCGGATTGCGCTGAAATTTAGAATACAGATAGTTATTATGACGTAGGTATCCGATAAGAAAGGATTTTCCAAATTCACCTCTTAAGGGGACGGAACGGGGATTCAAAGTTTGTATGGCAAAACAAGATGAGATAGTCTGTTTTATTTGAAACGTTACTTAAGTACTTCTGAAAATAAATAAGTAAATACGTGTTGTAGGATTTTTCGAAATGGGGTAGGTAACAAAGTCTGAAAATCAATATGGTTTTTCGGGTTTTAAAAATATGAATCCCTGTTTCCCTTAGTCACGTGATAACTTGAAAACGGATGAAACGATTTGGCTAATTCTTTTTAATGTATTTTATAATAGAAAGGTTTTTACAAAAGAAACGTTATAAGCAAGTAAAAGAAGTTTATAACGCGGGCGAAGCCTCGGGGCACTTCTAGTTTAAATTATATACTGTAAAGTACAATAATCTATAATTAATCTATAATATATGACTAAGGTAATTAACGTAATTATTTGAATTAGAATTAACACTGTATTGTAAAAAATAGCCTTCGAATTTATGCTGTTTTTTACTTTAAAATTAAAGATTATAACGGTTACTGTAAGTCAACCTTAAGAGTAAGACATATGCTATCGCGGATTTTTTTATAGATCTTACTAAGTTCTATAAATATTCCATTAACATTTTTCTCGTATCTATTTCCGTTTAAGCAGCGTCGCGTAAAAACGTGTTATCTTGACCGTTTTATTGTCGACTTAGGTCGCAACCTAAGGTAAGGTAATCATAGGTACATTCTTAGAGACCTATTTTGCAAAAAAGATCTCTAAGAATGTACCTTTGACTTAAACCAGATAATATATAGCCTAATTTTAATTCTGAAAGTCCATTCTATATATTAATAAAAAATCTTTTAAATAGGTCCAGTAGTTATTGAGCCAAATCATTACAAACATCTAAACAAAAATCCAAAAATACAAATGTTCTCTCTTTATAATATTACTAGCCCGGCAAACTTCGTACCACCTAACAGACAATAAATGTCGTGTTACCTTTTAGATGAACTTAATTTAGGCTTTCATGAACGTAATAAATTAATACAAAAGAGATATTAAGTTTATTAATGTATTATGGCAATACAGATATAGAATAAAAATACAATAATCAAATACTTCAACCCCGTGTCAGCAAGACGATTAGGTATTTATGTAATTTTTGTTATGGATAATTTGTAGTTTGGCACGCATATTTGACAATCAAATAATATGTCGAAGAATTGTCATTACTGACAGCATTTGACATTTTTTTAATCTAGATGATTTTAATTCACAAAAACTTGACGTATTTTTATACCTGACACTGGCTAAATACACTAAAAAAAAAAATTATGCCATAATGCGGTTTACCGTATTGACGGGATAAACAATTGAACATCAAATGATAGGCAGTTTTTTAACCCAGGAACATTTTGGCAAAATAATTTGTCTTATATATTTTTTTCAGGTCAATTATTCATTGTTTTTAATACTTATTATCCTATTCCTGACAAAGACAATTCCAAAAATACAAAAGTCATATAAGTTGGTCGAGCCGTTCTCGAGTTATAAGTGTAGTAACTAACACGACTTTCTTCTGTATATATAAGATTAGTATATCAGTATTAAGCATTATTAGTATAGACTAGCGGAGACCCGGCGTGTGCTACTGAGCTAATTATGAAATGTGACCGAATGTACCTAATGCATTGTTTAGTGGTCGAACACCATCTTCGCATTATTGCCTTTCTAAATGACCGGTTCGGGGCACATCGGTTGGATGATTGCAAAGTCTCAAACCGTACAACGAATATAGGTAGAAACACTTTGTGTTTTATATAGATTTTTACAAATGAGAGCACTATAAGTTCTCAGTTATATTGAAGTGCCTCCCTCTTATTATCGGATGTTGGCATTCTGCGTGCTCGGGGAGCTCTCAGCGACAAAACCAAACTAATTTCATAAAACCACAGCTCCGCGACAAAGTATTTACATTTACTCTAAGTTTCAGACGCGAAAGCTTTCTGCGGAAATTTCACGTAAAAACGTACTTTTTTGTTTTAAACTTTTAAAGTGCTGGCAACTTTGAAAAAGCTAAATATAAAGGAACACTTTTAATTAAACGGAAAACTACTTTGTAACTTTTTAATATTTTTAGTTTGCTCAAAATGAAAGTTATTAAAAACTAATTTTTGTTAGGACAATTTTTATCCCAGCAAAATATTATTCACAGGTAAGCTATAAAATACCTAAAATTAATGACATGCGAGATTTTTGTGTTACCTCGACTATACAATGGGTACAGAGTTCCAGACCCTTGGGTCTCATTTTCTGAAACAAAATTATCAAACTTTGTTTTTCAGGTTATTGTTTGTACTTTGTAGTTTAAAACGAGAGTGATGGTTGTAAACTTTTTACAATTTTGCTAACGAACAGCTGTTAGTATTTTGGGACTAATATCAATCATTTACATCAACAGGCGTAAGTGTCAACTTTTACATTTGTTTTGTTTGTAAATAACATGGATGTACTACACTAAGGTTGGAAAATAAATACATGTTTGTCCACTACAATTCACCGCTTCGCTTGGACACGTCCCTAAGTGACCATACTCACACTAGCAGATAAATGAGATGTATTCCACGCTAAAGACACTATTATGCGTGTTGAAGTCATCAACAACCGCGTAGCTTCGTTGCCGTCAGTCGCTCGTAGTTTTGTGCGTAGCATGCACACCGGTGGACCCTTGCCTTAACATTATAATGTCAAACATTATTTTAAACCGCCTGTTCGAAAACTTTTTCATCTCGATATATATGCGAATGTTTATTGTAGTTATCTTATTCTCTTTATCGGTATTTTATTGAATTAAAATTATGTTTATGTAAGCAAATATTTCAACAGAATATATTATCGTTTATTAAAACTCAACAAAATGATAATACAGTTGGCAACGAATGTCAATTTTAATCAATTCGTGTGCATCGAGCGTGTGATGCCATGCATGAATACCGCACATTTACATAAACTAATTGTCCGTCGAAATACATACCAGAATGGGTGCTAATGGACGGTTTTATCACGAGACTACCAGAAGTAGTAGGTTTAATTAGGTATATCATTATGTACGAGTATATGGAGTACCTAAAATCTATCAGAGGTTTTACATCTTTTTTTTTATGATACAAGGTAATAGGACAAGCACGACCCTCCTGATGGTAAGCGATGACGTCTACCTATTACAGACAAGCGGCATGCTAAAATTCTGGACTGCCAGAGTTTTGCATGTCACTACTCTACGCTTGTTACCTTGAGAGATAAGGATGTCGAGTCTCACATGCCCTGTAATTTCACTGGACACCTTGCCATTTCAACGGAAAAACATTCCTATTTCACGGCTGAACATGAATAGTCATAGTGGTGGTACCGCCCCAGGCGGACTAGCTGAAGTCCTACCACTACAACATATATACTTATATAATTACTAGAAGTGTCCCGCGGCTTCACCCGCGTTAAAACCTTCTTTTATTTACTTAAATCTTTTCTTTTATAAAAACGATTCTATCATTAAACACATCAAATAAGAATTAGCAAATCGGTTCACCCGTTTTCATGTTATAGCGTGACTAAGGCAATTCGGGATTCATATTTATAAAACCCTAAAAATCTAAATTTAGAGACTTTGTTACCTATCCCATTTAGAAAATTCCTACACACGTACTTTATCCCATCTTGTTTCGCCATACAAACTGTAAATCCCCGTTCCGTATCCGGGAGGAATTATCAGAAAATCATTTCTGAGCGGATATCTACGTCATAATAACTATCTGCATTCTGAATTTCAGCGCAATCCGAAATTCCGAAACAATATTGATTTTTAGACTCACAAACAAAGGAAGAAAAGGAAAAAATCCTTTGTTACCCCAGTTTATCCTCTTAGGGTGGCATTTTGAAAAAGTCTGAAACTCGTATTTAGTTATTTATTAACAGAAGTACTTGTGTAAAATGTCGAATAAAACGACTATCCAAACTTTGAACCCCCGCTTCATCCCCTTAAAGAGTGTATTATGAAAAATTCTTTCTTAGCGGATATCTAAGTCAAAATAACTATCTGCATGCCAAATATCGGCGCAATCCGAAACAATATTGATTTCAGACTTTGTTACCCCACTTCACCCTTTTAGGCGGGAATTTCGAAAAAGCCTGAAACACGTATTTACTTACTTAAGTACTTGTGTTAAATTTCGAATATAAAAGACTATCTTATATTGTTTTTAACCGACTTCAAAAAAAGGAGGAGGTTTCTCAATTCGACCGTATATATTTTTTTTTGTTCGAAAGGAGATATCCCAAGTGTGGTACCATGGTAATTTTATCGAGGTATGATAAGTATCTCCAGAGATATTGAGATAAACATCTCCAAATTGGTACTGAAAATGAATAGCGCGGCATTGAAGTCGGTTGTTTTTTAGTTTTTAAACGATATTATTCCATACAAACTTTGAACCCCTGTTTCATCCCCTTCAGGGTTGAATTTCGGAAAATCCATTCTCATAGGGAACTATCGTCGTAATAACTATCTGCATGCCAAATTTCAGCGCAATCCGAAACAATATTGATTTTCAGACTTTGTTACCCCATTGCACCCTCTTAGGGGGGGAATTTCAAAAAAACCTGAAACACGTATTTACTTATTTTTTTATTGAAGCACTTGTGTGAAGTTTCGGATAGAAAAGACTATCTTATCTTGTTTCTCCATGCAAATTTTGAACCCCCATTTCATCTCCTTAAGGGGTGAATTTTGAAAAATCCTTTCTTAGTACACCCCTACGTACTAAGACAAATATACCCTCCAAATTTAAAGTCTCTACGACCAGCGGCTTAGGCTGTGCGTTGTCTGTCAGTGAGTCAGTATGTCAGGACAAAGATTCTTATAGTATTAGATAGATATACATATATTATTATTCTGTTTTTTATGGATTTGCCACAGTTCAATAAACGACGCATGTATTTCTACCATCCGTACGTAGTATTGTGTCTCTTATCCACGCACGGTTGCTTGGAAGAGATCGCTGCTTAGTGATAAGGCCGCCGATTGTACTTTAGGCATCAATATATCATAAATTACTTTATTTAATAAGTGCAATAAAGTGTATTCTATTCTATTCTAAAAGTAGTTTTTGATTTTATTCTAAACAGATGAACTCGTGAACACTTTCTTTCAGTATCCGGCGGTAAATAATGCACGTCGAGTCGACGCTCCACTATGCCCATGCCTAAACTAATAGCCTAGCTACGCTCGGGATTTTACTCCAGAATTCTTCGCTCCATTTAAGATTTAAAATTGTGGCCTCAAAGAAAAAATGCTTCGTTGCGTCCCATGATATATTTGCTCTATTCTACTATTTCCCCCGTGAAGTGAGGTACAATTTGATGGTTTCTGATGGTAAGACTTTGAGCTTCTAAGTAATTCTTTCTCTCACGCTCACTGTAATCGTTGTGTATATAATTTACCTTGTTCTACCCTTATATATATATATGTGCATAATGCGGGGTTAGTGCCGTGTCGCAGCAGCCTTTTGTCCAGTAATAACTATTCATTATTCTTTGGTAATGGTTAGTCAACGCTGATAATACCAGAGAATAAGTGTAATTTATTCCAATCACTATTATCAGCTCTCCCTAACTGGTCAATTGACATATTTTTTTATTTATTAGTCGTATATTTTCCAATTTTTTTGCTACAGCAAAAATACGAAGAAAGTGTTTTTATTTTGCTGTAGTGGAATTTATAACAACAATAATAAGTAAGTATTACTGCCAGTGTCTGTGGTTGAAGGTGTGTGACTACTAAAGTTTTTTTTTTTTTAGTTTGATAGATGCTACCTAGCCTAGCTTTATTCTTCTTTTAGTTTTATTCTTGAAAAGGAAAATAATTATTATCAATTGCTTTAGGTAAAGAAACATTGAGACTAGCGTAATGGTCATGACATGTGATGATATCCTTGCATTTAAGTATAAAGTTTGTAAGGTTGGTTTTCATTGGCATTGGTTTTCATAATGATAATGACCTTTGCCTTATTTTATTCATAAATTTATTCATGACTAAGTTATAAGTTAAGTTATATAGAGTTATAATATTGTAAAGTAAGTAATACAGAGCATAGTTCCCAAACTATTCAGATATGAGCCACCCAATGTCATCCTGCATGTTAGTAACGTTCCGCCGAGTGCTGGTTATCGTTGCTAATCATTCTGATTCAGATTAATTATGATGACATAGTTATTGTTAGTAATTACTCCAATGGACGAAATGGTACACATTTGCATATGATCCTTAACCGGCTTCCAAAAAGGAAGAGATTCTCAATTCATCGGTATGTGTTTTTGTATCTTTTTTACGGAATTACTTCGCCAACTGTAAACCGATTTGATTGATGATTTTCATGGGTAGGAAAGATCTTTACAGTGGTCTTATTATACGATTAATTACTCGTAAAATCTAATGAGTATCTTCAAAGATATATTATGGAGATTGATAAGCTTGCTACTGAAACTGACTTGCACGGCATGTAATATCGGTTTTTTGTTTTTAAGCTATCCTTACTACATATATATTATTATAATCTGTGTTTAAAATTCACTTTACCGCCCGCTCAAAAGGCTAGAATAAAAAGACCCATTTTGAACGCACTTATCGAAGAAAAATCACAGTTTTTCGAATGGATGAGATGACAAAGTAATAAATTTACTGTAACAGTCGCCTGTCCAGTGTGTAACAGTATATTTCAGTGGTCAAATCCCATACCAAAAAACTAAAACATTAATACATATCAAAATATTAATTTAAAACTTACATCTACATCATTGATAGAGTATGAAAAGACTTCAGTGAGCTGAGTTCGCTCATCTCAGCCCGTTTGATTAGACTTATTGTCTCGTCTCTGTAATTTAAGGAGCAATTATATTACAAAATGTAATGAATCGATTCGCCAGTCGACAATGACCAGCCTTTACCGTTCAATGGACTTGAATTTCGAGTAATGAGTGAACTGCGAATCTCTACACCCAGCTACAAAAGTGGTCACATATTATACGATAGTTGGAAACTAACTACACACCACTTAAATGTGACATAATTATAAAATCACCAAAAATACTATCTCATTGTAATCTTAGTATGCATGTTACTTAGGTCGTGAGTTGTTTTGTTATTCGGATTTAAATAGTTTTATAAAGTTGATCCAATAAGTTGATATTAAGTTGAGAAAACTACGTCAAGTATTTTCATCACCAATTACCACAAGGCCTAAAGACAAAAGTCTTTAATGAATGCGGCCTACCTGTAATGACATACGGAGATGAGACGAGGACTCTGACGGTGCGCATGATCTACCAATAAAAAGTCGCTCAACGAGCTATGGAAAGGGCTATGCTCGGAGTATCTTTGAAAGATCGAATTCGAAATGAAGTCATACGACAAAGAACCAAGGTTATCAACATAGCTCAAAGGACTAGCAAGCTGCAGTAGCAGTGGACTGGTCACATCTATCGTAGAACTGATAACCGTTGGGGTAGATGTGTTTTAGAGTGGAGACCATGGCTCGGTAAGCAAAGCGTAGGATGTCCTCCAGCTTGGTGGAGCGATGATATACGCAAGTTGGCTGTTGGAAACAAATGGCTGAAGATCGAGCTCAGTGGCGTGCTCTAGGAGAGGCTTATGTCCAACAGTGGACGAATACTGGCTGTTAGTGCTTAATTGTTCCTAGTTAATCAACTTAATCATTTAAGTTGATTAACTAGGAACAATTAGGCTTTTACCTACCTATACTTATTATATTCTTGAATACCACAGTACTTTTGAAAAAACCTAATTTATAATTTATTTTTATTAAAAAATGATGTCTAGATTATTTCTAAAATGTGAAAAATGTATTCAAAGAGCACTGCAGGCTCTCGTTGGAACGTTCGACTTCTCCCGAAGATGGCTCATGTAGAGGTGAAACACGCGTTAAGAAATTTGACTTTAGGTCGTAGCCGACTTTTTCAACACGGCTCCCATCCGGCAAAATAATGTTCATTAAAATGTAAATTAGACAGTCACACATTTTATTCACGTCCATAGAACGAGTAAAAGCTTTCTTTCTCGTTGAAATACTCACGTGAACTATTCTAATCCATAATCATTTCATTTTTATTCATTCGTATAAAATAGAGTACAATTCAGCTGGAAGATTGTATTGAATATGGAGTCCGTCTATCTTGTCACAATATTATGACGTATGAATTACACAAATTACATTGTTTACATATTACATTAATTATCAATGTCCATATTTAATTATCTACATTATATTATAACTAAGCATTAAAAACATAAACATGATAAAATAACAAACAACTCACTTAAATTATTAAAAATATAAAAATGTAAAAATAATTGTGATAATCAAATATTATGTTTCTTTAAAGTGTTACACACTTTATATATGTAATTGTGATAATATTAACTTAAATTGATTTATCATTGAACAATTCAGCCACACTGTAAAATTGTTTGGTCTTTAGCCACTGCAGCAATTTATTTTTAAAATGCTCTGTATTTAAGCAGTAGTAACATAGCATAACATTGTTTTGAATGGAGTGTAGTCTTTGACCGTGTTTCAAGATCATAGACCAGTCTGTCCGTGTCTTTGACCGTGTTTCAAGATCATAGGCCAGTCTGTCCGTGTCTTTGACCGTGTTTCAAGATCATAGGCCAGTCTGTCCGTGTCTTTGACCGTGTTTCAAGATCTTAGGCCAGTCTGTCCGTGTCTTTGACCGTGTTTCAAGATCATAGGCCAGTCTGTCCGTGTCTTTGACCGTGTTTCAAGATCATAGACCAGTCTGTCCGTGTCTTTGACCGTGTTTCAAGATCATAGGCCAGTCTGTCCGTGTCTTTGACCGTGTTTCAAGATCATAGGCCAGTCTGTCCGTGTCTTTGACCGTGTTTCAAGATCATAGGCCAGTCTGTCCGTGTCTTTGACCGTGTTTCAAGATCATAGGCCAGTCTGTCCGTGTCTTTGACCGTGTTTCAAGATCATAGGCCAGTCTGTCCGGATTCCATGTATTCCTGGGATACATTTCAGAGGCTTTACTGAAAAACTGAGGATTTATTTTAGTAAAATACGAAACCTCAAAAATGTACATACATGGAAGCGGTGTAATATTTAAGTGTTTAAATAAGGACTTACACGAGTCAAACGGCGGCGCACCACAAATAGCACGTATACACTTTTTCTGCGCTATGAACACTTTCTTGATGTCTGTTGAATTTCCTTCCGGTCCACAGACCGTACTTCAGAAGCGAATGAACGTAGCCGTAATAAGCTGATAGCACGGTGCTTAGAGCAAAGGTTTGTCTCATTGTCGATCGATTACATAAGTATTTATTCTCCTTTCTTTAACGTCGTTTCAATGTATTATTTTAGTAATTTGTTAATTAGTTTTTTTCTCAACTATAAAACACCACTTACCACCATATCTTGTTACATTTCTATGTATATATATAGGTTGTCTGGAAGAGACAATATCAAAATTATATAAACTACAATTATAAAATTATATAAACTACAATAATAATATCTATACTATAGATAAAAGACAGAAAAAGGAAGAGATTGCTTTAAACGCTAAGAGCGCCTATCGTTGAACTATTGTTTTGGATTGTAATACTTATAATGTTTGTTTCTGTAATCTAATTAATAAAGTTATTATTGTTATATACCGGCTGTAATTCACGTACCTATAGTCGAATTTTCTCGACCTAGGTTTCGAGCGAGTCAGTCGCTCTTCCTCGGGAGTGAGGTCACGCGGTGAGATCGCGATGTTCACTTCGAAAAGAAAATTCGACTAAAGGTACGTGAATTACAGCCGGTATATAACAATAATAATGTAACAAATTCTGGATAATTTTAAAATCAAAATAATTAAGTGTTTCTATCTATCTATCTAAGCCTTAGGGCGCAGCTGTTTGCTAATTTGTGTTGTCAATGTAAAGTCTCTCTACAGAGGACTTCGTAAGGCTCACATTTTAATTAACATTAACATTATTATACATGGAATTTAAAATATAATATATTTAATATATTAGACATATTATATTTATTAATATATATAATAATATAATATATACAATAAATTTATATAATATATATAAAAAATTAAAATATATGTAACTAGCTGACCCGGCGAATTTCGTACCACCTAACAGACAATGAATGTCGTTTTTGTAAATTGTTAAACACAATCCAAAATTTCATCGTACCGACGGGACTTGAACCCGCAACCTCCGGAATAACATGTTCCGGTGCTTTGCCAATTAAGCCACGGTGCGAAGTATCGTTACGACGAAATTAGTGGATTGCATTTGTTAACCCAATTATGCATTGCAATATAAAGTGTGAAATGAAACAATTCAAAGAAACATAATAATGAATGTCGTGTTACCTTTTAGATGAATTTAATTTAGGCTTTTATGAACGTAATAAATGAATGCAATAAAGATATTAAGTTTATTAATGTATTATGGCAATACAGATATAGAATAAAAATTGGTAAAAATGTTTTTTGGAAATATAAACTTTTTTAAGTTGCTTGTACTGTA
The DNA here is from genome assembly GCA_954871355.1 of Cabera pusaria. Classification (NCBI taxonomy): domain Eukaryota; kingdom Metazoa; phylum Arthropoda; class Insecta; order Lepidoptera; family Geometridae; genus Cabera; species Cabera pusaria. Next base: position 23,561,697 of record OX940906.1, read on the forward strand.
ACTGTTAGCATACATTTCTGAACGCACGCATATTTGACAATCAATAAATATGTCAAACAATTATCATTACTGACCATATTTGACATTTTAAAAATCTACATGACTTTAATTTACAAAAACTTGAAGAATATTTACTTGACTTAATACTTGACACTGGCTAAATACACTAATCGTGTGGAGCCATAATTATACAAAACAAAAATACGGCGGAATAAACAAACAATTGAACATCAAATGATTGGCAGTTTTTAAACCCAGGAACATTTTGGCAAAATATTTTATCTTATATAATTTTTTTAGGTCAATTATTTATTGTTTTTAATACTTATTATCCTATTCCTGACAAAGACAATTCCAAAAATACAAAATCATAAAAATTTGTCCAGCCGTTCTCGAGTTATAAGTGTAGTAACTAACACGACTTTCTTTTATATATGTAGATATATATTAATTTAATGATAAAATCTATAATGGCTGAGTGATAAGTGAATCACTTAACTAATGTATCGATATAAATCATTACCGTGCATTACACATTCTGAAGTGCAGTGTCGTTTACACACCGACTTACCCAGGCAAATTCCAACATCTGCCTACAATATTCCAGAATAAAACACCATATTCAAGTTCAACCTAAAACACGACAAAGTTTAAGAATATGAGCCGCCGTAGTGGTCGTAAAACGTACCCCAATAAATCGTCCTACATAGAGCCCTAAACAGTGAACTGGAGCACTCGAGTGAATCCTTTATTTGTGGAGGCGAGCGAGCGACGGATTAAAATTTGACGAAACAGGCTTCGTTAGCGACAAATGTGAATAGAATTCTACAAATGACCACGGAGGGACTCTCACTAAAGTTCCATTTTAATTACTTAACCAGGTTTTGTCAGAATTATTTCAGACTTCTAAACTATTTATTGTCCGAGTGAGCGCATAGCGCGAGCGAAGCGTCTCTGTTACAGCTTTGGCAATAATGCTTTCGTACGTTTGGCGCAGGTCCGGATGTCTGGCTGTTCTTTTCTGCAGGTCGCATTTCTGAACCGATTCTCCTAAAATTTTGAGAGCAGGGTTTTGATAATTATATGGACTTTTTGTCGATTTAGTTTTGTTGAAAATGTTTGAAAGGTATTGGGGCTTACATTATTATTTTTAATTATTATTATTATATTATAATATATCATATTTCAGCTGTTTCACAAAAAATTCAAAAGTTTAATTTAATTTTAATTAATTAATGAAAGTATCTTTATTGTACACCATGCATTAAATAATTACGATCACACAATTCACAATCACAATTCTATACTAGTACAATGGGCGGTCTTATCGCTCAAAGCGATTAATTCCAGACAACCTTTGGATGGAGTGGACAGTACGAATATGTAAAGGGCCAAGGTGCACATTTATTACATATCATATTATCATTGTCATCATTAACAGCCAGTATTCGTCCACTGCTGGACATAGGCCTCTCCCATGGCACGCCACTGAGTCGATCTTCAGCTCCTTGTTTCCAACCGCTGCCGGCCAACTTGCGTGTATCATCGCTCCACCTAGCTGGACATATAATACATATTTACCACATATCATATACCTATATAAAATACATAAATACAAATACAACAAATATAAATACATATACACCACATATAAGCATTACAGAAATAGGATTATTCCTATTTCTGTGATAAGCATAGATACACATACATACAAATACATAACAGTTTTAGCAAATTACATGTAATCATCAATAATGTCGCGATTGAAGGGAAACACAGACATTTATCAAGGAATAACAAAAGTATATCAGACCCGAGTTCCATATAAAAGCATATGAGACCCGCGAGCCATTAAATGTTTAAAAAAGCGCCTGAGCTAGGCCTTCTATAGAACTCTAAATTGTCTCCATTTAAGTGTCGCATCAGTAAAATGTTTTTTTTTTTAATGCTCAATTGGCAAGCGATTTGCCGCTGTCTCATCTGATGTTATGTCACTGTCTCATTTGCCGCTCTCTCATCTGATGTTAAGTAACCATGTGGTCCAAGATGTAGTACGTTTGTCTAGATATAAATCCTTTAAAATATCTTTGTTATAAAATATAAGATTTCAAAACAAATAAAATGTCCTTGTTGAGTGAAGCTTAAGTCTGCTAATTGGTTTCTGATTTCCCATTGTTATCAACTGCCTCGGAACAGCTTTGTCATAATAATAATTAGGTACTTTTGTGTAGGTAATATGTACGTTGACAAATTGAACTCAGTCTGCGATGTCACGAAACGTCAAGCTGTGGTCGGGACCACTTGAGAGATGTCCGAAGTTTCCCAACCTTAGTGTAATACATTAGCGCTCATTGACATCCTTGATTAATTTTGTACATAAAGTAAGATTTTATAGTGGGCAAAGGAACTTTGTATCAAACATTTAAACAATTTATGATGCTTCTATTAAAAGTACAAGATCCGTGAAGTGTTTGTACGAAGTACCGTCAATATTGTAAATTATGAAACCTGATTGATATATACCGGTACAAGGAGAGTTGGTCATACACGATTTTCTCATCTCGTCAGACAAGAATTTCTTGGACGTCTGTGACATAGGCAATACGAGAATCGTGCTCGATTTAGCCAACAGTGTTATTCGAAGCTTTGATGCCTTGTCAAAACCAGGGCTTTTAGGCTTCAGACTAGCTTTCTTATGTAAACAGCTGTATTATATCTCGATCTATATAGTAAACATCGGTTGCTATAATGTAGAGATTAATGTAGAGTACAGGCTGTATACCGACCAAAGACATTATACTATAAACATGACTGTGCACAGCACATTTGTAACAAACTCAATTTAATCTGTATTATACGTACCTACGCTATGAACATAAGGTTGTAATTGCTATGATACATTAAACATGACGAGCGAGAGATAGAGCGAGAGGATAGTAGAACTATAAAAATTAACATAATTATATATTGTGAGTCCACTTTTTCTTTACGGTAGATCAATTTAATTATTCTAACTATTCACAAGAAGGATTTCTAAAATGTGTCAAGTATCACACAATAATGTATCTACCAGAGATACATGTAGCAGCAATACTCGCAAATGTAATAACAATGGCAGCGGTTGTCGCCGCAGTCGCGGTTTAATCTCCCGACCGACGGGACATCAAATTGAATCCGGAATTATGTACGTCCGAGAACGTCCGTAAATGTCTGAAAACGGACGTCACGGGCCGCGGTGCACTTACACAGATTTGGGACACAATTTGGCCGAGCCCTTTGTATACTAATTGTTTTTCAGTCTACAATGACCCTTGTTAAGCTTTGAGGTTACGGTATTGTTTTTGCATTTCAAGTCGTTTCAAATGAGGAGGTATTTCTTGGTACTTGGTACTTCAAAATTTTGGTAGTCGTAGTAACAACAAAATATTATAATTGCAATATTTTGTACGGCCAACATTCTTATATACATAAATTTTCTTTTATCATTGGTGTGAAAATATAATGTTCATCTATCATTCTATCGCTTTGTTCAAAATACTGGTGTTACTATAATTTCAACCCTAAAGTTAGCAATAAAGGCTTTAAGTCTTAATAACACAAGTCTACAGCGAACTAAATACAGTGCGCTCTATGCCGCCCCAGGTCACAAGAAAATGATAAAAGGGCTGCGCGTAACATTCAAACGAGTGGCGTGTTTGTCAACTCGTGATTAGGTCGGGCGGGCCGGGCAGGCCGGGCGGGCCGCGCGGGCCCACTGACCGACATTATGCGGGAATCTAGACCGAGAGAGAGAGAGAGTGCTTCAGTAAATAACGCTTTCAACAACAAAACACTCAAATATAAAGATATAAAATTTAGTATGTCGCTAAAAATAAGTTGTTTAAAGAGGTTGTAATTATTTTTGTATTTTCGGTATCTAAAAGAAACTGCTGATTTCTGTAACAAAATGTCGTGATTTTTGGATAACCCTACCTTGTTACATGGTACTTTTTATCTTCGAAGTTTAGTTAATATCTGAATGTACTAGGTTTAATATTGCCATTTTCTTATTTACTCCTTTTCAACGTTGAAACTATACGAACACTTTAACGCAACTTGAGCGATAACAGTTTCATCATAAAATTGACCTGGGCCGGTAGTCTCTACATGCATAGCGATGAATTTCGACCGAAAATCGATGATACGAAAAGAGATGCAGATAACAACTGTCTAGCTGCATCTCATTTTAGCAGACGTTTGCGATGACAGGACGCATCGCTCTAATATAGAGACTTCCACCCCAGGTATTAAAGTACACGTAACTAATTCCTTTACCGACTGTACCTTAAAGGAAGTTAGTTTAATTGCAGGTGTACCAGCAGTAATTACCCTTCCACCAGTGGCCGCGAGCTATTACCGCCGAGCTAGGGCCGTGGGGACCACATAGACCACATATGATGGGTTACATTTTACAGATTATATCTATATCATCCTTTTCTTTGTTATTATGTATTTGTTCCTGATATTTCCAGGATTCGGGAATAATGAGGAACAGGGTAACACTTCAAACACCAGTTGGCAGTAAAGTGATTATTTATTCTACGTGCGGTATGCAAGAAAACAATGCAAGGCACACCCACATTTCATCACGGCCCTTTGGCGAAAAGGATAGTTACCCTGATTCTGACCCGACAGTCGTTGGTTCTAATCCTAGCTATATACCTACCAATGAAAGTTTTATGTGCATTCATGAATCATGAGTTTTTGTACAGTGGTAGTGGAATCATTAAATCTACCAAAAAGTAGCTTACCACCAAGGAGTACATCTGCCGCCGTAACCTTACGGCGTTCCCCGACGCAAAATGTAGGGGTAATATACGTTTAACGTGTGTATCTGTGTGTCTGTCTGTAGCATCTTAGCACCTAACCGGATGAACCTATTTTGTTTTTATTATTGATAGTTTTTTTTTGTTTGATAGATGTCTTCATCGAGAGTTTTCTTAGCTTTGATTCATGAAAATTCGTTCAATCGTTATAAAACTATGAGCTTTTTTCTAGTTAATTTCGCTATGAAATCAACTTTCAGAGATCTGATCAATTCGAAAATCTTCTTCTTCAACGATATTATAAGAACATGGAAGCATTGACCTGATGCTGGGACATCTCCTGGACTCTACAGAATACTCAAATCCTCACCAACTTACAGCTCAGATTTTAAATGTCGTGTTTAGAGTCATTGGAAAAAGCTATTAGACATAGATCAGTCGGGGTGGTTTAAAATATTATATTATATTATTATATATATAGATGAATATTATTTTATACAATAGATCATATTATTATACTATATTGACTTCAAATTGATTGGGATCGGTGGGGATCTACAGCATAGCTAAGCTTATAATAATATGTTCGAAGTAACTATGACCTAATCTGTGGTTTCACTGCAAATATTTTATTAATTTTGCGATACGTGTTTGTGAAATTCGTGATATCTTCTAGAGTTTTCATTTGAATTATATACTGTAAAGGACAATTTTAATCTATAATATGTGGCCAAGCTAATTAACGTAATTATTTGGATAAGGATTAATACTGTATACTTGAAAATAGCCTTGGAAGTTATGTAATATTTTTTAACAAAAATTTTAAGATTAAAATGTTTACTGTGAGTCAACCTTAAGAGATAGACATATGCTGTCGCGGACTTTTTTGTAAGTCTTATTAAGTTGTACAACTCTTGCATAGAAAATATTCTTCTATCTATTTTCAATTAAGCAGCGTTCGTAAGAAACGTGTATTTTCGACCGTTTTTTTGCCGACTTAGGTTGCAAATTAGGTCTCCACGAATGTACCTTTGATTTACACGGGATAATATATAGCCTATTTTCATTCCGAAAGTCCATTCTATGTATTAGTGAAAGAATTTTTTAAATCAGTTCAGTAGTTTTTGAGCCAAATCATTACAAACATACAAAAATACAAAAATACAAAAATACAAATGTTCTCTCTTTATAATATTAGTATAGAAGTATAGATAAACACTTCAGTTCCAATGGCTCAATGATCATTGCTTCAATAGTTTAAAAAAAACCTGCCAAGTGCAAGTTGGACTCAATAATATTGAGACTGCCTATTACTGACACTTTGCTGTCCGTCCGTTCGTCCGTCCGACTGTCAGAGTGCTGTATCTCCTTAACCATAATAGGTACACTCTTGAAATTTAGAAAAAATATGTATTATCACAAAATAATATTGTAAATTAAAAGGAGCAATGGAGCGCATCATACTGGGGTGAAAAGAACAGACAGAGTACGCAACACTGATCTGCGCTCAAGAATCGGCTTAGCTGACGTGGGTGACAAGACTGCCTGACTAAAATGGGACTGGGCGGGTCATACTTGTCAGATGTATCCCGACAGGTGGGCCAAAATTGTCACGCAGGGGGTGCTTGCAGACGGCCGTCTACGTAGAGGAAGGCCCAAAAAGCGATGGCGAGACGATTTGGATTGTTTTCACAATGACGAGCTACAAACAGCGCTAGATAGGGATAGATGGAAATAAACTGGCCAAGTGCAAGTCAGACTCGCACTCGTAGGGTTCCGTAACACAGTTAAATATTCCATAACTATGATTTTTCGCAACTATAAAATTAACTTTGTTTTTCATAGTGCTTGTATGAAAAACAAAGTTATCTTTGCGGTCGCCATATCTCTTAAACTGCTGACTGTATCTCGTTCAAACCAATTTTCGTTGTTAGTTTTTATTAAGATCTACAGCATATATTTTTTGTAGATTTTTCACTCGCATACTTTAAAAGTTAGAGGGGGGACACACATTTTACCACTTTGGACGCGTCTATCTTTCAAATGATTAACTTTGAGAATAAATGATTTTAAGAACCTCAATGTCATTTTTGAAGACCTATCCATAGACACCCCACACGTATAGGTTTGAAGAAAATTTTTTTTTTGTTTCAGTTCTATGTATGGGATGCCCCGCCCCCCCTTAAACTTTTATATTTTTTGTTTTTGTATAAGGAATCGGAAAGCGGTTCACAGAATACATCTACCTACCAAGTTTCAATTCTGTAGTCAGTAACAGTTTCGGAATAAAATGGCTGTGACATACGGACGGACAGACAGACAGACAGACAGACAGACATGACGAATCTATAAGGGTTCCGTTTTATGCCATTTGGCTACGGAACCCTAAAAATGGGGAAAACCTTGGCCCAGCAGTGGGATCAAATAGGTTAGTTCAAAAAATATTTAAAAATTGTCCTCGTACAAGGAACGGATTTATTTGTGTTTGAATTTGTTTGCTCGCTCTAATCAAATATTGTACGGTGGTAAGAGACCGGTTACCGGTGGCCGGTTCAACCCTAGCTGTGCCTGGTAAAACTTGGAGGCAGTAATTACACTTCACTTTCTAGTTCTTCACTTAATGACGACGGAAAAATTCTAAGTAGCTCATTAATTTAAGTGTTTATTTACTTTGTGGAGGGTGACGGCGCTTCTTTGTGGGAGCATTGTAAGGAGAGGGCAAGAAGTTTCCAGGTTTCAAGTGAAGGTATTTGTGATGGTAAATTTGATGGATTCATCATAATGATCCCATTTTTGTTGTCCGGCTGCGTTACAATAAGATAGATTATAAGCACAATCATCCTAAATGCAAACCATTTCCAAATGTATTCTTCACCACGTTCTAAAGACATTTGAAATTATTTTTTGGATTGCCTACACAGCGCACGTACTCGTATCTTTACCTTGAAACGGCTAAAACACCCAGACACTGTATATACACATAATAATATATATTAATATTTAAATCAACGCCCAGACATGTGCCTCATCCAGTCTCATATTTAACGAAGTCTGTTTAATGACTGTCACTTGGCTGTGTATTACGTAGAAGTCTTTTTTTACACGATTACCTGAAAACAAAAATGAGGTTTATGATTTTTTCCGAAGTCTATATTATGTACTAGACGCGTCTCACGGCTTTGCCCGCGTATATAAGTATTCTATGTCCTATTTCTCTTCTCTTTTTATATCAGTCTATCGTTTGACCACTATCTTACCTGTTGGTAAGTGATGATGCGGTCGAGGATTATTTCAGCCAATTTGTGGAGCCATTAGGTCATAAAAAAAACAAACCGACTCTCACATTTATAACGTTGGTGTTGATGAGAGTATTCTGACTTCGCCTATAATTTGTACTGTACAATCTATGAGTACTATTATGTATATAATGCGAGCTGTCCGACTGGAAAATACCAACTATATTTGTTGGTAGATTCCAGTCGGACAGCTCGTGAACAAGTTGTGGTGTATTGTGTGCGAGGCGGCGGAGCTGTGCTGGCTAATTTGACAACAATACCGGCTCCGAGCTGAGAATATCCGGCTAATTATCACTACCTACTAAAGTTGGGTGTTGTACACTTCATTGAATGCATTATTTATTTGAGCCAGTATTTTAAATGATTTATCTTTGCATAGTGGTTTATTACAAGCCAGTAGAACAATAGATGAATTTCCGAGATATGAAGTGATTATTTTAATGAATAATAGAAAATTACACCATAGAAAGGATCTTATCCAGTTAAAATGTCGTCAATTAAGCCATTAAATCAATGTATAACTTACCTAGCGATAAAATAAAAGAAACAATCAAAGGTAATAAAACAGAATGCAAGTAGGAACGCTTATTTATCACGAATTCTAAAAATGTGTTACAAAGGAAAGGTAATATGATTACAAAATCTTCAGATCATTAAAAACTGGGATGAAACGCGAGAAAATTATGCAAATCATCCACAAAGAGATGAAAGTAATCAGACTCGGTAATTCCTTTGAAAATAATTATTTCATCGCTGGTCATTCTCTGTAATCAAGTCGACACTGTGTCTGCTCATACTGTACGCAGTAAGGCTTTCTACTCATCGAGCAATATTTACGGCTAATGGCACTTGAGCTGCGTGATGGTAGGTGGAGTAAGGCCTTGATAGCAGTCACCTAGAACAGGTTAAAAATAATGGTTGTCGGACAGACAGATTGGTTGATGACATATTATTTATATCGGAAGACAAACTGCATGTCAACCAACTGTGGTTGACTTGCAGTTTGCACAGGACACTACGAATTATCAAATTACTGAGAGTAACTGTAAATAACACAAATTCTGTTTTTCTGCTGGAAACGTAAATTGTCGTGGTCTACAGTTTCAATCTCTTGAATTAAGTTTGCGACTTGAAGGAAAGTTCTTCCTATTTCATCCCATAATTAGGCACCCCAAGCTCACCCGCTTGACCGACATAAGCGCTGACTGTAAGTGGTACAGTAAATCCGGCCTTATTGTAACCGCGGGGGATTTTAACTCGCTCGTTACGGTTATTTAAATATTCTCGGAGATTCAGTTTTAGCTCAAAGGCTGCCTTGCTGGTTTCACATTATAAATAGTTTTCCATTTTCTTTGGGATTAGTTCTAAAGGTATTCGTTAGCAAGTGGAGGGAATTATTTTTCAATAGCGCTTTCGCGGTCAAAGTGAGCTGCTTTAGGGAAATTATATTACATTTTTACAGAATTGAAAGACTATAATTTTTGTTTGGGGGACTATATCGAGTTCTAATATATCATCATAGCATATACTAATGGATTTAAGAAGTAATTATGAATGGTGTGGTTTGAAGTATTCAAACCGAATATTATTTCTGTTCCACGGATGGTTCACATTTTTTTTTATATTGTAAGTGTTACATCCTAAGTATTTTGTATACATAAAAGGCTAACGATACTGACTGACTGACTGACTGATCAACAACGCACAGCTTAAACCACTTAACGGGTTGCGCCTAAATTTGGCATGGAGATAGTTATTATGACGTAGGTATAGAATATTCCAAAATTCATCCCTTAAAGGTATAAAACGGGGGTTCATAGTTTGTATGGAGAAACAATATTAGATACTCGTAGTTTTTTTTATTGGAAGCTCCACACAAGCCCCTCTGTAAACAAACAAGCGTTTTAGGCTTTTTAGAAATTCCACCTCTATCAGGGTGAAATGGGATACCAAAGTCTGTGACGTAACGTAATGTAGCGTTACGGAGCGCCTGATAGGAATGGAACCTAGATGTCCCAGTGAGACTCCCGTAAATACCTGTCTTGTTCAGCACATTTATCATGCTTGACTTCATCTTATCAGCGACGTCGGAAATCGTTGAAGTCCTATTAGTATTGGCTTGTTTAGCTTCTTCAGTGATCATATTCAATTTTTCTGCCAATTTTTCGGCGTCTATTACGCTATTTGGAAAATCAACATTTTCCAAAGTCCTACGAACATCTTTCTCGGTGTTAGCGTCGATCACGTTAGCTTCTTTCATCATGTCTATTAAATTATCTGTTGTAAACTTGCTTTTTATGTTGTGTACTACGTCATCCATTTTAATTATTTAGCTATTCAATGCTTTATTATTTTTTACTTTAAACATTTTTGCCTTTCTTATTTTAAGGAAAAACACATGTTATCGTTTTATTAATTTTGCATAGACTGACTTCCGATTTTTCGCTGTCATTCCTTTTCAATTTTTTTTTTTTTTCGTTCCGTCATTCAAACAATAACTGTATCGTTTTAATACAAAAGAGTATGAATGATGACAAAAATGAATGAGGCGGAATATACCACAAGTCTGAAAATCAATACTGTTTTTTGGCTTATAAAAATGAATGCCTATTTCCCTTGGTCACGCCGTAATTTGAAAACGGGTGGACCGATTTGGCTAGTTATTTTTTATGTGTTTTATAATTAAAGGAAAGTTTTTAGTAAATTAAAGAAGTTTTAAACGCCCAGTGAAGCCTCGGGGCACCTCTAGTGTGTAAAAATGTAATTAATACCTATTTCAATCCGGTTGGTTCAGTAATTCATTGCAGTCAGTAGATCCTCAGGTCGATCTAACGTGATATTTTCCCGGGTTATTCCGTTGGAGGATTGGAGGATGGAACAGGAAATATAACCACATTGTTCTATATGTAACTATAGTGTTAAATAATATACAATAGAGATAAGACCTTATCTGTAGCTCTGTTGAGTTAAAAATAGCGCTGCAAAGCCTCATGAATAAGCTCTGCCTTCGCAATGTTTACGAAGAAAATACAAAAAGATTTCTTTTTAACCGCACCATACGTTATCGCGAGATAACACCACTTAACATTATTTAGCTTTATCCAGCGGTTCAGCGCTATCAAGCGCTTAACTTAAATATATCGCCACTCAAGTCCATAAAGATTAGTGCTCAAAAATCTTGAATATGATGGTTTTGGGAGTTGGTTGTATTTTGATAAGCTTACTGAGTATCTCGATTAGACTTTATTATATTGTTCTTTGATATGAGAATGTCGCACAGATAATATCATAATAGAAGGCGCTTATAAATTAGTGTATTTTTCCTGTTTGTCCATTTAAGGGAACATATTAAGTGGACAAAAAGGAATAATACAATTTTACTCGTCATAATAATATATCTGGGATCAGCTATGTTTTAACCATGGTTTCTGACCATAATCATCGTTCTTGTGCAGTACGTTTATCCAGTTCTGCATGCCGTATCATGCGGCATCTATTTACGGTGTAATCTATGTAGAGAGGTCATGATTTATGACCTCTTGATGTTAGTGATACGGCGCACTCATTATAAGAACACGTTATATCTATGTTGATGAACAAGCCAGACTCATTAGCCTAAATTAGGTAGCGAGAATTCGCGATCACATTTAAATTTATTCGGACTAAAAATACACCTACCTTTGTCACACAGTTGTTATTTTTGAGTCTGCGGTCTTTGTGGTACTTACGTTCTTAATTTAATTTTCATGCGTTATTTTAAGCACTGGTATTTGTTGTAATTAAAAACAATCGGATTATTCCTAATAGCCTCAGTTATACACAAAATGTTTTATTTTATTGTTATCATGTCAAATGCATACTTAATTACCTCTTATTAAAAAACACACAGGCACAAACATTTATATAAAAATGTTGCATAGTTTTAATAAACATCCATTAGTATTTTATGTATATTTAAGTAAACAGTAAGCGCAAGAACTATCATGAAATTAAACGAGAAACGCACAACACGCTTTCGAGCCCAACTCACTTCACAGAGTTAGTTAAAACTAAATGAAACATCTCATTTAAAGTTCAGCGCTGGGTAAAATATTGAAGGGAAGGTACAAAGGGTGGGCACAATGATCCGCAGGACAATACGCGGGCGAGAATGCTGTTTAGCTAAGCACACATGTAGAGATTTATCCGTCGGGCGCGATTCAGATCGGATCCGTGATTTCGCCACACACGTCTCAGGGTATCACTTCAGATCGTCATTTCAGTTTATATGGTTGTCTGTTAAAATGTCTCTGTCAAATCAAAAACAAGTAAACTAGTATGCGACTGAGATGCATTTGGCGGGCACATCTGTCGCTACGCACACACGCGTACTCGGATCTGCCTGCCCCGTGCCCGATCCTGTGCAGCAGGCATCCATCAGGCAGGCAAATCTATGTCTGCTCTCACCATACACGAGTAGTTTTGCCTGCCAGGCACGTCAGTCAAGCAGATCCGATGGGTATATCCGTACGTGTATAGCTAGCTTTTTCCGTCTTTGTATAGAAGGATACGCTTCCAGCTCGAGTAATACGCCCGTCGTTTCTGGGTTGAGCTCACAGGCGCCTACAGATGTCAATGTCGTATTGCGTTTTACATAGTTACACAAAATTTTATATGTTGTGTGTTTGTTCTATGTATGTAATATGATAGAAAGGTTTACATTTTAACTCTGGCACAAAAAAAAAATTATATCTAGGAAAATTATACTGTGGGGGTTTTCTGTGAATGCAGAGAGAGCATTTCTTGTCCAAAAGAGATGTATAAGATCAATTTGTGGAGCAGAATTTTTAGACAGCTGTAAACCGCTTTTCAAAAAATTAAAGATATTGCCGCTTCCCAGTCTATATATCTATGAAATTAGCTTATTCGTTTGGAAGCATTCTAGTTTATTCCGAAAACACAGCGAAGTAATAAAAAGAAGCTGCAGATACCCTCACAAATTATATATTCCTCCACAAAGACTTCAATTGAACAGTAATAATGTAAACTGTATGGCTATAAGAATTTTTAATAAATTACCTGACTTGTTAAAAGAATGTAATATCAATGAATTTAAATCAAAACTCTTTGATTTTCTACTTGACAAATGCTATTATACAGTAAAAGAATTTCTTAATGACGTTACAATTTAATTATTAATTTCTCGACATTCTAATATTGACATTATTTCTTTTGACATTATCTTTTTTTAAACATATTTGTATTTTGAAACTGAAATTTAATATTGGACAATAATATACAAGATCACAGTAAACAATTATTAAAAACTAGTAAATAATTATAAAATGTATGTACTACCTAATAATAGTTTCGAATCGCAACAAAGAATTTGTACGCCTGACGAGGCAGAATTTTGATGGAATTGATAATTTAATAACACCTTTTTATGTACCAAAATTCTAGCAAATAAATATTTTCATTCATTCATTCATTCATTTTCATTCATTCATTCATTCATTCATTCATTCATTCAAAAATACGACTTGACTTAGCTATGATTCAAGAAATTATGTTGTGGACAAAGTTCGTTCCGTTTGACAATGAGTTGAGGCCACCATTTGAAGCTGTATCAAGATACGCATTATGAATGTTGCTGCGGAGTTAAACATAATACAATCTTGGTTTTGATTTTTACTGACTTCAAAAAGGAGGAGGTTCCCAGTGCGTATGTATCTTTATTTTATTATGTATGTTCACCAATTTCTCGGTCAATTGTGGACCAATTTTCAAAAACTATGTTCTTAACAAAAGAGATATTTCTGATCTGACGAGTATTTCCAGAGATATGGAGATATCTCAAACTTGCTACTGAAAATGACTAGCGTGACGTTTGATGTAGATATGAAGTAGATCAGTCTTTATAGTGTACCACCTATTCTTTATGTTTACTGTCCATCCATTGAAACCATTGGAACATTTTATTGACCGTCTGCATCCTAAGGTTGTCTAAAAGAGATTTAAAGCTATAAGACTGCTAATCATAAAATCCATAGTATTGTTGTATTATCAAAAAACTTCCAGAAACGGTCCCATTGCAATTTCATCGAGATCTGATAAGTATCTCCAGAGATATGACGATAAACGTCTCAAACTTGCTACTGGAATTGACTCGCGGGGCATTGAAGTTGGTTGTTTTAGTTTTTAAACTATCTTAATTATTTTAAGTTCTGTTTTTATTGGTGATCAATAATGAGTAATTTGTCGTTTTTAGGGTTCCGAACCTAAAGGGTACCAACGGAACCCTATTACTGAGACTACGCTGTCTGTCTGTCTGTCTGTCTGTCTGTCTGTCTGTCTGTCTGTCCGTCTGTCACCAGGCTGTATCTCATGAACCGTTATAGTTAGACGGTTGAAATTTTCACAGATGATGTATTTCTGTTGCCGCTATAGCAACAAATACTAAAAACAGAACAAAGTTAAAAATTAAAGGGAGTCCCCATACAAAAAACGTGTTTTTATTATAGCGCCATCTATGAACGATGGTAGCCAACAAAAAGGTCACTGACCTTTGTGTTAACGTTCACATGGTGGGTGTTACAAGTTCGATCGACATTTGTTAGATGGCGTTGTAGTAAATAAGCATGTTTAGTATTGACACGGTATTTATATAGATCGATGTTAAAACTATGTAGATACATAATTTTTCCGGCAAATATTGTTCAATCGGAACCCTATGTGTGCGAGTCCGACTCGCACTGGGCCAGCTTTTTAATTAAACGTATAAAAAAGGAGGATGTTCTCAATTCACCTGTTTTTATGTTTTCCTTATGTCTTATCCTTAGAACTCCGATATAAGTTGAAATTAAAGTTTACCACATATACGTACAACTTAGAACCACAAGCGAATCAATAATCTTTTATGTGTTCACTCCAGTGTTTCACCGTAGTCAGTTTGTTTGTATCGGTCGATGTACGAGCTCGGCGTCGGGAACTGGACTTCCCTTTCCGGCGTCCACCGAAAGCCACTTTTTGCACGAGTCTGGACAAAGCAACCAAACTGTGGCTGCGACACAGGTGATCGCACACAGATAGGCAACAAGCCAGATATTTTGCCTTTACTTTTAATAAGGAAATAATTAAGATCGAAAAAAAAAATGCGACTTCAAATGCCGCGCAAGTCCTTTTCATCGAGAATAGGTATCTCCAGAGATATGGACCTAAAAGTTGGTTCTTAAATGACTAGTGCGTCAGTTGAAGTCGGATCTTTAGTTTATTTAAGTTGTGTTTCACTATTTCACTTTTTTATTTTTTTTTTATATAAAAATTGTCTGAAATTCTGAAACACACAGTTACATGTATGGTTGGTTTTAACCCTCTTTAATTTTTTTTAAATATTCTGACGTAAACAATTGGATGACAGCTGAATGGGTCATTACTTTTGTTGTTTTTTTTAATTCATAGCGTAAACATTCTGCTTTTGCTATGTTTACTTGATAATTGGTTATGATTTATTTTATGATTTATGATTTTAACGTGTATATGTGCGTATATTAATACTGCCTACATACTGAATAAATGCTTTGATTCTTTTATTCCTTTAAACATTCTCAAATGATTTCAGTTTATTATGCTACTGTATAAATTACAGACCTAGTTAAACGTAGTGAATTTTAGGTCAGTCGTACAAATAGTATTGTATATCTTTACATAGTACAAAACAAAGTTGCTCCAGCTGTCTGTACGTTTGGATCCTTTAAAGTCTATCTATAGATCTATAATATCGACAATCGATCTACAAAATCAGTTTTCAGCAATAGATTGAGTCATTCAAGATAAAGATTTATGACTAAGATTAAACGTGGGTAAAGCCACGTGGCGAAGCTGGTTGTTCATTTAAAAAGAAATAGTCTCTGCCTACTCCAACGGGAAAATTGCCTAAATTATTGTATGAATGTATAATTAGCAAAAAAAAAACTTGAAAATAATCGCCCCCGGGTGGACTCGAACCACCAACCTTTCGGTTAACAGCCGAACGCGCTAACCAATTGCGCCACGAAGGCGGTTATACACCAGCACTAAATGTAACTATTCAACTCACGTGGATTTAGATGTAATCACAATCATGACGATGACGTCATTTATTGTTATTGAAGCCATTACTTATCGATAATTTTATTAATGATCAATATTTTCTTTGCAATTCGTCACACAAATTGATTTTACTATCTGCCTTTATTATATTGTACATACCTATGACATATATTTATCATCTAAGTAATTTTGGTCAAGTTCTTTTTAACCGACTTCAAAAGGGATGTTTCTCAATTCAACCGTATATATATTTTTTAATGTTTGTTTGCGGAAAACTTCGTCGTTTATAAACCAATTTTGGTGATTATTTTTTATTGGAAAGGAGATAAATCAAGGGTGGTACGGTACCATAGTAATTTTATCGAGATCTGATAAGTATCTCCACAGATATGGAGATAAATACAACAAACTTGGTACTGAAAGTTAAAAGCGCGGCATTTGAAGTCGGTTATTTTAGTTTTTTAAACGATCTTTTTATTTTTTTTTTATTTAAGACTAAGTAGACGTTTGGATACAATCTCACCTGATGGTAAGTGACGATGTAGCCGAAGATGTACCACACTTGCTCAGTAAATAACCTATTTAATCTCGATTTAAACATTACCAGGTTATATTTTAGTGGAAACACAGTCGACGGCGGGGAATTCCATTTAGTGGCTGTTGTTATGACGAACGAGGAGGCAAAACATCTTGTGCAGATTTTGGAATATCTACAATGAGTAAGTAAAATTATGTTTAAAGTATAGTGGTAACTAGCTGGTACCCGCGACTTCGTTCACGTATACCAAGAATTGTATCAGTGGAAAGGTCTGTCAATCAACATTGTGTGATCTAGTTATGTGTAAAAATCATGATTTTTATTAAATTAGCCTGTTTATCCTCATGCTATAGAGTATATATTTGCTTAAATTTCAGTAAGACCGGATCGCCTCGAGGCGTCGTTAGGTAATAACAGTTAGTATCTTATCCTTAATTCTACATTTAACTTCTTATTGAATACATGTGCACCTGGGCAGTGGGCAGTGACTGGAAACAAAGAGTCGAAGACCGGGCTCAGTGGCGTGTCTTGGGGGAGGCCTATGTCCAGCAGTGGACTGATACCGGC
This sequence comes from Cabera pusaria, assembly GCA_954871355.1. Taxonomy (NCBI): domain Eukaryota; kingdom Metazoa; phylum Arthropoda; class Insecta; order Lepidoptera; family Geometridae; genus Cabera; species Cabera pusaria. The sequence goes on from OX940906.1 coordinate 23,578,973, forward strand.
TGATAATGATCATGTGCACCTGTCAAACATAGTTAAATATTCGATGGTTTATCTTTTAGTTACAGTTTTATCTTTATTTACTACTATATTACTAACATATTGACAATATTCTAGAAACTTATTCCGTTTATCTATCTTTTCAATTATTTTGCTTATATTTAAAACTCTTATGCTTATTCCTATTTCTTGTTCACAATTAAAACGTTGTTTACAAGAAAACAAATTTGTTCCAATTATTTGTAATCACAAAACCCATAGATTTAAAAATGCGAGAACGAAGAGAAGAGTATGTAATAGACGCATAGCTTAGAAAAACTCCAATCCTGTTGGAGGGTACAGACCAAGTTACAGATTTACAAAAGTTTTTATAATTGTAGTCTGGATAGTTAACCTACTGTCCTCACATGCACTGTGTAATTGCGAGGGACGGTCGTAGCGCTCCACAGTGTATTGATGCGCAGTAAGACCGTTGTTTTGTGCTTGTTTATTGGACAGACTTCACCGGATTGAATTAAAGGTACACGCTACCAGTGGTAGTCGCCGCTGCGAACTGGTAACACGGTCACTGGAACAGAGAATGGGAAGGTAGTTTTATTGGCCGCTGACAATTTTTTGGCTCTCGACAAAAAAGAAGAGTGTGCATAACATGATGAGTATCTATGTGTCTGTCTGTGGCATCATAATCTCGCGCTCAAATTTATGAACCGATTTTGATTTCGTTGTTTTGTTAAACGACTATGAGCTTTTTTAAGACGACGAAAAAAAAACGGAGGAGGTTATCAAGTCGACGCGTATATATATATATATATATTTTTATGTATAAACTTATTACGTATAAACTTTTTAACAAAAACATTACACCGCCGAAAAAACTGAAAAGAAAATAAATTATTTTTCAAAAAAAATAAAACGGACTTCATAACCACAAACAGGCACTCAAAAGCGATAAATTAATTACTTAATATAATTATTATAAGCGCTACCCACTTATCTATTTAAAGTCGGTGCCAGCCAAGTCTAATAGGTAGTAGATAGATACTATGTATGTAGTAGTAGTAAGTAGGTAGATACATGTAGGTAGTATCTATCTACTACCTATTAGACTTGGCTGGCACCGACTTCAAATAGATAAGTGGGTAGCGCTTATAATAATTATATTAAGTAATTTATTTTTCGCTTTTGAGTGCCTGTTTTGTGGTTATGAAGTCGGTTTTATTGTTTTTGTAAAATAATGTACCTATTTGCTTTTCGGTTTTTTCTGCGGTTTAATTTTTTTGTTAAAAAGTTTTATTTAAGTTGAAGACGCTATGCAATTAACTTTGATAGGTGTGATCAATCCGAAATTTTGCAATAACTGTCAATGTTATGTCAAATTAGTTCCAATGGCCCTATATAGGGGTGCATGCATGGTGCAACATTCGACTCAAAGTGCTGAAGTATCATACTTCAAAACGGTTTACCAAATGTAGCGTACCAGTAATTATATGACATCTATGTTTCAATAATATTAACCGCTTGAGAATGGAATCCTTTGCGGATTAATCCAGTTAATGCGTTACAAACTTACAGGACTTGGTACTCATTTAGTTATTGCGAGTACGATATTAATAAACTAAGAATCGTTTAAGTATTCGTATCTACGCTACTTCAATACAGTTTTTCAAGTTTGAAGAAAGAGTACATAAATTGTATCCATCGAAAATGTCCTACGTATTTTTGAAACACAATTTGACTTGTTGTTTTAATATTATTTTATTTATAGGTTATAAATAAATACTAAACATTATTGTAGCTAGTCGGGACATGTAAGTGGAACGTGTTGAGAGTACTACTTACACACAGACAGATAAAACCTGACCTTTTAACATTGATTACAAATAGATATCACATTCGATACACGTACCGGTACATGTTACAAAAACTACAAAAAGAAAATGGAGCTCAGATGAAAAAACATTGTCTCGAACCATTCCGAGTTTTCTGAGTAAATATTCTACCAAAGTAAGCTGATACTGGGGAGTAGGGAAACTACTAGATATCTAGATATTCGATCTATTACACAAACAAGTTTCGTACGATTAGGAAAATGTCATGTAAAACTCATTTAAATATTTTATATTATCTAATACTATAAGAATCTTTGTCCTGACATACTGACTGACTGACAGCTGACAACGCACAGCCTAAACCGCTGGTCGTTGAGACTTGAAATTTGGAGGGTATATTTGTCTTGGTACGTAAGAGTGTACTATTCCAAAATTCACCCCTTAAGGGGATGAAATGTTGGTTCAAAGTTTGTATGGAGAAACAAGATTAAATAGTCTTTTCTATTAGAAACCTCACACAAGAGCTTCAGTAAAAAAATAAGTAAATACCTGTTTTAGGCTTCTTCAAAATTGCACCCCTAAAAGGGTAAAACGGGGTAAGAAAGTCTGAAAATCAATATTGTTTTGGATTGCGCTGAAATTTGGCAGATAGTTATTACGACGTTAATTCCCTCTGATACAAAATTCACCCCTGAAAGGAATGAAACGGGGGTTCAAAATTTATATGGAGAAACAAGATTAGATAGTCTTTTCTATTCGAAACTTCACACAAGTACTTAAGTAAATAAATAATAAAATACATGTTTCAGGTATTTTAGAAATTCCACCCCAAAGAGTGGGGTAACAATGTCTTAAAATCAATAATGTTTCGGATTGCGCTGAAATTTGGCATGCAGATAGTTATTTTGACGTAGGTATCCGCTAAGAAAGGATTTTGCAAAATTCACTTTTCAAAGGGATGAAGCGGGGTTTCAAAGTTTGAATAGTCATTTTATTCGACATATCAGACAAGTACTTCTGTTTATAAATGATTAAATACGAGTATTAATTTATTAATTATTTTCAAAATACCACCCTAAGAGTAACTAAACTGGGGTAACAAAGTCTAAAAATTAATATTGTTTCGGGTTGCGCTGAAATTTAGAATGCAGATAGTTATTATGACGTAGGTATCCGCTCAGAAAGGATTTTCTAAAAATTCCTCCCGGATACGGAACGGGGATTCAAAGTTTGTATGGCGAAACAAGATGAGATAAAGTACGTGTTGTAGGAATTTTCGAAATGGGGTAGGTTACAAATTCTGAAAATTTAGGTTTTTCGGATTTTATAAAATAATATGATTCCCGAATTGCCTTAGTCACGTGATAACATGAACACGGGTAAACCGATTTGGCTAATTCTTATTTGATGTCTTTAATGATAGAATCGTTTTTACAAAAGAAAAGTTTTAAGTAAATAAAATAAGTTTTTAACGCGAGCGAAGCCGCGGGGCACTTCTAGTGTAAAATATTTGTAACATATGTTTGCAATAAACGATTGAGTTTTGAGAGACACTTGTAATTGAAATTGAAATTGAAATTGAAAAATAATTTATTGTCATATTTAGAGTACATAACAAATACACATAAAAGGTTAAAGTAAATATGAACGACAAAAGGATCAATTTCAGCATAATTGTTGTGCGTCCAATTGCTGAGACACACAACGCTGGTTTTCTAATTGACTCCGAAAATTCGGTCTATGGTTATCGCCGATTTGTAATACGATAATACATATATTGAAACATTAAAAAGTAAACAAAGGCTATCAAATTTAAAACATGAAAAATCTAGAGATGGAGTATATTTCCTATTGACAGTAGACTCGTGTGTATGTATGTGTGTGTGTGTGTGTGCGTGTGTCTGATGTGAGTGTTTATTGTGTTGTGTTTATTTTCTACTAAGTTTTAAAGGTCGTTTCGTACGTTTTTTTTGTCTTAACATAAGTAATACTTTCAAGCGATATTGAAATGTTTCTCTACCGAAATTTTTTCTCAAAGGTGGCGGAAGGACTTTCCATATTTTTGAAGCCCGGTACTTAAAACAACCTTCAAAACCTGCAGTTTTGTGTTTAGGAATGCAGAGACGATTACAATGTATAGAGCGTGTTTTCAATGGATACATTTCTCAGAACCATCGAAATTTGTGAAATAGATATTCTAGTTTTTTATGCTAGAGAATTTTTTGCGTTATAAATGCTATGTGAAGCTCTCTTCGTGATTTCATGTTAAGTATTCCTTTTTGTACTAAGTAAGGGCTGACATGGTCTCTTCTGGGTATGCTAAAACAGAAACGGGCGCAAGCATTCTGCACTCGTTGGATAGCAGTTTCTGTTTTTACCCACAGCCTTGGCCCATACACCGCACTGCAATAGTTAAATGGAGAGAGCACTAAGAGATCACACAACAAAAGTCTCACATCTTCCGATATATATTTTCTTATACCATATAATACTTTAAGTTTGTAAAAAGCAGTTTTAATTTTCTCATTGATATGTTTCGTGAATCTCAATTCACTGTCAATGGTAAGCCCCAAATTTCTTGCGTCCGATTCAATCGGGATATTCATTCTGTTGATACTTAGCCTTGGATTATTATCTGTAACTTTTTTGATTTGCATTTTGGTACTAAGAACTAACATTTTTGATTTTCCAGGGTTAAGTATTAGAGAATTGCGCTATGCCCATTTAAAAAATTTCCTCCAGATCCTTATTTACCTTATCAATAGCTGCGTTTATGTCAATTGAATCAAAAGTATAGTAGACTTGCGTTTCGTCAGCATAAAGATGGTATTTGCAAGTTTTTATGTGTTCGGGCATGTCAGCAGTAAAAGTTGAAAACAGAATTGGACTAAAAATTGAGCCCTGTGGAGTTCCTCGCGGTACTTTTACGATGTCCGATATACGAGTATGTTTACATTCATTCAGGGACTCTATTTCCACATATTGTTCTCTGTTAGTAAGAAAAGTTTCGAACCATTGGCAGGCGTTATCAGAAAAACCATAATAAGACAGTTTTGCAATGAGTAGATCGGGATTTAAACAGTCAAAAGTATATTTATCTTATCAGTCAATATTTATGTTATCAGTCAATGTATTCGGCATCTACCCAGATATATGGAAGGAAGCAAAAATAGTACCCATCCACAAAGGAGGATCTCGAAGACGTATAGAACATTATCGTCCGATTTCAATATTAAACACATTCAGTAAGATTTTTGAAAAGGTAATTTACAAGACGATAAGTACAACTATTTGTAAATCAATTCCTGAGGAACAACACGGTTTCATGAATAGGCGCTCTACTGTATCGAATCTGACCGTATTTACTAACTACATATTTTTGAGTATGAATCAGGGGGCGCAGATTGATGTTATATACACCGACTTCGAAAAAGCGTTCGATAAAGTCGACCACATCATCCTGCTTCACAAGTTACATGCGCTCGGAATACGTGGTGACCTTCACAGATGGTTAAATACAAATACAAATACAAACACATTTATTGCCAATTACTGAAAAGAAATACATTAAATTTCTTAAATATAAAATTTTGAACAAATATAATATTATTATATTAGGCAATAGGAATAAACTCAGCACTATACTGCGCAAACTGGGTTTACGCAGGGCTGATTTTCAGTTTATCCCATTTCCCGAACTAAGGTGGTCGTCGGGCGTGTAGGTAAAAAGCGGGACTAATAAAGATGACATACTTTTATATAAAAAAACATTTCTGTAATCTACTCTATACATAAAACAACAAAGAATAACAAGGAAATAATAACCATTTTCTATGTGTGATCATATCCGTGAGTGTGTGCGTGTGTGTGTGTGTGTGTGTGTGTGTGTAGGTATGTGATTGAGCGAGGGTGTGTGTGTGTGTGTGTGTGTATGTGTGTAGCCGTGTCTTTTTAACTGTTAGGCTATTTGGTCTTGTAGATAGCTTCAAATGAATGTTTATTGCGTTGAAATAAAAATACCTTTACTTTATGTTTAAATGTTATAAAACTTATTTGTTTACGCATTGGCGGAGGCAGATTATTCCAAATTTTTGCTGCACTATATTTGAAGCTACCTTTGAACCTGCTAGTTTTGTGACTGGGCACAGAAAGGTCTAGTAGGTACTGACAGCGTGTATGTCGAGAGCTTAGATTTTACCTCCAGACTAGTTTCTCAAACAAATACTCTGGATTTTTGTTCCAGAGTACCTTCTGAACAACACATGCTAAATGAAGTTCCCTTCTGGTCTTCATGTTTAAAATATTATTTTTGATAAGGTAAGGGGTGACATGCTCTCTTCTTGGTATGTTAAAGCAGAATCTAGCACATGCATTTTGAATACGCTGAATAGCATGTTCTGTTTTAACCAACAACCTTGGGCCATATACTGCACTGCAGTAGTTGAAGGGAGATAGCACTAGATCACATAGTAGTACTCTTACCTCTTGAGATATATTCCTTCTTATGTTATATAAAACTTTTAATTTAAAGAATGCTGTTCTAATTTTATCGTTGACATGCTTTTCGAACCTCATTTCACTGTCTACAATCAAACCCAGATTTCTGGCTTCTGATACGATCGGTATCTCCGTGTCATCAACTATTATCTTAGGATTATGTCTCAGTACTTTTGCGATTTGATTTTTTGAACCCAATATGATCATTTTCGATTTTGAAGGATTTAGAATTAAGGAATTATTTTTAGCCCATTTATAAATTTCATCCAAGTCATCGTTTACTAGTTTTAGACTTTCAGTAGTATTATCTGCTTTAAAGGAGTAATATATTTGGGTATCATCTGCATAGAGATGATACTTACAGTGTTTTATACACTGTGGAAGATCAGCTGTAAATATCGAGAAGAGCAAAGGGCTTAAGATTGAACCTTGCGGAACACCTTGGGACAATTTACCTACACTAGACATGTGCTTTACCCCGTCTTGCGATTCAGTTTCCACAAATTGCTCCCTGTCCGTTAAATATGTCTGGAACCACGTACAAGTTTCTTTGGAGAAGCCATAGTACGAAAGCTTAGCTATCAACAATTCTGGATTCAAACAATCAAAAGCAAGGGAAAAGTCGAGAAGGATCAAAGCTGTACTTAGTCCTGCATCTGACGCGGCTATGACATCATCAGCTACATGTAAGAGCGCCGTTTCCGTACCATGCACTTTCCTGAAACCAATTGTTGATATTGAGGTATAATCTTTTCGTTGCCTACGTACGTTTCAAGCTGCATATAAACCACCCTCTCTAAGACCTTTGACAATACCGGTAGAATACTGATTGGTCTCAAATCCTTAATCTGTTCTATGGCCTGTGATTTAGGTATTGGCCTCACAAGCGCGCGTCTCCACGTATCTGGAAATATGTTAAGCTCGATTGACTGGTTTATAACAGCGGTAATAACTGACAAGGTCTCAGACAGTGTAAGTTTTATCATGTCAATATTGATGCGATCAAACCCGGCAGCATTTGTTTTTATGTTAAGTATAATTTTACTTATTAGTTCTGTAGATACTGGCTTAAGTGAGAAGATACTGTCAGTGGATTTATTAGTTTTATAGAATTGTAAAACGTTATAGTCTATATTTCCGTCACCGGGGATACTAAGGAAGTGCTTATTAATTAAGTTTGGGTCGTTTAAATTGTCTGGTATTGACATTGGTTGGCTATGCAAGATTTTTATACTTTTTATCTACTTCCACATTTTTGCTGGATGATGTATATTGCTATTTACATAATAAGTAAAGAATTCCGTTCTTTCTCTCTCTATGGCACCAATAACTAGGTTTTTAAGACTTTTATAGTACTGTTTGGATGATAAGGTTTTTTTGGCGTGAGCTCTACTTAGAGCTTTATCTCGGAGACTCATCATAAACCTAATCATATCCGTTATCCAAGGCTTCGCGGCTTCTCTAATTAATTTCCGTTTAAAAGGAGCGTACATGTCAAATAAATGGATAAGTTCTTTGTTAAATTTTTGAATCATAAGGTTAGGATTAGTCAATTTCATAATGTCATTCCAATTTATCAATTGTAGGTCATAATTAAAATCAATTTTATTAATATCTCTCAATGCACGAAATTCCATAAATCGAGGTATCGGTTTAGGTTTTTTTATACTAAAATCACTTAACACTAAGGCGTGGTCACTTATACATGTGTTGTGCACAATCGTTACATTTTGACATTTATCCGCAGTATTGGTACTACACAACAAACAGAATTACAGTAAACACAGCAAAATGTCTTCAAATAACATTAACACGTAAAACTAAAATAATTAAAAACACATATTATATCGATAAAAAGCCCGTCAAAAAGGTAGATTCAGTACGTGACCTTGGTATAAGACTTGACCGTAAAATGACTCTAATTGAACATATTGACGATATAGTCCATAAAGCTTATAAGCAACTCGGCTTTATAAAACGTGTGTGGCATATCTTTAACGACCTCATACATTTTCATAAATCATATATATACTGTTTTGTATTAAAACGATTTGTTTCTTTATGACGGGTCACGTTGCCAAGGGAATGGAAAAAAACAAGGAAGTCAGTCTGGGAGAAAAAAAAAAGACAGCAAAACATAAAAATAATGAATGATAAATAAATTGTTGAAAAATAATAAAATGAGAAGCCAGCGCCGCACATGATGCCGCTGGCAAAATGGAGAATGTGGACGCAGGTACAAGATAAAGAAGTGGACGACATTTACAGTGTCTGCTGTTTGCCAATAGCATAGAGAATGTACAAGATAAAAGTGAAGATGTTCACAGTGGCAGCTTTAACGGCTTGGCAATAGCCGCCTGCCACTATAATAATCAAGATGAGATTATTCGATTTTTCACGGAAAAATCTCGCCAGACGTTCAAGGCTTTGATGGGGTACTTGTCTCGAAGATGTAAGGTTATGAGCAGTGAAAGGAAGATAATCGGTGAACATTTTATAGTGTTATTTTAAGTAAAAATATAAATGTAATAACCTGTGTTCATATTTCCCCTTTTAGGTTCCATCTACATCAGGCGCTCCGTTACGTTACACGTGTCTGCAAGTCAGTTACAGATATTGGCTGTATCAAGGTCTTATATTTCTGTTATGTAAGAAGCATACTAGAATATGCTTGTAGTATATGGTCTCCTTGTTATATAGTTCACACAGAGAAGCTGGAATCTATCCAACATAAATTCATAAAATTGATTCGTATTCCGAGGCTTGCAAATATTTCCATATAGAACCACTATCGCTAAGAAGAAAGCAATATGACGTTGTTCTATTACACGACATACTTTCAGGTAAAATAGACTGCCCCGACTTACTCTCAAATCTAGAATTATGTACGCGGTATTACGTTCACGTCGGACGCGACATACTCACACACACAAACCCACACACACACACACACACATACACACCCACACACACCCACCCACCCAAGCACCCAAACACACACACACACGCACACACACACACACACACACAATTTTGGCTATATTCCATATGTTATATTCTTAGTATTAAGTTTTTAAAATCGCTGTATATTTACTGAAATAAATAAAATAAAAAATTTCGTTAAAAAAAAAAGCACGCGAGAAGTCCAGAAGCACTAACACGGTACTAAGCCCTGAATCTGACGCAGTTAAAATGTCGTCCGTGACCTGTAACAGTGCAGTTTCAGTACCGTGGTTCTTTCTGAAACTAGACTGGTACGTCGGAATTATGTTTTCCTTTTGTATGAACTCCTCCATTTCATTCAGCACTACTCTCTCTAATATCTTAGATAATACAGGAAGAATACTTATTGGACGTAAGTGTTTCAGCTCTTCGGCCGTGCTAGACTTGGGTAGAGGCTTGACTAATGCTCTTTTCCAAGCGTCTGAAAATGTATTTGTAGAGATAGAATGATTAACGATATCGGTGATCATCGTTAACGTTTCAGGTAAGGTAAGTTTTATCATATCTATGTTTAATCCATCGTACCCAGATGCGTTTGTTTGAATTTTCAAAATTATTTTCGCCACCTCGCATTCTGTGACTGGGTTTATGTTAAAAACATTTGATATTTTTTTATTTGTTTTAAAGAAAATAAAAATGTTTTCATCAAATTTTTCATCGCCTGGGCCTGTGTCTTGACATGATTTTTTACCACGGCGATTCTCGAGAGTTAGAAAATCCAAAATATTGGCTTGATATCTTGATTCAGTGTCAATAACCCAGCATTTTACGTGTTATTGACGCATATTATATCTGATCTACAAATTTGTCAAATATTACTGCAAACAACAAGTGTATCGATCTATCGACGTTCTAGGTATCTGTAACATTTCACCAACTACAAATGCGAGTTGAGAAATTGGTATCAATGCTCTGTGGTGCACATTCTAGAGTTCTATATCCATTAAGGAATGGAACTCCTTGTTCCAATCAGTACAACCTGGATATTTGATTTAGGTACCGTCGAGTGTTTCATATCGTAAGTAAATTGATTCCACGCAATCGTATTGAAATACGATTCACCGTTGACTTGCCTTTCTACAGATAGATTTCAAACTCTTTCGTGTACAGAATGTTAAAATAATAAACAGATAATTAAGATAGTTTAAAATCTAAATCGACTTCTCAGAATTCAGTAGATGTGTAGGAATAAGTATTAAAATATGTAGAGTGGAGACTTTTTTGCATAAGATAAGAAAACGTTTGACCACTGTCTCACCTGATGTTAAGTGACGATGCGGTCGACATTATAGCACGCTTGCTTACTTCACTCGCGACTTAAAGACCCCGGATTGTACTTAATGATAAAGACAGACTCTGGCAGGGAATACCATTCCTTAGCCGTGCGTACGATGAGTGTGAATACAAAGCGCTTTGTGCGACAGGATGAAATATCTACCATGTATCGATGGCGCATGTCTGTGCGTCTGGTGAGTACTATGAAAAGGACGATGGGTACAATTGGAAGGCACACTTTCCGAAATATATCCGACAAAATACCGATAAACTAGCGATATTGCGGCAATGCTCCAAGCTCTGAAGCATTTTGCCTACAAGATTGTTGTCGCTGACGAGCATCTCGGCTCTTCTTTCAATAACTTCAAATTCCTCCAGCTGGTATTTAGCAGCTGTCCTGATGTGACGAAATGCCTTATCACGATTCATCTACTACTTCGTAATTTATAAACATCAGGTAAGATAGCTGTGAAGTACATATCGATCTCTAGTACAAAATAACAAAGATTTAGGCAACGTTTTATTTTTTAACGCAATATCACAAGTTTTGATAAAGTTAAGATCGGATCAAATGCTTATTCCTCTGATAAAAAAAGTATCGCACAAAGTGACTCGGTAAGTCACAAAATAGATGAAATTCTGGTAAGTGGATTAGAATCGCGGCGAGCCCGAGCGAAGTGTTCGAAGGTTGTTTGCTCGCGATACTACGCACCCGTCGACTGCTGCAAATAGAACCGCTCATATTTAGTTAAAGGTGTGGCCGAGGAGACGCGGGTAGCGGTACTACTATAACTTATATGTACATACTAGAAGACCCCCGCGGCTACGCCCGCGTTAAAAACTCCTTTTATTTACTTAAAACTTTTCTTTTGTAAAAACGATTCTATCATTAAAGACATCAAATAAAAATTAGCCAAATTGGTTCACCTGTTTTCATGTTATCGCGTGACTAAGACAAATCAGGATTCATATTTTTAAAAACCGAAAAACCCAATAAAGCGCAATCCGAAACTATATTGATTTTCAGACTTTTTTACCCCAGTTCACTCTTTTAGGGTGGCATTTTGAAAAAGTCTGAAACTCGTATTTACTTATTTATTTACAGAAGTACTTGTGTGAAAAGTCGAATAAAATGACTATCCACAATTTGAACCCCTGCTTCATCCCTTGAAGAGTGAATTTTGAAAAATCCTTTCTCAGCGGATACCTACGTCAAAATTTCTATCTGGATGCAAAATATCAGCGCAATCCGAAACAATATTGATTTCAGACATTGTTACTCCACTTCACCCTTTTAGGAATAGAATTTCAAAAAGCCTGAAACACGTATTTACTCATTTATTTACTAAACTACTTGTGTAAAGTTTCGAATATAAGAGACAATCAATTCTTGTTTCTCCATACAAACTTTGAACCCTCGTTTCATCCTCTTCAGGGATGAATTTTGGAAAACCTTTCTCAGAGGGAACTAACGTCGTAATTAATAACTATCTGCATGCCAAATTTCAGCGCAATCCGAAACAATATTGATTTTTACACTTTATTACCTCATTTCACCCTCTTAGGGGTGGAATTACAAAAAAACCTGAAACACGTGTTTACTTATTTTTGTACTGAAGCACTTGTGTGAAGTTTCGGATAGAAAAGACTATCTAATTTTGTTTCTCCATACAAACTTTCAACCCCCGTTTAATCCCCTTCGAGGGTTAATTTTGGGAAATCCTTTCAAAGAGGGATCTAACGTCGTAATAACTATCTGCATGCCTAATTTCAGCGTAATCCGAAACAATATTGATTTTACACTTTATTACCCCATTTCACCCTCTTAAGGGTGGAATTTCAAAAAACCTGAAACACGTGTTTACTCATTTATGTCCTATAGCACTTGTGTGAAGTTTCGAATAGAAAAGACTATCTAATAATGTTTCTCCATAGAAACTTTAAACCCCCGTTTCATCCCCTTCAGGGTGAAATTTGAAAAATCCTTTTTCAAAGGTAACTAACGTTGAAATAATTATCTGCATGCGAAATTTTAGCGCAATCCGAAAAAACATTGATTTTCACACTTTGTTACCCCCCCCATTTCACCCTCTTAGGGGTGGAATTTCAAAAAAACCTGAAACACGTATTTACTTATTTTTGTACTGAAGCACTTGTGTGAAGTTTTGGATAGAAAATACTATCGAATCTTGTTTCTCCATATAAACTTTGAACCCCCGTTTCATCCCCTTAGAGGGTTAATTTTGGAAAATCCTTTCTTAGAGGGAATTAACGTCGTAATAACTATCTGCATGCCAAATTTCAGCGTAATCCGAAACAATATTGATTTTACACTTTATTACCCCATTTCACCCTCTTAAGGGTGGAATTTCAAAAAAACCTGAAACACGTATTTACTTATTTTTTTACTGAAGCACTTGTGTGGAGTTTCGGATAGAAAAGACTATCTAATCTTGTTTCTCCATACAAACTTTGAACCCCCGTTTCATCCCCTGCGGGGGTTAATTTGGAAAATCCTTTCTCAGAGGGAACTAACGTCTTAATAACTATCTGCGTGCCAAATTTCAGCGCAATCCGAAATAATATAGATTTTCACACTTTATTACCCCATTTCACCCTCTCACGTGTGGAATTTCAAAAAAACCTGAAACACGTGTTTACCTAATTTTTTACTGAAGCACTTGTGTGAAGTTTCAGATAGAGAAGACTATCTAATCTTGTTTCTCCATACAAACTTTGAACCCCCGTTTCATCCCCTTCGAGGGTTAATTTTGGAAAATCCTTTCTCAGAGGAAACTAACGTCGTAATAACTATCTGCATGCCAAATTTCAGCGCAATCCGAAACAATATTGATTTTCACACTTTATTACCCAATTTCACCCTCTTAGGGGTGGAATTAAAAAAAAACCTGAAACACGTGTTTACTTATTTTTTTACGGAAGCACCTGTGTGGAGTTTCAGATAGAAAAGACTATCTAATCTTGTTTCTCCATACAAACTTTGAACCCCCGTTTCATCCCCTTCGAGGGTTAATTTTGGAAAATCCTTTCTCAGAGGAAACTAACGTCGTAATAACTATTTGCATGCCAAATTTCAGCGCAATCCGAAACAATATTGATTTTACACTTTATTACCCCATTTCACCCTCTTAGGGGTGGAATTCCAAAAAAACCTGAAACACGTCTTTACTTATTTTTTTACTGAAGCACTTATGTGAAGTTTCGGATAGAAAAGACGATCTAATCTTGTTTCTCCATACAAACTTTGAACCCCCATTTCATCCCCTTAAGGGGTGAATTTTGGAAAATCCTTTCTTAGTACGCCCTTACGTACTAAGACAAATATACCCTCCAAATTTCAAGTCTCTACGACCAGCGGTTTAGGCTGTGCGTTGTCTGTCAGTGAGTCAGTGAGTCAGTGAGTCAGTGAGTCAGTCAGTATGTCAGGACAAAGATTCTTATAGTATTAGATAGATAACCACAGAGTACGGAATCACTACGTTATACTTATAACTATACAGTTACCTACTAAAACTGCTACATCGTCACTTGACATCAGGTGAGATAGTGGTCAAATGCTTAGAAAAAGCGCCCACGTTGAATATTATATTAAACACTAGCTGACCCGGCAAACATCGTACTACCTCATAATCAATAAATAAAAAGCTGAATGATAATTGCAGAATGATTCAATATGCTTTTCATTATGGCTCCACACGATTAGTGTACTTAGCCAGTGTCGTACTACCGCATTATGCATATAAAAATAAAATTTAACCGAGACAACGCGTTTACGCCCAAATTTCCGCCAAAATCCGTAAAATATATTTTTTTATTTCATTATGGCTCCACACAATTAGTGTACTTAGCCAGTGTCAAGTATTAAAATTTTTAAAGTTTTTGAGACTACAAGTCGTATCATCATCATCATAATCAGCCGGTATCAGCCCACTGCTGGACATAGGCCTCTCCCAAGTCATGCCACTGAGCCCGATCTTCGGCTCTTTGTTTCTAGTCACTGCCCAAGTTCAAGTCGTAAAGAAGGGTCAAAATCACAATTCAGGTCAAGTTTCAAGTCAAAGTCTAGTCCAGGTCCTACCCCTTAGTAAAGATGTGGACATTACTGAAGATTTTCAGTGTAATTTTGGTGAGAACACAAATAGCATGTTTTTCAATATTGTGCTGTTTCCCTACACTCGCACACATTCACCGGTATTTAACGGTTAATAATCCACACTTCTTACACACCAATTCGCGGAAGAACACAACAACACAACAAAATACAATGGAAGCACTCACATTTATTCAAGTTCCCGCCAAAAATCACGGTCATGAAGTCGCGATCAAAAATTGTTGGACAATGTCAGATGTCGAAAACAAATGGAATAATATCGTTTAAAAAACTAAAATAACCGACTTCAAATGCCGCGCTATTATATTTCAGTACCAAGTTTGAGGTGTTTATCTCCATATCTCTAGATATACTTATCAGATCTCGATGAATTTACTATGGTACCACTCCTGGGATATCCCCTTTCCAACAAAAAAATTATAATCAAAATCGTTTCATCAACGACGAAGTAATCCGCGTACAATATATGTACGCGGATAACTTCGTACGGTCGGTACGGTATACGGTCGAATTGACAGACCTACTTTTTTTGGAAGTCGGTTAAAAAGAAAAACAAAAGTATTCTATTAAATTTAATTTGATTTCTGAACGACTTTTAAATTTAATTGATTTCTAAACGACAGGACGAACATGTTTGACAGGAAAGTAGTTTCCTGTCAAACATGTTCGTCCCGTCGTAGAACAGTTTATATGGGAAAATGAAATTGTTGTTTTTACTATCTTCCTCGCAATTTTTCCATATTTTCTCACCGTTTAAACCAAAATCAGCTAAATCGGCCCAGCTGTTCTCGAGTTTTAGCGAAACTACTCGTAACTAACAGCAATTGATTTTTTTATATATATATATATACAAAGTCACTCACTTCAATTTTAGAATTGTGGTGGTTACAATAAATAGTCGATACGATCGGGTAGCTAAAATTTTTGGTAAATAGTTGGGCCAAACGGGGAGTATACCCTCTCAAACAACATCAAAATGTTCTATATTATTTAATGAATTCCTTCATTAATTCATTTATAATTTAGAAAATGTTATTCTGATTCCTACTCCTCCTTCAATCATTAATGATGTAGAATAAACTGGCCAAGTGCGAGTCGGACCCGCATAAGTAGGGTTCCGATTAAACAAAATTTGCCGGAAAAATTACCGAATACCGAATATTATTCGGTTTAACCTTTACCGAAACAGATATTCGGCTGAATTATTCGGTTTACAATTACATTGTTTTGCCCCGTAAACAAGTTCTAGCATGTGCGCTACGTGCCGATGCTGGTTAGACGAGGAACTTGGATGGATTTAAATGGATTTAATTGAGGTTTATAAAAATGTTGATTTTAAGTTAAAAATAAATATTGTTGTGAGATTTAAATGAATTATAGTTAATGTTGTTGACTATACCTAACTAACTATAGGTTAAGAAGTAAATATGTTTTCTTTCACTTATAATATAACATAAATCTTATATAACAAGTTTTTTCTTTTAGTTCTACACCTTGGCTACATGAGCCAAGAAAATAGAAATGCTTGAACCGAATATATTTGGCAACAAAACCGAATAATTTGGCAGAATA
Organism: Cabera pusaria; assembly: GCA_954871355.1. Taxonomy (NCBI): domain Eukaryota; kingdom Metazoa; phylum Arthropoda; class Insecta; order Lepidoptera; family Geometridae; genus Cabera; species Cabera pusaria. Next base: position 23,595,278 of record OX940906.1, read on the forward strand.
CAAATAATGGAAAAGATGCCGAATACGCTGAATACCGAATACCAAATGAATATTCAGCGCATCTCTAGTTAACACAAAAAAACAGTGTTTTTCAACGTGTGGGTCGCGCCACTTGCGAACCCCTGGGGGGGTCGCGAAGCCTCTATAAGGGAGTCGCGAAGCCTTAGTAAAAGAAAAAAACAAAGTTTGAAAACATACTTTTAAAGAAAATATTAATTAAAGAGTGAGTAAAGTAGGTGTTTGACTGAGAGTGCTTATAATTTTTGGTTTAAAAGAAAATATATAATTTGTTTCCTGTAGGCCACACGAACGAAACCGCGGGTAGAAGCTAGAAATACAACAAAATACAAATTATAAACAGTGCAAGTAGGTTGAATTTTTTTCATACTAAGGGGGTCGCGTCGCGTCATGAAAAAGGTTGCGAAACACTGGTAAACAATCGTTCATAGATTTTTTTTTAAATAATATATTTATTTATTTCTCATCACAAAGGTAAACATTAAAGAACTTAGTAATATCAGAGACAGATAAATCTTAAACTAGTACTACTTTGTGAGAGCTGGTGCCTGATGTAGGTTTGGTAAAAAACCTGTATTACAGGTCACCAGAACATAATTTTAAAGATTATCGTAAGTGCAAGTGCGCCAAGAATTGAGTGTGTTTAGAAATAATAATAAACTTAACTATGTGAGTTGTAGTACTCATTGCATGCATGAGTACATCCATATACATTAGATATTATAATAAAAGCAAACATAACTTACATTTTTTTTTTTTGACAGTTGTTGAAGTGTGTGTATGTATGTGCATGTGCATTATATATACATAGATGGCGCTATAGTAAAAACACATTTTTTGTATGGGGACCCCCTTTAATTCTTAACTTTGATCTGTTTTTAGTATTTGTTGTTATAGCGGCAACAGAAATACATCATCTGTGAAAATTTCAACTGTCTAACTATCACGGTTCGTGAGATACAGCCTGGTGACAGACGGACAGACAGACAGACAGACAGACAGACAGACAGACAGACAGACAGACACACAGACGGACAGCGGAGTCTCAGTAATATGGTTCCGTTGGTACCCTTTGGGTTCGGAACCCTAAAAATTTATTCTGATTATGATCATATCAACAATGACTGAGATCTTGGGTAAGACAACTTTAAAAAAGCTAATTGAGAACCTCCTCTTTTTTGAAGTTAGTTAAATACACCGGAGTGGACACAAGTTATGACAGATAGGCCCAAATAGAAAATAGTAACATATTGCATCGACCGCAGGCAGAAAGGTGATGATGAATGATGATAAATAAAATACACATTATATATAAGTATAATACCGTTAGATGTTTGACTCCACCTGGTCGCTACCTGTAAGGTTCGTGTAGTACCCACGTTCGCGCCGGCTTAGAACACATTATTTATCTAGAACTTACCTTCGGAAGGTTGCCGAGAACGTCGCTCCGGCCGCACAGACAGTACGTGAGGTTGCGAACATTTGTCCATTTGTTAATTGGTACATGTTGGTGCTACTATTTGTGAGTTCAACGATTTACCTGTTTCTTACTAATAATTATTTAAGAATAGACATAATCTAATGTCCTGATCTTTGAGATCTTGGACCACATCGTCACTTAATTTCATATGAGATGGTGGCCAATTGCTTGTATATTTAGCATTAAAAATATATATACACTGATGTACCCTAACACCAAAATCAGACAGCGAACCAAAGTTCGAAACGCTGTAAAATTCGTGATGGGACTCAGACAGGACAGGAGACAGACGTAGGCAGATCAAGTGATATGTGGAGCAAGTTGAAGGCCCTTGCTCAATGGTTGGCCAAGGCAAGGCAAACGCAGCATTGGTCGACCTGCAGCCAGGTGGGACGACTTCAATTCGTCGAAATTGGATTAGAATGGCTCAAGACTGTGATTAGTGGTATACTTGAGAAAGGCATTAACCGGCAATGGGATCAGATAGGCTGCAGATGAGGTAATCGATGTTGCGGTCAGACAGGCAGCAGTAAGGTAAACCACTAGACTTATTTAGTACAAACTACAAATCAATGAACGCACTATCTCAACCCGTGTTCTAAATGGATCTCCGCTGACAATTTCCCTACAACTTTACGTAGACGAATATAACATTTATTTAACGATATAAGGCAACAAGACAAGCACGATGCTCGCCTGCTGGTAAGCGATGGCGTTTACTTATTACAGATACAGCGGCATGCAAAATTCTGGATAGCTAGAACTTTTCATATCTGCACTGCGCATGTTACCTTGACACATAAAGATGTTAAGTATGCCCTGTAATATCACTGGACTCTTTGCCATTCAAACCAAAAAACAGTCCTATTTTACGACTTAATTAATTGGCAAAGTAGAATACATGAGTCATGAACGTTGTAAGTTCAGTCTCTGCATTGCACGGCAGCTATGAAGGTACCCACGCTGCGATAGATTAAAGATAGGAGGTAGCTTACGGACTTGTTGTTATGATTCACAAACTTTAATTCGCGGGATGGAAACTTATGCTGTTGTTTTAGGTCCGTCCTTATTACGCTATTTGGGATACAATAAAGGTACGGACACACCGCAGACACGGCCACCGGCTACCCGGCCGTCCTGCGTGCGCGATCTAGGCGGCGATCAGATAGCGCAGTAGTATTTGTACCGACTGGTTCACACCAAACGCTTCGAGCATTAGCAATGGAGATGTTAACGTTGTAATCCGCAAACATTTTTTTCTGCCGATACTTACGGGGGACAAGGTAAACACGCATTGCACACACACAAATCACTCACTTTAACGATCCCGCACACTAGCTTGAAATACGCAAACAGTATTAAAAATACAGCGTACTTACGCACGCTCATATGGCCAAAAATGGCTATATGGCCAGCAGAGGGGTACGCCTTGCGTTAACATCTCCTTTGGTAAATGCTCGAAGCACCAAACGCGATCAGAAAACAATTGAAAAGTACTGAGATCGCGCCCGCAGATCGCAGGACGCCGCGGTGTGTTCGTACCTTCACTATACTTAGCTGGTAGTAGACTATTATAGACAACAACTGGAACTTGTGGGGAATAAAATATTTGATGGGATTCTAGCTGACACTAATCTTTAAAAAGCGACCACTAGTTTAGTGGACCGATGTAGTTGTGGCTCAATACCCATACACGATATTCATGTCTCCAAATAGTTCGCTGAATTCCGGCATAATGTTAGGTGTAACAAAGGAGTGACCACTCCAAAGTCTCCAAGAGACATAAAAGAGATTATCTTATCGAATTTAAATTGCACAGCGCCTCATGTTACCTTTTTGTTGAGAAATAAATATCTGAAACATCTCACGTGACTATCGTATTCCACTTTTAAACAGACACGATTATATCTCAATATTACTCCGAGATTTGATCGATTATTAGATAACTAGCAGCCCGCCCCGGCTTCGCACGGGTAGAACATATACTCGTATGCCTACAAAATTGACATCAGTTTGTTGCATCAAATATTAACATATTTAACAATCATCGTCATATTTCAACCAATTTACACAAAACCTTAACGAATTACGCACCTAAACCTTCCTCATAAACACTCTGGCTATTGGTGAAAACCGTATGATAATCCGTTCAGTAGCTATTGAGATTATTGCGAACAGACACACAGACGCAGTGATGGACTTTGTTTTATAATACTTACGTAGTGATATTGGACGGCCCTTTGGCATAAAGGATAGTTACCCTGATTCTGACCCGACGGTCGTTGGTTCCATCCTAGCTATATACCTACCAATGAAAGTTTTATGTGCATTCATGAATCATGGGTTTTCGTACAGAGGTAGTGGGATCATGCAATCGAAATCAATCAAATCATGGGATCAAAGAAGGGGTATTATACGTTTAACGTGTGTATCTGTGTCTGTCTGTAGCATCTTAGCACCCAACCGGATGAACCGATTTTGATTTTATTATTGATATTTTTTTTTGTTTTATATATGTCTTCATCGAGAGTGTTATTAGCTTTGATTCACGAAAATTCGTTCAACCGTTATAAAACTATGAGCTTTTTTCTAGTTAATTGCGCTATGAAATCAACTTTCATAGGTCTGATCAATTCGAAAATGTTCTTCAACGATATTGTAAGAACATGGAAGCATTGACTTGATGCTGGGACATCTCCTGTACTCTACAGAATACTCAAATGCACACCAACTTACAGCTCAGATTTTAAATGTCGTGTTTAGAGACATTGGAATGCTTTGAATGAAAAGATTATATAGATCAGTCGGGGTGGTTTATATATAGATCATAACTATATTATACAATAGAATTTTATACAGTAAAAATATATTATTATATATTGACTTCAAATTGATTGTGATCGGTGGGGATCTACAGCATCGCTAAGCTTATAATCATATTTTCTTAGTAAATATGACCCAATCTGTGGTTTCATTGCAGATATTTTATTAATTTTGCGATGCGTGTATGTAAAATCCGTGATATGTTCTAGAGTTTTCATTTGAATTATATACTGTAAGGGACAATTTTAATCTATAATATGTGACCAAGCTAATTAACGTAATTATTTGGATAAGGATTAATACTATATACTTGAAAATAGCCTTGGAAGTTATGTAATATTTTTTAACAAAAAAATAAAGATTAAAATGGTTACTGTGAGTCAACCTTAAGAGATAGACATATGCTGTCGCGGACTTTTTTGTAGGTCTTATTAAGTTGTACAACTCTTGGATAGATAAGTTATTTTTCAAAAAAAATAAAACCGACTTCATAACCACAAAAAGGCACTCAAAAGCGAAAAATCATTTACTTAAAATTATTATAAGCGTTACCCACTTCTTTATTTGAAGTCGGTGCCAGCCAAGTCTAATAGGTAGTAGATAGATAATACCTACATGTATCTACCTACTTACTACTACTACATACATAGTGTCTATCTAATATCCAATAGGCTTGGCTAGCACAGACTTCAAATAGAGAAGTGGGTAACGCTTATAATAATTTTAAGTAAATTATTTTTCGCTTTTGAGTGCCTTTTTGTGGTTATGAAGTCGGTTTTTTTTTTAAATAACTTATTTTACCCTTTTTAGTGCAAAAAAAGTTTTAATGAAATTACATGCATCTATTAAATTTCTGGTGTCTGGGCCGTTATACACTGACGGATATATACTTTTTGAAAATTTCAAGTATGCACCTATAACGGTTAAGAAGATACAGATCTGTAAAGTGCGCACATATAGACACACGGACGGACGGACGGACGCACGGACGAACAGACAACAAAGTCTCAGAAAGTGTTCATTTGGTAGCTTTTGGGTTCGGAACCCTAAAAAAATTGACTTTAAATGCCGCGCTAAAGTGAAAATATTCACTAGTAATAATGATGTCATCAAGGTATCAAAGGACAATGTCCAAAATGGCCCTGTACAATTAAAACATCTGACACACACGATAGTTAATTGTCTATTTTATTACAATAATTCCAAATACTTTTATAACACGGACTAGTTGTATTTCAAAATGAATATTAAAAAGTATTATTTGCGATTATTAACATTAATTGCCGCCATATGGCCAACAGAGTACTGAATCACTCTACTACGTTATAAGAGGCCTATATTGTGGATACCCGAATTATGAAAGCACTGTGTAGCCAACCTAACAACGGAAAGTATTATTCACGTAGTAACTATTATATAATATGTGGTTTTATGCTTATAATTTTTTTTTGCTGTGTTGATTGGTACAAAATACGTTCATAATTCTGAGTTATTTAATTATGTTTGCAGTGTCGCGGGACTGAAATGGCCGCCATCTTCACCAAATGTCATGTCATGTCAAAAAATATTAGGTATGTTTAAAAAAGTTTGCACCCTAACAAGACTTTGCCTGGTAGAACATTCCTGTGAAGACAAATTATTTATATTTATATATAATTATTTATTATAATTATTAATATATAATTATTTATTCAGGGCCCGGTGGCGTAATTGGGAGAACGGTCGGCTTTGATGCCGTGGTACCGAGTTCAAACCGCCGTGCACCAATGAATTTTTCTATCGAAAAATATATGTGCGCTTCTCACAGTGGCCCTCCGGTGAAGGAAAACATCGTTAAGAAACCAATAACCCCGCATGGTGGTAGAACATATCTAGTGACCGCCTGGCCAGCTACCACCCTCAAGTCAGAAAATCTGTCGCCAAACATCTAATGTGTTCCGGCAGCTATCCTTGAGAGCCAGTTCCCATTCTAGTCCACTTCTCTATCTTCGACCGCATCATCACTTAGCAACAGGTGAGATAGAGGTCAAACGCTTGCCTATAGACAAGCGTTTGACTTCAAATTGTTTGTGATCGGTGGGGATCTACAGCATAGCTAAGCTTATAATAATATTTTCGTAGTAACTATGACCTAATCTGTGGTTTCACTGCTAATATTTTATTAATTTTGCGATGCATGTTTGTGAAATTCGTGATATCTTCTAGAGTTTTCATTTGAATTATATACTGTAATGGACAATTTTAATCTATAATATGTGGCCAAGCTAATTAACGTAATTATTTGGATAAGGATTAATACTAGATACTTGAAAATAGCCTTGGAAGTTATGTAATATTTTTTAACAAAAATTTTAAGATTAAAATGGTTACTGTGAGTCAACTTTAAGAGATAGACATATGCTGCCGTGGACTTTTTTGTAGGTCTTATTAAGTTGTACAACTCTTGCATAGAAAATATTCTTCTATCTATTTTCAATTAAGCAGCGTTCGTAAGAAACGTGTTTTTTCGACCGTTTATTTGCCGACTTAGGTTGCAAATTAGGTCTCCACGAATGTACCTTTGATTTAAACGGGATAATATATAGCCTATTTTCATTCCGAAAGTCCATTCTATGTATTAGTGAAATAATTTTTTAAATCGGTTCAGTAGTTTTTGAGCTTACTCATTACAAACATACAAAAAAAACAAAAATACAAATGTTTCTCTCAAATGTTCTCTCTTTATAATATTATTAGTATATTAGTATAGATATATATATATATATATATATATGTCTAATTAATATAATTATAAACTTACATTCAAACACTACGATAATATATTTACAATAATATACCAACATAAATATACTAAAATTAGAATATAGTAAGTTTATACAAATTTATATTTATTTTAAAACCCACCAATACAATCTAAACATTGCATGACCTTAAAATAGTTAGAGGTTATTGAAACAAAATTTCCAACCCGTATGCCACTTAAATAAACTAAGACCGCCATTTTGATAACAAAATGACACGCTAATGGTTTACAAACAAAACCTATCCAATTTCCACCCCTAAGGCTATCTTCATACTAGGATTACCAACAATGAGTTACTAATCGGTCAAACTTTTACTTTTGTTTGACAGGTTAAGTCTCATTCGGTGGTCAATTATAGGGTATTGAACCATACCCACGTGGGTTGTTGTCTATAAATAACGAAAACTAAGCCTTTTACTTGCAAATCAGCTGAAGAGTAATAAGAAACTGCGTCCTTAACATTCCGAATAAACGCTCGTTTTAAACAGTTTTGTTACCCAACTGAGACTGCCCAGTAAGCCACAAACTGCAAACTAAATGTGAACGTGCCCTTAATAACCGAAATCACAGAAATTCATAATATAACCTTTAAAATTTTACACGTTCCTAAATTGTGAACTTATCACACGGGTGTACGATAAAAATAAACCCAATTCCCTTAACGTTAGAAGCTATTGCTTCCACCCTCACCACAAATTTATTATACATTAACGTATTAGACATTTAGAAGCCATTGCAATTTGATTCCACATGTGTTGTAATAAGGATTATTGAATGCTACGATAATGTTTGTGGAGAGTATTTCTTGAGCAAACTGATCTAAAATATGCAATAATGAACTCTTTAATATGAAAAACTAGCGCTCCGTAGTAGTCCGTAGTATATTTTTCTAGGCGTTGGGCTAGAGGCGGTAAAATTGCGAATTATTGGGAGGATACACTCTATAAGCCGTTTCAGATTTGATATTTAACGCGGGCGGAACGAAGTGAACTAACACAGTAGGGCGTAGGGCGATTTATTAAAATATCATCTCAATGTTTATACATATTTTCTTCATTATAGTGAAACAATTGACCACTATCTCCACTAATGTCAAGTGACGATGTGGTCGACGATGTAGCACGCCAAGCTAGAAGTGACGATGTGGTCGACGATGTAGCACGCCAAGCTAGAAGTGACGATGTAGCACGCCAAGCTAGAAGTGACGATGTGGTCGACGATGTAGCACGCCAAGCTAGAAGTGACGATGTAGCACGCCAAGCTAGAAGTGACGATGTGGTCGACGATGTAGCACGCCAAGCTAGAAGTGACGATGTGGTCGACGATGTAGCACGCCAAGCTAGAAGTGACGATGTGGTCGACGATGTAGCACGCCAAGCTAGAAGTGACGATGTGGTCGACGATGTAGCACGCCAAGCTAGAAGTGACGATGTGGTCGACGATGTAGCACGCCAAGCTAGAAGTGACGATGTGGTCGACGATGTAGCACGCCAAGCTAGAAGTGACGATGTGGTCGACGATGTAGCACGCCAAGCTAGAAGTGACGATGTGGTCGACGATGTAGCACGCCAAGCTAGAAGTGACGATGTGGTCGACGATGTAGCACGCCAAGCTAGAAGTGACGATGTGGTCGACGATGTAGCACGCCAAGCTAGAAGTGACGATGTGGTCGACGATGTAGCACGCCAAGCTAGAAGTGACGATGTGGTCGACGATGTAGCACGCCAAGCTAGAAGTGACGATGTGGTCGACGATGTAGCACGCCAAGCTAGAAGTGACGATGTGGTCGACGATGTAGCACGCCAAGCTAGAAGTGACGATGTGGTCGACGACGTAGCACGCCGAGCTAGAAGTGACGATGTGGTCGACGATGTAGCACGCCAAGCTAGAAGTGACGATGTGGTCGACGATGTAGCACGCCAAGCTAGAAGTGACGATGTGGTCGACGATGTAGCACGCCAAGCTAGAAGATAAGTATTTGTTTACGCGTGACTTAACGACCCCAAGATGGTACCTTTCTGGAAACATATACATCACGTTTTCTTACCATCGTCAAATATAAATTACTTGGTGTGGTAGATGGTTTCGGATAGTTGAGATATGTGGGTAAGACTGCAGGCTGGCTAGGTGAAAAGTTCGTGCACGCGATAGCGAAATCGAAAAATATACACTCAAATAAAAACTAAAAAACTTAGACCAATTGAGAACTTCCTCCTTTTTTATGCGACTACAACTTTACTTAACTGCAGAGTTGAAGTTCTCTAGCTCCGATTAATTAAAAAAATAAAATCGCCGCTATCCCTCATACCATACAAGTAAAATAAATTTTAAAAAATACAGGCCCCATAGTAACGCGTAGCTTAGGACGTCCTGTGACGTCAGGTGGAGCGATGATACACGCAAAGCGGTAAGCAGTGATTGGAAAAGAAGAGCCGAAGATCGGGCTCAGTGGTGCATCTTGGAAAAGGCCTACGTCCAGCAGTGGACTGACACTGGCTGATGATGATGATGATGATTTTTTTTGTATCTTCTCTGATGAGAATTCATTTTTTCAAAACACCGGTAGATTTAAAAGTAAATTTCATTATTGTAGACTTTTACATAGAGGTGCGTGTATAATACGGTTGATAACCTTACTTCAATATTATGTTAGTAGTCTGACGTCGAAAGATTGGAATTATGCTTTTATCTGGTATTATTTATTTTATAATTTTAGATGTGTATATGTACTAAGTACTATTAAGTATTCTGTTGTATATTATAATTGCCTACATACTGATTTATATTTGAATGTTATCCAGCAGTTGTCCCGCTCGCGGTGCGTCTGTGTGCACAGCCTCCGTTTAAGCCTACGTTTGCCGACGCTGTGGTGAATACAAATCACCGTTCCGGAATCACTGAGCTCCAATCCGGTTAGGATGCGCTATGATTTAGCTCAGATCTGCCCATTTTGAGACAGAAACTGAGCATTAGTTTCAGCTGCTTGCTCTAGAAAAAATGAAATACTTTAGTGTCCTCAGGGCACATTTTTATTATACCTTGTTACCTAAATCTTAACAGACAGAAAACTAACGAAACAGTAGATTGATTTCGTTTAAATAAACCACGAGCTCTGTTTGTAATTTTTATTGGATGTATTATAGATAGTATATAGTTATAGATATGTTATAAGCTTGTTCTTTTTTACAAAACCTAAGAATTTTCATTAGCGTGTACTAATAGATCATATACTAACTTATAAGATACTAGCAGCCTGCCCCGGCTTCGCACGGGTAGAACATATATGCCTCCAAAATTTGCATCAGTTTGTTGCATCGAATATAAAATTTTAACATATTTAACAATCATCGTCATATTTCAACCAATTTACACAAAACCTTAACGAATTATGCATCTTATGTTAAACCTTCCTCATAAACACTCTGGCTATTGGTGAAAACCGCATGATAATCCGTTCAGTAGCTATTGAGATTATTGCGAACAGACAGACAGACGCAGTGATGGACTTTGTTTATAATACTTACGAAGTGATATTGGACGGCCCTTTGGCGTAAAAGATAGTTACCCTGATTCTGACCCGACGGTCGTTGGTTCTAATCCTAGCTATAAACCTACCAATGAAAGTTTATGTGCATTCATGAATCATGGGTTTTCGTACAGATGTAGTGGGATCATTAAATCTACCAATAATTAAGAAAGTTTGACTAAAACAACCGACTTCAATGCCCCGCGAGTCAACTTCAGTAGCAAGTTTGAGACGTTTATCATCATATCTCTGGAGATACTTATCACATCTCGACGAAATTACAATGGGTGGTCCCTCGAAAACGTACCGTACCGATTACAAAAATAATCATTCGAATCAGTACACAATTGACGGAGTAATCACGTAACATACACACACAAAAAAAAACATAGAGACGAATTGAGAACCTCCTTATTTTTGGAAGTCGGTTGAAAAATAGCTTACCACCAAGGAGAACATCTACCGCCGTAACCTTAACGTAACGAAAAAAGTAGGGGTTTATACGTTTAACGTGTGTATCTGTGTGTCTGTCTGTAGCATCTTAGCACCCAACCGGATGAACCGATTTTGATTTTATTATTGATAGTTTTTCTTTTGTTTGATAGATGTCTTTATCGAGAGTGTTCTTAGCTTTGATTTACGAAAATTCGTTCAATCGTTATAAAACTATGAGTTTTTTTCTAGTTAATTGCGCTATGAAATCAACTTTCATAGGTCTGATCAATTCGAAAATCTTCTTCTTCAACGATATTGTAAGAAAATGGAAGCATTGACCTGATGCTGGGACATCTCCTGGACTCTACAGAATACTCAAATCCTCACCAACTTACAGCTCAGATTCTAAATGACGTGTTTAGAGTCATTGGAACGCTTTTAATGAAAAGATTATTTATAGATCAGTCGGGGTGGTTTAAAATATTATATTATTATATAGGTATATAGATAATTATTATTTTATACAATAGATCAAATTATTATACTATATTGACTTCAAATTGATTGTGATCGGTGGGGATCTACAGCATAGCTAAGCTTTTATTAATATTTCGTAGTAACTATGAACTAATCTGTGGTTACACTGCAAATATTTTATTAATTTTGCGACGCGTGTATGTGAAACTCGTGATATCTTCTAGAGTTTTCATTTGAATTATATACTGTAAAGGACAATTTTAATCTTTAATATGTGGCCAAGCTAATTAACGTAATTATTTGGATAAGGATTAATACTATATACTTGAAAATAGCCATGGAAGTTATGTAACATTTTTTAACAAAAAATTAAAGATTAAAATGGTTACTGTGAGTCAACCTTAAGAGATAGACATATGATGTCGCGGACTTTTTTGTAGGTCTTATTAAGTTGTACAACTCTTCCATACAAAATATTCTTCCACCTATTTTCGATTGAGCAGCGTTCGTAAGAAACGTGTTTTTTCGACCATTTTTTTGTCAACCTAGGTTGCAAATTAGGTCTCCACGAATGTACCTTTGATTTAAACGGGATAATATATAGCCTATTTCCAGTCCAGTAGTTTTTGAGCCAAATCATTACAAAAATACAAAAATACAAATGTTCTCTCTTTATAATATTAGTATAGATATATATAAGGATATTTGAACATGTTTTAGGAAGCTGATACTAAAAAGTCGGCTCATTATTTTTACACATAGGTTTCGATTGATTACTTTGTGTAAGGTAAGATGAGGTCTAATATAAAGCACGAAATCGTCAAAATAAGCTGGTATTCACATATGACCCACATAAATAATTATCAAGCTACGCGCAGTTTGTGATGTGATCTCAAGCAATTTTTCACTAACTCACTCACTAACTGACTTCACTTCACTTCACTATAGCACTTCAAGTTTTATTTTTTATTTTTATCATATCTATAGGCTAGCGATTTACCACTATATCACCTGTTGGTAAGTCAAGGATGGTAGCACGCTAATCCTAGAATGGGAACTGTCTCTCAAGGGTAGCTGCCGGAACACATTAGACGTTTGGCGACAGATTTTTTTGGTTGATGGTGGTAGCTGGCCAAGCGGGTCCTTCTACTATGCAGTCGGAGTTAATGTATATTATAATATATGATCATAATCGTTTTCTGAAAGACAATCTAAACATACAAAAGAGATAGATAAACAGCCATAAATAGAGAACAACAAGTAGCGCCATAAAACGGCGTCAGGCGGGCCCCGGCACTCCTGCACCAACTTATAATTGAGTTGGGAGCAATCGCGACGTAATTAATAGATTTGATTTAGAAATGGCCAACTTGGCCGACATTCCACCTAACTTGCTCACTGAACGAGACAAATTGACAGATGAAGTGAGTCTACCCACGCAGAAGTAGCTATTAACTCAGCCGTAAACTAAATTAAAATACATATAAGACTTTGCGATATTTGCCACCCGCGGTAGTAGTCATAGCAAGATGGTAGGTCAATGTTACATTATCACGTTCATTAAGCTTAGACTTTTAGTACCCTCGTAAGCACGTTCTAAACATATAAGGTCACTTTTTGGTAGTGGGCTGGCCACAGCCCATTGCCCAGCTGGCAATTTAAGCCCTAAAATTGCCCACTAAACGAAAACAGTTTTACCGAGTTCTGGCATGTTGCTTCGTGGTCGGACAGTGTAGAAGATAATTTACAATAAAAAGTAAAATAAAACAATAGGTAAAGCATGAAATGTCATCAGGATGCGACAATGTATCCGAGATAGAGGCGCCCATGTTGAAAATGAACTGTAAAATAAGTTAATTTTCAAAAAAAATTAAACCGACTTCATAACCACAAAAAGGCACTCAAAAGGGAAAAATAATTTACTTTAAATTATTATAAACGTTACCCACTTCTCTATTTGAAGTCGGTGCCAGCCAAGTCTAATAGGTAGTAGATAGATAATACCTACATGTATCTACCTACTTACTACTACTACATACATAGTATCTATCTAATATCCAATAGACTTGGCTGGCACCGACTTCAAATAGAGAAGTGGGTAACGCTTATAATAATTTAAAGTAAATTATTTTGCGCTTTTGAGTGCCTTTTTGTGGTTATGAAGTCGGTTTAATTTTTTTTGAAAATTAACTTATTTTACCCTTATTAGTGCAAAAAAAGTTTTAATAAAATTACATGCGTCTATTAAATTTCGTGTCTGGGCTGTTATACACTGACGGATATATACTTTTTGAAAATTTCAAGTATGTACCTATAACGGTTAAGAAGATACAGATCTGTAAAGTGCGCACATATAGACACACAGACGGACGGACGGACGAACAGACAACAAAGTCTCAGAAAGTGTTCATGTGGTAGCCTTTGGGTTCGGAACCCTAAAAAAATTGACTTTAAATGCCGCGCTAAAGTGAAAATATTCACTAGTAATAATGATGCCATCAAGGTATCAAAGGACAATGTCCAAAATGGCCCTGTGCAAATAAAGCATCTGACACACACGATCATTAATTGTCTATTTTATTACAATAATTCCAAATACTTTTATAACACGGATTAGTTGTATTCCAAAATGAATATTAAAAAGTATTATTTGCGATTATTAACATTAATTGCCGCCATATGGCCAACAGAGTACTGAATCACTCTACTACGTTATAAGAGGCACTTTCCTATATTGTGGATACCCGAATTATGAAAGCACTGTGTAGCCAACCTAACAACGGAAAGTATTATATACTTTTTTTCGGCGGCGGGTATTGCGAAATAAACATCGCGTTTTTGTACTCTCTCAAAAAATTTAATTTTTAATTGAATAATTGCTACATAAGTGCCTATTTATTATGAAAAACTAAAGTATTAATGTAAATACCTGCCAGAAAGTGTTTTCCTCTCTTTAGCACAACTACAGATCAATATACCAAAATCACATTCACTAATTTATCACTTTAATAACCTCAAAATGGATGCAATTCAAGAATCCATCGATCAATTGCAAAAGATGTTTACCCAGCGCATGGACATCTATCAAGGTGAGCTCCAGGCTGCTGCCCCAACAGCCAGCACTGCCAACCTAAACACTGAGTTTGCAGCATTCAGAGATTTCATGATGACAGCGCTGCGCAGTCTTCAAGACCAGGTTGCCCTGCTGGCACAACAGATGGACAGTATGGAGATGCGCAGCCGGCGAAAGATTCTTTTACTCCATGGCATCCCTGAGGCAAAGGACGAAGATACAGTAGCTGTTGTGGTTAAATCGGTTGCTGAAAATCTGAAGCTGGCCGAGTTCTCTGCTAAGGATGTGTCTCGCTGCCATCGCATGGGCCGCATTTCTTCATCTGACAAACCACGTCCTATCTTGTTCAAGTTGCGGGAATCCGAAATAAAGAACAAGATATGGAACACCAAGACAAGTTTGAAGGGCTCCGGCATCACTGTGTCGGAGTTTCTGACAAAAGCCCGACATGATGCGTTTATGGCGGGTCGCCAAAGGTTTGGTATCTCCAAATGCTGGACGCGTGATGGTTTCGTCTTCGTGTTGGGAATCGATGATGTCCGTCATCGCATTAGCTCCATTATCGAGCTTGACAAAATCAATTGTCCCGAGCCGGCGACTCAGGGCAGGTCAGAGACTACTGTCAAAGAAACCAAAGCAGCGCCCAGGACGAGGCGCACCGTCAGGAAATAATTAAGGTTTCATTTTGCATATTTGTTTGTGTCATATTGTGTTGTATTGCTGCCCCATTACGTTTTTCGTTTTTCTTCTTTTTGTCTCTGAGAACGATTAGTACGATACAATACCGGCACTCTTATTTTATTATTATGTTGTTGTAGGTATGTACACAAATTAATATTTATTTCCAATCTCCCTTCATTATAAAATTAATTTAGATTCTCTTGTAAAATATTATAATTATGTTTTTGACACTGCGGTGTCAGTGATAGTTATCTGACACTGACATTTTACAGTTGAATTTTGCGACATTTAAGCCACTTCACACTACCAATTTGTCGATGCGATTTTGTGCCGCGGTTGTGGATGTTGAGAACCAGGAGACAGCACCGTAATGAACATTATTTTTTATTATGTGTAAACTTTGAGTATTCTTCGATGTGTGTATTTTTTTGTTTTATTTTTTGTATAAGACTCATACGTTGTGATTTTTATATTATTATTACTTTTGTATTTTTTTATTTTCTGTTTTTAGTTTTACTGCTTTATATGTATGCGTTAGGAATACATACATAAATTATAAATACGCAAACACAGACTGGCAGATTTAAGGTAAAATTTGCTAACAAAAGTTTAGTAATAAGTAATTAGTTTTTGTTGTAATTATTATCATTAAAATAGTTATTTTATTTTGTCACTTACCTAAGTACATATTTGCTTACGTCTAAATATTATGTCAATATCTGAATGCAGTGATAACGATCTATATATATCTTGTTCTTCTCAAAGCAGTGATTATGACTCCAGTTTTGCTAGTATTCCCACCCTTGAAGACCATATTGATTCTCAGTTTTCTGATGTACCAAAGCACTTTAATGTGATTCATATCAATGCCCAAAGTATTCCCGCCCACTTTTCCGATATGCAGGCGTCCTTCTACAACAAAAATCTTCATGCTATATTAGTCTCCCAGTCATGGCTCAAACCATGTCTATCTACCACTTCCTTCTCCCTCCCTGGTTTCAATCTGATCCGCAACGACCGAATTGGTCGTGTTGGAGGTGGGGTTGCTATTTACCTCCGCTCACACATTCCATACTCCGTAATCAGTACCTCATCTCAACCGCCTCTCTCCAACGCTGGCGAGCACCTCTTTATAGAAGTGCCATTGTCGCACTCTAAGATATTGCTCGGAGTATACTACAGCCCTTCCCTACACGTTAATTTCTTTAATTCCTTCGAAATTATTTTAGAAGACATCCTTCCTCTCTATAGTCACTCCATAATAATGGGTGACTTTAATACTTGTCTTCTCAAAAATGATAACCGTTCCTCTTCCTTTCAGTCTGTCATTAAATCCTGTAATATGCATATTCTTCCTTTAGGCGCTACTCATCATCTACCAAACTGTACTGCTTCACTACTTGACCTACTGTTAGTTTCTTCTCCTCATCATGTTGCAAAGCACGGCCAGTGTCCGGCCGATGCCTTCTCGCATCATGACCTTATTTTTCTTTCGTACAAAATCCGTCCCCCTAAAGCTAAGCCTAACATTATTCTTCAGCGCAATTTTAGTGGTATAGATCAAGATGCTTTTATTACCGATGCTCAAGCATTGGATTGGTCTCCGGTATTTGATGCTCAATCTGTGGATGAACAAGTATCATTGTTTAATTCTACAGTTACCCAGCTGTATGACAAGCACGCTCCTCTACGAGCGATTAAATTTAAGCATTTGCCAGCACCCTGGATCAATGATGAAATTCGGCAACTGATGAACAAAAAAAATCTAGCCAAATATAAATTTAAATGCCGTCCTAACGACTGTAATAAGTCTAAATTTGTGAAAGCTCGAAATCGCTGCAATGTGGTGTGTAGGGATGCTTTTCGTCGCCATGTTCACAAATCGGTTAATAATGAGGATCCTGCTAAAATCTGGCAGTTTCTTAGGTCACTGGGAATTGGTAAACCTCCTCAAAATTCTGTTCCACTTCATCTAGATATTAACTCACTCAACCTTCACTTTGCTTCTTCATCTGGTATTTCTGACACAGATAAAAATAACACTTTAGTCCAATTATCAAATCAACCAATTCCCTTTTATCCTTCCTTTGTCTTCGATCGATTATCAACATGTGACGTTAAGAAAAGCGTACTATCTATAACATCCAATGCTGTTGGTGGCGATGGTATAAGCCGCAACATGTTAGTACCAATCCTTGACACTATCCTCCCTGTCCTTTGTTTTATCCTTAACAACTCCTTAACTGAAGGTGTTTTCCCTTCCCCCTGGAAAGACGCTCAGATAATTCCTTTACCTAAAAAAACCCAATCCTAAAACCCTCTCTGAATATCGACCTATCTCCATTCTTCCATTCCTGTCCAAGGTTTTCGAGCGTCTTGTCCACAATCAAATTAGTAGATACCTTTCCCTGAATAACCTTCTTAACCCTTTCCAATCCGGTTTCCGTCCAGGCCACAGCACCGTCAGTACACTAGTCAAAATCACTGATGACATCCGCCTCGGCATGGAAAACCGACATCTGACGGTACTAACATTGTTGGACTTCAGCAACGCGTTTAACAGTGTTAATTTTGATATCCTTTTAGCGATATTGCGCTCCATTAACGTATCTCCATTGGTAATCGATTGGTTTCACAGTTATCTGTACGGGCGCCGGCAGCGTGTTCGCCTTGATGATACTTTTTCATCGTGGTGTAACACGTCAGCTGGCGTACCTCAACGCGGCGTTCTTTCTCCTTTACTTTTTGCCATTTTTATTAATTCAATTTCTCGTAATCTTTCTTCTTCTTACCACTTATATGCAGACGATCTTCAGATTTACACCCAAGCATCTCTCGACAAACTATCAGATGCTATTGCTGCCACAAATGCTGATCTGCAACGTATATCTGTATGGAGTAAAGCATTTGGACTCAAGGTAAATCCCACCAAAACTCAGGTCATGGTCATCGGTAGCTCTAGACTTATAACGAAAGTGGATTGGCAAATGCTTCCAAAGGTGAATTTCGAAGGTATCGATATTCCGTTCAGCATATCTGTAAAGAATCTGGGACTCGTAATGGATCAATGTCTTAGTTGGGACTTGCAAGTTCAAAACACTAGCCGTAAACTGTATGCAGCAGGGGCTTCGCTTAGAAGACTTCGTAATTTTCTCCCCATTACCACTAAAATTGCCCTCGCTCAATCTCTCTTACATCCCATTCTTGATTATGCTGACGTCTGCTATCTAGACCTTAGAGAGGATCAGCTAAATAAGCTTGAGCGTCTCCAAAACTTCTTTATTAGATTCAGTTTTGGCCTACGTAAATACGACCACGTATCTCAGTTTCGCTCTCAGCTCAAGTGGCTTCCTATTCGTCTTCCCCGGAATACTCACATCCTCTCCCTTCTTTACAATATTCTTTTTAATCCATGTACTCCACGTTATCTTAAAGAACGTTTAACTTCCTTCATAGCGCAAATACTCTTTCTCTTAGGTCATCAGAAAACTATACTCTAAGTTTTCCACCTCACAGTTCTGTGTTTTTTGATAAATCCTTCACAGTACAGGCTGTGGCCTGTGGAAATCTCTACCTGAGGACATTAGAGCATCTCAATCCATTAATATATTTAAGGATCACTTAAAGCAATTTTATCTGTCGTAACTGGAGTCCCCTGTTATATTTATTTATTTATTCTTATTCAAGGTTATTATTTAGTATTGTACTGTTCTAGCTGCATAAGATTAATTTACGCTTAATATTTGAGCCACTAGGTATTTATATAAGATGTTAAGTTTATTTATAGGTATATATGTAAGTGATTAGTGTTTAGAGTTGCGAGATACACCCGTCATTAGTCACATGTTCTATCCTCTCCATCCTAAGGTTGTCTGGAAGAGATCGCTATTAGCGATAAGACCGCCCATTGTAACACATTATTCTTAAGTTTACTATGAAAGTTAGTTTTAAGAAGGTGTAACAATAAAGAGTTATCTATCTATCTATCTATTATTTACGTAGTAACTATTATATAATATGTGGTTTTATGCTTATAATTTTTTTTTGCTGTGTTGATTGGTACAAAGTACGTTCATAATTTTGAGTTATTTAATTATGTATGCAGTGTCGCGGGACTGAAATGGCCGCCATCTTCGCCAAATGTCATGTCATGTCAAAAAATATTAGGTATGTTTAAAAAAGTTTTCACCCTAACAAGACTTTGCCCGGTAGAACATTCCTGTGAAGACAAATTATTTATATTTATATATAATTATTTATTATAATTATTAATATATAATTATTTATTGAGGGCCCGGTGGCGTAATTGGGTGAACGGTCGGCCTTGATGCCGTGGTACCGAGTTCAAACCGCCGTGCACCAATGAATTTTTCTATCGAAAAATATATGTGCACTTCTCACAGTGGCCCTCCGGTGAAGGAAAACATCGTTAAGAAACCAATAACCCCCGTATGGTGGTAGAACATATCTAGTGTCCGCCTGGCCAGCTACCACCCTCAAGTCAGAAAATCTGTCGCCAAACATCTAATGTGTTCTGGCAGATATCCTTGAGAGCCAGTTCCCATTCTAGTCCACTTCTCTTTCTTCGACCGCATCATCACTTAGCAACAGGTGAGATAGTGGTCAAACGCTTGCCTATAAGATATTAAAAAAAATTATCCCCACCTTTTTTTTATCTCGCTCACAGTTACCGTATGAATATCTTATATGCAATAGCAACCTCCATTGTGTATAATCTTCTTGGGACTCTTCTACTAAAACTAGTACATTCTCCTATGTTTGAGGTATTTATCTCCATATCTCTGGTGATACTAATCAGATCTCGATAAAATTAAAATGGGACCACCTCGGAAACGTATCCTACCTATTAAAAAAAGGATCATTTGAATCCGTTCACAATTGATGGAGAAATCGCGTAACATACACACAAAAAAAAAAAAAAAACATACAGACGAATTGAGAAACTCCTCCTTTTTTGTGAAGTCGGTTAATAAGGAAAAGTTGTGTGAAAACATTTAACAAATGACATTTCATGCTTACCTATTGTTTTATTTTACTTTTTATTGTAAATTATCTTCTACACTGTCGCCTATAAAACTACTTTTTTCCACGAAATGTAATACAAACCCTAGATTGTTATACCTCGTTGGATAGCTGATGAACCGTAGATATTTTAAAAAACATCTGCCGAACAAGTGCGGTTAAATTGAGAAATCTCCTCCTTTTTTTGAAGTCGGTTAAAAAGTGGTCAAATACTGTCTAGAATTTGAACGGAAAGTTATATATTGTGACGGGTACAAGAAAAACTGCGTCACTTACAATCACTGCCTTTTATTATTCCAAATTCACAAGAGTTTTGTTTAGAAATACTACAACTTCTATATAATTTCTATAAGCCACCGCTCAGGACGACTGTCGACAATCGAATAGCGAGCCATCTTTGTTATTCCATAAGGAAGGCAATTTATCAACTACTCACGCCCATTTGGAAGTGACGTATCTTCAGCGGCTGACAATTCAACACGTTTGACAGTTGACAGACTGGGAGAGAACGGTTGTATTGCCAGTCGCTAAAACACAGCCGATAAATAATCATTTAAATATAGAAAAATAATAATAGGTAATAAAACATTAAATGAATGAATTTTGTAACAGCTCGGCCATCCGACGATCAACGAGTACCTTCGTTGTTAGTTTATTACATGATTTAAAGTGAACTTATTACAATAGCAACTACGTTGGTTAAACTTCACACAATCAAATATTAAATTTGAACATTTTTGAAAGAACACTATTGATTATTACAAACATAATTATAATATAAGAAGCTAACTATTTACAATTTCAAAGATCATGTAAAATTAATTTCCAAGATAACATTTACGGATTGATTATTGCTTTTCCTTGGGCGATACATCATTGTACCCGGCATGCCCACAATAATCAGTCTTATTGGGCGATACATCATTGTACCCGACATGCCCATAATAATCAGTCTTATCATTATCGTTATTGTAATTATTTTCATCACTTTTTTCTGGGTGACACATCATTGTGCCCGGCCTACCCAGAGAAATCACTTATCCCAGAAAGTTTATTATATTTCCGTAGGCGACACAATCATAGTGCCCGGCATGCCCATAATAAACTATCTGCAATTCACTTTATACATAATGTAAATCATTTGGTCACTATCACAACTCGCTCTTATCTAAATGCTTAACTAACAAATTTAGGTACTACTTAATTAGTATCGTCAGAAAAGTTCTCACCTGATTGTTCGTTATTATTACTAATGGGATCATGATTAATATCCTCGTCAGAGCTATCATCACTATCAGAGATGGATCTAAATGACAACCAGGGATGCATCTTATCCGCTGCAATTATGGCTTCGTAACGTCGCCCCTTTCGAGATAATGGCGTATCTTCAATGACATATCTATCGTTAGGTAATACTTTTATAACTCTATACGGTCCCTGTAACTTTGGCTCTAACTTTTTTGATTGCCCGTTGCCTGATGTGATTGCTCTTACTATTCTTACTAAGTCACCCTCGTTATATTCCCTTGCTTTCTTCCTTTTCTCGTTGTATCTTTTCGAACTAATTTCGCTCTGTTTTTGCATAAGACCACTAGCGTCTGCTCTGAGTTCATCAATGCTTCCTTCTATTAATCCGTCGCCAGCTTCAGAAATCACCTCATTTAGAATACCCTGCGATGGGTTTGTTACTCTACGGCCAAATAGAAGTTCACTTGGAGTCTTTTTCGTGACATCGTGCACAGTCGTGTTTATCCCTAATTGGATATCAGGCAAATACTGATCCCATGTCCGAGGATCCTTTTCGTGGGTCATAGTGCCTAAAGATGCTAGAAGAGTCCTATTAGATCTTTCTACTTGCCCGTTAGCGCGAGGCGTTGAAACGGCGTTGAGTACGTGTTTTATGCCTAAAGACTGGATATAAGTCTTAAACTTTTTGCTTGTGAAGCAGCTACCTCTATCGGTGATTATGCGAGTAGGGGTTCCAAAGCATCCGATGAGGTGCTTGATTTTTTTAATCGTTTCTGAAGATTTTGTACTCCTAACTGCTGAAAGCGTGACAAACTTAGTAAACGCATCAATGATTACCAAAATGTATGCATTTTTACTTTTACTTTTGTTAAAAGGTCCTACATGATCCACATGAATGGTATGAAAAGGTATTTCTATCTTTTCAATAGGATGCAAGTGTCCCTGTCGTGCATTAGACGGCATTTTATGATGAGCGCATTCTAAACACGCAGACACATATTTGGTCACGAATGATCTCATTTTGGCAAACCAATACAATGCACGTATCCTATCTAGGGTCTTTTCGATCCCAAAGTGGCCTACATCGTCATGGTTTGCTTTCACAATTTGCCAACGAGAGGCCCTGGGTACTACCCATCTAAGCGTATTTTCCGATAAAATTCTATACACGCGGCCATTTTTCAATCTGTAATTGGAGTGTATGTCTACTACCTTAGCGGTTTCAGGGTCCGACAGAACCCTTTTAATGTGTCCTATTTCATCGTCAGAAGACTGAACTGTAGTAATCCAGTCTTCAGCGGTAACCCTCAAAATATCAATAACATGTGGGCTTTCAGGTTCTGGATCAATTGGGGCCCTACTCAGCGCATCAACATGAGCCATTTTCTCTCCGGAGCGGTATTCAATTTCGCAGTCAAACTCCTGCAATTGCACCCACCACCTGGCTATTTTTGGAATCAAATCTCTTTTTGTCAGGGTGGTGCGAAGTGAATTGCAGTCTGTTATGATCTTGAATTTCAGACCCAAAAGGTACACCCTGAACTTATTTAGTGACGCTATCACCGCTAACGTCTCTAGTTCAAACGAGTGAAGCTTTTGCTCGTCTAGTGTCGTCTGGCGGCTATAATAAGCCACAGCCCTCCATAAGCCCTTTTCGTCCTTTTGAACCAGAATACCTGCTATACCCCACTTAGATGCATCTGTGTGTAATTGAGTTTCCAATGTCTTATCATATAACGCCAAAATAGGCCTACTAACTAACCGTTTCTTAATTTCTGCAAAGGATGCGTCTTCCTCACTACCCCATTTCCAATGCACATCTTTCTTTAACAGCGCCGTTAGGGGCCTGACTATCATGGCAAAGTCTTTTACGAACCGCCGAAAAAAACTAGCTAACCCTATAAATCTTCTAACGTCATGCTGGTTTAAAGGAGTAGGAAAGCGAGAAACTGCGTCTGTTTTCAAGGATCCTGGCTTCACCCCGTCTCCAGAAATTTCAAAACCTAGAAAGTCTAATTTATTGAACATAAATTTACATTTCTTTAGTTTAAGGGTCAACCCACCGTCTTTCAAGAGTTTAAGAACCTCCTCAAGTCTTTGTAACGCTTCTTCAAAGGACATCGCGGGTATCAGCACGTCATCCATATATACTATTACATAACCAACCTTCGCTTTAGTTAAAATTTTATGCATAGCCCTCTGAAACACCGAAGGTGCATTTGCCAATCCAAACGGCATTCTGGTATATTCAAACTGGCCGTCTGGCGTGACGAATGCAGTCTTCTCCTGCGATTCTTGGGATATTGGAATTTGGTAATATCCTGATGCAAGATCAAGAGATATAAAAATGTTGTTACCAGCGAGTTGATCGAGGAGATCCTCCACTCTAGGAAGTGGATAATGGTCACGTTTTGTCCTATTATTCAACGCTCTATAGTCAACACAAAGGCGCTTTTCACCATTCTTCTTTTTGACAATCACTATTGGGCTTGCGTAAGGGGATGAGGACTCTTTAACTATGCCGCAATCTAGCATTTCTGCTATCATTTGTCGAACGTCCTCCCTTTCAGCATGAGAAAGTCTGTACGGTCTGTATACGACGGGTTCTTCGTTATTCAAATGTATATCCATTTCGACTACATTAGTAAACCCTAGGTCTTTATAGCACGTAGAGAAGCATTCTTTGAATTTGAGCAAAAGGTCTTTTATTAAAAGTTTTTGTTCATTCGTAATATTGTCTCCTATGGTTGGCTCGAAATCATCATCATCATCTATCAACTTGACATCATACACATATTTGCAACCATCTACAGGCTTACTGCGCGTAAGGAGCTGTTTATCTTTCAATTTTAGATCATTGGTGCTAAGGTTATAAATGAGAAGATTGCCCTCACCCTTCTTTATTTCATACTCCCCTGGGAATAGGTAAAATTCAGCACCCGTTGAACCATGAGTGCCGCCAGTTACATATACATTTCCAGAGAAATCTGTTGCACATTTAAAACGGACAGGCGCTATTTCGGCAGGCTTAACGCACGCCTCAGTACTGCAAATCAGGTGAATTTTGATGTCAGTATCTTTTGTGATTTCTAGTCTATCTACAGTTTTCACTATTTTTATGCCAGGACGCTCTGAGAACGTGTGGCCCAAGAGAATGGGGTAATTAATGAGATGATCATTAACGACAAGTACCTCAACACCAGTTTCAGTAATGCCTTGAACTTCAATATCAAGTTTCGTAGTGCCGATAGGTTGATACGGTATGTTGCCAAGCCCTTTAAGTAATGGCAGCTTGTCATTTGTTGTCCAAGTGATGCCTAATTTTAAAGCATCTGATAGACGAATTAAAGTACATTCGCTACCTAAATCCAAATGGCATTTAACAACAGTTTTGTTGATATTTACGGGGAACGTATATATACCCGATGAAAGATGACTAGCTATATTTAGAACAGTTTTTTCTTTATCGGATTTGTGTAATCCCTCGCCTTTAGGGCACGCATTAGCTAGATGGCCTAATAAATTGCATCGACTACATTTCAAAAGAGGCTTATTGCATTTGAAACTTGGATGACCTGTTTGGTTACAGTTAAAGCAAACTATTGTGTTAGATTCTGATTTGCTGTTTTTACTAACAATTTTCATCTGATTGGTTGTTGAACGTTTATCTTTGTCCCTCCCTGACCTATCAGAATCCCTCGCAATCCCAGGCTTAATAGTTTTAAAGAATTTTAATAATTGTTCAGGCTCAGAGAATTGAGCTGCCTGAGCTCCTAATCTCATACCTCTATCTTCTACCCCAAAGATTAGACAGTCAACGGCATTTGTACCATAAATTTTGCAGCGGTTAAGAAGATTTATTTTTTCGTAATAGTACAGCTCGGGGGATTCGCCAAAACGTAGTTTTTTGTTTAACATTTCTGTGAGTAGTTCACCATAATTTTGGCTAGATGGAAATGATTCCAAAATCTTAGCTTTCCACTCACTCCACGAATACATTAGTGTTGGTAAACTATGGTACCACGTTTTCGCGACGCCCACAAGCTTAGGTAAAGCGTAATGTATAACCTGCTTTTCTGACCAATTATAAATCTGCCTACATTCCTCTACTTTTGTGAGCCATGCATTAACGGTTTGTTCTTTGACCATTGGATCAAATTCAGGTATAACATTGTGCAAGGATGAAAACTTCTCGTTCGAACCGGATTTAATAGAATTTAAAGCATCTAAAAACGAATCCATTAAGTCACTATTACCAGTCGGCGAATACCTACTTCGCTTCGATTTTCGACGCTCACTATCACTTTCAGAGTTATGCCTAGCTCTGCTGCGCTTTCGACGTCGATCGACGTCTCGGATCTCGCTATCTATTCTGCTATTGCGACGGTTTCGTGGTGGAGTACGGGTACCCCGGATACGCGGTTTACCTGATCGTTCACTGCGTCGCTCTGTACTGCGCCTACTGCGGCGCTCATCGGGACTGCAGTCTGCCCGTTGCTTTCGCCCATCGAGATCACTACGACTCCGCTGGCGACGCCGTGTCGACCGTTTCTTCCGGTGCCTGCTCCGGCTCCTGTCATCACTATTCTGGCTGCCATCAGGGCCAAGTGAAGGTGTTCGATCACTCTCCATCAATGCTGTAAAGAAGAATTGAAACAAGCATCAATGTATTCCCAGGTTCACTATAATTTTCAATAGTCCAATAATCAACATTATCAGGGGGTATACAATAAAAAAAAACACAGTCACTATTCCTACAAACACTTTTTTCTTTTTTTTTTTTTTTTGTTTACAACCTAATTACGTAACATCATTACCGGGGAGTACCCTGGCCGAATGTTGATACGATCATAGATCATACAATGAGCCTTTTGCTAACACTACCAGGGAGTGCCCTGGTCAAATGTTAACAACAGGTATTCATAGCCTAAATCATATTTCGTACTATATTACCTACCCTCAAAATAGTTGTGAACAATTTAATCCTATGATTATAATCGTTTGATTAAACTAATCACGTAACATCACTACCAGGGGGTACCCCGGCCAAATGCTGCCACGATCATAGATTACTCAATGAGCCGTTTGTCAACACTTCCAGGGGGTGCCCTAGTAGAAAATTAACAACTCTCATAGCTTGCCTAAATAACATTGCATTATAACCCACCCACATAATAACTGTACTCAATTTAATCCCGCAGCACTACCAGAGGGTTGCCCTGGCCGAGTGCCACCGGTTTTAAACTGTTCACAATATCAACTTCACTAAATACTATCAGGGGGTGCCCTGACCGAGTCTTTAGCAAGCTAACGTTTAAACACGTGGGCATATAGGTGATAACAAGGAATTTTCACGCAATAATAGAAAAACAATATATATGCATAAGAGAAGGTAAAGAAAAATAAAAAGTCACTTTTACGTACCTTGTTATCGTTTTATCCCGCTTCTGAGATGTGACGGGTACAAGAAAAACTGCGTCACTTACAATCACTGCCTTTTATTATTCCAAATTCACAAGAGTTTTGTTTAGAAATACTACAACTTCTATATAATTTCTATAAGCCACCGCTCAGGACGACTGTCGACAATCTAATGGCGAGCCATCTTTGTTATTCCATAAGGAAGGCAATTTATCAACTACTCACGCCCATTTGGAAGTGACGTATCTTCAGCGGCTGACAATTCAACACGTTTGACAGTTGACAGACTGGGAGAGAACGGTTGTATTGCCAGTCGCTAAAACACAGCCGATAAATAATCATTTAAATATAGAAAAATAATAATAGGTAATAAAACATTAAATGAATGAATTTTGTAACAATATTGAATATGTATTGTATGTATATATGTTCTTTTTTCACCCAAAAGTGGGTACAAACTGCAAGTTAACGATCAATCATAATATCCCTGACATTCGACTAACATTGCCTAAATTACCTACAGGATGTTTAAAGTCATCCACAATGGATGTTTGGAAAAACTCTAATGAATAAATAATGAGGCACATACCTCATCGTCCGTGAAATGTGTAGGGGTCATGTAATTGGATTCTTACATCCATTGTAATTGAAACACCCTGCTCACTCTGGTTTCAAGTGAAGGATCTGTCGAATTTATTGGCTGCTTCACCGTGTAATGGTGGCGTTACATGGTTCCATAAAAATGTATTCACTTTGATTGAATGATGTAGAAAATTCTTACTATTTTTATATTGTTTTATTACAATTTAAGTAAGACGAAGTAAGAAGTTTTCCGTGGGGTTTGCTTGCAAATCCTTAAATTGCCAGTAGAATTAAATAACGATATCGACTTTATTATAACGCTTAAGTGTATATTTTTAGTATCTCAGTGATGACTAGGGCAGTGGTCACCGACTAGTCCGAGGCACTCTATTGATCAACGCGAGCTTGGACGCACCCGTCTGATATAGTCCACGCCACACCGATCCAATATGTTACAATCTATGGTTGGGTCCGAAACGTTCCATCTGAAAATGGAGAACTTGATGTTGACCTTCAAACAAGTGGTGGAAAATCTGAAGGAGGAGGGAACAAAATTCTGTGTGACGCAACGTGCCAGCAAGAAGTCTCAGTTTTCAGAAGAATCTCTGCAGCTCATGCAGTTAAGAGACGTGAAAATCCTGCTGTCACTTTTTCAGATCAACTTTATACTTTGGGCTTCTATTCGTTTAATTTATTCCTATCTCATATAAGATCGTTTAAAAAACTAAAAAAAACCGACTTCAATGCCACGCTATTAATTTTCAGTACCAATTTTGAGATGTTTATCTCCATATCTCCGGAGATACTTATCAGACCTCAATAAAATCACTATGGTACCACTCTTGGGATATTTCCTTTCCAACAAAAAAAAGAATAATCAAAATTGGTTCATAAACGACGAAGTTATCCGCGAACAAACATAAAAAAAAAACATATATATGGTCGAATTGAGAAACTTCCACCTTTTTTTGAAGTCGGTTAAAAAACATAATATATAAAAGTAATTTTCTTCATGTGAGGCAGAAATTTAATTATTTTTCCAAAATTAATTACCAATTTTTTGCTAATATAATATGTGTACATGCGATGAACTTTAGTAAAAAAAACAACGGGTTGCACTGCAGGAGTGCCGGCAGAAGTGAAAACTCAAACATTAACGTTGCTCATTTGGTCTAATCTACCTCCGTCTTACGAATTTTCGATCAGGTCACGTGTCCTGACGCTAGTTTAACATTTTTTACCCATTCCAAAAAAGTTCACAACGCCGCTAAAGAAGTTTTCACTTCAATAATTAAGATAGTTTAAAACTAAAACAACCGACTTCAATGCCCCGTGAGTCAATTTCAGTAGCAAGTTTATCGTCATATCTCTGGAGATACTTATCAGATCTCAATGAAATTACAATGAAACCACTTCGAAAACGTATCCTACCGATTACAAAAATAATCATTCGAATCGGTTCACAATTGTCGGAGTAATCGCGTAACATACACACAGAAAAAAAAGAAAAAAAAAAGTAGACGAATTGAGAACCTCCTTCTATTTGGAAGTTGGTTGAAAAATAGCTTGAAAGTTCAGCCACAGATTATATAATAGTTACTACGTAAGCTCAGCCACTTTAATATCTTTAATTAAAGGTTAGATTTTATTATATTTACTTATTCAATCATAGTTCAGAAAATCCATTAACGCTAATCCAACAGATTATTTTGTGAAACAGTTAAATTCGATGCAATCACAGTCTAGACTGGTGTTGGAGCCAAATATTTATATATTCGCGCCGTGCGCCGCGGCCCGCGTACTCAAACCACAATGAACATATCAGCAAGCAGCCTGCGCCACGAAGACGCCCGCGCTCCAACTTCACAGCTACAATACGATACGAACCGATACTGTAGAACACACGCGTTACCTTTTCTAATATACCAGTTTTTAAATACAGTCCACTATTTCATTTAATCGAAGCCTACACACCAACTGGAATTAATCCCCCGCTGGATCGACCTCCGTCACATACATACAAGGTGTTGTTTTGCATTCTCGCCATATTTGCAGGGGTAGGTATACTCGATGTATTGAACAAGAATCAGTAAAAAAAATGTTTATGATAGAGCCAGCTGATAGAGCGGCGGCGGTACACGTCACTGACCACCACAGCCACAGCTGACCGCTCTATCAGTGTCATAACATCATCTTCGTATGTGTGTACGCGCCTGCGCAGTTTACAAGGCGTTTTTCTGATATTACTCGGGGATGATTCTGACAATCACAAAATTGTTTTATCAAATATCCGGGTATTAATTCACGGGCGAACTTTAATAATATTATTAAGTGATTAAGGGTACCCGTTACAATCGACTATGCAAATATGGCGAGAATGCAAAACCACACTTGTATATGAACCGATACTGTGCGGTGTACTTCATAAACATTCATTTTTAACGGTCTGTTGGCGTAAAGGATAAATAGCATAACTTTTAAGAGAGAGGTTGTCAGTTCAAATCTTAGCATGGGTGTTCTTCCACTGATAGTAGGAGCATTATATGGATATAATGCTCCTCTTAAGCTATATTTTTGTAGTAATTTAGGTGGACCTAAATTACTACAAAAATATAGCTTAAGAGAAAGCTCAAGGAGAAAATCTGCCACGATATATGCACACAGCCCTTGAGAGGCAGAGTATTCTAGGCTTAGCGTGTTCACCAGCTTCGTCCACATCATCAATCTCAATACTTTATTGCTTCCATAATATGTTATACATACCCTGTTGGACACATGCAACATTATACAATTAATAGACAGAGGCTGGAAAAATAAGCAGGATATAATATAAATGAATAATATTGTTATGTCGTCTAAATATTTTTTAACAGTTTAATAAGTTTTGAATTTTAATAGTTGTTTTTTTTTTAATAAATTATTTGCCTCGACTCTACTACGAACCATCGATCTAAGTAGTGTTCAAATGCTAGTGCATCAGATACATACAAAAAAAAATGTTGATTGGGTTTCACTGGCCTCAAGTACGCGTGAAATTCACATCGAATTACAGAAGAACTTTTAGATATTGTTGGATTGAACTTAGTTAATTTTCTGGAATGTGATTGGATTGTGATTAAATTTTGGATTGTGTTTAAGATTTTAGTTAATTTTATTTGAATGGATACGAGTAAGCAACGGTACTCGACTACAAAGTGACAGCAATGAACGATAGTAGATACAAAATCCTTGTCCTATATTATATGTAACGTAATATAAATAACGAATAAATTATGTATATAAATAATGGTGTCTTTTGTCTATTTTTTATGTATGAATAATGATACCAAGTATTTTTAAGTGTAGAACAAATGAAGTTTCTTTCTGTGTAGTTTTTGAACCTATTAAAATAAGATATTGATTTAATCAGACTGTAAAAATAAAATTATGTTTTAGTTCAATCTAATGAAACATTTTCAACAACTTTGTGTACGCGAGTTTATTTTTCAATTTTCTCAAACAATCTAAACTAGATTAATTTTAGTCTCGTTCACAACATAAATAACTCGAACTTTTCAAGCGCTAATAAAATTTGAAAACAAAAACGCCATAAATTTTGATAGCGTCAGAAAGTGACGCGAAATGTTGAGTTTTTAACACAAAAATAGGAATAATAAGGTATTATTCCTATTTCTGTGGTTTTAACTAGTTTCGAGTTATTCGAGAGCCAGAAAAATAAGGGGTAAATTGAAACAGTAATTTTTAGGGGCGTACTGGCTGGCCATTCGTCAGTGATTGTGCATTTTGTGTTAGTGCCGAGAGAGGCTGCAACTCAGCAGAGAGCTTTACAGCGTTTCTCCACAGCAACGGCACCGGGACGTCAACGGGAACAAAATGTCGGCGCTGAAGTAGCGGTACATATGTATAGTATGGCAGCTTGTCCACAGCATGCCCGGCACCGGGCGACGTCATCCCGGCCGCCCATATTTCGAGTAGATCGGCGCGGCCGCTAGATATCGGCCAGAGATTTTGCCGGGCCGATGTGCCGGCATTGGCTCGCAATAAAAAACACGTTTGATCTTGTCCACACACTGCTGGCGCCCGGTGCCGTTTGATCGATTATTGTTTTTTTGTCCGAGGTTGTTTGTTTTATTTCTAAGGAAACGCATCTGCCACGCATGACAGCTAGATGAAACAGAACCACCGGAATCGGTGGCGGTGGACAAACGATCGCCGGCACATCATTTTCAAATCGGCCCGAAAAAATAATAGTTAAAAAAAACTAAAAAAAACGCTTTTTATAGAAAACCAAACTAAAAATAGAAAATACATTTTAATAAATTTAAATTAAGAATAGTGTTAAAAATTTCAATAAATATAAATTAATGACAGTGAAAATAAAAAATATATATTTTATTTAAAAAAGCGTGACGTGCATGGTGTCAATAGTTATAAATATTTTAATGACAGATATGAGTAGAGTGATTATCATTTTGATAATATCTTAAAAGCACCCCACGCTTTTTTTTTAATATTTTTTTATTCACACTATTATTAATTTATATATATTGAAAATTTTAACACTATTCTTAATTTAAACTTATTAAAATTTATATTCAATTTTTTAGTTCGGTTTTCTATAAAAAACGTGTTTTTTAGTTTTTTTTTAAACTATTATTTATTTTCTACTTTTTAGTTGAAAAATGTAATTTTTTTATCAAATTAGTGTATTGTCATCGGTCCTCGATAAATCTACAAAGTTTGAACGATATCTGGCTGTTTAAAGTGGGTCAAAATCGCGCCTAAACAAGTCGGTTACAAACATACAAACATACAGGTGAAGTAACTAAAAAGCTAATAAAAATATCGGTGCCGGTGACGTCCTGGTGCCGTTGCTATGGACAAACGCTCTTATTGTACGCCCGAAACATCTGATGATACGAAAACAAACATTCTACTATCTTATGAAACACAGTATCTACAATAAGTAATTTGATTTGATTTTATTTGAAACTCTGTGGGAACTGAGTGTCATTGAAGTACAGTCGTTATTACGATAACGACATACGATACTGTACTTACGAGTAGATTTAGCTTACAAATTATTTTTCAAAAAAAAATTAAACCAAAACATTCTGAAGTTTCGAATAGAAAAGACTATCTAATCTTGTTTCTCCATACAAACTTTGAAACCCCATATCATCCCTTTCAGGGGTGAATTTTGGATCAGAGGAAACTAACGTCGTAATAACTATCTTCATGCCAAATTTCAGTGCAATTTGAAACAATATTGATTTTCACACTTTGTTATCCCATTTCATCCTCTTAGAGGTGAAATTAAAAAAAAACCTGACCACGTAATTACTTATTTTTTTACTGGAGCACTTGTATGAAGTTTTGAATCGATAAAATCTTTTTCAATAAAAAACCGACTTCATTACCACAAACAGGCACTAAAAAGCGAAAAATAAATTACTTAATATAATTATTATAAGCGCTACCCACTTATCTATTTGAAGTCGGTGCCAGCCAAGTCTAATAGGTAGTAGTAGATAATACCTACATGTACCTACTTACTTACTAACCTACATGTACCTACTTACTACTACTACATACATAGTATCTATCTACTATCCAATAGACTTGGCTGGCACCGACTTCAAATAGATAAGTGGGTAACGCTTATAATAATTATATTAAGTAATTTATTTTTAGCTTTTAAGTGCCTGTTTGTGGTTATGAAGTCAGTTTTATTTTTTTGGAAAAATAACTTATTTTACCCTTTTTAGTGCAAAACAAGTTTTAATTAAATTGCATGCATCTATTAAATTTCGTGTCTGGGACTTGGCTGGCACCGACTTCAAATAGATAAGTGGGTAACGCTTATAATAATTATATTAAGTAATTTATTTTTAGCTTTTAAGTGCCTGTTTGTGGTTATGAAGTCAGTTTTATTTTTTTGGAAAAATAACTTATTTTACCCTTTTTAGTGCAAAACAAGTTTTAATTAAATTGCATGCATCTATTAAATTTCGTGTCTGGGACTTGGCTGGCACCGACTTCAAATAGATAAGTGGGTAACGCTTATAATAATTATATTAAGTAATTTATTTTTAGCTTTTAAATGCCTGTTTGTGGTTATGAAGTCAGTTTTATTTTTTTGGAAAAATAACTTATTTTACCCTTTTTAGTGCAAAACAAGTTTTAATTAAATTGCATGCATCTATTAAATTTCGTGTCTGGGCCGTTATATACACTGACGGATATATACTTTGGGAAAATTTCAAGTATGTACCTATAACGGTTAAGAAGATACAGATCTGTAAAGTGCGCACATAAAGACACACGGACGGACGGACGGACGGACGAATGGACAACAAAGTCTCAGAAAGTGTTTATTTGGGTTCGGAACCCTAAAAAATGGCTTTAAATGCTGCGCTAGTGAAAATATTCATTAGTAATATTGATGTCATCAAGGTATCAAAGGACAATGTCCAAAATGGCCCTGTGCAATTAAAGCATCTGACACTCACGATAATTAATTGTCTATTTTATTACAATAATTCCAAATACTTTCATAACACGGACTAGTTGTATTCCAAAATGAATATTAAAAAGTATTATTTGCGATTATTGACATTAATTACCGCCATATGGCCAACAGAGTACTGAATCACTCTACTACGTTATAAGAGGCACTTCCCTATATTGTTGATACCCAAATTATGAAAGCACTGTGTAACCAACCTAACAACGGAAAGTATTATTTACGTAGTAACTATTATATAATCTGTGGTATTATGCTTATAAATACTTTTTTTTGCAATGTTTATTGGTACAAAGTACCTTCATAATTATTTAATTATGTATGCAGTGTCGCGGGACTGATATGGCCGCCATCTTCGCCAAACGTCATGTCATGTCAAAAAATATCAGGTATGTTTAAAAAAGTTTGCACCCTAACAAGACTTTGCCCGGTAGAACATTCCTGTGAAGGCAAATTATTTATATTTATATATAATTATTTATTAAAATGAATATATATAAGAAGACGATGGCACTGTTGGGGGTAAACCAGAAGACGTTTTCCAGGATCTGGAGGCCCTCATTCCTCGCCTTAAAGACCTGGGTCTGGAAGTGAACCCCTCGAAGTGTGAGTTGTTCCCCTGCAGTGTGGAGGCTCGGGTACACTACTCTCGCTTTGATACTCTTCTTCCTGGCCTCAAGGAGCTATCAGCACTAATTTCAATATTTTAGGATCTCCAATATTTCTCAGTGCAGTTCCATCAATGCTCGTACCAAGCTTCTCCTTACTGCTCATGAACGTTTAAAAGATCTTTCCGCACACGTTGCAATTATCATGTTACGCATGTGCTTTGCTCTCCCAAAAGTCACATACCTGTTGCGTACCACCCCTACCTGGCTGTGTCCTGAGGAAGTATCATCATTTGACAATGCCTTAAAATCGGTGGTGGAGTCTGTCCTTAATGTCTCCCTAGATGAAAATCAGTGGAGTCAGGCGGCTCTGCCAATCCGATATGGTGGTCTTGGGGTGCGTTACGTACGTGACGTAGGCCTGCCAGCTTTTCTAGCGTCGGTGCATGGGGTTGCAAACCTGGTCACTATTTTACTCAATTCTAATGGTGACTGGTGGAGCATTCCTTTTGCGTCAGACGCGTTGTCAGCTTGGTCTGGGTTCAATTCGGATGCGACTATCCCAGAATTAAAGCACGTTCAGCGGGCATGGGACGTTGTAGGGACGAAGCGGCTCCAGGAGCAATTATTAGAGGGTACCACGGGAGCAGATAAGGCCAGATTGCGGGCTGTGTCACAGCCTGAATCCGGTGCATGGTTACATGCGCTGCCTTTACCTTACCTGGGCACTTTACTGGGTGACGACTCTCTGCGTGTGGCGGTGGCTCTCAGTCTGGGCTGCAAGGTGTGTGAACCCTACGAATGCACCTGCGGTTCCATGGTGAAGGCCGATGGCAATCATGCATTGAGTTGTCGGCGTTGCACAAGGAGGTTTCCCCGTCACCATGCGCTAAATGACATAGTCCGTAGAGCCCTCATATCGGCAAACGTTCCCTGCGTGCTCGAGCCTCCAGGTCTGAGCAGATCTGACGGTAAGAGGCCGGACGGGTTGACTCGACTGGTCGACTTTGGGACGCAACTTGCGTTAGTACTTTAGCTGCCAGCCACCTCAGTCGCACCGTCCACTCACCGTCAGCAGCAGCAGAAGACGCGGCTAGTAAAAAGAGGCTAAAGTACGCTGCTATGGAGCCGCTTTACCACTTCGTGCCTATCGCAGTGGAGACCCTGGGTTGTTGGGGAACAGAGGCCAAGAAGTTCGTCCATGAAGTAGGTCACAGGCGTAGGGACAGTATAGGTGACTTTTTGATTATTAAATGTATCGTGAGGATTACACATAATATTATTATTAAGAACGGTTGTACACTCACGGGTTTTTTTATCGGAATTGCTCCGACCAGTTTCAGACACGTTTGGTGTCCTTCTTCTGGGAGCCACGTCTACCGCAAGCTCCTCGCGCAACGAGCTTCGGCACGTAACTGCCTTGCTGATCGTGGGGCAGGCGCGGGAACGGCGGCCGGCGGTGTTGGCGATGTTTGTCTCCTCTCGGACAAAAACGGAAGCTCAACGTCGACATCCGATGAGTGGTCACTATCACTATTGTCTGTTTGGTTGGTCAGACACACTGCACTTGTAGTGTCAGCTTCACAAGTCCACAACAAGGTATTTTTATTATTATAAGTGTTGTCAGTTAAAGCCGGCTTCCAAGACGGCGATACAGTCCATCCTCCATCCCGATTAAAATTCGGATATCGACTAATCTCTATGGCCTCACGTACCTTACGAGGAACATAGAACTTCTCCCGTGAGAGCACGGAGGTCTTATCAAACCGAAGATAGTGTTGGGAATCCGGAGTATGGGCATGTTCGGCGACCGCCGACCGGACAGTGTCTACGTTTTTTACGCTCCTGATATGTTCATGTACCCGCGTCGATATGTTGCGTCGTGTCTCACCGATGTAACTTTTTCCGCAGTCACATGGGATCCTGTACACCCCAGGTCCACTTAAGGGTTCCTTGTCTTTAGGTGAGCGAACCATCCTACGAAGCTGACCCGACGAACGGAACAGAGTCCTGATATCGTACCTTCGCTTAAGGTAAAAACTGACTTTGTCGGTCACGCCTTTCACGAAAGGTAGATAGACTGGAGACCGCTGCACTGTGTCTGGAAGTATTTTCGTGCTCCTGCTCGCCCAACGTGAACATTGTCGCCACCTGTAGCCATTTCTCTCTAGCGCTCCTCTTACACGCTGTAGCTCAGCATCTACATACTGCGTATCACATATGGCTAAGGCCCTGTTAATAAGACTACTTGCCACGGATGCTAGATGTGCGGGATGGTGGTGCGAGTCTGCCTTCAAGTACCTATCAGTATGTGTCGGCTTTCGGTAAACGGTATGAGTTAGCGTGCCATCCGGTTTTTTTATAACTCGGACATCTAAGAATGGCAAACTCCCGTTTCTTTCTTCCTCCACGGAGAAGGCGATGTTTTCATGTATGGAGTTCAGGTACTGAGTTATATCCGGCAGGTTGTCTCTCGTAACTATGGCGAACACGTCATCGACATACCGCCACCAATATCGTGGCTTTATGGGAGCATTTTTTAAAGCGCAGGCTTCAAACCACTACATTACAGAAATTCTCTACATAATTCATCTTATTTCTAAAATTAATCTACCTATGTATTTAAGAAAAATATTTGGTACTTTAAATTTGTAATTTTCAATTTAAATTTCGATTTCAATTACTATTTCTATTTCATTTTAAATAGCAATTTTATTAAAATTATTAATATATAATTATTTATTGAGGGCCCGGTGGCGTAATTGGGAGAACGGTCGGCTTTGATGCCGTGGTACCGAGTTCAAACCACCGTGCACCAATGAATTTTTCTATAGAAAAATATATGTGCGCTTCTCACAGTGGCCCTCCGGTGAAGGAAAACATCTTTAAGAAACCAACAGCCCCCGCATGGTAGTAGGACATATCTAGTGTCCGCCTGGCCAGCTACCACCCTCAAGTTAGAAAATCTGTCGCCAAACATCTAATGTGTTCCGGCAGCTATTCTGGAGAGCCAGTTCCCATTCTAGGCCTAGCGTGCTTACTTACCATTTTCGACCGTATCATTACTTAGCAACATATGAGATAGTGGTCAAACGCTAGCCTATAAGATATAAAAAAAATTAAAAAAATTTATCATCCCCACCTTTATTGCTATCTCGCTCACAGTTACCGTAAAAATATGTGTCAAAAACCAAAATCAACGTGAAGAAAGATGTAAAAACATTATTCAAGGTCATATTTTTTAGTCTTCAAAAGTATATGCAATAGCAACCACCATTGTGTATTATCTTCTTGGGACTCTTCTTCTAAAACCAGTACATTATCCTATGTTCGAGGTATTTATCTCCATATCTCTGGAGATACTAATCAGATCACGATAAAATTAAAATGAGGACCACCTCGGAAACGTGTCCTACCTATTAAAAAAAGAATCATTTGAATCCGTTCACAATTGACGGAGAAATCGCGTAACATACACACAAAAAAAACATACAGACGAATTGAGAACCTCCTCCTCTTTTGTGAAGTCGGTTAAAAATAAATTGAAATTATCAAAAAAGTATTTAAAGTGAACCTAGTGTTACAATATTTAAAAATAAAAAAATAGACAACAAAATTTAAGACAATAATTAACTATACATTAAATAAAAAATTTAATTATATTAAAAATGTAATAATTAAATTAAATATTTAATTATTAAATTAAATTTTAAATAAGTGTATACCATTCAAAAGTCTAGTGGCATCAATGTCTTCTTACAATAGGTAAGCTAAACCAGCATACCTAAGCATCATGAGGTGCCAAATAAGTTGAATATAATTTTAATATGTTCAACTTTCACGCAAGCCGAATAAGTAAATTGGCCACTTCAGACTCCATTTATGTTGGAGTGTACTCAAATGTAGTTCACCTCGAAGACTTTGTTCTCATTTTGTTAATTTTGCTAATTACTATATCTATAGATGTAGGTAGCTTTTGTACAGATATTGAGCCTGATCATTATTAAAGTTTTGAATGAAAATGCTTTGTTATGTTAAACTGTCGAAGTTTAAATTTTCTATTCAATTTGTTTAAAATAATATTCGCCAAGTAATACTATTTTAAATGTATGATTTTCCGTTTAATTGATACCTTTGCTCAAGGTACCGGCATAATTTACATAAATGAAATTGTATTTTTTCATATAATTAATATATAATTCATATAATCATCATACTATTCTTACATTCAATTTTTTTTCAATAGACACTCAATGCAATGTCATTATTTTGTCTCGATCACACAATACTAAGTAACACACAGTACTATATAGTTGAGTACATCTTTACTTAACATAATATTATCAGAGCTTGCTTTACTCCAATCAGGTTCAATCCTCACACACGGCAATCCTAGACGCCGTCAGTTTGGCTAAGTCAACACATCTGTAGGTACCTGCCATAGATTGTTAACAGATTGGCTACAGCCTATAGATTGCTAAGATCAGCTCACCGAATACTGAAACGGTATTCTTAAACGAGCGATTTTCAATTGATTCGACTTCAATTGAGTCGACTCTAGTTGCCGTTGTATGGTGTTAATCACGCCGTCAGCGGTGGGAAAACTTGGTGTCGGTACACGATGTTAATCACGCCGCCAGCGGTGGGAAAACTTGGTGTCGGTACACGATGTAATCAATTATATTTGGATTTTACTGCTGTCATTCCGACATGAACGATTACATATTATTTTGTTTCTTTGAAGTGTTAGGCTTCGTTCACACGGCATTGTCCTGCACGTTTTTTTGCAGTATACGTCTTAACGTATAAATAGTGACCATACAATGTACATATATCCATTCACACGTCGATTGTACTGCAAAAAAACGTGTACCGCTTATACGTTTAAACGCATACTCAACGGACTTGTCAAGCAAATCGAATGAACTTTGACGTATTTATTTTGGTTCGCAGTGGCATACGGTATAACTTTGTCTCCTTCACACGACACGATGTCATACGTTTTTTATCGAATAAATACTCACTGTGACAACTGTGTGAAAACTGCGGCTATTCGTTTTTACACGAATGAAAATTTACCATATGAACACCCGGTTGACTAGACGTTAAAAAAACGATTACTAAAAAACGTACAGGACAATGCCGTGTGAACGAAGCACACAATTAATTTTTTTTTTTTAAATTTGTTAAACACAATCCAAAATTTCATCGTACCAACGGGACTTGAACCCGCAACCTCCGGAATAACATGTTCCGGTGCTTTGCCAATTAAGCCATGGTTATTAACCATGGCAAATGAAATTTTGGATTGTGTTTAACAATTTACAAAAATATTAAGTGTGTAACACTTCAAAGAAACATAATATTTGATTTACGCAGTGCAACATCTCTTGTCGGATTTGAAAACTGTAATGATTTCTTCCGAATGATTAACTTACGTAATAAGTAGTCATAGATGGCGCCACCAATGCATAATTGGGTTAACAAATGCAATCCACTAATTTCGTCGTAACGTTACTTCGCACCATGGCTTAATTGGCAAAGCACCGGAACATGTTATTCCGGAGGTTGCGGGTTCAAGTCCCGTTGGTACGATGAAATTTTGGATTGTGTTTAACAATGAACGATTACCTCTACTATAATATATTCCCTTACACAATCTTTTGATTTTACTCCTTGTTTTTTAGGGTTCCGTAGTCCTGACAAGGAACCCTTATAGTTTCGTCATGTCCGTCTGTCTGTCTGTATGTCCGTCTGTCTGTCCGAGGTTTTGCTATGAGATCGTTAATACTAGAAAGCTGTAATTTTGTTGGGGATTTTATATAAATTAACACACAATTGAAAAAGTGGTGAAATATAATCCCCCCTCCTCTAAAAGCTAAACTGCTAAAATGCGTGATAATAGTGCATTTTATGAACTTTAAAAGAAAACTATAGCGGTTAAGATAAATTTCTTAGTGTAGCAGTAATAGTCATTTAACTTGGGTGTTGGATAATTTTGTACCAAATACAAAATCCTTAGAATTAATATTTTAAAGTGACAAGGGCGAAGTAACTAGTTGCTTGTTTATAACGGTTAAAGACTTGCATTGAATAACGAGCTACTACGGAACCCTACACTGCGCGTGGCCCGACACGCACTTGGCCGGTTATTATTATAATCATGTGATCTTAACTACATCTCATCTTTATCGTTATCTGTCATATGGCGCTATATAAAACCTGTCAAAAATATGTCAGATACGTTCCTACAACTAAAAAAGAGTGTAATTTATTCTAAGATCTGGAACACTTTCTGATTTAACTTTACAGTGGTCCTTGACCAAGGCAACCTAGGTCGTTATGAAAATAATAAAGTACGACGACGTAGCACGGAGTGTAATTTATTCTAAGATCTGGAACACTTTCTGATTTAACTTTACAGTGGTCCTTGACCAAGGCAACCTAGGTCGTTATGAATATAATAAAGTACGACGACGTAGCACGGAGTGTAATTTATTCTAAGATCTGGAACACTTTCTGATTTAACTTTACAGTGGTCCTTGACCAAGGCAACCTAGGTCGTTATGAATATAATAAAGTACGACGACGTAGCACGGAGTGTAATTTATTCTAAGATCTGGAACACTTTCTGATTTAACTTTACAGTGGTCCTTGACCAAGGCAACCTAGGTCGTTATGAATATAATAAAGTACGACGACGTAGCACGATTTGGTTGATTTTGAAGATCAATATAATGTGTTGTAATTCTTTAACTTTACAGTATTCTAAATTGAAAATTGTAGACCGGTACATACTATGCTTCTCTATGCTTCTTAAATAATATATAAAAAGCTTACTTTTCCAAAATTGAGCAATTTAAAATGGCCCGTGTGAGAGCTACCGAAGATCTCCTCGTCTCGTTCGTGACGTCAAATAAAGGCGTTGATGGATTGCCTCCAGATTGTAATAGTTTGGCACTCATCTACAAAACCGCCTCACATTGCTGAGGAATTGTAGGTTAATCTGCACCTTTTTAGGGTTCCGTAGCCAAATGGCAAAAAACGGAACCCTTATAGATTCGTCATGTCTGTCTGTCTGTCTGTCTGTCCGTCCGTATGTCACAGCAATTTTATTCCGAAACTGTTAGGACTACAGAATTGAAACTTGGTAGGTAGATGTATTCTGTAAACCGCTTTCCGATTTGTATACAAAAATAAAAATAAATAAAAGTTTAAGGGGGGCATCCCATACATGGAACTGAAACAAAAAAAAAAAATTTTCTTCAAACCTATACATGTGGGGTGTCCATGGATAGGTCTTCAAAAATGACATTGAGGTTTTTAAAATCATTTTTTCTCAAAGTCAATCATTTGAAAGATAGGCGCGTCTAAAGTGGTAAAATGTGTGTCCCCCCCCCCCCCCCCTCTAACTTTTAAAGTATGGGAGTGAAAAATCTAAAAAAAATATACGCTGTAGATCTCAATAAAAACTAACAACGAAAATTGGTTTGAACGAGATACAGCCAGCAGTTTTTGAGATATGGCGACCGCAAAGATAACTTTGTTTTTCATACAAACACTATGAAAAACAAAGTTAATTTTGTAGTTGCGAAAAATCATAGTTATGGAATACTTAACTGTGTTACGGAACCCTACGAGTGCGAGTCCGACTTGCACTTGGCCAGTTTTTTCTTTACAACATATATTGAAAAGTGTTGTTCTGAAAAATCTTAACTAATCACATTTTTTTTATATCTTATAGGCGAGCGTTTGGCCACTATATAACCTGTTGGTAAGTGATGATGCGGTTGAAGTGGTTTTAAATAAAATAAAAAATAATTGTCATCTAACACTATAAGCATATTTATCCTGACATACTGTCTGACTGACTGACTGACTGACTGACAGACAACGCACAGCCTAAATTGCTGGTCGTAGAGACTTGAAATTTGGAGGGTATATTTGTGTTAGTACGTAGGGGTGTACTGAGAAAGGATTTTTCAAAATTCACCCCTTAAGGAGATGAAATGGGGGTTCAAAGTTTGTATGGAGCAACAAGATGAACACGATGAAAACGAAGATGAAGATGAACACTTGTATGAAGTTTCGAATAGAAAATACTATCTTCTATTCGAAACTTCATACAAGTGCTCGAGTAAAAAAATAAGTAAATGCTCGGATCCAGGTTTTTTTTAATTACAACCCTAAGAGATATAGAAGAGATATAGAAATGGGGTAACAAAGTGTGAAAATCAATATTGTTTCGGATTGCGCTGAAATTTGGCATGCAGATAGTTATAACGACGTACGAGCCCTCTGAGAAAGGATTTTCCTAAATTCACCCCTGAAGGGAATGAAACGGGGGTTCAAAGTTTGTATGGAGAAACAAGATAAGATAGTATTTTTTATTCGAAACTTCATATAAGTGCTCCAGTAAAAAAAATAGGAAAATACGTGTTTCAGGTTTTTTTTAATTACACCCCTAAGAGGGTGAAATGTGGTAACTAAGTGTGAAAATCAATATTGTTTCGAATTGCGCTGAAATTTGGTATGCACATAGTTATTACGAAGTTAGTTGCCTCTGAGAAAGTATTTTCCAAAATTCACCCCTGAAGGGGATGAAACAGGGGTCCTAACTTTGTATAGAGAAACAAGATTAGATAGTCTTTTATATTTTAATTTTAACACAAGTACTTAAGTAAGTAAATACGTGTTTCGGGCTCTTTCGAAATTGCACCCCTAAAAGGGTGAAGTGAGGTAACAAAGTCTGAAATCAATATTGTTTCGGATTGCGCTGAAATTTCGCATGCAGATAGTTATTTTGACTTAGGTATCCGCTAAGAAAGAATTTTTCAAAAAATTCACTCTTCAAGGGGAAGAAGCGGGGGTTCAAAGTTTGGATAGTCATTTGATTCAACATTTCACACAAGTACTTCTGTAAATAAATAAGTAAATACGAGTTTCAGACTTTTTCAAAATGCCACCCTAAGAGGAGGTAACGAAATCTAAAAATTAATATTGTTTCGGATTGCGCTGAAGTTTAGAATACATATAGTTATTATGACGTAGGTATCCGCTCAGAAAGGATTTTCTAAAAATTCCTCCCGGATACGGAACGGGGATTCAAAGTTTGTATGGCAAAATAAGATGATATAAAATACGTGTTGTAGGATTTTTTGAAATGGGGTAAGTAACAAAGTCTGAAAATTTGGGTTTTCGGTTTTTATAAATATGAATCCCGAATTGCCTTAGTCACGCGATAACATGAAAACGGGTGAACTGATTAGGTTAATTCTTATTTGATGTATTTAATGATAGAATCGTTTTTATAAAAGAAAAGTTTTAAGTAAACAAAAGTAGTTTTTGACGCGGGCGAAGCCGCGGGGCAATTCTAGTTACTATATATTTTGAAGTTGCGTTAACGTGAATAAAAATAATTATGATATAAATAT
Source organism: Cabera pusaria (assembly GCA_954871355.1). Taxonomy (NCBI): domain Eukaryota; kingdom Metazoa; phylum Arthropoda; class Insecta; order Lepidoptera; family Geometridae; genus Cabera; species Cabera pusaria. The sequence goes on from OX940906.1 coordinate 23,639,456, forward strand.
AGTATTGGGCTCTACTATTCAATAAAAACAATAAATATAAAACACGTCTGTTTATTGCCTACTCTTACTTAATATATTTTATATTTAAAAAAACTCTCTATAATATTGTAATTATGTGCTAAATCCTAAAAAGGTATGTGCGTAACAGGCACAGGATTTTGTTTAGGGAGGCTGATGACAAGAATAAATGTGTTTGTCTGAACATTAATGACAGCATGATGATTTTGAGGGCCCGGTGGCGTAATCGGGAGAACGGTCGGCTTTGCTGCCGTGGTACCGAGTTCAACCGCCGTGCACCAATGGATTTTTCTGTCGAAAAATTATGTGCGCTTCTCACAGTGGCCCTCCGGTGAAGGAAAAGATTGTTAAGAAACCAAGAACCCCCGCATGGTGGTAGGACACTATCTAGTGTCCGCCTGGCCAGCTACCACCCTCAAGTTAGAAAATCTGTCGCCAAAACATCTAATGTGTTCCGGCAGCTATCCTTGAGAGTCAGTTCCCATTCTAGGCCTAGCGTGCTTACCATCTTCGACCGCATCATTACTTACCAACAGGTGCGATAGTAGTCAAACGCTACCCTATAAGATATAAAAAAAAAGCACTGAGACAACAACCTGGACAACTGACTGAGCCCAATCCAAATAACGCAACTATATCAACCCGTGATCTAAACCCAATTTAACCTTAAACCCAATAAAGCAAATCTCCTTGAAATACTAAAACATCAATCGGGCAACATTACAGCTAGTGTAACATAATCTCCGGGAAACAGAAGCCGCAATCCTGGCCGCGGATTGATCCATCCCAGATTTATCGCGCAGAACCCTACCCCGCACTTCCGGTATGAAAACAGACGCAAACCGGTTAATTCATCAATGCCGGGTGTCGGTGTTCAATTAATTTGATATGTAACCTATGGAGAGGTGAATTAGAGGGTTCAACAATTGTAGTATTTGCGCTGTTAAAATATTATGGAATGATAAAACCAATTCTAATTAAATGTTAGTTTAAATATTGTTGAAACATATAAATTATTTTTCAAAAAAAATAAAACCGACGTCTTAACCACAAACAGGCACTCAAAAGCGAAACATAAATTTCTTCATATAATTATTATATAATTATTATAAGCGCTACCCACTTATCTATTTGAAGTCGGTGCCAGCCAAGTCTATTGGATAGTAGATATATACATGTAGGTAGTATATATCTACTACCTATCTACCTATTAGACTTGGCTGGCACCGACTTCAAATAGATTGAAGTGGGTAGCGCTTACAATAATTATATTAAGTAATTTATTTTTCGCTTTTGGGTGCCTGTTTGAGGTTATGAAGTCTTTTTTTAATTTATTTTACTCTTTTTAGTGCAAAACAAGTTTTAATTAAATTACATGCATCTATAAAATGTCATGTCTGGGGCCGTTATACACTGACGGATATATTATACTTTGTGAAAATATCAAGTATGTACCTATTACGGTTAAGAAGATACAGATCTGTAAAGTGCGCACATATAGACACACGGACGTACGGACGAACGGACAGCAAAGTCTCAGAAAGCGTTCATTTGGTACCCTTTGGGTGCGGAACCTGAAAAATTGACTTCAAATGCCGCGCTAGTGAAAATATCCACTAGTCATAATGATGTCATCAAGGTATCAATGGATAATGTCCAAAATGGCCCTGTGCAATAAAAGCATCTGACACACACGATAATTAATTGTCCATTTTATTACAATATTTTCAAATACTTTTATAACACGGAATAGTTGTATTCCAAAACGAATATTAAAATTTATTATTTGCGATTATTAAAATTAATCGCCGCCATATGGCCGCCATCGTCGCCAAACGTCATGTCATGTCAAAAAATATTAGGTATGCAACGTTGCACCCTAACAAGACTGCCCGGTAGAACATTGGTGTGAAGACAAATTAATTCTCCCCACCTTTGTTCCTGTCTCGCTCACAGTTACTGTAAGAATATCTGTAAAAAAACAACGTGAAGAATGAATAATCAACGTGATGTAAAAACATTGTTCAAGGTCATTTATGTTAGTCTTCAAAAGTATATGCAATAGCAACCTCCATTGTGTATAATCTTCTTGGGACTCTTCTTCTAAAACCAGTACATTTTCCTATGTTTGAGGTATTTATCTCCATATCTCTCACAACTAATCAGATCTCGAGGAAATTAAAAGGGACTACATCGAAAACGTACCCTACCTATTAAAAAATAATCATTGGAATCCGTTCAAAATTGACGGAGTAATCGCGTTACATACGCACAAAAAAAAAGAAAAAAAAACATACAGACGAATTGAGAACGTCCTCCTTTTTTGTGAAGTTGGTTAAAAATTGATCCACATGACACTAATAATTTCAAGGTTAATAATAAATCAGCTTGTTTAATACATTGGTCATCCAAAGGTTCTCTGGAAAAGATCGCTCTTAGCGATAAGACCGCCCATTGTAATACCATAGACTTTAAGTTGTTCGTATACTATGTTACTGTGCTGGTATTCATTCAGTATTTCTATTCTATTCCATCAAACAATATCATCAAAATAATACAAGAACTCCAATTACTATAGTTATAAAGCAGTTTTTTTTAAGTTTATATTTCATTATACAACGTTTTCGCTGTGTAATACCCAGATAAACTTGAAGGGGGATGGGATGTAAGGGAGCACAAATACGATCTCGGTGCTCCCAGCCAACCTCACCTGCTCGTGGTGCATCCTGCTGACCAACAGACGAGGCTCTGGCGACCGACAAATGGCGGTATAACCTTTGCATATCTATGGCGTAGCTAAATTCTACAGGCCGGTGACGGGCAGCTGCGTCACCGGTGCGAAAAGCTATGTACTGCGATCGCCAACCCGCCTGCCCAGCGTGGCGATTAGGGCATATCCCTCCCAAGGGCTAAGTAATGTATAATGGAAAGTCACAATATGCCGCGGCCCCCAGTTCCCGGCCGCCCTGTTATTCCTGACCACGTTGGCGGTCACGGTAACGTCAGGGCAGGGGGTGCTAAGAATCCCCGGACTACGGTAGGCCGCCAAAACAAACTGACCCTGGCTACTTATAATGGATGCACGATTCGGCTGGACGATCATCTGGCGCAGCTGGAGGAGGAGCTGAAACACATAAGATGGCACATACTGGGGTTATGTGAAGTCCGAAGACAGGGAGAGGACACCATAACCTTAGAATCGGGCCATCTTATGTACTACAGAGAAGGAGATCAGCCATCCCAAGGCGGCGTCGGGTTTCTGGTCAACAAGGTTCTCAGTGACAACGTTGTAGAAATGTTTACGCACCGACGTCGACACACTTGGGTGATGAGGTGGAGAGCATGTATGAAGATATCTCCAGAGCTTTACACACCACCTCCGAGGCTCACTACAACGTTGTAATTGGAGACTTTAACGCCAAAGTGGGAGTACAAACTTGCGGTGAATCGTCTATAGGACTACAAGAATTTGGGAGTAGGAATCACAGGCGGCAAATACTAGTCAATATCCTCGAGAAAGAGCTTTTCTTGATGTACTCGTTCTTTAAGAAACGGCCCCAAAGGAAGAGGACGTGGCAAAGCCCCGACACTGTGACTAAAAACGAGATTGACGTCATCATTACGAACAAACGGCGCATATTCAGAGACGTCTCAGTGATCACTAGGTTTAATACTGGAAGTGATCACCGACTTGTATGAGGCTGTCTTGATATCGACTTTAAAGCCGAGAGATTCCGATTGATAAAGTCTACGCTCCGTTCAAACCTACTCCAAACCGTTGTTGGGTCCGAAACATTCCAATTAAAATTGGAAAATCGATTCGCTGCCTTGGAAACCACAGATGATGTAGAATAGAAACTCGAAAAAGTAGTAGAAATCCTCAGGGATGAAGGGACGAAGTTTTGCGAGACCAAGTGTACGGGCAAAAAGTCCAAACTTTTGGCAGAAACACTTCGGCTAATGGAAGAGAGACGAACCGCTCTTTTGTCAGCTTTGTCAACTAACCTGGTGCGCAACAAATCCATTAAGAAGCTGGTATGAAGCGACCTCCGATCCTCTAACACGCTCTTGATTAAAGAATCAACTGAGCAGAATCGGGGGCCGAAAGTGTTCGTCCAGCCTCTGGGTAGAAGCCACTTCACAAAGCTGACAACGTCAACGGGGAACGTCGTCGCATCCAAACCGGAGATTCTGTCGGAAGTAGAAGATTTCTACGGCAAGCTCCACGCATCGCATGCTTCAAAGCCCGAACCCGATACTGAGGATTCTAGAGCCACCTTAACCCGCCACTTCACAGAAGATCTGCCCGAAAATAGCCGAGAAGAAATCGTGATGGCCCTTAAACAACTCAAAAATGGAAAAGCCCCAGGAGAAGACGGCATCACAACAGAGCTTTTAAAAGCCGGAGGAGCTCCAGCAGTTCAACAGCTTCAGCAGCTCGTTAATTCCGTTCTTTTCACTGAGAGAACTCCACACACAGGCATGGAACAGAAGCATGGTGATTCTGTTTTTCAAAAAAGGAGACAAAACCCTCACGAAAAACTACCGCCTGATTTCGCTTCTGAGCCATGTCTACAAGCCGTTTTCAAGGGTCATCACGAACCGTCTTGCGCTAAGACTCGACGAGGATTAACCTCCGGAACAGGCCGGGTTTCGAAGCGGTTACGGCACCATAGACCACATCCACACGGTGCGGCAGATTGTACAGAAGACCGAAGAGTACAATCGGCCCCTGTGCTTAGCATTTGTGGACTATGAGAAGGCCTTTGACTCAATCGAAACCTGGTCTGTTCTCGAGTCCTTGCAGCGTTGCCAAGTCGACTGGCGATATATCGAAGTGATGAGATGTCTATATAATGCCGCAACAATGACTGTACTAGTACAGAACCAGCGAACTAAACATGTCCACCTGCGTCGAGGAGTGAGACAGGGGGACGTCATATCCCCGAAACTGTACACTGACGCCTTGGAGGATATGTTTAAGACGCTGGACTGGAAAGATTCTGGCATTGACATCAACGGTAAGTACATTTTTACTTACGATTTGCAGATGATATCGTCATTATGGCAGAGACGCTGCAGGACCTACAAAGGATGTTGAGCCTAGCTGATTCTTCTCGTCGCATCGGTCTCCGGGTGAATTTGGATAATACCAAAGTCATGTACAAGGAGCACGTTGTTCCGGAACCGATTGCCGTAGATGGAATCCCACTCGAAGAAGTAGTCACTAAGTATGTTTACCTAGGGCAGACGCTCCAACTAGGCAAACACAACTTCGAGAAGGAAATCCAGAAAAGAATTCAGCTGGGCTGGGTAGCAGTGTCTAAAGACTAAAAGTCTTAAACCTGTGCGTCCTAGCTGTAATGACATATGGAGCCGAGAGGTGGACACTCACAGTTCGACTGGTCCACCAGTTTAAAGTCGCTCAGCGAGCTATGGCGAGAGTTATTTTCGGTATTTCTTTGCGGGATAGAATCCGGAACGAAGTAATTCACCAGAGAACTAGTTATCGACTAAAGTTATCGACATGGCTCAACGGATTAGCAAGCTGAAGTGGCAGTGGGCTGGTCATATCTGCCGCAGGACTGATAACCGTTGGGGTAGACTTGTCCTAGAGTGGAGACCGCGAATCGACAAACGTAGCATAGGACGCCCTGTGATCAGGTGGAGCGACGACATACGCAAAGCGGTGGGCAGTGACTGGAAGAGAAGAGCCGAAGATCGGGCTCAGTGGCGCATCTTGAGAGAGGCGTACGTCCAGCAGTGGACTGACACAGGCTGATGATGATGATGATGAAACTTGAAATACAAGTTTAAGCATCAATCTAGTGAAAGAGATTTATTCAATCATCTCAATTCATCTGTATATTTTTTTCTATTTTTTTTTTTTGTGTGTATTTTACGCGATTACACCGTCAATTGTGAACCGATTTGAATGATTATTTTTGTAATAGGTAAGGTACTTTTTCGAGGTAGTCTCATTGTAATTACATTAAGATCTAATAAGTATTTCCAGAGATATGACGATAAACGGCTCAAACTTGCTACTGAAATTGACTCGCGGGGCATTGAATTCAGTTGTTTTAGTTTTTAAACTATCTTAATTATTATTAATAATGCACTTTATTAACTTATGCATCATATAATCGTTTCTATTGTGTTTACTGATATTATGTAGCCGATAAAGTTTGCCTGTAATTCCTCTGGCCACATTCTCAACAAACGACAGATCTATTTCACAATTACATCAACTTACAAATTCAAAGTACCGCCTCAAGACTAGCCGAAGTCCCATGTACCTCTATATAAAATATCTCCCGAGTCCTTTAATCACAGTGACCAGTTGAATACTGACTATTAGTTCCCTCAGTGCGGTATTTGTGGAGTATTTGTAATGCGAAGTGTCAGGATTCCGCAAGTTATTCATGGCATAGCTTTGGTACGACAACATTATGTTAGTCCGCTCCTTGTGCTCGAGTAATCTCCCTAAAATATTTAAAGAGCACGATTGTGAAATACTTTCAAAAATGTGTGTTTAGGTTATTTTCTAACCTGTTTTTTTAGAGTTCCGTACCCAAGAGGTACCAAAGGAACCCTATTACTGAGACTTCGCTGTCCATCCATCCGTCCGTTCGTCCGCCTTAAATAATATGCAGATAATTGTTTTTTCAATTTGCTGGTTTATTGGTTTACAAAGTATGTATTACTGCTACCGCTATAACAACAAATACTAAAAAAAGAAAAAAATTAAAAGGGAGTCCCCATACAAGTAACGTGTTGTTTCCGGCAAATTTTGTTCTATCATATTAAATATTGTACCGTGGTACGGAGCCCTACGTGTGCGAGAACGACTTACACTTGGCCAGTTTATAACCATTTAGTTTAGTAACCATTTATTGAAATCTTGAGCCTTAAAATTAAAAAGGAGTTGGTTAGTGGATTACCTTTGTTTATAACGAAGAAGAATGGGGGAAAAAACATTAAAAAGATGTTGATGTTCTATAACAATGTATCAGCGTGCCCATGCTCGACGTGTTGACGTGTACCGAGCGAGCGCAAGCATCGCGATGGGACACGCCATTTGCAATCACTTATTGCCTTTTATTCGGTCCCAGCGTTGAGCGCTTCCTGTCACGGTGACGGTACGCAGTGATCTCAGTTACTCAACTTACTCGAGTTTCTGCACTCAGATTAGGACAGTTGCGCCCATGTTGCGTTGTTCGAATTTTTGTTTGTGGTTAGGTGCCTCGTCCCATTGCGACATTCTATCGACATGTTCAATTCCATTTTCTATTGAGTTTCCACTTACTATCGTGTTTAGTGTGACGACGAGACAAACACTAAATTGCACTAATTATTGAAGTCACCCGACTGACAAGCGTGTATAAATGAGAGAGTTTTGTCACGGCTTGTTATATCACTTTCTGCACACGATACACAACAAAAAATCGTAAATAAAAGAAATATTTTACTCTAGGTATAATACGCTGGTTTCAAATGAAGAATATAATAGTAAAAGTAATAGCTTGCACGTAAATGCACTTCTCACATTTCACGTTACGACGTCGGTGCGAGTGGAGACGGCGTGCACATTGCGCCCACTTGTGCATACGTATGTGGCGTATCGTAACGTAAACATTCCCGACTTCAAGTAAACACGTTGTTTCACCGACTTATGGAACTTAGTTTCCATGTTTAAACTATTATTTTGTTCATCTCGAGCAGCGTTGTGAAATTAATGAAATTATTCTAGATTCTAAGCCAGCTCTATTTTAGCACGACTATATTTTTGTTTGACATACACATTGAAATAAAAATTTATTATTTCCCATTACCTGGCATTGAGCCCTTATACTTATATTTTCTTTTTGAAGGTAAATGACTTTTGAAATTATGCCTAGATGATCACCAACATAAATTTTGTGACCCCACAAATAGGTGGCCTTTTTGCACAAAATAATTGTTAGGCGATACCCACACTGCCCCGCGCCATACACGTAGATACGTGATCTACGACACTGCGCGTAAATGCGTGTTCAGTGTGTAGGACTACGCGTTTTTTTTATACAAAGACAGATACTTGCAAACAACGTCGGATAACGCACTTCCGTGCTACGCTACGTGATGCGATGCAGTGTAAGAATCGCCCTAGGTCGCACGTTTGCTTTCATTTTCAATAGCACTCATTATAAAGTGCGCATCTGGAATTGTTTAATTGAGCTGAATCGTGTTTTACACTAAGTTTCGAGAAACTACCAGTGTCAGCTAGACTTTTTTTATATCTTATAAGCTAGCGTTTGACCACTATCTCACCTGTTGGTAAGTTATGAAGTCGAAGATGCGTGCTTACCACGCTAGGCCTAGAATAGGAACTGGCTCTCAAGGATAGTTGCCGGTCCACATTAGATGTATGGCGACAGATTTTCTAACTTAAGGGTGGTAGCTACCACCCTTAAGTTAGGCCAGGAGAACACTAGATAATGTCCTACCACCATGTGGAGGTTGTTGGTTCGTTAACGATGTTTTCCTTCACCGGAGGGCCACTGTGAGAAGTGCACATAAATTTTTCGATAGAAAAATCCATTGGTGCACGGCGGGGCTAGAACTCGGTACCACGGCATCAAAGCCGACCGTTCTCCCGATTACGCCACCGGGCCCTCAAAAGACTCAACATCTTAGAGTTACATTCTGGCAATATTTTATAGTCAGACGGAATTAGCATCAGACGTCTTATATCAAACGTTACCGTATATCATATTGATATATATTTAAAAGGTTTATTCCTTTTTCAAATGTTCAGTGTGAAAGTATGGTTACTGTATATAATGATGGGAGCTAGAGCTCGATCATATGCCATAATGTAGGGTAACGCGGATAACTCGGCGATGCTAATGTTTATTCAATATGCTGAGTGGAGCTGCTGACGCCCACTCACACACGTACTGGCTTCGAACAAAAAATATGTAGGTTCCTATAACTGAAAACCAATACGCTGAGAATACTTGTCTTCTATGTTATTGGAACGTACTTAATTGCTGTATTCAACTTTGGGGCCAATGTCACCCGCTCACCTGTCAGATTAGATCTTCTTAATCCAGGTGGCGCCGAATGGGTGACCATTCTGGTAAGTTTTTAAAGCGGCAACAGCCCATTGGCCTAGACGTTGGCCTGGCGATCGAGAGGTCGATGATGACGATGATGAGTTAGATCCCCACCCATTGCTCTATTGACGTTAACCCACTCCAGACACAATCATATTTTTAGCTTAGTTGGAGGGGTTAACAACACTACAAATACGCCATCGATACATGGTTGATGTTCCATTCTGTCGCACAAAGAGCTTTGCATCAACATCTTCTATCTTCTAATACTAGAAGAATATTTGTCCTGACATACTGACTGACTGACTGACTGACTGACTGACTGACAGACAACGCACAGCCTAAACCACTGGTCATAGAGGCTTGAAATTTGGATGGTATATTTGTCTTAGTACGTAAGGATGTACTAAGAAAGAGGTACCGGTGGCGTAATCGGGAGAACGGTCGCCTTTAATGCCCTGGTACCGAGTTCAAAACCGCCGTGCACCAATGAATTTTTCTATCGAAAAATTTATGTGCGCTTTTCACTGTGGCCCTCCGGTGAAGGAAAACATCGTTAAGAAACCAACAATCCCCGCATGGTGGTAGGACACTATCTAGTGTCCGCCTGGCCAGCTACCACCCTTAAGTTAGAAAATCTGTCACCAAACATCTAATGTGTTCCGGCAGCCATCCTTGAGAGCCAGTTCCCATTCTAGGCCTAGCGTGCTTACCATCTTCGACCACATCATCACTTACCAACAGGTGAGATAGTGGTCAAACGCTAGCCTATAAAGTATTAAAAAAATAAAAAAGGTATTTTCCAAAATTTACAACTTAAGGGGATGAAATAGGGGTTCAAAGTTGGTATGGAGAAACAAGATTAGATGGTCTTTTCTATCTGAAACTTCACACAAGTGCTCCAGTAAAAAAATAATGAAATACGTATTTCAAGCTTTTTTGAAATTCCACCCCTAAGAGGGTGAAATGGGGTAACAAAGTGTGAAATCAATATTGTTTCGGATTGAGCTGAAATTTAACATGCAGATAGTTATTATGACGTTAGTTCCTTCTGAAAAAGGATTTTACAAAATTCACCCCTAAAGGGAAGGGGGATGTAAGGGAGAACAAATACCACCTCAGTCCTCCCAGCCAACCTCACCTGCCCGTGGTGCATCCTGCTGACAAACCAACGAGGCTCTGGCGACCGACAAATGGCGGTATAACCATTTCAAAATTATGGCGTAGCTAAATACTACAGGCCGGTGACGGGCAGCAGCGTCACCGGTGCGACAAGCTACGTCCTGCGATTGCCAACACGCCTGCCCAGCGTGGCGATTAGGGCACCCCCCCCCCCCACCCATCATGGAAAGTCACAATAAGCCGCGGCCCCCAGTTCCCGGCCGCCCTGCTATTCCTGACCATGGCGGCGGTCATGGTAACGGCAGGGCAGGGGGTGCTAAGAATCCCCGGGTTACGGTAGGCCGCCAAATGAAACTGGCCCTCGCTACGTTTAATGGACGCACGATTCGGCTGGATGAGCATCTGACGCAGCTGGAGGAGGAGCTGGGACACATAATATGGCACATTCTGGGGTTATGTGAAGTCCGAAGACAGGGAAAGGACACCATAACTCTAGAATCAGGCCATCTTATGTATTACAGAGAAGGTGACCAGCCATACCAAGGCGGCCTCGGGTTTCTGGTCAACAAGGCTCTCAGTGACAACGTTGTAGAAATCTCCAGTGTGTCGACCAGGGTTGCGTACCTTATAATAAGGTTAACCAAGAGGTACAGCCTCAAGGTTATCCAGGTCTACGCACCGACCTCGGCACACTTGGATGAAGAGGTGGAAAGTATGTACGAAGACATCTCCAGAGCCTTACATACCACCGCTAAGGCTCACTACAATGTTGTCATGGGAGACTTTAACGCCAAAGTAGGAGTACAGACCTGCAGTGAATTGACTCTAGGACCACACGGATTTGGGAGTAGGAATGACAGGGGGCAAATGCTCGTTAATTTCCTCGAGAAAGAGGGGCTTTTCTTGATGAACTCGTTCTTCAAGAAAAAGCCCGTGGAAGTAGGACGCAAAGGAAGTGGACGTGGCAAAGCCCCGACACTGTGACTAAAAAGGAGATTGACTTCATCATTACGGACAAACGGCGGATATTCAGAGACGTCTCTGTGATCACTAGGTTCAATACTGGAAGTGATCACCGACTTGTGCGTGGCTTTCTGGATATCGACTTCAAAGCCGAGAGATTCCGATTGATGAAGTCCACGCTCCGACCAAACCTACTCCAAACCGTTGTTGGGTCTGAAACATTCCAATTAAAATTGGAAAATCGATTCGCTGCCTTGGAAACCACAGATGACGTAGACCAGAAACTTGAAGAAGTGGTGAAAATCCTCAGGGAAGAAGGGACGAAGTTTTGCGAGAGCAAGCGTACGGGCAAAAAGTCCAAGCTTTCGGCAGAAACACTTCAACTAATGGAAGAGAGACGAACAGACCCATTGTCAGCTTTGTAAATTAACCAGGTGCGCAACAAAACTATTAAGAAGCTAGAAGCTTAGAAGTACGACGCTACCTCCGATCTTCTAACACGCTCTTGATTACAGAATCAATTGAGCAGAATCGGGGGTCGAAACAGTTCGTCCAGCCTCTAGGTACAAGCCACCTCACAAAGCTGACAACATCAACGGGGAACGTCGTCGCATCCAAGCCGGAGATTCTGTCGGAAGTTAAAGATTTCTACAGCAAGCTCTACGCATCGCATGCTTCAAGGCCCGAACCCGATACTGAGGATTGCAGAGCCACCTTAACCCGCCACTTCACAGAAGACCTGCCCGAAGTCAGCCGAGATGAGATCGTGATGGCCCTTAGACAGCTCAAAAATGGAAAAGCCCCAGGTGAGGACGGAATCACAACGGAGCTTCTAAAAGCTGGAGGAGCTCCAGCTGTAAGCCAGCTGCAACAGCTCTTCAATTCTGTTCTCTTCACTGGTAGAACTCCACAGGCATGGAACAGAAGCATGGTGGTTTTGTTTTTCAAAAAAGGAGATAAAACCCTATTGAAAAACTACCGCCCAATTTCGCTTCTGAGCCATGTCTACAAGCTGTTTTCAAGGGACATCACGAACCGTCTTGCACGAAGACTCGACGAGGATCAACCTCCGGAACAGGCCGGGTTTCGAAGCGGTTACGGCACCATAGACCACATCCACGCGGTGCGGCAGATTGTACAGAAGACCGAAGAGTACAATCGGCCCCTGTGCTTAGCATTTGAGGACTATGAGAAGGCCTTCGACTCAATCGAAACCTGGTCGGTTCTTGAGTCCCTGCAGCGTTGCCAAGTCGACTGGCGATATATCGAAGTGATGAAATGTCTATATAATGCCGCAACGATGTCAGTACAAGTACAGAACCAGCGTACTAAACATATTCAACTGCGTCGAGGAGTGAGACAGGGGGACGTCATATCCCCGAAACTGTTCACTAATGCCTTAGAGGATATGTTTAAGAAGCTGGACTGGAAAGATTGTGGCATCAACATTAACGGCAAGTACATCTCTCACTTACGATTCGCAGATGACATCGTCATTATGGCAGAGACGCTGCAGGACCTACAAAGGATGTTGAATGACCTAGCTGATTCTTCTCGTCGCATCGGTCTCCGGATGAATTTGGATAAAACCAAAGTCATGAACAACGAGCACGTTGTTCCGGAACCGATTGCCCTAGATGGAATCCCACTCGAAGTTGTCACGCAGTATGTTTACCTAGGGTAAACGCTCCAACTAGGCAAACACAACTTCGAGAAGGAAATCCAGAGAAGAATTCAGCTGGGCTGGGCAGCATTTGGGTAACTCCGTCGAGTCTTCTCGTCGCCTATACCACAGTGCCTAAAGACAAAAGTCTTTAATCAGTGCGTCCTACCTGTCATGACATACGGAGCCGAGACGTGGACACTCACGGTTCGACTAGTCCACCAGTTTAAAGTCGCTCAGAGAGCTATGGAGAGAGCTATGCTCGGTGTTTCTCTGCGGGATCGAATCCGGAACGAAGTAATTCGCCAGAGAACTAAAGTGATCGACATAGCTCAGCGGATTAGCAAACTGAAGTGGCAGTGGGCTGGTCATATCTGCCGTAGGACCGATAACCGTTGGGGCAGACTGGTTCTAGAGTGGAGACCGCGAATCGGCAAACATAGAGTAAGACGCCCTGTGACTAGGTGGAGCGACGACATTCGCAAAGCGGTGGGCAGTGACTGGAAACAAAGAGCCGAAGACCGGGCTCAGTGGCGTATCTTGGGGGAGGCCTACGTCCAGCAGTGGACTGATACCGGCTGATAATGATGATGATGATGACCCCTAAAGGGGATGAAACGGGGGTTCAAAGTTTGTATGGAGAAACAAGATTAGATAGTCTTTTAGATTCGAAACTTAACACAAGTACTTAAGTAAGTAAATACGTGTTTCAGGCTCTTTCGAAATTCACCTAAAAGGTAAGGAAGTAGGGTAATAAAGTCTGAAATCAATATTGTTTCGGATTGCGCTGAAATTTGGCATGCAGATAGTTATTTTGACTTAGGTACACGTATCCGCTAAGAAAGGATTTTTCAAAATTCACTCTTCAAGGGGATGAAGCGGAGGTTCAAAGTTTGGATAGTCATTTTATTCGACATTTCACACAAGTACTTCTGTGAATAAATAAGTAAATACGAGTTTCAGACTTTTTCAAAATGCCACCCTAAGAGGATAAACTAGGGTAACAAAGTCTAAAAATCAATATTGTTTCGGGTTGCGCTGAAATTTAGAATGCAGATAGTTATCCGTAGTATAGTTATAGTTATAGACGTAGGTAGAAGTCAGAAAGGATTTTCTAAAAATTCCTCCCGGATACGGAACGGGGATTCAAAGTTGGTATGGCGAAACAAGATGAGATAAGGTAGTAGAGATAGGTAGGAGATAGATAATACCTACATGTATCTACCTACTTACTAACCTACATGTACCTACTTACTACTACTACATACATAGTATCTATCTACTATCCAATAGACTTGGCTGGCACCGACTTCAAATAGATAAGTGGGTAGCGCTTATTATAATTTTAAGTAATTTATTTTTCGCTTTTGAGTGCCTGTTTGTGATTATGAAGTCGGTTTTATTTTTTTTGAAAAATAACTTATTTAACCCTTTTTAGTGCATAACAAGTTTTTATTAAATTACATGCATCTATTACATTTGGTATCTGGGCCGTTATACACTGACAGATATATACTTTTTTAAAATTTCAAGTATGTACCTATAACGGTTAAGAAGATACAGATCTGTAAAGTGCGCACATATGTATAGACACACGGACGGACGGACGGACGGACGGACGAACGGACAACAAAGTCTCAGAAAGTGTTCATTTGGTACCCTTTGGGTTCGGAACCCAAACCCTTGCTAAAGTGATAATATTCACTAGTAATAATTATGTCATCAAGGTATCAAAGGACAATGTCCAAAATGGCCCTGTGCAAATAAAGCATCTGACACACACGATAATTAATTGTCTATTTTATTACAATAATTCCAAATACTTTTATAACACGGACTAGTTGTATGCCAAAATGAATATAAAAAAGTATTATTTGCGATTATTTACATTACTTGCCGCCATATGGCCAACAGAGTACTGAATCACTCTACTACGTTATAAGAGGCACTTCCCTATATTGTTGAAACCCGAATTATGAAAGCACTGTGTAGCCAACCTAACAACGGAAAGTATTATTTACGTAGTAACTATTGTATAATCTGTGGTATTATGCTTATAATTTTTTTTTGCAGTTATGGTTGGTACAAAGTACGTTCATAATTCTGAGTTATTTAATAATGTATGCAGTGTCGCGGGACTGAAATGGCCGCCATCTTCGGCAAACGTCATGTCATGTCAAAAAATCTTAGGTATGTATAAAAAAGTTTGCACCCTAACAAGACTTTGCCCGGTAGAACATTCCTGTGAAGACAAATTATTTATATTTATATATAATTATTTATTATATCCATAATTATTAATATATAATTATTAATAGAGCGCCCGGTGGCGTTATTGGGAGAACAGTCGGCTTTGATGCCGTGGTACCGAGTTCAAACCGCCGTGCACCAATGAATTTTTCGATCAAAAATATATGTGCGCTTCTCACAGTTGCCCTCCGGTGAAGGAAAACATCGTTAATAAACCAACAACCCCCGCATGGTGATAGGACATATCTAGTGTCCGCCTGGCCAGCTACCACCCTCAAGTTAGAAAATCTGTCGCCAAACATCTTATGTGTTCAGGCAGCTATCCTTGAGAGCCAGTTCTCATTCTAGTCCACTTCTCTATCTTCGACCGCAACATCACTTAGCAACAGGTGAGATAGTGGTCAAACGCTAGCCTATAAGATATAAAAAAAAATGTATTATCCCCACCTTTATTTCTATCGCGCTCACAGTTACCGTAAGAATATCTGCCAAAAACCAAAATCAACGAGAAGAAAGATGTAAAAACATTGTTCAAGGTCATATTTTTTAGTCTTCAAAAGTATATCCAATGGATACCTCCATTGTGTAAAATCTTCTTGGGACTCTGCTACCAAAACCAGTACATTCTCCTATGTTTGAGGTATTTATCTCCATATCTCTGGAGATACTTATCAGATCTCGATAAAATTAAAATGGGACCACTTCGGAAACGTATCCTACCTATTAAAAAAATAATCATTTGGATCTGTTCACTATTGACGGAGAAATCGCGTAACATACACAAAAAAAAAAACATACAGAATAATTGAGAACCTCGTCCTTTTTTGTGAAGTTGGTTAAAAAATATTTTTGAAAACAAGCTTTTATCTGGGACAATGAACTAAAATGTTAAAAATAAATTCTAGTAAGTATTTGGCGTGTAGGTACTTACCTATATTCTTAAAAGCTTGAAGCACTACCCGTTTTTCAGGCTAGGTAATAACTATACTTCAGTGCCTCAAGCTTTTAAACATAATATAGGTAAGTACCTACACGCCAAATACTTACTAGAACTTATTTTTAACATTTTAGTTCATTGTCCCAGATAAAAGCTTGTTTTTAAAAATATTTTTTATTTATAATTTATTTTTAACTTTTTAGTAGGTAGGTATAGATACCGACTACCTACCTATTACCTAAGTATTTAAGAGAAGGCATGATGTTTTAAAATATTCCACCGATATTTTATGTGGTTATGGGTAAAGTGCTTTTCACGGAAAATCAATCGACTCGGTGGGGCTATGTTGCTTTATAACAGAAATGCCATGGCCCCCTAACAGCTTCATCATCAGATCCTGGCTATCATTTAAGTGTAAAGTGCTCCTCAAGACGAATTATTTGAGCCCAAATTCACTGGGGTTACGTTATTTTATCACAGAGATGCAGTGGCCACCTTCCAGCTTCATCACCAGTCGCTAAACATCATCTAGGTGAAAAGTTCTCTTCAAGACGAATCAATCGAGACCAAACTCGGTAGAGTTACGTTGAATTATCACAGAGATGCCTTGGCCACCTTCCAGCTTCATCATCAGACCCTGAATATCATCTAGGTGAAAAGTTCTCTTCAACACGAATCAATAAAGCCCAAACTCGGTAGGGTTATGTTGATTTATCACAGAGATGCCGTGGCCACCTTCCAGCTTCATCATCAGACCCTGGATATCATCTAGGCGTAAAGTTCTCTTTAAGACAAATCAATCGAATCGAATTCTTTAAGACAAAGCTCGGTATTCTGGCCAAGGTGAGACAGTATTTCACACCGGGACAGCTGCTCAATTTGTATCAAGCACAAGTCCGATCGTGCATGGAGTACTCTTCTCACCTCTGGGATGGCTCAGCCAAATACTTACTTTAAGGTTGTCTGGAAGAGATCGCTTTAAGCGATAATACCGCCTGTTGTTACACCTTTTGTTAAATGTTTATTTTTTTAGTTTTATTTGTTTGGTGTTCAATAAAGAGTTTCTATCTATCTATCTATACCAACTGGAGGCGCTGGAAATAATTGAGAGGAAAGCCAAGAAACTCATCAATGACGACAAACTTGTTGGTAAAAGGCTCCAGAGCCTAGAGCATCGCCGCAAAGTCGCAAGTTGATTGATTGAATGATTCTTTTTTTAATAGGTAGGATACGTTTCCGAGGTGGTCCCATTTTAATTTTATCGAGATCTGATTAGTATCACCAGAGATATGGAGATAAATACCTCAAACATAGGAGAATGTACTAGTTTTAGTAGAAGAGTCCCAAGAAGAGTATACACAATGGAGGTTGCTATTGCATATAAGATATTCATACGGTAACTGTGAGCGAGATAGAAATAAAGGTGGGGATAATTTTTTTTTATATCTTATAGGCAAGCGTTTGACCACTATCTCACCTGTTGCTAAGTGATGATGCGGTCGAAGAAAGAGAAGTGGACTAGAATGAGAACTGGCTCTCAAGGATAGCTGCCAGAACACATTAGATGTTTGGCGACAGATTTTCTGACTTGAGGGTGGTAGCTGGCCAGGCGGACACTAGATATGTTCTACCACCATACGGGGGTTATTGGTTTCTTAACGATGTTTTCCTTCACCGGAGGGCCACTGTAAGAAGCGCACATATATTTTTCGATAGAAAAATTCATTGGTGCACGGCGGTTTGAACTCGGTACCACGGCATCAAAGCCGACCGTTCACCCAATTACGCCACCGGGCCCTCAATAAATAATTATATATTAATAATTATAATAAATAATTATATATAAATATAAATAATTTGTCTTCACAGGAATGTTCTACCGGGAAAACTCTTGTTAGGGTGCAAACTTGTTTAAACATACTTAATATTTTTTGACATGACATGACATTTGGCGAAGATGGCGGCCATTTTAGTCCCGCGACACTGCATACATAATTAAATAACTCAAAATTATGAACGTACTTTGTACCAATCAACTCAGCAAAAAAAAATTATAAGCATAAAACCACATATTATATAATAGTTACTACGTAAATAATACTTTCCGTTGTTAGGTTGGCTACACAGTGCTTTCATAATTCGGGTATCCACAATATAGGGAAGTGCCTCTTATAACGTAGTAGAGTGATTCAGTACTCTGTTGGCCATATGGCGGCAATTAATGTTAATAATCGCAAATAATACTTTTTAATATTCATTTTGGAATACAACTAATCCGTGTAAGGCTGGCACCGACTTCAAATAGAGAAGTGGGTAACGCTTATAATAATTTAAAGTAAATTATTTTTCGCTTTTGAGTGCTTTTTTGTGGTTATCAAGTCGGTTTTATTTTTTTTTGAAAATTAACTTATTGTTAAAGTTGTAATTTTTAAACAAAACAACTTGTTATTCAAAAGTTACAGAGCAAAGTCATTAGATATATTTTGTTACAATGACAGCTCTTGAATATTTCTCGTAGGTACTAGGTCCATCTTCTTAGGAAGCACAATACAATTAAGGTTCGTAAAAGAGTAAGAAGATATTTCAATGTCGATCGTCTATATTTGTATTCTGTAATGAACCTCCTGAATACTTAAGTTTCATATATTTTCAAATAGGTCCATCTAAAGAGAATAAGCTCGGTACTAAATAATAAGCTTATTCAATAGGACGGAGCCTTCGTAATATAATTTGAACGCTCTACGTGCTGAGAAGTACGGTCTCGTAGTGACTGTTATTATTCTGTGGCACTCAGTACGAGCACATTAGTATTGGCAGAACCATTGGGAATATAATTATCTGTGTGTACTGAGCTTGTAAGTGAATATTCTCGTCCAATCAATTCATAGGTTCTCAAGAGAGTCACTATTGTCGGAAGTTATAAAAACAGTAACTATTTTCATTCCATGTTCCAAGCGAGTATTTGAGCTGTTAAAGAAGATCGAGCTTAGTGGTGTAGGTACTACGAGTAATACTTACGTACAATTGTGGGCCGATATAGTTTGATAATTATCTTGAAATGAATGTTGTTACGGCAGCAAGGCACGTAACTTGCGTGCATCTACTTACCTTCAAAGTTTCGTACCTACTCGTATTAAGTTTCCTGTTAGTATTGTTTGTTGGCAGTTTAGAGTTTTGCCAACATCGACAAGGTTATGATAAGTAAGTTGCTGTCGTAAGTTTACTCCAACTTGTGCTACGACTCCTTTAGTTTGTCTTGTGTTGCTGAATAGATATTAGGTACCTACATATTATTTAAATACTTAAATTAAAATTTCTGAATTCTCATTCTAATAAAACTATTATTTGAAGGAATTTTATTAATGATAGACTTTCTTAGTAAAAAAATATTATGGCATGAATATTGTCCTTAGAACTATAATATTGAAAGTCACAGCAAATTTTTTAAGTGGAATTTTAAAGAAGAGAGAAGTTTATAATCACATCGAATCCTTAAAACTTTGCCTATATGTTTTTCAATATAAATTTTACGTACTACAGATACAGTATATAAGCTAACGAAAGGCAAATATTTCAACCCATGCATGTTGCATGGTGCATGTTTAGGCGAGAAATAAGCTTGTGGTTGGTCATTTTTTGAAATACAAACACTTATTATAATTTCACTATTCATAATAGTAATTTAATCCTAATTTTGTAACGTCCTGTATTCGTTATTTACAATCTTAACATTTGTCAAGTCAAGGTATCAAAATAACAAACCAAAGAGAATCAAAGAATCAAAGCATTTATTCAGTATGTAGGCAGTATAAATATACGCACATATACACGTCAAAATCATAAATCATAAAATAAATCATAACCAATTATCAAGTAAACATAGCAAAAGCAGAATTTAACGCTTTGAATTAGAAAAAAAAAGTAATGAACCATTCAGCTGTCATCCAATCGTTTACGTCAGAATAATGAAAAAAAATTAAAGTAGGTTAAAACCAACCATAAATGTAACTGTGTGTTTCAGTACTTCAGACAATTTTTATATAAAAAAAAATAAAAAAGTGAAATAGTGAAACACAACATAGAGAAACGCATACCGATCACAGTACATATCATGATCCAAATGGAACTGATAGTCCGTCTGTCAGCTGCATAATATTGTTTAAATAAAAATAAAAATGGCAAGCCTAGAAAGAAAATCTGCGGACAAAAGGGGAAAACTGAAAAAAAAAACACGTCAAATTTCTGTTCAAGTGTAGTATACTTACGATTTAAATACGACGTAGCAGCTTAATGTGTCTTCCACCGGTAGCTATGATTAGATGCAAGCAATGATAGTTATTTTCGTGAACGCTATGCGTTAGGTTACGCTGATCAGTGAAAGCATACGCTGATACGTTTTCTCGCAGACTGTAAATTTCCTTCACGATGACACGTGCGTTGTTGGGCTGTCTTCTCTGTGGGAATTTCTCGGCATACAGTGGAAGAGCTGCACTACCATTTTTTTTAACATTCACCGTAAATAACAATCATGTCTGTGATCTTTATAGCAATAAAATTGGATATTAATATATTATTTTTCAAAAAAAATAAAACCGACTTCATAACCACAAACAGGCACTCAGAAGCGAAAAATAAATGATTTAACAAGTTTTAATTAAACTACATGCACCTATAAAATTTCGTGTCTGGGCCGTTATACACTGACGGATATATACTTAGTGAAAATTTTAAGTATGTACCTATTACGGTTAAGAAGATACAGATCTATAAAGTGCGCACATATAGACACACGGACGAACAAACGGACGGACGAACGGACAACAAAGTCTCAGGAAGTGTTAATTTGGTACCCTTTGGGTTCGGAACCCTAAAAAATTGACTTAAAATACCGCGCTAGTAAAATATTCACTAGTCATAATGATGTCATCAAGGTATCAAAGAACAATGTTCAAAATGGCCCTGTGCAATAAACGTTATAAGAGTTGGCACTTCCCTACATTGTTAATACCCGAATTATGAAAGCACTGTGTAGCCAACCTAACAACGGAAAGTATTATTTATGCAGTAACTATTATATAATCTGTGTTGTTATGCTTATACATTTTTTTTGCAGTGTTGGTTGGTACAAAGTACGTTAATAATTCGGAGTTATTTAATTATGTATACAGTGTCGCGGGACTGATATGGCCGCCATCTTCGCCAAACGTCATGTCATGTCAAAAACTATTAACTAACTTTGCACCCTAATAAGACTTTACATTCCTGTGAAGACAAATTAATTCTCCCCATTTTTGTTTCTATCTCGCTCACAGTTACCGTAAGAATATCTGTCAAAAACCAAAATCAACGTGAAGAAAGATGTAAAAACATTATTCAAGGTCGTATTTTTTAGTCTTCAAAAGTATATGCAATAGCAACCTCCATTGTGTATAATCTTCTTGAGACTCTTCTTCTAAAACCAGTACATTCTCCTATGTTTGAGGTATTTATCTCCATATCTCTGGAGCTACTAATTAGATCTCAATGAAATTAAAATGAGACCACCTCGGAAACGTACCCTACCTGTTAAAAAAAGAATCATTTGAATTCATTCACAGTTGACGGAGTAATCGCGTAACATACACAAAAAAAACATACAGACGAATTGAGAACCTCCTCCTTTTTTGTGAAGTCGGTTAAAAATTAAATGCATTTTTTATTCGCAAAATGAAAACGTCACTTTGACAAATATTGTCATTTGATTTTGTTGGTGACCTGTTACGCTTAAATAATAATTAAGATGCCCCGACTTCAATGCCCCGCGAGTAAATTTCAGTAGCATGTTTGAGACGTTTATCGTTATATCTCTGGAGATACTTAGCAGATCTCGATAAAATTACAATGGGACCACCTCGAAAACGTACCCTACCGATTACAAAAAGAATCATTCGAATCGGTTCTCAATTGACGTCAATTGAGTAATCGCGTAACATACACAAAAAAAAAGAAAGAAAAAAAACATACAGACAAATTAAGACCCTCCTTCTTTTTGTAAGTCGGTAGATAATTTAAAAAATAAGTTACTTTTGTAATTACTTTATATATGTATGACATAGCATTCACAGGTGACACAAAAAGTTATAACCAACTTTAAAAAAAGGAAAAATGTCATAATTTTAATATAATGATTGAATGAAAGACAATCGATAAATACTAACAAAAATGTGGTATAGTACTAAACTCAACATGACCGTCACCGGGTTAAAAAGTTTGCTTCTCGTAAGTTTACAAACTGTATAATGAGGAAATATTTGAAATACAAATATGTACTGTTTATGTCTAATATAAAAAAACATGCATGCTTAAATGCTTGATCACTATCTCAGCTTAAGTTAAGTTATGATATGGACAACTCTGTTAACTTTTGTAAACAAAGCTGCAGTCTACGTAAAACTATTCTAACTTGATTTGCAATCTAACTGGCACCAAATACCATGCCGTCATTTATTATGTGGTAACATGTTTTCATAAAGTGGATTATTATAGCCGCAACCAGAGCCTACCACCAGCGGTCACCAATTAAACATCTGGCAATCCCCGGGACTACGTTAAAATATAAAATGTATACCTAGTATGTGTGTATATAGTGGAAGTAAGTAATTGGGAAAAAATTTAAAAACTTGAAAAATAAAATGGACCAATCCAATCCAATTCAAAGTATTGTTACAACTTAGTTTTGTAAACTAATTGTCAAAACGAAAAATAAAAAAAAAGCTTACTAGCAATGTGGGTTGCACATTACTATGGAGTAGTCTTGTTACACCCTCCGACTAAGCTAATAAATATGCTTGTGTCTGGAGTGGGTTCACATCAATAGTGCAATGGCAATATAATGGGTGGGGATCTTACTCACGACCTTTCAATCGCTAGGCCGACGCCGTAGCTGTTGGGCTAATGCTGCTATATATAATTGAAGTATACAGTTTATAGATTTAAAAATGGGAATTCAACGTGAATTACGCGATGTTGATTTAGCGATCGACATATGTTTTTGCCTCATCCGGAGGCCTTCTTCAGGATCTTGAGTGCGGGGCGCTCGCCGACGCGCCCAGCCTCGCACTGCGGGTCGCTGCTCGTGCAGCGCGGGCGGACGGAGCGGGCGACGGCGGCGGCGGCGGTGGTGTTGGTGGGGGGTGATGATGCGGTGTACATAGTGGAGGCGCGGGATTAGGTTGGAGAGCTTCGTCTTCATCACTGCTGTTTTCTTCAGACGAAACCACATCTAACCGGCAGACGGAACTCAAGGTGTCCTCCTCACTGTTGCCACTGGTGCTTTCCATGAAGAACGGTTTTCCACGTAGGTGACAGGTACCACCCTCTGTCTCTGTTGAAGTTACGACGACGACTAATCTCAATGGCTTCTCGGATTTTGCGGGGCACAAAGTGCTATTCACGCGCCAAAATCCGTGCCTTGTCAAATCTGATGTAGTGCGTCGTCCCAGATGTGAGAGCGTGCTCTGTCACCGCTGAGCTGCCGCTGTTCACGTTCTTCATGGAAGCAATGTGTTCTTTGAGTCTTGTGAACACGTTTCTTCTGGTCTCGCCTACATAGCTTGCACCACAGTCGCAAGGAACGACGTAGACCCCAGGAGCTCCTAAGGGATCCTTATCCTTTGGAGAGCGTAACAATTTTCTGACACGTGAGGGGGGACGGAATATCGTTTTGATGCTGTATCTTCGGCGTAACAAGTGTCCGATTTTGTCCGTGACCCCCTTGACGTATGGTGGGTACGTTACTACTCTCTCCACCGATGTTATTCGGCACTTTGTGGAGTTGTTTGCAATCCGATTACTCTGCTTCCAGCTGTATCCGTTTGCCTCTAACACCGCCTTCACATGCGCGAGTTCCGTGTCTACATGTTGTGGGTCACATAATCTCAGCGCTCTGTTGATAAGTGTCCGGGGCAACGACTCTAGATGGGCGGGATGGTAATGGGAGTCAGCTCTCAAGTACCGGTCTGTATGCGTACTCTTGTGGTACACTGTGTGTGAGAGATGTCCTTTCCGTTGTCGCTTGAGTAACACGTCAAGAAACGGCAACGCGCCCTCCATTTCTCGTTCCACAGTGAAAGTGATCGTCGGATGTTTGCTATTTAGATGTTCTTATAAGGGTGTTACATGGTCCTTATGTAAAATAGCAAACACGTCATCCACATATCGCCACCAGTATCTCGGTCTGAAGGATATGTCGTGTAGTGCCGATGTCTCAAACCACTCCATAAAAATATTCGCAACTACTGGAGCTATTGGCGAACCCATGGCCACACCTTCCGTCTGAATATAAAATTCACCGCGCCACTTAAAATACCCACTTGTCATTATGTACTTTATTATGTTCACTCGATAGGTATAAGAGCTCTCTGGAATAAATCCGTTATAATATTGAGTGTGTCCTCTATCGGTACGTTCGTGAACAATCACGTGACGTCGAAGCTCACCATCAGTTCGTCTTCACCTAATGTTACTTCATCTAGGAGCTGTATAAAGTGTCGCGAGTCCCTCACAAAACTTGAAACATATGTCGATAGCTATATCGACATCGCGAAGTCACGTTAAATTCCCGTTTTTAAATCTATAAGTTTATTATGAACGTGAGTTTTTATAATAAGAAGTAAACAGTATTGCTAGTCAATTTGTGTAATCTTGCTAGATTTCAAAATACTTTTCCCGTGTTTCAAATTTTCATTGTGTTAACTGTGTGGGTGTAGTTTGTTGGTGTGGGTAGGTGTGAACTTTGCTGGGGTAATTACCTCACGTTCTATACAGGTTGTGAACTTGGAAGCGGACCACATCTAAACCAGCTTTGGTACTGAATACCTTTGTATATAACTAGCTTCTGCCCGCGGCTTCGCTCGCGTGGGCTTCAGGAATAAAATTACATATTTTTGTTCAAAAATAAATATTATTTGAGCACTTACTCCCTCTCAGTTGAATAAACAAGCTGACAATATCCCATACAAATGCTGCTCCGTGAGCTTACTTTCCAGCAGACCACGTGTGTGACCGACCGTGTAAAAAGCAGTCCTCCATAAGTCTACCCCTGTTAAATTCAGAGTTTGGTCTTGAGATTTATCTATGATCTTGGCAAAGTAGACTTTGAAGGGAAACTGCACACTTTTCAACTCGAAGGATAGTTCGATAAAGTCGGGGCAGTTGAAGAATAGTTGATTAAATTATTTAAAATTTATTTCATACAGAAACAAATGTGTCGGCGATGATATTGGATATACTCGTATCGATCAAATAATAGTTGACACTACCTTTCCTACCATGCTATTGCTAGAAATAATAATCGAGAATAAGAAGTTTCATAGAACGATCAACCCCCCATTTCACCCTCTTAGGAGTGAAATTTCGTAAAATTCTTTTTTTAGTGGATGCTTACACTTCACAAAGAACACACCCTCCAAATTTCATGTGTCTAGGACCAGCGGTTTGGGCTGTGCGTTGATATCTCAGTCAGTCAGGAGTTCGGATTTTATATATTATCATCATATATATTGTTAGCCGAAATGTATATGAAAACGTATAAAATAATAAACTGGCCAAGTGCAAGTCGGACTCGCACTCGTAGGGTTCCGTAATACAGTTAAGTATTCCATAACTATGATTTTTCGCAACTACAAAATTAACTTTGTTTTTCATAGTATTTATATGAAAAACAAAGTTATCTTTGCGGTTGCCATATCTCTAAAACTGCTGACTGCATCTCGTTCAAACCAATTTTCGTTGTTAGTTTTTATTGAGATCTACAGCATATATTTCTTTTAGATTTTTCACTCCCATACTTTAAAAGTTAGGAGGGGGGGGGGGGGGGGACACAAATTTTACCACTTTAGACGCGCCTATCTTTCAAATGATTGATTTTAAGAAAACACTCAATGTCATTTTTGAAGACCTATCCATAGACACCCCATACGTATAGGTTTGAAGAAAAAAATGTTTTTTGTTTCAGTTCCATGTATGGGATGCCCCCCCTTAAACTTTTATATTTTTTATTTTTGTATAAAAATCGGAAAGCGGTTCACAGAATACATCTACCTACCAAGTTTCAATTCTGTAGTCCTAACAGTTTCGGAATAAAATGGCTGTGACATACGGACGGACAGACAGACAGACATGACGAATCTATAAGGCTTCAGTTTTTTGCCGTTCGGCTACGGAACCCTAAAAAGCGCAAGGACCATTTTTAAACACAAACGCTAGCCTAATAGATATAAACTCACCACCCATGGCCAGGCAAGAATTTTCTTTTAAATTTAAACATAGTAACTTAATGCTTTATTATTATTGTAATATCTTGTAAAATATATCTCAGTTATTTTAGTGAAATGAAATAAAATGAGAATGAAATGAAATAGTCACTCGAGTACCTCAACTATGTAGTGATTTGCGAACAAATTCCACATTGATCGATAAAAAACACCGCGTTCGACACGTCTTCAACACACCTACTGTTAGTTAAATTATTTCTACAGATATTATTTGAGGGCCCAGTGATGTAGTGGGAGAATGATCGGTTTTGACGCCTGAGGTACCGAGTTCAATCCCCGCCATGCACCAATGGATTTTTCTATTGAAACATATATGTGCGCTTTTCACAGTGGCCCTCCGGTAAAAGAAAACATCGTTAAGTAACCCCCAACTCCCGCATGGTGGTAGGATACTATCTAGTGTCCACCTGGCCAGCTACCACTCTCAAGTTAAAAAATCTGTCACTAAAAATTTAGTGAGTTCCGGCAGCTAACCTTGAGAGCCAGTTGCCATTTTAGACCTAGCGTGCTACCATCCTCGACTTACCAAAAAGATGAGATAGTGGTCAAACGCTAGCTTATATGATAATAAATAAAAATATAGGGACAGTAAACATTATGCCTACATTTTATGACCGATTGCCTTCCAGTTCAGTTAAGTTATAAACAAAGACAAGTATTATCATGCAATTAAATTAAATAATTAAGCGCGTTATCTCAATTATTATGCCGAAAAGCATAATACATTATTTCAAATAATATACAGCGTTGAAAATACCCTTCGACTATAAGTGGTTAATTGCCTCAAACAAAACCGCGGAAGTGTTTTAACTGCCGACGATTATATCACTGTCACGTCGCTCAGCTCGCTCATTCCGCTTCGCTTGCTCGCTCCGCTCGATCCGCTCATTCCGCTCAGATCGCTCGTGCGGTAATAGCAGTCGTAAACACTCGAGAGTTAAATGAAACGAATATAATTTACGCCCACGCACTTTGTAAAACGTTACTATATGCAAATTGGTCGCGTCGCTGCAACGTTGAATGCCGCTTCGAA
The DNA here is from genome assembly GCA_954871355.1 of Cabera pusaria. Lineage (NCBI taxonomy): Eukaryota > Metazoa > Arthropoda > Insecta > Lepidoptera > Geometridae > Cabera > Cabera pusaria. The sequence continues at coordinate 23,666,856 of OX940906.1, forward strand.
ATAATACGTTATTATCAAAATTATGGCTTGTCCTATGTTCTACGTAATGAATTAGTGTCGGCTACACTCGCACCACTTGTGGCCCGATGTTGCTGATACTGCTCCAATGGAAATGATATATAAATAAATTATCTACATTATACAACGAAAACCAAGTTTGGTTTATTTACGCTATATTTTGCAAAAATATTCACTCCTACGCAAACACGTCAATCGTAACGTACATCAAAAGGTTCAAAGTCCATACAAACAAAGTAAGCTCCAATCGCTTGTGAAGTAAGAGGCGGCTTGTGAACTCCTTAAGCCGTATCTGGTTCATTTGCCGACACTTTAATAACTTGCCAAGCGCTCGCGTTACATACAAATTCTTGTTTTCAGCCGCTTATTTCGTAGCACTTCTACGAGTTTACGCGTAGCATTAAAAACATAAAAAAATAATAATTTAATAATTATTTTATTTTTTGTGTTAAATAATTTTAAAAGTTAAAACCACTCCGACTGATCCATGTATAATCTATTCATTTTGGCCATTCCAATGAGCAAACATGACATGCCTTCATTTTGACGGTAAGGGGTTCAATATTCTGCAGATTCCAGGAGATGCCACAGCATCATGTCACGGTTACCATGCCCTTGCAATGTCATCAACTTTTTTATAGGTTTTGGTTTTTTGGTTCTGGAGCTGCGCAATGGAAGGTTACATGCAGTATTACAATCTCTTCATTTATTTACCGCCTCCTTATCCTAATGTATCTACCTCCTGGGAATGGAATGCATTACCTGACTTTATGTTAAGCTATAAGTACAACATTGTGTCTTCTAGATAAGTTATTTTTCGTTTTGAGTCGTCTCGTGACCACGATCAATGCAACTTGGTCGAAACGTCGAGTAAATAAGATTTATGTTTTAGGCGCGATAAGTCCCGTATTTAAATATTTATAACTGGATATTTCAGTTTAATATTTCGGTTAAATATTCAGTTGGATATTTCAGTTAAAACATTTCAGTTAAACATTTCAGTTAAACATTTTAGTTAAATATTCGGTTAAGTATTTCAGTTAAATATTTCAATTAGATATTTCAGTTAAATATTCGGTTAAGTATTTTAGTTAAATGTTTCAGTTAAATATTTCAGTTGAATATTTCAGTTAAATATTTCAGTTAAATATTTCTGTTAAATATTTCAGTTAAATATTTCAGTTATAAAGTTTCAGTTAAAAAAATTCTGTTCAATATTTCAGTTAAACATTTCGGTTAAATGTTCGGTTAAGTGTTTCAGGTGGCTGGGAGTGAAGCTCGTGGTTCGTGCGGGTGCAGTGGGTGGCAGAGCATCGCAGGTCGTTGTCCCTGGTGCACGCGCCGACTTGCTGCGTCGCTGCCTTCACTCGACGACGCTGCGACTGCCGGCTCCGTCGCTCCCAACTCAACAACACGTCCATAGCGGACTCCCAACTATTTCAGTTAAATATTGTTTCGGTTAAATATTTCAGTTAAATGTTTCAGTTTAATATTTCAGTTTAATATTTCAGTTTAATATTCCAGTCTAATGTTTCAGTTTAAGGTTTCAGTTTAATATTTCAGTTAAATATTTATGTTGAATGTTTTAGTTAAATATTTCAGTTGAGTGTTTCAGTTAGATATTACAGTTAAATATTTCAGTTAGATATTTTATTTATAACTAAGTTATTTTTCTGTAGGCAAACAAAGCCTGAAAGTTAGGTGAGATAGGGACAAAAGTTTGCTAAATCTGGCTTTAAAACAACCAGACGTATGATTGAAAGCATTACAAAATTTACTTGCGAATGATTGTTGAATGCTTCGTATGTAACAGTTAACACGTAGACTGTCTACGATTGCTATAACGTAGCTATTAATGTGTAGCACCTGCGTAGCATTATTCGTAGCAATTTCTACGACACGCTCGTTAGTAGGCTTTGGCCGGTCTTGGGGCAAAATTGTACTTCCGTGTTAATTGTACAGGAAACGCATGTTGTAGGGATGTCACAGGCTGAATCTTATCTTGCTCGCTATATTTTAATGAAAAATGTAGGTTCACCTAGAATTTTTACTCAAGATATAAGTAATACCTGTTTTAAAGTTGTATAAAACAATGCAATAGCATCATTGACATATTTTCTGCCAAATTTCATATAATTTTTTCTAATGACAATATCAAAAATCATTTTAATTTATAATACCTATACCATAAATGAAAGACAGAACCTAGGTGCCTGCTAGTAATGTTACCAAAAAGTTGGCGACGTTACCTCCTTGTATAGCTAGGCTAATACATTTGCCAAAGTAAGCTTAATTTTTTCTATTTTCTATTTTAATATTCAAAAGGAACCTTAAATTTTCCAAACTAAAACTAACTCTATCAAATGCAATGAAATCCGTCAATTTTGGTGCCTGCAGTAAGACAAACAAACGCGGTTGAAATAGAAATTATTGTTCAGTTGAAATGCACAAACGATTCATAAGAAAATTATAAACAACAAATAATTAGTTGTAGTTTCTACATTCCTGAAATAAAGAAAAATATTGACAATGTAAGACCATGTAATTTAGAAGGACCTAAAATACAAAAACTATCGAGTGTATGTTTTGCAGGTAAGTTGTGAAACTTATAATCAAGACAAGCTCAACATGTTCGATCCTGTAAACAGATAAAGCTCAAGTTTTTCCTCGGAGCTCGCGCCCTCATCAAACTCACGACTTAGTTTCGAATAAACTTTTACCATCTCTACCTTAGTTTTAAATATAAGTTGATCCCTCCAAGGTGCTGTCTCTGGAAGCAATCTTCATTTTTGATTAGTTCAGATGTTTGCGACCACCAAGCTTAATGTGGAATTTAAATAAATATGTTTACCGAGATAGAGCTGCAGTCATATCTCGACGCTGTTCTCGTTTTGTTGTAAGGGAATGTTTATTACGTTTTAAGGTACGGACACACCGCAGCGTCTTGCGTGCGCCATCAGATAGCGCAGTAGTATTTTTACCGACTGGTTCACACCAAACGCGATCAGAAAACAATAGAAAAGTACTGAGATCGCGCCCGCAGATCGCAAGGCGCCACGGTGTGGCCGTACCATTAATTTAAATGTATAGAAGTACAGTAATACCCCCCGACACAAAAACAGAGATGTATTTAGTAATAGATGGTATAACCGTTGAGTTTGACGTGTGTATCTGCGAATCTGCGTGTCTGTCTGTGGCATCGTAACTTCCAAATGGATGATATCTCACTTAATTGATATCTTCTTAACTTTCTTTCAAGAAAATCCACTCAGCTGTTTAGAAAAGAGCTCGTATGAGCTCTTTTCTAATTGATAAGGCTATAAGAGCAACTTTCATAGTTATAATTAATTTGAAATTCAGTATCCTGTAACTCAATGATATTGGAAAAATATGGTAAACTTGACCTAATGCTAGGGCATCTCCTGGAATCTGCAGATTACTCAACTTCTCACCAACTAACAGCAGAGATCTCGTGTTTAGGCTCATTGGAATCTATATATATTCAGATCAGTCGAGGGAGATTTTAAATGTAAGTATTATTTATCAATGGTAGTTATTACGGCAACAAAACAAATGACTCTCGTGAATATATACGTAGTTAGTAGTGTTCTATTGACTAGAGTGTGTATCGACGTCGAGTTTCAAGTAGAGAAACAAAGATCGTCCATCTCGGCCATTCGATGACCCGCATATCGTGTGAGCCGTCCCCAGGCGGACGCTGCCAGCTAACTCATCAAAAGCGCACAACTAGTTCTAAATTAGCTCGATTCGGTTGAATCGCTGTTTTTCACCGGATTTACTGCGCGAGTATCCTCGCGTCCGAATTTGCACTTCAAAAAGCGTCCGCCCGTCCTCTGTTCCGAACGATCGACCGCCTCAAATGAAACCTTATCGCTCGGAGTTAAGGTGCACTCGCTCGCGTCAAAACGTCAATCGCTCGAATGATTCATAGTCTGCAAAATGAACTTTATTTTTAGGAATCGAGAGTCGTTCCGTGAATAAAACGCGATGTTGTAGTTAACGAGAATTTAAAAGGCATCGCGAGTGGACGCTCGGTGCGATTCACGTTTTGTATGAGAAGGAAAATTGCATATGAATTTTTAAGTGCAATAATTTAAAGAGCAACAAAATTGCAGTTTCGCTGTTCTGCAATACTCCGTTACACAGTAACGAGGCTCTCTAGGGACCGAGCTCTGTGGGGTCGAGGACTCGCCAAAGTGTGTTTTAATATGAACAGCTTGTTTGGTTTGCAATGAAAGCTACATTTCACTTAAAATGTCCCATTTTCTGTCTGAATAGCGTTTTAAGTTTCATTAAAATGTTCATGCTCGAAATAAAACCTCAAAGAAGACCACCAAAAGTAAAGTAACACCACAATCTACGAGCGGAGACGTGCACGCAATAGCAGTTCGCCGACAACGAGATATTTTTCTAGAAACAGTTGACAAACAATACCGTCGTAAAAGTGCAAACATATAATATCTATAACTGCACAGTCATATCTTGTGCCGCATTTAGAGTCTCGAAAACTGGTAGAGGTAATAAAGCTCTCATATAAAATGTACGAAACATTTTGCGTAAAACGAACCACTTTGTACGTTAAAGTTAAAGCACATTCGTAAAGTCCTTTTATGTCTCTTTTTATGGAACTTTTATTTTTGGCCTAGTTTTCACGCGCCGCAAACCCTTCTTTGCTGTAGTAATGGTAACTTGTCCATACATTTAGTAATTAAAAGCTTCTTTGCACATTGGCAATATATTAATGTAAATAACAAATATCCTCCTCTATTATCCGTCAATTAGCTTAGCAAATAAACAAAAGGGTATGCGTATTATTTAAAGTAAATGGCTTAATCACGAAACACTGAATGACGTGCGATTTTATCTTTGAGTATTCAGCCACTGAATACTCAAAGGATTCTATTTATTATTTATGTATCTACATAATAGTATGTTCTGCTAAACTCACACTAGCCCGTAACGAATTATGCGATTCTTAAGTATTTCTCAAATTTCATAATTACTTCGCAGTAATTTAGCATCCGCAGTGAAGTCCAGACCAAATCATAGCAGCGCATGCCGGCTCGTAAATCTGTCTATGCGGCTTTGTTCCAAGTTGCATACGAAGCGGGCATCGTGGACAACATTGTGCTGCGTCGGGCTGCGCTTCACCCTTAGTGTCGGTCAGAAACGCTGGTCGAATGCGATTTTATCGCCCGTTGGAGAAACCAATGGACCGAAGCGACGACTGTTTGAACTCCTTTGATGTGCTGTTACATTTTATTTCTCTGACGAAAGTTCGAAAATCGAGCTCAACTTCGTTGAACCGATTATTTTTTCTTCGCTTACCTATTGTTTGATGTTACACGTTATGTAATATCATAACATAACTAAAAATAAATATGTTCAACGAAACATAAATCAACTTAACTTTTTAACTCTATTTATACTTTACTCTAACACTGAATCATGAAGATCGAAATTCACTTCGACTTCACTAAAGAGGAGGAGGTTCTCAATTCGACTGTATTTTTTTTAAGTTCGTCACCTTAGAACTCCGTCAAATCTTAAACGATTTGAAAATTTTTTTTTTCTTTGAAAGATCGCTCCATTCAAATTTTATTGAGATCTGATAATAATCTCCAGAGATATGGAGATAAACATCTTAAACACGAAATCGATGCATTTGTATACCTTGATGACATGATACTACTGGCTAATTTGACTATCGTGGCATATGAAGTCGGTTTTTTCGTTTTGTACGATCATAAATTATACAATAAACATACCTATATAAATTAAAAATGTAATAATTAACCTTATTTTAAACCGACTTCACAAAAAGGAGGTCTCAATTCGTCGGAATCTTTTTACGCATTTACTTATCTCGACGACTTACTCGAACTACTAACTACTGCCACAGATTATGTAATCGTTACTACGTCTACTAGCTACTTTGACTAGTGTGACGTTTGAAGTCGGTTATTTTAGTTTTTTAAACGATCTTAAATTATAGTGCACATAATACAGTAAACACTTATACTTATTTTAGTATTCATAAATACGTTTACCGTAAGTTGGCTAAATACTCAAAGACAGTAAGTAAAGCAATTCAATTACAATGTCCTGACGCTACTTTATGTGAGGACTATTAGATTATTATCTGTATATATATATTATCTATATATAAATCATAGTTTACGACCAATAAATTAGGCGGCGCAGTAATTGAGCGACAACAATTACTACACAGTACACGCTTCAGTTTTTATATAATTTCATATATATTATTAATTTACTACTCTTACAAATATTATTTACACCTGAAAATCTCACGAACGTTTTAACATTTTTAACACGGACATCCCTTAATTTTTGTACAGTTTAATTTGTTGTTTTCATATATTGTTATTTTAGGTAAATGTTATTTTTTTTAACTTAAAGCGTTGAAAGCCATATTACTCAAAGTCTCTCGTCAATATTGCAAAAATCCTCGGTCGATTGGCGATGAAGCTTTTAGTTAGTTTTTTGTAAACGTTCGCTCAAAAAGTCTAAACTAAACAGACGTAAAAAAGCTGGTTTAATCAACAGATTTAACGAGGGAAAATCACCTGAAACTTTTCGCAATCAAGTGCTAACTTGTGTAGACAGTAGTCTTGCTATCTACGACTTGCTGAACACGCCATCTTCGTAACTAAAAGAACCGACTTACGTCGCGCTAGTCAAAGTAGTCAGTAGGCAGAATCGTGTCATCGAGGAATGTTAATGCGTCGAAGGAATGTTAATACAAATGTTGATTTATTAAATAAATTATAAGTAAAAAATATATATATAAGCACTACCCGTTTTTCAGGCTAGGTAATTACTATACTTCAGTGCCTCAAGCTTTTAAAAATAATGATAAGTACCTACACGCCAAATACTTACCAAAATTTATTTTTAACATTTTAGTTCATAGTCCCATATAAAAGCTTGTTTTAAAAATATTTTTTACTTATAATTTATTTTTAACTTTTTTGTAGGTAGGTATAGATACCGACTACCTAAGTTACTACCTACCTACCTACTACTTAAGTATTTAAGATAAGGCATGATTTAAAATATTCCACGGATATTTGATATGATTATGGGTAAAGTGCTCTTCAAGGAAAATCAATTAACTCGGTGGGGCTATGTTGCTTGATAACTCTTCAAGACGACTCAATCAAGCCCAAACTCGGTAGAGTTACGTTGATTTATCACAGAGATGCCGTGGCTACCTTCTAGCTTTATCATCAGACCCTGGATATCATCTAGGTGAAAAGTTCTCTTCAAGACGAATCAATCGAGCCCAAACTCGGTAGAGTTACGTTGATTTATCACAGAGATGCCGTGGCAACCTTCCAGCTTCATCATCAGACCCTGGATATCATTTAAGCGTAAAGTTCTCTTCAAGACAAATAAATCGAGCCCAAACTCGGTGGGGTTATGTTGTTTTATCACAGAGATGCCGTGGCCATCTTCCGTCTCCATCATCAGACCAGCTCCATGGTACCATATCATTGTATTGTCACCGAAGATACATAAGTACACCAAATTTGAGTCCTATCGAACATCGGAAAGTGGGTCTAATTCAGCTTCCAAGATTCCACCCGAACATACATAGTGACATACTCGTACATATTTACATTGCAAGTTAAATAAAAGCTTGTAAAATCGCTCGACCGATTTCGTTAAAATGGATAAGGGTACTTTTTGAAACAAAATAATTTTCCAAATCAGTTCTGGAATCTCTCAAGAAAGGCATCTTCGAGTAATCGGTGAACAATCATAAAAAAAAACAAAACAAGATTCCGATGAACTTGAAGGACTTAAAGAAATTGAGAACCTCTTTCTTTTTTGTGAAGTCGGTTCAAAAGTATAATCTATACTATCTATACTAATATTATAAAGAGAGAACATTTGTATTTTTGTATGTTTGTAATGATTTGGCTCAAAAACTACTGAACCGATTAAAAAAATTCTTTAACTAATATATAGAATGGACTTTCGGAATGAAAATAGGCTATATATTATGCCGTTTAAATCAAAGGTACATTCATGGAGACCTAATTTGCAACCTAGTCGACTAAAAACGGTCGAAAAAACACGTTTCTTACGAACGCTGCTCAATTGCAAATAGATGGAAGAATATTTTGTATGGAAGAGTTGTACAACTTAATAAGACCTACAAAAAAACCCGCAACAGCATATGTATATCTCTTAAGGTTGACTCACAGTAACCATTTTAATCGTTAATTTTTTGTTAAAAAATATAACAAAACTTCCAAGGCTATTTTCAAGTATATAGTATTAATCGTTATCCAAATAATTACGTTAATTAGCTTGGCCACATATTATAGATTAAAATTGTCCTTTACAGTATATAATTCAAATGAAAACTCTAGAAGATATCACGGATTTCACATACACGCATCGCAAAATTAATAAAATATCTGCAGTGAAACCACAGATTAGGTCATAGTTCCTACGAAAATATTATTATAAACTTAGTGATGCTGTAGATTCCCACCGATCACAATCAATTTGAAGTCAATATAGTATAATAATATATTTTTACTGTATAAAATTCTATTGTATAATATAGTTATGATCTATATATAAACCACCCCGACTGATCTATGTATAATCTTTTCAATAAAAGCATTCCAATGACACTAAACATGACATTTAAAATCTGAGCTGTTAGTTGGTGTGGATTTGAGTATTCTGTAGAGTACAGGAGATGTCCCAGCATCAGGTCAATGCTTCCATATTCTTACAATATCGATGAAGAAGAAGATTTTCGAATTGATCAGACCTATGAAAGTTGATTTCATAGCGCAATTAACTATAAAAATGCTCATAGTTTTATAACGATTGGACGAATTTTCATGAATCAAAGCTAAGAACACTCTCGATGAAGACATCTATCAAACAAAAAAAAACATCAATAATAAAATCAAAATCGGTTCATCCGGTTGGGTGCTAAGATGCTACAGACAGACACAGATACACACGTTAAACGTATAATACCCCTTCTTTGATCCCATGATTTGATTGATTTTGATTCAATAATCCCACTACCTCTGTACGAAAACCCATGATTCATGAATGCACATAAATCTGTCATTGGTAGGTATATAGCTAGGATTAGAACCAACGACCGTCGTCTTAGAATCAGGGTAACTATTCTTTACGCCAAAGGGCCGTCCAATATCACTACGTAAGTATTATAAAACAAAGTCCATCACTGCGTTTTTTTTTTTTTACTGAAGATAAGCAAGCGTTTGACCACTATCTCACCTGATGTTAAGTGAAGATGTGATCGACGATGTAGCACGCTTGCCTAGAAGATACCTGTTCACTCGCGATTTGAAGACCCCCGGATTGTACTTCACAGGAAACACACACTCTGGCAGGGAATTCCATTCCTTTGCTGTGCGTATGATAAATGTTGATGCAAAGCGTTTTGTGCAACAGAATGGAATATTAACCATGTATCGATGGCGTATATCTATGCGTCTGGTAGTACGATGGTAAAAGGGGGACGGTGGAATTAATTCGTGCAGTTGGTAGGCACACTCCCCGAAATGTATCCGATAAAAGACCGATAAACTGGCGACTTTGCGGCGATGTTCTAGGCTCTGAAGCCTTTTGCTTACAAGATTTTTGTCGTTAATGAGTTTCTTGGCTTTCGTCTCAATAACTTCCAACGCCTCCAGCTGGTATTTGGCTGACCCATCCCACAGGTGAGAACAGTACTCCATACATGATCGGACTTGAGCTTGATACAAATTAAGCAGCTGTCCTGGTGTGAAGTACTGTCTCACCTTGGCCAAAACACGAAGCTTTTTTGAGGCTAATTGGGCTTTTGACTCAATATAAGAGCCAAAGTTGAGTGTGGGTGTTAGCGAGATTCCAAGAAGCTCGAGGTGATCAGTTATCGCTACGGACACATTCCGGAAAGTAGGAGTCAGTTGGAACGGACTCCGTTTGGCGGAGAACAGACACGCCTGGGTCTTAGCTGCATTAAACTTGACCAGGTTGGCATCGCCCCATTCGGAGACAGCCTGTAAGGACAAGTTCAAGCGCTCGACCATCGCCTCCCTATAACACTGAATTTGTGCTACACTAGTACGTGCACTGGATGTATAGCTCTCTACAACGGTGCTGTCGTCTGCATACCCAAAGATACCGGGCTTTAGCAGATCGTTAATATGCAGCAGGAAAAGAGTTGCAGAGAGCACTGATCCCTGAGGGACCCCGGCATTAATAGCCATTTGGTCAGAAGAGCAGCCATCAATGACTACTCTTATCGACCGGTCCCTCAGGAAATCCGAAATCCAGACACATAAACTAGTAGGCAGTCCGTAGGATGGAAGCTTGCTTATAAGACTATCGTGCCAAACCCTGTCAAAGGCTTTTGATATATCAAGGGAAACTGCTAGAGCTTCCCCATGATTCTCAACAGCCTCGCTCCAAAAGTGCGTGGCATACGCTAGAAGATCCCCAGTGGACCGATTTTGGCGAAATCCATATTGTCGGTCACTTAGGAGGTCGTTTGCTTCTAGGTATGCCAGGAGCCGGTTATTCAGTACACGTTCCATAGTATTGCAGAGTATGGACGTGACTGAGATTGGCCTATAGTTGGCAGGGTCAGCACGACTGCCTTTTTTGGGCACAGGTTGCACGTTGGCAAGCTTCCATGATTTCGGCACTTGACCACATGTTATAGAGAGACAAAAGAGGCGTGTCAGAACAGGAGCAAGTTCAGGCGCACAGGTCCTCAAGACTATAGCTGGAATACCATCAGGGCCGCTGAGTTTGTTCACGTCTAGATTTTGCAGTGTTTTACGAACCTCTGTCTGACGGATGCGGATTTCCGACATTTGTGTCATACATCCAGGTAGACTTAGAGGTGTCTCACCAGCAGTGTCTAGACGTGAAGATTCCGCAAACAAAGAAGCAAACAAATTTGCTTTCTCTTTGGCGGTGTGAGCCAGCGCCCCATCGGGTTTTAGCAGTGGAGGAAGTGAGGGGCGACAGAAGTTCGACTCGACCGACTTAGCCAGAGACCAAAACGCTTTACTACCTGCTGGATACGAAGCTAGTTTGGTCCCTATCCGGCCTATGTGCTCAAATTGGGACTTCCGTAGAGCCTTCTTGCAGGACTTGGCAGCCTTGTTAAACGCTTTCTTCTTCGCTGACAGATCTCTGGCTTTGCGGTTACGAGCATCAACCCAGGCCAGGTATACTTCATGTTTCAGTGCTTCAGCACGTCGACATTCAGCCCCGAACCATGGTTGAGCTTTGCTTGACATCGCTACATCAGAAAATGGAATATAGTACTCCATTCCTTGACGCAGCACCTCCGTCACAGCATCCGCGCAAATCGAAGGATCGTCGGAAGAGAAGCAAACAGGCCGCCAAGGATAAGATGCAAAGAACGACCGCATCTCATCCCAATCTGCTGACTTGTATCGCCACACCCGCCGGGTGCCTCTTGGGCTAGGGTCGGGCGGGGAGTAGACAGATACAGATTTCACCAAACAGTGGTCAGAGCTACCTAACGGTGATGATACCGACACTGAGTAACGGTCTGGATCAGTTGTCAGCAGAAGGTCCAAGCAATTGGCTGTATGGCCGTCAACATCAGGAACCCGCGTTCCCTCTTGGACCATCTGGGTGAGATTTAACGCTAAGGCTAGCTTTCGCGTCTCTCTCCCAGCGTGGTCGGTGCACTGGTATGGGAAAAGCCACTCCTAGTGGTGGGCATTAAAGTCTCCCAGTAACACTAGTTGGGCAGAAGGGTATTTGTGTTGAGCGGCGTCCGCCGCCTCACTCAAGTACTCTGTGAGCCTGGTTGTTTCCTGATCTCCGCTGTGCGACCGGTATACACAGGCGTAGAGAAGTTTCTCTAGGTCTGTGTCCACCAGTAACCAAAGCACGGAATAGCGAGGGTCTTCAAGATGACGGAGACGCAGAGAGCAGAGCAGATGTCGTCCCGGGCGTACGCGCCCACACCTGACCGAGCTTTAAAATTGTGCTCCAGGGTGTAGCCGGGGTAAGTGAGGTACGCCACGTCAGACGGGCATTGTATCTGCGTCTCCGTGAGGAACAAGAGAGCGGGTTTTTCAGTCTCGAGATGGTGGTGGACTGCGTGGAGATTTGAGTGCAGACCTCTAATATTAGTGAGGTGCACTTTGAGCGAGAGGGCGTGCAGCCGCTGTTTAAAATGCTTCTTGTTCCTTTTTGTCATATCATATTGCGAATGTAAAGGTAGGAGCACGGCAGTGAAACGAGGCGCTCTGCTTTTGACCTGCGACTAACATTGAGACACAACACCAGAAGGGGGACCAGCCTGGAGACTGCGGGGACGCCCGAGCCCCCCGGGAATGTTCATAGGGCCCTCTCGTCCGGTCGCCAACCGGCACCATGACGCATCCCGGGATTTTTCGTCAGTTGGCGGGGCAGCCTTTCGCGTGTGGCTGGCACGCTACTTGGGCCCCCTACTAACTGCGGTCGGCCAGCGGTGCACCGTGCCTCGGATCCCGCTACCCTCCGCGACTGGTCTCCCAAAGTGAAGTGGCGTCAATGTTCGTCAGAACGGTCCTTAAGCAGAAGCGCTACTGTTTCGACCCGTCTCCTGTAATGGCTACACCGACCATCATGCCGTAATACTGAGTTGCTTGGCGGCATGGCTTTGGTCGGTGGGTGGTCACGAGCCGCGGCATAAGCCTCCCACCGAGTCACCTATTTAGCACCACCCAGGGACCACGTGTAGGGATTCACGAAACGGGGTATTCTCCTACGGACGTGGGTGACATGGCCCCCAAATGGTCTGTCTGTCTGTTCGCAATAATCTCAATAGCTTCTGAACGGATTATCACGCGGTTTTTACCAATAGCCAGAATGTTTATGAGGAAGGTTTAGGTGCATAATTCGTTAGGGTTTTGTGTAAATTGGTTGAAATATGACGATGATTATTAAATATGTTAAAATTTTATATTCGATGCAACAAACTGATGAAAATTTTGTAGGCATATATGTTTTACCCGTGCGAAGCCGGGGCGGGCTGCTAGTTTTTAATAAAAATATGAATTTCAGTGTTCGGTTCCTACAAATGTAGAAAAGTATTTGGAGGATACCTTGAACTACGTGGATCGATCGCCTAGTGACTCTCTTTGTGTCACTACGTTCCTTGCTTTCACATCGTCACTTACCATGGTTACTTATTAAGTACTAGGCTTTTCTTGTCAAGACTAGCAACTCCCTGAACTAGAAAACTCTGTGTGGTTAGGGTCTTTACAAACATACAAATTATGGACACGATTTCACCCAGACTTAAAATAATATCTGTGGATTACGCAATGAATAGTCCCGTGTGGGAATTTCATTCCACGACCTTTCGATTTTGTGGTCAGGCTCAACTACTACCAACTACTACTACCACTACATCAACTGGTCAGTCAGTTTGGAATATGCGATTAGATAATTGGGTTTTATAGATAAGATTTAAGCCAGTTCTCGAGTACTCTCTCTGTGCCATTTCAAACAAGCGGGATTCCATCTTACAAGCATCATTACTTAACATCAGGTGAATCAAAATCTATCAAAAGCTAATCTATATAAGAATTATAAGTCAAAATCTTGTCTACGTAGGTAACATAAAAACATCACGTACAGCCAGACCACATTCATGGGACATTGTATTTTTTTAAGCATTCCTTTTGACGCTGTTGGTAATTGGCGATGTTGTCGAGGATGGTAGCACGCTAGGCCACAGTATAATTAATAGTACTACGCTAACTCATAATTAAATGCTAATGTATTCCGACAGCAGCTTGAATGGGTGCTCAGCATCCAGCAGCCCATTACACCCCACGCTAAATCTAGAATGGGATCTCCCATTCTAGGTCTAGCGCGGGAGCGTGGGAGGTCCCATTCTAGGCCAAGCGTGCTACTATCTCTCAAGGACAGCTGCTGTCGGAACACATTAGCATTCAATTATAAGTTGACTTATACTGCTAGTTCGTAGGTACTGTAGTCAACAGGTTATTTCGCATTAATACAATACTCGGCAGCGTACACTCCGTTCTTTGCAGCGCTGTCCGATGGAATCTCACGATGGAATGTTTACCGAATTCTGATTGTTTTTATTGCATTCACAATGTTACATTTTGTTGGAAATTAGAGTAACAAAGGAGAACACTAAAAGGGCATAATGTTGTTTTTTATTTTAATTTTATACGGTACGACAAGCCATACGCTAGCCATAGCGTATGGCTTCTATCTCACCTCATGGTAAGTGATGATGCAATCAAGGATGGTTGGATAATAGGAAACTAGACTAGCTATCAAGAAGAGTTGCCGGAAGATGGTAAACGCGATAGGCCTAGAATACTCTGACTCTCAAGGGCTGCGTGCTGCCGGAACACCGTAAGATTATGCCCACAGATTGTCTCCTTGATGGTGGCAAGCTACATTTTGGTAGCAAGTCAGGCGGAACATAAATATATGCTCTCATTACCCACGGACGACACTGGTGCTGGGATTTGAACTGGCGACCTCTCGCTTTGAAGTCAACCCATCTTTACGTCAACGGGGGTCTCAAACTCTCTTCACACAATGCTGGTAACAAAACAGGAAACAACTGATCCAATAAATCCTAAGATATTCCAAAATAGAACCGCCGTTATTAGCTACAAGATGGAGGAGAGAGCTGAGACAGATGTAACACTCGATCGCACCACAAGCACGAGGCGACACTCGACGCTCGACACTCGACTGGCAGCTCCGCGCCGCCTGAACTAATTAAACTTCAACAACAATACCGGCGGCATTGTATCACTCTACGCTAACATGATTTAGCGCTATCGTAGACCTATTCATTACCGTTTCATTACGCACAGCCGCAGCTAGCGCGGCGTTTCCGGAGCGTATCCGCAGCGTTCACCGAACGCCGGCAAATTATACGCGCTGACATAGCCGAATTATTAAGGCTGACTCAGTTTACACCTAAATAGAACGTCATTACACTAATCGACCGCCGTCTCCCACGCGCCTCGCGCCTAATTAAAACTTCCGTGAAATAATTTAGATATCGTTATGTGAAATGATACCTCGAGAAGGCCAATTATAGGCTCAGTCTCGATAATTGCATTTAAATCCGCTTAGGATTGTCGGCGTGCTCATTAAATCCTGGGAAATATTAGAAGAGGAACAACAAAACAGTCACCTGTTTTGTTGTTCCTCTTCTAATGTTATTTTTTTCTAATTGTTATTCATGTTATTTTTATCTAATTTAGACAGAGGACTTTCTTCTACTCATTACACTATTAACATAGAAAAGATAATAATACTACGTACTATTAATTAAAAACGGCGCTGAAATATCAATAACTCACGCTTCAAGGCTTAGTCAACCAGATGTAGAGAAAAATACAAAAATACTTCCTTCTATTTTTTACAACATTTCTTTCCCGCTGGCATAGAAAAGATAATAATACTACGTACCGCTGGGCTTCAAGGCAAAAACATGCGCAAGTTTATACATAATCGTTTAGAACGCAATATGCAAAAGTTTTACAAGAATTCGAGCCGCCAAGTACCAGCCAGCGGGCGTTATTGTTCTACGGGGAAGAGTGAGACTGAGGGCGCCGGCAGTATCGCGGTTACGTCAACTTTGAATGATAAATACGAATGTACGTCAAAACGTCTAACTGCCGCATTTTGTACATTTCTTAGATGTACACGGAAATGTGGAAGAACACACCACCTGTCGGAATATTTCACACTTGGCGAATATTGTAAGGATAGGGAATATTGAAAGCTATTCAATATGAACCTTCTCAGGCGCATTATGAAAATAAAAGTACTTTACCAGAGTATCGAAGGGTGTATCGCACTACACTATCTGGAGATTTAGCACCGTACACAGACGCATGGTTGACCTTTGAACAATGTGTTGTATGGTGGTATCAAGTCGTAAACCCCATAATGAAGACACAGTTGCAGATACACAGCGTCCGCATCGGTGGATGCGGACGCTGGTTTGTGTCAACCAAAATTCTTTTATTTATTGCCTCGTTGGCGTAAAGTTAAGATGGCTTGAATTCTAAGCGAGAGGTCACCAGTTCAAATCTTAGCATGGGTGTTCGTTCGCAGGTTAGTAACTATCCATTTTTATACGTTTATAACTCTGTCACTGTGTGTCTGTTTGTTACCTAATCACGCCTTAACGGACGATTCGATTCTACTGAAATGTAACAAGGAGATACTTTATAGCATGAGGATGAACATAGGCTGCTACATTGTTGGTGTACGTGAACGAAGTCGCGGGTATGAGCTAGTGTGGTGTATATTTATAAAATGTATTACAAGTGGGTAATATTTCGCGGCTGTAATGTGATGCAAGGTATCATAGCTTACAGAGTAAGAAATCGAATTGACATCGCACTGACAGGGATATTTGTAAAGTATCTCAGGTCGGAGAACCAGCCGCGCCCCGCCCCGCGACCCGCGCCCCCGCGCCCCGCGCCCCGTGCCCCGCGCCCTTCACCGAGCACTCATTGTGATCGCGGATCGGTTTCACTTTAATATTAGACATCTTTTTATAAATATTCATTTGATAAATATTTTTAGACAAGCGAAGGCTACGTTTTGTCCCTTACAATTTATATTTTTAGATTATTTAGAAATTTTCTCGTTCCTTTTATCCATTTCTGTCGTGATTTGCGAAAAAAAATATTTTATTTTGCTGTTAAAATAGCCTGTTAATGTTACAAATTATATCATGATAGTGAAAATCTATTCAGCATATCAATATAAATAATGTTCGGCGTATACACGTCTACACGTATCTACCAACATGGCCTATGAGTGATGTACTCGTACATACGTAAACCGCTAGTGGTCCGTTATTTGTGCAGCCATTGTACATAACTGCATCTCTGCACACAGATTACGCGACAGTGGCAATATGCGCCGCTCTGTCAGCGACCAACATCGCGCTAATCCCGAACTAATCCTACTGCCTCCCCAACACTGCACGCAAACTTATCACGCCCGACAGCAGAATTTTACCACCTGGGGAATTGAGACGAGATTCGTTCGACCGGACGGCACGAGGAAGTTGTCGAAGCGTCGGTGTCATAACGGCATAGGTCGGTGATAGATGTATGGATTTGATGAACGGACAAAAATACGGTGAAGTTTGATTAAACCTATACAACTCGTGACGTTACGTGAAACCGACCTGAAATATCAAACGTTTCAGATTGGCAAAATTTTGTAGGATTAAAATCAATTTATTCAATAATACCAGAGTCCATTATGCACTATAATCATTTTAAATAATGCCAACTTTCGAATGGATCGAGTTTTTATAGATAATAGCTACAATCGTGGCATCGGCAGCTCTTTTATTATTGATCAGAAATCCATTAGGTTCTCTAATAAACAACAGCAAATCCGGGATTTTTGCACCGCCCGGCGAACTTTTCCTTTTTGTGAAGTAAGCGGAGATTTATTAATATTAAGGCGACAACGACGACCATTTTAATGCTAAAAATTTAAGCCGATTCAAGAAAGCCTTTTTGCTCATCGTCTGGAGATACGGAGGCGCGAGTTTATTGAAAAACGCCAACCGTAGTTGCCGCTATAGTCACTGTCACAGTTGTCGCGAGTTACTAATTCTATTGAAGCACTCTGTATCCTACACACCAACAAATTCAGTATCCTAAATATACGTTTATACGTTATACAATGTTCGTTACCCATGTATGCAGAGGAGTAATATTCCAATGAAAAGTTAGAAATAATTTTACCTGAAACGCGTTAGTTGGCTTTTCAGAACATTTTAAAACAATAGACGACACGTCTGTGATGTATGTGCCTCTAGTCAAGTTGTGTCGACCTGTGAGGTTTTAAGCGAGTCCGTCGTTTTTCTTCGAGAATAAGGTCACGTGGTGAGATGGCGACGTTCACACACGTTCGAAAGTAAGGCTTGGCAATACAAATTATAATCACATCATTATCAGCCTGCATCAGTCCACGGCTGAACATAGGTCTCTCCCAATACACGCCACTGGGCTCGATCTTCAGCTCTTCTTTTCCAATCACTGCCCACCGGTGTTTGTATATCGTCGCTCCACCTGGTCATAAGTAGTTCCTCCTAAACTACGTTTGTCGATTCGCGATTTTCACTCCAAGACCAATCTTATCCCGACGGTTATCGGTCCTACAGAAAATACGACTAGCCCACTGCTACTTCAGCATTTTAGTACGATGAGATATGTCGACCACCTTGGTTCTCTGCTGAAATATCATCGTTCCGGATTCGTATCACGTCCACGTTTCGTCATCTTCATTGTCAAAACAGATAAGACGCACTGGACTTTGGTCCTTAAACATTGCGGTATAGGCGGCAAGTAGTTTTCCGAAAGCATTCGAAAAGAAATTGCTGCCCAGTCCAGCCGAATCCGTCTCTGAATGACCTTCTCAAAGTTGCAATTACATAGTTGGACCGTAGACGGTCCCTATAGGTATCTGTCTAGGTATCACGATCTCGTCTCTGCTAATTTTGGGCTGGTCCTCTATATATTATACACTAGATAGTATATAACAGTACTAGGTACATATAATAGGTGGCGGATCAAGGTGGCTCTGCAATCATCAGCATTGGGCACAAGCGTAGAAGAATGCGATAAGTAGAGGTTGCCGTAGAAGTCTTCAACCTTCTACAGAATCTCCGCCTTGGATGCGATAACTTTTAAGGACGCCGGGTGGCTTCTACTGAGAAGCTGGACGAACACTTTTGACCCCCTTATTTTGCTAAATTATTTATTTAAACAAGATTGTGTAAGAGGATCGGAGTATGCTTTGTACCTTTTTCTTGATGGATTTGTTGAGCATCTGATTGTTTGATGGAGCTAACAAAGGATCTGTATGTCTCTCGTCTATCAGTCACGGTATTCCTGCCGAAAGTTTAGACTTTTTCCCGGACGCTTGCTCTCGCAAAACTTTATCTCTACTTCCCTGATTATTTTTACCACTTCTTCGAGCTTCTAGTCCACGTAATCTGTAGTTTCCAAAGCAGCGATTCAATTTTACAGTTTCATTGGAATGTTTCGGACGCAACAACGGTTTGGAGTAGGTTTGGTTGGAGCGTGGACTTCATCATTCGGGCTATACAATACAATACAAAATTCTTTATTGTGACACCTCTTATCCTAAAACTACATACGTACAATAAATAGGTAATAGTTATAGTGTAACAATGGGCGGCCTTATCGCTAACAGCGATTTCTTCCAGGCAACCTTTGGATGGACTGGAGTTTAAAAGATACTATAGACGGAGGTGTTCCTTAAATAAATTGTGATACAAAAAGTCTATGAACCAAACTAATATTGTTCTAAACCTACTTAATATTACTAACCTACCACAACAATTGCATATATATATGTATATATATATATAAATTAATATTTTTATACAAAAATGAAGCCATCTAAAAGAAGTTTAAACATAATTTTAAACACGGATCTTGACAATTTCCTATAAGTAATCTATGATTGCCGACTTATGATCTTTGACCTGCGTTTTAAAAGCATTAGGAGACTGCGCTTTCCTTATCAGAATAGGCAGCGCATTCCATAGACGAGCAGCTCGCACAGCGAATCTATCATAAAACCCAGTACTATGACTGGGGATCTCAAGTACTAAATTATCTGATGACCTCAAATCGAAAGTACTAGAGCTGCAGAGAAAGTTAAATTTTTGGCGAAGATAGTGAGGAGCGGAAAGAAAAAATAGTATATTATAAAGAAGCGAAAGAATGTGTGAATCCCGTCGAAATCGTATAGGCGTAGACATGAGTTTAGCACGAAATTGTGATACGTGCTCATATTTGCGTAATCCAAATATGAACCTGATGCAGACATTTTGGAGGCGCTCAAGTTTATTGAGCTGGTCCTCGGTAAGATCAATATAGCAGACGTCAGCGTAGTCTAATATGGGAAGGAGTAAAGATTGTGCAAGGGTAATTTTAGTGGCAGTTGGAAGAAAATTACGCAGTCTTTTTAATGAACCACCTGATGCAAACATCTTACGGCTCAATGTATTAATTTGTGTGTTCCAAGACAGATAACGATCGAACATGATGCCTAGATTTTTTACTTCTTTGCTGTAAGGGATCATGACGTTATCAAGTATCACAGAAGGAAGATTTTGCCACTCAATCTTCGTCATCAATCGTGAACTGCCTATTATAATGACTTGGGTTTTAGTTGGGGTTATTTTAAGGCCATAAGCCCTAGCCCGCATCGGCTATATCGGCTTTAAAGTCGATATCCAGAGATTTTCGAACAAGTCGGTGATCACTTTTGTTATTGAAACTAGTGATCACTGAAACTTCTCTGAATATACGCCGTTTGTCCGCAATGATGGAGTTGATCTTGTTTTTTGTCACAGATAGTGTCGAGGTGTTGGCGCGTCTATTTCCTTTGAGCTTTTTCTTGAAGAACGAGTTCATCAAGTAAAGCCTCACTTTCTTGAGAAAGTTAACAAGCATTTGTCTCCTATGATTTCTACTTCCAAATCCGTGTGGTTTTACAGTCGATTTGCTGCAAGACTGTACTCCAACTTTTGCGTTAAATGTGATTATGATCACAATGACCATACATTGTTGCGCATCCAATGAAGAACTTATGTCTCTTTTTTGGAACTATCTCGGCTTCTCTCGATCAAAGACGTGCCAGTTTATAAACATACATATAGGTAAGTATATTATTATTATTAAATTTCACATGATAACGTAACATCAAGTGACCCTATAAGTCAAACAAGTGGACAATCAACCGTCCTCTCTCACTCCACACAGCTCCGATGAAAGAACAACACCCGCGTCTTGCCAGCACTGAGCCGCGCCGCGCCGCGCCGCGCCCGTTGCCCCGAATATTAAAATACATGCCAAAACAAACGCGCAAGTGTTCTTTTCCTTATTGAGTTTACATTTAATTTCTGTCCACCAGATTTTTGTTGCTTCTTTATCTTGATATTTGTTTGTTGACTTGCGCTTATTAGAACCTATAATATTGCTCGAAATTATTTAAATACGCTCACAGTTAAATTAGCCAATCTAGTTCCATGATATTATGTTAATCTTATGCAAATGCTGTGAATGCCATGACAAACCGGCTTAGTTGTAACATCGAAGGGCCCGGTGGCGCAGTGGGAGAGTAATCGGCTTTGACGCCAGAAGTAGTAAGTGCGATCCCTGCCTTGCATCAATGAATTTTTGATGTTGTTCCAAAAATTATATGCACATTTCATAGTGGTACTCCGGTAAAAGTTTTTTTTTTATATCCTATAGGCTAGCGTTTGACCACTATCTCACCCGTTGGTAAGTGATGATGCGGTCGAAGATGGTAAGCACGCTAGGCCTAGAATGGGAACTGGCTCTCAAGGATAGCTGCCGGAACTCATTAGACGTTTGGCGACAGATTTTATAACTGAGGATGGTAGCTGGCCAGGCGGACACTATATAGTGTCCTACCACCATGCGGGGGTTGTTGGTTTTTTAACGATGTTTTTCCTTCACTGTGAGAAGCGCACATACATTTTTTGATAGAAAAATCCTAATCCAAAGTAATATACCGTTAAAAAACCCGCGAACCCCCTGGTAGGACACTATCTAGTGTCCGCCTGGCCAGCTACCACCCTCAAGTTGGAAAAATCTGTCACCAAACATCTAATGGGTTCAGGCAGCTATTGTTAAGAGCCAGTTCCCATACTAGGCCTAGCGTGCTGCCATCCTCGACCGCATCATTACTTACTAATAGCAGGTGAGATAGTCAAGGAGAAAAACTGCCGCCATAACCATACTGTGTTCCGGCAGCACACAGCCCTTGAGATTCAGAGTATTCTAGGCCTAGCGTGTTCACCATCATCGATCACGTCATCGCTGACTACCATGCCAGATAGTGGCCCACGGATTAGACAAAGGAGGTTGGATTGGCAATGTGGGCGGGGCAGGCGCGCCACTAGTATGATTAGACAATCATAGATTCATAGAACCACGCGATCATACTTTTTAGTGGCTCGTGGTTTGCGTCGCAGCGCGGAGGTGCGCTAAAATCGTCTCAAAATGCCGTGTTGTGCGATTATTACGTGTAAATTAAAGAGTCAGACATCAAGTATTAAACAAGGAGGAATTTCTTTTCATCGGTAAGCATAAAATCTTCGTATTATAGATATTTTTGTCCAAAAACTATTTTTAATTATGAAATTCTTTGTTCAAACGACAACATACCCAGAGAACAGATAACTATACATTGCTGGTAAAGTACGAATATTTCTACCTCGAGACGCAGTTTACGCGCAATGGATTGCAAAGCGAGCGAAATCACCACGCCTCTCCGACTCGTTATATTCACGTTCGCGTCGGTCGCCGGCTAGTGCTTGCACGGCTGATTGCGCGTGTGATTGTGTGTAACTTATAGAGTCTCGAAGTAATGTGCGTAACAATTGCAGTAGTGTGCGAAGCAATTGCAGCCCCGTGTTCTATGTGTAATTTGTTTATTAGTTTGCGTAATTCGTGTATCTATTTGTATTGTTTATGTTGTGGAATCGTTTGGTGGGAGTAACGCGGCGACGCTGGTTTTCAAACAAAAGTGTGATTATTGCCAATCCAACCTCCTTTGTCTAATCCGTGGGTATAATGCCGAAAAGGTCGAGACTCAGCTAAAGAGCTCGATACAAAGCTAAGAACACTCTTAATTAAGTCACCTATAAAAGAAAAAAATACTAAACCAAAATCGGTTCGTACGTTTGGGTACTACGATGCCACAGACAGAAAGACACACGCATACACAGAAACACAGTTGCCCAGGTACACACGTGATACTTATAGCATCCCTATTTTTGTGTCAGGGGTTAAATAATATCTGTTTATTAAATGTAATAACAATCAGCGTCGTAGCAGACTATTCAAATGAAATCAAGTGTATTTTCGTTACAAGTGTCGGTCGCTGAACGCGTGAGCCTTCAGCCGACCAGACCGTCCGCTCGACCGCACCGGACTCGACCACCCGACCACCCGACCAAATATAAATAAATATAATCCTGTAATAATACTGTTTATTTTAACAATTCAGCAAACTAATTAGCATGAATACATTATTGTCGTTAAACATGTTATGAATATAATCATTCCATTCGTTAAACTGATCGAAATATTAATTGCCTAGATTATTATAATATAATATTATGTTAATGCCATTTTATATCATTAAGTGAATTATTAAGGTACAGTCATGCATGATGCTTTAATGAAAGTCCAATACTTATTTAACATTATTATACACTGAAATCCGACATCAAATCAGACATCACGCACATCAAAATAAAGTCCCCCGCCACGTTTGTCTGTCTGTCTGTTCGCGATAAACTCAAAAACCACTGAATGGATTTTCGTGCAATTTTCACCAATAGACAGAGTGATTTATGAAAAAGGTATATAATAATTAATTGTAGGTGTAAAATTGTAAATTCGTTAAGGTTTTGTATAAGTTGCTTGAAGTATGACGATGATTGTTGAGAACGTTAATTCATACTTACGCAATTAACTGATGCAAACAATAAAATTTAGGCATGTATGCTCTACCCGAGCAAATCCGGGGCTGGTACTAGTATAATATAAATAAAACTGGCCAAGTGCGAGTCAGACTTTTGTCCCGCACACGGAGGGTTCCGAACGCCATCTATCGAATTTCTAACGAACTTCTAACACCAACTAAGTAAACGTTAACACAAAGGTAGAAAAGTATTATATAGTAGTAATAGTATTAGTAGTAATAGTAATTGTAGTAATTAATATTATTAAATATCTGGTTGACCGAGCTTTGCTCGGTATTTTTTGCCACTTAAACAGACAAATATGACTCTTCCCGACATCTATTGACGAATAATAATACTATTTTTTTTAATTGAGAGCATCTAAAGGCCCATTTAGACGGGGAGAGTTTCTCGTCTCGAAGATACGATTATCGAAGGAATATAAAAAAGATTATACGTCTAAACATTCACACCTCTCGCTCTTCCACTCTGGCGACAATTGACTCGCAATAGAATATTGATAGTGTCGGTCTAAACAGAATTTTCTCGTATTTCGATTCTCGCACTCAAAACGGTTCAACCCGATTTGTACGATACTCGTATGAACTTGAAAAATGTCATACGAGATCGTGTTTATACAAGTCGAGACTCTCATAAGCAAGAATCTGCTTACTATACTTTTGTTGTGTAAACAAACAGGCAATTATCGCCTAGCGATAAGTCATATGCGAATCTCGTATGACATAATCGTAGTCGAGATTTTAGTTCTTGCCTGTATGTAAACATTTTGATACGATTATGTTATGGCGATTATTGCTTGTGATCGTAGCGTATGGTTTCTCGTAAGGAAACGTACGAGAAACTATCTCCGTCTAAATGGGCCTTAATTGCTTTACCGACACAGTACTTCTACTCGCCAATAGATGCAGGGAAGAGTCATATTTTAAGTTGATTATCAATAAAGTTGATTATTAAAAACACGAATAAAACAAAATTTTCTGAAAATGACTCCTAGCTAGATCGATTTATCGACCCCGAAATCCCCTGTAGGTATATTAAATTTTATTAAATTGTTGGAGCCGCTTCCGAGATTCAGATTAAGGTAAAGACGATAGCGCCATCTTTGATACTAGGTAGGTGGCGCTGCGCTATAGTAAAAAACTTTTTTTTAACTTTTCTTTAATTTTTATCTTTGTTCTGTTCTTAGTATTTGTTGTTATAGCGGCAACAGAAATACATCATCTGTGAAAATTTCAACCGTCTAACTATCACGGTTCATGAGATACAGCCTGGTGATAGAGGGACAGACAGACAGACAGACAGACAGACAGACAGACAGACAGACAGACAGACGGACAGCGGAGTCTCAGTAATAGGGTTCCGTTGGTACCCTTTGGGTTCGGAACCCTAAAAATGTGTGCATAATATGGTCGCAGTGGGGGAGATCGTCAGGGCCAATACCCCTGAGGTTGCTTTCACTGCCCTCCGACATATCTTTCATATAGTGAAAGGTTGACGACTGATTTACT
The DNA here is from genome assembly GCA_954871355.1 of Cabera pusaria. Taxonomy (NCBI): domain Eukaryota; kingdom Metazoa; phylum Arthropoda; class Insecta; order Lepidoptera; family Geometridae; genus Cabera; species Cabera pusaria. Next base: position 23,692,041 of record OX940906.1, read on the forward strand.
AGTTATATATGCGTAATATTAATGAATAATAGTTTCCGCAATGTTCAGGTTTAGAGCTTTTCGATATCTAATTTACGTAATGATAAATTGTACCCGTTAATTATCATTATTTTAGCTTTATTTGGAGGCTTTTTGCACCCAAAAATGGTGACAGGCTTTTGAATGAAGTATTTGGTTTGTCTCCTTCCAGTACACGAGCTGGGATGTTTAATGTGGGACGCGACGTGCGGACCGACCAAGCTCACTCAGAGGACTGCGCTGGGAAATCATTCAGTAGAGTTAAATACATTTTTGTAAGTACCTATTTGTTTGGGTGTTATTGATGAGTTATCCACCTTTAACGAATTTATGAATACCTTTTTAGGGTTCCGTAGTCCTGACGAGGAACCCTTATAGTTTCGTCATGTCCGTCCGTCCGTCTGTCTGTCTGTCTGACTGTCTGTCTGTCTGTTTGTCCGAGGTTTTGCTAAGAGACCGTTAATACTAGAAAGCTGTAATTTTGTGGGGGTATGTATATCAATTACGCCGACAAAGTGCTGAAATAAAATTTTGAAAAATATTTTTAGGCTATTGCATAGCTTCTACCGCAAGCCTTGAGCGTGGAGACCGAATCCAGAAATTCCGTAATGAAATTAAAACCTAACACCTCAACGAACCTCATTTTTTAAGCCTTAGCGTAGTAGAGATAAGGTCATTTTTGGTTTCACACATCATTCAATTTAATGGTAAAACTTGATAAAACGAAACACTTGCGTGTCTTAACGGTGTACAATGCCATCTATCGGATTTTTAATTACATTACTGTATGCAATGCCTAACTACTAAAACTTGATATACGTAAAAATTCAAAATGAAACACTTGCGTGTGTTAACGGTGTACAACGCCATCTATCGGATTTCATCCCCACTTCACATGTAGAGGAGCTACCCTATCCGCTTATATACCCCTCGGACCGGTTAATTTTGAATTTGTCTTGTCGTTCCTTTTTCAAATATAAATTCCAAATTCTATTTTCAAATTATGTCAAGGGTGAACAAGTCCTTGGCACTTTACATAATTCCTCCATGTTAAACACTCACTGCCTTCATACAATATCTAGCCGTGACACAGATAGGTGGATAGGTATTTATCATCTATGTACAACAGTGAATATCTGTACTACTCGTATGTCTCTATCTGTAAATATGAATAAACAAAGTGCATTTATTAATGAAGAAACTCACGAAAAAAATAGTGAAAGAAAATGACTGAGTACTCTATATACATACATTTTATTATTATTCATTTGAAAATAAATAATGATCCACAAGAATCCACAACAAAATATGGGACCACCATTGACGCGGTATTTTTCAGATATTTAGAAGATATCAAGTCTCAAACTTATGTTCCTTATTTCAGTTACCATAAACCTATAGTTTCAATGATAAATATTCCTGAATAACCTACATGTATTGTAAGATTATAAAAACATTTTGAACAATATTAACTTCTCATTTATTTAATAAAAGAAAAAAAATTGTTCCATCAAGATACGGGCGTTCACTCGTCCAGTTTGATGTCTAGCGACTTTTATTTAGGTGTGTATTATTTCTGTGCAATAAAACATTTTGAATTGAAATTGAATTTTGTTTTCTTTTCGGTCACCACACTCAAAAAGTGTAACTTGAATTAATATCAAAGAAAAAAAATACTGCATAAATAAAAAAATGCTATGCAATAGCTTTACCGCGGCAGTCCCCGAGTACCACACGTCTTTTTTTACCCGACTGCGCGACGCAAAGGAGAGGTAATGTGTTTATCAGTCTATATATGTATGTATGTTTGTTCCTTTGTGGCACACTAGAGACCAAACGCGTGGGCCGATTTTGATAATTGGCACGTCAATAGATTAGCCATGGTAGCGCGAGTGTCAACGAAAACATAAAAAATTGAAAAATTCAAAATGGCGAATTTCAGACGCCAAAATTTAAGGTTCAAAAAAAATTTTTTTTTTTCAAAACCTATCGAGTGGGGTATCGAATTAAAGGTCTTAAAATTGAGATTCAAAATATATTTATAACAAATAATTTATGATCGTACAAATCGAAAAAAAAAACGATTTTACATGCCGCGTTAGTCACTTTCAGTAACAAGTTTGCGCTGCTTATCTCTAAAGTTACTTATCAGATCTCAATAAAATTACAATGAGACAAAACGAAAATCATATTAACTTAAACAAAAAAAGAATTTTCCAAATCGGTTAAGAATTGATGGAGTTCTGAGGTAACAAACAACCTCTTCCTTTTGGTATAGTCGTTTAATATTACAAAAAAAGCAATACCCTATCTATTTCACGCATTTCGGTTTTTTGTTCTTTTTTCCATAATTGTAATAACGGTCATAGTTATACATATTTTGTGAAGATTTCAAGTCTCTATCTATTATTAGTTTAAAAGTTCAAGCACAAAACTCCGAAAAATACACGTTACTTGTATGTAGATCACACTGTGATGTAGACCCCCTTTAATATTTAATTTTATTTTGTTTTTAGCATTTGTTGTTAAATCCCCCATTGTACTACATACTTAGTAGTGTAGACGCACAAAACCTTAAATTTGCCAAAAAATGCGTAAGTATATTAGTAAATATAATAGTACTGGAATCATGCTGGCCCCAGTTTATAAACAATAAAATATTAACTAACGTCAATATATATATTTGAAATGTGCAAATTAATACGTATAAATACCAATTTCTATTCTAGAAAAAGAAAGGTCAAGCCTATGTAGCATTGAGCCGGGTTAGATCTCTAGATGGTCAAAGTCAAAGTCAAAGCATTTATTCAGTATATGGGCAAATTAAAAATTAGCACTTACACACGTCAAATAACATTAAATAGATCATATTCAACAAAAAATATAGATATAACAGAAACATAACGCTTTGAATTTACAAAAAAAAAAACAAAGGTATTGAGCCATTCAGCTTTCATCTAGACGTCGAACGTCACACTTAAAACACATGTTTAATTCCCCTTATTAATGTAGGGTTGCCAACCGTACCATTACGTGCACCCACCCGCAACCCAGTGCATGTTTCAGTACTTCAGACAATTTTTATCCAAAAAATTGTGAAATAATGAAACATAATAGATAAATAAAACGCAGACTAATTGCAGTACAAATCATGTTCCGAATGGAACTGATTGTCCGACTATCAGCCGCATAATACCGTCGTAACAGGCAACCCTAGATCTGCAAACAAAAGATGAAAACTGATTGACTGTTGAATCTACTGGTGTTTCGAAAGTACTCCCATCAGAGAAGAAACACCAAGAAACTCTATGGGGCTTGTCACTTATTTTAATTCATTTTTTTTAATTCATATTAAATAAATGTTTAATGTACAATAAGTAATTCTATTATCATACAATTTATATTATATCTTGGAGCTTGGGGCATTCAGGCCAAGCATTTTTTTCATTCATATAGTCATTTATTGTATAGTACAATTTCTTCATTAAATTGGATTTTACAAAGGTTTTAAATCTGCTTATAGACAGTTGATCAATATCTTTAGGAAGTTTATTATAAAATCGTATACAGTTCCCCAGAAAAGAACCACTAACTTTCCACAACCTGAATTGAGGTAGAATTAATCTATTTTTGTGTCTTGTATTGAAATTATGTACATCGGACCTCTTATCATACTCATTCAAATTTTTGCGTACATACATAATATTTTCATATATATATTGACATGCCACTGTGAGAATTTTAATCTCCTTAAATTTTTCACGAAGTGAGTCTCGCGACTTGATGAGATGGACTAGTAATAAGTAGTTTAGATCCCCGGAAACTACTCAATAATCCACATGACATCAACTCTCTAAATGAAATGAGAAGATTACGGAATTTGCCGTCCTTTACTTAACTAAAAAGTGTTAAATAAAACATTAAATTAAAAAATCAAAAAACCCGACTGCGCAAAAAGTGAAGTGTTAAAAAACGAACTGAAAAGAAAAAAACAAGTAAGTCTAGTAGTTTAGACTTCTGTTTAGGGATATCAAAAAACTATACCATTTAAATTCTTTCTCGGTCGATACACTCATAAAATAAATTATACTTTGTTATATGGAATGTAGAGACTTTAACAGTCGGGACACATTAATCCCCATTCGTTAAGCCATTTATGTGTGTTGGTGGGGGGTGATGATGCGGTGTACATAGTGGAGGCGCGGGATTAGGTTGGAGGGCTTCGTCTTCATCACTGCTGTTTACTTCAGACGAAACCTCATCCAAATCCACGTTAAATTCCCGTTTTTAAATCTATAAGTTTAAAATGAACGTGAGTTTTTATAATAAAATCTTACAATACATGTAGGTTATTCAGGAATATTTATCATTGAAACTATAGGTTTATGGTAACTGAAACAAGGAACATAAGTTTGAGACTTGATATCTTCTAAATATCTGGAAAATACCGCGTCAATGGTGGTCCCATATTTTGTTGTGGATTCTTGTGGATCATTATTTATTTTCAAATTAATAATAATAAAATGTATGTATATAGAGTACTCAGTCATTTTCTTTCACTATTTTTTTCGTGAGTTTCTTCATTAATAAATGCACTTTGTTTATTCATATTTACAGATAGAGACATACGAGTAGTACAGATATTCACTGTTGTACATAGATGATAAATACCTATACACCTATCTGTGTCACGGCTAGATATTGTATGAAGGCAGTGAGTGTTTAACATGGAGGAATTATGTAAAGTGCCAAGGACTTGTTCACCCTTGACATAATTTGAAAATAGAATTTGGAATTTATATTTGAAAAAGGAACGACAAGACAAATTCAAAATTAACCGGTCCGAGGGGTATATAAGCGGATAGGGTAGCTCCTCTACATGTGAAGTGGGGATGAAATCCGATAGATGGCGTTGTACACCGTTAACACACGCAAGTGTTTCATTTTGTCGTTCGATACACTCATAAAATAAATTATACATTGTTATATGGAATATAGAAACTTTAACAGTCAGGACACATTAATCCCCATTCGTTAAGCCATTTATGTGTCCCGACTGTTAAAGTCTCTACATTCCATATAACAAAGTATAATTTATTTTATGAGTGTATCGACCGAGAAAGAATTTAAATGGTATATATAGTTTTTTGATATCCCTAAACAGAAGTCTAAACTACTAGACTTACTTGTTTTTTTCTTTTCAGTTCGTTTTTTAACACTTCACTTTTTGCGCAGTCGGGTTTTTGATTTTTTAATTTAATGTTTTATTTATGGTAGCTCCCCTATATGAGAAGTGGGGATGATTTTTTTTTTCATCGTCTACCTCATCGTGTGGGGTATCGTTGAATAGGTCTTTTAAAATGACTTCAGGGTTGGTAATACCATTTTTCTATTGAGTGCTCCATTTACGAAATATTAAACTTTAAAGTGCAAATTTTTGTTCCAGTAGGGCGTCCCCCCCCCCCCTCTAAAAGCTAAATTGATGGCTTGAAAAATCTGGAAAAATTTGTGATAATAGCGCATTTCATAAACTTTATAGGAAAACAATAGCGGTTAAGATAACTTTATTAGTTTAGCAGTTATAGTCATTGAACTTGGGTGTTGGATAATTTTGTAGCAAATACAAAATCCTTAGAATAAATCCTTTAAAGTGACAAAGACGGAGTACCTAGTTGCTTGTTTATAACGGGTAAAGACTTGCATTGAATAACAGGCTATTAGGCCTGGCGTGTTCACAAACTTTGACCATATCTCGCCTGGTGATAAGTCACCAGGCGAGATAGTGGCCAAACGCTTATTCTTTTACGTTTTATAGATAACTTGCTGCACTAGATAACCCTATTTCGCAAGGAACATTACATGAATGCATAAAAATCACGGATACGACTACACCGAGACTCGCAATTGTTGTGGATCACACAAGGTATTGTCCCGTGTGGAATCTGAACCCATGACTTTAGGTTTCACGGAGAAGCTCAATAACCAGCCAGCTAGCTATCAGATAAATGGTGCGGATAGGACTATAATGGCCACCGTCCCCGTGTGCACCACTCACAGTGTAACAGCGTACACAGTGTTTGTGTCAGTATGTCAGGTGAAGTTTGACTAAAGTGACGTGCTCACAAATGAGGTAAGTTATGTAACTTTGCAACTTCAAACCAACTTATACGCCGTACCAACTTATTTAACTTAACTTCTCATTGTTATAAATAAAATATCTAACTGAAATATTTAACTGTAATATTTAACCAAAACACTCAACTGAAATATTCAACTAAAACATCAGTCGTCTCGTGACCACGATCAATGCAACTTGGTCGAAACGTCGAGTAGATAAGATTTATGTTTTAGGCGCGATAAGTCCCGTATTTAAATATTTATAACTGGATATTTCGGTTTAATATTTCGGTTAAATATTGAGTTGGATATTTCAGTTAAAACATTTCAGTTAAAAATGTCAGTTAAATATTCGGTTAAAGTATTTTATTTGAATGTTTCAGTTAAATATTTCAGTTAAATATTTCAGTTAAATATTTCTGTTAAATATTTCAGTTAAATATTTCGGTTAAATATTTCGGTTAAATATTTCAGTTAAATATTGCAGATAAATGTTTCGGTTAAATATTTCAGTTAAAAAGTTTCAATAAAAAGTTTCAGATCAGTTGAAAGTTTCAGTTAAAAATGTCAGTTGAACATTTCAGTTAAACATTTCGGTTAAATGTTCGGTTAAGTGTTTCAGGTGGCTGGGAGTGGAGCTCGTGGTGCGTGCGGGTGCAGTGGGTGGCAGAGCATCGCAGGTCGTTGTCCCTGGTGCACGCGCCGACTTGCTGCGTCGCTGCCTTCACTCGACGACGCTGCGACTGCCGACTCCGTCGCTCCCAACTCGTTTCAGTTTAATATTTCAGTTAGATATTTATGTTGAATGTTTTAGTTGAATATTTCAGTTGAGTGTTTTGGTTAAATATTACAGTTAAATATTTCAGTTAGATATTTTATTTATAACTATGTGTTCAAATCGCGAAAGTTTAAAGTTTACAATTAACTTCTCATTCATGCATACTTAAGTTTTTGACTGCTGCCATGTTTCACGTTTTAACTACTTAGAGCTTGATAGTAAAATTATATAAAAATGAAGTGCCCCGCGGCTTCACCCGCGTTAAAAACTTCTTTCATTTATATCAACTATTATTTCGTAGTTAAAAACAGTTTTTTCATAAAAACACAAAAAATCTTGTCTAATTTCAATTCAAGTAATTGCGTGACCAAGAGAAATAGGGATTCATTTTTATTAAACCCAAAAAACCATATTGATTTTCAGACTTTGTTACCCCCATTCTCCTCCTGGAAATCCTGGACCGAATGGGCATAAGGCGCGTTATCGATTGTAGTATAAAGCGCAGATAAACATAGAATCAGCTGCGACTCGAGACGTTTTAATATGTGTGTTGACGTGTAACAAACAATACATTACAATATTGTATTGTTTGTCGCGCCGTAAACGTTTCCGATTGCGATCCATCGCTCAGCAGATATTGGTCTCGTGTTTGCGGAGAGTCGCTGCGAGCGATTCATTTTCTACTGTAAAAGCCATTTTTATGCTCCGGGAATTTTCCAATAAAGGTTAATACGACGCGCCGGCGAAGGGTTGCTTGCGAACTTTCCCAGATTTTTTCTCGTAATTTGTTACCGTCGTGACGGTGCTACAACTTTTTGTTTTTCCTAATTTTTTCGTGGATTAATTTCATAAGCTTCTAATTAATGGGTTTATTTTTTTCGTTTCATTTAAATTTGTAATTTTTCTCTAAATCAAAGTTCTACGGCGCCGGCGGGTGGGATGCCGGCTTATTGGATTTTATTACAATATTTCCATGTCGAGTTAATTAATTCTTAATTAATTCATCGTAACTCTATTCGGCTCTCCCTGCTGCCAGATGTAGGATTAGGCTTATTTATAATATCTGTTTAATATTCTCGGAACGACAATAGCTGGCATTTGTTATTTATTAACCTCCGACGCAAAAAGAAGGGGTGTTATAAGTTTGTGTATCTGTGAATGTATGTGTCTGTCTGTGGCATCGTAGCACCCAAACTGATGAACCGATTTGGATTTTGTTTCTTTTTTTTGATAGGTGTATTCATCGAGAGTGTTTTTAGCTTTGATTCATGAAAATCTGTTCAGCCGTTTTAAGATTATGAGCTTTTTTCTGGAAATGACGCTATGAAATCAACATTCATTATGTCTGATCAATTTAAAATTCGGTATCCTCTTACTTTAACGACATTGTAAGAACATAGTAGCATTGACCTGATGCTGGGACATCTCCTGAACTCTTCAAAATACTCAATTTCTCACCAACAGCAGATTTGTCGTGTTTGGGCTCATGGTCTCAATCAACGGATTATATATAGATGAGTCAAGGGTGGTTTTGAATTTTAAATTTAACTATTATTTTAGTATTTATAATCAACTTTTTAATTTAACCGATCTGAAAAAATTACGATTACTTGGCTACTGGTTAATGCAAATGCAATACAAAATTAATTAAAAACAAAATTAATTTAACTTTAGATAGACTTGGAAAATGGATGAACAGGAATAATTTGGTATTAAATATAGATAAAACTAAATGCATACAATTTTTCTGTCCCCAGAAAAAAACATTGGCTCCTTTAAATATTAGTTATAATGGAATTAGTATCCGACAAGTCAACACAATGTCATTTTTGGGTATATCAATTGATCAAAATGTGAACTGGAAGAACCATTGTGAGAAGTTGTGTGGAAAGCTAAACAGATACGTATATGCACTACGGAGAATAGTAAATGTCTCGTCACTAGAAGCCGGTAAAATTGCCTACCATGGCTATGTCAGTTCCAACCTCCGCTATGGCATAATTCTCTAGGGAAATTCATGTGAGGCTCAATCGGTGTTCCTAGTGCAGAAGAGGTTCCTAGTGCAGAAGAGCCCTCTGCAATATCAATGACCAAACAGTGTCCTGTCGTCCTTTGTTCAAGCACCTTAATATTTTGCCGTTTTGTTGTCTATATATTTATGAAATTTGCGTTTTTATAAAAACTCATCGAAACTATTTTGTGAACAGACCGGAAGCTTACAGTCAGCGATTAAAAGAACGTTTTAAACACAATATCGATAAACCTATATTGAAATTGGCATGTAGTGTAAAAAGTGTCTTCACGATGTCTGTCAGAATATTTAACCATCTCCCGCTAGACATAAAGCAGTTACCAGTCACTAAACTTAGAAAAATATTATTTAAATGGTTATTAGATAAATGCTTCTATAACATGAATGAATTCTTTAATACTAAATAATACTTTGTACCTATTTGTAATTTGATTGACAATTGTTATAATTTTATTCGCGCGCCACTATCCTACGTCAAAAGTATATATTTTGTTTGTGTTATAAGTTTGTGGTATTGTAATTGTAGTCTATTGAATATTAATGTTGACATATATATATTTATTTTAAATTAATTAATTATGAATTTGTGTATGCTATTTGCTGTACACTCGTAAGAGTAAGTTGTGATGGAACAATCCGAATAGTTTTTAAGATCTTATGTACTCACAATTGACAGTCAATAAAATGGTTTCAATATCAAATTGATCACTTCCGTATCGCCATTATATACATTGTAGCACCACCACTGTCAACTGATATTACAGTTACCGTTGTAAGAAGGTATAATGTAACTTGTGTGTAAGGTCGCCCGGGCGACCGGGCCTTACTGCGTTTACATGGATCAAATGCTCAATTAACATAACCGCTGTCTACGCTGCGAGGTATGAAGTTATAAAATAAACTGGCCAAGTGCAAGTTGGACTCGTACTCGTAAGGTTCCGTAACACAGTAGAGTATTTCATAACTATAATTTTTGGCTTTCAAAATATTAACTTTGTTTTTCATAGTGTTTGTATTAATAATATATGATCGTAAATAAAACTGGCCAAGAGCGAGTCAGACTTCAGGTCCCGCACACGGAGAGTTCCAAATTTCCGAAGTCCGAACGACACGAACTTCTAACACCAACTAAGTGAATATTAACACAAAGGTAATTATTAATTAATATAATTAAGTACCTGGAAGACCGAGTGGATTCTAGCTAATCGAAGCTCTTTAAGTACTAAAATTGAAGATATATTATTCAATAATGTACACTAGATTTCTGCAAATAAACTTAACTGAGTAAACAAATCGACCGAGGCCCACAAATTTAACAAATGAAACGCTTGCGCGTGCTAATTTTTCCTGTGCTGCCATCTAGCTGCGTCGAGGTGAATTAATTTCGTATCGTATCGTATCGTAAAAAACACGTTTTTTGTTTTAAACCCTTTAATTTTTAACTTTGTTCTGTTCTCAGTATTTGTTGCTATAGCGGCAACAGAAATACATCATCTGTGAAAATTTCAACCGTAAAACTATCACGGTTCATGAGATACAGCCTGGTGACAGACGGACAGACAGACAGACAGACAGACAGACAGACAGAAAGACAGACGGACAGCGGAGTCTCAGTAATAGGGTTCCGTTGGTACCCTTTGGGTTCAGAACCCTAAAAACGATAAAAACCGACTCCACATGCCGCGATAGTCAATATAGCCAATAGCCATAATCATGATATTAAGGTGTACAGATTTGTTTATATTGTTTATCTCCACATCTCCGGAGATGTTTATCAGATCTCGATATAATGTGTAATGAAAAAGACTGACGTTCATAAGTGTACAGTGTACCCACATGAAGTAAATAAATGAATTAATGAATTAATGAATTAAAGATAAAATTTGAATGGGACCAAACGGGAGGCATAATCTCTCAAACGAAAAAGAATTTATCAATCCGGTCCAGATTTGACGGAGTTCTGAAGTAACAAACATAAAAAACCCGTCAAATTGAGAACCTACTCCTTTTTGTGAAGTCGGTTAAAAACAAAGTTATATTTGCGGTTGCTTTATCTCAAAAACTGCTAACTATATCTCGTTCAAACCTATTTTAGTTGAAAGTGTTTATTGAGATCTACAGCATATATTAGATATATTATATTTTAGATTTTTTGCCTCCTTACTTTGAAACAGGGGAGGGGGGGACACACATTTTACCACTTAAGAATTTTCTATCATTCAAATGATTGATTTTGAGTAAAAATGGTTTTTGGAACCTCAATGTCATTTTTAAAGACCTATCAATAGACATCCCGCACGTATAGGTTTGATGAAAAAAAAATCATTTAGATTCAGTTCTATATGTGGGGAACCCCAAACATTTTTTTTAAATTTTTGTATAAAAATCGTAAAGCGGTTCGCAGAATACACTTACCTTCCAAGTTTCTATTCATCATCATCATCATCAGCCTATGTTAGTCCACTGCTAGACACAGGCCTCTCCAACTGCACGCCACTGAGCACGATCCTCAGCAACTCTCATCCAGCTCTTGCCAGCCACTTTGAAAAGATCATTGCTCCACCTAGTCTGAGGACGTCCTACGCTGCACTTGCCGATATTGCTACTTCAGTTTGCTGATCCGGTGAGCTATATCGATGACTTTGGTTCTCTGTCGGATTACCTCGTTTCGGATTCAATCCTTCAGAGAAACTCCGAGCATAGTCCTTTCCATAGCTCGCTGAACAACTTTGAATTTGTGGACTAGCCCCAACGTTTTTTTTTCCACGAGTTTCTACGTCTCGGACCGTATGTGATAACGGGTAGGACGCACTGATTGAAGACTTACGTCTTTAGACTTTGTGGAATTAGCGATGTGAAGACCTGACGTAATTTTCCGTACGTTGCTCAACCCAGCTTTATTCCTTTTTTCTTTTATTGACCTCTTTCTCGAAGTTGTTTTTACCCAACTGCAGTTTACCTCGGGCAAACGGCTGAGGTAAACATACTCTTTAACAACTTCGGGAATTCTGCTCTGTACTGCAATTGGTTCCAGACTTACATGCTTGTTGAACATTATCTTGGTCTTATCCAAGTTCATCCGGCAACCAATGCGTTGAGAAGAATCAGCCAGGCCAGTGAGAATATTGTGCAAATTTTGCAGCGTTTCTGCCACGATGACAATGTCGTTAGCAAACCGCTAGTGTCAGAGGTACTTGCCGGTTTTGTTACTGCCACGTCCTTTCCAGTCCATCGTCTTGAACATATCCTCCAATGCATTTGTGAACAATTTGGGGGGGATATTACATCCCCTTGTGTCACACCACGACGCATTGGTATAGGTTCAAACTGCCGGTTCTGGACTTGGACGGCCATAGTAGCGGCGTTGTACAGACCCCTCAACACTTGGATATATCGCCAATCGACTTGGCATCGCTGCAAAGATTCCTGAACAGACCAGGTCACGATCGAGTCGAAGGCCTTCTCATAGTCCACAAACGCTAAGCACAGGGGCCGATTATACTCACTGGTCTTCTGTATAATCTGCCGCACTGTGTGAATGTGGTCTATGGTGCCGTATCCCCCTCAAAACCCGGCCTGTTCCGGGGGCTGAAACTCGTCAAGCCTTCGTGCAAGACGGTTCGTAATGACTCTTGAAAACAGCTTGTAGACGTGGCTTAGGAGGGAAATAGGTTTGTAGTTTTGCAGAAGGGTTTGTCACCCTTTCTGAAAAACAACACGACAATACTCCTACTCCACGCCTCTGGAGTTTTCCCATCAAAGAGGACAGAATTAAAGATTTTCTGGAACTCCATTATTAGAGGTTTACCACCAAATTTCTGAAGCTCAGTGGTAATTTCATCCTTTCCAGGGGCTTTTCCATTCTTAAGCTGTTTAAGAGCAATCAGGACGACGAAATCACGATTTCGTCCAGATTGACCTCTGGCAAGTCTTCGATGAAGTGGCGCGTCAATATGGCTCTGGAATCCTCATTTCCAGGAGCAGGTTGAGATGCATGCGAAGCCTCTAGCTGACTGCAGAATTTTTCAATTTCTGAAAGAACCTCTGGCCTCGAAGCAACGTGGTCGTTGCTGTTCTTCATCAGAGTTGGTCAACTTTGTCAGATTTGACAAACACTTTCGACCCCCGATTTAGCTCTATCGCTCGTTCTATAGAGCGAGTATTCAAACATCGTAGGTCGAGTCTTACCAGTTTTCCAATCTTCTTGTAAAGAGCATGTCTTTCTGACGAGGTGACTGGTGGGCTTTCCCGTCTTTCCTTCAGAAGCTCGAGTGTTTCTTCTGAAAATGTAGACATTTCGCCTTTACGCTGCAATTTGCAAAATCTCACACCTTCCTCCCTGAGGATTTTGACCACATTTTCGAGGGCCTGGTCAACGCTCAATGTCAACGCTAGTTGTGGTTTCCACGGTAGCAAATCGGTTCCCCAGGTTTGACTGGAACGTATCAGATCCTACTATAGTTTGGAGTAGGGTAAGACTTCATCAAACGGAGACGTTCATGCTTAAATATATTCAGAGAGCTTCGTACAAGTTGGTGATCACATCCGGTATTAAACCTATTGATCACTGAGACGTCTCTGAATATGCGCTTCTTGTCCGTTATGATGAAGTCGATCTCATTTTTAGTCAGTGTCGAGGCTTCCTATAGGGGTTTTTTTTTATGAATGAATTCATCACAAAAAGCCCCTCCTTTTTGAGGAAGTTGACAAGCATTTGCCCCTTGATTCCTCCTTCCAAAACCATGGGACCCTACTACCGATTTGCTGCAGTTTTGTACTCACACTTTGGCGTTGAAGTCTCCCATGAAAACTTTGTAGTGAGCCTTTATGGTGAAGTGTAAGGCTTTCAATATATCATCAAACATATTTTCGACTTCATCGTCCGAGTTTGTCGAGGTCGGTGCGTAAAACTGCACGACCTTGAGGGTATACCTCTCCGTAATCTAAACTACGAGATACGCGATTCTGCTCGGCACACTGGAAACTTCTACAACATTGTCACAGAGGGTTCTGTTTACCAGGATCCCTACGCCACCCTGGAATTGCTGGTCTCCTTCTCGAAAGTAAAGAAGGTGGCTTGATTCAAGAGTTAAGGTATCCTCCCCCTCTCTTCGGACTTTGCTTAACCCAAAAATGTGCCATTTTATTCTTCAAGGTACTGCTTCGAGTTGTGCCAGGTGCTCGTCTAGCCGTAATGTGCGTCCATCATACGTCACTAAGGTCAGTTTTTTTTGGCGGTCTTACGTGATCCGGGAATTCTTCGCATCCCCTGCCATGCCGTCACCGTGACCGCCGCCGTGATCAAGAATAGCAGGGCGACCGGGAACTGGGAACCGTGGTTTGTTCTTATCTCTTCTTGTCTCTTGAGGGTTAGCTCGTAATTTCCACGCTGAGCAGGTGGGTTGACAATCGCAGTGCGTAGCAGCTACTCGCACCGGTGATGCTGCTGCCCAACAACGGCCTAGTGCATTTCGTTAGCTACGCGTGTTGTGAGATGTATATCCCGCCATATTTCGGTCGCCATCGCCTCGTCCGTTAATAAGCCGAATGACCACTTGCAGGTAAGGTCAGCTTGGAGCACTACTCACTAGGTGCTGATGTGCTCCCGAACATCCCCTAAAATACGGAACCCTAAAAATTGAGAGCGGGCTCCCTTCCGTGGATTTCAGTTTCTAATTTTGTCGGACTAGTCACTAGTTAACAGTGAATAGCGAAATTTTTAGACATAGAACAACACAACACGTCACAGTATAGAGCCAAACATTAAACAAATAGGTGATGTTGGTACTGCACAATTTCAAACAATCACGCCCCCAATATACATTGCTAGATTGAACAGTAAAACCTACACACAAACACAAACATTATCTCTCAGCCGAAATATAGCGAAAGTGTGTAGCACTACGCCGACCACACGACCGCAATGAAAGCAGAAACTGTCCACAGCGGGGCCGCGGACCGTCCGGCTTCACTAATGCATTTACGCGATAATTCGGCGCCAAGTTAAATTGACGCGTTAATGTTAAATGGAACCTTCCCCCCTCCCCTCTCTATCCTTACCCTCGCTCCCCACTCCCCTCGGCGGCGTACTAACTCCTGAGAGCAAAGTTGCGCCGTCGCGCTGTGCATTAAAGAGTTATGACGTGCCTCCGCTTCATTTTGTCATGTCCTCATGTAATGGAGCTAATGAATCCAACTCCTCGTGCGACCTTTTTCTCGGATATAATAAAATCTGTTAAATATACATCAGGGGCTATGCTTCAGGCCCGGAACTTTTATGGCTCGTTTTAATATAGCAAATTATGAACACCTACTCGGTAGATTTAATGTTAAGTAACTTTCGAGTTATTTTGACAAGGTTTATTATTTTGTTGGATTATGTTTATAAGCTTTTCACACAAATATCGACGATGACAGTGAAGTTAGTTGTACGTTCTGAAAACAACCATGTGGACTTAGTTACTGACGGGAGGGTCGCTGTGGCTGCTACCCACATGGTTCCGTAGACTTACCTTAATCACCTTAATACTACACAACAACACAAACAATTACTAAAAAATAAATATTATGTTTCTTTGAAGTGTTACATACTTTATATTTTTGTAAATTGTTAAACACAATCCAAAATTTCATCGTACCGACGGGACTTGAACCCGCAACCTCCGGAATAACATGTTCCGGTGTTTTGCCAATTAAGCCACGGTGCGAAGTATCGTTACGACGAAATTAGTGGATTGCATTTGTTAACCCAATTATGCATTGGTGACGCCATCTATGACTACTTATTACGTAAGTTAATCATTCGGAAGAAATCATTACAGTTTTCAAATCCGACGAGAGATGTTGCAGTGCGTAAATCAAATATTATGTTTCTTTGAAGTGTTACACACTTTATATTTTTGTAAATTGTTAAACATAATCCAAAATTTCATCGTACCAACGGGACTTGAACCCGCAACCTCCGGAATGACATGTTCCGGTGATTTGCCAATTAAGCCACGGTGCGAAGTATCGTTACGACGATATTAGTGGATTGCATTTGTTAACCCAATTATGCATTGGTGGCGCCATCTATGACTACTTATTACGTAAGTTAATCATTCGGAAGAATATAATATTTATTTTTTTATTTATATACAAAGTTAATTATTCGGAAGAATATAATATTATATATAATATTTATTTACATACATTTACTTGTGTGAAATGTCGAATAAAATGACTATCCAAACTTTGAACCCCCGCTTCATCCCCTTAAAGAGTGAATGTTGAAAAATCCTTTC
The DNA here is from genome assembly GCA_954871355.1 of Cabera pusaria. Lineage (NCBI taxonomy): Eukaryota > Metazoa > Arthropoda > Insecta > Lepidoptera > Geometridae > Cabera > Cabera pusaria. Next base: position 23,708,269 of record OX940906.1, read on the forward strand.
TTAGCGTTACCTTTCTTACGTCAAAATAACTATCTGCTAGCAAAATTTCACCGCAATAAAAAAAAAAATGATTTCAGACTTTGTGACCCCACTTCATTCTTTTAGGGGTGGCATTTCGAAAAAGCCTGAAACACTTATTTACCAATTTTTTTACTGAAGTACTTGTGCGAAGTTTCGAATAGAAAAGACTATATTATCTTGATTCTCAATACAAACTTTGAACCCCCGTTTCATCCCTTTCAGGGGTGAGTTTTGGAAAATCCTTTCTCAGAGGGAACTAATGTCGTAATAACTATCTGCATGCCAATTTTCAGCGCAATCCGAAACTATATTGATTTTCTGACTTTGTTACTCCATTTCACCCTTTTAGGGATGGAATTTCAAAAAAACCTGCAACACGTTATTACTCATTTATTTACTGAAGCACTTGTGTGAAGTTTCGAATAGAAATAAACAGGCCAAGTGCAAGTCGGACTTGCACTAGTAGGGTTCCGTACCACACTACAGTATTTTATAAGATCGAGCAAAAAATACCACTATCATTTTTCGCCAGCAAAAAATAATGTAAGCAATAACGCCATCTAACGTCTAACAAAGGTGTTAGGGATCGACATTTTAATATATCGCCATCGATGGGACGTTTACCTAACTAAGCGTTCATAGATGGCGTGAAATGCCGAAAAAAACACGTTTCTTGTATGGGGACCCTGTATTATTTTTAACTTCATTCTGTTTTTAGTATTTGTTGTTATAGCGGCAACAGAAATACATCATCTGTGAAAATTTCAACTGTCTAACTATCACGGTTCATGAGATACAGCCTGGTGACAGACGGACAGACAGACGGACAGCGGAGTCTTAGTAATAGGGTCCCGTTTTACCATTTGGGTACGGAACCCTAAAAACTATCTAATCTTGTTTCTCCAAACAAACTGTGAACCCCCGTTTCACCCCTTAAGGGGTGAATTTTAGAAAATCATTTATCAATGGGAACTTACGTCGTAATAACTATCTGCATGCCTAATTTCAGCGCAATCCGAAACAATATTGATTTCCAGACTTTGTTACCCCATTTCACCCTTTTAGGGGCGGAATTTAAAAAAAAAGCCTGCAACACGTTATTACTTATTTATTTACTCAAGCACTTGTGTGAAGTTTCGAATAGAAAATACTATCTAATCATGTTTCTCCATACAAACTTTGAACCCCCATTTCATCCCTTAAAGGGGTGAATTTTGAAAAATCCTTTCTGTGTACTAAGAAAGGATTATTCAAAATTCACCCCTTACATACTAAGACAAATATACCCTCCAAATTTCAAGTGTCTACGACCAGTGGTTTAGGCTGTGCGTTGTCTGTCAGTCAGTATGTCAGGACAAAGATTCTTATAGTAGATGTATACGGTCAAATTGAGAAACCTCCTCCTTTTTTTGAAGTCGGTTAAAAAATGTGCTGCATATTGACGACAGACTTGCAGGTTCTAAACTCATCTTTCATTTAAATAGTGTTTAGATAATTATTATTGTAAACGTTGTCATAGTCGGCTTAGTAGCAAAACACATGCGTATCGTTGGATACAAGTGTTTTTCTGAGTGAATAGGCAAAATCCAATCGACTTATTTTATAATTATTTTGATAGGCTATCCATCGACTCGTCTTTCTCTACTCCCGCTTTTAAACCAATATGACGTTATTATCACACACCTCATAATCGATCTAAGATGTCAGTACACTTTACATGCTGTCAAGCGCTTGTCTGTCCGCAGTTAAAAAACCCTAAAGTGAAGAACCCTGCGACGAGAAGCGGCTCGATACAATTTATCTTGCAAAAATATTTGAAGAAAAATGTCGTAAGAGAGCCCTTCGCCGAGAGAGCTTCGTAGAATTGGCTTCCCGGCGGATTACAACAACGTATCGGAGGGATGATATAGGTCCTTGGTAAACATTCTTGCGATGTTTTTTGAAGTGATTGAAGACCCGGACACTTTTAACAACTTTAAAAAGGAAGTTTCTTATGTTCAGGAAGTTGTTATGATTAGCTTCACTTATGACTGACTAGCAAACAATATAATAAAATATTAGAAATCAATTTTAACCTTCTTCTAATTGTCATATCATAATTAGGATAGTTTAAAAACTAAAACAACCGACTTCCATGCCCCGGGTCAGTTTCAGTAGCAAGTTTGAGACGCTTATCGTCATATCTCTAGAGATTTTTTTTTTTTTTTTTTTTTTTAAAGAGATTACTCGCAATGTGGGTTGCACATTACTAGTAGTCTCGTTAACCCCTCCAACTAAGCTAAATATGCTTGTGTCTGGAGTGGGTTCACGTCAATAGTGCAATGGGTGGGGTGGGGATCGAACTCACGACCTCTCGATCGCCAGTCCGACACCCTATCCATTGGGCTATTGCCGCCTTTATGCCGCCTAAGATACTTATCAAATCTCGATGAAATTACAATGGGACCACCTCAAAAATGTACCCTACCGAATAAAAAAAGCATAATTTAAATCGGTTCACAATTGACGGAGTAATCGCGTAACATACACACAAAAAAAAGAAAAAAAAAATACATACAGTCGAATTGAGAACCTCCTTCTTTTTAGAAGTCGGTTGAAGATGAAACTGTTTGTGTCCATGTAGTTCGGATGATAATACCAGGGAGGGTGGCATCGAGACAGAGTTACTTTCGAATATTTAATATTAACATGACTAGGTATATAATGTTTATAGATATAATTCAAGTAGTATTATGCAGTTAGTTTGAACGCGGCTCACAAATGGTTAGATTAGACGGGTGGTAACAATTAGCATCGACCACTAGGTCCCGTCAGCGGCAGATTGAATACGTGCCGAGACTCCACGCTGCGCGCTGAACACTTTTATTTCTCACTTAATATTCACAGCTTGGTTTAGCTAACAGTCTACAAATTTACTGACACAATGTACTCTGGAGAAATGTATACTCTTATGTAATCTAGTCAACGATGTCTTGTGAAAATTGTTCACAATATAATTTCTGCATTGGTGCGTGGGTGGAGTATTAAACATCTACCAATAGCTGGACTGGCTGGAATGGAAATATGAAATACTTGCTCTTGCGCTAAAAATATGATGGTGCATTTAGTTAAAAAATAAAAACTCAATTACGTATTTATTTATTTTTCAGTCAACGGTTTGTCGGCCTAAAGGATAAACAGATGGCTCGACTGGTATGCGGGAGGTTGCCAGCTTAAATTCTTTCACTGGTTTTCATCCACAGGTTGCTGCTAAAAATTATATCGATGTTCCTTGAAAACTTGCTGCCAAAAATTATATCGATGTTCCAGAGCACTTGCTGCCAAAAATTATATCGATGTTCCTTGAACACTTGCTGCCAAAAATTATATCGATGTTCCTTGAACACTTGCTGCCAAAAATTATATCGATGTTCCTGAACACTTGCTGCCAAAAATTATATCGATGTTCCTGAACACTTGCTGCCAAAAATTATATCGATGTTCCAGAGCACTTGCTGCCAAAAATTATATCGATGTTCCTTGAACACTTGCTGCCAAAAATTATATCGATGTTCCTTGAACACTTGCTGCCAAATATTATATCGATGTTCCTTGAACACTTGCTGCCAAAAATTATATCGATGTTCCTGAACACTTGCTGCCAAAAATTATATCGATGTTCCAGAGCACTTGCTGCCAAAAATTATATAGATGTTCCTTGAACACTTTCTGCCAAATATTATATCGATGTTCCTTGAACACTTGCTGCCAAAAATTATATCGATGTTCCTGAACACTTGCTGCCAAAAATTATATCGATGTTCCTGAAAACTTGCTGCCAAAAATTATATCGATGTTCCTTGAACACTTGCTGCCAAAAATTATATCGATGTTCCTGAACACTTGCTGCCAAAAATTATATCGATGTTCCAGAGCACTTGCTGCCAAAAATTATATAGATGTTCCTGAACACTTGCTGCCAAAAATTATATCGATGTTCCTGAACACTTGCTGCCAAAAATTATATCGATGTTCCAGAGCACTTGCTGCCAAAAATTATATAGATGTTCCTGAACACTTGCTGCCAAAAATTATATCGATGTTCCTGAAAACTTGCTGCCAAAAATTATATCGATGTTCCTTGAACACTTGCTGCCAAAAATTATATCGATGTTCCTGAACACTTGCTGCCAAAAATTATATCGATGTTCCAGAGCACTTGCTGCCAAAAATTATATAGATGTTCCTGAACACTTGCTGCCAAAAATTATATCGATGTTCCTGAACACTTGCTGCCAAAAATTATATCGATGTTCCAGAGCACTTGCTGCCAAAAATTATATAGATGTTCCTGAACACTTGCTGCCAAAAATTATATCGATGTTCCTGAAAACTTGCTGCCAAAAATTATATCGATGTTCCTTGAACACTTGCTGCCAAAAATTATATCGATGTTCCTGAACACTTGCTGCCAAAAATTATATCGATGTTCCTTGAACACTTGCTGCCAAAAATTATATCGATGTTCCTGAACACTTGCTGCCAAAAATTATATCGATGTTCCAGAGCACTTGCTGCCAAAAATTATATAGATGTTCCTGAACACTTGCTGCCAAAAATTATATCGATGTTCCTGAACACTTGCTGCCAAAAATTATATCGATGTTCCAGAGCACTTGCTGCCAAAAATTATATAGATGTTCCTGAACACTTGCTGCCAAAAATTATATCGATGTTCCTGAAAACTTGCTGCCAAAAATTATATCGATGTTCCTTGAACACTTGCTGCCAAAAATTATATCGATGTTCCTGAACACTTGCTGCCAAAAATTATATCGATGTTCCAGAGCACTTGCTGCCAAAAATTATATAGATGTTCCTGAACACTTGCTGCCAAAAATTATATCGATGTTCCTGAACACTTGCTGCCAAAAATTATATCGATGTTCCAGAGCACTTGCTGCCAAAAATTATATAGATGTTCCTGAACACTTGCTGCCAAAAATTATATCGATGTTCCTGAAAACTTGCTGCCAAAAATTATATCGATGTTCCTTGAACACTTGCTGCCAAAAATTATATCGATGTTCCTGAACACTTGCTGCCAAAAATTATATCGATGTTCCAGAGCACTTGCTGCCAAAAATTATATCGATGTTCCTTGAACACTTTCTGCCAAATATTATATCGATGTTCCTTGAACACTTGCTGCCAAAAATTATATCGATGTTCCTGAACACTTGCTGCCAAAAATTATATCGATGTTCCAGAGCACTTGCTGCCAAAAATTATATCGATGTTCCTGAACACTTGCTGCCAAAAATTATATCGATGTTCCAGAGCACTTGCTGCCAAAAATTATATCGATGTTCCTGAACACTTGCTGCCAAAAATTAGCTTACCATCATCAAGGAAAGCTGCCGCCATTACCTTACGGTGTTCTAGCAGCACACAGCCCTTAGAGTCAAACCATTCTAGGCCTAACGTTTTCACAACCTTCAACCAATTCATCACTTGCCAGAGATATTGTGCAAACGCTTTAAAAACTTGTCAGAGTGGGCAACCCAGTAGTAAACAGTAAAACTTTTTACATTCAATATTATTCCTTATCTGCATGGTCCAAACTCTCATCAAAACTACATCAAACAAAGTAATGGCTGCAATGTCAACTAATGTAATGTGCACCATGTATATGTATATGTATATGAGGGCCCGGTGGTGTAAGTGGAAGAACGGTCGGCTTTGATGCCAGAGGTAACGAGTTCAATCCCCGCCGTGCACCAATGGTAAAAAATTCTGTCGAAAAGTTTATGTGCGCTTGTTACAGTGGCCCTCCGGTGAAGGAAAACATCGTTAAGAAACCAACAACCACCGCATGGTGGTAGGACACTATCTAGTGTCCGCCTGGCCAGCACCCTCAAGTTAGAAAATCTGTCGCCAAACATCTAATGTGTTCCGGCAGCTATCCTTGAGAGCCAGCTCCCATTCTAGGCCTAGCGTGCTTATCATCTTTGACCGCTTCATCACTTACCAACAGGTGAGATAGTGGTCAAACGCTACCCTATAAGATATAAAAAAAAATGGTTGTGGCTTACCAAGATCTGAGATAATGGTCAAGCCATACGCTCTGTGAATACATTAACCATCTGTACATTTTGGTGAGCTTTTAGTATATCTGCGGTTCTTCTACAAAAAAGCTTTTCATGATGCAGAGTGCTTACTCTGCAAGATGTAATAAATTCCGGTATCAACTGGTTACGAACCTGCCCGCCACGTTACAGGAGAGTTAGAATATTTGAATTATCACCTCTCGGATTGTGCATACCCTCGGGATGTTCTTGGACCACACAGATAGAATAGATAGATAGAAATACTTAACAATAGGATAAAACGATATATTCCACGATGTATGTGGCGATAAAATCTATATCACTCTAAATAATTAATATGTTTATTTCATTTTAACCGACTCTAAAAAAAAGGAGGAGGTTCTCAATTCGGCTGTTTTTTTTAGAACTCCGTCAAATCTTAAACGATTTGAAAAACATTTTTTTTTGTTTGAGACATTATGCCTCCCGTTTGGTCCCATCCAAATTGTATCGAGCTATGACAATTATTTCCGGAGATATGGAGATAAGCACTATAATCCAATTTGTATTCTTAGATGACATGATTATAACTAACCAGTACTTTGATTATCACGGCATGTGAAGTCGCTTTTTTCGTTTTGTACGATCATAAATTATATGCTATAAAGCCATATGCTATCCTGCAGTTGAACACTTAAAACGGAAGCAACACACATACGTTATAATTGAGAGTGATAGTGGAACAATCGATGCTCTTATTTCGAATATATACATCGTTGAATAAATCATCCGGTCGTGTCATTCCTAGCTATATTAACAGCGCGCATGGTTTTACCGCAATAAACAGGCGTGAAAATAATCCTATATACTTCTAAAGGATCTTCATACCAAATTTAATTAAATTATGCTCAGCTATTTTGGCGTGATCTTCTTACAACAAACAACAAAGTTACAAACTTTTGCATTCATAATATCATTGGTACTCAGCTCACCGTTTGGTTTTTGCTCTAAATAACACAGAATCCTACTAATATTATAAATACAAAAGTTGGCCAAGATGGATGGATAATTGTTGCATTTTTTTATCTTAAAGGCTAGCGTTTGACCACTGTCTCGCCTGATAGTAAACCATGATGTGGTCGATGATTGTGAACCCGCTAGGCCTACAATACTCTTGAATCTCAGGGGCTGTGTGCTGCCGAAACACCGTTATGGTGACAGCGGCAGATTTTCTCCTTGATAGTGCAAAGCTACTTTTTGGTAGCAAGTCAAATGGAACATCGATATATATATTTTATATCTTATAGGCTAGCGTTTGACCACTATCTCACCCGTTGGTAAAAGACGATGCGGTCGGAGATGGTAAGCACGCTAGGCCTAGAATGGGAACTGGCTCTCAAGAATAGCTGCCGGAATACATTAGATGTTTGGCGACAAATTTTCTTACTTGAGGGTGTAGCTGGCCAGGCGGACTCTAGATAGTGCCCTACCACCATGCGAGGGTTGTTGGTTTCTTAAGATGTTTTTTTTTCCTTCACCGGAGGGCCACTGTGAAAAGCGCACATACATTTTTCGATAGAAAAATCCATTGGTGCACGGCAGGGATTGAACTCGGTAACTCTGGCATTAAAACCGACCGTTCTCCCGATTACGCCACCGGGCCCTCATATAATATGCTGCTATCACCTTTGGAAAATCTTTAACGCAAATTGTAGTATTTTGCGGCGAATTTAAATTAAATTAAGCACACAGATATTTTGTGACCTGGATTACCACTTGTACCAGTAGTTCTTAACGCAGACGGAGCCGCGGACAACAGCTAGTTATATACTACTAAAGAAAGGTATAGTTACAGTAGTTTATGTAACTGTTGCATAATGCGAGGTTTTAAGACATGAGTGTGTGTAAAAACCTAGCCTGACCTTTTAAATAGTAGAAAGATAATATACTATTTAATATAAACTCTTTATTGTGAAACAAAGATACAGACACATACAACTTCTACTGCTTAAAGAGTTATAATGGGCGGTCTTATCGCTAGCAGCGATCTCTTCCAAACAACTTCTGTATAGAGAGGACGAAATATTAGCTTAATAGTATCACTGTGTATCACGGTTCCCTATCTTTTCGCATAACATTTTAAGCCCTATTTTTGAAAGTCATAAATTTCAAATCCTAATATTACTTGTTACTAATAATCTGTAGTCATAATATTATTTGCCCCAACTATCACTTGTCCTGATGTTAGTGTTCATAATATTTGAAAGCCATGAACTTACTTGTCCCACCTATCAACCACTATAAAATGTCACCTCATAATGATATAATGCCCTACAATTCTTCTCCTGCTAGTAACTTGCTATAAAAATGTTCACCATAACCTACTGTTTCTTCTGTGGTGACTAGCATTAATAATTATACACATGCGGCGTAAGGGTGGCCCAAGGGCCACCCCGCCGCACCATAACCTACTGTTTTAATTTTTTTAATTTAATTAATTGTCGTGAATTTGTAACATTATTAATGTTATATACCGGCTGTAATTCACGCACCTTTAGTCGAATTTTCTCGATCTATACTCTGTTCGCCGAGAATGTCTAATATAGGGCGCTCTCTCTTGCACAATTGTATGAAAGTAAAAAGGACGGCACTAGCACCATGAGTGACCGTGATTGGTCAGGGGGTGTGATCATTTTTTTCAAATGTTAGGCCGCATTTATATTGCTACAAACTTTTACCCGGCTGCACAATAAGGAGTATAATGTTTTCAGAATCCATGTATGTATGTGATTTTTTTTATTCCATCATAATTTTTGAATGCCTGAAAAAATTTAGTTGTTTACCTACTTCATCCAATACCTTCTAGATAAGAAACTGAAATTACTGAATTTTCTGGTACTTTGTCAAGGTATTATGTCAGACAACCATACTTTGAACACATTGGCGTTCATGTCTTTGTGGTAGTCTGCATCTTTTTTCGATTTAAAGACTAATAACCATTCTTCAACAAGACCGTTTATACTTCCTATGTGTGTGATAATTAGCCGTTTTTCTACCTACCTTTCTGGAGCCTACCTTGGAGAACAATACATAATTATTGATTATTGATACAAGTTACCTGACAACATTTTCTTAAATACAATTCTTAGTATCTTTTCCTGGATCCTAATGCCTCAGGTACAAATAAATAGGTAGGTACTAATACCTAAAAATATGACAATATAAAAATACAAGTATAACAAATATTATGTAAAACTCACCAGATGGATTTTTGAAGCCAGCAGCAGTAAGACCATTCAAAAATGCATCTCGAATTTTTCGCAACAACACGTCCGCACCGCACAACTGATAGATAAAACTGACTATTACTCGCAGCGTGCACGCGTCCTACGTTCGTTATCTGCGACCAACGACGTGCAGTTCCTGATTTCCCTATTATACATACTCGGCAAACAGAGTATAGGTTTCGAGCGAGTCCGTCACTATCTCGGCAGTGAGGTGACGCGGTGAGCTTGCGATGTTTACTGAATATCATTGAACAACATGGTATAATATATGAAAACTGTTTTTTTATCTATACTAATCTATACTAATATTATAAAGAGAGAACATTTGTATTTTTGTATGTTTGTAATGATTTGGCTCAAAAACTACTGGACCGATTTAAAAAATTCTTTCACTAATATATGGAATGGACTTTCGAAATGAAAATAGGCTATATATTATCTCGTTTAAATCAAAGGTACATTCGTGGAGACCTAATTTGCAACCTAAGTCGACAAAAAAACGGTCGAAAAAATACGTTTCTTACGAACTCTGCTCAATTGAAAACAGATGGAAGAATATTTTCTATGCAAGAGTTGTACAACTTAATAAGACCTACAAAAAAGTCACCAACAGCATATGTCTATCTCTGAAGGTTGACTCACAGTAACCATTTTAATCTTTAATTTTTTGGAAAAAAATATTACTTAACTTCCAGGGCTATTTTCAAGTACATAGTATTAATCCTTATCCAAATAATTACGTTAATTAGCTTGGCCACATATTATAAATTAAAATTGTCCTTTACAGTATATAATTCTAATGAAAACTCTAGAAGATATCACGGATTTCACATACACGCATCGCAAAATTAATAAAATATTTGTAGTGAAACCACCGAATAGGTCATAGTTACTGAGAAAATATTATTATAAGCTTAGCTTTTCTGTAGATCCCCACCGATCACAATCAATTTGAAGTCAATATAGTATAATAATATCATCTATTGTATAAAATAATAATGATCTACATTGTCGCCGCTCATGGACATAGTGCGACATCTACCGGCGATCAAGCGACACCCTCCTTTTTAAACGAAACCATAGACGAAAATGATGGCAGCAACAGCTGTCAAAATTCAAAATTTGACGCTTCACTTCACGCGATACCACCGTTGAACAACGTCTCATTTTAAAATACAAGGTACCTTTTTCGAAGTTCTTACTAAAATCCACATAACATTGAGATAAACAAACCGAAGACCACCGTGCCGCCACATTGTTCCTTCTCGCCGGAGTTCGTCGTGCGATCGCGACATCGGAGAATTACGACTAAGCGCCTATATCGAAATCGCCTGTGCAACGGTCAAGTCTTCAACCTGTGTATCCTTTTATGTTCCTTTCCTTATACGATTTGTGCTAAAACCGAGTTTTTACACTCATAGGAAGTGAAATAGTTTTATATTTTGTGGATTTGACGATTTACATGTAAGTACCTACACCTATTTTTATTCGTAAACGTATACGCCTTTTTTCTATTTGTTACGTAGGTTTTCAAAATGGTCGATGACAATAAACTAGGAGTGCCTTCTGCAGGATTGTCAGTTTCTCCTAATAGAGGTCAATCTAGTAGCCTTTCTGAGCTCAAGAAGCAAAGGGGCAACTTGCGAGGTCGGTTGACTCAGTTAAAAAAATACTTGGATACTTTCGTAGACGTTAGCCCATCCACAATTCAAATTCGGGAAACTAAATTCAGGATGCAGGCTGCTACAGAGCATTTTAAAGTGTTTAATAACATACAAAGTCGAATCGATTCATTTCTACCTGAATCTGAAGTAGATTCAAATTTCGAGTACATAGATTCATTTGAATCTTTATATTTTAACCTTCTGGCTGTTGCTGAAACTTTAGTCGAAAGTGGGGGGCTTGGTGACAATGCTAATTCAAAATGTAACGGTCATTCCTCCCGAAGTAACATCAAACTACCGGAGATCAAATTGCCCTTTTTCGATGGAGATCTTTTTCAAATTGCCATTTGACCACTGGCTCGAATATAAAAACTCATTCCTCAGTATGATCCATAAACGTTCGGATTTAGACGAGATTCAAAAGTTTCATTATCTAAGGTCATCACTCAAAGGTACTGCATTTTAATGTGATAAGTGCATTGGAGTTTACGTCTTCCAATTACGAAATCGCGTGGAATTTACTAGATAGCAGGTATCATAACACTAGACTTCTTGTACATAACCATCTAAAGGCATTATTTTCTATTCCTACTCTGAAACATGAGTCTTATATGCAGATCAGGAAGTTAATTGATACCGTGTTGAGAAACCTGCGAGCTCTAAAAACATTAAATGAACCAACCGAGTATTGGGATACGTTAATTATCTATTTGGTTGTATCCAAATTGGATTCAACTACAGAGCGCGATTGGGAGAATCATAAAGATTCTATTCTAGTTGATCCTAACAAGAAATTAATGCTAGAAGACTTATTATCATTTCTGAGAAATAAGGCGGACATGTTAGACATGATAAACGCAAGTCATAACAAAGCACAATCTCAGCCTAAGCCAGTGATACATACAAGCGAAACGAAACCATCACAATATAACAAAAGCAACGTACATAGCTTTGTGTCACAAACGAATTCTAATCCTAAAATCAAATCGTCCTATAACAATGGCAACAACACTAAGCGCACCGTTAATTGTCCGTCATGTAACGGTAATCATGCCCTATACATGTGTTTTAAGTTCTTAAATTTATCAGTTCAAGATAGAATTAAATTCATAAATGATAAACGATTATGTCGCAATTGTTTACGCTCAGGACATTCTATTAATGAATGTTTATTCGGTTCCTGCAAACAATGCGAAAATAAGCACAATACTTTGCTTCATTTAAGCGGCACAAGAATAATTAAACGACATATCTACGACTAATGAACGCGCGGGCGCAACTAATTTCAACATTACGTCTCAACACGGCCCTTCCACTTCTATGCATTCTCTAGCTATAGATACCTACAGCACACTAGGAAGCGCGCTAAATAATAATCAGTCAGTGCAACCGGTTTTGCTATGCACGGCGCTCGTAGACATTGTAGACAGAGATAAACAAGTATATACAGCCCGGGCGTTGCTTGACAACGGTAGTCAACACAGCTTTATATCGGATTCGCTGAGGAAACGATTAAATGCGTCTTCAATACAGTCCACTATACGTATATCAGGCGTCGCACAATCGGTGACGCAATCAAACGAATCATGCGAAATGATCCTACGTTCTAAAGTAAACGATTACCATAGAAAGGTGCAATGTTTTGTGTTGCAGTGTATTACAGCCAGTTTACCGTCTACAAACATTGATACTGATCTTATACGGCTACCAAATAACATCCAGCTTGCTGATCCTACTTATCATATTCCGTCGGATATCGATATATTAATAGGTGCGGATCTATTTTGGGAAATTATAGACGAAACTAAAATTCGATTAAAAACCGGACCATACCTACAGAACTCGAAATTAGGGTGGTTACTCACGGGGCCATTATACACAAACGGATTAAATAATCGTTACAATCCGTTACTTGTAATTTTACCCAAACAATAGATGAAAATCTTAAACGCTTTTGGGAACTAGAAAACGTACCGGAAGTGCGAAACATTCTCACGCATGACGAGCGATTGTGTGAAGAATTATTTTCAAAAACGACTAAACGAGAAGCCGATGGTAGGTTTTCTGTTCGAATACCACTCAAGGAGTCACCAGAGGCGTTGGGTGATTCATACAATTTAGCGAAAAATAGATTTCTCTCGCTAGAACGAAAATTGGAACGTTCTACCGAGTATAAACGCATGTACTGTGACTTTATGAATGAGTACGAGGCTTTAGGTCATATGAGTCCTTTAGATAAAGTCGACAGCCCGCACTATTTTCTACCGCATCATGGGGTATTTAAAGAAAATAGTAACACGACTAAGTTACGGGTAGTGTTTGACGCGAGCGCGGTTACTTCGTCAGAAAAATCACTTAATGATATTCAGTTACCGGGACCAGCTCTTCAAAACGACATTTTTTCTATTATTTTACGCTTTCGGCAACATAAATACGTAGCATGCGCCGACGTAAAAAAAATGTTTCGACAAGTATTAATACAAGCGGATCAAAGAGCGTTACAACTTGTCCTTTGGAGAGATAAACCGATTGATCCTCTGAAAGTTTATCAGCTCAATACGGTGACGTACGGCACTGCGTCTGCGCCATACCTAAGTATGCGCTGTATACGACAGCTAGCGATAGACTGTGACGATGATACTATAGCACGCGTAATCACCGAAGATATATTTGTAGACGATTTAATAACCGGAAGTGATGATTATTCACAGTTATTAGACATCTAAACTGTTATCTCCTCTAACTCTTCGGAGAGAAGTAGCCGACCTTAATTTTCTTCACGGATTACTAAAAAACAAAATAGACTGTAGTAATCTCCTGGAAAAAATCAAATTCCAAATACCCACACGAACTGTCACAAGACGTAATTACCTCAAACTTTATTCTGATTCTTGTTCCACCAACTATCGCAATAACTCTTTTTTTTTCAGAGTGTGTAGTAGCTTTAATATTAGCCATTCTCAGTCTGTAGATTTATTCGCGGATAGAATTAATATATTTAAAAATAATGCAGCTACAAACTTTTTTGCCTTAAACTAATCAGAACTAGCATTATTATTTTATTGTCAATGTATATATATATATATATATATATATATAAATATATATGTATATATTTAAATATATTATTTATTTTTATATTTTAAATTCCTGTTTGTTTGATTGATACGGTAAGTTAATAGTATTGCAAAACGTTTTGCTGTTAGTGTCATTTGCCCGTTTGGTATATGACTTCTTACACTACCAACGCAATATTTATATCTATTTTATTTTATTTTTTTACTATTACTGTTTGAACATTTTTAATTACGTTTCTATTGGCGAAAGCTCCTTAAGGCTTCTCGGTCTAAAATTATTTTGTTTTTTCACTCATGTATGTATTAGCTGTTAGCTTTCCATGAAATAAATAAATAAATAAAATAAATAAATCTGTAGAAACGTTTCAGATGTTTTGAAATCGGGTTGCTTTTCGCTTCGTAAGTGGACTTTCAACTCAGACGTATCAGAGAGTGCACCTGTAGATTTGTTTGTCGGCGAACATACGCAAAACAAAATGCTAGGTATAGGTTGGCATAACGATGGGATGAGCTGTATTACACTGCGAAGGTCGATGAGTTTTCGAGCATTTCGAAATTAACTAAACGAGTGATGTTATCGATTATTTCACAAATATACGATCCGCTAGGTTTACTTTCCCCTGTAATTATTTTATCGAAAGTTTTATTACAGAAGTTGTGGCTAAGTAAACTCGATTGGGACACTCCTGTGTCATCAGATATTGCAGTAACATGGAATAAGTTCACAGGAACTTTGACATGTTTAAACGAATTAAAAATTCCTCGTCACGTTTTAAGCGACAACGTACAACATACAATTTTGAGCATTTTCGTAGATGCATCCATTACTAGTTACGGAGCGTGCGCTTACATCAGTTCTTATGATGACCATTCCGACAAAGTCACGGTCAAACTTCTCTGTGCTAAGAGCAAGGTAGCACCTTTAAAATCGATTAGCATACCTAGGCTAGAACTTCGTGCTGCGCTAGTAGGTGCGAGACTTTATAAAAAAATAATCGAATCATTACGATTACCTTTCACCGAAGTCCACTTCTGGACTGACTCGACCATAGTCATTGGTTGGCTCAGCATGTCTCCACATTTGTTAAAAACGTTTGTTCAAAATCGAGTCACGGAAATAAACGAGCTTACAGGCGATTCTAGATGGCATCATGTCGCAAGTAAAGACAATCTAGCTGATCTATTGTCTAGAGGGCTTTCAGCTGACTCATTAGTGAGCTCTAAACTTTGGTGGAACGACCCGTGTTATATGCAAAATCGTGAATTTATAATGAATTATGTAATGATAATAATCGAAATAATGCAATTAATGTGAATAATTTACCGGAACTAAAATCGAATATAACCAATCTTGTTTGTGTTCGTCCGTGCGACTTCATACATTTTGATAAATATTCGTCTGTCAATAAACTTAAACGAGTATGGGCTTACGTATTGCGTTTTATAGCTAATCTGCGCAAAGTCAGGGGGCGCTCTGATGTTTTGAAGCGAGAAACCGGTAAGTTGACGATGGACGAGTTGAATGCATCAACTCGTCCACCGACGAGTCGTGCTTAATAGTTAAGTCCGCTCAGAGACAATCGTTCCCTGATATTTACGAGTGCTTATTAAATAACTTGCCGATAAAAACAAGCGCGAAGGAAATGAATCGTGTTTCAGGTTTAAACGTATTTTTAGACGAAAATAAATTAATTCGTGTTGGAGGTAGACTTTGCAATTCTACCAACTTTGATAATAATAAAAAACATCCGATTCTTTTGTGCAGTAAACACCAGTTTTCAGTGCAATTGATAAGACATGAACATATGCGAATACTCCACGCGGGTCCTCAACTTCTTCTTTCCAGTTTGTGCGAATCCTGGTGGATATTGCATGCGAGAAATATATCACAGAAAATAGTGCGCGAGTGTGTTATGTGTTCGCGCATGAAGGGGAAGACGTTATCTCCGATCATGGGTAACTTGACATCTGAACGTTTGGACCCTGGATTTTCCTTCATGCGGACGGGGGTGGATCTGGGAGGTCCGCTGATGATGCTAAATCGAAAGGGGAGAGGATCACGGTTAGTGAAATGTTACGTGTGTCTTTTCGTTTGTTTCCTTACGCGGGCAATTCATTTAGAGCTTGTTACCAGTCTGTCAACTGACGATTTTATTTTAGCACTTAAGCGATTTATTAGTCGAAGGGGAAAACCTCTTTCACTTTATTCTGATAACGGCAGAAATTTTGTTGGAGCTTCTAGGGAGCTAAATTCATTCTTAAACGATAATAATAAACAAATCGTTGAATTAGTCGCCAACGACGGCATTCAATTTCATTTTATTCCACCATACTCACCCCATTTTGGAGGCCTATGGGAGAGTGGGATAAAGTCGTGTAAACACTTTCTTCGCCGCCTCTCAAATGGCGGTTGGGACGCGTCGTAAAAATATTCCCGGGTGCTGATGGAGTCTTCCGCGTCGCCAATATTCGCACTGCAACAGGGGTCAACAGAAGGGCATTCTCCAAGATCTGCCCCTTGCCTCTGCAGCCGGAAGAGGCTGGAGACGCCCGACACCTCATACGTATATTATGATCTTGGAAGCAGGTGCTTCCAAGGCCGGGGGCATGTCGCCGCTCACGGACAGAATGCGACATCTAGCGGCGATCAAGCGACACCCTCCTTTTTAAACGAAACCATAGACGAAAATGATGGCAGCAACAGCTGTCAAAATTCAAAATTCGACGCTTCACTTCACGCGATACCACCGTTGAACAACGTCTCATTTATAAATACAAGGTACCTTTTTGAAGTTCTTACTAAAATCCACATAACATTGTGATAAACAAACCAAAGACCACCATGCCGCCACAATATATATAATATGATATTTTAAACCACCCCGACTGATCTATACATAATCTTTTCATTAAAAGCATTCCAATGACTCTAAACACGACATTTAAAATCTGAGCTGTAAGTTGGTGAGGATTTGAGTATTCTGTAGAGTCCAGAAGATGTCCCAGCATCAGGTCAATGCTTCCATGTTCTTACAATATCGTTGAAGAAGAAGATTTTCGAATTGATCAGACCTACTAAAGTTGATTAAAGCTACATAGTTTTATAACGATTGAACGAATTTTCATGAAACAAAGCTAAGAACACTCTCGATGAAGACATCAATCAAAAAAAAATGTTCAATAATAAAATCAAAATCGGTTCATCCGGTTGGGTGCTAAGATGATACAGACAGACACACAGATAGACACGTTAAACGTATAATACCCCTACTTTTTGCATCATGGAACGCCGTAAGGTTACGGCGGCAGATATTCTCCTTTGTGGTAAGCTACTTTTCAACCGACTTCCAAAAAGAAGGAAGTTCTCAATTCGTTTGTATGTTTCTTTTTTCTTTCTTTTTTTGTGTGTGTATGTAACGCGATTACTCCGTCAATTGTGAACCGATTCGAACTATTATTTTTGTAATCGGTAGGGTACGTGTTCAAGGTGGTACCATTATAATTTCATTGAGATGTGATAAGTATCTTCAGAGATATGACGATAAACGTCTCAAACTTGCTACTGAAATTGACTCGACATTGAAGTCGGTTGTTTTAGTTTTTAAACTATCTTAATTATTGGTAGATTTAATGATTCCACGAAAATCCATGATTTATGAATGCACATAAAACTTTCATTGGTAGTTATATAGCTAGGATTAGAACCAACGACCCTCGGGTCAGAATCAGGGTAATTATCCTTTACGCCAAAGGGCTGTCCAATATCACTGCGTAAGTATTATAAAATAATGTCCATCACTGCGTCTGTCTGTCTGCTCGCAATAATCTCAATAGCATCTGAACGGATTATCATGCGGTTTTCACTAATAGCCAGAGTGTTTATGAGGAAGGTTTAGGTCTTAGGTGCATAATTCGTTAAGGTTTTGTGTAAATTGGTTGACATATGACGATGATTGTTAAATATGTTAATATTTTATATTCGATGCAACAAACTGATGCAAATTTTGTAGGCATATATGTTCTACCCGTGCGAAGCCGGGGCGGGCTGCTAGTTATTAATATAATTATTATTAAAATAATTCTTCAACCGCATCATCACTTACCAACAGGTGAGATAGTGGTCAAACGCTAGCCTATAAGATATAACACAACACAAGCTATAAATTCAGTGATTACATAAAAAAAAATAGTAAAATTAATAATAAAATTGAGTGTTTGAAAAAATTCAATTAATTGCATGGATAAACTTATGACTTATTATTGATGTTACTATGATACAAAAAACATGAATATTATATTGTTTTCAATCATAAAATGCCCTACAGTTTTTGTTGGTCTTAGTAATTGTTTGAAATTATTACTGTATTCGAACACAAAACTTATGACAAAAAAAATTAGGACTAATAACCGTTATGCTCACTACCTATATGATAAGCAAATATTATGACAAGAAACTATAGGAATTATAACCATTATTCTCATTAATAATATGACAAGCAAAAAATATGGCGAATAATTATTATGACTAAAACGTATTATGACAAATGATGTATGCCAAAAACTTTTAGGACAAAAAACTTTATGCGAATGAATGTATGAATAGGACACCGTGTATCACACATAGGTTGCTCCAAAGAATGTATAGGACACCGCGTGTATCACACATAGGTTGCTCCGAAGAATGAATAGGACACCGTGTATCACACATAGTTTGCTCCAAAGAATGAATAGGACACCGTGTATCACACATAGGTTGCTCCGAAGAATGAATAGGACACCGTGTATCACACATAGGTTGCTCCGAAGAATGAATAGGACACCGTGTATCACACATAGGTTGCTCCAAAGAATGTATAGGACACCGCGTGTATCACACATAGTTTGCTCCAAAGAATGAATAGGACACCGTGTATCACACATAGGTTGCTCCGACGAATGAATAGGACACCGTGTATCACACATAGGTTGCTCCGAAGAATGAATAGGACACCGTGTATCACACATAGGTTGCTCCAAAGAATGTATAGGACACCGCGTGTATCACACATAGGTTGCTCCGAAGAATGAATAGGACACCGTGTATCACACATAGTTTGCTCCAAAGAATGAATAGGACACCGTGTATCACACATAGGTTGCTCCGAAGAATGAATAGGACACCGTGTATCACACATAGGTTGCTCCGAAGAATGAATAGGACACCGTGTATCACACATAGGTTGCTCCAAAGAATGTATAGGACACCGCGTGTATCACACATAGTTTGCTCCAAAGAATGAATAGGACACCGTGTATCACACATAGGTTGCTCCGAAGAATGAATAGGACACCGTGTATCACACATAGGTTGCTCCGAAGAATGAATAGGACACCGTGTATCACACATAGGTTGCTCCAAAGAATGAATAGGACACCGTGTATCACACATAGTTTGCTCCAAATAATGAATAGGACACCGTGTATCACACATAGGTTGCTCCAAAGAATGAATAGGACACCGTGTATCACACATAGTTTGCTCCGAATAATGAATAGGACACCGTGTATCACACATAGGTTGCTCCAAAGAAGTATCTAATATACATCTTGATTATCAGTTATTTTCAACCGACTGACCAAAAAAAGGAGGTTCTCGTTCAATCTCGTCGTCAATTCGTCTGTATGTTTTTTTTTATGTATGTCCGTCAATTGAGTACCGATTCGAATGATTACTTCTTCAATCGGTAGGGTACGTTTTCGAGGAGGTCCCATTGTAATTTCATCAAGATATAATAAGTATCTCCAGAGATATGACGATAAACGTCTCAAACTTGGTACTGAAATTGACTCGCGGGGCATGGAAGTCGGTTGTATCTTAATTATGTTCTGGAGACTTCTGTTATGGAACATGTCTAATGTTTATGATATAGACTCAGGAAGAGTGTCCGGTTACGTAGTATTATTATCTAATGTATATGATATAGACTCAGGAAGAGTGTCCGGTTACGTAGTATTATTATCTAATGTATATGATATAGACTCAGGAAGAGTGTCCGGTTACGTAGTATTATTATCTAATGTATATGATATAGACTCAGGAAGAGTGTCCGGTTACGTAGTATTATTATCTAATGTATATGATATAGACTCAGGAAGAGTGTCCGGTTACGTAGTATTATTATCTAATGTTTATGATATAGACTCAGGAAGAGTGTCCGGTTACGTAGTATTACTATCTAATGTATATGATATAGACTCAGGAAGAGTGTCCGGTTACGTAGTATTATTATCTAATGTATATGATATAGACTCAGGAAGAGTGTCCGGTTACGTAGTATTATTATCTAATGTATATGATATAGACTCAGGAAGAGTGTCCGGTTACGTAGTATTATTATCTAATGTATATGATATAGACTCAGGAAGAGTGTCCGGTTACGTAGTATTATTATCTAATGTTTATGATATAGACCCAGGAAGAGTGTCCGGTTACGTAGTATTATTATCTAATGTATATGATATAGACTCAGGAAGAGTGTCCGGTTACGTAGTATTATTATCTAATGTATATGATATAGACTCAGGAAGAGTGTCCGGTTACGTAGTATTATTATCTTTTCTATGGTCCGGTGAATATTGTGGAGGGAATATTTTGGCTTAGCTGTATGTCCGTGTCCAACATGACGCCTCTGACAATAATTACGCGGCTATGTTCGGCACGCCGCACGCGACCTAGTTGATATGACGCGGCTATGTTCGGCACGCCGCAAGCGACATTGTTGATATGACGCGGGATGTACACGTTTACGTGCTTCGGTTTACATTTTGACAGCTTGCGTTTAATATTTTCAATAAGCCCGCTTCATAGTGGTGGCTGCTAAAATGTTGATAAACATTATTATTGTCAATAATACAATGTTAGAGGTAGAAACTAACTTCAAGGCAGTGTACATAGAGTCAGAAGGCAGCGTATTATGATCACTGTTTATTAGTGTTTATAAACTAAACAAAACTTTGTTAAACTTTCCTCAAACTACGAGTTTAACGAGCCTAATTTCCGCCTACTGCTCTTCGAATGTAAAATCTTTGATGAAATAATATCTAATCATCACGATCTGATCAGTAATATGATATGATCATCACGTATGTATGATGAGATGACAATGTTTATTCCTACTTATATATTTTTGTTACGTCGTTTGGATTTCATTCGTTTCGATTACAAATTTTATTACAGACATTATTAATGAGTGTGGTAAGAAAAATCTGCGCAGAAATAGTGTTCAGGTGATAGCGCTACTGCACATTGCTTAAAAATGTTACAATTCTACCTTACCCGTGTGGGTTGTTTATGTGTATAAATAACCCCCTTGTTCCCCGCGTCGCCGCGTCACAGCAGAACATTCTGAGAAAACGTTCCGTAGCCACCGGCTATTATCTGGTATCGGTAAATTGATAGTACAGACAGCACTCGGTTCTCGGGTGTAATTGAACCGCGGTGGTGATGTCGGACTTACAAGTCGCTGGTAACACCACACACTGAACAAAAGCTACGAGTTATTATCTATATTTTTATTTATATACATCTATTAACAATAGAGTATAATTGTGAACTTTATAAATCCTATTAATAGATATTATAAAGGTAAGAGTTTATCAGTGTATATGTTTGTTACTTCTTCACACTAAAACTACTAAACCGATTTTGGACTGAAATTTGGTATGTAGGTAGGCTAGAACCTGAAACAACACAAAGGGTACTTATTATCTTGATATTCCCACGGGAATGATGTCTACGCGGGTAAAATCGCGGGCACAGCCAGTGTGTAATAGTTTGACGAACAGCGGAAATATATCTGTGATGGTTTTTTTTTTGTCGAAAATTGATGTGCGCTTTTCACAGTGGCCCAACGGTAAAAGAGCAAATATCGTTAAGAAACTCCCAACCCCGCATGGTGGTACGACACTGTCTAGTCACGGTAATATTATAATACAGTATTGTGACTCAATACAAACGGTCGGAACGCGCGTCATGCCTACGCGCCTCGAGTTCGGCACACACTCGGTACACAGCTCACGGTTAATGTAGTTACGCCGCACGCACTCCGCAGCGACGAACGAACCGTGTGAAGGTACGGTCGTGTAATGGCGGTTTAAGCAGTATGCGTGCGAATTGTGAATATGTGATTGATCGAGAATAATATATAATCATTATATGACTTAGTATGGCACAGAGGAATTATAGACTATATTGTACTGTTTATGGGTGCTTGAATTCTTCAATAACACACCCAGAGATAGGCAATTTTTATTAACCTATTAGTACGTGATTTATTTTTCTTTTAAGGTGGATATTTCGCTTTTTCCACTACTGAACAAAATACCTAGATTCATAAATAAATAAGTGGATAGGGTGAAAAAAGTGACACACGAGTGACCTATAGTCTACGCTCGCGAAAAAAAATACTTACTAGTATTTAGGTAGTTTCCTAGGCTAGACTATCTACTTACTTATATGTATTGAGCTACTTACATGATTGATTAACACTTACATGTACATGTATTATTATTGAATTCAACGACATAGCATTATGAAATTATTAAGAGAGTATTATGGCAGGAACCTACCTACCTAATAAGATTTATCAGCCGGCGCTTAGCTTAGCTTTTGATCTCAAGGACAGGGCCGAGCATCGCCGTTATTGCTATGACATCGATGGGGCCGAGTCACAATATTGTTCATTATATTACCGTGGTCTAGTGTCCGCCAGGCCAGCTACCCTCAAGTTAGAAAATCCTTGAGAGCCAGTTCCCATTCTAGGCCTAGTGTGCTACCTTATCCTTGACCGCATCATCACTTACCAACAGGCGAGACACTGGTCAATAAACGATAGCCTATATGATATGATATATATCTGGAAATAGAATGACAACTAGTGTAATCCACATCACGACTATACATCATGTCATGTCTATCGATATCTATATCATGTTAGAATGTGGCGTGGTGTGAACCACGACCAAAACCTACTAGCAGTGGACACCCGTTTAGCAACACCCAGTGATCTCATTAATTCATGATCTATCCTTCATACCAACGGGTCGTTAAAAATGATGACTTACAAATTTTTCCGGGCTTCAGCACAGTTACGGGATCTTTTTTTATACCGAACTGGGTTATATTTGATCACTATCTCACCTGATATTAAGTGATGATGCGATCAAACAAATAACTTCCTACGATATCACCGCTCAAGTTGAGATAGTGGTCAAACGCTTGCCTATCGTGTATAAAAAAGTTATGTTAAGAGTAACTCACTCGATATTTTAAATCATAATGTAGAAACATTTGTATACATCTAGCTTTGTATAAGGAATGCGATGCAGCGAGAGATTCCTGGGCACGTAGAGTCGGGACAGAACTGTTTGTCGCTATGTCGTGCGGAGGGCGACGATGTCGGAATACACGTGGTAATAAATAGCTCAAGAAGAGCTTGCTTGTTTTATGGCTTTTTTTACTTATTTAACGTTACTGATGTAAGTTTTAATTTTTATGTTGTAGGTGAATGGTAGGGAAGCGGCCAACCTGATGGGAAGTGGTCACCGCCGGCTATGGACAGTTGCAACACTCGGAGAATTGCCGGCGCATTACGTACCTTTAAATGGTGGACTGGCGATCGAGAGGTCGCGAGTTCAATCCCCACCCATCGCACTATTGACGTGAACCCACTCCAGACACAAGCATTTTAGCTGAGTGAGAGGGATTAACATGAATATTAGTAATGTGCAACCCACATTGCGAGTAAGCTATAATTTTTTTTTAAATGACATTTTTTAATTATTAA
Source organism: Cabera pusaria (assembly GCA_954871355.1). NCBI lineage: Eukaryota > Metazoa > Arthropoda > Insecta > Lepidoptera > Geometridae > Cabera > Cabera pusaria. The sequence continues at coordinate 23,732,210 of OX940906.1, forward strand.
ATAAATACGCTTGTCTCAAATTAGAAGATGAAAACAGGACAAAACACTGGATATCCAAATTAAGAAGACTAGAAATAAGTATTCTACCTTCGGATTGATTACATTGAATAATTATTTGGTAATGTCATCCAATATCACACTGTAGGTATACAACAAACATATTCGGTAAAGTATAATATTTATAACCTCTATTCGATCAGTACCCGGCGGTAGCTCGGTGTGTAAAGACACCGACACGCTCGTCTCTCCATATCTGTAAGAGTTCCTGCAACTAGTGTAACTCAATAGGCCTCCAAAAATAGTCGTTCAGGGATCTCCGCTAATGTCCTAATATCACAACTTTGCGGCGAATGATTTTATCGAGCGACACTGAGGGCCGCTACATATAGATAATAGATGCAAATAAGTTATTTTTCAAAAAAAATAAAACCGACTTCATAACCACAAAAAGGCACTCAAAAGCGAAAAATAATTTACTTAAAATTATTATAAGCGTTACCCACGTCTCTATTTGAAGTCGGTGCCAGCCAAGTCTAATAGGTAGTAGATAGATAATACCTACGAGTACATGTATCTACCTACTTACTAACCTACATGTACCTACTTACTACTACTACATACATAGCATCTATCTAATATCCAATAGACTTGGCTGGCACCGACTTCAAATAGAGACGTGGGTAACGCTTATAATAATTTTAAGTAAATTATTTTTCGCTTTTGAGTGCCTTTTTGTGGTTATGAAGTCGGTTTTATTTTTTTTGAAAAATAACTTATTTTACCCTTTTTAGTGCAAAAAAAGTTTTAATGAAATTACATGCATCTATTAAATTTCGTGTCTGGGCCGTTATACACTGACGGATATATACTTTTTGAAAATTTCAAGTGTGTACCTATAACGGTTAAGAAGATACAGATCTGTAAAGTGCGCACATATAGACACACGGACGGACGGACGGACGAACAGACAACAAAGTCTCAGAAAGTGTTCATTTGGTAGCCTTTGGGTTCGGAACCCTAAAAAAATTGACTTTAAATGCCGCGCTAAAGTGAAAATATTCACTAGTAATAATGATGTCATCAAGGTCTCATAGGACAATGTCCAAAATGGCCCTGTGCAATAAAAGCATCTGACACACGATAATTAATTGTCTATTTTATTACAATAATTCCAAATACTTTTATAACACGGACTAGTTGTATTCCAAAATGAATATAAAAAAGTATTATTTGCGATTATTAACATTAATTGCCGCCATATGGCCAACAGGGTACTGAATCACTCTACTACGTTATAAGAGGCACTTCCCTATATTGTGGATACCCGAATTATGTAAGCACTGTGTAGCCAACCTAACAACGGAAAGTATTATTTACGTAGTAACTATTATATAATATGTGGTTTTATGCTTATATTTTTTTTTTTGCTGTGTTGATTGGTACAAAGTACGTTCATGATTCTGAGTTATTTAATTATGTATGCAGTGTCGCGGGACTGAAATGGCCGCCATCTTCGCCAAATGTCATGTCATGTCAAAAAATATTAGGTATGTTTAAAAAAGTTTGCACTCTAACAAGACTTTGCCCGGTAGAACATTCCTGTGAAGACAAATTATTTATATTTATACATAATTATTTATTATAATTATTAATATATAATTATTTATTGAGGGCCCGGTGGCGTAATTGGGAGAACAGTCGGCTTTGATGCCGTGGTACCGAGTTCAAACCGCCGTGCACCAATGAATTTTTCTATCGAAAAATATATGTGCGCTTCTCACAGTGGCCCTCCGGTGAAGGAAAACATCGTTAAGAAACCAATAACCCCCGCATGGTGGTAGAACATATCTAGTGTCCGCCTGGCCAGCTACCACCCTCAAGTCAGAAAATCTGTCGCCAAACATCTAATGTGTTCCGGCAGCTATCCTTGAGAGCCAGTTCCCATTCTAGTCCACTTCTCTATCTTCGACCGCATCATCACTTAGCAACAGGTGAGATAGTGGTCAAACGCTTGCCTATAAGATATTACAAAAAAAAATTCCCCACCTTTATTTCTATCTCGCTCACAGTTACCGTAAGAATATCTTATATGCAATAGCAACCTCCATTGTGTATAATCTTCTTGGGACTCTTCTACTAAAACTAGTACAATCTCCTATGTTTGGGGTATTTATCTCCAGATCTCTGGTGATACTAATCAGATCTCAATAAAATTAAAATGGGACCACCTCGGAAACGTATCCTACCAATTAAAAAAAGAATCATTTGAATCCGTTCACAATTGATGGAGAAATCGCGTAACATACACACAAAAAAAAAAAAAAAAAAAAAAAAAACATACAGACGAATTGAGAACCTCCTCCTTTTTTGTGAAGTCGGTTAAAAATATTTCTAAGCTATCATACAAGCGAAGTTATGCATAAAGTATCTCAAGAGACGCCTCAATTACAACTTGCAAAAGATAAGGACAGCAAATGATTAGCTAGTTTCAACGTTAAACATTTTCCGGAACATTATTGACACTCCTGACCTTCATAATAAGTTCGCTGAATTAAATGTCCCGAGTAACAATCTTTTCGGACTCGCAAACTCAAACTGTTCACTATGCCACGGAGTCACATGGCAGCACGTCACAACTCGCCTATTCCCCGGTCCCTCTTTGCATTCATCGCTCTCCTCGAATCAACTTAGACTTTATACCGCTCAGAAATTTTGTGACATTTAAAATCAATTGACATTTAGATCCTAACTTTTTATTCTGACATATGTCTTATCTGTTTAGATTTTATTATGTTGTACACATGTACATACATATGTTTAAAATTATTTACATATTATAATACATACATTTTTACATTATTTAAAAAAAAACCGGCCAAGTCGAGTCGGACTCGCCCACCGAGGCTTCTGTACCAACGTTGGATAGAACCAATTAAGCTAGACCTCTAAATTGTAAGAGCGCTTAAATAACTCAGAGGCCAATCTCAATTGGCTCCACTATGTATATATGGGAACGCCCACGAATTGTAATTTTTTTTTATTTTTCCTTTATTTGTGCTTTGTGCTAGGTTAACGGGAAGTACCCTATAGGTTTTCGACCCAAAACCTATAGGGTACTTCCGGTTGACCTAGAACTGTCAATTTTGGTTAAAAGTTAAAATATTACAACACAGGTAAGTAAAGATTCCGAAAAATAAAAAAAATTGAAAATTAAGGTAAATTTTGATACTTACAAGTTTTCGCGAAAATCTAAATTTGCCCATATCTTTTTATTGTGTTGATTCAGGGCTTTGATTTTTATACACCTAATAGGGACTATAGACCTCAGTATATCAGTGGTGACACACGGACAGACAGACAGACAGACGGACAGACAGACAGACGGACAAGAAAGCGATCTTATAAGGGTTCCTTTTTTACCTTTTGAGGTTCGAAACCCTAAAAACATGTATTTAGTCTGATTGAATATGATGTTTCTATTAATTCGTCTTGACTAACCATTTTGAATTGAATAATGTCTTAATCAGTATGAATAGTCTTTGACTGTTTTAATTATCAATAAATAAACAAATTATCAGCTATATGAACCAATTAGCATACGGCCGCGGTATCTTCCACAAACATTCGGGTACTGACTCCTACATCTTGTACTAAGATTGAGTTAAAATGACGAAGCAAAACTATGTTAGCCGCGAGCCAAGTATTCCGACAAGTTCAAGGGCACACATTATTACAAGTTATTATCTCAGAATATCTTGGCGACTCATCCCTCATTGATCTCGGCTTTGGTTTTCGTTATGCGTCTTTTGTACCGCGCTAAAGGAAGAGAATTGAAGTGAAACATACTTCATAAAAACGCACTCTTCAAATTGCATGTGTCTAGAACCAGCGGTTTAGGTTGTGCGTTGATATATCATCAGTCAGTCAGGACTTTCCATTCTTAATATACAAATTTCTGTCCGTCTGCAAAATATATAAATATCGAATTTAAGAGCCGGGACTTAAATAACAAATGAAAAACTATTAACTAAATAAAATGACAAAATAAGGAATTTTTGAGAGATTTCCTGATAGCGAGCATTCCCAGTGATTTAAGGTACACGTAGTGTACACATTGTAAATGAGGAAGTCAGGGCGGTACTCTCTTAGGGACAGCTGCGCGGCCGTATCACCGGCCCGCTAGCCCTCTGAGCCCTCCGAGCCGTCCAAGCACGCGACCCTCCCACACGTGTCGCCAGACACGACTTCACTGCGTGTGAACAACTCTTACTAAACTAAGTTTGTGTAATTTTCTATCCTATTACATCATCAAGTGATCAATTTGAACTATGAATAAGTATATAAAGACAATCTTGGCAGAAATTGAACATAAAATATTTGGAACAAGTCACAATGATCTGGGTTTGTCTGTCCAGTTTTCTTAGTGCACAATAAGGTGAAATGATAAAACTTTTTAACAAAAAAATTAAACCGCTGAGAAACTGAAAAGCAAAAATTAATAAACCTTTTTTTATTTAAACTTAATAACGAAGTTCTAAAATTACTGTTATTATACTTAAGTTTATATTTTTGTAATTATTTTGAGTTTTCAACTAAACATAATAACTAAGTTCTTATACTAATGTAAGTATGTATACCTAACTAATTTTGAGTCGGCGCCAAACAAGCATATTAATTAATTACGTAAAGCGTGATGCGCGGCGGAGGCACGGCGCGACACGCTAGTTCGCCGGAAAATGCCGAGTGTTGACGAAGTTAATGTCAGCGAGACAGCAACCCGAACGGGCACCACATTTAGTCGCCATTGGATCGCCTCGCTCGCCGTGTACGGACGTCTCCACTTCAAGTTGCCTTCGCTTTGTCCGCAGTATTTTGTGTGTGAAATAGTGTCGACGGTGCCCGGAGCTGTGTGCTTCGGCGGGGAATATCTGCGTATACGGACTGTCGGAGAGGTCGGTATGCTGGTGGTGTAGTAACCAACACCACCCTGTAACCGGCCTCTTCTTGCGTCACACGGAAGCAAGGACTACGAACCTCTGAAGCCATGGACCCGCCACCAGCCGGGACCACCAAAAGGCCCTTTTCAGGGCCATCCGCATCCCAGGTCTGTAGCCTCGGCTACAGTCACTGAAGCCACTACTACGGAAAACGTAACCGAAGTAACCGTAGTAACCGATGTAGTAACCATCGGAATTGAGTCCGGCCCTTTTCAAGGCCCAAAAGTAACCTCGCCGGCCGTCGCTGACACGACGCCGACCTCCCATCAACCGAAGGGCTCAATTCCGGCGTCCTTCTGGCAGGCACTCTCACTGAGAGGGGCTTTACGAGCGTGATATGCTCACACTCGCCCGGCTTATACAAGCCGGGGCCCTCTCGGATGGGATGCTTCGCTGGATGGCGCTGTACTTGCGCTTGTCGGAGGCGGAGATCGAGGGAACCGAACTATCGAACGACGACCAAGTCGCGTTGATGTTCGCTCAGAAGAGCATCATTACTCTGCCGCCGGCCCCAGAGTTGACACCGCGCGCGAACATCCCGCCGCCTCCGCCGCCCGCGCCCCGCGCAGAAGGGGGAAACGCCGTCGCGCCCGCTCGCAATCGCTGAGCCCCCCGACGACGCGTGCAAGGGCTAGATCGCCTAGCCCGAGACCCGGACCGTCCGGGATCTCACTGCTGACCCAGGCTCCGAAGCCTCAGAGGAAGTAGAAGACCGGCACCGCAGAAACACAGCGAACCGGCCGCAAGAGCGAGACGACACGCGCCGCGAACGTCGCCGCTCCTCGCACAGCGAGTCGTACGATCGCTGCTCCTTTGCCCGCCCGCGCGTCTCCGCGCGACGTCACCGCGACCACCGCCGCCCGCGCGGCACCGCGTGATGTCACGGCCGCCGCCGCCGTCGTTCCCGCTACCCGCGCAGCCCCCTCCGTCGCCCGCACGCACGCGTCGGGCTCGATAAACCGCGACACCGCGCGGCCGGCCGCCGCCGCGTATGCCACCGTTCCTCGTGCACCCGCTGCCGCCGCCGCGTCACGTGCACCCGCCGCCGCAGCCGCAGTGCGTGAGCCCGCACCCGCCGCCGCTGCGCGCGCGCCCGCTCCCGCCGCCGCCGCCCGCGCGCCCGCCACCCGCGCCCCAGCCGCAGCCCGCGCGCCGGCCGCCGCGACCGCCGCCGCTTCAACCAACGCAACCGCGGCCACTATCGCGAAACGTCAAGAACCCAGATACCCGCCACTCATAGTAGAGAGATTGGAAAATTGGACGAGTCACTTTAAGACGATCGCCGACAAACTCGGACGACCACAAAACGGACGACCGTTCGGGCAGGGTATTCGTTTTCACCCACAAGACGTCAAAGTCAAAGTCAAAGTCAAAGCATTTATTCAGTATATGGGCAAATTAAAAATTAGCACTTACACACGTCAAATAACATTAAATAGATCATATTCAACAAAAAATATAGATATAACAGAAACATAACGCTTTGAATTTACAAAAAAAAAAAACAAAGGTATTGAGCCATTCAGCTTTCATCTAAACGTCGAACGTCACACTTAAAACACATGTTTAATTCCCCTTATTAATGTAGGGTTGCCAACCGTACCATTACGTGCACCCGCAACCCAGTGCATGTTTCAGTACTTCAGACAATTTTTATCCAAAAAATTGTGAAATAATGAAACATAATAGATAAATAAAACGCAGACTAATTGCAGTACAAATCATGTTCCGAATGGAACTGATTGTCCGACTATCAGCCGCATAATACCGTCGTAACAGGCAACCCTAGATCTGCAAACAAAAGATGAAAACTGATTGACTGTTGAATCTACTGGTGTTTCGGAAGTACTCCCATCAGAGAAGAAACACCAAGAAACTCTATGGGGCTTGTCACTTATTTTAATTCATTTTTTTTAATTCATATTAAATAAATGTTTAATGTACAATAAGTAATTCTATTATCATACAATTTATATTATATCTTGGAGCTTGGGGCATTCAGGCCAAGCATTTTTGTCATTCATATAGTCATTTATTGTATAGTACGATTTCTTCATTAAATTGGATTTTACAAAGGTTTTAAATCTGCTTATAGACAGTTGATCAATATCTTTAGGAAGTTTATTATAAAATCGTATACAGTTCCCCAGAAAAGAACCACTAACTTTCCACAACCTGAATTGAGGTAGAATTAATCTATTTTTGTGTCTTGTATTGAAATTATGTACATCGGACCTCTTATCATACTCATTCAAATTTTTGCGTACATACATAATATTTTCATATATATATTGACATGCCACTGTGAGAATTTTAATCTCCTTAAATTTTTCACGAAGTGAGTCTCGCGACTTCATGGTATATATAGATCGAATAGCTCTTTTTTGTAAAACAAATATAGATTGGATTTCGGCGGCTTTCCCCCACAATAAAATGCCATAGGACATTATACTATGGAAGTAGCTAAAGTAAACCAATCTAGCAGTGGATTCGTCAGTCAAGTTTCTGATTTTATGTACTGCGTATGCAGCGGAGCTCAATCTACCTGCCAGAGCCGATATTTGAGAACCCCATTGTAGTTTTGAATCCAGGGTGATGCCCAAGAATGTAGCGGATTCAACAAATTCTATCGGTACATCGTTTATTAATATCCTGCTATTAATGACACCCTTTCTTACATTTGGCAGCGAGAATTTAATACATTTAGTTTTTTTGGCGTTCAGTAATAAGTTATTGGTTGTAAACCAATTCAAAACCTGTGCGATTGATTTGTTAACATCGTCAAATCCAGGCGCAATCCTGTCTATTTTGAATATTAAGGATGTATCATCCGCGAACAAAACAATGTCACATAAGTTTTGCACGAAAGACGGCAAGTCATTAATATAAACTAGAAATAAAAATGGTCCTAAGATCGATCCCTGCGGAACTCCCATTTTTATGAGGGATCCAGATGACCTGACGCCATTGACCTCAACCATCTGTATTTTATTACTGAGGTAGGATGAGACCAGATCAAGTGCTTTTCCGTTAACGCCGTAGTGTTTTAATTTGCAAATTAGCGTTTTGTGACAGACGCAATCAAACGCTTTAGATAAGTCACAGAAAACGCCGATAGCATCTTGTGCTTTCTCCCAGGCATCAAATATATGTTTAAGAAGATCTACTCCAGCATCAGTAGTAGAACGCCCCTTAGTGAAACCATATTGTTTGTGATTTAAAAGATGATTAATATCAAAATGTGCCAAAAGCTGGTCTAATATAACTTTTTCAAAAACTTTACTGAGCACCGGTAATATAGAGATTGGTCTATAGTTTGAAGGGTCATTTTTGTTCACTGATTTGTATAGGGGAATTAATTTACTTTTTTTCATTACATCAGGAAAGACACCTTCATCGACGCATCTGTTAAAAATAAACGCTAAGTGAGGGCTAATTGCATTAATAATATAACTAAGTACTTTGGTTGACATACCCCACAGATCCTCGGTTTTCTTTTGATTGAGCATTTTAAAAGTTTTGATAATTGATATTGAAGTTATGTGTCTGAACTCAAACATAGAGTCACATACATTCACACACTTCGATAGTAAAACAAAAGCATCCTTAGGGGAAGAGTTTAAAGGCTGAGTAGTAATAATAGGTACTTGTGAGAAGTACTCAACAAATGTGTTAGCGACATCATTATTATCTATGATTAATTTATTATTAACTTTTAACATAATTTTACCGTCCCTCTGCTTAATTTTTCCAGTTTCTGTATTAATGACTTTCCATGTTGATTTTATTTTGTCATCAGCATGCTTAATTTTTCTACTTAGATGCAGTGATTTTGCTGTCTGACAAACAACTTTAAAAGTTTTTGAATAGAATTTTAAGTGATTTATGAATTTAGTATTATGTAAATTAATGGTTTTTTGTGAGTACAAGTTATACAAATTGTTTCTACTTTTATAAATACCAGGAGTTGCCCAGTCATCGAAACGAACCTTCGCACCCTTTCTAACCAAGACGAAAACGAATACAGAGTAATCCAGTCCTATCTATCGAACTTAGAAAAAGAAACGAAGCTGAGTTGGTTTTCGTACTCTTTACCGGCAGAAAGAACCCTGAAGATCGCAATCCGCGGCTTACCAGCGGACACAGATACAGAGGAACTGATGCAAGCTTTGGAAGAAAAGGGATTCCAACCCGAGTATGCAAAAGTTATTAAAGGAAGACAGGGGCGTCCCGGGTGAGTCTTTTACGTACTACTTAAACGTACGCCGAACCTGACCCCAAACATTTACGAAGTAGATGAACTACTACTGATGCCCGGATTAAAGATAGAAGCCTGGCGGGCCAAGAAAGGCCCGGCACAATGTCACCGGTGCCAAAAATTTAGACATAGCTCACACAATTGTCACCGGGACCAAGCCTGCGTGCGATGCGGAGAGGAACACTTCGCCAGGGAATGCCCTCGCCCCCGCGAAGAACCCGTGACCTGCGCGAACTGTAACGGGACGCACCCTGCGAACTACGCGGCTCGCCCCGTGTTCAAAAAAGAGGCCAGAAACAAGAAGGCTGGCACCCTCGCCCAAACATTACCCGAGAGAGGAAGGAGAGGCACAGCCCCTGTGACGCACGCAACGGTGGAGGAGACAGCGACGACGTCACTTATGGCCCCCGTTAACCAGCCAGGTGAAGCCTCCGGCAAAAGGCCGGCAAGAAGACGTGGAAAGAAGAAGCCAGCCCAAAAACGTACGGACAACGACGCCAAGAACGCCCCCGCCCCTACCCCCGCAGCCCGCAGAGACTCCCTCGGGCAGACTATTGGGGTACTGAAACAAATTTTAGAGGCGGTGCAGGCAGGCACCGATGCAGAGACCGCAACCCTAATGGGCCTAATGCGCATACTAAATAATAATAATGTGGGTACAAATTAGATGAGTATATTGGAATGCTCAATCGCTCGCGGGGAAGAAAAACCTGCTGACCGTCTTCCTCCGCGAGCAAAACATAGACGTCATGCTGATCAGCGAAACAATGCTCAACGAAAATGAAGCTTTCAAAATTCCAAACTTATCACGTACAGAAAGGATGAAAAAAGGAGCGACGGAGGCGCCTACAGGGGCCTAGCGGTGTTGGTGCATCGCAGAATCGTACACCAGCTGATCCCGACAGAGGAGTTCCAGTCATTCCAGGCGCTAGGAATACTGGTCAATGTCTCCGGCCAAAGAAGAAGGCTCTTCGCCATATACAAGCCTCCGAGCGAAAGACTAATCACAACTGAGCTACGGAAAATTGTGATTAACGAAAACCCCACGATAGTGGCCGGCGACTACAACGCCAAGTACCCCCACTGGAACTCCTCCAACACCAATCCAAATGGAAAGATACTCTACGAAGATGTGCTGCACCATCACTACGAGGTGATTGCACCAATGGAGCCTACACATTACCATGCAGCAGACGGGTCATGCGACATCATCGACCTGGCCGTCTACCAAGGGCTTGTGACACCACCAACGCTCACAGCTTTAATAGACTTGCCCTCAGACCACAGACCGGTGCCGATGACGATGGAGGAGACCCTGACCCGAGTCGCGCCACCAGCCAAGACAGCTAAGATAAGCTGGAACTCCTTTACAAACGAGACTGAGAAACGCACCACAAGCGCGCCAATAAACGACGCAGACGACGTCGATAAGGCAGTGGGCGACTTCACCGAAACCATCCAATTGTCTCTGGAAACAGCATCGCTCACCACCGCGTCGAGGGGAAGGCTAGACCCACTCCCGGCGCGGATCAGGAACCTAATACGCGAAAAGAGAGACAAGAGGAAAGAGTGGCAGGACACCCGCTGCCCTAGAAGGAAAGCCGAATTGAACAATCTCGTCGAAAGAGTAAAGAACGCTCTAACAATACACGCCGCTCAAGAATGGGAGGAGCACATAGACTCCATCGGCGAGCACATACCGTCTGTGCACCGTCTGTGCAAGCAACTGTCGAGTACCACACAGCCGACAAGACCACTGATCGGAGAAAAAGGTTGCAAGCTGCCTTGAGAAACAATTCAAGCCGAACCCAACCACAATGCCTGACCATGCAAATGAAGTCGAACTGAAGCTCCATGAATACCTGCATTCACCAGAGATAGAAGAAGAGACCGAAAGCATCCCCTTCTTCAGTCCCTTCAAAGTCAAGACAGCCATATCCAAATTGAAAAACAGAAAGGCACCAGGCCCAGATAGAATTCCTAATGAAGCCCTAAAGAACCTACCACTTAAGGCAATCGCATCGCTGGCGAGGATTTTTAATGGCATCCTCCGCAGTGGTCATTTCCCAACCAGCTGGAAAACTGGAAGGGTGGTGATGCTGCCAAAGCCGGGCAAGGACATCAAGAAGCCTTAAAGCTATCGGCTCATCACGCTGCTGAATACCATGTCAAAGCTCTTTGAAAAACTACTTCTACAGCTGATGGGTCCACACTTAACGCCCAGGAAAGAGCAGTTCCGCTTTAGGCCAGAACACTCCACCACCCTCCAAGTAGTAAGAATCATAAACGAAATGACAACTTGCCACAACAAAAAGGAGTTCGTCGCAGGAGTCTTCTTGGACATGGAGAAGGCGTTCGACAGGGTGTGGCATGAGGGGCTGCTGCACAAGCTGTCGACGTCCTCCATGCCCAAAAGAATCGTCAAGATCCTGGCATCCTTTTTAAAGGATAGGAAATTCAAGGTCGCGGTCGAAGATGCCGAATCGTCGGAAAAACCTATAGAAGCTGGAGTCCCGCAGGGCAGCTGTCTGTCGCCAGCCTGCTATGCCTGGTACACCGACGACATTCCTGTCGTCGGGCAGGCGCAGCTGGCACTTTACGCAGATGACGCCGCCTATTTCGCCACGTCGTTCAAAACCGCGCACGCTGTCGAGAAACTCCAGCCAACATAGGACGCCCTGCCAGACTGGCTAGAAAAATGGAAGATGTCCATTAACGTGGGGAAGACGCAAGCCATCCTCACAGGAAACAGCTGACTGCCAAAACAGCTCACCCTCAAAGGCCAAGATATCCCATGGGCGCCCTACGTGAAATACCTCGGTGTGAAGATCGACAGGCGCCTATACTTCCAAAAGCACCTGGAAGAAGTCGTGGGGAAAGTGAAAATCGCCAGAGCAAAATTGATGCCGTTACTGCGCTCAAAGCTACCACTCCGGACCAAGCTCATGTTATATAAAACGTACATCAGATCCCGCCTCACTTACGCTGGTCCGGCGTGGTACCCACTCCTGTCAAAGACTAACAAAAAGAAACTCCAATCGCAAGACGATATCTGCCTGAGGCGATTAGTTTGTGCCCCGCGATACGTCCGGAACACAACAATCCGAAGAGACCTGGAAATGGAAACAATAGAGGAATTCATCCGCCACCTCGCCAAAGAAATGTACCGGAGAGCGGACGTATCCGAGCAAGAGCACATCCGCAACATAGCGCCGCTGCACACGAGACCACCCGACCCACCCGGCAAACGCAAATCTTAGCGCCTTAGTTGTAGGCGCAGACAGGCCAGGGGCAGAGGGCGATGCCCTGACCCCCTATCCCCACACCAGTTGGTGTGAGAAGAACATTCGTTCGTTCCCCACATTTAGTAATCTGTGATGGCCGTGACAGGCACACGTCGTTGCGAGTGGTCGTGCATCTCTACTTAGTTTGTGGGTCGTGTGGAAGCGCATTTTTTGGAATGTTTATGTTCATCGCTGGAGATTTCACGTTGCATTGTTTATTTGATTTAATTATTTCTTTAAATTGAAGAGGTTATTTAGTGATTTTTGCTTATTGATTGTTTGGCGCCGACTCAAAATTACTTAGGTATACATACTTACATTAGTTTAAGAACTTAATTATTATGTTTAGTTAAAAACTCAAAACAATTACAAAAATATATACTTAGGTATACTAACAGTAATTTAAGAACTTCGTTATTAAGGTTGAATGTAAAAAGGTTTATTATTTTTTGCTTTTCAGTTTTCGGCGGTTTAATTTCTTTGTTAAAAAGTTTTATTTTAAATTTTTTTGTGGCCATAATCTACTATGTTATAAGCAGGCGTCATTGCTTACCCCTGGCCTAGACATACGTTTTATAGAACATGCATGCTCTATTATAATAATAATACAAATATATTAAGATCACTTAAAAAATTAAAAGAACCGAGTTCCATTGTCACGCTAGTCAATTTCAATACTAAGTTTGAGGTGTTTATCTTCAGAATCAAAATGAGAATCAGAAATAATTTATTGATGCTGACTATATAATAATTATGCTAGGTCACATTGCAATTGTTTGTAATGTCAGTCTACCCACATCGGGCATTCAATATAAGTACAATATTTATGTTATTAGTACATAGATGAGCCTTCTGAGAAAACATGTGTGGCATTATAAAACTCGAACTTAGAATCGATGTCAAATTAAATTCAATATAGGTACACAAAATATCCGAATGTCATAAACTAACAATTACATATTATAAATATTTGTCGTCAGCTGATTTATCTCTTAACATAAATTCTTTCAAATCATAAAATACATTTTTAATTAGCCACTGTTTGAATTTTGTCTTAAATATATGATTACTAGTGACATCTTTGATGTTTTTCGGTAATGAATTGTATATTTTAATTGCACTGATGTATGCACTTTTCTGAAAAATCATTGAATCTTTTGTGTATATGCTTGATAATTGTTATTTTCAAGCTCTCGGGAAAACTACTTTGTTCTAGCATAAGATTTATTATATAAACTAGGGGCTTTACTATAATATTGCCGCACGCTTTGGTTACTTACATGGTTATTCCATCATATCCACACCTCTTTTTATTTTTTAAATTGTTTAATGATTTTAATTATTTCCTCTGAATCTACTGGATTTAAAAAGATGCTGCTGCAAGTCGGTTTATAGGTAGGCTTATAGCTTGCACTGTTTAGATTATTACTGTTTTGATTAATAAATAACTCATTTAGATAATTCGCTATTTTATCTTAGTTATCTATTTTATGCTTGTCTTTGTTAGATACTGTGTTGAATACAGAAAATACAAAATGAGGATTACCACGTCCTTTTGAGGGTGGTGTGACGTGGTATCTCGATTTCCTATCAACTGTACCGCGATACGCGGGTTTTTATAAGGGTAAGAGGTTATACACTCACCTAATGTGATTTTTGGATCACATGCAAGTGGGGTTTCCTATTTTAATAACTAATGTGATCACATTCATTATTAGGAGTGTGTACTTCCCTGTATTCGCCGTGATGACTGATCTCAATCCAAGCCGTGGGGGACGACGATAACAGGTTACAAACGTTGCCGCAACAAGCACAATTTTATCCGCGTATAATTCCCGCCGCGAACTATATCTTATTATCAATACACTGCACAACGCCGCGAATTATAATACCGCACTGCCAATTAGTTATTTTACAATATATGTTACCAACAAAAACGTACGCGTCCAAAAAACAACTTACAGTGCCACAAGTATAACTTGGCGGTGGTGGTTTTTGGAACTAATTCTTTTAATTGAAACTGTGAGTTTGACGTTTGAGAGATTACCGCGACATTATTGTTGATAAATCTGCTACATTAAAATTGTTAAATAATGCCAAAAGTAATTAAAAGTGGTTTAAGAGAAACTGTTATCAAAGTACAAAGTAAAAGCACAGTGGCGCACAGGCACGCCAAGTTATACTTGCCGGACTGTATTCATTCGTCACCGCAATGATTCACACAGCTGAGGGCCAGCGAAAATCACAGACCACGCTAAGTGACCACAGACTGTCACTCGCGTTTCATTGCGCCGCGTATGGCGCGAAAGCAAATTTGGTACGGGACGAAACATACTGTATCGTCTGTTTAATTTCGTTTGCTTGAGTTGTGTGCATTTTTATGAGGCCCCAGGTAGCTCTCATTCTGTTAGTGGATTTTCCGAGATAATTAACATTGGATTTTCGTTTGGCGAATTGAATTGCAGATTTTAAAGTCTTTTTATATCTATTATAATAATTCACAGTTTGGCAGATCTTCTTTTCTGCAGTGGAAGTGGTTGGTGCGACTTGACTTTGCTAGGCCTTTTGTTTTCCAATTTGGTCTTCTTTTATAGGTTTTCATGACTCTTTCCAAAGGAAAACAGAGGTTATATATTGTTGTAAATATGTTGAGGAAAGTGTTATAAGCGTGATTCACATCTTTTTTCTCATAGACTTCGTTGAAAGAAACCTGAGTAATATACTTAAAGAAGACTTCTAAATTATAATTTATCTTACGTGTTTTTATGTACCAGTTTTTCTCGCTATAAGCAAGGCTACAAGGTAAAGTTATAATTTGTCCAGTACGGTCAGAAAGACCCGTGTTGATTGCACGTGTACTGAAGGCTTTAAAATTTGTGAGAATATTATCAATACACGTGCTGGACGTAGGAGTGATTCGTGTTGGCTCATTTACTGTGGGATGCAAATTATATTACGTCACTTCATTTTTCAGATATAGTATTATTTATAGTTTTAACTAGGTAGTACCTTTAACCTACAGGTAACATTGCACGTTTTTTAGAGTATAGATTTTTTTTTTACTATCGTTGACAGTCTCCTGTCAGCTGTCAGCGCTAGTTCCCCACCGCTAGGTCGGCCATCTTAGACTTTATTCCTTTTTCGTGCAAGGCGACGAACGCACGTGCGCAACTCAAAATGCCAAAGCGAAGTGCCGAAGAAAAGTTAGCACATTATCAAAGAAAGATTAGGAAATTACATGAACAAGTAAAGAAAAAGAAACGCAGTGTTAGACTATCATCCGACACATCGGATAGTGAAAAAATAGAAGGTATGTACTACCCCCAATTATAATTGAATACGTGTTTTAAGTAAAATTAGATTGCAATTGACTGCGAGTCACTTGTGATTACGGGAGTAGCTGCGAGCTACCCGCGTACATAGTTATCGTATTATAATGCAATAAGTGATTTAAGAAACATTAGATTACAATTGACTGCGAGTCACTTGTAATGACGAGGGTAGCTGCGAGCTACCCGCGTATATAGTTATCGTTAGAAGAACTTCCATAGCTATTATGTTTAAACACTTAATAAAGGATCGTGATAGACTGCGAGTCTATTACGATAACGAGAGCAGCCACGAGCTACCCTCAATTAATTATAAACTCATTATAAACCGAGTTACGGAGTTATTCTGCCATACATTGTTTTACAAGATAAAACATCATTCACTTTTTTGAAATACTTATTCGCAACTAATTTGTACAAATGCTATAACATAGTTATTTGTAATTACAGAAAACCCGTATGTCGAATCTTACGCGGATATAGTGGATTAACCATCCTAGCAGCCCGCCGAAATATCGGAAAGCCAGATGGATGAAATTCAGTTGGTGTCACTACCGCCGCCGCTAATATTGCCACCAACCCTGGCTCCCGACCATACTTTGGATCCAGTAGTATCAACATATACGCGAACGACATCCGCACCCTCTACCGAGGATCCGCCTGAACCACCTTTAGATCCAGAGCTACTATCAGCACTGGGTGCGTGTACGTCAGACACTCCCGACTTTGGTGATAGTATTCATAACAGCTTAGCCAACCTATGGCCGCCTCTACTACGTAAAGGGTTGTCTAAAGAAGACAAAGAAAGACTTACGAAAGAATACTTGATACCGTCCAATTGCAAGCTTTTACAAGCGCCGAAACTCAATGCTGAGATTTCAGCGGCAGTGTCCGAAATTGTACGAGGTCGTGATAAAAAGCTTATAAACTTTCAACAAGAACTCGGTGCGGGTGTGTCCACGATAAACCGAGGAATGGATATGTTGTTAAAAACAGATAATTAGACGTTAACCTTGAAACATTTAAGCGACGGATGCCGTCTTTTATCGGACCTGCACTATTGTTTCACCAAGGACAGAACAAAGCTGATTATACCAAGCTTGGAGAAAAGCATCTTACACGTCATTCAGGATACCGAACGCGACGACACTCTATTTGGTAACTCGTTGGCTGAAAAAATTAAGGCCTGTAAGGCTATCGAAAGGCAAGGTAACCAAATTCGAAATAAGACCAATCAGAAGATTGCTACTCCACAAGCATCAGCCAGCCGCCCGGTCCAGCAGGGAAACTGGAACGGACCTCCTCGTTACACTCCGAACAGGGGGGGACGGGGAGGTCGAGGCAGAGCAGCGTCGTCAACACCTCGTCGACACTACCCCACGACTAGGACTCAATCAACATCGAAGAGCCTACCCACGACCCGAGCCAATGCTCAACAATAGCTCAGGTACATGCTGCCCGACTTACTTACTTTTATAATTGCTGGTTGAATATAACTAACAACCCGGTCATTCTGACATGGATTGAAAGGAGTTTTACTATCCCTTTTAAAGATACGGTGGCTCAATCTGTTGTTTCTCGGTCTAAATTTAACCATGACGAACATCGAGAAATGTCCAATGCCATTAGCAAACTAATTCAATTAGGTGCCGTAACTGTCTGCACAGCTTGCAATGACCAGTATATATCAAACATATTTTTGGCCCCGAAGTCCAGTGGTGGAAAAAGATTCATTCAAAATTTAAAAACATTAAATAAATTTATTGAAAACATTCATTTTAAAATGGAAGATTATAGGACAGCGTCAAAGTTAATACCAAAGAATGGATTTTTAGCCACCATTGATTTAAAAGAAGCGTACCTTTTAATTCCAATAGCCTGTAACGACCGAAAATACTTAAGATTTGAATTTCAATCTCCTAAATCACGGGAACCTATATTGTAAGAATTCACAGCGATGCCTTACGGATTATCCGTAGCTCCTAGAGTATTTACAAAAATAATGAAGGAAGTTATAACTTGCCTCAGAAGTCAAGGTCATAAGTTAGTAATATACCTTGACGATATACTATATATAGGAGACACCTTTGACGAGTGCAGAAACAATGTACAATCGACATTAAACTAATGTTTCAACAAGACAATAATGATAATTACGATGGTAAAATCAAAATTCCAAAAGTTGTCTTAGAAGACTTAAATTGGTGGAAAGACAACATCTTCACAACATTCCAAACCTTAAAGGTAATGGAATACAGAATTGAAATATACACAGACGCTTCCTTGACGGGATGGGGAGCTGTCTGCGGTAATAGAAAAGTAAACGGTAGGTGGAAGGAAGAAGAAAAACAATACCATATTAATTATCTCGAATTACTTGGCAGTGTTTCTCGGTATTAAAAGCTTGATTGACAACGAATTTAACTGTGCAATATTATTGCGCGTTGATAACACTACTGCGATAAGTTATATTAACAGAATGGGTGGCATTCAATTTCCCCACTTGACTAAACTTGCTAGAGAAATTTGGCAATGGTGCGAGAGCCGTAATATTAGGCTTTTTGCTTTTTACGTTAATACCAAACTCAATCGCGCCGATGCAGAATCTAGAAAGATAAATCCAGATACCGAATGGGAGTTATCTGATAACGCCTTTCAGGACATAATAAACCTCTTCGGATGTCCTGAAATTGATTTATTTGCCTCTCGCAGCAATGCCAAATGTAGTTCTTTTATTTCCTGGAAACAGGATCCAGACGCCCTCACTGTCGATGCCTTTACCGTTAATTGGAAGCAGAAATACTTCTACGCATTTCCTCCATTCTCTTTAATTTTAGAGTGTTTACGAAAAATTATCGACGACAAAGCCACTGGAATTTTAGTTTTCCCGTACTGGCCGTCACAGCCATGGTATCCTTTGTTACAAAATTTACTAGTAACTAGAATACATTTCTTCAATCCTAGTTAGTGTCTACTTCGGTCTCATTTCAGGGAGCATCACCCCCTGCACGCCAGTCTTACCCTGGGTGCCGCGAAACTCTGCGGACAGCATTCACGTGCCGTGGCGTCCCGTCGGCCGCACTCGACTTAATGCTAGCGTCACTGTCCGACAACACCCTCAAACAATACAACGTTACGTTCAACCTTTAGTGGCAGTTTTGCGAGCTTAATAAGACGAATGTTTACAATGATTCAATATCATTAGTGCTGTCTTTTCTGACAGAGCAATTCAACAAAAGTTGCTCTTATGGAACCCTAAACAGCCATAGGTCAGCCCTATCGCTTCTATTAGGAGATATAATCGGATCGGACGATCGCATTAGGCGCCTCCTCAAAGGTGCATATAAAATGAAGCCCAATTACCCTAAATATACTTCAACATGGGATCCACAAGTAGTTCTCAACCACATTTCTAATTGGTATCCAAATTTAGAATTAAACATAGAAAATATCACAAAGAAACTTGTGATACTTTTAGCTCTGTGTACTGCACATAGAGTCCAAACTCTGTCACTGATTAGACTAGAAAATATCACAACGTTAGACAACGGTATTAGGATAGTCATATTGGACCCATTCAAAATCACAGCACCCGGTCGCGATCAGCCGGTGCTATTCTTACCGTATTTTTTGGAAAACCCAAAAATCTGCCCTGCTTCAGCTCTCAAAGATTACATTTCTATGACGAAAGGTTTGAGAGCTTCGAATGTAGGAAACCTGTTGCTAACAATAAAACGGCCACATAAAGTGGCTACAGCTCAATCCATCAGTCGTTGGATTAAGACGGTGTTGTCGAAAAGCGGCATAGACACTCGCGTTTTTAGCGCGCATAGTACGCGCCACGCTTCCACCTCCGCCGCCAGCTTCGCGGGACTCAGTGTAGACGTTATCAGGAAAACAGCGGGTTGGACAGCCACGTCTAGTAGCTTCGCTCGTTTTTATAATAGACCCATTGTTAATACCAACGAATGTGATTTTGCCAAATCCGTTGTTTTCTGCCATAATAAATAATATAACTATTTATAACTAACGTCATGATTATACAGGATGCATTACAATTAAAGGCTGATTGTATTAAGGATAAATAATATGGATTATATAAGATTATTGGCTCTTTTGCAAATTAAAAATGTCTAGTTTTCGAAACGTTTTTATTTTTCACTGTTACAATACTATTAGCAAAACAAAGCTTCATTCTCTAAATATCTACCTAGTTAAAACTATAAATAATACTATATCTGAAAAATGAAGTGACGTAATATAATATATGATCAAACGAACTTCCAAGTGAAGTTCGATCATTATTATATGAGTCACTTCATTTGAAGATATAGGTAACTGCCCAATCCCACCCAAGGAATACGGCTATAACGTGTTCTAAACCCATACTGATTATGAAGCGTTGTTTTGAAAAATCTCTAAAAATAATGAAGTCTAAGATGGCCGACCTAGCGGTGGGGAACTAGCGCTGACAGCTGACAGGAGACTGTCAACGATAGGGAAAAAAAAAATCTATACTCTAAAAAACGTGCAATGTTGCCTGTAGGTTAAAGGTACTACCTAGTTAAAACTATAAATAATACTATATCTTCAAATGAAGTGACTCATATAATAATGATCGAACTTCACTTGGAAGTTCGTTTGATCATATATTATATCGTTTGAGGGTGTTAATAAATAATTATTTACTTTTACTATGCTTTAGAAGATCTATATTAAAGTCACCTACAATTATATTTTTTCTACTGATTTTCCGTGATTTTTGAATAAGTTTAAATAAAATGTCATCAAACGTATTTATAAATATATTGACGTTGCTGTTTGGGGGACGGTAGATGCAGACAAGGGTAACTTTTAATTGTGTTATTGCGATTGCACAGCATTCTGTGATCTTTTCTATTGACAAATTTCTAAGCAAATCTAGTTTGCTATAGACAAGTGTCTTTCGAACGAATATACAAACACCACCTCTACTACAATTTGACTTCGCAAATAATGAGCGGCGAGTTCGTAGTCTTCAACTGAAATTACATTTTTATTTTGTGCATAAACTCTCCGTGAAACATAGAACATCAATATTTTCTTTTAATGAATCCAAAAACAACTCGAGGTCATTGATTTTTAACCGACTTCAAAAAAAGGAGGAGGTTTCTCAATTCGACCGTATATATTTTTTTTTTTTTTTTTTTTTAATGTTTGTTCGCGGATAACTTCGTCGTTTATGAACCGATTTCGATTATTCTTTTTTTGTTCGAAAGGAGATATCCCAAGTGTGGTACCATGGTAATTTTATCGAGGTATGATAAGTATCTCCAGAGATATTGAGATAATCATCTCAAAATTGGTACTGAAAATGAATAGCGCGGCATTGAAGTCGGTTGTTTTTTAGTTTTTAAACGATATTATTGTTTTGATGCTCATGATGCTCTGGTGAAGTACTGTAAATCCTTCACAGGGTGATAATGTTGGTTTAACCGCGAAAAAACTCAGTATCATTTGTTTGTGTACCCTGTGATTTTTTTGACAGAACTGGAGATATACCCTCAGCTGATCGAGATCGGTATTCATGCATTTTACGTGTATTACTAATTCGCAAGATATCACTGTGAATACCTCCGGCTAAGTCTAGTGTAGTGTATAGTGCTCATCGAACATATAGCCCGCGAATGCTGACCAAGAAAACCGGCCAGTGACATAATTGTACATTGAGCGTAATACATTTGTGTTAAGATTCTTGTTTTTCAATACTTCACATACCCTTCGTATTTTTCAATCTGTTAATTACATAGTAAAGATGTGATTGAAGATTAAGTGGACCCTTGTCATTAGAACCAGCAGCTATTATAACGTAGTCTAGTTTAGATAATGTAAAACAGTTGATCAGATTAGATGTCACTATGTGATTTAGCGATGCTCTTGGCATTATAAATAACGTTACATCATAATTGGCTTCTAATAACCGACTTAGTGTTTTATTAAAACTCTTCGCTTCCTGATCACCTACTAACATGACTCTCTGTTTTACGGCCTCAACGAACTGCTTCTTCTCTTCTGAAGTTAATATTGGAATGTTATTTGGTACCAGGGGTTGGTCCTTTCGCTGGGTTTTACTTATAATGGTGCTAAATGATGTACATGACGGAGTTCCTGCGCTATTCTTCAATTCGAGCGTTGATGATGGTTTTGCTAGGATTATGGAGTCCTTTATTAAAACTTGAGTACTGTCTTCTTCTATATAACTTTGATGTTTTATTGGACAGCTTTGACCAGATGGCTGTTTTCGTGATTGTAACTCCTTGGTAATCGTGGGGGTACTGTAAGGATCTTTGTGGTCTCTGTTGAGTTTTTTAATGCTATTATTCGTCTTCGTGATATGTCGATGCAGTGTTGGTGTGTTTTCACATACACACTTCATATCTCTGGAGATACTGAACATATCTCGATGAAATGTAAATGGCACCACCTGTAAAATATCATCATCTTCATAATCAGCCGGTATCAGTCCACTGCTGGACATAGGCCTCTCCCATGACTCGCAACTGAGCCCGATTTTCGGATCTTTTTGTTTTTAACCGACTTCAAAAAGGAGGAGGTTCTCAATGCGACCGTACATATGTTTTTTTTTTATGTTTGTTCGCGTATAACTTCGTCGTTTATGAACCGATTTTGATTATTCTTTTTTGTTAGAAAGGAGATATCCTAAGTGTGGTACCATGGTAATTTTATCGAGGTTTGATGAGTAACTCCAGAGATATGGAGATAAAAACCTCAAAATTGGTACTGAAAATTAATAGCGCGGCATTGAAGTCGGTTCTTTTTAGATTTTTTAAACGATCTTATTTCCAGTAAGTTTGTTGACATACATTGATGATATGATAAAATCATCAATATAATGTTACTTTTATACTGTTTAAAACCGCTCGACAGATTTCGTTGAAATTTAAATGGGACCACCTTGGGGGGGTAATACCTTTTTCAATAAAAAAAGATTTATCGATATCATACTACTCTGTAAAAAGTTATGCGTGGTCATACATTAAATAAAAAATATACGCGTCGACATGAGAATCTCCTCCGTTTTTTTTTCGTCGGTTAAAAATAAAAACGTAAACGTATTTCCAATATGACCTCATTTTTAACCGACTTTACAAAAAGGAGGAGGTTCTCAATTCGTCTGTATGTTTTTTTTGTGTATGTTACGCGATTACTCCGTCAATTGTGAACGGATTCAAATAATTCTTTTTTTAATAGGTAACGTACCCTACGTTTCCGAGTTGGTCCCATTTTAATTTTATCGAGATCTGATTAGTATCTTCAGAGATATGGAGATAAATATCTCAAACATAGGAGAATGTACTGGTTTTAGAAGAAGAGACCCAAGAAGATTATAGGTACACAATGGAGGTTGCTGTTTCATATACTTTTGAAGACTAAAAAATATGACCTTGAATAATGTTTTTCCATCTTTCTTCACGTTGATTTTGGTTTTTAACCCTCGACGCAAAACGAAGGAGTGTTATAAGTTTGACGTGTGTATCTGTGTATATGTGTGTCTGTCATCGTGGCATCGTAGTGCCCAAACGGATGAACCGATTTTAATTTAGTTTATTTTGTTTGATAGATGTCTTCGTCGAGAGTGTTCTCAGCTTTATTTCATGAAAATCTGTTCAGCCGTTTAAATATTATCAGCTCTTTTTTGGTTAAAAAAACTACGATAGCAACTTTCGTAAGCTCGTAGTCCTTTGACCGCGGCCGTCAAAAAATCAAAATGGCGCTGTCGCAGTATCTTGTTACTTCAATGATATTGCAAAAATATGGTAAGCTTGATCTAATTCTGAGACATCTCCTTGGAATGGTCTCAATGTACAAAGTTATACATATGCTTTGATTATAAACTCGAATTACATATACAAATCAGTCGGGGGTGCTTTTAATTTTTTTAATTTAAGTATTATTGACAGATATTCTTACGGTAACTGTGAGCGAGATAGAAACAAAGGTGGGCAGAATTAATTTGTCTTCACAGGAATGTTCTACCAGGCAAAGTCTTGTTAATGTGCAAAGTTTTTGAGCATACCTAATATTTTTTGACATGACATGACGTTTGGCGAAGATGGCGGCCATATCAGTCCCGCCCGCGACACTGCATACATAAATAACTCAGAATTATGAACGTACTTTGTACCAACCAACACTGCAAAAAAATAAAATTATAAGCATAATACCACAGATTATATAATAGGTATACGTAAATAATACTTTTCGTTGTTAGGTTGGCTACACAGGGCTTTCATAATTCGGGTATTAACAATGTAAGGAAGTGCCAACTCTTATAACGTAGTAGAGTGATTCAGACTGTGTGGGCCATATGGCGGCAATTAATGTTAATAATCGCAAATAATACGTTTTAATATTCATTTTGGAATACAACTAGTCCGTGTTATAAAAGTATTTGGAAATATTGTAATAAAATAGACAATTAATTATCGTGTGTGTCAGGTGCTTTAATTGCACAGGGCCATTTTGGACATTGTCCTTTGATACCTTGATGACATAATTATTACTAGTGAATATTTTCACTAGTGCGGCATTTTAGGGTTCCGAACCCAAAGGGTACCAAATGAACACTTTCTGAGACTTTTTTGTCCGTTCGTCCGTCCGTCCGTCCGTCCGTGTGTCTATAAGTGCGCACTTTACAGATGTACCTTCTTAACCGTAATAGGTACATTCTTGAAATTTTCAAAAAGTATATATCCGTCAGTGTATAACGGCCCAGACACGAAATTTTGTAGATGCATGTAATTTAATTAAAACTTGTTTTGCACTAAAAAGGGTAAAATAAATTCTCTAAAAAAAAACCGACTTCATTACCACAAACAGGCACTCAAAAGCGAAAAATAAATTACTTAATATAATTATTATAAGCGCTACCCACTTATCTATTTGAAGTCGGTGCCAGCCAAGTCTAATAGGTAGTAGATAGATACTACCTACATGTAACTACCTACTTACTACTACTACATACATAGTATCTATGTACTATCCAATAGACTTGGCTGGCACCGACTTCAAATAGATAAGTGGGTAGCGCTTATAACAATTATATTAAGTAATTTATTTTTCGCTTTTGAGTGCCTGTTTGTGGTAATGAAGTCGTTTTTTTTTTAAAGATTTTATATAATGCTTCTAACGTTGTTTGAGAGCACCTTGATAGACTCATTCAAAGTGACTTTTTAGTGTTTTATACGACACATCAAATATGTATCTCGGTGATCATCAATGCTCCTACGCAGAGGTGGTACTACGCAGAGACGTGATTTCATACAATCACAACTAAGTTGAGAGACTGCTTAGCTCTAGTTGAGCGCGTCTGTTTCCTGTTTTTGTTTGGCCGTGATGCCAAATCGACGAATAAATTGTACCAAACTCTTTGTAAAGTTTCGGGCAACGTTTCTATTTATGAAGTTTGCTCTACGAGGATACTCGAGCGAGGCTGCGAGGCACAGGCGGTATGATCGATGGGGGCTCCTTCTGGGACTGCTTCTTCTGGGACCGACCCGACTGACGTTGATACGACGCGAACATGTAAAATCAATCTGCATTCTATGAATACTTGCCATTTTTGCTCCTTCCTTTGTTGTCTGAACTTGAACTTTGATATCTACTACTATTTATACTCGTTTCTGACACAGAACTTGAGATAGCATCACCTACGTGCTAAGACTGATTGCAAATTCACCGTTTTGTAGCTCGCATCAATTAAAATTATGAACTCATGATGTTGTTCGGTGCCAGCCAGAGTGCAACGAGGTGGGATAGTTGAGATCTGTGGATTAAACTAATACCAGTTGTCCGACTGTAATTCACGTACCTTTAGTCCAATTTTCTTGACCTATGATTCAATTCACGTGAATTACAGCCGGTACATAAAATAATAATGTTACAAATTCACGATAATTATAAAACAAAACTTAATACCAGTTGTAATGTACTGCGCCGCATCTCGTTGCTCTCTTCAAGGTCCAGTACACCACGATTCTACTCGAAACTGCATCTTCAATTAACATCAGGTGAAATAGTGGTCGAGTGATTCACTGTCCAAAAAAACCTGCAGAAAGAGTTTTATCGTCATCATCATTATCATAATCAGCCGGAACCAGCCCACTGCTAGACGTAGGCCTCCCCCAAGACACGCCACAGAACCCGATCTTCGGCTCTTTGTTTCTAGTAGCGCCAGTTCGGCGGAAAGAGTTTTACACCTTCCCCTATTGTCCTTATAAATACGAAGTGTGTTTGCCAGAATGTCCTTCACGCAACAGAACTTACTCGTATTAAATTATGTATGTCTCTGAATGTTAAAGTCGAAAAAAATACAAATGGTTTTTTAACCGACTTCACAAAAAAGGAGGAGGTTGTCAATTCGTCTGTAGGTTTTTTTTTTGTGTGTATGTTACGCGATTACTCCGAACGCCCTACTATATCTATAAACGTAAGTGTTGATCAATCAAAACTTACGTTCATAGATATAAATAGATAAATATTTCATGTTAGTAGGTTCATTGTAAATGTTTGTCGTACCAACGTGGCAGCGCTCCTGCCACGTCCTCCGGCCGCACGAAATATTCATGAGGTGCGGACAAACGTGTGCACACGTCATGTGACACAAAGCAAGCATTCTACAGTACACTGCTTACTGCTTACCACATTTATTATGATAAGGTAACAGCACTAGTACCACGCTCGCACTATGGTGAGCGCTAACTACGGATTCTCAGAAGAGCTTGTCTGTCAGACACTAAATACGAAAAAAAAATGGGCATCACTGCATGGCGTCTGTTACTTTTTGCTACCTGTTACCTTTATAGTAACTTAGTCTGTACGATTCTCAATAATGTACTATATTCGAGGTGCGCAGCCTCGTACCCGTGGTGAGGTACATGGAAGTAGCGTCGGAGCACGCACCTGATCAGGTATATTGGAGCCCGAGCGCGGCACACGCGGATTCATTATCATATTTTTGCATTACGCTAACTAATGTGCCTGCAGAGATGCATCGTCTGTGCCCACACCACGCCGAGCGATGGAATTTATTACCCAGTTTCCAGATGAACGGGGAACTCATGTAATAATTGTAACTGCATTTACTCTGCCTTTGACACATAAAATATGATAAATTTATGTCCTCGGGGATGAGATGGCAACGTTCGACACTTAACACGTTTCTGACAAACGAATAGTTCATACAAACGTTTACTCAAACAATTGAAACAATTAAATTGTAGCATCTATCCTCTATGCTATGCTATTATTTGGACTATGGCAGTATTTATTTAGTTTTTATATAGATTTTCACCCAAAATACTCTCTTGAAACTTAAATAATAACGAATGGCATTTTATGCATTTTTTTGCCCTGAGGAAATGAGTTTCTTCTGAATTGCTCATTGTCGATTTTAGACAACAACTCAGTACCTTTGTTAATGAACACAGGTTACATTGTGTAGCTAAAATATTACTAAAATAAATAAGTGACTAGATCCACCCCCTGAGCAAAGTTCGTTGTTACTTTCACATTGAGAGAGGCCCTTTCATCTTGAAATGTTTCCTTTCACACAAACTTCGTCAAACTATACAAACCCGATGACGTATAAATAGCACTACATAAACAATTCGCTTTCATATCAGCATATGATAATGCAAGTTGTCAGATAAAAGACTGAAACATTTTCAGTATCCTGCTTATTTTTAAAGAACATTGAAGGCAAACATTTCCCATCTCGTTATTATTAAGTCGGTATAAGGCTGCATGTAATAGCTGCTGATCGTTTCACAACGTACTCGGATACTATGCTCGCATCTCACGATACTTTTCAGTGTTCACTGTTTCAATAACGGACTTAATATTCAATAAATATTTACGTGCTGAAGATGCTCCTGTTGTGGTCCATCTACGGCTGGTCAGTGTTTGGTGGAGACTGGAGACGCGTGGATCGTTACAGTATCCGAGCAACTTGTACTTAATAAAATAGTTTTAATAAAATATATTAGACTTACGATTAAACACTTTAACCGACAAATATGCATAGAAAGGTGATGCAACGCCACGCAATTAACGATCCAAGTTCATAGAAAATGGGACCAAAATCATCTATCGTTAGTCACACGATAGATGTTTCCTACGACTAAAATCAGCTGAGAATAATACCGACGTTTACTGAGATACTCGTATCTACACAGAGATATCAATGTGCACTACGGAACTTTTTTACACGGTGACTGACAGACCCGTGCGCGTTGTACCGGTCATTACTCGTATCCTGCCAAATTAAGGGGAGAGGGCCTATACAATCAGTCGGTGGCAAATATCATTCACTAACTTTAGAATGTAAATGTTAAATTCTAACAAATAAGACCGACTTCTGGTCGCCAAGTCACATGTATAAGACAAGTATCTGATGCGTTGTGGCATATCTTTAACGACCTCATACATTTTCATATATCATACATATACTCTTTTGTATTAAAACGATTTGTTTCTTTATGACGGGTCACGTTGCCATGGGAACGGAAAAAACAAGGAAGTCAGTCTGGGAAAAGAAATGGAGGGAGTTTTGGCGGGAACGTGGAAAAGTGTGTGTGATCTCATTGTATTCTTTCCTAAAACTTGTGTTCTTCCGCGTGTTAATATGTAATAAATGTGGATTATTAACCATTAAGTGTCGGTGAATGTGTGCGAGTGTAGGGAAACAGCACAATGTTGAAAAACTTGCTATTTGCGTTCTCACCAAAATTCCACTGAAAATCTTCAGTAAACACCACATCTTTACTGAAGGTATGACTTAGACTAGACTTTTACTTGACAACTGACCTGAAATGTGCCTTTGACCCACCTCTACGACTAACATTCATAAAAACTTGAAACATTTCAATACTGGCTAAATACACTAATCGTGTGAAGCCATAAAGAAACAAAAAAAAAAAAATGGAGGAATAATGATAAAAATCAAGTCCAATATATTGTACAAAAAGAATATAAATAAAATTGAGCAATGCCGGTGTACTACGGAGGTTATATTGGCGGGGCCCATAGCGGGGGCTACTGCATTTACTCGTTTGATGGTTGCCCTCCCCACCACTGGTGGTTGCGGTGGTTGCGGCGGTTGCGGTTGCTAAGCCTGGGAAGGCAAGTCCTGAATTATAGCAAATGCCTGCTGCAATGATGATAACTCTAATTAGGCATGATTTATAATCGTCCAAGTCTTATTAATCTGTTATACTTACCGATGTTTCCGAAATGCTGTAATTCTACACCAAATGATTGTTGACGGGGACTCTCACCTTTACCAGGATACAATGCAATGGACCCTAAGTGCAGTGATAAATACCTAGTTTAAGATGAGTATCGTAGAGTTTGTAGAATCTATAGGAATATAAATGTTATAACCCGTCTTTCATATTTTATTGTCTAGGTTCCTGGTTCCTTTAGGTATGTAGCGTGCGGTAGGCCTCCTCCGGGGCTCCGTTACATTCCGTAGTTACATTGCGTTACATTACGTTACGTTACATTTTCACTACTTTATTTATTTCGTACAAAAAACATTCGCGCCATGAAATATGGATGGCACTCTTCGGGAGCGGTCTCTATAAAAATAGGGAATATTTCGCGACCGCGGAATATATTGGCTATAATTCCAAAAATAACATAAGTTTTCCTTGTTTGCTGTTTTATGATGTTATTACGAGTTATCGTTTGTGGCCGAACTCGGTTATGTTTCAATATACGAACACAATTGCCACTCATTTTTTTTATGTATATTCACCAATTAAGTACTCGAAGACGCGTGAACCGATTTGAAAATTATTTTTTTTTATTTTTTGAAAGAGTGTACTTCGCCGGTGGTCTCATTTAAATTTTCATCGAGATATGTTCAGTATCTCCAGAGATGTGGATATAAACACCTCAATCTTGGTACTGAAAATTCATAGCTTGGCATTTTAAGTCGGTTCTTTAAGTTTTTTAAACGATTGATCTTCAAATATGTACCTCAGTTTACATAGGAACTTTTAAAAAAGTAGTCACATCTGTATTTTATGTAACCTAGTTATTCGCTTTACTGTCTCACTTCAAAATGTTACAAACCTTTTAAGTCTTACTACTACTGATTATAAATGTGTTAGCTCTACCATAAGCTTACACATGGACGTATTAAACAGATGACAAATAGGTAGCGAAGCTTGAATACGCGCGCTCGAGCGACGCTCACATAGACAACGTTCACGGACACGATATCTCGGAACATGTCGGAACACTCCGGCACATGAGTAAAGAAAAGGAAACTCCGGTGCCGCCTGCTGTAAACACGCGTTACTAAACGTTTTTCTGTAGAAATAGTAATCTTATAGTTAAATTACATACATATGAGACTTACGATCTTAATCTACGACACTCTACAATACAAAAGGACGCAGAGCAGTGACGAGCAACATTCTGAAAGCACATACCGCATTTTATGAAAATGTCATCGCTTACCATCAGTTGAGCATCTTGTTGGACCTGGTATCAAAAACCATTTTACACACTTTAAATGTTACTTATTGTTAGTAAATGTTCAGTGTATAAGAAAATCTAAAGAAATAAAGATCCTATTACACCAGGAAATAAACAAAGACAAGCATTCACTCATGATAGATTTATAGAGCGCATAATTATTATTTATGTACGTACATTCTCGTATACTGGTGACGTAATTCCCAGCCGGTCTACTTGTTGTGGCCTTGACGTAGAATGTTGCAAAGAGAGTAAAGAGAATTGGAAACATTTTAGAGTCGGTTGGCTTCCTGCCACTAACTCTCTTTGGGAATGGCTGTCGAAGAATAACCCGATATCTTCAGACCTCCCGAAGGTGCCCACCCAGGAACTGTATCTATGTGAAATATACATGTAGGTAGTCAGGTGTTGAGGAACCTTGAAGGCAGAAGATAATAGATAATAATATAGGCTAGTGGTTGCCCAGTGGCCGGAATTTGATGGACCGAAATTCGTTAATTTTTCAGTTTACTTTAACACGTTATAAATTATAGCTTTACTCATGCTTCATATGAGAATGATACATTTTAGACTCTTCCGTGCGTTTATATTCTGAAAAGGTATTTCAAATATACGTGATTACGTTTTAATATACATAATTATAAAACAATTCACAGCTAACGGCAGGTAATATCGTTAAACGAAAATGCGCTTTCTATTGTTCTCAAACATAAATAATACTCGTAACATTTGTACACAGTTGTAAGTATATAACAGAGACAGGTAGACGCACGAACCCCAGTAATGATCGCGTCCTGGTCCCGTCGGTCCCGAAATAACGAAATTAAAAAACCCTTCCACCTCCCGTGCGTCATTAAACTCGGCGTGCCTGATCGTGTTACTCCGAACGCGGGTTTTGTGGGACGTCCCGCGGCGCTTGTTATGTGACACAGCCCGACGGACGTTTTATTGTGACCATTCTACATAATACTCACATCTGAGTGACATACAATGATAGAGGGAAGTTCAGCGTTGTTCACGTGGAATGGGTACATTTCTAGGTATACGAGCCGTGCCGCGTTGCAAATAGAAACATTACACTAATATTTATCTATCATATTACATGTAAACAGTATGCGTGTTCTGGCGGACACAGACGCCAACGTTACGTTTGATAAATCGAGTCGTTCTGAGACGAGTACATTATTTAGCCGCTGAAACATCTATGCTTTTGCATTTTTGCTGTTGCCGATGTTTAAAGTTTAATCGCAGTCGCAACTGTATTGAATCACTGATTAATATAACAATTACTGTTTATTCCCGCGGGCTGATTACTCATTAACTGTCGCGATATAACTATTGTATACACGTTCGGCGCCAATAAAACAATGTTACATGCGGGCAGTACTGCAATAATGGTTGCGCTACATTTCATTTTAAATAAACTATCAAAAGCGATGCTGTCTCGCCTCTATCCCGTGGTATTAAGGTTTTCAGCGGCTGCCGAATGTGTCGGCTGCTCGATAATTGAGGAAATGAGTATGCAGACAGTTTGCTGAGGCTGGCCGTGTCGTGTTGGACAAACGAGCCAGTATAGCAGCCTCTGCAGACTCACGCAGAGAAAGTTATCACTAATTAAATCACACAATATCCTTTCCTTACTAATATTATAAACGCGAAAGTATGCATATATTTTCCAAGGCATTTGATGGTGTCGATAATTGCTCGCTCATTAAGGAGCTGGATCACGCTGGAATATGTGGATCTACTACTACAGGATCGTTCGAGGCCAAGATATGAAATTGTTACAGAGCGATGTAGACTACATTAGCAATAGGTGCTCCAAAAATAATATGATTCTAAACATTGCCAAATGTTACCATACTAAACTTTCTCGAAAGCGTAACCCAACGACTGTTGTTTATCACAGCTACCATACCAAAGGTGGCATGCGAGACTTGGGAGTCATAGTGGATACAAAAATAGATTTTCGTTAACACATTGATTCCATAATTAACAAGTAATATTTTAAAAACCCTTTAAAACACAAGCATTTACATAACCTAGGACCAGAATGTACCATGGTACCACACTTGGGATATCTTCTTTCGAACGAAAAAAGAATAATCAAAATCGGTTCATAAACGACGAAGTTATACGCGAATAAACATTAAAAAAATATATATATACGGTCGAATTGAGAAACCTCCTCCTTTTTAGAAGTCGGTAAAAAAATGTATGGATGTTTGTGACTCATTCACATAAAAACTACTGAACCGATTGAGCTGAAATTCAGTATGAAGATAGCCTAGACCCTGGAATAACACATAAGATACTTTTTAACCGGCTTCAAAAAAAGGAGGAGGTTTCTCAATTCAACCGTATATATATATATTTTTTTTATGTTTGTTCGCGTTGTTTTTATGTATTTCAAGAAAGAGGGGACATGATACTGTGACAAAATTACAAAATGTGGAGGAAAGATAGGAAAAGAAATCTTAACTAACCGGTTCGGCGCATTGTATGAGAAAGATCTATTTCTAGCGGACTGACCAATGATCTATTTTGCAGTCTTTTTAACCGACTTTAAAAAAAGGAGGAGGTTTCTCAATTCGACCGTATATATGTTTTTTTTTTAATCTTTGTTCGCGGATAGCTTCGTTGTTTATGACTCGATTTTGATAATTATTTTTTTGTTGGAAAGTTGATATCCTAAGTGTGGTACCATGGTAATTTTATCGAGGTCTGATAAGTATCTCCAGAAATATGGAGATAAACGCCTCAAAATTGGTACTGATTGAAATTAATAGCGCGGCATTGAAGTCGGTTGTGTTTAGTTTTTAAAACGATCTTATTATCTATATATTTCCGTGAGAAGGATCTCTACGCGGGTAAAACCACGGGACACAGCTAGTAAATAATAATACCGGCCAATGCAGTTTGTTTGGTTCTAAAATGGCTACGCAGTTGATGGTGGTAAAAGCCCGAAAGATAATGTCATTAAGGCTAGCGTGACGAGACATTCCGCCTGCACTCTTTATGCAGGAGAGACCGTGGTGACCGAGCCGACTGACGGCACTACCGCACTTGGTGACCAAGCCGACTGACGGCACTACCGCACTTGGTGAGCAAGCCGACTGACGGCACTACCGCACTTGGTGACCAAACCGACTGACGGCACTACCGCACTTGCAGTGATGTGAAGCACAAATATTATTAATCCATCAAGATGCGATTTCAGTTCTACTTGATTTGCCTGTTTGACATGATAATCCAGGCAGCATCTTGCGATTAACTTGATATTATTTATATTAGTATTGCTCACAGTTGTACCTTGTGGAATGTTGATTGGATGCCGGGGCCGGTCTCTACCGAGCGTAATCCCTAGATCAGACGGATCACCAAAACAGTGCATACTGTCCATTGTTCCGCCGCCTGCTGAACACGCGTTCCGCCGCCGTACATTGCCGGCCTGCTGAGAGACCACTACCCTACCTCGCCAACGATGATAGCTATGCACCGGAGATACACCGTTTGATTGTCCTGCACAATTGCTGTGAATCGGCCTGGCTATTAATTAATCCAAACCAACAATTCAACATAATTCGACATAACTACGCGATGCTATTCAAAGCGTCCGCGAATAACTTTATATTCTATTTTAGAGGTTTTCTATTTCAATTCTGAATAACTGAGGAGGTAGGTGTACCTCGAGTGAGAACTATCACCAATCGCGCCTATGATCTCATTCTAGCGAATATTTTCGTTCAAGGAGAACGTTATCTCAACAAGAGGATGCAAAATTATAAAACGAGGTATAAGAAAATCGTATTTATTCATATAACAAACTGCGTCCAAACCGTCACATCACTGTCTAACTGCATGCGACGTCGTCACATAAACACATCGTCCGCGAGCGGCTCGGCCGCGCGGTCGTCCTCAAAAGTCACCATTTTGTCCCTCCCTCGCGGGCCGCCCCCCGCGCTACCCCCCGCGCCGCCCCCGCCGGGCCCGGTCGGTGTGGGCGGCGGGCGCTCGTCCCGCGTGCGCATCACGTCGGCCAGCGCGGGCAAGTCGGCCACGCCACTCAGACTCAGGTTGAACTCGCTGAGGCTGCGCGGCACGAAGTACTCGAGGCAGCGGTCCGCGTGGCCGGCCGAGCGGCGCGCCGCCGAACCGCGCCGGAACAGGTCGTCGGGCGGCCGCCGCCGTGGCAGGCTGCTGAACTTGTCTGCCTCGAAACCGAGCGGCGCGCGGCGCGGCTCGCGGCCGGGCGGCGCCGCATCTCGCCGTCAGGACACCGGGGCCACCTTCTCGTCGCGCGGCGCCTCCGCGCTGTGTACGGCGCGCTTGCCGGTGCCAGGCGCGCACAGCGCCGCCGCGCCGCGCACCGCCGCGCCCGCGTCCTCGCGCACCAGGTTGAAGCACATGGCGACCACCACGATGCCCACCAAGATGTAGACGCAGCAGACACCGAGCGCCGCGTCCTCAGCGCGTGCGGACACCGTGCTCGCGTACAGGCCGGGCCGCAGATCGCCGAAGCCGACGGTCGCGAGGCTCGAGAAGGAGAAGTAGCAGCCGTCGGCGAGTGGCCAGCGCTCGGTGGCGCGAAACACCGCCGTGCCCAGTGCCACGTAGAGCGCCACCACGAGCACGCTGAGGGCGACGGGCACGCGCGCGTGTGAGCGGCACGGCGCGCGCCGCCGCGCCAGGCTGTCCAGGTTGAGTGCGGCCTGGAACGGCGTGCGGCCCTTGTCAGGCTCGCGCGCGGCGCACTCTGTGCGTACACTGGCGGGACGCACGCGGGCGTACAGCGCGCGAAAATTACGCGCGAGCGCCTCGCCGATCGTGGACAGGTACAGCATAATGATGGGGATGCCGACGCACGCGTACGCGATCGCCACCACCTTCCCCACTGATGACTTCGGCGTCACGTTGCCGTGACCTGAGGAATGAAGCTTTGTGTTAGTAAAAAATGATAAGATCGTTTAAAAAACTAAAAAGAACCGACTTCAATGCCGCGCTATTTATTTTTAGTACCAATTTTGAGGTGTTTATCTCCATATCTCTGGAGATACTTATCAAACCTCGATAAAATTACCATGGTAGTTATCCGCGAACAAAC
Organism: Cabera pusaria; assembly: GCA_954871355.1. Lineage (NCBI taxonomy): Eukaryota > Metazoa > Arthropoda > Insecta > Lepidoptera > Geometridae > Cabera > Cabera pusaria. The sequence goes on from OX940906.1 coordinate 23,767,729, forward strand.
ATAAAAAAAAAACTATATATATATATATATATATATATATATATATATATAATATTTATGAACGGTTGAGTTGAGAAACCTCCTCCTTTTTTTGAAGTCGGTTAAAAAGACTGCAAAATAGGTCATAGGTCAGTCCGCTAAAAATAGATCTTTCTCATACAATGCGCCGAACCGGTTAGTTAAGATTTCTTTTCCTATCGTTCCTCCAAATTTTGTAATTTTGTCACAGAATCATATCCCCTCTTTCTTGAAATATAATTAAGGGACAACAATAGCAACAATTCGAGTTCGGTTCTAAATCACACAATAACAGTTACAATGAGGGCCCAGTGGCGTAGTGGAAGAATGGTCGGCTTTGACACGCGAGGTACCGAGTTCAATCCCCGCTGAGCACCAATTAATTTTTAGAAAAGCGCTCATCCGGTGATGGAAAAACATCGATAAGAAACCCCGAACCCTAGCATGGTGGTAGGAGTCTATCTAGCGTCCACCTGGCCAGCTACCATCCTCAAGTTAGAAAATCTGTCGCCAAACATCTAATGTTTTCCAGCAGCTATCCTCAAGAGCCAGTTCCCATTCTAGCCCTTGTGTGCCACCATCCTCCACCGCATCATCACTTACCAACAGCTGAGATAGTGGTCAAACGCTAGCCTATATGCTATATAAAAAAAAAATATAATCGTATGGGCTACCACAATTTGACCACACATAACAAACACAACGCTACACAAGCACTCTCACCTATCGTAGTGATGAGAGTCAACGCGTACAGGAAGCTACTGGAGAAGGTCCACCTGTAGTCTCTCTCGTGCTCGATACTGACTCTACTACCGAACCTGAGCTCGCTCTTCATGCTCTTGATGAGAACTCTCTGAAAGTCAACGAGCTCCTTCGCGGCGAGCTCAGTCCAGTTCTCCTTGTAGAGGATGTTGAGGTCCTCAGTGATAGACCAGAGGCGCTCGACGGTGCGCGCGCGGAGGTCGGTGCCGGAGTCGCGCGCTCGGGCCGGCTCCGGCTGCGAGGCAGCCACCGCGCCTGCGCCCGCGCCTGTACCCGCCTCGGGGCCGCTGCCCTCGATGGCGAGGAACAGGAACCCGCCAAGCAGGTTGTATGTGAGCACCAGGAAGCAGATAGCGAGGCAGGTGAGCGGCGAGGCGGCGCGCGGGCGGCCCGCGGCGCAGCGGCAGCAGTGCGGCTCGGGGCAGGCGGCGGGCCAGGAGCGCGCGCTCTCCGGCATGGTGCGCCCCGCCTCACCGCCCGCTCACCGCCCCCGACATCGCCACTTCGCACCCTGTAACAACACACAGCTGCTATAGTCATTATACTTTCCTGGCCGATTTCGGTCTAGCTCTTAGGTGACTCGTATTGCATTTTTGCACAGAGTTTTGCAGAGAATAATACAACAACATCACTCTTTCCTTTTATCTTGCTATGAGCACAGAATAATGAATAGTACAAGTTAGGTTGGCTACACAGTGCTTTCATAATTCGGGTATTAACAATGTAGGGAAGTGCTAACTCTTATAACGTTTATTGCACAGGGCCATTTTGAACATTGTCCTTTGATACCTTGATGACATCATTATGACTAGTGAATATTTTTACTAGCGCGGCATTTAAAGTCAAATGTTTAGGGTTCCGAACCCAAAGGGTACCAAATGAACACTTTCTGAGACTTTTTTGTCCGTTCGTCCGTCCGTCCGTCCGTCCGTGTGTCTATATGTGCGCACTCTACAGATCTGTATCTTCTTAACCGTAATAATACTTGAAGTTTTCACAATGTATATATCCGTCAGTGTATAACGGCCCAGATACGAAATTTTATAGATGCATGTAGTTTAATTAAAACTTGTTTTGCACTAAAAAGGGTAAAATAAATTATTTTTCAATAAAAATAAAACCGACTTGATAACCACAAACAGGCACTCAAAAGCGAAAAATAAATTACTTAAAATAATTATTATAAGCGCTACCCACTTATCTATTTGAAGTCGGTGCCAGCCAAGTCTAATAGGTAGTAGATCGATACTACCTTGTACTATTCATTATTCTGTTATACTACCTACATGTATCTACCTACTTACTACTACTACATACATAGTATGTTTCGTCCTGTACCAAATTTGCCTGTCCATGGCATAATACGTCTACGCGCGCGTTACATTGAGCTAAATGATTTTTGTTGTCTGTAGACTTGCGGGCGAGCAGATGTCATGGCGCCGTCGCTCTCAGCCGTGTGAAGTGAATTGAAAAACGACACGGTGTCGAATTATTGCGGGATGATAGATTTTGTTGAAAAACGCTTTAATTGTTGTTCCCCTTAGGACGCGCAAAAGTTGTGATAATAGTGCGGTGCCTAATTGTGAGGATTGTTTGGAGCCGTGCTCCTTGTGATACTTGTGTCGCGAAATTATACGCGACTACCATATTGTTGGGAACCTTTGGAGTTATCGTCGAGCACCGACGCCGTTAGACTGCGAGTCAGGGAAGTACCATAAAATACTAATGTTTTAATGGCCATTCGTGTATTCGTATAGGAAACCCCACTCGCACGTGAATTGTTCATGTGATTCAAAAATCACACAAGGTTAGTGCCTAACCTCAAATACAACCACCCTTAGAAACGCCGCGAATTGCGGTAAGTTTGCCCAGTAATCGAGGTTACCACGTCGTTCCACTATACAGCACGCTTCCACTCTTCAACAGGACGTGATACACCTCCCTTTTGGATTTCCTGGAGTAAACATAGTATCTATCTACTATCCAAAAGACTTGGCTGGCACCGACTTCAAATAGATAAGTGGGTAGCGCTTACAATAATTATATAATTTATTTTTCGCTTTTAAGTGCCTGTTCATGATTATGATGTCAGTTTTATTTTTTTTGAAAAATAATTTATCAATATATATATAAAAGATAGATTAATATTGTCCAATAAGCTTTTTAGGGTTCCGTAGCCGAATGGCAAAAAACGGAACCCTTAGAGATTCGTCATGTCTGTCTGTCTGTCCATCCGTATGTCACAGCCATTTTATTACAAAACTATTAAGACTACAGAATTGACACTAGATAAGTAGATGTGTTCTGTAAACCGCTTTCCGATTTTATACAAAAATATAAAATACAAAAGTTTAAGGGAGGGCATACATGGAAATTAAACAAAAAAAAATCTTCAAACCTATACGTGTGGGGTGTTTATGAATAGGTCTTTAAAAATGTCATTGAGATTTATAAAATCATTTTTTCTCAAAGTCAATCATTTGAAAGATAGGCGCGTCTAAAGTGGTAAAATTTGTGTCCCCCCCCCCCCCCTCTAACTTTTAAAGTAAGAAAGTGAAAAATCAAAAAAATATATATTTCGTAGATCTCAATAAAAACTTTCAACGATAATTGGTTTGAACGAGATACAGTCAGCATTTTTTGAGATTCAGCGACCGCAAAGCGATAACTTTGTTTTTCATACAAACTCTATGAAAAACAAAGTTAATTTTGTAGTTGCGAAAAATCATAGTTATAGAATACTTTACTGTGTTACGGAACCCTACGAACCCTACGAGTGCGAGTCCGACTTGCACTTGGCCAGTTTTTATATTATATTATAGGCTAGCGTTGACTGCTATCTCGCCTAGTGGTAAGCGATAATGTGGTCAAAGATGTGTGGTGAACACGGTAGGCCCAGAATTCTCTGACTTTCACTCACAAGGATTGTGTGTTGCCGGAACACCGTAAGGTTTTGGCGGCAGATTTTCTCTTTGATGGTGGAGACTGGCGGGCTACTTTTAAGGTAGCAAGTCAGGCGGAACATAGATATAATATGCTAGTACCACCTGTGGACGAACACCTGTGGTAGGATTTGAACCGACGAACTCTCTTAGAAGTCGTGCTATCTATCCATTACGCCAGCGGGGCTATTGAATACGAGTATTATAGCATTTACCTGAGAAACGCGCTGCACTTCACACTTGTCTACTATATATACACGGCTAGAAATAGTTACAGTAAAAACCAAACCGGTCAAAGAGAATTTGTAGACACGGCAAAATGTACTAGTACGTCTCCGACCGGCCACTTTGTTGACGCCTTACTGAACGACAGGGTCTGACTCGGTCCCAGCAATCTCACTAAACCTACACCCTGTGTGATTCGAGTTTCTGAGCTTCTATCGAATTAATATCGCTTTCTTTATCGTAGATAATGTCGATTTGCCCTCGAGCTATAACCGTGACGACGCCAAACAAGCCAGCTCAACGAATATAGAAGGGAGCGACGAGGGAATACAATATAAGAGAGATATTGTATCAATAGCTACAAAAACGTATGTAAAATGAAACTCGTAAATGTGCGAAACGTTGGCGGTGACAATCTGATAAAACTGTTAGCCGCGACCGCGCAGACAGCACCGCTTTCAAGCAAACACTGGACTCAAAGCACTCAGATAAAAACGTGTGAGGCAGCGTTTATATTGTGCCATCAGGAGGATAGGAGGTACTTCTTGTATTTGCACAACATGATATATACAATATATTAAGCATATGAAGGTCTTAGAGGTGTTGCAGTGAAAGTGTTGAATAACATATAATCTAACAATTTGCGGGTAGTGCCAAAAAACATCAAGTTTTAAGATCATTTCCTCGACGGCATATGGTGCTAGCTTGTGTAAAAATATCTTTGGTTTTCATTTAAAAATGGAAATAATATGCGTTCGTTGTATAGCCTCTGACAGCGCATAAGGTTTAATGTCAAAAACCAGAGTGGTTTTTGTGAGAACCAGAGAAGAGGAGAAGTTTGCTGTAGCGTCATTTTATCGACGGAATTTATTTAAATGTGAGAGACACTAAAAACTTCACTTTACATAAGATGTTGCTAAGAAAATTCCAAAAAGGGGGAGTGGAGGGAGTTACATGAATCGGTCGAAGGGTTTTATATGTAAGTATTATTATTACATTCAGATATTTTATTTGCAAAAAGATCGTTTAAAAAACTAAAAAGAGCCGATTTCAATGCCGCGCTACTAATTTTCAGTACCAATTTTGAGGTAAATTGTCGTCCAAATTTTCATCGTACCGACGGGACTTGAAGTTCAAGTCCCGTCGGTACGATGAAATTTTGGATTGTGTTTAACAATTTACAAAAATATAAAGTGTGAAACACTTCAAAGAAACATAATATTTGACTTACGCAGTGCAACATCTCTCGTCGGATTTGAAAACTGTAATGTATTCTTCCGAATGATTAACTTACGTAATAAGTAGTCATAGATGGCGCCACCAATGCATAATTGGGTTAACAAATGCAATCCACTAATTTCGTCGTAACGATACTTCGCACCGTGGCTTAATTGGCAAAGCACCGGAACATGTTATTCCGGAGGTTGCGGGTTCAAGTCCCGTCGGTACGATGACATTTTGGATTGTGTTTAACAATTTACAAAAATATAAAGTGTGAAACACTTCAAAGAAACATAATATTTCAATTTTGAGGTGTTTATGTCCATATCTCTGGAGATACTTACCAGACCTCAATGAAATTACCATGATACCACACTTGGGATATCTCCTTTCCAACAATAATAATAATCATAATCGGTTCATAAACGACGAAGTTATCTGCGAACAAACATAAAAAAAAAACATAATATACGGTCGAATTGAGAAATCTCCTCTTTTTTTTGAAGTCGGTTAAAAATTATAACAATTCCAATTGCGTATTGCTATAATAATAATTAATATGTGGCGTTAAAATGAAATTTCATAATTATATGGCGTTGGAGCGTTTTCATTACTTACTTTGTGACTTTGCGGGATAATTTACACTATTAATGCACATTATTTTACACGAATAATACTACAATTTAAATTTACATTACATTTTACACTAATAATACTACAATTTAAACTTCATTTTTAACCGACTTCAAAAAAAGGAGGAGGTTTTTCAATTCGACCGTATATTTTTTTAAATATTTGTTCGCGGATAACTTCGTCATTTATGAACCGATTTCTATTATTCTTTTTTTGTTCGAAAGGAGATATCCCAAGTGTGGTACCATGGTAATTTTATTGAGGTCTGATAAGTATCTCCAGAGATATTGAGATAAACATCTCATAATTGGAACTAAAAATGAATAGCGTGGCATTGAAGTCGGTTCTTTTTTAGTTTTTAAACGATATTATATACGTCACAATGATTTTACGTAGCACTGCCTAATTTCACGGACATAGAGTCTATGAAAAAGCAAAGTGTATCTTAAACTTCCTCCACAAACTCTAGACGTAGGTCGTAATCAAGCAATATAATACTAAGTTAACGTGGCACTAAAACATGACAAGCCTCAAACGAGACATGTAGCATGGGCCATAAAAGAATCCATCCAATTTGGAAGGTTGAGGTATAAGGCTAGTCTCGAGTGTGGGCGAGTTGAGATGACCCCGAGATAGAAGCAGGTGGAACACAGAATACCTAGTAGTAGCTGTGTCCAGTGTCGACGTTCCACCGGAGATGACGTATGAATGTTTTTCGTGACGTACCATCCGTTTTATTTGTTGCAGTGTACCACATGAGTGAAGTGTACTGCGGAAAAGAGGCAAAAAGTGCGCTAAACCGTAAAAATATTTCAAGATATCGCGTCAAACTTTTCATAGCTAAAATATCAGACATAGGCGTCGGTGAGATTTGACTGAGAGGCTGGTACTGTACTAAGACACACATTATCGTACCAACTATTAGTAGATACCTAGCGGATGATGATTATAAAACACCGACTATTGTACTCACTACTGTTTGCTGTCGACTGTCTCGACCTATAAATCTAACCTAGCTATTCAAGACGACACTCGATCTAGGAATGATATCATTGCATTCCCTGATCTGGTCTGATCCTGATCTGAATGGTACTGACATTTTGTAACAGAAAATATATAGATCCCTTTTGTTCATAAAATAGATAGGGCTGACACGCTCACATTAAAATGGATACGTTTGGTTTGAAACTCTGGTCTAAAATTGGAAATTTAAGACTGGAGACACCTTGGACGGACCCTACAGCACTACTCCAACCGTTCAGGCCATTCATTACTACATCTACCTGTTCTAGTGCCCTATACTCCATATACTCGCGGAAATAAGACTGGATAATCTAGAAATATATCTACTAAATTATTATTAAATACCTGGGTTTTAATTGACCCACTACCCCTAGTTGTAACTAGCTAACAAGGTTACACCCCCTACCCTCCCCCTCCACTCCACCCCCTCTACTCCCCCTTCCCCCTCACAAACTTTGAATCTCATATTTATTTATATCGAATCAACAGCCTAAAAAATAAGTTTCAAGCTTCTAGCTTTAAAAATGACGATACTTCCATACAACTTTCAATACCTTACAATCTTCCATTCGCATTAAAAAGTAGCTTATGTCCTTTCTCAGGCTCTAGACTAACTGTGTACCAAATTTCATTTAAAGCGGTTCAGTGGTTTTGCCGTGAAATTGAGACAGACAGACAGAGTTACTTTCGCATTTATAATATTAGTAAGGAGTAAGGATTATTAATTCTAGTTATTTGTGTGTAGTTAGAGTGCTCTACACTCACATCGTAGAGCGCGCCACGTCTCGTGAGGGTGCGCGGCGTGGATCACGTTTTTGTCGACGTTTTTCTGCTAATAGTAACTCGAGCGGTAATGGCCGCGCGCCGCGCGCTGAATACTAATGAAAACAATATTTTTCTCCGCAGTAACGCACCGCCGACAAGCCTGGTTAAATAGCCAGTTATACAGCGCTTTATATGGCCGAATATTTATGACAAATTTGTATTCACCGTTAGATCAGAAATGAGAGAGGGGTCGCCATCGTCAGCCGCAACGAGGAGGACATAAACATTATTCTAACTTGACTGTTATTACATTGATTTTCTATCTTATGGAGACTATTTGACTAGGCTGGAATATAATAAATTACCATTTTTACGTACATTTAATGGATCTTTTATTATAATTTCGTAGGATTTTAATATTTATTCTTAGAATTTCAAACAAAGTAATCAACTATGATCCTTATTCTGGTGACTATGAATCCCAACTATCATCATCTTTCATGTGTCTGTACAACATGTACAAGTGATACAAAATCATTAGTCTCCGAGTATGTATAGCCGGCGGTAAAAGGAGACGCTACACATACATAAACGTACACTGCTGTGAGCACTGTAGTCGGTCCTGACTTCCGGTGAACGTGTAATGTTGCATCCGGTAATATTTGATGTGTGGAAGTGTTCACTTAACTTGTAGAAACTCAACTCATACACATAGAGAGACTAAAATCGCTCTCCTCACTTCACAATACCACATTCTGCTGCTACATAGATACAATTATCTACATCGGTAACGTAACCTATCTTTCTTTCTTGTTTTAAACTTCGGACAGACAAGTTCCTCACCAGTATCCCACCCGATGTAAAGTGACGATGCGGTCTGAGATAAAATTGTGCTTGTCTGCAAATGGAGGACGGCAGAGACGAGGCGCAGGACAACTGACTTCAGTCGCATGAACATAACGCAACTATCTCGGCCCATGTTCCAAGCTCTGGCTTAGCCTTGTACTAACAAGTGCATACCGCCCTACGAACAACCTTCTGTACGTCTCATATATCGCCGTGTGAGGGTAATGATACCCGGAATGGCAAGTGTGGGAAACACGCGATTTTATTAGCAGCAATAAACCAAACTAATATGAGATATGTTGCGGGATGCTCGTCTCCTGGCTCCGCTCGTCTTCCTACTTGTACGGAGAGCGTAGTTACTGAAACGAACGTAACTGCAGGGGCCTTATTCAGTATGACCAATGAGATAACGCGTCCCTTAACGTGCCACGTCACGTTATTGAAAAATTGTATTCTGTATGCCACGCGATAGGTAAATTATACAAAACGCGCGCGTTACACGTCCTCATATGTCACGATATTTTGACAGCTCAAAACGCGCTCATAACCTTATCCTACCGTGTTTTCATTGGCATAGAGAATACCATAACGCGGAGATAACGTACCACGGCACGGTAAGACTTTAAAATGGGCATACTGAATAAGACCCCAGCTCGGATTTACTGACACACGATTATTATGCGAATAGGAATATATATAATACACACGAAAGTCTGCGTTCGTATGCCATGCGACTCATTTTCGGTGTGTTTGTCTGTCAAAAAACAACATAAATTCCTATTCTTCTTCTCCTTTTGTGGCGTAGGTTAAAAATCCATATCGACTGAAGGATATTTAGTACTTTACACATGAAAGTGCAGTGACATATATATGATATACTATTTACTCATTGAATGTTTACAATATTTTACTGAAGATAATAATATACTGATCGTCTAAAAAGATTGTTTATTACATGACCGAATGAGAACGTAATAGATGACTGGATGTTTTTAGCTCTATGTTCATCAAGATATTCCCTCGTAAAAAAGTACGTTCGTAGAACTGGGACGATAAAAATCCACACAATGAAATAACCGGCAACATGAAACGTCTTCTGAGGATGTTTTACGGTCTTCATCTTCATAAACGATGTACAGCGAATCCGTGCTACTGTACACATATTAGCATGTAAAGGCACAGAGTCCTACGATTAAAATGCTTTGGGCGTGGCGTGATAAGCACAACGCAGCAACGTGCCATTTCAGATTTAAATAAATAACCTGTCGTATAACCTGTGTAAATAACATATTTTTAGTTTACGCCCGTGTTTGTAGTTGGCCAAAATGTTCTACGTAATGCACTAATGTACCTACGTAAAGATAAAGATAAAGATAAAGATAAAGATATTTATTACAAATTATAACTCAGATGTAGATTAGATAATATGTTATACACTATTTATGTTTACAATTATATTATTATCATTTGACTAAAATTTAATTTCATAGAGTTATAACACTAAGTAATTTATCAGTGGACCCCAAACTAGGCTAAGCCTGTATCTTGGGTGCCCAATATATTACCAGGTGAGAAAAACTCATAGAGTACGAGTTCGCTACTATCATCTGTACATGTTTCCATTTTTGTTTTGTTTGAGAATGCTCATAGACACGAGTATTACTAGTTCCCGATTATGTTTAGACATTCTGCTGAAAGTTTTTATAATATATATATATATGTAATTTTGTATAGTTACTTACATCTTGCATTTTTACCATTAATAAATTATTTCTTGTAAGAGTTAACATGAAGAGTATTAAAATCTAAATCTTAAATCTAAATTATTGAAAAGTTTTATTAATTAAGCTTAATTATTAATATATTTAAATTGATAATGATTATTATATTATATAGTTATTATTATTGGTATTGATTAAAATTCTTATATTTATATTAGCTCACTATCACTATTCAGTACATACATATGCAAAATATGAAATTTCTAGGCATTAGTGTTGTACGTGTGATTTTGCGTGTGTGTGTGTGTGTGTGTGTGTGTGTGTGTGTGTGTGTGTGTGTGTGTGGGTGTATGTGTGTGTGTGTGTGTGTGTGTGTGTGTGTGTGTGTCAGTGTATGTGAGAAGGGAGTGTAGTTGCATTTTCAGATCACGATGTATTTAATAGAGTAACATCCTAAAAGATACCTTCTTTGACAAGTCTCTCTGTTTCGTTGTAGTTGAGAGCCAGCAGCCATCTTTTGACCTTGGACTTTGATTCAGCATATGTGCAGGTTTTGATGTTAATTTCTTTGTTGACAGCATTATATGCGTAGATAAGTGCGTATTTTGGAAGTCGTCGTGCAAAAGCAGTTCTGAGTCTGGGCAGTGATTGTTGTGGTGGGCGTTTCCTTCTACTTATGCCTGTTTGTTCGATATGAGGTTTTGAGAAGCGTTTGTCTATCGCTCGCGAAATATAAAGCTGGCGAATAGTTAAGACTGAGGTTTCTTTGTAGAGTTCTTCAGTTGGAAATCTTCGAGGTTTTCCTGTCATAACTTTCAGAACAGCTCGTTGCGCACGTTCAAGCTCAATTAAGTGGGTTTTTGCAGCTCCACCCCAAACGCTGATACAGTACTGGAGGAGAGATTGGCACAGTGTTTTGTAGACGAGTTTTCTAACTTCTAGGGATGCTGCTGTACGAAGAGATTTCATAATATAGATGAGTCTGCGAGTCCGTTTTGATAACTGAGTGATGTGTTTTTTAAAAGATAGTTGTTGGTCGACTAGAACTCCCAGATATTTTACATGTTGGACTCTTTCAATACGTTGACACGTACATGATATTCGAGCCGGGTCGTAACTGGTAGGCTGATTGCAATCTGCATTGTGTAGTCGAAGGCACGCCAAGTTAGGACTGGTGGCTCGCGTGATGTGAAAAGCAATTAAGGCCGTTTTGCTGACATTCAGAGTGAGTAAGTTTGCATCTAGCCAGTGTGCTAGGAGTGACAAACCACTTTCAGATGCACGTGCAGTAGTTTCCCAGTCTTTACCACGGAAAATTGCCACCGTGTCGTCGGCGTAACATATAAGCTCCGCGTTTGGAATGTTGATCCTGAGGATATCGTCCATGTAGACAGTGAACAGGGTTGGTGCAAGGATGCTGCCCTGTGGGACTCCAAAGTTGATGTTCACTTTGTCGCTGGTGTGATTAGCTACTCTGACACACTGCTGCCTGTTTGAAAGATAGCTTGTGAACCAACTGAGGGCACAACCCCTTATGCCAAGGCATTCGAGTTTCCTTAGCAAGAGAGCGGAAGAAACTGTGTCAAATGCCTTGGCAAGATCGAGAAATACACCTATGCATTTCTGCCCACTATCCAAGTAAGATGACACCTTTTCTGTCAGAAGTTCAACAGCACCTTCAGTTGATTGCCCTCTTCTGAAGCCGTACTGCCGGTCGGATAAGAGTTTGTACATTTCTAAGTAATCCATTAGCCTTCTGTTTACAACCTTTTCTAAAATCTTTCCGACGATACACAGTAGCGAAATTGGCCTGTAGTTGTTAGGATCAGACTTGGGTCCACCTTTGTGTATAGGCGTGACAATGGCGGTCTTCCACTCCTCAGGGAAAACTCCTGTCTCCATACTCAAGTTGCATATGAATGTCAGAGGCTCCAGGATAGCTTCTCTAGCATATTTTAACAAGCGTGGCGTGATAGAATCAATACCTGCGGCGCTATCAATTTTTAGATCAGCAATGATTCTACTTAATTCCGTGTGATCTACAGGAGCCAAATATAGAGAATTTGTTTGTGTGCTGTTTGAAGTAATTCTATGGCAAAGGGAGTCCTGCGTCTCTCCTAATCTGTTAAGAATAGAAGACGCCAGGTTTACTCCCACATCAGCAAAGTGTGTATTGCACATGTTTAGAGAAGTCTGCGGGTCTCTATCCAGGTGCAGCAGTTCGTGATTATCGTTATTTCGGGGCGGAAAGTGACAGATATCTTTAATGGTTTTCCATAATTGTTTCGGATCTTTGTGATTTTGTGCTAATTTTTGACTCTCATATTCCGATTTACGTTTATGCAGTAAGTCATTGCAGAAATTCTTGTATCGCGTAAAGGTTTTCTTTAGTAGGTTGTTATTGGGTGACAGTCTCAGTTTCAAGTGGAGGCTGTCTCGGTGACGCATGGCCCTGAGTATGCCCGGCGTGATCCACGGTTTGAGGGAGAACTGTGATCGACTCGATTTATATTTAATTGTATGTTTTCCTACCGTAAGACTGACAATTTGACTGAATTCTTTTACCGCATCGTTGACATTTTTAGCAGATAAAACTTGGGACCAGTTAATTTTACTTAGTTCCATCGCTATTTCTGTATAGTTAGTTTTTGTTAATAATCTATTGCGCACCTTTGGTTTCGGTATTTTTGATGACAAACCAATTATTACTAGGTCATGGTCTGTGATACTGCTCTTGCAGACTATGCCGATAGCCTTGTCTTTGGTTTTTATATAACCGTGATCGAGGCATGCTGTTCCTCTTGTGGGGTTGGTTATTGCCGATAGAAAGCCAAGCTCAGCCATTAAGTGTTGGTAAGACTGGTTGTCAGAACTGGGGTTTTCGTCCAGTAGGTTAATATTCATATCGCCAGTAACTACTAGCGTTTTTGTGGTTTTCAGGTTACTAAGCGTAGATTCAAGTGAGTTCAAAAAACAATCTAAGTTCATTACTGATGGAGACCTGTATATACCAATTACTTTCATTGATTGAGCTATATTAACCACCAGACAGTTTGCGTCTTCAACATCAGGTTCTACAGCTGTTGCTGACCAGGAATTTTTAACGTATACTGTCACTCCACCGCACTTATTTATCATTTTCTTGGTAGTGAAAGCATTAAATCCAGGCACTTGGTATGTTAGCGAGGACTCCTGCAACCAGCATTCTGTGAGCACTATTACATCGAAGTTAATAGAAAAACGCTTTAAGGTCGTTAGCAGTGGCAGGAAGTTTCGTTGGATACTTCTTATATTACACGTTAAGACTTTGAATTCGTATGATGATATGTGTGTTGTACAAAGTTCTGGTGTATTCAGTGTGCGGCACTTAATCTCGAGGGTTTTATCTATATCATTGTAGACGTCCTGGTGACCCATTGTCATATATAAACCTCGTGGTTGAAGATAAAGTTCTATGGATTGTGCGTGCCGCCTTCGTAGACCAAACCTGAGATGAGATGTGTTTTTTCGGAACAAATGTAAACAATGCTAGGATTTTTTGGTTCAATTCTGTACTAATACAAATACAGATACGAAATATACGAAAGATAAAAGTGCGAGCGTAGTTATTTGTGTGTTTTAGGAGTATGGGAGTGTTTGTTATGTATTGATGTTGTAAATGTAGTGTAGATTTATGGTGTGTTTGATGTCTTGGAAGAAAAGAGGTCAGCCCTCTGTATTGCCATTGTTTGCGGTATTCAGTAAAATAGACAGTTATTAGACAAATGTTACTTAAACAAAAACATAACAGGATCAAATACACAATTAAGTTTCCGTTGCACCCAGAGTTTGCTTCGTTCTTGGTCTTAGTTCTGAGCAGGTTCCGTTGCTCGGTGTGCTTTAAATGATTGAAGCTGGTCCAGGTCCGCGGAGGTCCTGATTGGAATAGCTTGTGTTCCTTCTTGTCGCCGTACGTGGATTCTTCCTTTGTTAACCCAGCAGAAACGATATCCAAGTTCCTTGGCGCGAAGTCTGGCGTTACGAAATAACAACCTGTTTGCCTTAGAGAGGTGTTCGTTAATATAGACGTTACGCGTTGGGCCCAGTAAGTCGAGATCTGCGGTAGTGATGACCATGTGTCTTCGTGTTTTAGCAGCTTTAAGGAACTCATCGCGTCTGGCTTTCCTAATAAGACGAACGATAATTGGACGGGGCGAGCCTGAAGTGTTCCTGTTACCTGAGCTTCCAGCGCGCATAACCCAATCAATGTCACTTTCCGGGATGTTGATGCCAACTTTCGTTGCTGTGACCATGACGATGTGCTCCAGGTTTTCATTGGAGGTCTCATTAATTCCAAGAATTTCTAGTTCATTTGACAGTGGGTTTTGGCCTAGCTGGTTTAGTTGTAACTCCAAATCTTGGATAGTAGTCTGGAGTGAATTGATAACATTTGTGGAGTTATTTCCTTCTAAGGTTTTTATTCTGCCCTCGAAATCATCCAATCTGGAGTTGCACTTACTGATGCCTTCAGTCAGAGCTAAAAGACAGGTTTTAATTTCAGCCATATCAATACGCAGAAGGCGCAGTTCGTTTGTGACTAGGTCGCACTCAAAGTCTTCCCGCTCGTTCCCGTTTGGTGAAGAAAGTGCCATACGTTTTTGCGCTCTAGTTGTAGCAATTGTACTCGAGGCGTCGGGCGCAGCGGAAGTTCGGATTGGGGTATTGATATTGCCGCTTTTAGGCTCACCAGATTTACATGCAGGACAGATCCAGTCACGTAATTTAGCTATGTTTGACGAACCCGCATTGACACATATAGGGTGATAAGGTGCTTTGCAGCATGCGCATGTTAATATTCTCGTCGAGCCAATTACGTCTTTACAAGCGGCACAGGTTACGTCCATTGTATAAGTATTTAGTCTGCCTCTTATCAAAGCTACGACCGACCACCGCGTAAACTAATGCCGTTAGAAACCGGTAGCTAGTGCGGGCAGCGCCTGTGCGAGTGAGAGGGCGCGATGTCTAGTAGCCGCCGTGCGAGTAGGACCGGTCACTGGTCAGCTGAGTCACACGTTGAGTCTTCTAATATTATTTGCCAGTTTAGTATGTTTTCGTGGTGATATATAGGTAAGAAAACTCAGTGTTATTTTAGCAAGTGTACCTTGTGGGCGATAATTGTCTCCTTGTGTTGATGTAAGTTCCAAGTAGAAACGTGCACTATTTACCACAACTTAACATTTATTTGTCGGAGCAAAACGTAAACAAGTACAGACTGTAGTGCGCACCAAATCTCAAATATATCGACATGGGGTTGTCTGGCGCTCATCTGTTGGTGTGGTCACCGGGTAGGAAGATGCGACGTACCATGTGCGTCGTGACAAAGGGAATGAAACAAAAGCCTGGTAACCCCCGAAGGCGGGTCCTTGCGGACAAACGCCGTTGGAGCCGCGGACGAGTGCGCCAGCGTACCCGTAGCCCCGACACTCGGCGTCGAGACCACCTCGGGGTTAGTTCTTTGGTGCCGGACACTTTGTTGATCCAACATCAAAGTGGTATCCAACCGGGTTTCCCCAAGTAAAAAAGAAAAAGCTACGAGTACAGCATCTACTTGTTCAGTGCGCAGTTTAGTCTACCGTCTTGTTGACATCCCGCATTCTATTCTTTGTTTATGTTTGCGAGCAGTCAGTGGGAACAAGGACAACCGTTTAACGGAACGACTCGCTCGGTGCCGGTAACGCAGGACTAAGTGATTGGTCAATCCGATTTTAATACAAGTCCAGCGCTGTCGGAACTGAGTTTGCCAACTCGGGAAGTTTTGATCCGCCGCGGTCCTGCGAGCGCTGCGACCTACTTCGTAGAGGACAGCTCCGATGCTCGCCGGCATGTCAAGTTTCTAAATTGCCGTTCCGGGCGAATTTTGTATAATAGTCTAACTATGAAATGGTATTTTTTTCGATTCGTTTCATAGCTTTAATAGTGTAGGCAGTTAATAGGAACACCTGAAAACAGTATTATTGTGCATGCACGGTATCGGCAGACCGCGACCACCGCATGTTTCAGCCACAGTTTGAAACTCGCGTTCAACTGCCGTGCTATTCATTCGGAACCGTCCGCCTCCTATGTATGGAATAACTATGTATAGAATAACTATGTATAGAATAACTACTGCAGTTTCACGACACAATGTATGTTCAGTTCGCACGGAGCCGGACGAAGCTATCCGGTGTACCGTCGATGGTCCGCCCGCCGTCGCGGAGAGGGACCTACCAAGTGAACGCAATGACTTTCCTCGATGCTGACAGAAATAATTCTGTTGCACTCATGGCTAGAGCTGTTAACTTACAAATCTAGTGGTATTCAGTACGCATTTTTATTGTAAAAGTGAAATAATTGAAGTGTTATTAATCGCTATTTTCCAAAATACTTTTTTGTTACAGATCCCAGAAATATATTTTTCCCTAAGCTTTATATCGAGAACTTCTGCATAACAATAATGGCAATATCCGTAATCGGAGGCAATATATTCTGGCGGCCTCGAGTCGTACCCGGATAACGGATCTAATGAAACCTTCCGCCCGCGGAGCCTCCCGCCTCGCGTCACTCGTTATATCGGCGCTCGACGACATTCCTGTGTACCGCCCTTTACTCCGTACAATATTATGTAATGTAAGATCACTCGATACTTAAGGTAGTTTCAACTTGATATCTCTACGCGTACCTTAGAAAAAGTGTTTTGAAAAATTTACATATGGATATACAGACGGCCAGACAGACATACGGACAACAAAGTGATCCAATAAGGGTTCCATTTTTAGGGTTCCGTAGCTGAATGGCAAAAAACGGAACCCTTATAGATTCGCCATGTCTGTCTGTCTGTCTGTCCGTCTGTATGTCACAGCCATTTTATTCCGAAACTATTAGGACTACAGAATTGAAACTTGGTAGGTAGACGTATTCTGTGAACCGCTTTCCGATTTTTATACAAAAATAAAAAATATAAAAGTTTAAGGGGGGGCATCCCATACATGGAACTGGAACAAAAAAAAAAATTTCGTCAAACCTATACGTATGGGGTGTCTATGGATAGGTCTTTAATAATATCGTTTAAAAACTAAAAAAGAACCGACTTCAATGTTCATTTTCAGTACCAATTTTGAGATGTTTATCTCAATATCTCTGGAGATACTTATCAGACCTCGATAAAATTACCACGGTACCACACTTGGGATATCTCCTTTCCAACAAAAAAAGAATAATCAAAATCGGTGTATAAATGACGAAGTTATTCCCGAACAAACATAAAAAAATAATATACGGTCGAATTGAGAAACCTCCTCCTTTTTTTGAAGTCGGTTAAAAATGACATTGAGGTTTCTAAAATCATTTTATCTCAAAGTCAATTATTTCAAAGATAGGCGCGTCTTAAGTGGTAAAATGTGTGCCCCCCCCCCCCCCCCTCCTCCTCTAACTTCTAAAGTAAGGGAGTTGTTGAGGACAACAGGGTCAGTGGACTGTATTCATAGGCTTCTTGGTCTTCACACGTTTATTACAATTATACATTTATCTTCGGATTGCTTTTCATTAGCATTGGCACGTGTATTCAACGGTCATTTTAATTAAAAGCGCCGCCATATGCCGACAAAGGCCTAAGGCGGTCCGATTGAGTTATATTTACCTCTAGCCTTGTGTTCAGGGTGACACGTGTAAGTTCGATACATAATAATATTTCTTATACAATTCTAATACATTTAGTCTTACTTACTACTTACTAAAGGTACTACTGTTTATTCATTATTCCATATTCTATTCTATATTCTATGATTCTATACATTAAATAGCCTATTTGTTCAGCGGACTCGGCGTCCTCAACATCCTCCCCCCGGCGTAGCCCGCGTAGCCTCATCCCTTACAAGGACGGCGAGTTTGCTAGCCGGGCGTCGGAAGATGCCCGTCCTTGTCCTCACGTCCCCGACACGTACTCCGCCATCTGGTCCCGGGTAGACTCGTTCGACGACGCCGATAGGCCACACATTATGTGGCAACGTATGGTCGACGACGACGACGATGTCTCCGACCGTCAGGCTCCGCTTGTGGTCGGTCGGCTCCCCTCTCGGCACCAGGGTCGGCAGGTACTCCCGCACCCAGCGATGCCAGAAGGAGTCCGCGAGCGCCTGGCTGGCTCGCCATGACCTGCGGTCCGCTTCTGTGCAGGGGCCCGTGGTAGGTAGGCCTGTTGATGATCCTATCAAAAAATGATTAGGGGTTAGTGCCTCTGGATCTTCAATGTTGACGCTTACGTGAGTCAGCGGTCGAGCATTTACTGAATGCTCGGCTTCGGTCAGGAGCGTGTGCAGAACCTCCTCTGATGGCGCCTTTTCCCTCAGTGTGGTTGCTAGGGCGGTTTTCACCGACCGCACTAGCCGCTCCCATGCGCCGCCTTGGTTCGGTGCACCCGGAGGGATGAAGGTCCACTTCATCCTGTTTTTTAGCCCCTCTTCTTCCAGTGCTGGGGCCCACTCCCTGTAGGCGTTGATGAGCTCGCGATCTGCGCCTCTGAACGCGGTAGCGTTGTCCGAGTACATGTTACTCGGCCAACCGCGTCGCGCTGCCATCCTTCGTAGCGACATGATCGCTGAGTCTGTGGATAAAGTATTAACAAGCTCGAGATGCACGGCGCGTGTAGTGAGGCACGTAAATAACGCGCCCCACCGCTTTTCTTGCCGCCGTCCCACCTTTACAGTCATTGGCCCGAAATAATCTAAACCGCAATTACTGTAAGGACGGTGGTATGGATCGAGGCGGGCTCTCGGCAGGTCTCCAGTCGCCGGCACCTGTGGCTTCGCTTTTCTCACCCGACAATATCCACATTGTCGCTCGATGGCTCTCACCGTAGGCCTTAAGTGGATGACCCAGTAGCGCTGCCGTAGGTCGTTTGTTACGCGCTCTCGATTCGCGTGTCCCGCAGCGCAGTGTTCCTTTAAAACAATAAGTTTGGTTATATAATGGCGACCGTCCAATATAATTGGTCGCTTAACATCTGTAGCAGCGCTCGATGCTGCTATACGTCCCCGTACTCGCAGTAATCCATTCTCGAGCACGGGGTCCAGTTTGTACAAGCGGCTCGACTTTGTAAGAGTGCGAGCGGCTTCTACGTCGCGCCTCTCTGCTCTAAAGCTGTCCTCTTGAGCGCGTCGCAGTAGGGCTGTCTCGGCGCGCTCGATGTGCTCTATGTTCAGGCGCGTAGCTCGGCGTCGGCATATGTCTATGAAAGCGAGCACATAGGCGGTCGCTCTCAAAAGTCGCTCATATCGTGAGAAGCGGCTTGGCTCGGGTAACCACCGGTCTGTGTGCTGCTCCTGCTCGCTCGTGTGCAGGACTTCTATTTCTTCGACAGGTGCCGCGCTCGATGGCCAGTCCTCTTCCGGTTTCCGCAGGAAGTGAGGACCCTTGAACCATCGGTCCTCGGCGCTCAGCGGTGCGCAGTTGAGCCTTGTCGCGTCGTCAGCTACGTTATACTCTGTGGACAACCATCGCCATTCATCTTTATGGGTTAGTTCAGCGATCTCACCAAGTCGATGTGCGACGAACGGCGTGTAGCAGCGCGCGTCGTTCCTTATCCACTGGACCACAGTAGCCGAGTCCGTCCAGTAGATCGTCCTGACGACCTCTACGCGATGCTCCCGCTTGATGACGTCCGCGAGTCTCGCTCCGATGACGGCGGCCTGTAGCTCCAGGCGTGGTATGCTCAGCGTACGCCGTGGTGCTACCTTAGCCTTGGCTGCTACCAAAGCTACGTTGACGGCGCCGTCACAGCGAATCGCTCGCCAGTACGCCACCGTAGCATACGCTTGCTCGCTCGCGTCGCACATGACGTGTAGCTCTACCCGTAGACCCTCTACGGCGTAGCTCCGCGGCAGGCGAAGTCGGGTGACCCCGTTGAGTTGTTGTAGCCATGCGGCAAACAGCTCAGCCTCCTCCGCAGGTATCGGGTTGTCCCACGGTAGCTGTAGGCGCCACAAACTCTGTAGAATAATTTTAGCACATATAGTATAACAACTAAGTAAGCCGAGCGGGTCATATATCGACATGACCGCACTAAGCGCCTCTCGCTTAGTCGGGGCGCGCTGTTGAGCACGCACGTCGCTCGGTACTCGATGCATTGCCGTGTTGAAGCCCAATTCGTCCTTGTCGGGGTCCCAACATAGCCCCAGGATCTTGTTGGCGGGCCCCGCTCCCCCCAGTTGCGTAGGCTGGGTAGCGCGTAGCTCGTGCGGCACGCCGTCCAAAATCCGTTTTCGGTTGGAGCTCCAACTCCGCAGGGTGAAACCAGCTGCAGCGTGCACCTCTCGTAGCTCCTGTATGGTGCGCCGGGCCTCACTCTCGGTGTCGTAGCTGTCTACGAAGTCGTCCATATAGTGGCTCTCCGTGATAGCTACGAACGCACGGGGATGCGTTTTCGCATGTGCGTGCGCGTTGTAGTTGCGCACACTATGCGCCATAAACGGTGAGCTCGCTGCCCCGAAGATCATACTCGTCATTTTGTATGACCGAGGAGGGCCGCTCCTGTCTTCTCCTCTCCACAGGAACTGCTGCGCCGGCTGGTCTTCCGCTCGTATCTTCACACGCAGAAACATCTCCTGTATGTCTGCGGTGACGGCGATCGGTCGCTCTCCGAAACGGAAAACAACCCCTGGCAGTGAAAGAAGAAGATCAGGTCCCTCTAGCAGCTCATCGTTCAAGCTAACTCCGTGACTTCGATGCGCCGCGTCGAACACTAAGCGCCGCTTCCCGGGTTTGTTCGGGTTCTCTACGGCGAAGTGCGGTAGATACCAGCAGATGTTGCTCGGTGTCTCCGTACCGTCGCACGGCGCCGCATACCCCTTGTCCAAGAGGTTTTCGATCTGCGCTGTATACTCCTTCGCGAAGTCCGAGTTAGCGTCCATCTTCTTTTCGATGCTTCTCAGCCGGTTCGCGGCTGAGGCGTAGCTGGGCGGCATGACGACTCCGTCGCGTCGCCATGGTAACCCAACTTCAAACCCGGTGTCGATCTTCTTTATTGTGTCCGTGAAGATCCGCTGCGCACGTTCATCTGTCTCGCTCACACGAGGCTTGAGTGCGACTCCCAGTGAGTCGACGCGAAAGTGCGACTCGACCAACTCGTGTAGCCGCTCGTCGTGTAGCTCGTTCGTGCGCCGGTCCGGTGCGTAGACGTGTAGCACATTGTCCTCGCTACACGTCACCATACTGTGTGGCACGGTCCCGTGTACCACCCAGCCCAGTTGTGTTCGCGACGCCGCCGGTTGCTCGGGGGCGCCGACACGCAGCTCGCGGCCCACGATGACTTCCCAGTGGTCGCTACCGACTAGGATGAGTGGTCGCGCTCGCTCGTAGCACACCTCTTCCGGTGTTAGACTCTGTAAGTGTTTACAATTGAGTAAAGAGTCCGGTATCGTCTGTCCGCGTAGCTTCAGATCTCGTACGGTGCGCATCTTCAATTTGTAGCGCGTGTTCTCGCTTCTCCCTCGCACGTGAACTGTGACGAGCTTGCTATCTCCCTCGCTCTGCTCCATGTTCACGCCGGTCATCAGTAGTGGAAGCGATGGTCCGTTCGCCCCGATCTGTTTGGCTAGCTCTGTGTCGATCAAGGTGATGCTAGCGCCTTCGTCCAACAGCGCGTATGTGTCGACTTCTCCTCTTGGTCCGGAGACGACGACCGGGCAGACCTTGAGCAGCACAGCTTTTGGATCGGCGGTACTGAAAGATGCAACAGACATTACTACAGCGTCGTTACTCTTACTCGATTGTAGCTCCGGCGCTGACTGTACGGCTGGTCGCTCTCGTGCATCGTTATGCAGTGATGCATGGTGAGGCGAACGACATTGATTCACGCCGCATACTTGCGCCCTGCAAGCTATCCGACGGTGTCTCTTCTCTGCGCATCTGAAACAAGCTCCCTTTGCCTTTAACAACCTCCACCGCTGCTCGATGTTCATCGCCCGGTAAGTCGGGCACTGGTGCAGCGGGTGCGCGTCGTTGCAGTTGAGACATCTACTTGTTTCTTGTTTCTCGTCCGTAGAGTATACCGTCCGTTTCTTGTAGCTCGCCGTAGAGCTCCTTACTTCTTTACCTGTAGCCGTAGCCGTAGCCGTAGTCGCCGTAGACGAGAACGTGTGCCGTAGCGCGATGTCTGCTTCGCGCATGAGGAAGCGAGATAGCAATACTATCTCGGGCTCCTTCTCCTCCCTGTTGTTCTCGGCGTAGTCGCACCAACGCGACCTTACGTGCGGGCTCAGCTTGTCTAACACCTCCCGTGCTAACATCGGATTAAACAAATAACCCTTTTGATCGATGCCTTGGAGGATACATACCACGTTCTGAAGTTTTACCGCGAAGCTGTTTAACTCGGTCGCGGCAGCGCCGGGTCTTGGCAGCCTCTTCAGATCTCCCAGTGCTCGATCCACGATCACCTCCGGTCTCCCGAAGCATTGTTCCAGAGTCTTCATTATTACCTCTGGATTGGTTGCGCTATGTATTAGCGCCGCCACGGCGTCCCTGGCGTCCCCTCGTAGGCAGCTACGCAAGCGTAGCAAGTTCTCTGCCGGCGGGATGTTGTACAGTAACGTTGAGTCCCGTACGGCCGCCTTGAACGGAAACCATTCGCTGGGCGCCCCTGAGAACTCGGGCAGGTCGCAGTTGTAGCGGCGCTGCGGTCGCGCCATGTTAGCGAACGCATCCGCTAGCTGCTCTATGTTCCTCTTCGAACGACCTGGAGTGACAGAACGATCATTATTATGATACCTGACACGACGTGTTTCCTCCCGGGCGCAGCGCGGAGCTTCGACGTGCTCCCCCCGTGCTGCCTGCTGCAGCCACTCGTCGACCTTCCTGTGGTCGTCCGCTGTCGTGTTAGGTTCATCCCGAAGACTCTCGTTGTCTTCCAGCGTAGCCACTTGAACGGCCAGCCTCTTCTTGATGAGGTCCGTCTCGATGGCTAGCTCCTTCCTCTTCACCTCGGCGATCTTCTCAGCGGCCTCGAGCTCAGCCAAGCGTAGCCGCAGTGTTGAATTTGTAGTCCGCTGTGAGAGCGGCGGTGTACGCGCCCGCTCTCTCGTGGCCGCCTCTGCCTCCGGTTCGGGCCGCGTAGCTTGCGACGGTGAGGCAGGCGGCTCCCTGGTCAGCCTCCGTAGTCGCTCCTCCTAGATGCGGCGGCGTTCCTGTGAGGCGTGATGATCACCTTCGCCGTCGTACTCGGAGCGGTCGGCTTGACTGCGGGTTACAACCATTATGCAAGAAAAAACACAAAAGTTATAATTAGCCTACGACGTAGTGGGTCTACGTCGTAGTGCGTAGTACGTAGCACGTAGTACGCCCGTAGAGGCGGGATCGGCGGGTAGCACCGCGCTCCCGCACTCTCTCGCTGCCCTGGTGCAGCCTCTCGGGGGCCGGCACGTTCGTTGCCGGCGGTGGTTGGCCCGGCCGGTCGACCGCCGCGTCTTTCAGCAGCAGTCACGGGCCAGCGGGGTCGGGGTAACTCGAGCTGAGCGAGCTGGCTCGAGCTAGGCCGGCGTAGCCTCGTGCTACGCAGCCACAGCCTCGGGCAGCGGTCGCCTCAGCCGTCGAGTCCGTTGGCGAAGGGCAACAGCGGTACACGCTGTGGGCCCCGCCTCACGCTGCGGTTGCAGCCGTCGGGGGTGCCGCTCTGCAGGAGCTGGCGTGGTCGGCCCGGCTGGTTAACTGCTGCGTCTTTCAGCAGCAGTCTTCAAGCCAGCGGGTTCCCACAGGTGATGCCGAATCCGGAGACTAAATGCCGACGAAACGCGATCGACCAGGACTGTTGGTCACTATATTCGGCGCGAATGACCAAAACTGTTGAGGACAACAGGGTCAGTGGACTGTATTCATAGGCTTCTTGGTCTTCACACGTTTATTACAATTATACATTTATCTTCGGATTGCTTTTCATTAGCATTGGCACGTGTATTCAACGGTCATTTTAATTAAAAGCGCCGCCATATGCCGACAAAGGCCTAAGGCGGTCCGATTGAGTTATATTTACCTCTAGCCTTGTGTTCAGGGTGACACGTGTAAGTTCGATACATAATAATATTTCTTATACAATTCTAATACATTTAGTCTTACTTACTACTTACTAAAGGTACTACTGTTTATTCATTATTCCATATTCTATTCTATATTCTATGGTTCTATACATTAAATAGCCTATTTGTTGAGCGGACTCGGCGTCCTCAACAGGAGTGACTATTTAAATCACCTACTAAACGCAAATGTTATCATGTTTGTTTTATTGTTTTGGTTATTCCTACAATTCATACGCATAAAAACATCACTCATTAATAAAGTGTTACTAATATTAACAACAACAGTGCACGAATTGTTCTAAATACAGACAGGTAAGTCCATTCAATATGAATACTATTCTAACACGAAACTCTGTCATACCTACATGTCTTACGAAATACGAGTACACTGTTTTTTATATAGTAATAAATTATAATTGTTTAGTATATGGTCCAATTGTTGTTACATTAAAGACTTATATTTAAATTAGTTAGAGTAGGTACGACACGACCTACATCTGATTGCTTGTTGTAAATTAACTTAAAACAATATTGTTATTTTCTCATGCAGTGAAATGTAATTTCTTTTAAGAAATAAAAATCTGGAAAAAATATATTCTGTAGATCTCAATAAAAACTTTCAACGAAAATTGATTTGAACGAGATACAGTCAGCAGTTGTTGAGATAATAGCGACCGCAAGTATAACTTTGTTTTTCATACAAACACTATGAAAAACAAAGTTATTTTTGTAGTTGCGAAAAATCAAAGTGATAGAATACTCTACTGTGTTACGGAACCCTACGATTGCGAGTCCGACTTGCACTTGGCCAGTTTTTCCTTTTGAGGTACGGAACCCTAAAAATGAACAACAGTTGCTACTGAATTTCAGATTCACGCATGACTGTAAGTTGGAGTCGTGAATGAACTTAGCCAGCATCAGTTAGCATTCGTTTTAAGTGAATCTGGGATGTCGTGGCCGCGCACCGTCATGTGTCCAAGCCGTGTAACTGCGGCTTGTTTATTCACTGTGTACAGCCGACGGAGCCAAATAAATTTCTGTCATTTGTATGATTGTGAAGATGTCTGTCGCTCGCCGGTCGGTTACAAATGTGTGTGTTTGTACAGGAGCGGGCCGCTTCGTGCCTCGTGCCTCGTGCCTCGTACCTCGAGCCCGCGCCGCCTCCACGTGTCCGACATGTCCCGCCCGGGCATACACGTATCGTATTTGTTACACACTTTCGGGACTACATTTTTGATGTAAGTTTCCTTTTCGTTTCAAACTTTTACCATAAATTTGAATGATGAATATAAGCTACATTATGAATGTGAACAAAATGAACTACATTGTTTTAAATTTTGTAAAACTTACAGGCTATATTCTTGTGTGCCTTTTATTATCTTCTCTTGTATTCATTATTTACCAAAGCTAAGCGGGCGAGGCGTCTTAGTTTCGAGATTGGCCAAAAAAATAATTTGTCCGTCTCTCTGTGTCTGTCTATTTGTTCTCTTTTTCAACTGATTTTGATGAAAATTAGCAAGAAAATCGTAAAAAACCGAGATATAATAGAACTTTATATTAGTACAAGTCGTTTTTTCTGTTTTTAACGATATTTTATCTAATCTTACTTAATCTAATACAAGAAGACTAAACACCACTAACATTTCCTGTAGAAGATAAGTTCATTCACTTGGGTAATGTATAAGGATTTTTGTCGATCGCGTTTTTTTTATTGGTGGAAAAATAGGAGGCGAAAAGGGAGAAGTTTTCTGTAGCGTTATTTATCCATAGATTTCAGTCACATTGGAGACGCACACTAAGGACTTAATTCTACACAAGATGTTATGTTTCTTTGAAGTGTTACACACTTAAAGCACCTGAACATGTTATTCAGGGGGTTGCGGGTTCGAGTCCCGTCGGTACGATGAAATTTTGGATTGTGTTTAACAATCTACACAAGATGTTGCGAAATATTCCAAAAAGGGGAAGACGGAAACAAGGGAAGGTTGCTGTAGCGTTACTTATGGACGGATTTCAATCAAATTTCAGAAGCATACTGAGAACTTCAGTCTACATAATATCCTGCGAAAAAAAATCCAAAAAGGGCGGAAGGAGGGAAATGGGGAGAAGTTTGCTGCAGCGTTATTTATTGACGGATTTCAATATATTTTTTTCGGAAAATGTATACATACTTATACGAATCTGACTACGCAGTCTTCTTAGCCTTTACCAGACCAAACCCGTAGACACCAGATTCGACCTCTTAGGACCAAGGAAACGCGATTAATCGCTAAAACTTATACCTCTATTTTGCCAAAATTCTGAAATGCCATGCCATGCCAAGCAAAGCCATGGAAAATAGAAAAGTGTCAGTTATTGTCTGGTTATAAGGACACGCGAGCTCTTCTGTTTTCACAGCACCACTAATAGATATATTCTTAGTGGTGCTCAGAGGATAGCCGCGGTCGTATGTCACCTACCGTAACAAAACAATACACTCTGCAAAGTAACATACGACCACGGGTATCCACTGAGCACCACTAAGAATATTTATGAAATACAATAAAATATTTATTACAAGTAAGTTGTTTATATAATACACGATACATATTGAACAGTTTGTACATAGCGATCTCAGATAGGAATATTTTCTTGTTTCATACTTTTTAGAGTGTGATTTTTCAGTAGTCGGGTTTTAGTTTGAACTTATTTTTTAGGGTTCTGAACCCAAAGGGTACCAACGGAACCCAATTACTGAGACTCCGCTGTCCGTCTGTCTGTTTGTCTTTCTGTCTGTCTGTCCGTCTGTCACTAGGCTGTATCTCATGAACCGTGATAGTTAGACAGTTGACATTTTCGTAGATGATGTATTTCTGTTGCCGCTATAACAACAAATACTAAAAACAGAATAAAGTTAAAAATTAAAGGGGGTTCCCATACAAGAAACGTGTTTTTTTGGCATTTTACTATAACGCCATCTGTGAACGTTTGACTTTATCAATTATGTTAATTACTAGAGATGCGCCGAATAGTAGTTTCACCGAATAACCGAATACCGAATATTATTCGCTTTAACCTTTACCTTTATCTTTTCGCTACGTGCCGCTGCTGATTAGATGAGGAACGAAATGTGGATTTTATTAAGGTAAAAATGTTGATTTTAAGTTTAAAAATAAATGTTGATTTAAGGTTTAAAATAAATGTTGACTAAACTGACTAAACCTTAATAAATTATAAGTAAAAAATATTTTTTAAAACAAGCTTTTATCTGGGACAATGAACTAAAATGTTAAAAATAAATTCTAGTAAGTATTTGGCGTGTAGGTACTTACCTATATTCTTAAAAGCTTGAAGTACTACCCGTTTTTCAGGCTAGGTAATTACTATACTTCAGTGCCTCAAGCTTTTTAGTTCATTGTTCCAGATAAAAGCTTGTTTTTTAAAATATTTTTTACTTAGAATTAATTTTTAACTTTTTAGTAGGTAGGTATAGATACCGACTACCTACCTACCACCTAAGTATTTAAGAGAAGGCATGATGTTTTAAAATATTTCACGGATATTTGATGTGGTTATGGGTAAAGTGCTCTTCAAGGAAAATCAATCGACTCGGTGGGGCTGTGTTGCTAAAGCAACATAGCCCCACCGAGTCGATTGATAAGCTGAAGGTAAAGTGGTAAAGTGGTAGGCACCTAGTCATAACAGTCTACCAAGTACAGTAAATACTGCGAGTTTACATCTACAGACTGACTTGGTTAGGCAGGAGGTAGCGTTATCGTTGCAGTGCACTGGGGCCTCTGGGGTGGACTCGGGCAGTCCTTTACAACTGCCGGAGCCTGCTAGAGAGACCATTGTGTACAGCGATGAGATTGGCATAGGTATGGGTAGCTTATTAGGAACAAGATTAAGCCAAAATGTACATAATAATTGCTGTCCTAATTTACCAATAAAAGATCTATGTACGAAAATTAGCAGCCACCAGTATCATAAAAATTGTACAATTATAGTGCAGCTAGGCAACAGCACAAATGTAAAAAAAACTGATATTAATAACCTAATTGAACTTTTATCAGACATTGCCAGCAAAGGTATCAGTAAAATAATAGTGTGCTCATTTCCATACTTAAAACACAGGAGTAGTACTGTCAATATCAATAATCATATACATAAATTAAATTTGACATTATATAATCAGACATGTCGCCTGAGCGACTTGTATTTCGAATGTAATACATTTATGAGTAAGCTTTTATTGACAAAGGATACTTTGTATCTCAAAAAGACTGACATCTCGACCATTGCTAAGTTATTAGCATTCAATATATATGATCCAGTTTTACATGTTGTAGCGGATCACACAGACAAGCTCCAATGTAGTGGTGTTACTATGCGGGGTAATTGTAGTGTAGTTGACAAAGTTAGTTTAAACTAACGCTTAGGACAATGGGGAGGCCAGACTTAATCAACATTTTCCATCAAAATATACAAGGCCTCTCCAGCAAAGCCTTAGAATTAGAATTATTTCTCGACTTTTATAAAGTTGATATAATGTGTATTACTGAACACTGGTTTGTGAAAGGTACTTTGTTACCAATAATCAGAAATTATACAATTGCAAGCACATTTATTAGACAGAAGGCAATTCGCGGTGGCTCACTTATATATGTATCTGAAAATTGTAATTTTAAGGAGCGTAAAGACATTGTAGCTTTGTCTGTTGAACGATGTATTGAATTATCTTGTATAGAGCTGGGGCAACATATAGTCATCTGTGTATACAGACCTCCATCGGCTGATTATAAAATGTTTGAGACAATTATGGAAGAAGTCATGATGAAAGTCTTCAACACCCCGAAATCTTTGATAGTTTGCGGTGACTTTAATGTTAATTTAATTGAGCAGTCACCGCTCAGTGATAAGTTAAAAAATTTATTTCTTAGCTTCAATTTAAAGCATCTTTTTAACCAGCCGACTAGAATCACTAGCTTATCAGCAACCTGCTTGGACAATGTGTTTTGCAACTGTGAACCTGAGAAAATTGCAATCTTTGATAAACTTGGCTCCGACCATCTGGGACAGAGTGCCACATTTTCATGTAAAACATCCACCAAAGGTCAAGAATACACATACAGGCCCATTACAACCAATCGGGTTGAACAGTTTGTGGATATCATTGACAAGCAACTAATGAACCTAATATTTTTTGAGGATCCCGATGACCTATGCAGCACTTTATCTCAAATGTTGGGTGCAGAGTTCAATAATATTTTTAAATTTAAAACTATTACAAGAGCTGGGAAAATTCGGTTCGATGACTGGGCTACTCCTGGTATTTACAAAAGTAGAAATAATTTGTACAACTTATACTCACAAAAACAAATTAATTTACACAATACTAAATTCATAAATCACTTAAAACTATATTCCAAAACTTTTAAAGTGGTTTGTCAGACAGCAAAATCTTTGCATTTTAGTAGAAAAATTAAGCATGCTGATGATAAAATAAAAACAACATGGAAAATCATCAATACTGAAACTGGAAAAATAAAACAAAGAGACAGTAAGATCATCTTAAAAATTAACAATAAATTAATCATGGATAGTAATGAGGTTGCCAATACATTTGATGAGTTCTTCTCTCAAGTACCCATTACTACCACTCAGTCCATAAATTCTAGTCCCGCTGATGCTTATTCTATATTATCAAAGTGTGTAAATAAATGTGATACCTTGTTCCAGTTCAAACACGTAACTGCAGACTCAATTGTGAAAACATTTAAAATGCTCAAACAAAAGAAAACCGAGGACCTGTGGGGAATGTCAACCACAATTCTCAGTTACATTATTACTGTTATTAGCCCATACTTAGCTTTTATTTTTAACAGATGCGTTGATCAAGGTGTCTTCCCGGATTTAATGAAAAAAAGTAAATTGATTCCTTTATTCAAATCAGTAAACAAAAATGATCCATCTAACTATAGACCAATCTCTATACTACCGGCATTGAGTAAAATTTTTGAAAAAGTAATATTAGACCAGCTTTTAACACATTTTAACATGAATGATCTTTTAAATAGCAAACAATTTGGATTTACTAAAGGGCGTTCTACTACTGATGCAGGAATAGGTCTTCTTAAACATATATTTGATGCATGGGAGAAAGCACAAGATGCTATTGGCATGTTCTGTGACCTATCAAAAGCATTTGATTGTCTGTCATGAAACACTAATTTACAAATTAAAATACTACGGTGTTGAAGGTAAGGCACTTGATCTGGTATCATCATACCTCTGTAACAGAACACAGATGGTTGAAGTCAATGGCGTCAGGTCATCTGGATCCCTCATAAAAATGGGAGTCCCGCAGGGATCGATCCTAGGACCTTTTTTATTTCTACTTTATATCAATGATTTACCGTCATTCGTACAGAACCTATGTGATATTGTTTTGTTCGCAGATGATACTTCCTTGATATTCAAAATAGATAGGACTACACCTAACTTTGACGATGTAAACAAATCAATAACACAGGTTCTGAATTGGTTTACAACCAATAACTTATTGTTAAACGCAAAAAAAACTAAATGTATTAATTTCTCTCTACCAAATGTAAAAAAGGGTATCCTAAATAGAAGTATATTAATAAATGATGAACCATTAGAACTTGTTGAATCCACAACATTCTTGGGCATCACCCTGGATTCAAAGCTTCAATGGGGTTCTCAAATATCGGTTCTAGCAGGTAGGTTAAGCTCCGCTGCATACGCAGTACGTAAAATTAGATTTTTAACGGACGAAGCCACTGCAAGATTGGTCTATTTCAGCTACTTCCACAGTATAATGTCTTATGGCATTTTATTGTGGGGGAAAGCCGCTGAAATCCAATCAATATTTGTTTTGAAGAAACGAGCTATTCGCTCTATATATAGTATGAGGTCGCGAGATTCACTTCGTGAAAAATTTAAGGAAATTAAAATTCTAACAGTGGCATGTCAATACATTTATGAAAATATTTTGTTCATACGCAAGAATATAAATGATTATAAGAAAAGGTCTGATGTACATAATTTTAATACAAGACATAAAAACAGATTAATTATACCTAATTTCAGACTGCAGAAAGTTAGTGGTTCATTCATGGGGAACTGTGTACGCTTTTACAATAAGCTACCTAAAGATATTGATCAATTGCCTATGAGCAAATTTAAAATCTATGTAAAATCCAATTTGATGAAAAAATCATACTATACAATAGGTGACTATATGGATGACAAAAATGCATGGCCTGAATGCCCCAAGTTCCAAGAACAAATATAAATTGTATTATAATTAATAATATATTGTTAAAATTTTAAAGCTGACATGTACAATTAATTTTAAAAAAAAAGATAAAATGACAAGACAAGCCCCATAGAGTTTCTTGGTGTTTCTTCTCTGATGGGAGTATTTCCGAAACACCGGTAGATTCAACAGCCATTCAGTTTTCCGCTTTTGTCCGCAGATTTTCTTTCTAGGCTTGCCATTTTTATTTTTATTTAAACAATATTATGCAGCTGACAGACGGACTATCAGTTCCATTTGGATCATTATATGTACTGTGATCGGTATGCGTTTCTCTATGTTGTGTTTCACTATTTCACTTTTTTTTTTTAATATAAAAATTGTCTGAAGTACTGAAACACACAGTTACATGTATGGTTGGTTTTAACCTACTTTAATTTTTTTTAAATATTCTGACGTAAACGATTGGATGACAGCTGAATGGTTCATTACTTTTTTTTTCTAATTCAAAGCGTTAAATTCTGCTTTTGCTATGTTTACTTGATAATTGGTTATGATTTATGATTTTGACGTGTATATGTGCGTATATTTATACTGCCTACATACTGAATAAATGCTTTGATTCTTTGATTCTTGACCTTACAGCTTCATCATCAGATCCTGGATATCGTTTAAGTGTAAAGTGCTCCTCAAGACGAATCGTTTACGCCCAAATTCGCTAGGGTTACGTTATTTTATCACAGAGATGCCGTGGCCACCCTCCAGCTTCAACACCAGTCGCTAAATATCATCTAGGTGTAAAGTTCCCTGCAAGACTAATCAATCGAGCCCAAACTCGGTAGGGTTATGTTGATTTATCACAGAGATGCCGTAGCCACCTTCCAACTTCATCATCAGATCCTGAATATTATCTAGGTGTAAAGTTCTTTTGAAGACAAATCAATCATGCCCGAACTCGGTGGGATTATATTGTTTTATCACAGAGATGCCGTGGCCACCTTCCGTCTCCATCATCAGACCAGCTCCATGGTACCATATCATTGTATTGTAACCGAAGATACATAATTACACCAAATTTGAGTCCAATCGGACATCGGGAAGTGGGTCTAATTTAGTTTTCAAGATACCACCCGAACATACATAGTGACGTACATATATACATTGCAAGTTAAATAAAAGCTTGTAAAAAAAGTAAATATGTTTGCTTTGACTTATAATATAACATGAATCTTATATAAGAAGTTTTGTCTTTTTAACCGACTTCACAAAAAAGGAGGGGTTCTCAATTCATCATTGTTTTTTTTTGTGTATGTTACGCGATTACTCCGTCAATTGTGAACGGACTCAAATGATTCTTTTTTTTTTCTTTTTTCAAGCTTCTTAGCTTTATTTCATGAAAATCTGTTCAGCCGTTAAATATTGTCAGCTCTTTTTGGTTAAAAAAACTACGATTGCAACTTTCGTAAGCTTGTTGTCCTTTCACCGCGGACGTCAAAAAATCAAAATGGCGCTGTCGCAGTATCTTGTTACTTCAATGATATTGCAAAAATATGGTAAGCTTGATTTAATTCTGTGACATCTCCTTGGAATGGTCTCAATGTGCAAAGTTATACATATGCTTTGATTATAAACTCGGATTACATACACAAATCAGTCGGGGGTGGTTTTAATTTTTTGAATTTAAGTATTATTGACAGATATTCTTACGGTAACTGTGAGCGAGATAGAAACAAAGGTGGGGAGAATTAATTTGCCTTCACAGGAATGTTCTACCAGGCAAAGTCTTGTTAATGTGCTAAGTTTTTGAGCATACCTAATATTTTTTGACATGACATGACGTTTGGCGAAGATGGCGGCCATATCAGTCCCGCCCGCGACACTGCATACGTAAATAACTCAGAATTATGAACGGACTTTGTACCAACCAACACTGCAAAAAAAATATTATAAGCATAATAATTATATAATAGTTACTACATAAATAATACTTTTCGTTGTTAGGTTGGCTACACAGTGCTTTCATAATTCGGGTATTAACAATGTAAGGAAGTGCCAACTCTTATAACGTAGTAGAGTGATTCAGACTGTGTGGGCCATATGGCGGCAATTAATGTAAATAATCGCAAATAATACTTTTTAATATTCATTTTGGAATACAGCTAGTCCGTGTTATAAAAGTATTTGGAATTATTGTAATATTAAAAATTGACAATTAATTATTGTGTGTGTCAGATGCTTTTATTGCACAGGGCCATTTTGGACATTGTCCTTTGATACCTTGATGACATCATTATGACTAGGGAAGAGGTTCACTAGCGTGGCATTTTAGGGTTCCGAACCCAAAGGGTACCAAATGAACACTTTCTGAGACTTTGTTGTCCGTTCGTCTGTCCGTCCATCCGTCCGTGTGTGCGCACTTTACTACTATACAATACCAACAACTATTACTATTTTAATAATGTTAACCATGTTTATTCTTCTACATTTCCACAGAGTACCTTCTTACCTACTACAATAATCTAAAAATATGTAAAAACGACGAGGGGTCTGGCGACCTGTAACACAGGTTTTTTTACAAAAACCTACAGTAGGCTCTCGCGCCAGCTCTCACAAAGGAGTACAAGTTTAAAGATCTATTGATCAAGTACTCTTATTATCCTGTGTTAATAGTTACTAAGCTGTACTTTTGTGACGAGAAAATAAATACTTTTTATTATTTTATTATTACTTTACACTAAGTATTATCAAAGTATTAGTAGTATTTTAACAAAGTATATTTCCGTCAGTGTATAACACCGGCACCGACTTTAAATAGATAAGTGGTTAGCGCTTATAATAATTATATTAAGTAATTTATTTTTCGCTTTTGAGTGCCTGTTTGTGGTAATGAAGTCGGTTTTATTTTTTTTGAAAAAGATTTTCTAGTTCCACGCCTTGGTTACATGAGCCAAGAAAATAGAAATGCTTGAACCGAATATATTCGGCAACAAAACCGAATAATTTGGCCGAATACAAATAGTGGAAAATATGCCGAATACGCTGAATAACGAATACCAAACGAATATTCGGCGCGTCTTTATTAATTACCTATGTGTTAACTTTCACTTAGTGGGCGTTAGATGTTCGTAAGATGGCGTTGTACTAAATAAGCCTGCGGCTCCTGTTTTAATAAATGTTTGGAATTGACACGGTAATATAATATAATATAATAATGTCTGGATGACCGCGAGCTTTGCTCACTTTTTTTTGGTAAATCGTGTTTTATGTAATTTTATGACTCCTAATAATAGTTTTCTCACAAAAGAACAAACTTAATAATTTACGGTAGACGTTCGTAAGATCGTAAGATAGCGTTGTACTAAATAAGCACGCGGCTCCTGTTTTAAGAAATGTTTGGAATTGACACGGTAATATAATATAATTTAATCATATCTGGATGACCGAGCTTTGCTCGCAATTTTTTTTTTGGTAAATCGTGTTTTGTGTAACTTTTTGGCTCCCAATATTAGTTTTCTCACAAAAAAACAAACTTAAGGGTTGTCCCACTGTAGGACACTATGGTTTCTGCCCCACAGCTTCGCAACAATAAGAACAACGTGATGCCTACATACGTGCAGCAGTAGCAAACGGGCTCATTGGTTTAAGAAGAGGTCTATTACTACCGAATACGAAGTACTCTGAGTGATTCAAAGATAGCGCGGTAGGCGGACGAAGCTCGCAGAGTGACGTCACATCTCGTTTGTCATCTAATCTACAAAACTAATAACTAACGGCTCTCCAGCGGGATCTAAATATTTTATTTCTGACGTAAATCCTTCCAAATTGAATAACACCGGCGAAGCGAACAAACAAGGTCACGTCACGACAAAATATAACAATTTGCTAGAAATCCGATACCGTCTAGGAACATTTCGTGATCAGATAAATATCGTGGAATTCCGATGTTGAGAGTCAACTGCGGACATTCCGCAACCGACGGAATACCTCCGCAGCTCCGGCCGGAGCGAGCCGGCGCTACGTTACTAAGTCACACGCCGCGTCCCGCAATACTCGCCGGCTCCAACACATCGACGTACCTCGTCGCCTCTCTGATGACCTAGTACCTTCAATTCAGCACTACACGCGCATGAATCACCTCACAGCATGTACACGAGTGACGCTCCTTTTCTTATAATATATTCTCGTAATTAATCTTCAAAGGAGGATGAAAGAGTTTGCAACACATACATGAGGCTCGCAAGTCTCCGAACTGATCGTGAAGTTTCGTATTAATATGAGAGTGCGAGGGTTCTCGGCTAACAGCAGCTAGATTGATGCATAACCGATAGCTAACTTCTAATAGAATATCAAATGATTATATCAAAGGTTCATCGCGGTCTCGAGCCGAGTCGAAATATCTGCGCCGCGACGTCTACAACCGACCACAAAATAGCGCCGCCTCTATTTTTAAAAAAGCTGTCGGGGCTCTTTTTCGATCGTGATGGAGCTGCGGGTGCGGATGTTCCTGGACATCGTTATCGAATGGTGGACTGAAACAAGTTCAGAGTTGACTGGTGGGCACGGTGACTCGTGACGCTACCCACTCAACATAACCGGTGGTTACAGTGCTAGGCGCGTGCTTGTTTGTTGCTCTAATTATCAGTATTTAGCGGTTGTTCGGTCTGCAGCTGCACTCTATGGTAAGTACGGTACACTTTACGGTTAAAATATGGATGTATGCCCGAAACTATATATTTGAATGAAAGCTTTAGTAGCGACAGCAGGACGTGCCTTACTAGCGAACGAGGAGGCGGCTCGCAGAGAAGCCCGAATAACAAAACGTCCCTACTTTACGTGTATGAGAAGGTACCCTAAAAATATTTTAGAACATTTTTATCACTTTGTCGGCGTGACTGATATGTATTATATACTCATACCAAATTACAGCTTTCTATAGTTTGACCGTAACCGCTACGGGGCGAGGCGGGGGACGGGTGCGGCAAGATTTATCAGTGCATATTAAATGAAATAATTTTAATAAGTTAATTGTTTTATTGCAATAATTCCGCTTTATTTAAATATAATTATATATTATAATTATATATTATATAATTATATTATTATATATATATATATTATATATATATAATTTATCGACATATTGACCACACAGTATTACAGCCACTTTCCATCGTTACGTATTAGTGTGAGTTAGTGCGGTGGTGGTGCGTGCGTGCTCACTGACACAGCAGACATTGAAAGTCACCTTTCTATGTGATCGGACGAAATAAAGAGTCCGATTGAATGAGTGACAGCTCACCGTGTATCACTCTCTGTTTGTATTAGTTTTTGTAGTCGTAGAATTTCTGCTAGTCGGTACCACCACTTTGCCAGTTAATTTTCTACCGTGAAATGGAAAAGTTTTTCGGTTGAAATGGCAAGGTGTCCAGTGAAATTACAGGGCACGTGAGACTCGACATCTTTATGTCTCAAGGTAACAGGCGCAGTGTAGTGATATGCAAAATTCTAGCAGTTCAAAATTTTGCATGCCGCTGTATCTGTTACAGGTAGACGTCATCGTTTACCAACAGGTGAGCGTCGTGTTTGTCCTGTTACCTTTTACCATAAAAAAAAGAAATGTGGTAGAATTCGTAGCGGACATCGGGACGGGAATAAAACTTCGCATTGACCAAATCTCTAGATAACAGTTACCTACGTCGACGCAACTCTTTGTAGCGATCCCGCGGGGGGCGCGGTGATGAGGCTCGTATACTACTCGTACATATCTATGTATAGAGATGCAGGGCCCGCGCCGCGCACCCTTCCTTTAATATTTTACGGGTCATTATGGACATAGATATTTAAATGAGCGCGGCGGCCGGGTCCAGGTGTGCTCGAGGAAGCGATGGCTCGAGCGAGCCCTGGCGGAGTACATGATCTCACACCGCTCACTTATATTACATTTTTTTCAATATTATAGGCTAGCGTTGTACCACTATGTCACCTGGTGGTTAGTAAACATACATTGCTAACGACCGCATTTATTATATGGCTCATCTTAACTAAGAAATATTTGTGCAGGTGACGGTGAGTGTCAATGACGTTACATTGACCATACATCAACAAGCCAACGAGCAACAAAGGGGCGTTAAAAGAATCTTGACAAGTCGGCATAACGCATGAGTGACACCATTAATGTTGCGAGTGTTAGGCTGAGTTGCACCATCTTACTTTAACCGTAAATATAACTATTAACCGGTGTTTTCATATGGAGTTTGACAGATTTTTGACGTTTGTTATAGTTAAAGTAAGATGGTGCAACTCAGCCTTAGTGTCATAGCCGACGGTACCTTTTTACGCGTTTATAGGCGCTGCCGAGTACGTAGCGTACACCCGTGTAGCAAATAACTCGTAGTGAAAGAGATATGCCTCTTCACCGCCACTAAACTATTAATCGGCAGCTAGATGATCGCTCTCAGCCACATCTCAGCCGCATGGATCAGTGACTACAGCGCAGCAAGGAGACAGATACCATCTACTCGGGCCCTCGACCTGTGCTCGACAGATTGATGGACTGGCTCTGAACTATTCCGTCTTCAAATGTAACCGTGGAGCAGCCCGCCCTTGTTCCGCGTTATCTTAACTCGATGCATTGAGCGGCAGCGGCGGTTCGCAGGTGGCCGTGATCCGCGTCCAGATATCATTTTTGTGTTCGGACAGGTTGTCTCCGGAGCTACGCCTTTGTAGATAAGGAACAATATCGGCCCGCACTCGAGCGTCACATTGTGGCGCGCACTGTTCTCGTCAGGTGCGCGGATGAGATGCTCTTCCATTAATACAAATATAATTACTTTCATAAATGAAGGTACGTGTGTATCGTTGAATCCACAGATTAGTGTATTTCAGGAGCCATAGCTTCTCCTGTTATATATTATTCTAGTTAAATTATGTTCACATAAATCAGATGCACAAATAGTAGGAGCATATTACATTGATATTCCACCTGAATTGCTACCAAAAAGTAGCTAACCACCATCAAGGAGAAAATCTGCCGCCATCACTGTTCGGTGTTCTATGCCTAGCGTGTTCACCACCATCGACCAAATCATCGCTTACCACCAGGCAAGATAGAAGTTAAACGCTAGCCTATAAGATACAAAATAAACTGACCAAGTGCGAGTCGGACTCGCAAACCTAGGGTACGTACCACAGTACTATATTTAATAAGATTAAACAACATTTGCCGGAAAAATAAGTTTCTTGTATGGGATTTATTTCGCCGTTTCCATTTTAATTTAATTAAATTTATTTGTTATTATATTATGCTATAACAGCCATAATAACACACAATATGAGCAACATTTAAAAATTGTCTCTATCTATTACTGTTTATCAGATCGATCAAAAACGACCGAAAAGAACACGATTATTCTCATGATTCTTGTACGAGTACAGACGTCTTCAAACATTTTTAATTTTATTCTGTTTTTAGTATTTGTTGTTACAGCGGCAATAATACATGCTTTGTGAAAATTTTGAGTGTCTACCTATAACGCCTTAAGAGATATAGCCCTTTAGTTGGAGGACAGATGGACGGACAGTGTAGTCTCAGTAATAGGGTTCCGTTGGTACCCTTTGGGTACGAAACCCTTAAAAAATGGTTATAATTATTAAACAATATTAGTTAATATCCATGTTTATATGCATATAGTTTGCATGTGAAAAGAAGTAGTATCTGCCTACCCCAATGGGAAAAAGGCGTGATTTTATGTATACCTATGTATATATGTTGAAACTTATATCAAATACTAGGTATAAATATATATATATATATATATAAATAGGTCTACGGTACCTTTTATTTGTGAAAAAAGAGGGTTTGTAGAAAGCTACTAGTTCATTCAATTTATTTTTTTACATCACTAATGATTTTAAATAACTCCATCTGTAGGGCTATTCTGTAAGCTATCTCGTAAGCGGAATCCGCGGTGTGATTTGAATTTCGTATTACGAAATTCAACCGTATTACGAACGCGATACGATTGAATTTTGTAGTACGAAATTCGAATCTCACCGCGGATTCCGCTGGCGAGATAGCTTACGGAATAGCCTAGCTGTTGAACTTAGCGCGACGGATGCTCGAATGATAGCGAATACGTCTTCGTAGCTACGCTAGATGCGTACGTCACTTCCGTTGATTCGGACCGTGACGCTACGTCACTTCCTTCAAATTTTACCCCGGTGTGCTAAAGAAGTTTCACTTTAAAAATTAAACTTTTGAGTCAACGCATTTAACAAGATATGACTGTTTAAGTCGCATATTTTGCAATTTCACAACGGAATCAAAACCTTTAGGTTACTTCCCGGTGACCTGGAAGGCTGGAAGCGAAAATTGTAAATATGTTGTGTAATAACAAAAAAAGCAAATTTTCTGTTGCAAACCTATTATGTGCAGTTGCTGCATTAACAGTTTCTAGGAATTGGTCTAGGGCTCGAACTGCGAAGTTAAGTTTGTCCTTTAACCTAGTTTTAGACGTTGGTACGGAAACTTCGGTAGGCGAGTCTAACTCGACTTGGCCGGTTTTATTGGCAGCAAATCAGGCTCATCAAAGACAGGCAAATCAAGATAATGCTGCTACCAGCAGCGGACGAACATCGATGCTGCTCATTCTAAGCTCTTTTA
This sequence comes from Cabera pusaria, assembly GCA_954871355.1. Taxonomy (NCBI): domain Eukaryota; kingdom Metazoa; phylum Arthropoda; class Insecta; order Lepidoptera; family Geometridae; genus Cabera; species Cabera pusaria. The sequence goes on from OX940906.1 coordinate 23,807,886, forward strand.
TAAAGACAATGGTAACATTTTTTGAGATATTTGTCAACTAATTACGTTACGTAACATGCGTATTTTAGTAGCTTACGTATATATTATACTCGTATAGGTAGCCGGTGAAACGGATTAAGCTAAATAACAACAGTTCATAAATCGCTTCATTAAGGCTGATTGCTGTCGCGTGACGGATTAAAATTATTTAGATTCGACGGTCGAACCGAGCCGTCAGTCGATCGTAATACACGACAAACATCTGACGATATATTGTGATCACGGCGCGTATCAATACGTGCGACCACTTCGTGATCACATCGGCGTCAATAACCGAACATCGCCGATTATGTGATTATCGGATCATAGTCGACGCTTTCTCACAATGGTTCTTGCCGGTTCTATTATCGCTCCGATGGCCGGCTTGCACGTTCTCGTAGCAAATAGTGTGTAGAGCCTCTACGACCGTTGGCCCGTAGCCATCGCAAACCGGAGAGGATCCGAAGCTTCACCTTGATTTTGTAACCTCGAAGGGAAACCTGATCCCCCTCTGACTCGCGGTAATAATATAATATATATATATAATTTTACCGAGTCCAGTCTCCCCCAGACCGGGAACTAGCACGGCCTTATAAAAGCGAGCGCTGACAAGGCCTCGTTTTCATTCTGCGCGTGGCGTTCGGACGTGGTGGTTCTCCTTGTAAATTGTAACAGTGTAATTAGTAACAGTGAATTCATGTAATTTGTAATAGTTTGTTAATGATTAATTATATTAGGGTTGATTTTTGTAATTTTACTTTTTAAAAACCCAAATTCCCTTCTGATCGATAAGATCAGAAGTGGGATAGGACCGCGTGTCTTAGAGCCTGGCTGTCTGATAGATATTGTGTTTGATTTTATTATTTTAAATAAAATTGTGTAGAAGCTTTAATTGTCGCGGATTTTTAACGATTGAAAACTATTGAGGGTAGATTGTAAAAGTAACGTTAGCCCGTTGTTTTTAGTTTTACTCATTGTGAAGATGACGGGACATCGATCGAGAACAGAAAGTCGTGGTCGATCTCACCAAAGAGGTCGTAACCGAGCTAATTCGCGAGAACGTTCTAGGAGTCGGTTAGTTACGCGGTCGCCAGTTGGAGGTCGTGACCGTTCTGTGAGTGTAAGGAGTAGGACACCTAGGCGACGTAGTGATTTTCGACATGACTCCCGCGACCGTACCCTAGATCTCATTCTTACGAGATTAACGGCTATAGAAAGTACTTTACCGGGACCAACGTCTAGTAGCGGCACACCACCACACTCGGGTACCGAACGCCACGTGCAGTTACTTTTGCCACCAGCTGCATCTGTTACTATCGAAGGAAGTAACGCAAGCGCCTCCGCGACCGTTGGAGCTGTGTCATGCGGTTCGACGGGCGAGGGTAGCATCGCTGGTCGGCCAGAGGACGCGACGGACAGGATTGTTGGAGCATTAATGGCGTTATCTAAAGTAAGGTCTCAAAATTATTATATTTCTGCTTTCGATCCAAGTGTGCACAATTTTGACATGTGGACCGCGGAAGTTGATCGTGCTAAAGAAATAAACAGCTGGGACGATCGCGAGTGCCTCGGGCGAATAGGCGGTAGTCTACGCGGAGATGCTAGGTCATGGTTAAACGAGTGGGTAACGAATGACCGATCATGGAGTAATTTTAAAATTGAATTCAAATCATTATGTCCGCATAATGTTGAAATGGCCACTATATTGTACGACGTTATGAATACAACCTCTGGTAAATTCGCAACATATGCGGAATACGCCCGTAAGTTGCTTTTGCGCCTGAATATTGTCACGGGATTGTCAGAGGAATTAAAAGTTGCTATTATCGCTCGCGGCATTACCGATCCCCATGTTAAAGCTGCAACAATCAATGCTAAACCATCGTCAAAACAATTAGTCGAGTTTTTGTCCGCTTTTATTCAACCCAAAGTAGAGGCCAACTCCAGCAATGCTGTTCGTCCTGCTAATGACGGACGCACACGTCATACGCAGAAACGCGAGTTCAATGGAAATACCAACAGTCACATTAAATGCCGTAACTGTGGTAAAATCGGGCATCTTAAGTATCAATGTAAACAAAAATACGGTTAATAATTCGGCACCGCATCAGTCAGGCGCTGCTGCGTCTAAACCTGTACCCTCCACCGCGAGTAACAACAGACCTGTAAAACACTGCTCGTTTTGCAAACGTACTGGCCATACTGTGGAGACTTGTTTCCAAAAGCAACGGTCGGAAACTTCCAGTAAGAGCAGTGTCACTGAAGTAAATTTTTGCTCAGACTCGAAGCCGAACGTGCAAACGTAATACCGGCGATAGTTGAAAAAGTACCAGTAGATATTCTTATAGATAGTGGCTCTGATATTTCCTTAATTTCAGAATCGGTTCTCAAACATTTCGAATTAAATAAAAAAACGTGTTTTCGAGTAATGCGAGGTATAGGAAGTCAGGAGGTTCAATCTACCTCCTTTGTAACAACTGTAGTCGAATTGCCGGAGATCTCATTGGAAGTAGACTTATATGTAGTTCCGGCTGAATGTATTAGCGCCCCTATCTTAATTGGTACAGACGTATTAAATCGTAAAGGACTGACTTATATTAGGACAAACGGTAAGCAACGATTAACCAGGTCAGATGTTCCACGGGTTGAACATGTATCTACGGTAGAGGCTCACGATATTAAAACACCTTTGGTAGGTGAAGAGAAAAAGCAACTGCTGGACCTCATAGAAGAATTTTCGAATTATTTTATCAGTGGAACAGCAACATCTACAGTAAGTACGGGTAGCATGGAGATTAAGTTAAAATCCGATATACCCATAAATCAACGACCGTATAGGCTTTCCGTTGACGAGAAAAACAGGGTTCGCGATATTATTAACGATTTGCTTTTAAAAGGTATTATACGCGAATCACAGTCGGAATACGCAAGTCCTATAATTTTGGTAAAAAAAAAAGATGGTAGTGACCGGATGTGTGTCGATTACCGTGCGCTCAATTCTATCACTGTAAAGGAAAGGTTTCCCTTACCACGGATAGACGATCACATTGACAAACTTGGTAAGTATACATTTTTTACTAGCCTCGATATGGCTACAGGGTTTCACCAAGTGCCTCTAAAAGATGATGCTTCCATAAGTAAAACAGCCTTTGTCACGCCCGACGGGCATTTTGAATACTTAAAAATGCCTTACGGGCTTGCCAACGCTCCAATTGTCTATCAAAGGGTTATAACTAAGACATTGAAGCCCCTCATAGATGCAGGTAAAGTCATAACGTATATTGATGACGTTTTGATCCCGTCCAATACGGTCACTGAAGGGCTCGATACTTTGCGTGAAGTTTTACAGATACTGGCTACTGCTGGTTTTTCAGTCAATTTGAAGAAATGCACCTTTTTAGCCACCGAAGTTGAGTACTTGGGTAGACTGATTGGACATGGTCAGGTACGGCCGAGTCCGGGTAAGATTGAGGCACTTATTAAATCCCCAAAACCCACAAGCGTGAAGGAAGTTCGTCAGTTCCTGGGTTTGGCGGGATATTTTCGGCGCTACATCGCCGGATACTCCTCCAAAACTGCTTGCATTGCTAAGCTTCTTAGAAAAGACATTCCTTTTGTGTGGGGTGCTGAACAAGATGCCTCACGTGAGTTCATCTTACATTGTTTAACCACCGAACCAGTTTTAGCGATTTTTGACCCGGAGTTGCCTACGGTGCTACATACCGATGCCAGCGCTGTGGGACTCGGTGCGATTCTGCTACAGGAGCATGCCGATAAGAGAAAGAGGGTAGTTGGCTACTTTAGTAAGTCCACTAAAGGCGCGGAGTCTAGGTATCACAGTTACGAACTGGAAACTTTAGCGGTAGTTCGGGCACTACAACATTTTCGTCATTATTTAATAGGCGTTAACTTTAAAATTGTTACAGACTGTAATTCGCTAAAGCTTACAGAAAGAAAGAAGGATTTGGTACCTAGGGTCGCGCGCTGGTGGGTTTACTTACAGGATTTTCAATTTACACTTGAATACAGGAAAGGTGTTCTTATGCAACACGCAGACTTTTTGAGCCGGCATCCTCCTGTCGTGGTGTCTCATATTCGCAACTCTAGTAACTGGGCGAAAATCGCTCAAACTGCCGACGAGGAGACGCAGGATTTAATGAGTAAGTTAAGAAATGGTTTACTTGATACTTGCAGATATGAAATCAAAAATGACTTGTTGTATTATAAATACACCCCTACTGGAGCTGACTCGCGTCTATTGTGTTTTGTACCTAAAGGGCATAGACTAAGCTTATTAAGATTGTATCATGATGAGCATAGTCACATAGGTGTAGATAAGACAACTGATCTAATATTACGAAACTTCTGGTTTCCGGGTTTACGCCAATTTATCAGAAAATATATTGGTCATTGTCTTGTCTGTTTATCATGCAAGAAGGTACCTTCGGGTCCTTCACAACCGATTGAGTCTTGGACTAAGCCCGAAAACCCTTTCTCAGTTATTCACACCGACGTACTTGGACCTCTTCCTGAATCTAATGGATACAAATATATTCAAATTGTAGTAGATGCGTTTTCTAAATATTGTTTACTGTACTCAATGCATAGGCAAGATTCTGACGAATTAAAACGAGTGTTTTCAAATGTTGTGTCACTATTTGGTACTCCTACTACTATTGTTTGTGATCGTGGGAGAATGTTTGAAAGTACCACATTTAAAAACTATGTTAGTGAACTAGGTAGTTCAATACATTTCATAACACCGGGAATGCATCGCGAAAACGGACAAGCAGAACGTTACTGCAGAACTGTTCTCAATCTGCTACGTGTTGAGGTCGGTAACAAGGGCTCCCAATGGTCTGACGTGCTCTGGAAAGTGCAGCTCACTCTAAATATTACGAGACAGGAGACCACGCAGTCATCACCGCTTCAGCTGCTTGTTGGTATAGAGGCAGCCACCCCAGTCATCAGATCTCTGGTGCGCGATGTCGCATTAGATCACGCTAACCCTAACCGTGAAGCTTTGCTAACCCTCAGTCGACAGAAAGCATTTGAGCTACTTGCGTCCAATCAGCGACGTCAAGACGAGCGTACCAATGAACGTCGGCGCCAGCCCGCTACGTTTGTCGTTGGCGACTTTGTGTTCGTCAACAAGATGGCGCAGTCGACGGGGAAGCTCGACTCCGGGATGCGCGGCCCTTACAAGGTCCTGCGCACGCTTCCACATCACCGCTACGAGCTGGAGCTCCTTGCCGGCTCTTATGGCAAAAAGACCCAGGCGGCGGCTCAACACATGGTGCTGTGGCGTGGCGAGTGGACCCCGGACACATGCAGTGCTTTCTTTGAGACTGGTATGTGTGGGTTAAAGGTGCGACACCCCTGGTGTCACACTCGCCATTTAACAGTACTGTCGAGGTGGACTCTGCAGGGTTTTTTCTTCCTGTACTGTGTAGGCGCATTGTCGGTAATATTCAATATCTGTATCGGTGAACATTGACGACAAAGCGTGCTACTTTGCTAGACGTTCCGTTAACGGGTTAGCCATCACAAGGGTCGCCGTACTTATAGCTTAAATTGCGCAGTTGGGATATTTGTACGGTTTCCATTTTTCTTTCATACTACGTCATTTACATGTAGACAAATGTGTTGTGGTTGGCGAAACGCCGGCAGTTCGACATCTACAATACATTTTAAGTGTATTTCATATATATCTCATAGCATTTCCTTGTTTTAAATGAATTACCCAGTTGCCTTCAAACTTTAATTTTCATTCTTTTAAATTATTTAATCTCTATTGCCGATGTTTGAGTGCACGCTTACATCTGTAATGGGAATTTAAAATATTCGTTCCTATTTTACAAATCTTAGAAGGCTTCCAACATTATGTGAGTTCATGTAACTTCAAGTGTATCTTTTACAATTGCAGAGGGTGAACAAGTAAATGCAGACAGTGATGCAGCTGGAAAAGACATGCCGCTATTAGATGACGAAGCGGTCGAGGACGCCTCGCCGTCAGGAACGGCCGTTTTACCGAGTCCAGTCTCCCCCAGACCGGGAACTAGCACGGCCTTATAAAAGCGAGCGCTGACAAGGCCTCGTTTTCATTCTGCGCGTGGCGTTCGGACGTGGTGGTTCTCCTTGTAAATTGTAACAGTGTAATTAGTAACAGTGAATTCATGTAATTTGTAATAGTTTGTTAATGATTAATTATATTAGGGTTGATTTTTGTAATTTTACTTTTTAAAAACCCAAATTCCCTTCTGATCGATAAGAATAATATATATAAATATAATCGGGCTATGTTCCGACAGTAGACATCTGTTGAATTTTGTGGATCAACCTTTATTTTGGGTAATATGTAATAGGTTATGTAGTCTGTGGTATTTTTGCTGTACTTACTTAGGCTGTGAATAAAAGTTAATTGTGAAAAGTAATGGCTACTAGCCGGTGTTTTTTCTGTTCCGACTTTCAATAAAAATCGATATTCATCATCTTATAACCTGCTTATTGGTAATAAATTAGAAAACGACCGACGCCAATACAAACGCCGGTCATCTGGCGACCGTGGCATTCATATTTCATTGCAATTATGGAATCGATTAAGAAGATGGAAGGAAATAAAAAATTACGTGGCGTGGCTCGCACACAATTCACCAAGATGGCCAACAAATTAGAAGGCACTGAAGAAAAAGTCCTATCCCAAGAAGGTGAGGTGAATTTCATGCTACTTGGAGAGCTCTCCACGAAGCTTGAGGGCCTCAATCAAGATATTGAGGGCCTAATGGCGGAGAGCTGTGACGAATTAGAAATCGCCAACGAGTTTGAAGAAGTAAGTACCTATAGAAAGAGATAGTTCGAATTGCGCAGAAGGTTCAACCACACTTCGGCGACAAATGAAAAGGTAAATCTAGAAGATAAACGATATAAATTACCTATTCTCGAAATCAAGAAATTTGACGGAGACGTCAGAAACTGGCTGCCCTTTTGGGGCCAGTTTGAGAAGATTCACAAAGATAAATCGATGGATAAACGTGACAAATTATAGTATCTCATTCAAGGTATGTCACAAGGGACGGAGGTTGGAAGATTCATGGAAAGTTTACCCGTTACCAAGAACAGTTATGAACAGGCGCTCGAAGACTTGAAGAGTCGATACGCAAGAGAAGAGCTACTTATTCAAGTTTATGTAAGGGAGCTCTTGTCATTAATTTTAAACAAAGAAGATAACCAGAGTCTGGCATGTCTCTATGACCAAATGAGTGCACAACTACGCGCTCTAGAAACGCTAGGAGTCACCAGAGACGGATATTCGTCATTCATTCTACCGATGGTCAAGTCCGCATTACCCGTTGAAGTACTGAGGGCCTGGGATCGAGTCAAACCAGTTGAAATGAAAGATGAACTAAAATGACTTCTGGAATTCTTGAAGCGAGAAGTCGAGAGTGATCAACGAATACATATGGCAACTACGTTTACACACAAACAGGCTGATGTACCTCGTGATATCACCGTATCCACCCTGATAGCTGGTGTCCAGAAGAAAGAAGTCAAACTTACGTGTTTATGGTGTAACAAGAACCACCCGAGTATAGATTGCTATAAATTAGCCAAGATGACACTCAAGCAACGAAAAGAACATGTAATGAAGAATAAGGCATGTTTAGTCTGTCTGACAGTTGGACACCAGGCAAAAGTATGCAGAAGTTTTATGCAGTGTTTTAAAAAAAGAAACACTCACCAGCCCTGTGCCCTGGAGTTGACAGCGGAGTGAAACCAAAACAGGAGGTCGCAGCTAGCGGTAGCACATGTAACAACTTCACCGCACAAGGAAATTGTGTTACACTTCTTCAGATGCTGATGGTGAAAATACTGAATGGAGATAAGGAAATGACAGTTCGTGCCCTGATTGACAATGGTTCTCAAAGAACATACCTAAGGAGAGACGTCACCAAGAAACTAGGTATCCAGCAGTCAGGTACAGAAACATTGTCACATTGTTTGTTTAGCGGAGTTCTGGTAAAATCTAAAAATCATAATGTTTATAATGCTTGTGTCCAAAGTTGTGATGACTCATTCAAGTTAAATGTAACTGCATTAGAGCAGTCAGTTATCTGCAATAATTAACCAAAGTATCCAGATTCAGATGTAAAACTAAGGTGTTTATTGGCTAAACACAATATTTTATTAAAGGACAGTGAAAATACTGATATTTCATTGTTAATTGGTGCAGACTATTCCGGTTATATAATACTTTAGTTGTACTTAGTGATGGAATAGTTGCCATAAAGACCAAATTAGGGTGGGTGATTCAGGGTAAAGTCATGGCAAAGAGCACATTAACAAATAATTTATTCTGTTCATCTGATGTAACAGGTTTTTGGTCACTGGAGTTGCTCGGCATCAGAGATCCAGTGGAGAGCAAATCTAGGATACAAGCTGAGGCTGAGACGATGATGTCCTTTGAAGAAAGCATCACCAACAACACCGAAGGCAGATATGAGGTGGCGTTGCCACTCAAGGTCGGACATGAAGATCTGCTGAGTAACCGACGACTTGCTGAGAGGAGATTGGTAACGACCACGAAGCGTCTAATATCCTCAGGTGAGTTTAATGAATATAATAATATTATAGACAGGTGGGAAAGTGAGGGCATCGTTGAAAAGGTGCCTACAGATGAGATAAAGCAGACTTCACACTATTTACCACACAGGGGGGTAGTGAAAGATTCTAGTTTGACCACCTAGCTGCGTCCAGTGTTTGATGCTTCCGCATGTGATAAAAATGGTCGGTCCTTAAACTCCTACCTAAACAAAAGTGTGAATTATTTAGATAACATACCACACATATTGACAGGCTTTCGTAAAGGAGCAATAAGTATATCTGCCGACATTGCTAAGGCTTTTCTGCAAGTATATGTTAAATCAGCAGATAGCGATTACCTAAGGTTCTTGTGGTGGGCTAAAGAATCGCAAACGAGCATAGTAGACTATAGGCATTGCAGGATAGTATTTGGTCTAACATCTAGCCCGTTTCCTCTTTCTGCAACTATATCTCACCACTTGAATCAAGTCACAGGTAACTTACAAGATACAGCTCAGATCTTAGCTAAGTCATTCTATGTAGACAATTGTCTTATAAGCCTGGATACAAGGGAGGAAACAAGTAAATTTATCTCGTAAGCCAAAGAAGTCCGGTCAAAATAGACATTTACTCTTGCATAAGTTCTCAAGAAGCTGAATTTTTGCATGAACGTTTGGGGTGCCATTATAATGAAATTGTGTAAAGTACCGATCGATCGATAAATCGATCCCGTATGTGCAAAGAAGGTAAAAGTTAAAGAAAAAAAAAGTTTTTTTTTTGTTTTTTTTTTAGCGAATTGGTTAGTTTATGATAAAAATAGCTTTGACAAAAATGCATCATGCAATTATCTACAAAAATTGTCCATACACTTGTTCCCCTGAGATTTCAAAATGTACTAAAATTGTATTCCCTACAATATGCACACGTTTCCACGCCTATGAGGTAGTGTACTTGACGCGTTGGTTTTCGCATTCCAAGCTCATCATGGCATCCCTAACGTTCATGCAAAAATTCAACTTCTTGGGAATTTATGCAAGGATACCCATATTTTTTGGGCTAAAGTGCCGCGGAGACGTTCATTCGAAATTGACAATTGCGAATTACCGTCTCCATGGCACTTAACTTGACTAGGCTATAGAGGAATTTAATCTTCTTGTTGTAACAAAAAGAACTTCATTAGAAACATTTGCAAATATGTTTATAACATGCCAGTTATAAAAAATGACCTTGTTGTGATGTGTTATTTCTATTTCGCTCTTCTGCTTATAAGATTTCCCTGCCTCTGCCTTAATTTTAACTGGAACATTAATTTTTTTCAGACTATACATTATCAACCGACTTCCAAAAAGAAGGAGGCTCTCAATTTGTCTGTATGTTTTTTTTTTGTGTGTATGTATTACTCCGTCAATTGTGTACCGATTTGAATAATTCTAATATAATTAACCGTTAAGCTAACGACATTACTAATATTAGCAAAACTCAAACAAGTGGTTTATTTGCAAGAACGAAAAAATACAAATGTATAACTTTATTCCTAGCCACAGAATAGTAGAATAGTAGGTATTTTATCTGAACTGTGTCTCTACAAATAATTTAAAAGAATTTGATATTTCCATTAATAATACACAGCTAAAAAATTCCAACAATACAACATTTCTTGGGTTGACTTGAGATCGTAAACATACATGATATAAGCATCACTGATCTCCATGGGAAAGCCTTTGCATGAGGTTGAATAACTGACGAGAGTTACGTTTATCTTCTCTATCTTACTAGTGAATGCCTCTTACTTTTAGTATTATTCCGGTAAGGACATTATTCAAATACCCCCGTGCGCGATTGTAATCCGACAAGGGGGTCGAAAGAGCTGGCCAATAAAATCCCAAGAGCCCGCCGCTACAAATCCCACCGTAATGAGTGCGCTTTTAAGTCAATATTGAAGTTATGCCGATCGCTCGTTACTCCACTCCGAGGAGAATAATAATCGAGTGGTTTTGACGGAACGATTAAATCCAGTGAAAAGGGAATCTCGCTTCGCTCGGGATGTTCGCCGTTAATTCGCTGTCTGCCGCAAGCTGCAGCCTCACTGGCCCGCGCCAGGGGACAGCTATATTATATCCATTGAATATACTCGGAATCGCACACTTAGGGTGCCCTATCACAGTACAATATTTAGTTAGATCACTTTGATTATTTCAAAATACGCAAAAGGATGTTCGGAACTCGCGTTGCGCTATTTGCATTGGAACAGATTCGTTCGTCAGCGCCTCGCCTCTTCCTGACGAGCATGATACCATCTTAGACCGCATCATCACCTAGCATCAGCTCACACAGCGGTCTAGAGCACAAAAAACGTATACTCCTCTGAAATTCAGTTCAAGTTGATAGCTGAGCAGTTAGTCGCTGGCCACGTTAGCGCGACACGTCTTGCTTATCTGGTGAGCAGAAAAACAAAGACACGAGACAAGCGCGTCCGGTGACGTGACGACCCGGACCAGCTCTCCGCGGACACTCCGCTCCGGTGGGTCCGAGGACCCGGTGGTGTAAGTGGGAGAACGGTCGGTCGGCTTTGATATCAGAGGTACCGAGTTCTATCCCCGCCGTGCACCAATGGATTTTTCTTCAAAATAATATATGCGCTTTTCACAGTGGCCCTCCGGTGAAAGTAAAACATCGTTAAGAAACAAACAACCCTGCATGGTGGTAGGATACTATCTAGTCTCCGCCTGGCCAGCTACCACCCTCAAGCTAAAAAAATCTGTCGCCAAACATCTAATATATTCCGGCAGCTGTCCTTGAGAGCCAGTTCCCATTCTAGGCCTACCGTGCTTACCATCTTCGACCGCATTATCACTTACCGACAGGTGAGATAGTGGTCAAACGCTAGCCTATAAGATATATATAAAAAAGTTCTCGGAACCGAGAGGAGTTACAGGTGCTGTACTACAGAGGAGGTGCGCTATTATTACTAGAGCCCAACTGAGTCACCGTTACTGGTGTTAAAGACTACAAGGCCGTCCACTGTGGGAAATCCTCTCTAGCATAACCGTTTCTCCACCGACCGAATATCGCCTCAGAACAATAAACACAGTTGTAACCGTTCTAAGATGTAGAATATTGCTGTGTTATTGTAGCCATCTTTAATGAACGGTAGGTGCCATAACATTATCTTAGTACCGAGCGTGCCGGCTTGGTATAATTGTAACGGAGGCTCAGCCGGCAATAACACTACCGACCTACTTAACATGTTGTAACTACTCCTAGCCTAGGTAAGCAGATAATGTCTACCTGCGATTTTTTTATTTTTTGTTTTTAAAGATAATATGGGTTGCACATTACTAGTATTCTTGTTAACCCCTCCTACTAAGCTAAATATGCTTGTGTCTGGAGTGGGTTCACGTCAATAGTGCCATGGGTGAGGACGAACTCACGACCTCTCGATAACCAGTCCGACACCTTATCCATTGGGCTATTGCCGTTTAATTTCGAACTGAATTAATTTTAAACTTAATTTCGAGATTCGAACATACCGAGCGCTTTATTAACTTTTAAAAACTTGCATTGTACGTAGGTATGTTTTTTTTTTAAGTCGATCCGATAAATCTGAATTTATTATAACAAGTTATTATACGAAGACGAACAAAATCTGCCTTCATAACCTTAAGATATTCCTGCAGCACGCAGCCCTCGAGATTCAAACCATTCTGACCACAGAAATATGAATAAGTATCATATTTCTGTGAATCTGACATTTAAACGTTTTGAAAACTCACGGGTGAATAACAAACTAAGTGGTGGCATACACAGTACATTACCAGTACCTTCTACTTCAGTGGTTACTTCAGCCTCCGTCCGTTGTCATTGTGTCCGAATAATACTAGCTGCGATCGGTACAAAAAAGTAGCGATTGTCCCGTCGATCACCTAGTTACGAGCGCAGGGTGCGGAGTGCGGCGCGCGGGGTGCGGGAGGGGAGGTGACTTATACTCGCAATCAGGATACCTGTCCCCGAGCGAGCGTCGCTGCTCACTGGAAGTACTGAACTGAAGTGGGTCGTGCATTCCCTTCATGGGTTTGCGAAGTGGGCTTCGAGGTAACACCTCCTTACCCAGGTTGGGCTCTGGGGTTCACTGCCAGGGATTTCTCGGGCTTGATAATAGCCCCTTTGTGGCGGTTTCGATGAGCTGGTTGACCTATCTGGGCGTGGTGGTCGTGTTGGCCATCTTGGCATGGTGGATCCACAAGTGTGGTATGCCGCTACTCCTCCTCAACATTCTTGTCCGTCACCAGGACAAGGTCTCGTGGGAGTGCACGCCTGGTCGATACGTCGTCATCGGGTGGCTGGGCGTGATGTGGCGCAATGTTATTGAGGTGAGGGTGTGGCCCGTTGTCAGCGCGGTCATATTGACGGCGCGCCATACGGACCACGAACTCCCTCACCGTTTCGATTTTTACGTCCCGGGCGATAACATCATTGCGAACGTATCGACCGGCTCCCGTGCACATCCACAGCGTGACGTTTTGAAAGACTTCCAGACGTTTCCGCTGGCTCTCTGGACATAGGGCATACCATGCAGGGGCGGCGTAAGTTAGTTTAGTACGAATGTACGTTTTGTAGATTCCAGTTTTGGTATGTAGTGGCAACTTCGAATGGAGGACCGGACGGAGTAAGGCTCTGGCGGCTTTTGCCTGGTGGACCGCGTGGTCCACGTGCCGGCGCATCCTCAACGCCCGGTCTATGTAGACGCCCAGGTACTACGTGCTCGTTTCCCACGCGACGTCTTGTCCTCGAAGTTGCAGTGGTGGTGGTAGTTTGCGTTGAGCGCCGGTGAGCAGCGCGGCCGTGTTTCCCACATTAACGGCCATACGCCACTTGTCCAGCCAGTCTGGAAGTACTGGGATCGACGCTTCCTGCACCGGAGCGGAGGACAGCCGCGCGATCCCACCTCGCAGCACTGCCGTACCATGGTATATTATAATATTACCGTGGCTGTACCGGCTGTCACCCCGCGCCTGCACTCGAACAGAAACCGACGGCGAGTGCTCACACATTGAGATACATTATTGCAGTGGCTGCCAGTGACTCATTCGGTGTTTCTTCTAACCCAGATTAAACAAACGTTTGGCTGCAATCTCACCTGATGTTATGTAATGATGCAGTCGAAAATATTGCGTAATCGCTCAGTTATCCTCTAGATATGTCACTTAGGTTATATTTGAGAGGAACGACACACGACGACGAATTCGGAGTATATATTTATGTTGAAAACATTCTCGTAGTAGATTAAAATATAATCAGCCTAAGTTCTGAATTTAGAATCCGGTGCGAGGTGCGCAAATGCGGAGTGCCTCCATCACTTTTCTTATCTAGCGCGGCCACGCATGGACGACGTGACGGTGAGACGATAGAGCGACGGAACTGCGATGCTAGGTGCGACTAGATCTGTTCATGTTTAAATTATGCCAGTACAGACACTATTCTTGCACTCGGCGAACCAGTACACTGGTCCGCGTGTACCAGTTACTAGTGTACATGTGTGAAAGAGTGGAGTGAATTAAAGGCTACGGGCTGTGGACAAGTAACCCGTACATAGAGGTGACTTCCAACAAACGTCGCCGTGACATAGGACGCGGACGCGACACTCCTGCGTGAGCGCGCGAGCCGACCACACACAATAGAACAGTACAACTCGTGTCGTATGTTCCGACACGATCACTCCGACGTCTCCGGCTCGTCACTCGCTCGGCTTTGTGTCGGCGACATATTCCATTCTGATCGCCGATCTATATTGTATTAGCTTGTGCGTCGTACCCGAGTGGATCATGTCGATCGTCGATGCCACAATCGTTGTTTCTTCGTAGTTAAAAAAATATTTAGTATAATTATATATTATTTGTCGCCCTGCATCCAGGTTATAAATATGATTACGTTTTAAATTTGACATTTTCATCATTTCAACATTTTCGTCATTTTTTATTTAAAAAAATGTTAAATAATGAAACACAATCTAAAAATACGCATACTGATCACGGTACATATCATAATCCCAATCAAACTGATCGTCCGACCAGTTGCCAGCTCCATAATACCGTTCAAATAAAAATGGCAAACCTGACAGATCTGCGGCCGAAAGGTTGCATTGATAACCTCCTCCTTTTTTGTGAAGAAGAAGAAAGCCACCCCCGACCAATCTATTCGTACTCTGTCCATTGAGATTCCTATGAGCCTAAACTCGACATCTCTGCTGTAAGTTGGTTAGGAGTTGAGTATTCTGCAGATTCCAGGAGATATTCCAGCATCAGGTCAGTGCTACCTAGTTTTGTTAAATATCTTTGAAGCAAGAGTATACCGAATTTCGAATTGATCTGAACTACAAAAGTTGATTTCATATTATTATAGAGTCATCAACTAGAAAAAAAACCGGCCTAGTCGAATTCAATTTTCAACTTTTTTTTATTTTTTTGAATTTTTCCTTTATTTGTGCTGTAAGACCTTGCTTGACCAAATTTCATGATTCTAGATCAATGGGAAGTACCAGATTCAGATTCAGATTCAGATTCATTTATTTTCTTGAAATAGGTACTATCGAGGGACAATAGTCCAGTAGCACCTCAATGTTCATAGTAGCCTGCACAATATTTCTGTCGAATGTTCCAACGCAAACAATTACACGTAAGTACGGCATAGATGGCATGCTTACCCAGACCACAGATGAATAAAAAGGTGAAACGTAGCGTCAGATACATTTGGTAAACATCAAATAGAGATAACAATATTCCACTGTATACTCTTTTTCTTTTTGTTGAGTTAACATATATATATACATAACACATATACATAACAGGAAAAACTGTTTCAGGTGTAGAGGCAGCAGAAGCTTTTGCAATAGTCAGCAAAAGCTTCTGCTGCCTCTCTTTCTAGTGTATTTCAGCCCGACATACCAAGCTTGGATATAGTTGAGGCGTACAGCTCTGACACTAGCAGCAATAGTAACTATGTGGATATCGGCTCTGTTGACCCCTGCGATGTATTGTACGGCATCAACAAACTGAAACCAAATAGCTCCATAGGCCCAGATAGCGTTCCGTCTATTGTCTTGAAACAGGCAAAGCATTCTATGTGTGTGCCCTTATGTCACATATTCAATTTGGCACTTGAAACCGGCCTATACCCTTCTCAGTGGAAATTATCGAGAGTGAGCCCGATCCCAAAGAGTGCTAAGAAGAATAATGTTGAGGAGTACCGTCCAATTGCAGTGTTATCGTCTCCAGCAAAGGTATTTGAGAACATACTCCACAAATTTATTTATGCACAGGTGAGCAAATACCTTTGCAACGAGCAGCATGGCTTCAGACCCAAGAGATCTGTGGAGACCAACTTGTTAACACTTGTTGAATTTATCTCAGCTAGGCTTGATAGAGGCTCCCAGGTTGAAGTGCTCTACTTTGATTTTCGGAAGGCATTTGATAGGGTCAATAACGACATACTGTTGGCAAAATTGAGTGTTATTGGATTTACTCCAAAACTTCTCCGATTGCTTGCAGACTATCTTCGTGACCGTCAGCAGTTTGTCAGGCTCGGTTTATATGAGTCTAGTCCTTATCACACGCGTTCTGGAGTAAGTCAGGGATCAATACTGGGTCCTCTATTATTTCTGCTGATGGTAAATGACCTACCAACGGTTTTAAGACATTCTAGATGCTTACTTTATGCTGATGACCTCAAGCTGTTCACCGAGGTCAAAAGTGAGACCAATTGCTTGATGTTGCAACGAGATGTTGACGCGGTATATCAATGGAGTCTGAGAAACGGGATGGAATTCAACGCCTCAAAATGCTACGCAGCAACTTTTGGTCGATTACGGCACCCAATAAACTATGATTATACAATTGATAATACTAGTATCACACGTTCTTGTACAATGAAGGACCTGGGAGTCGTTTTCGACCGGAAGTTAACTTTTCACGACCATATAGTTGCGTTAGCAAAAGAGTCATTCCGGCGCTTGGGTTTCATCCTCAGGAATGCAAAAGATTTCCAGAACCAACGCGTTATACGTCTCATCTTTGAAGCCTTGGTGCGCAGTAAACTCGAGAGCGCTATGAGTGTGTGGCATCCTCACGAAAGCAAATACACACTTATGCTTGAAAAGGTACAAAAAGCCTTCCTGAGGTACCTATATAAGCGCGTCAATGGGTATTATCCTTTCATGTATCCCACAAAATTTCTACTGGCATCACTGGGATACAACTCATTGGAGGTCAAAGGACAGAGGCACCAGCTATTAAAAAAAATTTAAAAGGGTCAATTGATGCTCCCGATCTACATAACGATTTATGTCATATTTTTGTGCCTGACAAATACCGCCGCAGTAGACGTTACAACTTGTTTGCCGTCCCTAGTTGCCGCACCGTGGCACGCTCTAAATCACCCATTCCGCGCTCCCTCGCATCTTTAAACGCCCTGCTTTCCGCCGACACTGACTGTGATCTGTTCGACGATGGATGGCCGAAGATAATGATGAATTGCCTGGAGTTCTGTGAGAACGATGCCTGAAAGTATGACTATTTAAATTTCTTAATTGACTGTGTATTTAAACAATTTTTTGATATTTTTATTTGTATGACATAAAATTTTTTTTTTTTTGACATTTTAATTGACATTTTCTAATATTTATATAATTTTTTAACTTTTGTGTAATAATGTAATAATGATTTAGATTAATGTAATTGGTATGATACCGTTTTAATCGAATAAAAAAAAAAAAAAAAAAAAAAAAAAACATAACGTCGAGTAAGCTACGCAACAAGTAACGGATGCTTAAATTCGAATGAGTCATTAATAGCATCTTGGTCGAGTGGTCGATAGTCCACCTAGGATTGTTAAGGAAGCAGGAGACCCTGAGTTCGATTCTCTATCCACTGCATGATTTTGTTTTAATTTTGAGGGCCCGGTGGCGTAATCGGGATTTGATGCCAGAGGTACAAAGTTCAAACCGCCGTGCACCAATTGATTTTTCTATCAAACAATTATGTGCGCTTTTCACAGTGGCCCTCCGGTAGCTACCACCCTCAAGTTAGAAAATCTGTCGTCAAACATCTAATGTGTTCCGGCAGCTATCCTTGAGAGCCAGTTCCCATTCTAGGCCTAGCGTGCTTACCATCTTCGACCGCATCATCACTTACCAACTGGTGAGATAGTGGTCAAACGTTAGCCTATAAAATATATATAAAAAAAATTCAATTATTAATAGCTTGTATTATTTTATATCTGTTTAAACAAAGTTAGCTAATAAAGGTAAATTGGTGATCTATGTTACTCGTATATGTGAAATAAAACAAATAGCACGGTAATGTTATATTAATAGTTTTTGAGGAAATATTTATTTGTATAACTAAGAAGAATACACAGCAACAATGTTTTTAAATTAACTGTTTTACAACATATCGAAATATCATAAACTTCTATTTTTATTTAATATCATATTAAATTGAAGCCGTCTTCATTGACAATTTTCTACTTTGACAAAATTACACTGTTAATTGGTTGCATCTAAGAATTGCTCTTACCTATTGATTATTTGAGGTTATAAGCTTAATTATTCATTTTCTCTAGGAAAAGAGGATTGAAGCTTGATCCTTTATAATCATAACTTACACAATTACTTTTATTACAAATTATCACAGCCGGCACATCGCCTAGTTTTTATTTACTTTTAAATTAATATTTCGTGTGTTCTTGTTTTCGATGCAGATAAGAAGTCTTCGTTATCCACTATATTTGCACATATTATGTCTGTCGCGTAAATTTCCCCAAACTAGATCCAGGGGGACTACAGGACTACACTACAGCTGCTCAAGACATCTCTCGTCTCGTGCTTCTCACCTTTGCATTATTAAACCCCCATGGTGTGCGCGGCGAACTCTCTGTATAAAATTCGTCTGAAAACGCAAAATCTTATTAACACACTTTATTAACAATTTACATTCACAACTTTACGATTTCTCATCACTCAGCAATAGCTTACACTTATGCCGCTTTCACTATACATTGGAGATAATATAATTTATTTAGTCCATTTCTATGCAATGCCTCAATATTCACCGTCTTTGATAATTATATTTGCTTGCATTTTGATTTTTTTAGTTACTTATTAACCAAACTTCAACTACCACCGAAGTTCACCAACCGACAATTTTATGTTCATACATTTATGCCATCAATAAATTTTGTTTAAAATCTACCCTCATTATTTGGATAACTGATAAAAGAAGCAAAACTGGTCTAGTTATTCTACTAATTAACACATGCGCTCTTTCTAATTGGTTCATAATGAAAGAGTGCGATATATGGGGCTTTCTATCTATTCTATCTTTCTCTTTCATTATGTTACTTTCCAAACGTCTTATAGAAGAAGGTCGTATGTGCATATTTTGCTGTCAAGCTATTGTTTTTTGAGACTGCTACTCCAATTTTGACCGATACTGTACATTGTACAATTATGAACGTCAAGTAGACACTTATTCTAACAACAATAATTAGGTGTAGACAGATACAGCAATACATTAAGATGGCAACAGACGAAATAAAGCTTAAAAATGAATAATGACATGTAGGCATTTCAATATTAAAATAAAAATTAAAAAAATAGAATAATCCATAAAATTTTAAAGTCAGGTTGTAAATTGTTCAGTCCGTTTCAAGCGTATGTCAAAAACATTATGCTTAAAAGCTAAAATTGGATAACTAAGACGAAACTTAACGAATGAACTCATTGATGTTCTCCAAACAGTTAATATAATAAAGTCTTTCCATGCCTTTTTATCGTCAACAAATTCCTGGACAGAGTAGTACGCTTTACTTACGCTACAGCATTCGTTTTATTGTTACCTTAAAAAGTCTTTCGTTTAGCTGGGTCAACCATTCCGGCAGGATGTTGAAAAAACGAATGCAGTTGACCAAGAAAGACTTGCTATCTTTCGACAGTCTGGTAGTTGGTTGAACGAGTTTGTCTTTATTTCTCGTGCTATAAGAGTGATTGTCACTATGCTGCTTTAACGATTTTTTTTCTGGTGTACATTATGTTGGCTAGTATGTATTGACAAGGCATGGTTAAGACATTGATTTCACTAAAGTGTTTCTTTAGAGATTCTCTGGGGGCTAAACCATATAGGAAACGAATTGCCCTTTTTTGCAAAATAAAAATTGATTTGGCGTCAGCTGCCATACCCCATAAGAGGATTCCATATGTCATCAGTGAGTGAAAGTAGCTAAAGTACACTATTCTAGCTGTCTGCAAGTTTGACAGCTCCTTGATTTTTTTAACTGCGTAGGCAGCTGAGCTCAGTTTTCGTGAAAGGTCTTCTATGTGTGCTCCCCATTGTAATTTACTATCTACCGTTATTCCAAAAAAAAATGTTTTAAATGTCAAGTCTAATATGTCATTATTTATTTCTATCGGTGGTAACGTTACATCCTTTGTCAAGGAAAATTTAACACTTTTAGTTTTCATGGCATTAAGTGCAAGATTATTGACACTAAACCAGCTGTGTAGATCGCTTAGTGCAGTTTTTATCTTTTCAGTTGTAGTTATGTTCCTTTTAATATTAAACAAAAGTGACGTATTGTCTGCAAATAAAACTGGCTTGGCGAATTTCTCTACAAAAAAGGGCAGATCGTTTACGTATACCAAGAAAAGAAATGGTCCCAGAATTGATCCTTGGGGAACGCTAATATTTACAACCAATTTATTGGACATTGCATCAACTACATATATATTAACTACTCTATCAGTGAGATACGATTTGATGAGTTCAAGTGCTCCATTTCTAACCCCATAGTGTGACAACTTTTCTAGGAGTATACCGTGGTGGACACAATCAAACGCCTTTGATAGATCGCAAAAGATACCGACTACATCTTGAGAGTTTTCCCATGCTTCGTATATCTTGGTCACAAAAGTTGTGACAGCATCAGAAGTGGAACAACCCTTTGTGAACCCATACTGGTTTGAATAAAATATTTTATGGTTGTTGAAGAAGGCACTTAATTGCGTAAGCAGGATCTTTTCAAAGATCTTGCTAAAAGCTGGTAGGATAGAGATGGGTCTGAAGTTGTTGGATTCACGGTGATTTCCACTCTTGTAAATCGGTAATATTTTGCCACATTTCATAAGATCCGGAAATATATTTGTATCTACACAATTATTAAATATTTGCGCTAAATAAGGCGCAAATATATTAATAATTTTGTTTAGAAATGAAATTGAGAATCCCCAAAAGTCCTCAGAAGTCTTGGACTGCAAAGATTTAAAAGTTTTTATGACAGAGCATGTCGAGACATGGTGAAAACTAAATTCACTGTCGACGATTGGGTAGTTTTCTTGTAGAAATTCAGTTGCTTTCCTCCGGCATGGTTCTAGCATTTTCGTTGTGTCATAAGGTATTTTGCTAAAGTAGTCAGCAAAGATATTTGATACCTTTTCCTTGTCGGTTATGATTTTGTTGTCGTAAAGTACTTCGAATTCACACTTTTGGCGTTTTGATCGGCCAGTTTCTGAACCCTATAGGTTTTCGACCCAAAACCTGTAGGGTTCTTCCGGTTGACCTAGAATTGTAAATGTTGGGTAAAAGCAAGGTCTTACAGCACAAGTAGAAAAATAAAAAACGTTGCAAAATAAGGTAAATTTTGGTACTTACAAGTTATTGCAAAAATCAAAATTTGTCCATATCTTTTTATCGTGTTGACTCAGGACCTTAATTTTTATCCACCTAATACGGACTATAGACTTCAGCATCAGGTATAAATTTTAACTTGCTAGGTCCGCCCGTTCCTGAGAAAATCGGTGGTGACAAACAGATAGACAGACAGACGGACAGATAGCCAGACAAACAGACAGACAAGAAAGTGTTCTTATAAGGGTTCTTTTTTTTCCTTTTGAGGTACGGAACCCTAAAAAGGTCAAAATTCATCCGTTTGTGTGCTACGATACCACAGACACACACATAAATAGAGACACAATTACTCACATCAAAATTATAACGACACTTCTTTTTGCGTCGTGGCCCAAATCTTCCCACCGCTTTTGACAGTTTTAAATTAAAAAATATAAATATTTCGATTCAGACTTGATGACAAATTAAAACGGTTACTGCCGCGGCAAGACGCAAAGCTACGTTCGAAGCTCTTTACAAAATATACTTACAAATATAAAAGCTACCACAACATCATGAACGAGAGACTTATTTTATAAGCGAAGTTGTCAACCTTGTCGCTTTATATGAAAATGTCTGGTTTGTCAAGAGACTAACGCTGCGAAAGTTATGACGTCGCTTAACATAAGCTCGAAGCATATAAACTTCGAGCTAAATCTTAACTGTGAGCAATTTCAAATGTTAAACAGTGGCAGTGTGAACCTCAGCGACGGGAAGCGTTTTATTTAATGTAAAGTAAAACGCGCCTATAGTTGCAGTGCCGCGACCGCGACTCGTTCGGTTCAATATACTCGTAAGTCGGCGTCACGGGACCAACGACAACACAAACACAAACGCAGGAACACAAAGCTCGAGCAACGAACGTTCTTTCGAGTGATGAACTCGATGCGAACATCGTCGATTATTTATATAAAATTCCGTTTAAGCCGTTGTAAGCGAGCGGAGCGCGACTCTCCGTCATTACATGTCACTAATTTTTCGTAAGTGGTCGATGTGAGCACACTGCAGTGCTGCAGCCACCTGTGTGACACTCGCACGAGGTGTCCCGCTCCACGCTCATAGGCTGCGGCCGCTCACAGACCGATGTGAGCACACTGCACTGCTGCAGCCACCTGTGTGACACTCAAACGTGGTGTCCCGCTGCACGCTCATAGGTTGCGGCCGCTCACAGACCAATGTGAGCTCACTGCAGTGCTGCAGCCACCTGTGTGACACTTGCACGAGGTGTCCCGCTGCACGCTCATAGGCTGCGGCCGCTTTCAGACCAATGTGAGCTCACTGCAGTGCTGCAGCCACCTGTGTGACACTCGCACGAGGTGTCCCCTGCACGCTCACAGGCTGCGGCCGCTCACAGACCGATGTGAAGATACTGCAGGGCTGCAGCCACCTGTGTGACACTCGACACTGCACACACAAAGGATACGGCCGCTCACACCTGCTGGAGCCATATAAAATAAACGATATAATCCGACCGATATTCAAGACAAGAATGATAGAATGGAACATACGAAGGATATTTTGTAACGCGAAGAAACCTATGGAGCACAGCTCTCTGTGCTCCATAGGTTCATTCGCAAAGAAACTTATCAAAATTCGGTTCGTCCGTTTGGGCGCTACGATGCCACAGACAGACACACACATATACACATATTATGTTTCTTTGAAGTGTTACACACTTTATATTTTTTGTAAATTTTTGTTGCGGGTTCAAGTCCTGTCGGTAAGATGAAATTTTGGATTGTGTTTAAAAATTTACAAAAAATTTAAAGTGCGTAACACTTCAAAGAAACATAATATTTGATTTACGCAGTGCAACATCTCTCGTCGGATTTGAAAACCGTAATGATTTCTTCCGAATGATTAACTTATGTAATAAGTAGTCATAGATGGCGCCACCAATGCATAATTGGGTTAACAAATGCAATCCACTAATTTCGTCGTAACGATACTTCGCACCGTGGCTTAATTGGCAAAGCACCGGAACATATCATTCCGGAGGTTGCGGGTTCAAGTCCCGTCGGTACGATGAAATTTTGGATTGTGTTTAAAAATAACACATATACACTTCAAATTTTTTATTACTACCTACCTACCTTAACCTAACTAACTACCTTATCTTCTATCTAATAATATAAGAATATTTGTCCTGACATACTGACTGACTGACTGACAGACAGCGCACAGCCTAAACCGCTGGTCGTAGAGACTTGAAATTTTAAGGGTATATTTGTCTTAGTACGTAAGGGTGTACTAAGAGAGGATTTTCCAAAATTCACCCCTTTGGGGGATGAATTGGTATAATTGGAATAATTCAAAGTTTTTATGGAGAAACAAGATTAGATAGACTTTTCTATTCGAAACTTCACACAAGTGCTTCAGTAAAAAAATAAGTAAATACCTGTTTCAGGCTTTAACAAAGTAACAAAGTCTAAAAATCAGTATTGTTTCGAATTGCGCTGAAATTCGGCATGCAAATAGTTATTACGACGTCAGTTTTTTCTGAGAAATAATTTTCTAAAATTCACCCCTTAAGGGGATGAAACGAGGGTTCAAAGTTTGTATGGAGAAACAAGATAAGATAGTATTTTCTATTCAAAACGTCATACAAGTGCTCCAGTAAAAAATAAGTAAATACGT
Source organism: Cabera pusaria (assembly GCA_954871355.1). Taxonomy (NCBI): domain Eukaryota; kingdom Metazoa; phylum Arthropoda; class Insecta; order Lepidoptera; family Geometridae; genus Cabera; species Cabera pusaria. The sequence continues at coordinate 23,831,834 of OX940906.1, forward strand.
GTTTTAGGTTTTTTCGAAATTTAGCCCCTAAGAGGGTAAAATCATCAACATCAACGGCAAGTACATCTCTCACTTACGATTCGCAGATGACATCGTCATTATGGCAGAGACGCTGCAGGACCTACAAAAGATGTTGAATGACCTAGCTGATTCTTCTCGTCGCATCGGTCTCCGAATGAATTTGGATAAAACCAAAGTCATGTACAACGAGCACGAGAGAGCTATGCTCGGTTTTTCTCTACGTGGTCGAATCCGGAACGAAGTAATTCACCAGAGAACTAAAGTTATCGACATAGCTCAACGGATTAGCAAGCTGAAGTGGCAGTGGGCTGGTCATATCTGCCGCAGGACTGATAACCGTTGGGGTAAACTTGCCCTAGAGTGGAAACCGCGAATCGGCAAACGTAGCGTAGGACGTCCTGAGACCAGGTGGAGCGACGACATACGCAAAGCGGTGGCCAGTGACTGGAAGATAAGAGCCGAAGATCGGGTTCAGTGGCGCATCTTGGGAGAAGCCTACGTCCAGCTGTGGACTGATACAGGCTGATGATGATGATGATGATGAGGGTAAAATGGGGTAACAAAGTGTGAAAATCAATATTGTTTTGCATTGCGCCTAAATTTGGCATGCAGATAGTTATGACGACGTTAGTTCCCTCTGAGAAAATTCACCCCTGAACCCCTTCAGGGGTGAATTTTGGAAAATCCATATAAAACGGAGGTTCAAAGTTTGTATGAAGAAACAAGATTAGATAGTCTTTCATATTCGAAGCTTCACACAAGTACTTCTGTAAAAAAATAAGTAAATACGCATTTCAGGCTTTTCCGAAATTCCACCCCTTTAGGTGAAGTGGGGTAACAGTCTGAAATCAATATTGTTTCGGATTGCGCTGAAATTTGGCATGCATATAGTTATTGTGACGTAGGTATCAGCTAAGAAAGGATTTTTCAAAATTTACTCTTCAAGAGGATGAAGCGGGGGTTCAAAGTTTGGATAGTCATTTTATTAGACATTTCACAGAAGTACTTATGTAAATAAATAAGTAACGTAGTTACTTATTTATTTACATAAGTCTGAAACTAGTAGTAGTTTCAGGCTTTTTCAATTTAGAATGCAGATAGTTATTATGACGTAGGTATCTGCTCAGAAAGGATTTTCTAAAAATTCCTCCCGTAAGTTTTAAGTAAATAAAAGGAGTTTCTACCGCGGGCGAAGCCGCGGGGCACTTCTAGTTATTAATATTTCTTTGATTACACCCTTTCCTTTAGCGTCGAGGGTTAAAATTAGAAGTATAATTACAGACTTTAAGCATTTACAACTACATAACATGAAAGTTTTACTATGCTACAAACAAAATAATGGTATAAAATAACTTTTTCAGCATATTTCCTCAAAAAATGCATTTACGAAGCCTGTATACATTACTCGAAAGTTAAAAATTACGCACCATACCACGGCACGCATCGCGCGTATCCTTTACTGTTTTTTTTTTCCGTAAAACTTACATAAAAATTCCACCGAAGAGTTTCATATTGCGAGAATAAATAAGCTGAATGTTAGAACCTTTTCATTTTCGTATTAGAAACGGCAAAGATTGTTTCGACTTTTCAACCGACTTCCCAAAAAGAAGGAGGTTCTCAATTAGTTTGTATGCTTTTTTTATATTTGTATGTTACGCGATTACTCCGTCATTGTGAACCGATTCGAATGATTATTTTTGTAATCGGTAGGGTACGTTTTCGAGGTGGTCCCATTGTAATTTCATCGAGATCTGATTAGTATCTCTAGAGATATGACGATAAACGTCTCAAACTTGCTACTGAAATTGACGCGCGGTCATTGAAGTCGGTTGTTTTAGTTTTTAAACTATCTTAATTATTGATTATTTCATTTATGTTTGTTTTATTACCAATTGTAGTGTTTTCTCGCATTGGCGAGATTGATATATAAAATATTTCAGTGACAATTCACTGAAATTTATTTTATATGACACACGTGCGAATATTGGTAAAAACAAATTTACCGCGCTAGTATCATAAATAACTATTAATCAGGTACGCTTTGGATTGACAAGGAGTTTTTGTTCGATTTTTATCATTGTTTATGGGGAAGGAGTTATGGAGAGAGTATTAAGGAGCCATTGTTTTTTTTTTTTGCTAAATTTTTGCTTATTAATTTTTTTGATGACGATGATGAAATGACAATTTGATTTGAAATAGGTACTACCTTCTACTACTACTACCTATTGCATGAGTGTAGATAAAGTAGTGTATGAAACTGCACATAACTTTTTTTATATGATAATAGTAACAGGACAAGCACGACGCTTGCCTGATGGTAAGCGACGACAACTACCTATTACAGGTATAGCGGAATGCAATACTCTAGATAGCCAGAAGAAGAAGTTTCTAAAAATTTTCATACAGACTTTATCACCTTAACTTATTCACTGAAACTTAGCCCCTTCAGGGAATAATTTTATATAATTTATGATCGTACAAGACGAAAAAACTGACTGCACATGCCGCGATCTTCGAGCATTTACCAATGGAGATGTTAACGTTGTAATCCGCAAACATTTTTTTCTGCCGATCCTTACGGGGGACGAGGTAAACACGCATTGCACACACACAAATCACTCACTTTAACGATCCCGCACACTAGCTTGAAACACGCACACAGTATTAAAAATACAGCGTAGTTACGCACACTCATATGGCCAATAGCGGCTATATGGCCAGCAGAGGGGTACGCCTTGCATCTCCATTGGTAAATGCTCGATCAAAGGCCGCGATAGTCAAAATAGCCAGTTGCCATAATAATGTCATCAAGGTATACAAATTTGTTTATATTGTTTATCTCCATATCTCCGAGATGTTTATCAGATCTCGATAAAACTTGAATGGAACCAAACGGGTGGCGTAAATCGGTTAAGATTTGACAGAGTTCTGAGGTAAGAAACATAAAAAATATATACAGTCCAATTGAGAACCTCCTTTTTTGTGAAGTCATTTAAAAATAAGATTAGCCTATGTCTATTGCTAAAGCTTACGCTTTCTACGTTTCAAATTTCATTCAAACGGTTAAACAGTTATTGATATACGTAGTATCAAATATTCACATTCACAAACACACACTTGGGCCAGTTTTACCGGTTCTGGATAAAGTGTCAGATAGTTCAAAAATGTGACAGATAAGTTTCTTATACCAGGAACCGGTGAAACTGGCCCTTACTGTCGCATTTATATGATAACTAGCCCATACCCGCGACTTCATTCACGTACCAAGAATTTAGTAGCCTATGTTCACCCTCATTTTATAAGTATCTCTTTAAATTTCAGTAAGATTGGATCAGATAGGCGTGATTATGTAACAAACAGATAAGGTGACAGAGTTACCAACGATTTAATGATATTTGTCTGGATGTTAGGAGGATTAACGTCAAAATTTCATTGTTAGTCCAAAATTGAAGATGAACAAAATACCTGCATTACTAGCTGTGCCCGCGACTCGGTGTGCCCGCGCTCTGCGCTCTGCGCTCTGGGTCGATCTAACAGATCACTGACGTCGTTTTCTGACAGGTGTTTATAACAATACGGGCCAGTTTCGCAGGTTCCTTTCCTAATAGCCCTATTTTGAAAAAATCTGACAGATAATTATCTGAACCATTATCAGCAACCGGTGAAATTGGCCCTCAGTGACTCTGCCGGACAGCCACAGGCCTCAGTAATATTTATCGTAATTACACTAATTTTAAGTTTTGATAATATCTCATTTTTCAACTTATAATTGACCTACACACACACAAAATTTGCGGCCTTAGGTCATATATATGAATGCCTTAGATAGTAAACAGTGAGTTACACCGATAAATAGTAGTGAATGTTCCCCGGAGACTTCGCAATGGGCTCGGAATAACAAATTTAAGAAATACAAACGTCATCACAAGAATGAGTCTAGCGGTAAACTATTTAATTGCAAAACACCGTCATCGATGAACATGTCCTATACACGAGCGAGCTCGCGGCCGCAGTTCTATAACACCGAGCGGCACACTCTGAGCAGCAACATCATTCTAGCTTCGGCGATGTTATATCGCACCTTAAAATAAATACAGCGGTGACCGGTCACCGGCCGATACGAACTACTCTAATAGTCGTCTAACGGACGTCACTTACATGCGATCGCTGGCCGCGCGCCAATCTCCCGCCGGAGCGTTCTCACCGCTGCGAGCTCATTTTCACACCCAACAGTATTACAATATACTGCACAATTTAACGACGAAAGCACTCGACCACTGTCCACTGTCCACTGTCCACCGCGTATCACTCGATAGCGGTTCCGCTCGATCCGATCGACTCGCAACTTGTTTCACTGTTTCGAACTACCCGCGACGTACGACAGAAACGAGATCGCGATCGTGTATACCGAAACTCGCCGGCGGCCGCTCCGCCGCTTCTACGGGGCTCACTGGCTACGGGCTCGTAGCGGCGTAGCGCGCGCTACGAGCTCCTCTGTGCGCGCGCACAGCTTCGACGGTATGTCTCAGGACGGTAAAAAATTACACAATGATGGATTATAAACCCTTCCCGATGAGGAACTGACATCGTAGAGTGTACTCGATAGAGTCCAGCCATTGGTCTTCGAGACGAACGTGCTATATCGTCGATCACATCGCGATTATTTGTTTAAATTTTAGACATACGAGCACTCGTCTAATATTTCAACTGATGCTAAGTGACAAATCGTTATACATGGACTCGTGTTTGTCCGAACACGGACGACTGCAGTAAAACGAGGCGCAGGACAAATAACTAGAATGCATTCCACATAGCACCACTATCTCGAGCAGGCTGGCTAGCACCGAACATTACGCTGGAACTCGGATCACCAACTAAGTTTCGTTAAGTGGGTGGTGCGAAGCCTTACATTCTTTCATTCTTCATTGTTTTTTTACTCAAATAATGTATTTCTTTGATTCGAGAAGATCAGACACGCGCTGTGTGGACCGGACTTTATAGTGTCGCGCACGTCTCGTGTGCGCCTCCTTTCATTCTTATTCATTGTCCAGGTAAACACGGCTCTTCACTTTACACGAGGTTCAATTATTGTCTATCCGGGATACAAAAAAACTAATTTTTCCCAGATCCTGCAATATCGAATAGGAAGCATGATTTACAGAATGATGATATCGACCCCTCTAGGATGAAACGTCGCAAAAGCCATATCGTCCTAAATTTGTTTTCAACGGTTTCTTAGTCAGAATCGCACGCTCTAACGATCTGTATATTAAAAATGTTCAAATTTGCAAAAAAATGTATTTTACGACACGCTCATAATCATTCTCTAAGCCCAGGTTTCTTTCATCAAAATGTCGTAAAATTTTCAAATGTATGTAGTAAGTAGTAAGAGTAAGAGACATATTTTTTCGTTTCATGGTTGATACAACATAATATTTATAATACAGAATCAGAAAATAATACTTTCAAACTTTTCGTAATAAAAGGCCAAGATTATCAAATATAGCTTGTACAACAATTTTTCATGTAAATAAGTTATTTTTCAAAAAAAAATTAATCTGACTTCATAACCACAAACAGGCACTCAAAAGCGAATACTACCTACATGTACCTACTTACTTACTAACCTACATGTACCTACTTACTACTACTACATACATAGTATCTATCTACTACCCAATAGACTTGGCTGGCACCGACTTCAAATAGATAAGTGGGTAGCGCTTATAATAATTATATTAAGTAATTTATTTTTCGCTTTTAAGTGCTTGTTTGTGGTTATGAAGTCGGTTTAATTTTTTTTTTAAATAACTTATTTTACCCTTTTTAGTGCAAAACAAGTTTTAATTAAATTACATGCATCTATTAAATTTCGTGTCTGGGCCGTTATACACTGACGGATATATACTTTGGGAAAATTTCAAGTATGTACCTATAACGGTTAACGGTTAAGAAGATACAGATCTGTAAAGTTTTTTTTATAATGATTTATCTACTTGATGCAGATATCTCACTACCATTACAATCTAGCCTTATAACAACTAGGCTAATGAGTAATTTTATTTTCACTTAATTTACTATTAGAATATTACTAAGAATGTGTCCATTAACACTTTTCTTAATGTTTCTATTAAGGGGAAGACACTTTGTTCTTGTGTTCTTTTTATAGCGTTCGCGTTCACTATCACTACACTTTGTTCACTTGATAAAGTATCACTAATGTAACTCGAAGGGTTTGACCCTTTTTAGTCTTCTCACTATTTCCGTGTTGTCGAGGAGCTGGATGGCCTCGACATTCACATGATGGTGAAGTCTGCGATCGTGAGCTTCAGCAAACTGTTTGATTGTTTTAGCAACGTGCTCCACTTTTAGGTCCCGGTGAAGATCGTCATTTCTGATGTACCACGGTGCACGTACAATACTCCTGAGTACTTTATTTTGGAATCTTTGTATTATCTGTATGTTGGTTTGTTTGGTGCAGCCCCATAGCTGGATACCATAAGTCCATAAGACTTGTTTATACAATAATAATTTATTATTCACAGACAGGGAAGAATGTCTTCCGAACAGCCAGTGCATATTCTTGTAGCGGAGCTCCAATTCTTCTCTTTTCTTTTTGACGTGCAGCTTCCAGCTTAGCTTTGCGTCTAAAGTCATACCCAGATATTTTGCTTTATAGTCGTATGGTATTGCTTGATTATTTATGAATACCGGGTGGTAGTTAGGTCTTTTATTTGTAAAATCTATGTGGACAGATTTAGTTTCATTAAGCTTTATTTGCCACTTCTTTGTCCAATCAACTATGGTGTTGATTGCTGTCTGGACCTTTGCGACTGCTTCTTCATGGGTGACCCCTGTAGCCATAATAGCTGTGTCATCCGCGAAAGTTGCAATGGTGTTATTTTCTAACTCAGGGATATCACAGGTATATAATAGGTACAGGATCGGACCTAGAACACTGCCCTGTGGTACGCCAGCCTTTATTTGCATTAAGTCTGAGAACGAGTCATCTTGTCTTATTCTAAACATCCTTTGTGTTAAGTAAGACTCTAGAATATCTGCGAACTGTTTCGGAAGCATACTTCTCAATTTATGTATGAGCCCCTTATGCCAAACTTTGTCAAATGCTTGCGCTACATCTAAGAAGACTGTGGTGCAAACTTTCTTATCTTCTAGTGCGTTTTCAATGATGTTGGTAATTCGATGAACCTGGTCTATAGTGGAGTGTTTTTCCCTAAATCCAAACTGGTAGTCAGGAATGAGATTTCTAACTTCTCTGTTAGTCTGTAAAGTGCGCACATATAGACACACGGACGGACGGACGGACGGACGAACGGACAACAAAGTCTCAGAAAGTGTTCATTTGGGTTCGGGACCATAAAAAAATGACTTTAAATGCCGCGCTAGTGAAAATATTCACTAGTAATAATGATGTCATCAAGGTATCAAAGGACAATGTCCAAAATGGCCCTGTGCAATTAAAGCATCTGACACACACGATAATTAATTGTCGATTTTATTACAATAATTCCAAATACTTTTATAACACGGACTAGTTGTATTCCAAAATGAATATTAAAAAGTATTATTTGCGATTATTAACATTAATTGCCGCCATATGGCCAACAGAGTACTGAATCACTCTACTACGTTATAAGAGGCACTTTCCTATATTGTTGATACCCGAATTATGAAAGCACTGTGTAGCTAACCTAACAACGGAAAGATTTATTTACGTAGTAACTATTATATAATCTGTGGTATTATGCTTATATTTTTTTTTGCAGTGTTGATTGGTACAAAGTACGTTCATAATTCTGAGTTATTTAATTGTGTATGCAGTGTCGCGGGACTGATATGGCCGCCATCTTCGCCAAACGTCATGTCATGTCAATAAATATTAGGTATGTTTAAAAAAGTTTGCACCCTAACAAGACTTTGCCCGGTAGAACATTCCTGTGAAGACAAATTATTTATATTTACATATAATTATTTATTAAAATTATTAATATATAATTATTTATTCAGGGCCCGGTGGCGTAATTGGGAGAACGGTCGGCTTTGATGCCGTGGTACCGAGTTCTAGCCGCCGTGCACCAATGAATTTTTCTATCGAAAAATATATGTGCGCTTCTCACAGTGGCCCTCCGGTGAAGAAAAACATCGTTAAGAAACCAACAACCCCGCATGGTAGTAGGACATATCTACCCAACCAGCAAAAGCTACACTTAAAATAATCTCTAGACCACTGTTTTCTTGCTCTTATACCATTCTTATATCGTCGTATAAGCCTGGATTTGGGCACCATTTATAAGCGTAATTTGTTTATATCTTTCTAATATCAGTCTTATTGAATGTTGTTTTCACTTTAATTATTCTTACCAAAAATAATTTAAGCGTACATAGGCTTACATTGAGAGTCCTGTGAGCGTAAGAAAGTTTATTTTGATTTTACATAAGATCAAACACAATCGTAAAAAAACTTGGTGTAGTGTTTGTTTGAAAGTTACAACTAATAAAAAAGAAATCGCAAACAGTAAGGATAAAGGTATTTAATAATTATATTGTAATAACCGTACCATTATTAACAAGTGTTTCGTTTTATGCTTTTCGATAAGTATTAGTATTGGAAAATATTATTTACTGTAAAGTAGACCCTAGTTTATGCTTCACAACTCGTGCACTTCATCAATATATAGTATTTAGTATTCTTGTTTAATTATTTTATTTGTTAAATTGTATTAAAAGCGACGCCATTATTATTGCATTTATTAGAATCACTATAAGACTATTTTAAGCTCATTTAGATCATTCCAACATGACTCCATGTTGGAATAACTGAGAGAACCTTGAATTGACATAAAACATTTATTTTCATTTAAGAGTGAACGTTTGGGATGTGAAATGGTATTTTATGTGACCGCACTAAAATACTTTTAGTGAAATATAATAGTCAACATCAAATGTTACTCTCACAATTTTAGTCACAAATTCGATTTAAGATCAAACTTTCTTAAATTACACTCGTTTTTATTTATTATGTTTCACGGCTTCATTCTTAGCGATTTTTGTTTACATGTTGTAGTTATGTCTCCACGAACCGGCCTTCAACACGGATTTTTAGAGTTTTTTTTTTTTTAAATATTGTGGTAACACTGATTCGGACCATTTAACGACTACGGACTTGCAACACTCACTTTTGGCGCGAGCTGTCAGGCAAACCTCATTCCGTGTTTCCGTGCCAAGGCCTTCGCACGTCAACACACCATAGACTCGAGATTACATTTCATTATATTTTTTGTGCTTTGAACAATGGGGAGAAAACGAAAAAACGACGGTGATGAAGAAATAAGAAGAAAAATGAAACGGAGGCGAATAATATCATCTTCGAACAGTGAAAATAAACGTAAGTACCAACTACCTACATTCATTTTCAAAAGATATTTTTTGGTCTGCATTTGCCACATATAGTTGAGGTTTAGATATGTATTTAACATTTAAATAGTGATGCGTTACTGCCGTGCCCGGGCAGATACTGTCACGATATTGTTTGTGTGCTTACACATACTATACTGTGCTATACTTCTTTAAGTTAAGCATTAGTTTGAATTTTCACTAAAACTATTTTGTCTTTACACAATAACTACCCGAAATTTTGTGTCAACACAAGAAAAATCTAAGCTATACGTGTTTAAGTTAAGCACTAGTTTACATTTTTTCCTAAACTTATTGCCTTACGCAATAACTATCCTACATTGTGTATTAACACAAAAAAAAAAAAACTGTGCTATACTTGTTTAAGTTAAGCACTAGTTAATTTTTTTTTCCTAAATCGCGATAAAAGCTCTTTGGTTCCAAAAACGATGTGTAAGTTTTTAGGATTCATCTTTGATTCAAATAAGATGGTCTTAACTCTTTGCCAGAAGAAAAGAAATCTAAGATTAAAAGTATTATTACGAGATTTTTAAACATACAAACAATATATATCAGAGACTTTGCTAAGTTTATTGGCATTCTGACAGCCGCATGCCCAACTATACGATACTCTTGGTTATATACTTAACAATTTGAACATCATTAATATAAGGATTTATTATTATTAACAAATCCAAGCTATGATCAAATAATAAATATTCTAGATTATTTGAAGACTGACATGCGTCGGTGGATGTCTAATTTAAGCCAAGGACATTCTCCTCTTATGTGTAATGCATATTCATTCGAAATTTATTCCGGTGCGTCCACCACCGGGTGGGGCGCTCATTGCAATAATGAAGATTGCTATGGTTACTGAAAAAAAAAAAAATAATAATAATAATAATAAAATTTGACACCGCTCAGACGAGACGTCTTTTAGAATTTTTTTTTCTTTTATATTACTTTTATTTGTGAATTTTGCTATTTCAACCTTGATTATACCATAAAAACAGTAAATACAATAAACAAATAACAACATCAAGAAAATAGTGTTCAAAATTCAGTATACATTTAATTTAATCTACATCGTTTTTCTCATTTGACGTATCATGTCATATATCAACAAGCCCAAAATAATGTGCAAGCAAAATAACTACGATAAAAGTGATAAAAAATGATAACGAGATCTCGAAGATGTCTAGCGGAGACAAGAAGCGCGCACCCACCACCTCCGCCCGCCGCATCATCTCCGAGCACATCGTCGGGAGACGAGTTTGTCACTCCCCCGGAGGGCAGCTCGTCGAGTGATGACGACGGGCCTACGCCGCCGCCGCCGCCACCACCATCTACGCGACGACGAGGACGGCCACCGCTACCGGCACGCTTGGGGCCTGTGGGGCATTCTGCTCCGCGCCCGGCCCTCGCTACCGGTGGTGTAGCGCGTCGCATGCGATGGACCCAGTCTTTAAATGAGAACTGCATGCGCGCCTACTACGGGGCTATAGAGGGAGGAACTAACCTGACCGCGTACCGCGATAGGATACTACCTCTGTTTCAGGCCCTTGAACCAGCCGTCACCGTTACCGCACAACGACTATCGGATCAGGTGCGGGCCATCCAGCGGCTCAAGCTGTTGGACGACTCTGCGCTTGATCGGCTGCGTCTGGAGGCGTTACCTATTATTCCTACTACTTCTGCTTTAGCGTGGGACCCGCCCAGTGTGTCGTCGACGCAGGGGCCGACAGGCTCGGCTTCGACGTCTGCCCCGGCGGATGCCGCGCTAGACGCAGACGATTGTACGAATACTAACGTAAGTACCCAGACTAATGAGCATTTGAGGAGGGCTTTGGAAGACGCGATTTTGGAGTATCGCACTACTCCTGACTCTAGGCCGCGACTACCACGTTTGCCAATGAATAAACGTAACCTGGCGTTAATGGGAGCCCTAAACGTTTTGCTAGTCCCATATATGCAGACTAGCGAAACATTAGTTGATACACACTCGATTCTTTACTGCGCGGCTATAGCGGCGTGTCGCGTTGTTCGCGTCAAGTTTCCGGATACTGACCGAATACCGCGACGCCCCGCTATCCCTGCGTGGCAAGAACGAATCGAGTGTCGCATCGATATGTTTAGGACTCTTATTGCGAAGTTGATCTGCTTCAGAGGGGGTAATCATCGCCCCCGAGTCATGAGTTTCGTGAATCAGGCCTTTGCTGGGACCGGGATTAGACCCCGGGACTACATGACTTGTGTCACGGAACGCATTGACTTTCTGAAGCAGAAAGTTTATGCATTGGCAAACCGTATTCGTCACTATAGAGCGCGTGTAGATCGCTATTATCAAAATCGCCTCTTCCAAAGTGACCAAAGGAGGTATACCGAGGTTGGGAAGGAACCAATCAACGTGTGAATGAGGAGCAGTGTCCGGATACTACTACCATGAATAACTTCTGGCGTAGTATCTGGTCGGTGCCCGTCGAACACACGGAGGGCGATTGGATGAGCGTCGTTGAGCGCGCGTGTGAGCCTATGGAATCCATGGGGGCTATTAGTATTAGCCCCGAAGACGTTAGTTGTGCGATCCGTACGGCCCAGAACTGGAAAAGTCCAGGACCGGACGGATTACACAACTTTTGGATAAAGTGGATTCGATGCTCACACGACTGCTTAGCGGCGCAATTCCAACAAGCCCTCGAGGTTGGTTCCTTGCCAACATTCATGACAACCGGTGTCACCTTCCTGCTCCACAAGTCCGGTAGTACCACGGAACCGAAGAACTATAGACCCATTACATGCTTGCCAACGCTCTACAAGCTTCTTACATCTATTCTGAGGTTTAAAATTAATTCGCACATTGTTGCGCACAATATTTTGGCCCCCTCTCAGAATGGATGTAAGGTTGGGTCCCGTGGTACTAAGGAGCTCCTCCTCATCGACACGGCCATTTGCCAACAAGTCCGGCGGAACAAAGGTGCTCTCTCCACCGCCTGGATTGACTACAAGAAGGCCTATGATTCAGTGCCTCATACCTGGCTGGAGAGGATCTTGGAGTTGTATAAAATTGATACAACTCTGAGGTCTTTTCTAGGTTCTTGTATGAGGCAGTGGACCACAGTCCTTCGTCAACCGGGTGGTTGGGACAGTCTCTCTGGTCCGCAGGACTTTATAAGGATTGAGCGAGGCATCTTCCAGGGTGACAGTCTGAGTCCGTTGTGGTTCTGTCTAGCCCTAAATCCTCTAAGCACATTATTAGAGGATTCAGGGCTAGGCTATCGGCTTAGGAGAGAGGGTGAAGTCATTTCACACTTGCTGTACATGGATGACCTCAAACTTTTTGCACCGAAGCGCCATGATTTGATGGAGTTATTGAAAGTCACTGAGACTTTCAGCAACGCCATCAACATGGAGTTCGGTGTAGATAAGTGCGCGGTCATGCACGTGCAGCGGGGGAAAGTTGTTAATTCAATGAATTTACAACTTTCTGATACAATGACTTTCAGATCTCTCTCCGAAGCCGACACCTATAAATACCTTGTGGGGGGATAAAACAGTCGGTGAAGGAACGTTTCTTCGGTCGCCTGACGAAAGTACTTAACAGTCTTTTGTCAGGAGGCAACAAGGTACGTGCCTTCAACGGCTGGGTTATGCCCCTACTTATATACACCTTTGTCATACTAAGATGGACTCAGACTGAACTAGACGCCCTGGATAGAAAAGTTCGAAAGCAATTGACATCACATCGCATGCTTCACCCACGCTCGTCTGTTATGAGACTGTATATCCCACGGAAATGGGGTGGTTGAGGCTTTTTAAATGCCAAGACACTCCACAACCGTGAGGTATGCAGTCTCCGGGAATATTTCCTAAACAACGAGTGTGGGATGCATTGCGATGTGGTGTCAGTTGACAAGACTTTCACCCCTCTGTCCTTAGGCAAAGAGAACTGGCGCAAGCCTCAGGTGCTGAACACCGAGGACCGCAAGGACGTATGGAAGAGCAAGGAGCTGCATGGCCGGTTCTATCGAGTCTTAACGGGACCCGATGTGGACCTGCTCGCGTCGGTGAACTGGCTACGATTCGGGGACCTCTTTGGGGAAACCGAAGGTTTTGTTTGTGCAATTGCGGACGAAGTTATCAAGACGAACAACTACCGGAAATATATTATGAAGGACGGTACGGTCGACATATGTCGGGCATGCCGCCGTCCCGGAGAGTCACTCAGACATATCATTTCCGGTTGTTCTCATCTTGCTAACTCCGAGTACTTGCACAGACATAACCTCGTAGCCAGGATCATCCACCAGCAACTTGCTCTTCAATACGGTCTTGTCGAGTCTGAGGTGCCGTACTATAAGTACGCACCTGCGCCAGTTCTTGAAAATGGTCATGCTTTGCTCTATTGGGACCGATCGGTTATCACGGACAGGACTATTGTCGCCAATAAACCTGATATCGTGATAGTCGACCGGTCCCAGCGGCGGGCAGTGTTAGTTGACATCACCATCCCGCATGACGAGAACCTCGTGAAGGCTGAAAAGGACAAGATCAGCAAGTACCTTGACTTGTCTTTCGAGGTTACCGCCATGTGGGATGTTGATTCGACTAGCATTGTCCCAATAGTCGTTTCTGCGAACGGCCTAATAGCGAAGAGTCTCGACCAACATCTCAAGAGACTCTCGCTAGACGGCTGGATCAAGGGTCAGATACAGAAGGCCGTACTTCTTGACACGGCACGCATCGTCAGGAGGTTCCTCTCTCTGCAGCCCTAACCACCGGTAGCTTGGGCCCTGCCCCGCTGCTGGCGGCACTCTAGGTTTATGTTTTTTTATAATATTGTTTATTTGTAATGATTTTTTTATATTTTTGTTTGGATATCTTTATTGTAAAAAAACCTAAAACTAAGAAAGAAAATAAATAACGTGAATAATAATAATAATTTAAAAAAAAAAAAATATATATATATATAAAGTAGACTGGCACATAAATCAGTTGGAACTCAAAGCAGCTTTTAGCAAGTTTACAATTCTGATATATTGTTAAGAATAGATAATATTAGTAATATTACAGCAATATCATGCATTAACGGAATGTCCAGAACAGACATCTTAATGCGATATCTCGCAACATTTAGACATGGTGTGAGAGGCTAAAAATTTGGATATTCGCGTCATACGCGTTCATAATACAAAACAAAATCGTGATGCTGATTTTCTGTCTAGGAAAAAGTTTGAAGATATTGAGTGGGAGTTGGCTGATGACGCATTCAGCAAAATAACGGATAAGTTTGGTTATCCAGACGTTGATTTATTTGCAAGTCGGTGTAATGCAAAGTGCACTACATACGTCACAGGACAACGCACAAGCTCTACAAAACTCTGACGCTGGTTGCCGCGAAATTATCCGGCAAGCGTGGTTAGATAAGGGGTTATCTCTCGATTTGATAGAGATTATGTTTTATCGCCTAATACTTACAAACAATACAATTATTATGATTCTTTGAAGTGTCACACACTTTATATTGTGTAACAACAATACAATTTTTGTAATAAATCATTGATTGCGTTTTGTGGCAGACAAAAAATTACAATTCTTCAAATGCTTAATATTCCAGAGATAAAGTTGATTTATTGACTCAAATATTCAATAGTGGGGTAAAATATGGTACCATAAACTCATACAAGTCTGCATTGTCTCTTATAAACGATAAACTTACAGAAGATCCATCCATATAAAAATAACTAATATCATAAAGACTTCAAGGCTCAATTGTACTCAACCTATTTTAAAACTTCCATACTTTGATCAGAGACCTGAAATATGTCCAGCAAGATGCTTAGAAACTTATATAAAAAAAAAAAAAAAAAAAAAAAAAAAAAAAACATGTTTGCGCTCTGCAAACATTAATTTTTTAATTCATCAGCTATATACGCCCTCACGCTAGGTTGGTCACAGCGATTGAGTCACTGGATTAAGGACATTCTTAAAATGTAGTGGGATAGATACAAACATGTTCAGTGGCCACACAGTACACGACATGCGGCCACTTTGGCAGCCAATTAATGATCAAACGAACTTACCAAGTGAAGTTCGATCACAATTATGTGAACGGCTTCATTCGACGCGACTTATACACTCCCTCCCTAAAATAAAGTTAGTATTTTTACATAATGACATAACAATAGTAATAGTAATAAATCATAAAATGTTATACCCTAGCCCTAAGAATAAAATATGAAATCAAAGCAGGTAGGTTTAATTACTCTGAACAAAATGAGGTTTGCTCAGCTGACAGTCTGACAGCTCGCGCCAAAAGTGAGTGTTGCAAGTCCGTAGTCGTTAAATGGTCCGAATCAGTGTTACCACAATATTAAAAAAAAAAACTCTAAAAATCCGTGTTGAGGGCCGGTTCGTGGAGACATAACTACAACATGTAAACAAAAATCGCGTCGAATGAAGCCGTTCACATAATTGTGATCGAACTTCACTTGGTAAGTTCGTTTGATCATTAATTGTAAGTATGATGATTCAATATCACTCTAATACTGTGCCTATCCACTGCTGTTGATCTTATAATAGTTTTGAATAAGATCAATATTTACATGTTTTAATTAAATGCCGATATTAGTCTAACATTCTTACAATAGCATTTAGAAAACATGTAATAAAATTAAATGAGCTTAGAAAATGTGGATAAGAGAGCTAATTTATCTCAAGTGTATAGTACAAGATAAGTCTTAATAAATGCTTTTTTAGGAGAGTGTGGCTTACAACGGCACTGTAACTTGAAACTTATATGCATAATTAAGACAAGGTATTAAGATCAAGCGTATTAGAGCCTGTAACGGCTTGTCAGAGACTAATATAGGAGCGATAGCAATGACGAAAACAGATAAGAGACCACTATAAGCTCAGAACTCTTATAAAGTGAGAAACGTAAGACGATTTTGCTAGTTGGGTAGTGTCCGCCTGGCCAGCTACCACCCTCAAGTTAGAAAATCTGTCGCCAAACATCTAATGTGTTCCGGCAGCTATCCTTGAAAGCCAGTTCCCATTCTAGGCCTAGCGTGCTTACTTACCATCTGCATCCGCATCATTACTTAGCAACATGTGAGATAGTGGTCAAACTATAAGATATAAAAAAAAATGAAAAAAATTTATCATCCCCACCTTTATTTCTATCTCGCTCACAGTTACCGTAAGAATATCTGTCAAAAACCAAAATCAACGTGAAGAAAGATGTAAAAACATTATTCAAGGTCATATTTTTTAGTCTTCAAAAGTATATGCAATAGCAACCTCCATTGTGTATAATCTTCTTGGGACTCTTCTACTAAAACCAGTACATTCTCCTATGTTTGAGGTATTTATCTCCATATCTCTGGAGATACTAATCAGATCTCGATAAAATTAAAATGGAACCACCTCGGAAACGTATCCTACCTATTAAAAAAAGTATCATTTGAATCTGTTCACAATTGACGGAGAAATCGCGTAACATACACACAAAAAAAACATACAGACGAATTGAGAACCTCCTCCTCTTTTGTGAAGTCGGTTAAAAATTAACGATGTCAATTTACGTCGACATATCCACGACTTTTAAAAATATGGCTTCTACGACTATTTTATTACCAAGAGACTTGAAATGTAATGCAAACTTTGGTTTTAAAGAGCATGACGCATTTTTATTTGGCTTATTTATGGCTAAAACACATTTATCTCAGGTCATCTATACAAATATTTAATCTGCTTGAAAGTGTAAAAGACTTTATATCGACCCCTTCAGGAGGAAAAATCAACATAGTAAAAGCGAAAAGACCATTTTTCAGTACTGCCGAAAAAAAATAGGTAAATTTTATTTCCTGTATATCTTTTGATTTACTAAATCTATCTAATACTATAAGAATCTTTGTCCTGACATACTGACTGACTGACTGACAGACAACGCACAGCCTAAACCACTGGTCGTAGAGACTTAACATTTGGAGAATATATTTGTCTTAGTACGTAAAGGTGTACTAAGAAAGGATTTTCCAAAATTCGCCTCTTTAGGGGATGAAACAGGGGTTCAAAGTTTGTAAGAAGAAACAAGATTAGACAGTTTTTTCTATTCGAAACTTCACACAAGTGCTTCAGTAAAAAAAGAAGTAAATACGGGTTTCAGGCTATTTTGAAATTCCACATCTAAGAGGGTGAAATGGGGTAACAAAGTCTGAAAATCAATATTATTTCAGATTGCACTGAAATTTAACATGCACATAGTAATGCGACGTTAGTTCCCACTGAGAAATTATTTTCTGAAATTCACCCCTTAAGGGGATGAAATGGGGATTCAAAGTTTGTAAGGAGAAACAAGATAAGATAGTTTTTTCTATTCGAAACTTCACACAAGTGCTTCAGTAAATAAATAAGAAAATACGTGGTTCAGGCTTTATCGAAATGCCACCCCTAAAAGGGTGAAGTGGGGTAACAAAGTCTGAAATAAATATTGTTTCGGATTGCGCTGAAATTTGGCATGCAGATAGTTATTTTGATGCAGGTATCTGTTAAGATAAATTTTTCAAAATTCACTCTTTTAGGGGATGAAACGGGGTTCAAAGTTCGTATGGAGAAACAATATTAGATTTTTTTTTCTATTCGAATCTTCACACAAGTGCTTCAGTAAGTAAATAAGAAAATATGTGTTTCAGGCTTTTTCGAAATGCCACCCCTAAATGGGTGAAGTGGGGTAACCAAATTTGAAATCAATATTGTTTCGGATTGCGCTGAAATTTGGCATGCAGATAGTTGTTTTGACGTATGTATCCGCTAAGAAAAGATTTTCAAAAATTCACTCTTTGAGGGGATGAAACGGGGGTTCAAAGTTTGAACCGATTTGGCTTTAACTTCTTTGATGTCTTTTATGATAGAAAAGTTTTTACAAAATAAATGTTTTAAGTAAATAAAAGAAGTCTTTAACGCGGCGAAGCCGCGGGGCACTTCTAGTAATCTATACTAATATTATAAAGAGAGAACATTTGTATTTTTGAATTTTAGTATTTTTGTATGTTTGTAAAGATTTGGCTCATAATCAAACCATTAACCCATTTAAATCAAAGGTACGTCGTGGAGACCTAATTTGTAACCTAAATCGACAAAACAACGGTCGAAAAAACACGTTTCTTACGAACGCTGCTCAATTGAAAATAGATGGAAGAATATTTGGAAGAGTTGTACAACTTAATAAAACCTACACAAAAGTCCGCGACAGCATATGTCTATCTCTTAAGATTTCACATTTTATCTTCATTTCACCATTTTACCTTTAATCCAAATAATTACGTTAATTAGCTTCGCCACATATACTCGTAGATTATATATAATTCAAATGAAAACTTTAGAAGAAATCGAGGAGTTCACATATACGCATTGCAAAATTAATGAAATATTTGCAGTGAAACCACAGATTAGGTCATAGTAACTAGAAAATATTATTATAATATGCTTAGCTATTCTGTAGATCCCCACCGATCAAAATCAATTTTAAGTCAATATAGTATAATTATATATTTTTACTGTATAAATTCCATTGTATAATATAGTTATGATCTATATATAAACCACCCCGACTGATCTATGTATAATCTTTTCAATAAAAGCATTCCAATGACTCTAAACACGACTTTTAAAATCTGAGCTGTAAGTTGGTGTGGATTTGAGTATTCTGTAGAGTACAGGAGATGTCCCAGCATCAGGTCAATGCTTCCATATTCTTACAATATCGTTGAAGAAGAAGATTTTTGAATTGATTTCGAACCTACGAAAGTTGATTTCATAGCGCAATTAACTAGAAAAAAGCTCATAGTTTTATAACGATTGAACGAATTTTCATGAATCAAAGCTAAGAACACTCTCTATGAAGACATCTATCAAACAAAAAAAAAATCAATAATAAAATCAAAATCGGTGCATCCGGTTGGGTGCTAAGATACTACAGACACAGATACACACGTTAACCGTATAATACCCCTACTTTTTGCGTCGGGGACGGGAACGGGACGGGAACATCTAACGCCGTAAGGTTACGGCGTTAGATGTTCTCCTTGGTGGTAAGCTAGTTTTTAGGGTTCCGTAGCCTAATGGCAAAAAACGGAACCCTTATAGATTCCGTCATGTCTGTCTGTCTGTCTGTCTTTCCGTCCGTATGTCGCAGCCATTTTATTCCGAAACTATAAAGACTACAGAATTGAAATTTGGTAGTTAGATGTATTCTGTTTTTCGCTTTCCGATTTTTATACAAAAATAAAAAATATAAAAGTTTAAGGGGGGGTTCCCATACATGGAACTGATACAAAAAAAAAATCAGACCTATACTCTCTATAAATAGGTCTTTAAAAATTACATTGAGGTTCCTAAAATCATTTTTCGCAAAGTCAAATAATCAATCATTTAAAAGATAGCGTCTAAAGTGGTAAAATGTGTCCCCCAATCTAACTTTTAAAGTAATGGAGTGAAAAATCTAGAAAAAATATATTATGTAGATCTCAATAAAAACTTTCAACGAACATTGGTTGGAACGAGATACAGTCAGCAGTTTTTGAGACATAGCGACCGCAAAAATAACTTTGTTTTTCATACAAACTCTATGAAAAACAAAGTTATTTTTATGGTGGCGAAAAATTAATGTTATAAAATACTCTACTGTTACGGAAACCTACGAGTGCGAGTCCGACTTGCACTTGGACAGTTTTGGTAGATTTAATTATCCCACTACCTCTGTACGAAAACCCATGATTCATGAATGCACATAAAACTTTCATTGGTACGTATATAGCTAGGATTAGAACCAACAACCGTCGGGTCAGAATCAGGGTAACTATCCTTTACGCCAAAGGGCCGTCCAATATCACTACGTAAGTATTATAAAACAAAGTCCATCTCTGCGTCTGTCTGTCTGTACGCAATAATCTCAATTATGAGATATGTTATCAATTATCAGAGTGTTTATGAGGAAGGTTTAGGTGCATAATTCGTTAAGGTTTTCTGTAAATTGGTTGAAGTATGACGATGATTGTTAAATATGTAAATATTTTATATTCGAAGCAACAAATTGGTGCAAATTTTGTAGGCATATAAATTCTACCCATGCGAAGCCGGGGCGGGCTGCTAGTCTATAATAAACCACTATAACTCATTAAGCTTAGGTTTTCGAGTTGTTTGCTAAATAGAAACTCAAAATAACCTACATTCATTAGTTCCAGAGATGGCATGGCTTTTACTACAAAAATAATAGTTGTAAATGGCTTCTACGACATTGTTCTTCTGCTTGGCAATTGTAACCGCTTTCTTATTAAGTGGTATAAGACGTCATCAAACACATCAAAGGAATTATCGAATTAAAAGGCAATTGTAATAAGAAGAAAGTGTAATTTAGTGTAGTAAATGCAGAACACATATATGACCTAAATCATGGTGTCCTATTCATTCGCATAACGTTTTTTGTCCTAAAGTTTTTCAAATTCCTATAGTTTCTTGTCATAATATATGCTTATCATATTGGTAGTGAGCATAACAGTTATTAGTCCTAATATTTGTTGTCATAATATTTTTGTGTTCATACACAATGTATTTTTAAAGAATTATCAAGAACAGGTGAAAAAAAAAAACAATATTATACAGGGTATCCCAGAAAGTAGTGTCAAGCAGAAGAGGTCCAGAGGTAGAACACCTCAAGGGGTATCCAAATCACCCCGATGTATGTTCCACGATTTCTTGGTAGTTTGGGAGTTATGGCCTTTTTTAACAATTTCTGTAATTCATGTAATTTTTATTGTTGCATAGTATTATTATTGTTACATAAATAATAAGTCATAGGTTTATCCATGCAATTAATTTAATTTGTTCACATAATCATTTTTATCATTAATTTTACTCAATTTTTTAATGTAATCACTGAATTTTTAGGTTGTGTCTGAAATAAATGATTTGATTATTGCAGTTTTTTAAAATATCTTATAGGCTAGCGTTTGACCACTATCTCACCTGTTGGTAAGTGATAATGCTGTAGAAGAATTATATTAATAATAAAAAAAAACAGTATAAATGTCATATACCATGTTGTTCAATGATGTTAAGTGAACATCGCGAACTCACCGCGTGACCTCACTCCCGAAGAAGAGCGACTAAAGGTACGTGAATTACAGCCGCTATATAACATTAATGTGTAAGTGGCCCGAAATAAAGACATTTTATTTTTTTATTAATAATGTTACAAATTCACGGTAATTATATAAAAACAGTAGGTTATGGTGCGGCGAGGTGGCCCTTGGGCCACCCTTACGCCGCACGTATATAATTTTTAATGCTAGTCACCCCAGAAGAAACAATAGGTTATGGTGATAATCAGATTTTTATAGCAAGTTACTTATATTTAGGGCATTATATCATTATGAGGTGAAATTTTATAGTAACGCATAAACTTACATGCCCTAACTATCAACATAGTTAGGGCATGTAAGTTTATGAGTTTCAAATATTATGAATACTAACATTAGGACGAGTGGTTATTAGGGCATGAAGCATTATGAGTTACAAATGTTATTACTACTAACATTAGGACAAGTGATAGTAGGGGTAAATAATATTATGACTACAGATTATTAGTAACAAGTTATATTAGGATTTGAAATTTATGACTTTCAAAAATAGGGCTTAAAATGTTATGCGAATAGATAGGGAACCCTAAATCATATTATTTAAATGTTTTTCATTATATAAAATTAATATTGTACTTTTTCTGACAAACACTAATAAAGTTATCAAACTAAAATCGACACAACCTATAAGAGGTTGTGTCGATTTTATGGCTTATGATTTTATATGCTATTTGCTATGGATTTTAAATTTTATATGCTATGGATTTTATAGGCTATGCAAAATAAGCAGTAAAACTAATCTAGCAATAGTGAGTAACCGAGCGAATAATGTTGAGATCAGATCAATCCCTCAGAAAAAGAATGAGGACCTTTACGAGATCGCTCAAAAAATCAGCCAAATATGCGACATTACTATAAAAAAAGAAGACATTAACTATATTGCTCGTATTCCGACCCGAGTAGCGAAGATCGAGAAGCCTATAGTTATAGCGTTTAACAACCGCTACGCTACATCAAAGAAGAACTTGTGGCATCATCGAGAAGATTTGCATCTTCTCGATGATGCCACAAGTTCTTCTGTCCAGCTGCTCACCCTGTCCAGATTGGGTTTCAATAGCTAAAGCAACTTCTACGTTAATTACCATTTAACGCAACATTATAAAACACTGCTAAGTAAAGCAAGTACTTTGGCGAAAGAAAAAAACTTTCAGTATATTTGGGTCAAGTCATTTTTCATAAAAGCCGCAAGTTGTATGAATAAACTCGATGACTTACCTGATCTAGACATATTTAACTCATCGATTAATACTATTAAGGTGGTATTAAGTAAAAACTGGTTCGAAGTGACTCCCTGACTGTTCTATGTTGTAAATGTAGATATTAAATTTAAATATATATTTATATATATATTTAATAAATATATTAAGATAGCAAGCATATAAGTGTATATATGCGAAAACTTGTAGATAGGGATTAGACATTATTTAGATTATTTTTACCTTTTTAACTGTAAGTTTTCCGAATAAAAAATAAAATAAAAATAAAACATGTTATTTCGCACCCGATTACTCTAAATAGAGTTCCTCTCGAAGTTGTTCACGATTACGTCTATCTACCTTGATCAAATCTTGCAATTGGATAGAAACAACTTCGAGATGGATGCTCGCAGAAGGATACACCTGGTATGGGCAGTTTGGAAAAAATCGTCGAGTATTTTCATCGCCCATACCACAACGAAAGTCTTTAACAATTGCGTCCACCTGTTATTACTTACTGAGCCGAGACGTGATCACTGACAGTGCAGCTGGTTCACCAATTCCAAGTAACTCAGCGAGCTATGGAGGAGGCTATGCTCGGAGTCTCCTTGAAGGATCGAATTCAAAATGAAGTCATCCATTAGAGAACCCAAGTTATCGACATAGCTCAAAGGATTAGCAAGCTAAAGTGACAGTGGGCTGGTCACATCTGTCGTAACCGTTAGGGTAAACCCCAACGGTTATTGGTTCTAGACTGGAGACCACGTCTCGCCAAATGTAGTGTAGGGCGCCCTCCAGCTAGATGGAGCGATGATTTCCGCAAGCTGGCTGGCAGCGGTTGAAAACAAAGATCGAGCTCAGTGACGTGCCATGGATGAGACCTATGTCTAGCAGTGGACAGAGATAGGCTGATGATTATGATTGCTTTAATTCTAAGGTTACACGCTCAGTCTGGCATCAGTTCAGTCCATCAGTTTGATCCGGCTAAGACTGATGCCAGAATGATGGATGATAAAATAATATTAAAAATTTTTAATTTTTGTCATTCTGGTCCGTCAGTCAACCGGTTAGACGATAATTCTCCCGTCATTCTGAGCAGACTGATGGACTGAACTGATGCTAGACTGAGCGTGTAACCTTAGAATAAGACATCAATTTGTTTTAAGCTATGTTTTTGTTAAATACTTACTTGTGTTTGTGTGTGCACAATGTGCAGTTGTATCTCGTAGTTTATTAAAACAGAAGATTAGAAGATGTTCATGACTAGGTTTGATTCACCTATTGCTGATTGCCTATTTTGCATAGTTTAGGGGTTGTGTTCATTTTAGTTTGATAATTTTATTAGTGTTTGTCAGAAAAAGTACAATATTACCTTTATATAATTAAAAACATTTAAATTATATGATTTTAGTCTTAAATGTTTTCTGCATTTACTACACTAAGTTACACTTTTTCTGATCACAATTATCTTTTAATTCGATAATCCCTCTTATAAGACAAATTATGGAGACTTATACCACTTAATTAAAAAAAAAAAATTATTGATGATTCTGTCTTTGCTAACTGTTATAGTACCGGGTGTCCGGTTGTGTCCAGCACGCAGCAATCCTCAGAAGCGTTGTAACTGAGATTGTGCGCGCCGAGCGGTCGGTGTTCGGCAGTAAAAGCGCCGTTCGCCGCGATTGTGCTATAAAAAAGTGCATAAAATCGACGTTGTTCCTATTTTTTATACTCCCAAATTAAGTGAGAGACCGAATATTAAACGTTTATTACTGAGAAAGTGAACTCGCTTGCCTTTGTACGTATTTTTACGACGACCGATTAACGTAGGCGATACATCAAGAAATACAGCGGTGTGACTCATTAGAAGTGTCTATATTTCAAACGTTTGACTTTGAGAAAACATTGTTTAAGGAATCCCATCATTTTCATAATTTTTAAAGACCTATCTGTAGACTTTCGCATTCATCAAATCATTATTTTTTTCGACAACCAAGGTTTCATGTTTCTCCGCGCATAGAGGAGTGGTCCACCTTCAATTTTTCAATTTTCCATTCTGTACATGTATTTCTTATATTGTAATACTTACTACTTTTTACCGCCAGCCAAAACCATCAAACATTGATTCAGGTCTCTACTGCCAACAACTGATGACACTCAAGCAAGTAATTGAGAAAAATCAGCGCACGCCGGCCCGGTGCGGCCGCGCGGCCCCCGCGCGTCGCTGTAGCCACCACCGACGGCCCTGTGCGGCCGCGCGGCCCCCGCGCGTCTCTGTAGCCACCACCGACGGCCCGGTGCGGCCGCGCGGCCCCCGCGCGTCGCTGTAGCCACCACCGACGCGCCACTAAAAGCTTTTATTGGCGCGACTCTTTGTTCGAATCCAATAATTGTTCGTTCGCTCACTTTTGTCTCGCCGATAAAAGCGAGATCTTTTCGCTTAACTTGATAAACTTCCAGCCTTTTACGCTCGCATCCGATTGATGATAGAACTGAATCGAAACACGCTTTCAGTTTTGATCCGCTGTTAATTTTTAGGGTTCCGTACCTAAAAGGTAAAACAAGACCCTATTACTAAGCCTCCGCTGTCCGTCTGTCTGTCTGCCTGTCTGTCCATCTGTCACCTCATGAACCGTGATAGTTAGACAGTTGAAATTTTCACAGATGATGTATTTCTGTTGCCGCTATAACAACAAATACTAAAAACAGAATAAAGTTTAAAATTAAATATTATGTTTCTACGAAGTGTTACACACTTTATATTTTTGTAAGCTATAACTATAGCTATTTAGGTAAGTAATATCCAAAAAACCTATAAAAAACACAAGTTCCTATGTAAACATTTAGAAAAAGCTACCAAAGATAAACTAAAATGGATGTTACAGGTCTTGGAAGAACTACCAGAGCGCCGTATATTTATATAAGAAACAACTACTCGTACATAGCGTCCAGAATATATAAGACATTATTATAAAAGACAGACAAAATTATTTTTCAAAAAAAATAAAACCGACTTCATAACCACAAACAGGCACTCAAAAGCGAAAAATAAATTACTTAATATAATATTTTTATTTATTTTATACATTATAGGCTAGCGTTTGACCACTATCTCACCTGTTGGTAAGTGATGATGCGGTCGAAGATGGTAAGCATGCTAGGCCTAGAATGGGAACTGGCTCTCAAGGATAGCTGCCGGAACACATTAGATGTTTGGTGACAGATTTTCTAACTTGAGGGTGGTAGCTGGCCAGGCGGACACTAGATAGTGTCCTACCACCATGCGGGGGTTGTTGGTTTCTTAACGATGTTTTCCTTCACCGGGGGCCACTGTGAGAAGCGCGCATAAATTTTTCGATAGAAAAATCCATTGGTGCACGGCGGTTTGAACTCGATACCACGGCATCAAAGCCGACCGTTGTCCCGATTACGCCACCGGGCCCTCATCACGCCACCGGGCCTTCATGTTATTATAAGCGCTACCCACTTATCTATTTGAAGTCGGTGCCAGCCAAGTCTATTCGATCATCATCATCATCATCAGCCTGTATCAGTCTACTGCTGGACGTTGGCCTCTCCCAAGATGCGCCATTGAGTCAATTGGATAGTAGATAGATACTATGTATGTAGTAGTAGCTGTAGTTAGTAGGTAGATACATGTAGGTAGTATCTATCTACTACCTATTAGACTTGGCTGATTGATTTGTATTGATTGTAGCGCTTATAATAATTACATTAATTAATTTATTTTTCGCTTTTGAGTGCCTGTTTGTGGTTATGAAGTCGGTTTTATTTATTTTTTTAAATAATTTATTTTACCCTTTTTAGTGCAAAACAAGTTTTAATTAATTAGTTTTAATAAAAAGATGTAGTTTCATTGTCTGTAGATAAACTATTTGAAGTATCGTGTGTTGAAACAAAACTCCATATAATAGTTGCTGTGTATCGATCGCCAGATGGGGATTTTGATAAATATTTACAATTGAAGCTTGAAGTCTCGCTGCAAAAAATATGCAAGTCTAATAAGAGAGTAATCGTCTGCGGCGATTTTAACGTCAATTTCATGGTGGACTCTTCCAAAAATAATTCATTAGAGGAATTATTTCATTGTTTTAATTTAACTCGATTATTTAAAGAACCTACTCGTATAAGTAAATTAACTGCAACATGTATTGACAACATATTCACAGATTGTGACAATATTACTAAAAAAGAAATAACACAATGCGTTAAGTCCGACCATTTAGCTCAGTTTATACAACTAAACTACAAAATACCCCTACCGGAACCATCTGATAAGGTGACGTATAGAAAAATTAATAATGATGCTTTACCAGGACTAGTTGAATATCTGGCTGATAAAGTTATACGACATTGCTTCTTTTGATGATTCTAACAATAAGTTTACTATGTCCATGAATACTATGATGCAATATGTTGACAGTCACATGCCACTAGTCACTAAATGGATTAAACAAAAGGCAAATTTTAATCATTGGGCTACTAAAGGAATTTGGAAATCCCGTAAACGGCTATATAAACTTTACAATGAATTAACGTATGATGAAAATATCGGAGAATACGTATCCACCTACAGCAAAATTTTTAAACAAACATGCATACAGGCTAAACGGAACTATCTTAGTAAACAAATCCATGATGCTAAAAACAAAATTAAAATGTCGTGGCAGATATAATTAAATCGGAAACGGGTAAAAGTAAGCGTTAGGTTAGTAATAGTAATAGTAATAGTTTATTTGAACCAAAAGACACCTATTCTTACACAAATTATAGTAAAATTTTTTTGTTTATTAAATGCGTTGTAACTAGGTATTAATAACAAGGAATGCACTGGCGCTTAAACTAGCCGTAGCTGTGCGATAAGCGCAAGTAACAATTCGCAGTTGGTCTGTGATACAGTTTACATTTTACCGATCACTGTATAATAACAGCTAAGATACATAAATGGTAGATATATGTTTCGCGTGGTGCTAGGTGTATCCATCGGAGTGCATGTGTGTGTGAGTACGTATGTATGCGGGTGTGTGTGTGTGCGTGCATGTGTGTGTGAGTGCGTATGTATGCGTGTGTGTGTGTGTGTGCGTGCGCGTGCGTGCGTGTGTGTGTACGTACGTGTGTGATGTTGGTGTTGATTGGTGTTTGAGTATTGATGTTGGAGCATGAATGTCGTATTATAATTATATTTATAATATATATTATTTGTAGTCTTGGATTTACTTTTTATTCTAGTTGGTATAACAGAGCTTCGGTTTCGTCATAGTTTAGTGTTTGTAAAAAAAATTTAACAGTATTCTTGCATTTAAATAAGTTTAAGTGGTTGAGAGAAACTGTTTTACTAATTTTATTGTATAAATATGGGCCGGCGTATTGTGTGTGTTTACGCGCAAAAGATGTTTTATGGGGTTTTGTTACTAGAACACGATCTTGCCTTCTTTTATTCTCTAGAGATGGTTGTCGAGTACCTGTTAGATGCGCGTGAATGATCGTTTTAAGTATGAAGAGCTGCCGTACCGTTAATACATTGCAATTTTTGTACAACAGGGTTGTGGGGTGTAGCCTTGGTTTTTTGGTCATCACCTTGAGCACTCCTCGTTGGGCGCGTTCCAGCTTTATAAGAGCAGTTTTGTCCGTTCCACCCCACACCGGTATGCAATAGCTTATTATGGATTCACAAAGTGAGTAGTATACCGTTTTCAGTATCTGAAGGTCCCCAATATGTCGAATCTTTTTGAAAACTGGCACAAGCTTTCTTGTTCTGTTTGTTAGTAATTCTATTTGCTTGTGCCAGTTTAGATTTTGGTCAACCCATACCCCCAAGTATTTGACATGAGATACTTTTTGTAATGCTAGGCACTGGCAGGTTTTAGTGTTATAGTCGTTGCATGTATGTGCAATCAGTGATGATTGAAGTTCCTTAGGTTGTCCTATTTTATTTATTGAAAATGTGATGTAATTTGATTTAGTAATGTTTATTGTTAGTTTATTGTAGTTTAACCATTTTATGACTTCGTATATACCAGTCTCAGCCACTTCCAATGCATGTTTCCAGCTGTCTCCATTAAAAATAATCGCAGTATCGTCTGCAAAAGTTATAATTTGAGCATTTTTTAGGCTAAGGTTGCATAGTTCGTTAATGTAAATTAGGAACAAGGTAGGGCCAACTATGCTACCTTGTGGCACCCCATATGTTATTAAAGCATCTACACTAACATGCACACCGATCTTGACACGTTGTGTTCTGTTTGTTAGATAGCTTTTAAAGAGATTGAGTGCAGTTAGGTTAGTTTAGGTTAGGTTAGGTTAGGTTAGGTTAGGTAAGGTTGGGGGACCCCCCACAGTGCTTGCGTCCTCGTCGCGTCCCCTGGGCAACGACCCGGTTCTGACCACCGTAACGGAGTGGCAGGCCGTGGCTCGGCTAAAGAGCACTGTACCGTCGCAGCTTTATGCGGATAACTGTGACACCTGCGGAGGCAATGCCAAAACCTACGCGGGACGCCTTCGGGCGATTCATTCCAAAAGGCCCTTCTCAGGGCCAACCCAAAGGCCCTTCTGAGGACCAACCACAAGGTCCTTCTCAGGGCCAGGCTGACGAAGTCACGTCAGCGCTGGAGTCTAGTTGCACACCATCTGCGGCTAGTGTCTTTTGCAGGGCGGATGACTTGTCGGACTCTGACAATGAGTTGTTTGAGTCCGACGCCGGCGGTGGAGAGTCGCCAGGAGTGTCGAAAGCGGGCCTTTTTGAGGAATAGTTCCGAAGGCTCCTCGGACTCGACTAAGAAGCCGAAGAAGAAGGCAAGGGCCAAAAAGTCTCTGGCGGACACGCATGACGTAGGTCTAGCAGATGCTCAACGCCAGCTAGACCTGGCTCGGCGGTTGCAACTTCAGCAAGACCTGGAGGAGAAGGTTGCCGCCAAGGAGCAACAGACGCGCGTTGCTCGGGCTAAGTCCGGGTACGGCGCGTCTAGCGTTCATTACGCGGACTACTCCCTGGCCGAGCTGGAGCTGATGGCTCAGGAGGACAAGGAGGAGATAGTGGATATCACCTCCAAGTCCTCAAACTTAAAAGGGACTTTCCAAAAGTCCCTAAAATGCAGGGCCGCCAGCATGCGCGGCATAGTATCGGAGTTGGTGCAGCGCAAGACTACCGACGAAACTCGGCAACTGCAGGCGAAAGTTGATCGTCTGCAGTCGGAAGTCAGTCAGCTGCACGAAAAGCTGGCTGAAACAACAGCCCGGCCTGCTCGAGCTCACCTGACACCTGCAGCCGAAGGCCCCAACCTTGAGGATATCATCCGCAAGGTTGTCATGGAGGAAAGGGCCTTCACGAGAGCCTGCTTCGCTGGCATCGAAGACCGGCTCTTGCCGGAGAAACGCCTCCGACCGCCACTCGCGGCGGACAAGAGGCTGCATGAGCCGGGACCATCTGCCCCGATGGAGGATGCCCTTCTGCCTTCTACCACTCCATCCAACCAGAAAAGATGGACGGAGGTGGTCAGCAAGGGGAAGCGCAAGGCCAAGAAGAAGGCGCAAACGACAGTTGCCCCTTCCGTTCCCGTCATCACCCCTCCCAGCTTGTCCCAGTCGACTGGCAAGGGAAAGGGAAAAGGGAAAAAGTCGGTCCCCAAGCCCACCACCGCTGCTCCCGTAGCGAACAGGGCCCCAGCCGTGGCGTGGAAGAGATCGGTTCCTCCCAAGACCGCAGCCGTGGTGGTGACACTCACTGCGGAAGCTGCGGAGCGAGGGGAGACCTATAGCTCCGTCCTGGTGCGGGCTCGTGCTAACGCCGATCCCGCCCAACTGGGCATTGGCGCAGTCACATGCCGCCGGACCCAAGTCGGAGCTCGAATTTTCGAGTTCTCGGGGGCTCAGGGCAGCGCTAACGCGGACCTCTTTGCAACCAAATTGCAAGAGGTCATCGCTGATGCTGCTAAAATTGCAAGGCCCGTCAAGACTGTGGCCTTAGAGGTGACCGATTTGGACGATTCAGTCACCAAAGAGGAGGTCGTGGCGGCGGTCGCAGCAATAGGAGGCTGCAATGTCACAGCGGTACAGGGCCGGAGCATCAGGCCCGGTCGCGGCGGCATGGGTACCATTCGCCTTGAGTGCCCAGTCACCGCGGCTAAAGCCGTCTTAGCCAAGGGACGGCTTCCTGTCGGCTTCAGCTCGAGTGCGGTCCGGGCACTTGTAGATCAGCCTCTGCGTTGCTACAAGTGCTTCGGAATCGGACACACGCGGGCCCTCTGTCCATCCAAGGTAGACAGGACAGATTGCTGCTACCGCTGCGGCAAGGAGGGGCACAAATCCGCCTCCTGTAAGGCCACTACGCCGCACTGCGTTGTGTGTGCCGCCAGTGGTCGCCCAGCGGGCCACGTTATGAAGGGGAGGAACTGCAATCCTCCCCCTAAGAAGGGCAAAGCGCAGGCGCCGACCCAGCCTGCCGTTGCTACCGCCGTTCCAGAAGCTGGAACCTCGGCGGTGGTTGAGGAAGGAGCGATGTCCGACTGATGGATAGGGTCGAACATCGCATCCTCCAAGCAAACACCAACCACTGCAGAGCAGCCCAGGATCTGCTGATGCAGACCATGGCTGAGTGGTTGGTGGACGTGGCGGTAGTCGCTGAGCCGTACTCGGTCCCAGGCTGCTGGCTGGGTGATCGGGACGGTTTGGTGGCACTAGTGCCGCGGTCTTCCACAGACTCCCCTCCCCTCTCGCTCTTAGAGAGGGGATCAGGTTACGTGGCCGCCGCGTGGGGTGGTATAGCCCTGGTGGGCGTATATTTCTCCCCAAACCGCCCTCTTTCAGATTTCGAGAACTTTCTCGAAATCCTCACCGCAGTGGTTGGGAGAGCGTCACCACGCCAAGTCGCCGTATTGGGTGACCTAAACGCCAAGTCGACGGCTTGGGGTAACTCGGCCGCCTCTTGTAACGTCCGGGGACGCGCCGTCGAATTTTGGGCAGCTTCGTCTGGCGTGTCCCTCCTTAACAGAGGGACGGTTCACACGTGTGTGCGGCAACGGGGAGGGTCAGTGGTCGACGTGTCGTTTGCCACCCCCGTGCTGGCGGCCCGCGTCTTGAACTGGCGGGTGGAGACGGTGGAGACCTTGTCGGACCACCGATATGTGCGGTTTGACATCTCCATCCAGACTCCCGGGGGGATAGCCCGCTCGAACCAATCTCCCTTTCCACGGTGGGCTATCACCCGCCTGGACCGTGAGGCTGCAGAGGAGGCGGCGTTCCTCCAGGACTGGCTCGCGCCTCCTTTAGACGTCCTGGACGTAGACAGCGCAGCGGTCCAGCTTAGGGGGTCACTGACTCAGGTGTGCAACTCCAGCATGCCTCGGTCTCGCCGCCCACCTCCCCGTCGTGCCGTCTACTGGTGGTCGGAGGAACTGGCGGGGCTCCGAGCTGCATGCGTCGCGGCCAATAGGGCTTACACGCGGAGCCGACGGCGTCGCCTTCGAGATCCGACCAACGAGGACCTCCTCTACGCGTCGTACGTGGAGGCAAAGATGGTCCTCAAGCTGGCAATGCGCGTCGCTGACGACTCGGCTAGGGCCGAAATGCTGGAGGATCTCAACAGGGACCCGTATGGGAGACCATACAAGGCAGCGCGGAATAAGCTGCGCCCTTGTGGTCCCCCACTGGCGGAGACCCTCGAGCCGACATTGCTGGATGGGGTGGTACGGTCCCTGTTTCCGTGCAGGACCAACTTCACCCCACCTGTGATGGACCCTCCGCGGGACGCAGCTCTGCCAGAGGAGGAGGTCATTCCTGTCTCGGCAGCGGAAGTTTACGCAGCGACTCTCCGCCTCCGCGCCAAGAAGACGGCACCTGGACCGGACGGCGTCCCCGCACGGGTGGTGGCTATCGCTGCCTCCCAAATGGAGGAGAGGTTTCGGGAACTCTTTGGTGCGTGTTTAACAGCCGGGAGGTTCCCAAAACCTTGGAAGGAGGGGCAATTATGCCTCCTTCGAAAGGAAGGACGCCCGGTGGACTCTGCCTCGGCATACCGGCCCATCGTTCTGCTCGATGAGGTCGGTAAGTTGTTTGAGGGGATTGTCGCCAATCGGCTAAATAACTTGCTGCGGAGGGAAGGGCCGGACCTGTCGGACGCCCAATTCGGCTTCCGACGTGGGCGTTCGACAGTAGACGCGTTGGCCCGACTCAAGAGTCAAGTGAAGGAGGCGATCGAAACAGGGGGCGGAGTGTTGGCCGTGTCATTTGACATAGCCAACGCCTTCAACTCCGTCCCCCACACAACGATCTTGGAGGCACTCCGGTATCACGGCGTGCCTTTGTACTTGCGAAAACTTCTGGCCAGCTACTTGGAGGACCGAGCGGTCCTCCTGGCAGACAAGACGGCCAGGGTGAGGCGGTATGGCGCAGAATCCGGTGTTCCTCAAGGGTCGGTCCTAGGGCCACTACTGTGGAACATCGGTTTCGACTGGCTTCTGCGGGGAACCCTTCTCCAGGGCACGACTGTCATTTGTTATGCGGATGACACTCTTCTCGCTGCCCGGGGGAAGGACTTTAGGGAGGCGTCGAGTCTGGCTTCAGCTGGCGGATCCTTAGTCGCAGGACGAATCCACCGCCTAGGATTGACGGTTGCGCTGCACAAGACCGAGGCCGTGTTCTTCCACGGGCCTCGGCAGCGCATCCCTCCTGATGCCCATATTGTCGTGGACGGCGTCAGGATTGAGGTCAAGGCCCAGATGAAGTATCTGGGCCTCATTCTTGACAGCAGGTGGCGCTTCGGCCCGCACTTCAGTGCGCTGTCGACGCGCCTGCTAAAGGCTGCAGATGCCCTCTCATGGCTCCTTCCAAATCTGGGCGGGCCCAAGGCCCGATGCCGGCATCTTGAAGAGCATGGCCCTTTACGGGGCACCCATCTGGGCGGATTCCCTCCACAGGAGAGAGAACGCCACCGCCATTCGCAGGCCCCAAAGGGCCATTGCTCTGCGTGTAGCGAGGGCCTACCGCTCGGTGGGCTTTGCGGCAGCGTGCGCTCTGGCCGGCACCCCTCCCTGGGAGCTCGAGGCGTGGGTGCTTGCCAAAGTGTACGAGTGGACGGCAGGGCGTAAGGCGCTCGGGGAGCTCCCCACCGCAGTAGAGCGGGAGGCCGTCCGGCAAGAGGCGAGGGTTGCAATCGTCCACCACTGGACGGAGGAACTCGCCACCGCCGCTTTTGGCCGACGAACGTTGGACGCGCTTGGGCCGGTCCTGCAAGACTGGCTCGAGAGGTCCCACGGTTTCCTGTCATTCCGTCTGGTGCAGGTGTTATCCGGCCATGGATGCTTCGGAACACACCTGCACCGGATCCGAAGAGAGGAGACCCCTTCATGCCATGAATGTGGCGCGGCGGAGGATACGGCGCAACACACGCTCGAGGCGTGTCCGGCCTGGTCAGAGCTGCGCCGCAGCTTGATCGCGGTGGTCGGACAAGACCTCTCGCTTCCTAGTGTAGTCAATTCTATGCTGGGAAGTGAGGGCGCCTGGGCAGCGGTCGCCTCCTTTTGCGAGGACGTTATGTCACAAAAGGAGGCGGCGGAGCGTGCACGGGAGGATGACCCTCTCGCGTTGCCGCTCCGCAGGCGAAGATTGGGTGGGAGAAGGCGATTGTATGATCGTCGTCTTCTCCTTCCTGGTGGTGAATAGCGGGCGACAGGCGCGGGGGCGCCTTCGTTCGCATTGCACTATTCACTACCCTCGTCGGGTGGGAATGGCCATGCACTCGTGGTCATTCCCGGGTCCCTCTCTGCCAGGAGGGACGTGAAGGCCCCGCTGTAAAGGCGGGTGGTCGTCGGTGGGGGACTGGATGAAAAGGCTCTGCCAATTTCCCAGTCCCCCCTCCCCACACAGACGATGCGGGAGTGCCGCTGGGTTGTTTAGTGGGTATACCGGGCAACCGGGGAGTCCCACATAACCCTCTCATTCCCCCAATGGGAGGGTATGCGTAACGCATTTTTCCAAGCGAAACCAAAAAAAAAAAAAAAAAAAAAATGTTAGGTTAGGTTAGGTTAGGTTGGGGGCGATTGTCCAATCGTGGTGTGCTGCTCCCACGCGCCCAGAGGTGGACGAAGCGGCCTGCTGCTTCCGCGAGGCGGTGACGGCCGTGTGCGACACGGCCATGCCGAGGTCCCGACGCCACTCTCACCGCCGCGAGGTCTACTGGTGGAGCACGGACATCGCGGAGCTCTGGGCTGCCTGCGCGGCGGCACGGCGGCCTTATGGCCGTTGCAGAAGACGGCGTCACGGCCGGACCGACGACCAGATGCCAGCCGTCGAGTTGGAGGCAGAGCGCCGGCTGTACGAGGCGTACCGCGTCGCTTAGCGAGGACTGCAGCTGGCGATTGCCATGGCCAAGTCGCAGGCTTATGGCGAAGCCCTGGCGAGCCTCGACAGGGATCCGTGGGGGCGTCCGTATAAGGCTGCCCGGAATAAGTTCCGGCACCAGACGCCCCCGGTTGCAGAGTCCATGGATCCCAGTCTCCTGGACAAGGTGTTGGGGGGGCTCTTCCCCGACAGAGACCCTAACCACACCCCTCCAACGATGGCCGTCTCCCTCGTCGTCGAGGAGTTTGACGGGGCCTCCATCCCGCCTGTTTCGGAGGCGGAGATGGAGGTTGCAGTCCGCCGCCTGCGGGGCAGGAGGACGGCGCCTGGCCCGGATGGGATTCAGGTGTTGGGAATCGCCCTTAGGGAGATGGGTGATCGGCTTCGGGAATGGTTCAGCGCGTGCCTCACGTCTGGGCGATTCCCGAAGCTGTGGAAAGAGGGTAGGTTGTGCCTGTTGCGGAAGGAGGGACGTCCTGTCGACTCGCCTTCCGCATACAGGCCAATTGTGCTGCTGGATGACACGGGTAAGCTGCTTGAGAGAGTGGTGGCTTCCCGTGTCATCCGGCATCTAGAGGGGACTGGGCCTGGGCTGTCTGAGGCCCAGTACGGTTTCAGGGCGGGACGGTCCACAATGGACGCCCTGCTCTGGCTTAAGGGGTGGACGCAGGCAGCGGTCCATGAGTGGGAAAGGGCGTTGGCTATCTCGCTCGACATAGCCAACGCCTTTAACAGCCTCCCGCACGCAACGATACAGGAGGCGCTCCGTTATCATGGAGTGCCCCTGTATCTGCGGAGGCTGATCGCCAACTACTTAGAGGACCGCGAGGTCCTGGTGCAAGGACGCGACGGTTTGAGGCGCCGTCGTGTCTCGTGTGGTGTTCCGCAGGGGTCGGTGTTGGGACCGCTTCTGTGGAACGTCGGCTACGACTGGGTGCTTCGCGGCACGCTTCCTGCAAGTGTGCGGGTTGCGTGCTACGCGGATGACACCCTAGTCGTGGCCAAGGGAAGGGACCTCGGAGAGGTGGTTCGGTCGGCCGTAGTGGGCACAACACTTGTGGTCGGCCGCATACGCGCCCTCGGGCTGGAGGTCGCCCTCTCCAAGACCGAGGCCCTACTGTTTCATGGGCCTCGGGGGGGACCCCCTCCAGGTACGCGGGTGTTACTGGACGGGGTCCCAGTCCGGGTTGGGACCCAGATGAAATATCTGGGTCTCATCCTGGACGGGAGGTGGGCTTTTGGGGCCCACTTTGCCGGGCTGGCCCCGAGAGTAGTGGGGGCTGCCGCCTCTTTGGGAAGGCTGCTGCCGAATGTGGGCGGCCCAAGCGCCAACTGCCGACGGCTGTACTCCGGAGTCATCCGGAGTATGGCCATGTATGGGGCACCCGTCTGGGTGGACGCCCTCAGTCGCGGCAACAAAACCCTGCTGCGACGTCCGCAGCGGGTTGTAGCGACGAGGGCAATCCGTGGATACCGGACGGTGTCTTGGACGGCGGCGTGCGTGCTGGCCGGTGATCCCCCCTGGGAGCTCCAAGCGGAGATCCTCGCCGAAGTTTACCACTTCGTGGCGGCGAGGAGATCCCGAGGAGAGCCTCCAGCGTGGGAGGAGGTCACACGCATGCGGAGGCAGGCGCAGGGCGCCCTGTTGCGGCGGTGGACGGAGGACCTGGCTCCACCGGTCCCTGGACAGTGGACGGTGGATGCGGTCAGGCCGGTCCTTCGGAAGTGGGTGAGGCGGCGGTTCGGGTCGCTGACCTTCCGATTGGTGCAGGTGCTTTCCGGGCATGGATGTTTCGGTAAGTACCTGCACCAAATCGCGAGACGGGAGGCGACCCCTGCCTGCCACGAGTGTGGAGCGCCAGAGGATACGGCGCTCCACACGCTGGGGGCGTGTGCCGCATGGAGCCCGCAGCGGCACACGCTCTCAGCGGTCATAGGGCGGGAGCTCTCTCTGCCGAGCGTGGTAAATGCCATGCTCGACAGTGAGAGATCGTGGCAGGCAGTGGTCTCCTTCTGCGAAGAGGTGATGACGCAGAAGGAGACCGCGGAGCGGGCCAGGGAGGACGACGCCTCCTCTGACCCGATCCGGCGCAAACGTACGGGGGGAAGGAGGAGGCGGTTTGCCCGCCTCCTCCCCCCTCACTCATAGTGGGGTCACTGGCCGAAGGTCGGGGGACTTTTGGCCGGCTTGCACGACCCCACACGTGTGAGGGGTGGCCTTGGTGAGCGAGGCCACCCCTCCCTTGCCGGGGCCTGGATGTTTTCATCCGGGCCTACCGCCGGGGCAAGGTAGTGATTGCTTAGCATGACCCTATCTTGTCCCATCTCGGCAGAGGACTGCTCACCCCAGGTTTTTGGTGGATATACTGCCCTTCTGGCAGTGACTCCCACATAACCATCTCGCTCCCCCGGGCGAGAGGTATCCATAAAGGATTTTCCTGGCTAAAAAAAAAAAAAAAAAGGTTAGGTTGGGGGACCCCCCACAGTGCTTGCGTCCTCGTCGCGTCCCCTGGGCAACGACCCGGTTCTGACCACCGTAACGGAGTGGCAGGCCGTGGCTCGGCTAAAGAGCACTGTACCGTCGCAGCTTTATGCGGATAACTGTGACACCTGCGGAGGCAATGCCAAAACCTACGCGGGACGCCTTCGGGCGATTCATTCCAAAAGGCCCTTCTCAGGGCCAACCCAAAGGCCCTTCTGAGGGCCAACCACAAGGTCCTTCTCAGGGCCAGGCTGACGAAGTCACGTCAGCGCTGGAGACTAGTTGCACACCATCTGCGGCTAGTGTCTTTTGCAGGGCGGATGACTTGTCGGACTCTGACAATGAGTTGTTTGAGTCCGACGCCGGCGGTAGAGAGTCGCCAGGAGTGTCGAAAGCGGGCCTTTTTGAGGAATAGTTCCGAAGGCTCCTCGGACTCGACTAAGAAGCCGAAGAAGAAGGCAAGGGCCAAAAAGTCTCTGGCGGACACGCATGACGTAGGTCTAGCAGATGCTCAACGCCAGCTAGACCTGGCTCGGCGGTTGCAACTTCAGCAAGACCTGGAGGAGAAGGTTGCCGCCAAGGAGCAACAGACGCGCGTTGCTCGGGCTAAGTCCGGGTACGGCGCGTCTAGCGTTCATTACGCGGACTACTCCCTGGCCGAGCTGGAGCTGATGGCTCAGGAGGACAAGGAGGAGATAGTGGATATCACCTCCAAGTCCTCAAACTTAAAAGGGACTTTCCAAAAGTCCCTAAAATGCAGGGCCGCCAGCATGCGCGGCATAGTATCGGAGTTGGTGCAGCGCAAGACTACCGACGAAACTCGGCAACTGCAGGCGAAAGTTGATCGTCTGCAGTCGGAAGTCAGTCAGCTGCACGAAAAGCTGGCTGAAACAACAGCCCGGCCTGCTCGAGCTCACCTGACACCTGCAGCCGAAGGCCCCAACCTTGAGGATATCATCCGCAAGGTTGTCATGGAGGAAAGGGCCTTCACGAGAGCCTGCTTCGCTGGCATCGAAGACCGGCTCTTGCCGGAAAAACGCCTCCGACCGCCACTCGCGGCGGACAAGAGGCTGCATGAGCCGGGACCATCTGCCCCGATGGAGGATGCCCTTCTGCCTTCTACCACTCCATCCAACCAGAAAAGATGGACGGAGGTGGTCAGCAAGGGGAAGCGCAAGGCCAAGAAGAAGGCGCAAACGACAGTTGCCCCTTCCGTTCCCGTCATCACCCCTCCCAGCTTGTCCCAGTCGACTGGCAAGGGAAAGGGAAAAGGGAAAAAGTCAGTCCCCAAGCCCACCACCGCTGCTCCCGTAGCGAACAGAGACCCAGCCGTGGCGTGGAAGAGATTGGTTCCTCCCAAGACCGCAGCCGTGGTGGTGACACTCACTGCGGAAGCTGCGGAGCGAGGGGAGACCTATAGCTCCGTCCTGGTGCGGGCTCGTGCTAACGCCGATCCCGCCCAACTGGGCATTGGCGCAGTCACGTGCCGCCGGACCCAAGCTGGAGCTCGAATTTTCGAGTTCTCGGGGGCTCAGGGCAGCGCTAACGCGGACCTCTTTGCAACCAAATTGCAAGAGGTCATCGCTGATGCTGCTAAAATTGCAAGGCCCGTCAAGACTGTGGCCTTAGAGGTGACCGATTTGGACGATTCGGTCACCAAAGAGGAGGTCGTGGCGGCGGTCGCAGCAATAGGAGGCTGCAATGTCACAGCGGTACAGGGCCGGAGCATCAGGCCCGGTCGCGGCGGCATGGGTACCATTCGCCTTGAGTGCCCAGTCACCGCGGCTAAAGCCGTCTTAGCCAAGGGACGGCTTCCTGTCGGCTTCAGCTCGAGTGCGGTCCGGGCACTTGTAGATCAGCCTCTGCGTTGCTACAAGTGCTTCGGAATCGGACACACGCGGGCCCTCTGTCCATCCAAGGTGGACAGGACAGATTGCTGCTACCGCTGCGGCAAGGAGGGGCACAAATCCGCCTCCTGTAAGGCCACTACGCCGCACTGCGTTGTGTGTGCCGCCAGTGGTCGCCCAGCGGGCCACGTTATGAAGGGGAGGAACTGCAATCCTCCCCCTAAGAAGGGCAAAGCGCAGGCGCCGACCCAGCCTGCCGCTGCTACCGCCGTTCCAGAAGCTGGAACCTCGGCGGCGGTTGAGGAAGGAGCGATGTCTGACTGATGGATAGGGTCGAACATCGCATCCTCCAAGCAAACACCAACCACTGCAGAGCAGCCCAGGATCTGCTGATGCAGACCATGGCTGAGTGGTTGGTGGACGTGGCGGTAGTCGCTGAGCCGTACTCGGTCCCAGGCCGCTGGCTGGGTGATCGGGACGGTTTGGTGGCACTAGTGCCGCGGTCTTCCACAGACTCCCCTCCCCTCTCGCTCTTAGAGAGGGGATCAGGTTACGTGGCCGCCGCGTGGGGTGGTATAGCCCTGGTGGGCGTATATTTCTCCCCAAACCGCCCTCTTTCGGATTTCGAGAACTTTCTCGAAATCCTCACCGCAGTGGTTGGGAGAGCGTCACCACGCCAAGTCGCCGTATTGGGTGACCTAAACGCCAAGTCGACGGCTTGGGGTAACTCGGCCGCCTCTTGTAACGTCCGGGGACGCGCCGTCGAATTTTGGGCAGCTTCGTCTGGCGTGTCCCTCCTTAACAGAGGGACGGTTCACACGTGTGTGCGGCAACGGGGAGGGTCAGTGGTCGACGTGTCGTTTGCCACCCCCGTGCTGGCGGCCCGCGTCTTGAACTGGCGGGTGGAGACGGTGGAGACCTTGTCGGACCACCGATATGTGCGGTTTGACATCTCCATCCAGACTCCCGGGGGGATAGCCCGCTCGAACCAATCTCCCTTTCCACGGTGGGCTATCACCCGCCTGGACCGAGAGGCTGCAGAGGAGGCGGCGTTCCTCCAGGATTGGCTCGCGCCTCCTTTAGACGTCCTGGACGTAGACAGCGCAGCGGTCCAGCTTAGGGGGTCACTGACTCAGGTGTGCAACTCCAGCATGCCTCGGTCTCGCCGCCCACCTCCCCGTCGTGCCGTCTACTGGTGGTCGGAGGAACTGGCGGGGCTCCGAGCTGCATGCGTCGCGGCCAATAGGGCTTACACGCGGAGCCGACGGCGTCGCCTTCGAGATCCGACCAACGAGGACCTCCTCTACGCGTCGTACGTGGAGGCAAAGATGGTCCTCAAGCTGGCAATGCGCGTCGCTGACGACTCGGCTAGGGCCGAAATGCTGGAGGATCTCAACAGGGACCCGTATGGGAGACCATACAAGGCAGCGCGGAATAAGCTGCGCCCTTGTGGTCCCCCACTGGCGGAGACCCTCGAGCCGACATTGCTGGATGGGGTGGTACGGTCCCTGTTTCCGTGCAGGACCAACTTCACCCCACCTGTGATGGACCCTCCGCGGGACGCAGCTCTGCCAGAGGAGGAGGTCATTCCTGTCTCGGCAGCGGAAGTTTACGCAGCGACTCTCCGCCTCCGCGCCAAGAAGACGGCACCTGGACCGGACGGCGTCCCCGCACGGGTGGTGGCTATCGCTGCCTCCCAAATGGAGGAGAGGTTTCGGGAACTCTTTGGTGCGTGTTTAACAGCCGGGAGGTTCCCAAAACCTTGGAAGGAGGGGCAATTATGCCTCCTTCGAAAGGAAGGACGCCCGGTGGACTCTGCCTCGGCATACCGGCCCATCGTTCTGCTCGATGAGGTCGGTAAGTTGTTTGAGGGGATTGTCGCCAATCGGCTAAATAACTTGCTGCGGAGGGAAGGGCCGGACCTGTCGGACGCCCAATTCGGCTTCCGACGTGGACGTTCGACAGTAGACGCGTTGGCCCGACTCAAAAGTCAAGTGAAGGAGGCGATCGAAACAGGGGGCGGAGTGTTGGCCGTGTCATTTGACATAGCCAACGCCTTCAACTCCGTCCCCCACACAACGATCTTGGAGGCACTCCGGTATCACGGCGTGCCTCCTCCTTCCTCTGGCGGCGTTCCTCAAGGGTCGGTCCTAGGGCCACTACTGTGGAACATCGGTTTCGACTGGCTTCTGCGGGGAACCCTTCTCCAGGGCACGACTGTCATTTGTTATGCGGATGACACTCTTCTCGCTGCCCGGGGGAAGGACTTTAGGGAGGCGTCGAGTCTGGCTTCGGCTGGCGGATCCTTAGTCGCAGGACGAATCCGCCGCCTAGGATTGACGGTTGCGCTGCACAAGACCGAGGCCGTGTTCTTCCACGGGCCTCGGCAGCGCATCCCTCCTGACGCCCATATTGTCGTGGACGGCGTCAGGATTGAGGTCAAGGCCCAGATGAAGTATCTGGGCCTCATTCTTGACAGCAGGTGGCGCTTCGGCCCGCACTTCAGTGCGCTGTCGACGCGCCTGCTAAAGGCTGCAGATGCCCTCTCATGGCTCCTTCCAAATCTGGGCGGGCCCAAGGCCCGATGCCGGCATCTTGAAGAGCATGGCCCTTTACGGGGCCCCCATCTGGGCGGATTCCCTCCACAGGAGAGAGAACGCCACCGCCATTCGCAGGCCCCAAAGGGCCATTGCTCTGCGTGTAGCGAGGGCCTACCGCTCGGTGGGCTTTGCGGCAGCGTGCGCTCTGGCCGGCACCCCTCCCTGGGAGCTCGAGGCGTGGGTGCTTGCCAAAGTGTACGAGTGGACGGCGGGGCGTAAGGCGCTCGGGGAGCTCCCCACCGCAGTAGAGCGGGAGGCCGTCCGGCAAGAGGCGAGGGTTGCAATCGTCCACCACTGGACGGAGGAACTCGCCACCGCCGCTTTTGGCCGACGAACGTTGGACGCGCTTGGGCCGGTCCTGCAAGACTGGCTCGAGAGGTCCCACGGTTTCCTGTCATTCCGTCTGGTGCAGGTGTTATCCGGCCATGGATGCTTCGGAACACACCTGCACCGGATCCGAAGAGAGGAGACCCCTTCATGCCATGAATGTGGCGCGGCGGAGGATACGGCGCAACACACGCTCGAGGCGTGTCCGGCCTGGTCAGAGCTGCGCCGCAGCTTGATCGCGGTGGTCGGACAAGACCTCTCGCTTCCTAGTGTAGTCAATTCTATGCTGGGAAGTGAGGGCGCCTGGGCAGCGGTCGCCTCCTTTTGCGAGGACGTTATGTCACAAAAGGAGACGGCGGAGCGTGCACGGGAGGATGACCCTCTCGCGTTGCCGCTCCGCAGGCGAAGATTGGGTGGGAGAAGGCGATTGTATGATCGTCGTCTTCTCCTTCCTGGTGGTGAATAGCGGGCGACAGGCGCGGGGGCGCCTTCGTTCGCATTGCACTATTCACTACCCTCGTCGGGTGGGAATGGCCATGCACTCGTGGTCATTCCCGGGTCCCTCTCTGCCAGGAGGGACGTGAAGGCCCCGCTGTAAAGGCGGGTGGTCGTCGGTGGGGGACTGGATGAAAAGGCTCTGCCAATTTCCCAGTCCCCCCCCCACACAGACGATGCGGGAGTGCCGCTGGGTTGTTTAGTGGGTATACCGGGCAACCGGGGAGTCCTACATAACCCTCTCATTCCCCCAATGGGAGGGTATGCGTAACGCATTTTTCCCAGCGAAACCAAAAAAAAAAAAAAAAAAAAAAAAAGTTAGGTTAGGTTAGGTTAGGTTCGAGGGGATAGTCGCCACCCGGTTCAATTCCTTGCTGCAGAGGATAGGGCCGGACCTGTCGGACGCGCGATTCGGCTTCCGATCTGGACGTTCGACAGTGGACGCGTTAGCCCGACTTAAAGGCCAAGTGAAGGAGGCCATAGAGACAAAGGGCGGAGTGTTGGCCGTGTCATTTGACATAGCCAACGCCTTCAACTCTATCCCCCACTCGACGATCTTGGAGGCGCTCCGGTACCACGGAGTGCCTCAGTACCTGCGGAACCTCTTGGCCGATTACTTGGAGGACAGAGCTGTCCTCCTTGTAGACAAGACGGCCAGAGTTAGGCAGTATGGCGCGGAGTCCGGTGTTCCGCAGGGATCAGTCCTAGGACCTCTACTGTGGAACATCAGTTTCGACTGGCTGCTGCGGGGAACCCTCCTCCAAGGCACGAGTGTCATCTGTTATGCAGATGACACTCTCCTCACTGCCAAAGGTAGGGATTTAAAACCAAAAGTGGGCTTCGCGGTGGCGTGCGCTCTGGCCGGCACCCCTCCTTGGGAACTCGAGGCGTGGGTGCTCGCTAGAGTGTACGAGTGGATGGCGGGGCGTAAGGCGCTCGGAGAGCACCCCACCGCTGTAGAGCGGGAGGCCGTCCGGCGAGAGGCGAGGGACGCAATTGTCCACCACTGGACGGGGGAACTCGCCACCGCCGCTTTCGGCCGTCGAGACGATCCGAGCCGTCGTCCCATATGGACAACGCTGCGCCGACTTTCCCCTCCAGTTTACTCCCATCGGTGAATATTTTAAGGGAATTGTTGTCATATTGTTCCACTGCTACACTGTCCTCCAAACAGGTATAGCTGAGTCCAATCTGCTCTGCTGGATGTTTTGTATCG
This sequence comes from Cabera pusaria, assembly GCA_954871355.1. NCBI lineage: Eukaryota > Metazoa > Arthropoda > Insecta > Lepidoptera > Geometridae > Cabera > Cabera pusaria. The sequence continues at coordinate 23,875,986 of OX940906.1, forward strand.
GTGAAGGCTACGGGCCTCTCTATCTCACGGTCTTTTATTACTCGCTGGGAATGTCCTTTCTTTACCTCATAAAGCGAGGCTGCTTCCCTGACACGAATGTCAAGAGGAAGCAACCCAGCGAGTAATAGTGCCGAGTTGAGAGAGACAGTCCTGTAGGCCTTCACTATCTTTTGCACGAAACCTCGTTGGACAGTATCGAGTTGCTTTTTTATACCTAGCTTGTTTGTTGCCGGTGCCCATGCACTTGCAGCGTACAATATAGTGGGTTCCACTACTGCAGTATAGATCGTTCTGATGATTTCAGGCTGCAATCCCCACTGTACCTTAGCTGCCCTTGATATCTGTTTGTAGAAGTTTAAGGCTTTGCGGCAGACGTTGCCCGTGTGGTTATTGAACGTGAGTTTATCATCGATGGTTAGGCCTAAAATCTTTATTTCTTTTGACATACCTATGTCGCATCCACCCATGTTCAAGCGGGGCGTGTCGTATTTGAGCTTGCGCGTGATTACCATGGCATTTGTCTTGTGTGGCGCAAATTTAAGCTTATTAACGACACCCCACGCCCGAACACGTTCGAGTGCGGCATTGGCATGACTTTGAATCTCTGAAGCGGTTTCTCCATCGAAGATTAAGACGACGTCGTCCGCAAAAGCCTGGCAGTAGTTTCCTGTGTTTTCAAGGCCCTTTAGGAGTGGATCGAGTAGTAAATTCCATAGGATTGGACCTCCTATTGAGCCTTGTACACAGCCTTTGCTTGTACCTTTTTCATAAACTTCACCGGCGTATCTTACCCTTACTTTACGTTCACTCAGATAACTATCTATGACTCTCCTCAAATTTATAGGGCAGTTTTCCTCGGCTAGCCGGACTCTAATTGCTGGCCACCAGGCACCATCGAAGGCCCCCTCTATATCCAAAGATACCATTGTTACTATCCTTTTCTCATCAAGTTTAGTACGAATGTGCTTCAGAAGGGTATAGAGGGAGTCTTCGGTGCTCCTTTGAGGCATGAATCCGTACTGCCTCGTACTCATCTTGGGTATTAGGTGGTGTTTAAGTCGAGCGACTATCATTTTTTCGAACACCTTTCCTAAGACTGGCAATAACCCTATTGGTCTGTAAGACTTTGGCTCTTTGTAGTTTTCTTTACCCGGCTTTCTCAGCACAATCACCGTTGCCACTTTCCAGATACTTGGGAAGAGGTGATGCGCCAGGCACTTGTTGAGCAGGCTAAGGAATAACTCGGGGTCGTTTCTTACTGCATGATTGCAGATGTCTGCAGTAAAGCCGTCCGATCCGGGTGCTTTTTTCGTGTTAAAGGCCTTCAACGCCATCAAGAGCTCAGTTTGTGTGAACGGTGGGTCACAAAATTCAATTTGTTCCTCGCTGTTTACACTCTCTGCTTGCTCTCTCGTCATTTTATGTTCCGGGTTGTCGCTATTTGTGAGGTCTTCCGGGTAAAATGTTTCAGCTATAAGCTTCACGGAACCTTTTGCGTCCAACATTTTTCCTTTCTCTTGCAGCAGTAGATCTTCTTCCCTGGTCTTGGTCCTTCCTATAACCCTATAAATCCCGTCCCATAGCCCTTCCCTATCCTGTTTTTTGCAGAACTCCTTCCAGCTTGTAACCTGAGCTTTCTGTTCCTCTATTTCATATTTGTTTTTTAGTTCCAGGTACTCGTCGACGACCTTTGCTCTTCGGACTGGTGCTGCGTTGCGGATCCTGCGTCTTAGGGTGGCAACTCTCTTCTTCATCTCATCGAGCTCGGCGGTCCACCACGGGATGGTAAGTGTTTCCTCTGTTTTCTTTATTGGTATAGATTGTGTGCATGATTCTGTAATTATTTTGGTGTAAAGTTGTATGGAATTTTCTATTTGTTGTTTAGTCTGTATGTCTTCTATCTTCTTAAGTGTTAAATTATTTTCGGTTTTTAATTGATTCAATTTATTACTAAATTGTTCCCAATTTGCCTTTCGTGTGTTGTAAATCCTAGTAGTCCTTGTTATATGTGTACCTTTTGATTTTTTAAGCTGAATATTGAATGTTATCCCGTTGTGGTCCGAGCTCGTGAGATTCTCCTCGACCCTCCAATTTTCCACAAGATCGAGCATGTCCGTTGAGCAAGCGGTGACGTCTACGTGGCTATAGTACCGTAGGCCCCCTCTGATGGTATCGAAGGTTGGTGTGTTTCCAATATTGAGTATGTGAAGACTCAGGTCATGTAAAGCCCCGGCCATTTCGTCTCCTTTGTTATCCGTCTTTGTACTGCCCCACCAGGTGCTTTTGGCGTTGGCGTCGCCTCCGATAACCAACCTCCTAGCTCCCTTTATTTCGCTTATCTTTGCCAGTTGGTCAAGGTATGGGCCTATGGGTTGGTCCGGCTCGAAGTAGTAGGAGACCAAAGTAACCTCCCAGGCACCGGTTCGGATCCCCACCACAACGATGTTGTTTGTGGTGTGTTTTGGGTACTGTATGACGTCAAGACTTGAGTCAAAGATGGCTATTACCGTCTTTACAGTCCCACCTCCTATCCCGGTGTTCTAGAAGATCCTTACTCCTCATTGGCTCCTCATACTTCTATGCCCACCCACGTATGGTTCTTGGATAAATACTGCCGCTACTTTACGCTTTACAGCTTCAATAAGGAGTTCGTTTGTCGCCAGTTTCTTCCTTTGGAGGTTGGTTTGCATGAATTTATATGAGTCCACTTTAGCAATATGCTATCGTGGATCTTGCCATTGCCTCCCACCTCCTTCTTACTGGGCATTCGCTATTGAAAGCATTGTGGTCCGCTTTGTCCATCTTTGCTTTAACACAATTTACGCAGCTGGGTGGAGTGTCAGATATGAGTTCAGCGCATTCAGTTCGGAGGTGCTGGCCGCCACAGTGACTGCACACATCGACAGCGTCACGGCAGAATCGCTTTCCGTGCCCGTACCCCAGACAGCGTGAGCACTGGATAAGGGGAGACTGGTCCTCGACTCTGACCCTTTGCATATCTATATGTACAGTCCCTACGTCGGTCATCCGCTGCCAGATAATGGGAGACACTCTGGCTACAATGTGCGCAGTCAATGGATTGCGAGCTTTTCTTCGGTAGCGTATGTCTATTCTGTCATCTGCTTCGCTTATACCCTGGAGTAAGTTGCCATTTTGCACTCTGATGGCTTTTGTGATTGTGTCATCTGAGTTTATGCAGAGAACATCTCGGAAAACGACCAAAGGATCCTTATTCTTTATTTCCGCTACCGTAAATTGGTCTCCTTTTTCAATTCTAGCTCTCACTTTTCGAATTTCTTCTTCGTTCCGACATCCAATAATTACTTTTCTATCCTTAGCCTTTCTAAATCTGTCAACCATCACTCCTCCCTCTTTAGCATTTACGGCTTGCCTGATTTTTTCCATGACTTGTTCTCCTGTTTTGGTTTCGTCTTTAGATGCGACCACCACCGAATGCAGCGCCGCCGACGACGGCAGTTTTCTGCCGCCGCCACCGGCTGCTACACTAGCGTAAGTGGTCGCCTCCAGGGCTCTTTGGTGGATTCCCAGTTTTAACTTAAGGTCTTCCATAGATGCGTTATGCTCTTTAATAATTTGGCGGTGCTCTTGCAGCATCTCGCACAACTCCTCCTGGGTAGCAGTGGGCTCTACTGAAGAGGCAGAAGAAAGTTTTTCAGTTTCCCCCGAAGGTAAATTCTGCGCCTTAATCTGTCTTTTACCGGTCCTTTCAGCCTCCGATTCTTTGAGCAGCTGGAAAAGTTTATCGATTGCCTCAATCACGGCCTCTTTTTTCTCCGTCTTCATTGTTTTAGAGCTGCTGAGGTTGATCTTACCCTTGGTAAGGGCAGCTCTTCCCTCAGCAACTCTACTGATCGGATAGGATCTTTGAGGAGCGGCTTTAGAAGTTCCTGGAACCGGATCCGAGTTTCCTTGTGGAGGCACTGAATTTTCCTTTGTTTTCGGTGGGATAGTTATGGTCTTGTCGAGGGCTGGGGATTTTCGTCCAGATTCCCATTCTCCGATGCTGGTTCGGACCTTAGATGGTGCAGGCTCAACCTTCTCGCTTTTTTCGGGGGATTTCTTGGACGGGGTTCGGAGAGCAGCAAACATTGTCCGTTTGGGGTTGCGTCAAAATAATCTTAGAGTATATGTATAATTAATAAATAGAAATAAAAAATAATTATAAAAATAATTTGTATATTATTTAATTCCGTCGCTAATATACTTAAGTATATGGGTCGACGTCACAATAAAAAAATATATAAAAACCTTACAGAGCAAGGTTGGCGTTCTGTGTATATGGCAGAAGCCAATTTTGTCCTAAGTTAATTTTAAAAGTTTGTAAAATTGTCAAAATATTGTTGAAATTTGATTTCAAGTCATAAAATTATACTAAAAAATTGGGTTAGGTTAGGTTAGGTTAGGTTAGGTTACTGAGGTTGATCTTACCCTTGGTAAGGGCAGCTCTTCCCTCAGCAACTCTACTGATCGGATAGGATCTTTGAGGAGCGGCTTTAGAAGTTCCTGGAACCGGATCCGAGTTTCCTTGTGGAGGCACTGAATTTTCCTTTGTTTTCGGTGGGATAGTTATGGTCTTGTCGAGGGCTGGGGATTTTCGTCCAGATTCCCATTCTCCGATGCTGGTTCGGACCTTAGATGGTGCAGGCTCAACCTTCTCGCTTTTTTCGGGGGATTTCTTGGACGGGGTTCGGAGAGCAGCAAACATTGTCCGTTTGGGGTTGCGTCAAAATAATCTTAGAGTATATGTATAATTAATAAATAGAAATAAAAAATAATTATAAAAATAATTTGTATATTATTTAATTCCGTCGCTAATATACTTAAGTATATGGGTCGACGTCACAATAAAAAAAATATATAAAAACCTTACAGAGCAAGGTTGGCGTTCTGTGTATATGGCAGAAGCCAATTTTGTCCTAAGTTAATTTTAAAAGTTTGTAAAATTGTCAAAATATTGTTGAAATTTGATTTCAAGTCATAAAATTATACTAAAAAATTGGGTTAGGTTAGGTTAGGTTAGGTTAGGTTAGGTTAGGTTAGGTTAGGTTAGGTTAGGTTTCTCATCCCCTCCGGAGAGCGCGGGTACGGAGACGGGCTAATTTAGCCCGCTCACAGTCTCCACTTGGTGGGCTTGGGATGTCGGATGTGGGGATGCCCGACGCTCTACGGAGCGGGGTTCAGGAATGAGGCCCCATAAGTTGGTGATGTACCGTATGTTCCGGTGCATCGATCGAGACGAATGGGAGAGTAAGTCTCTCTCCCCGAGAAGGGTCCATCGATCCATAACGATGGACATCGGCGAAGGCGGAGTTGCGGAGAATGCGAAAGCGGGCCCGACACTCCGCTTAAGTTGCTTCAGAAGGAACATCGTGTGGTTTTTAGTCGGTAGTGGTGCCATTGGGTGCTTAGTCCGACATATCTCGCCTACCGCACCCTTGGTTGGCGGGAATGCGTAAATGCATTTTCCACACGTAAAAAAAAAAAAAAAAAAAAAAAAAAAAAAAAAAAAAAAAAAGGTTAGGTTAGGTTAGGTTAGGTTAGGTTAGGTTAGGTTAGGTTAGGTTAGGTTAGGTTAGGTTAGGTTAGGTTAGGTTAGGTTAGGTTAGGTTAGGTTAGGTTAGGTTAGGTTAGGTTAGGTTAGGTTAGGTTAGGTTAGGTTAGGTTAGGTTTTTTTTTTTTTTTTTTTTTTTTTTTTTTTTTTTGCCTAGACCCTCCAACGTGGTCGGAGCCGTTCCTACTCTTCTCTTCTCTACCATTTATTCGATTCTTTCATACCGCGTACTTGTATCTTTCTATCATTCTTCTCATTCTCTCTTCTTCAATTGGTGGGTGCCAATTCTATTGCCCTAATCTGCTACTTTATTTTATTTCATATTTCTTATTTAACATAGGGGTAATAATTTTTTCAGTAGGTTTTTTCTTATTTGTTTACAAACTATTCTTACTTCTACTTTTATTACAATTTATCCTTCTTGTACTATTGTATATATTTAAATATATATAGTACAAACATATTACTTCTGTTTATTCTTATTGACTACTTTGATTACAATATCTTTACAATAACTTATAAACTTATATCTAATATTCTTATCTGCTATTAATTTACAAATGTTACTTATGTTTATATCTTCATTTATCTCTTGTTCCATATTGAACCTTTCCATTGCATAAATTGGACATTCGGTTATTACATGCAGAGCACTTTCCTCCTTTAGGGGATCACACGGACAAGCGGGACTATCCTTTAATTTAAATTTATGCAGGTATGATGAAAAGCCACCATGACCTGTAAAGAGCTGGGTCGTTATTG